>OY997274.1:647320436-648762103 GCA_963921465.1 Triticum timopheevii
AATATGTAGGAACCAATATGGGCATCTAGGTCCCGCTATTGGTTATTGACCGGAGACGTGTTTTGGTCATGTCTACATTGTTCTCGAACCGTAAGGTCTGGTGTGTTGATCCTGATCGGGTGCATGGCCTCATTGATGTTTATCCTTCTCCCAATGGAATCAGGCTGCGGGTGCGGGTGGAGGGGGCGGCGGCGGCTTTCCATGCTCCACCTCCCCCCTCCTCCTGCCAATCCCTCGGATAAACATGACAAGGAAGGGGATGGTTCTTTTGGTGGCCCCAATCAGAGTTTTGGGTCTAATCTCCGCTTCACTCAATCTGAATGGGATGGCCTGGCAGACTCAGAACGTGAGTTGTTTCATTCTCAAGCGCCTGTTGGTGATGCTCCTCGTGAAGATGCTGTGATTCCCCCTGCTGCCCAGATGGCCCCCTCTGCTGCTGCTGATCTGCCTAAGGCCCCGCCCTGCTCGGCCACTCCTGTATTTGCGGCATGCTCCAACCTTCCGGCCCGCCCTACCTCACCCACTCGTTCGGGTATTGAAGATCTCCCTGGCTCTCCTGCTTGTGACATGGTGGAATCCCAGCACCCGAAGAAATCCTCAGTCCGCAAGTACTCGGCTAAGAGCCGGACCTCTTTGGGCTCGAAGCAATCCATGACGGGGATCTGTCGGCGTCTTGATCATGATCTGGGCTCCATGTCTCGCTCGGGCCCCCATGCTGGCTCTCCTGCTGCGCGGTCGCCTGCTATCCGCTCCCCGGTGTCCACGGCCCGTAAAGGTAGGCGGGTGTCACAGGCTGGTGGCTCTATTCTGGAAAGGGCGGAGAAGCGGGCTGCGGCGAAGGACCTCCCTCCCCCAGGTACCTCCTCACCCCCATCTGTCGCTGTTTCTCCGGTTCGGGTGGTTTTACCTTCGATGTCTGATGATCATCTTTTAAACATTATGTCGGACGTGGGTTTGGTGGTTGATTCTTCTGTTGGCTCTCCCAGTTCGCTTCTTGCTATTATTCGGGCTAATGAACTGGCCCAAGCGGCCATTGCGAAAGCCAAAGAGGCTGTTGCCTCGCGGGTCGCGGATGTTGGTTGTGTTGCGGGGGAGGATTTGGGTGCTGGTAGTGGCCAGCCCTCATCCTGCCTTGCTAAGAGGGGTACTAATAAACGATCTAAACCCTGTGTGGCCCCCAGCAGGTCGAGCCTCCGTATCAAGAACCTTTCGTATAAATGAGGGCCTTATTCTCGAATATTAGAGGGTTCGGTGCTAGGGGGCGCCGTGACCAACTGAAAGATTTGGTCCGTTCTAATTCTATTGACTTTGTGGGGCTGGTGGAAACGTTTAAGGATTCCTTTTCCCCTAGTGAGCTCTCTGCTATCGTGGGTATGGATAGATTTCATTGGCAATTTTTACCGGCTTCGGGCCACTCAGGTGGGATTCTGATTGGTTCTAATAAGGATATTTTTGACTTTGTTGCTTTTGATTATGGGTTTTATTGGGCTAGTGTTGTTCTTTCGCACAGATCTATGAATACCCTCTGTGAATTTATAGTTGTTTATGGGCCCGCGGATCACTCCTTTTCACACCTTTTCCTTGATGAACTTTCGATCAAGATTGAGTCCTGCACTCTTCCGATGGTTATTGGGGGAGACTTCAATCTTTTGCGATGTCCTCTTGACAAGAATAATGATAATTTTTCCTGGTCTTTAGCCAATGCTTTTAACGACTTTATTAGTGCCAACGCCATTCAGGAGCTTCCTCGGGGGGGAGCCCGCTTTACTTGGTCTAATCATCAGGTGAACCCTATCAGATCTGTGCTTGATCGTGTCTTCCTATGTCCCAGATGGGATTCCTTGTTTCCTAGGTCCTCTCTTTTCGCAAAATGTATTGTCGGGTCAGACCATACCCCCTTGATTCTTGATGATGGTTCCACTCGCAATAGACCTCCGGCTAGATTTCAGTTTGATGCTTCTTGGCTATCTGTGGAGGGCTTTGTTGACATGGTCGCGGCGAAGATTTCCCAATCCCTCTCTCACAACCCCCGCTCTTTTGGCCCTCTGGACGATTGGCAGTCATGTGCTTATGCTTTACGTAAATTTCTTAGAGGCTGGTCGCGTAATCGTGCGGCGGAGGATCGCCGCACCAAAGCCTTCCTTGAAAATCAGATCCTGGAGCTGGATCGTACTGTTGACTCTATTGGGCTCTCTGATGATGGTTGGGCTGTTCGCTATAATCTGGAGGCTGCTCTTTTGCAGTTGCACCATCAGGTTGAGATTTACTGGCGCCAGAGGGGCACTCTTAATTGGACTCTCAAAGGGGACGCTCCTACTGCTTATTTCTTTGCGATCGCTAACGGTAGGCGTAGGCGTTGTGAGATTAACAGCCTGTTGATTAATGGTATGCGCTCTTCAGATCAGTCTGTGATTATGGCTCACGTGGTGGACTTCTTTTCGTCTTTGTTAGGGGATAAACCTCCATCGGGCTTGTCCATTTCTCCCCACCTCTGGAGTTCTGGTCTTAAAATTTCTCCTGAGGAGAATGCTTCCTTGATGATTCCGCTCTCCGATCAGGAAATCTGGGATGTGGTTAACTCTGCCAATCCTAATGCTGCTTCCGGGCCTGATGGCTTCTCCATTCCTTTCTTTCGGAAATTTTGGCCCCAGTTGAAACAGTTGGTGTGTAACGTTATTCAGGGCTTCTGTCTTGGTACTGTCGACATCTCTCGCCTGAACTATGCTGTTATATCCTTGATCCCTAAGGTCAAGGGCGCTGATGTCATTTCACAATTCCGGCCTATAGCGTTGATTAACAACTTTGCCAAGTTCCCTTCCAAAGGCTTTGCGAACCGGTTGTCTCCGGTAGCTCACAGAGTTATTAGTCCCTTCCAGTCTGCTTTCATCAAAGGGCGTTTTATTTTAGACGGTATTCTCTCCCTCCATGAGATTGTTCATGACCTTCATGTGCGGAAATCCAAAGCTATTATTCTCAAACTAGACTTTGAAAAAGCGTATGACTCAGTTAGCTGGCCTTTTCTCAGGCAGATTCTTCTTGCCAAAGGGTTCGACGGTGCCTATGTTCACCGTATCATGCAGTTGGTCTCGGGTGGCCACACTGCAGTTGTCGTAAATGGCGCTATTAGCAACTTCTTTGCAAATGGGAGGGGCCTCCGCCAAGGGGATCCTGCCTCCCCTGTTCTTTTCAACTTTGTGGCTGACGCTTTTTCCTGTATGCTCTCCAAAGCGGCTCGATGTGGACACATCATTCCTGTGGTCTCTCACCTACTTCCAGAAGGGGTCTCTCATCTGCAATATGCGGATGGCACAATCATCCTGGTGGAGTTGGACAATGCCTGTATTGCCAATCTGAAATTCATTTTGTTGTGTTTCGAAGTTGTTTCTGGTCTTAAGATCAACTTCGCCAAGAGTGAGGTTATGGTGACGGGGGTTGACCGGGCGGAGGCCTTGCGGGTGGCCAGGCTCCTAAACTGCTCCTTAGGTTCCTTTCCTTTCAAATATTTAGGTCTCCCTATCTCCCCTGGTCTGCTTCACGCGAAAGACTTCGCTCCGGTGGTTGCTAAAGTGGGGAATAGGGTGCTTCCTTGGAAGGGTAGATATAATACCAATGCTAGCAAAGTGGCTCTAATAAACTCTTGCCTATCCTCTCTCCCGATGTTCCTTATGGGCTTCTATCGTCTCACGAATGGTGTGCATGATGGCTTCCACAAACATAGGGGTGGCTTTTATTGGAATTCTGCTGATAACAAAAGAAAGTATAGGTTGGTTAAATGGCAGCTTATGTGCAAGCCTAAAAACCTTGGGGGGTTAGGCATTATTAACACTCGGGTGATGAATATTTGCCTGCTCATTAAGTGGTGGTGGAAAATTATGACGGTGGGGGCCGATGTGCTATGGTTTTCGATTCTTAAGGCTAAATATTTTCCTAACTCCAACCCCATGTTTGCCCCCGCGCGGCGTGGTTCGCAGTTTTGGAAAGCCCTTGTTAAAGTTCGGCCGATTTTTTTGGAGCACGTCAAGTTTTGTGTGGGTAATGGGTCTGCTGTTCGTTTTTGGTTAGATTGGTGGTCTGGGGATGCTCCCCTGGCTGTTAGCTTTCCGGTTCTGTTCTCTTACTGCCCCAATCCGCAAATCTCCATCGCGGAGGTGGCTGCTAATAATTGGGACTTGGCTTTTCGTCGGGCCCTGTCTCCTGAAGAGTTGGAAGAATGGCAAAGTCTTTCTGCCCTCTTCCCTGTGCTCTCGGAGGAGGCCGACTCCGTGGTTTGGCCACATGCGGCCTCTGGTAAATTTTCGGTCAAATCGCTGTATTCTAGACTCATTGGTGGTACTACTTCGGCTAGATTCTCTTGTGTTTGGAAATCCAAGGTCCCTCCTAACATTAAGATTTTCCTCTGGCAAGCCTTCCGAGGTCGCTTCCCTACTGCTGATCAGATCAAAAAACGCAATGGGCCGGGCTCGGAATTCTGTAACTTGTGTGGGGCTTTGGAAAACTCTAATCACATCTTTTTCAACTGTGTTCTTGCCAAATTAGTTTGGTCTTGCGTCCGATCCTGGCTTCGGGTTTCCTGGAATCCCTCCTCTTTCTCAGATATTAGATCCCTAGCCAAATCCTTGGTAGGGGTCACCAAGAGGGTATTTTGGGTCGGCTTGGGAGCCTTATGTTGGGCTCTATGGACCATTAGAAACAAATTTACTATTGAGCTTACATTCCCATCTAAGCCCGCTGATGTTCTTTTCAAATCATGTATATTCTTGCAGCAGTGGAGATTATTGACTAAGGAGCCAGATCGGGACGCCCTGGACTTGCTCATCGCCAAAATTTGGGCTTCGGCTTCTCAGATCTCCGGGACGAATCATGCCGTATAATTCTGGTGCTGTAGTTTGCGGGATTTAGGTTTCCCTCTCTCCCCGGCCTGCGTGCCGTGTTTGGCAGCTGCCTGTATTGTTAGTACTTTGGGTCCTTTTAACTTCTCTTTGTGGCTCTGTGATTGTGTGAACCTTGGGTATTCGTGACGCGGCCGTGTGGCTTTATCTATAAAGTCGGGCTTTGGCCTTGTCTCTAAAAAAAATAAGTAGAAATCGTGTAGAGCGTTGCTATACACAGGACAAATTTATGGCCGAAGCTTGCAGGATCGTACGTGGAGGCCAGCAGCGGGCCTGTAGGGAGGAGGTTATTCGTTTTTTTGGCTGATGCTAGTGCTGTTGGGCACGAACTATTTTTGGCGGATCGTGCCCAAAGTGACGTATATGAATCAATTTCAAATCATGTATGGTTGTGAATAATGTTTAACATGACAAGGAAGGAAGATAGCAGACAAAGTTGGTGAAGCTGGATACTATGTGGTGGTCCCTGATTTCTTTAATGGGCAACCTTTAACGGGGGCAGCAGGTGAAAACCTCACACAATGGCTCAGTGAGCACTCTCCGGTAATATATCCAATAACAACATTCCCTTGACTTTTATTAAACATTTACATTACTTTTATCGACCATTAGTCTAATACACCTTGGAGTATACTATCATCAAAGTGGTAAGTTCGTAAAGAAACCGGTATATTTTGTTGAAGTTCTGTAGTGGTTCGGGCGGAAATAGATTTACTGTCAAGATAATTTTGCAAGTGTTATCTTATTTACTTGGTTTATCTAACAGGTAAAAGCTGCTCAAGATGCTAAACCAATATTTGCAACCTTGAGAAAAGAGCGAAAATTTAGTCTGGGAGTTGGAGGATACTGTTGGGGTGGTCAGTGAAATCAGTATACATTATTGAAAGCAATCATAATACAGTCAACTTTAATCCTTTCATCCTAGACTTAATCCGATAATCCTTTTGTTATGTTGCACTAACAGGAAAGTTCGCAGTGGAGGTAGCGAAAATGAATGAGGTGAAGGCAGTTGTCATCTCCCATCCTTACTCAGTCATTGTCAGTGATATGAGAGGTGCACTTTTATTTTTACTTATGAGGCTGTTAGTTTTAGTGTGACTCCCTTATATTCATATTTGAAGTTTATCTGGAACTCAGAGGTCAAGTGTCCCATTGAAATCCTTGGAGGCGAATATGACCAAGCTACACCACAAAAGTTCATATATCAGTTTTTGAATGCCCTTCGTAAAAGAAGTGATAAAGTGAGTTAATTTTGATTTGTTGACTCTTGATGCCATTAACATAGTTATGCTCGCATTGTTATTCCAAAGTTTGAAATATAGTTTTTTTGAAGCACAAGATCGATTTTTTGAATATCGTAGTGTGTATAATTGCTACGAATCTCACATGTTAACATTACCAAAATGAAGAAATATAAAGATTTTTATTGAATAAGGCCTCATATTTCCTGACAAGGTTGTAGGTGGATTAATCTTGAAGTGCGCAATTACACCCTATTTCCTCTGATGTCAAATTTACTATTTTATGAAGTATTTTAAATAAAATTATCACATTATGCAATATTTTTTTATAAAGAAACATTGTTACTTTGTATCGTGAGAAAGTTTAAGGCGGTAACATTTCTTAGACAAGAAAATGAGAACGGAGGTACAACCGTGGATGTGTAATTCTGCACTTTGTTTACTGGATTTGGTAGGTTTATAAAAAAGGTAGGCTTGTGAAAATGGTGTTAGACCGACCAAAGATTTCAATACACCATCTCATAAGTGAATTGACATGACTAGTCAGAAGGTCTTTTAACCCAAGTGCTATGTAGCCTCATATCATATTGCTTTGTTGTAGATACCTTACTTCGGGAAGATCTTTCCAGGAGTTTGCCATGGCTTTGCTTGTAGATACAATATCACCAACCCATTCGAAGTCGAAACCGGTGAACAAGCTCTTGCCCTAATGGTTGGATGGTTCGAGAAACACCTGAAATGACAAATGCTAATCATAAAGGTCAGATTGATCCGACCTAGTTAGTATCATATCCATGTAAAAGTTTCCAACACAATATTTATTTAATTGCATATTCATAAACGTAATGTACATGCAGTGACCACAATTTGTGAGTCCTTTTTGACCTCCTTTATTTGCATTTATTTAATGGAAGGTTTAGATATTCCAACATCATATTAAGATATATAACATAATTCACTTTGACATTCTTTTCTTATATCAAGAATCTACATAGACTTTATCAAGTGTATTTTTGTTAACAATTCTTGTATATATGAGTTAACTATACCTTCTAGAAAATAAATCATTAATTTTTAAACCCATACTATAAATAATGGTTTGCATCTTCGACTACCCCCCGGATAATATCGAGAGACGCCCTTCTAACTAGTCCCCCTTTGTGGTTGAAATAGGAGTATACAATTTTTTTCTGAAGTCAAATGATGGAAAAGCTGATCAAGTATATCAAACAAACTATACTACTAGAATATAAAATATATTTTTATATTAAATATATTTTGTATTCTAATTGTTTATAGTTTTTATATGAACATGATCCAATTTCGTACCATTAATTTGACCTCAATCAAATTTATATATGTTCTTTCCAGCACATAATGGAGTAGTAAAGAAGATATGACCTGGCTTTAGGGTGAACAACCTCTAGCTCTCTAGATAGAACATGTATTATTCTATCATTTCTATGGGGGCCGATGTTATATGGAAACACTAAAACTCATACTGCTGATTTTCTATCTAGCGTCCGTCGCATCTCGTGCATGTTACATGCCTGTGTTGGGCCCACCCGTCGTTTCTACATCAAACCTTATCTCCAAGTGAACCGCTCGTCCACCCGTTTCCCTCTCACATCATCTCTCTCCCCTCGCTACCTTTTCAAGCGACTGGCTCGACATGAAGAAGCGAGGATCCATGGACACCCGCTGCTACAAGACATGGCACTGCCACCATGCGGTACCAGATCCATGGGTTGTTGTTGCAGTGCAGTACAGATTGATTCTTTCAAGCCCCCCATCCCCAACCCGCTGCAACAGTGAAGGTGCAGCTTCTGCGACGATGGCAAAAGTAACATTGGTGCTGCTGCGACGAGCTCTGCAATTGAGATAGTACTACAGCAGCAACGAGGCAATAATGATGGTGCTGCAACTCGGAAGGGTGGTGCCGACAGCATCGAACATGTTGCAAACCAGAAGGGCATTGCAGTCATCACTATTGCATATGCATCACGGCAACATCCGCCATGCTGCAATCATCGGTGCCTCTACAAGGCCAGGGCGAACGACCGCGATGCTGCGTTGCTGTTGCTGCAATGACAGTGAGGCGGTGCTTCCACAATGGCGGCGCTGCTATGAGACAACCACGTCGATGTTCCAAAACAATGATGGTGTTGCAATGCTTCGGCAACTATGGTGGAGTTACAATGCTTCCACAACAATGGTGGTGTTGCAAATAGAGTGGTGTGCTTCAAAAGGCTGATCCAACAATCCCAGGTCGCATGATCAAACGGCTGGGGACCTGGCTGATAACTATATTACAGGGCACTAGAACGTTTTTTTTTGGAAATGGAGGTATACCCCCGGCCTCTGCATCATAATGATGCATGCGGCCCTTTTATTAAAAATCCAGAAAGTATCATCATCAAATTCTTAGAGCTCACAAACGGAGCAAAACAAAGCACCAATAGATACTGTTTGAGTTTCCAAGCCATGACCTATTCGTTCGTGACCCGACCCGGATCGTCCAACATAGATAACGACCCAAAACAATCCACCGTAGTCCATCACACCCTCACAATGGTAGCATCTTATTTCCACCCAGCAAGCCCTCAATCAGCATCGATAGGTGGCATCTCCATCAATGACGCCCGGCAATCATCATCACCATCACGATGGCCAGGTCATCATCACGGCAATCACCACCACGACGGCCACCACCACCAGCACCAGGGCTGCCGGAGTTCCCGGTCCCGTTCACTCAAGTGCCGACGACGGTGGAGGCGCCGCTCCTGGAGCCCAGGCTAGATAGCTCCGACGACCCCGTGGCCTCTCTCTTCACAGTACGTAGGGGCGGACAGAATCTCCACGCGCGCGCAGTCCATCTTACTACGATCAGACCCTGACCACGATGGGCTCATTAATTATATGTTGACATTGAAGGATTAACTAATTCAGATTTTTTAATACTTAATTGTTTTGTGTCTTGTGCAGCTCGTGGGCTGGTTCACCCTGATCGTGATAGTCATCGTCGTCCTCATATTCGCGTGATCGATGGGTCGGTCGACCGGAGTGTGCGTACGTTCTACCCGTTTTTTATGACATCATGGGTATGCATGCCATGCACTTTCTACAGAAGCTTTTCTTTACAGTGGTGATTACCGTGATGCACTACTGTAATGACAAATTATTTGGATGCTGACTGGAACACTAGGGTGTACTCCCTCCGTATATTTCTTTACAGAGGAAGTATATTTATCAGCCAGAGGCCCTGCGAAATAGAGTTTCCACCAACATCCCCCTAGCAGGTCGCGGTTCCGCTGCCTAGCCAGCGGGTCCCAGTGCTCCAAGAAATCGAGAAATTTGAAATAGAAGCCAGAGGCCCTGCGAAGGAAGACCCGCTCAATCATCATTTTATTACGCGTCATCCAGAGGATCCAAGCCAAAGACGTGAAACAAGCCAAACCAACCATCTTTTCCGTCGAGCCTGGACCGCTCTAACCTGGAGAAAACCAGATAGGTCATGGGCCTCCCAATCTGGCCAAGAGCCTCCTAAACAAAGCACCACAGAACGCGGTCCGCGATGCACGTGAAGAGGATGTGGGTAGTCGGACCGCTCTAGCCTGGAGAAAACCAGCCAGGTCATTGGCCTACCAATCTGGCCCAAGAGCCTCCCAAACAAAGCACCACAGAACGCGGTCCGCAGTGCACGTGAAGAGGATGTGGGTCCCCATTTTTGAGACCCGGCACAAGGGGTACCACCCATTACTCAGGTCGTGCTTCTTGAGCACTACTGTCCCAGACAGGAGGCAACCTCTCAGTAGTTGCCACATGAAATTTTTGATCTTGGGTAGGGGCACCTTTCAGAATAGAGAAACACACGGAATAGTCGGCCTCCAACATAAGGCGTGGTAACCGATGCAGCAGAATAATGTGCCAAGGGAGAGAGGCTCCAAGAAGCAGAGTTGAGTGAAGTAAACATTCTATCCATGCGAGGAGCCGACGACCGATCTTGCGTGTGTGGTGAACTGCTGATCGAGCAAATTTGATTATCATAATTGTGATTTCAATATGTGAACAAATAGATTCATCCTTGTAATAGTCTGTGTGCACAAATAATTTTCTCTCTAATTTTTTTTAAGAAGGTGTCTCCCGCATGAGGAATAGTCTGTGTGCTCGCATTTTTATTTCCTTTTGTTTTCCAGTCGTGACATGCATGTAGTATATGTCAATCATCACTTGTAGAAGTGTTAGGCTCGATGACTTGTACAACTTTTTATGGAGGTGACTCATGCACAGTTCCTGTACGTGACGGTGGTGTTTTTCATTCTCAAATGATAACGCTCACATGTGTGAGATGTTTGCACTTCACCTACACGTGTTAGATCCACATTGATTCTATTTTGCACGAATCCTAAAAAAATCTGTTAGAATTTCAGGGTCATGTGGGCATCATTGTGCGAGTGGGCGTTTGAGAGTTCGCCCACACGACCCGCAACACGCGGTTGCTAGCTGCACCGTGTGGGCGAATCCGTTTCTGCCCACACAGTCACCACATGGTCCACGCACGTGTGTGCGAACTGCTTTTTCCCTCACACGACACTTGTACGTTGTTGGATGACAACTGTTGTTGCGCATACGTGACAACTAGGTAAACACACATGGCAACTATGATTCATTGCTAGACGACAACTACAGTTGCGCGTACGTGGCAACCAGATAAACACACATGACAACTTTGATTAACCATACATGGCAACTATGATTGGACCACACATGGCAATTAGGTAAATACACATGGCAACTATTGTTTGACCATACATGGCAAATTGTTAATCACACACGGCAACTATGGTTTGATTACATGCAGCAACTAACATAAATTAGACTTGGCAACTATAGTTAACCAAAACAAAAAGAGTTGCCATACTTTTACAACTACATTTGCCATCCCAGATAACTATATTTGCCATCCCGGGGTAACTAAAGCGTCATCCTGCGGGTAACTAACGTAGCTGCGCCAGGATGTGTGGGCATATTTACTTCATGCCACACGCACGGAGTGGGGGACGAGTAGTACTTGTTGGGCGTGTGGCACGAAGTAGCTGTGCCCACACGTGTGGGCAATTATAGTTTTCGCCTACACACGGCACGCGTGGGCTGCCTCCTGATTATACCACACAGGGCGTGTGGGCGGATCTCTAAAGCCACACGTGTGGACGTTATCGACGTCCTTTTCATTTGATCCTTCTTTTTTATTTTCTGGAATATACTGTGTCCGACTGGTACACGGATTCAGTCCCTCGCTCGTGTAGGTGTTAAGCTCATACACAGTTTATTACGGTTCCATGTATGTGTCTAATGATTTTCTTCCTTCCAAACTTTGTGGGCCCTCTGGTTGATAACGTACGTGTCTAGAAGAGAAGCATATGACCTTTTTTTAGACGGGCGTAGGACATGCTTTTTTGAAACTAGTGACTTCATTTTCCCCCTTGCCATGCGAAATTGTACGCATGTTCTTTGTTTTTTGGAAAGGACCGTCCGCTTGTTCTTTTTTTTTCATCTTGATCTTGTTTTGTACTACGTGCCTATATTGGCCTTTTTTAGAACGTTTATATTGCACCAAGTTTGCACATATCAATTGTAGACTTGTTACCGACCAACCTAACAACTTGTGGTTGGATGATTAGAGGGACAGTGGTATTCCTAGCCCATCAGGGTTTAAGTCTTGGTGGTCGCATTATTCCTGGATTTGTTTTAGGATATCTGGCTTGCTTGCGTTTGTACTGTATTTAAAAAAGATTGTAGACTTGTTCGTACACGTTTGATATTGTACGTAACATTTTTATCTTTTAATCTCATCCATTATAATTAAGATCAATGGATGACACATTTTTAGCATATGTCGACGAACCTGATGTCTTATTAGTCTCTTATTTTATAATTATATAATACTCCCTTTGTCCCATAATGTAAAACTAGTGTCAAAAAACGTCTTACATTATAAGACGGAGAGAGTAGATTATCAGTTTTGCTAAAGTATATCTTGATGCATCATATATATTGCAGATCTAAGTCTTATGTCATTGTCTCATTGATCTTACGTGGAGATTCGTGTTAGTATTTTATTTTCCTCTTTATGCATGATTGTTTCACTTAGAAGTGCAATAATTATGGCACATCTAGATGTGCTGACAAACTCAATCATTATTTTATTTTTGTAAGATCATTTAATGATTTTTAGATTTTGTTAGATTTATTAAAATAATATTATATTTTCGAAAAATGTATTTGGCAACCCTGTGACAGATTGCAAAAACGCCACACCACCTGGATGCTGTCGATCACGCCTCGCCCCTGAGCGACGCACAATACCAATACGCCGTCCCCTGCAGCGCTCGAGCATGCGCTGCCCGTCTTCGTCCTTCAGCGTTGTTGCCTTTTCCTTCGACGAGCCGTCGCCGCTGCCGCCCCCTCGGCTCCTTTTTATTCCCTTCATCCTCCTTCCTCCCTCGTCCTCTCTCATCTTTTTCTACTTGCTGCTATCACCTTTGAAAGGAGCTCCTCTGTTGTACCCCTTTCGCCCAGATGGCTGTGACCTCCGGCGACTTCCTGAAGACCGCCGCTGACCATCGCCTGCACCTCTTCGCCGGCCGGACGGCTCGATCTGGTGCTCGCTGCGGCAGGAAACGCAGCTCTGCCTGACGACCGTGACCTCCGGTGCCTCCTTGACGACCGCTATCGACCCCGCCTGCACCACTCCGTCGGCCGTGTGGCTCACTGGTGTGGATTTTGCTCCCGTCGAGATGCATCGAATCAGAGCTACTGTTTAGAGCAGAAGATGGAATTCTTCAGAGCTCTGCACTAGATTCTCCTTCCATTATTAGTAAGCTTGCGACACCCAAACCTGCTACTGCTTTGAGTTCTGATATGTCGCATGTTGTTGATGATGCCACTTCTGCTATGCATGATGAAACTACTTCTGTGAATGATACTACTTTGCCATTAGGTGAATTTCTAGATGAACAACTTGCTAGAGTTAGGGGGAATGAAATGACTGAAGATCCTATTAATGATGATAGTGATGATGAAGGTTCCCCCAATGATTATGTATTACCTGTTGTTCCTAAGGGTTATGTTATGAATGAAAAAGCTGCTATGGAAATCCTTGCTTGCAATGATAGAAATGATCTTAAGAAATTATTAGCTAAATGGAAGCAGCAGTCTCTTAATGCTAGAATGAAACCCGATCCTGCTTTTGCTACTTCACCTATCTGTGTTACTGATAAGGATTATGAATTCTCTGTTGATCCTGATATTATTACTTTAGTTGAATCTGATCCTTTTTATGTCCTTGAATCTGAAACTGTTGTGGCACATCTTACCAAGTTGAATGATATAGCCACCTTGTTTACTAATGATAAGAAGTCTCGCTATTTATATATCCTTAAGATATTTCCATTCTCATTAAAGGGTGATGCTAAGACATGGTATAATTCTCTTGCTCCTGGTTGTGTGCGTAGTCCCCAGGATATGATTTATTACTTCTCTGCTAAATATTTCCCTCCTCATAAGAAACAAGCTGCCTTGCGGGAAATATATAATTTTGTGCAAATCAAAGAAGAGAGTCTCCCACAAGCTTGGGGGAGGCTTCTCCGGTTACTTAATGCTTTGCCTGATCATCCTCTTAAGAAAAATGAAATACTTGATATCTTTTATAATGGACTAACCGATGCTTCCAAGGACTACTTGGATAGTTGTGCTGGTTGTGTTTTCAGGGAAAGAACAGTCGACGAAGCTGAAATATTATTGAATAATATGTTGACTAATGAAAATAATTGGACTCTTCCCGAGCCAGTTCCTGAAGTAATTCCTGAACCAATTGAGCCAACTCCTGAGCCTATTCCTAAACCCACTCCGAAGAAGAGAGGTGTTTTATTTCTCAGTCCTGAAGACATGCAAGAGGCAAAGAAATCAATGAAAGAAAAAGGTATTAAAGCTGAAGATGTTAAGAATTTACCACCTATTGAAGAAATACATGGTCTTAATTTACCGCATGAAGAACCACATTGTCTTGATAACCCGACACATGTAGTAAAGGTAAATTCTCTCTATAGATATGATAAAGTTGAAATACCCTCTACTAAATTTCATAGCCCATGCTTGGATGAATTTGATGACTTTATGGCTAGACAAGAAAGTTTTAATGCTTATGTTGGTAGAGAGTTAAAGAAATATGCTTTCGAGATAGGACGCGTAGGTGATAATCTGGCTAGAGTTAAAAATGAACTTCACCGCGTTAGCAAATATGCTTCTATGGTTGCTACTCAAGCTAAGCAAGTACTTAAAGCTCAAAATGATTTGCTTGATGAATTGAATAATAAAAATGACTTTGATGTTAGAGTGGCTACTAGAACTGGTAGAATGACTCAGGAACCTTTGTATCCCGAAGGCCACCCTAAGAGAATCGAGCAAGATTCTCAGAGAAATAATTTAGAGGCACCTAGTTCTTCTAAAAAGAAGAAGAAGAAAAACGATAGAACTTTGCATGCTTCTAATGAACCTATTGTAGACACACCTGAGAATCTCAATAATATTTCTATTTCTGATGCTGAAACTCAATCAGGTGATGAACATGAACCTAGTGATAATGTTAATGATAATGTTCATGTTGATGCTCAACCTAGCAAAGACAATGATGTAGAGATTGAACCTGCTGTTGATCTTGATAACCCACAATCAAAGAATCAACGTTATGATAAGAGAGATTTTGTTGCTAGGAAGCACGGTAAAGAAAGAGAACCATGGGTTCAGAAACCCATGCCCTTTCCTCCTAAACCATCCAAATCTAAGGATGATGAGGATTTTGAGTGCTTTGCTAAAACGATTAGACCTATTTGCTTACGTATGCGCTTAACTCATATGCTCAAAGTAAATCCTTATGCTAAGTATATGAAGGATATCATCACAAATAAAAGAAAGATACCAGAAGCTGAGATTTCCACCACGCTTGCTAATTACACTTTTAAGGGTGGAATACAAAAGAAACTTGGAGACCCGGGCGTACCAACTATACCACACTCTATTAAAAGAAATTATGTTAGAACTGCTTTATGTGATCTTGGAGCCGGTGTTAGTGTAATGCCTCTCTCTTTATATCGTAGACTTGAATTGAATAAGTTGACACCTACTGAAATATCTTTGCAAATGGCTGATAAATCAACTGCTATACCTGTCGGCGTTTGTGAGGATGTGCCTGTTGTGGTTGCAAATGTCACTATCTTAACGGACTTTGTTATTCTTGATATTCCTGAGGACGATAGTATGTCTATTATCCTTGGTAGACCTTTTCTTAATACTGCAGGAGCTGTTATTGATTGCAACAAAGGAAATTTCACTTTTCATGTTAATGGTAATGAGCATATGGTACACTTTCCGAGGAAACAATCTCAAGTTCATAGCATCAATTCTATTGAAAAAGTTCCAACTATTATTTTTGGAGGTTTTGAAATTCCTCTCCCTACTGTGAAGAAAAAGTATGATATTCTTATTGTTGGGGATTTTCATATCCCCGTTGAGGTAACTTAGTGTTATTCGAAATTTCTCCGATTCCGTGTTATCGGAATGAGTTTGTTAACAAGACTTGATCAACCTTGTTAGTGGGTTCATTTTAATGATCACGAGAAGGATGAAACTAGAAGGCACAACCTTCTGTACCCTCTTTATACTTTCTGTTATTTAGAATAAATAAAGCAAAAATAGTATTATCCGTATGTTTCTGAATTATCCATGCATTAAAAAATAGTCCGGAAATAAAAGTGCTCCAAATGCCCTGCAAATCTAGTATGATTTTTTCTGGAATATTTGAGGATTTTAGGCACTGAAAACACTGCAGGAGGGCCAAGCACCAGGCCACGAGAGAGGAGGGCACGCCCCCTGTCTCGTGGGCCCCTGGTGGCTCCCCTCCACTTATGCCAGCACCCACACACTTTATCTTCCACCCAAAAAAATCCCCATCCAGCTCAAGCACGAGTTCTAGCTCATTTTGCTGCGATTTTCGATCTCCTTGCTCAAAGCTCCATTCACAAAACTGCTTTGGAAGATTGTTGCTTGGTATGTGATTCCTCCATTGGTCCAATTAGTTTTTTTTCTAATGCTTTATTCATATAAATTTTTGTTGCATAGGTGACCATGTTCTTGAGCTTGCATGTTAAATTTTTGAGGTCCCAAGCAATTCCAATGCATGATATAGGCTTTAGGAACTTGTAGGAGTAGTTGCTATCAATCTTGTTTAGTTTTATTCACTTTTATTTTGAAGTTACTAAAATTTCAGAATTTTTTTGAAAATGTTAAGGAGGCTCTTTAAAGGCTCTTCTAGCCAAAGCTCTAAGGAAAAACAAGACAAAGAGAAGGAAAAACCCAAGTATAATCTTCCTCGCTTAGCGGAAGTACGGTCGTGTGAATGGCCATGCGAGGATTTCCTGAAAGAAGCCGGAATTCATGAAGATTTTTATGCTTTAATCGAGACTGCAGGCCTCACCGGTTTCATCAACGACCGAATCGATCAGTATCTCTCACTCACCAATACTTTCATGCAAAACTTTTATTATTATCCTAAGAAATCACCGCCTGCAGTATCATTTCATTTATATGATGAATTCAAAGAAATGTCTTTACGTCATTTTTGCGCGGTATGTAGGATACCTTATGAGGGAGAATTAGATGAACCCCATCGTGAAGATGTGGGTGGCTTTGTTAATACTATTGCTGTAGAGGAGCCAAAGAAGGGCTCCGAGGCGAAGGTCTCTAGCATACACTTTCCTGTTTTACGCTATTTTGCTATATTTGCTAGTAGATGCTTGATGGGTCGTGGAAATAGTGGAAATTTGAGCATTCAAGATATTATTATTCTGCAACATGCTTTGCTAGGAGACAATACTTTTAGTATGGGTGCCGTCGTTGCTAAACGGCTAGCCCTGAATCGTACAAAAGGCCCCATATTTGGAGGTATCTATGCTGCACGTCTTGCTAAACATTTTCAGATACCCATTAGGCACCATGAGGAGGAGGAGACAAAATTACCTCCTCACATTTTAGATTACAAGAGCATGGTAGCACACAAATTTATTGTTGACAACGAAGAAAAGATGCTCTTGTATAAACTTAGATTTAATAAGAAACACATTGAGATTATTATTTTGCCTGCGCCTCTGTTGTTTGATTTGACTGCAGATAATTTTCTTGTTACACCGAAAGCGGTGTACAATCACCGAGCTCAAGATTTTACTCCAGAACCTGAACCTGAGCCAGAACCTGAACTGGACCCTTATCGTGCATCATCTGTCCAGTGGGATCCGGAGATGACCAACCAGTGGCATCCTGATTACACCTCCCATTACACCGGGGAGAGTAGCAGCGGTCCTTGGTACTAGACCAACTTAGGCCAAAAGCCTAAGCTTGGGGGAGTACGTATTTCTCACCGACTTTATATTCATGTTCACATACTAGTCGTCGGTGCTCATACTCTTTCATTGTATTATCCATGTTAGTTTAAATTTCTTTTTCTAGTTTTCTTCTTGTGTTTTTGATAAACCTTAAGAAAAACCAAAAAAAATTAGTTAGTTTAATTTCCATGCTTGTAGTAGAAATTAAAATGAAAATCCAAAAAGATTTCTCGTTCTTCTTTTACTTGTTGGGAGCTTTCCCGTGTAAATAGTTTTATTTTCTTTTCTTTCTTTTGGGGGTCGAGAAGACCATATTGAAAATGCTTAGTGGCTCTTATATGCATGATTGTTTATTTAATTTAGAGCACATATTACTTGTCTTCTCTCTTGAGTTGAATGCTTGCAGATTCCAGCTTAGTCCAATGCACGTGCACTCTTATAATTATACACATCGTTCAGTCGTGCGAGTGAAACGCAATAATGATGATATATGATGGACTTATTGGGATGAGAAAAGCTGGTATGAACTCGACCTCTCTTGTTTTTGTAAATATGATGAGTTCATCGTTCCTGAGTCAACTATTATGAAGTAAACATATTTGCAATGACATTTAGAAATTATAGTTACTTGTGCCATGCTTGATTAGCTATGAGTTGTAATGGTTTAGCTTGCGTGCCAACATGCTATTAGAGTGATTATGATGTGGTATGATGGGATGGTATCCTCCTTTGAATAAATTGAGTGACTCAACTTGGCACATGTTCACGCATGTACTTGAATCAAATCAACATAGCCTTCACGATATTTATGTTCATGGTGGATTATATCCTACTCATGCTTGTATTCGGTGTGAATTAATTTTAATGCATGTTTATGACTGTTGTCGCTCTCTCAGTTGGTCGCTTCCGAGTCTTTTGCTAGCCTTCACTTGTAATAAGCGGGAATACTGCTTGTGCATCCAAACTCCTTAACCCCAAAGTTGTTCCATATGAGTCCACTATACCTTCCTATATGCGGTATCTACCTGCCGTTCCAAGTAAATTTGTATGTGCCAAACTCCAAACCTTCAAATCAAATTCTGTTTTGTATGCTCGAGCAGCACATGTTACAACTAGGGCTGCCTATATCTTCCATGCTAGGTGGGTTATTCTCAAGGGGAGTGGACTGAAGGAAATATGCCCTAGAGGCAATAATAAAGTTATTATTTATTTCCTTATTTCATGATAAATGTTTATTATTCATGCTAGAATTGTATTAACCGGAAACTTGATACATGTGTGAATACATAAACAAACATAGTGTCACTAGTATGCCTCTACTTGACTAGCTCGTGAATCAAAGATGGTTAAGTTTCCTAGCCATGGACATGAGTTGTCATTTGATTAACGGGGTCACATCATTAGGAGAATGATGTGATTGACTTGACCCATTCCGTTAGCCTAGCACTTGATCGTTTAGTATGTTGCTATTGCTTTCTTCATGACTTATACATGTTCCTGTAACTATGAGATTATGCAACTCCCGTTTACCGGAGGAACACTTTGGGTACTACCAAACGTCACAACGTAACTGGGTGATTATAAAGGAGTACTACAGGTGTCTCCAAAGGTACATGTTGGGTTGGCGTATTTCGAGATTAGGTTTTGTCACTCCGATTGTCGGAGAGGTATCTCTGGGCCCTCTTGGTAATGCACATCATTATAAGCCTTGCAAGCAATGTGACCAAATGAGTTGGTTGAGGGATGATGCATTACAGAACGAGTAAAGAGATTTGCCAGTAACGAGATTGAACTAGGTATTGGATACCGACGATCAAATCTTGGGCAAGTAACATACCGATGACAAAGGGAACAACGTATGTTGTTATGCGGTCTGACCGATAAAGATCTTCGTAGAATATGTAGGAACCAATATGGGCATCTAGGTCCCGCTATTGGTTATTGACCGGAGACGTGTCTTGGTCATGTCTACATTGTTCTCGAACCGTAGGGTCCGCACGCTTAAGGTTTCGATGACAGTTATATTATGAGTTTATGAGTTTTGATGTACCGAAGGAGTTCGGAGTCCCGAATGAGATCGGGGACATGACGAGGAGTCTCGAAATGGTCGAGACATAAAGATTGATATATTGGACGACTATATTCGGAGTTCGGAAAGGTTCCGAGTGATTCGGGTATTTTTCGGAGTAACGGAGAGTTACGGGAATTCGTATTGGGCCTTAATGGGCCATACGGGAAAGAAGAGAAAGGGCCAAAAGGGTGGCCGCACCCCTCCCCATGGACTAGTCCGAATTGGACTTGGGAGGGGGGGCGCCCCCTTCCTTCCTTCTCCTTCTCTCTTCCCTTTCCTTCTCTCCTACTCCTACTACATGGAAGGGCTCCTAGTTGGACTAGGAAAGGGGGAATCCTACTCCCGGTGGGAGTAGGACTCCCCTAGGGCGCGCCATAGAGAGGGCCGGCCCTCCCCTCCTCCACTCCTTTATATACGGGGGCAGGGGGCACCCCATAGACACACAAGTTGATCTTCGTGATCGTTCCTTAGTCGTGTGCGGTGCCCCCTTCCACCATATTCCACCTCGGTCATATCGTAGCGGTGCTTAGGAGAAGCCCTGCGATGATTGAACATCAAGATCATCATCACGCCGTCATGCTGAAGGAACTCCTCCCCGAAGCTTTGCTGGATCGGAGCCCGGGGAGCGTCATCGAGCTGAACGTGTGCCAAGAACTCGGAGGTGCCAGAGTAACGGTGCTTGGATCGGTTGAACCGGGAAGACGTACAACTACTTCCTCTACGTTGCGTCAACGCTTCTGCTTCGGTCTACGAGGGTACGTAGACAACACTCTCCCCTCTCGTTGCTATGCATCACCATGATCTTGCGTGTGCGTAGGAATTTTTTTGAAATTACTATGTTCCCCAACAGTGGCATCCGAGCCTAGGTTTTATGGTTTAATGTTATATGCACGAGTAGAACACAAGTGAGTTGTGGGCGATATAAGTCATACTACTTACCAGCATGTCATACTTTGGTTCGGCGGTATTGTTGGATGAAGCGGCCCGGACCGACATTACGCGTACGCTTACGCGAGACTGGTTCTACCGCTGTGCTTTGCACACAGGTGGCTGGCGGGTGTCAGTTTCTCCAACTTTAGTTGAACCGAGTGTGGCTACGCCCGGTCCTTGCGAAGGTTAAAACGGCATCAACTTGACAAACTATCATTGTGGTTTTGATGCGTAGGTGAGAACGGTTCTTGCTCAGCCCGTAGCAGCCACGTAAAACTTGCAACAACAAAGTAGAGGACGTCTAACTTGTTTTTGCAGGGCATGTTGTGATGTGATATGGTCAAGACGTGATGAGATATAAGTTGTTGTATGAGATGATCATGTTTTGTTGAAGTTATCGGCAACTGGCAGAAGCCCTATGGTTGTCTCTTTGTTGCATAAGATGCAAGCGCAAAATAATTGTTTTACATTATCGCTATGCGATAGCAATAGTTGCAAGAGCAATAGTTGGCGAAACGACCACATGACGACACATTGATATAGATCAAGATGATGGAGATCATGGTGTCATGCCGGTGACGATGGAGATCATGACGATGCTTTGGAGATGGAGATCAAAGGCACAAGATGATGATGGCCATATCATGTCACATATTTTTGATTGCATATGATGTTTATCTTTTATACATCTTATTTTGTTTTGATTGACGGTAGCATCATAAGATGATCTCTCACTAATTATCAAGAAGTGTTCTCCCTGAGTATGCACCGTTGCCAAAGTTCGTCGTGCCCAGACACCACGTGATGATCGGGTGTGATAAGCTCTACGTGCATCTACAACGGGTGCAAGCTAGTTTTGCACACGCAGAATACTCGGGTTATACTTGACGAGCCTAGCATATGCAGATATGGCCTCGGAACACGGAGACCGAAAGGTCGAGCGTGAATCATATAGTAGATATGATCAACATAATGATGTTCACCATTGAAGACTAATCCATTTCACGTGATGATCGGTTATGGTTTAGTTTGATTTGGATCACGTGATCACTTAGAAGATTGGAGGGATGTCTATCTAAGTGAGAGTTCTTAAGTAATATGATTAATTGAACTTAAATTTATCATGAACTTAGTCCTGGTAGTATTTTGCAAATTATGTTGTAGATCAATAGCTCGCGTTGTTGCTTTCATATGTTTATTTTGATATGTTCCTAGAGAAAACTGTGTTGAAAGATGTTAGTAGCAATGATGCGGATTGGATCCGTGATCTGAGATTTATCCTCATTGCTGCACAGAAGAATTATGTCCTTAATGCACCACTAGGTGACAGACCTATTGCAGGAGCAGATGCAGACATTATGAACATTTGGCTAGCTCAATATGATGACTACTTGATAGTTTAGTGCACCATGCTTAACGGCTTAGAATCGGGACTTCGAAGACGTTTTGAACCATATGAGATGTTCTAGGAATTGAAGTTAATATTTCAAGCAAATACCCGAGTTGAGAGATATGAAGTCTCCAACAAGTTCTATAGCTAAAAGATGGAGGAGAATCGCTCAACTAGTGAGCATGTGCTCAGATTGTCTGGGTACTTCAATCGCTTGAATCGAGTGGGAGTTAATCTTCCAGATAAGATAGTGATTGACATAATTCTCTAGTCACCATCACTAAGTTACTAGAACTTCGTGATGAACTATAATATGCAAGGGATAACGAAAGTAATTCCCAAGATCTTCGTGATGCTGAAATCGACGAAGGTAGAAATCAAGAAAAAACATCAAGTGTTGATGGTTAACAAGACCACTAGTTTCAAGAAAAGGGCAAAGGGATAGAAGGGAACTTCAAGAAGAACGGAAAGCAAGTTGCTGCTCAAGTGAAGAAGCCCAAGTCTGGACCTAAGCCTGAAACTGAGAGCTTACACTGCAAAGGAAATGGTCACTGGAAGCGGAAATGCCCTGAATATTTGGTGGATAAGAAGGATGGCAAAGTGAACAAGGGTATATTTGATATACAGGTTATTGATGTGTGCCTTACTAGTGTTTATAGTAGCCCCTGAGTATTTGATACTTGTTCGGTTGCTAAGATTAGTAACTCGAAATAGGAGTTACAGAATAAACAGAAACTAGTTAAGGGTGAAGTGATGATGTGTCTTGAAAGTAGTTTCAAGATTGATATGATCATCATCGCACACTCCCTATACTTTCGGGATTAGTGTTGAACCTAAATAAATGTTATTTGGTGTTTGCGTTGAGCATGAATATGATTTGATTGTGTTTATTGCAATACGGTTATTCATTTAAGTAAGAGAATAAACTGTTGTTCTGTTTAGATGAATAAAACCTTCGATGGTCATACACCCAATGAAAATAGTTTATTGGATCTCGATCATAGTGATACACATATTCATAATATTGATGTCAAAAGATGCAAAGTTAATAATTATAGTGCAACTAATTTGTGGCACTGCCGTTTGGGTCATATCGGTGTAAAGCGCATGAAGAAACTCCATAAAGATGGATTTTCGGAATCACTTGGTTATGAATCATTTGATGCTTGCGAACCGTGCCTTTTTGGCAAGATGACTAAAACTCCGTTCTCCGGAACAATGGAACGAGCTACTGACTTATTGGAAATAATACATACCGATGTATGCGATCCAATGAGTGTTGGTGACACTATGTTTGTCTATGTATTCACACATGTATCAAGTTTCCGGTTAATACTATTCTAGCATGAATAATAAACATTTATCATGAAATAAGGAAATAAATAATAACTTTAATATTGCCTCTAGGGCATATTTCCTTCAATCTCCCACTTGCACTAGAGTCAATAATCTAGTTCACATCGTCATGTGATTTAGCACCAATATTCATCTCTGTATATGATTAACACCCATAGTTCACATCATCATGTGACCAATACCCAAAGGGTTTACTAGAGTCAATAATCTAGTTCACATCGCTATGTGATTAACACCCAAAGAGTACTAAGGTGTGATCATGTTTTGCTCGTGAGAGAAGCTTAGTCAACGATTCTGTCATATTGAGAGCCGTATGTATTTTGCAAATATTCTATGTCTACAATACTCTGCACGGAGCTACTCTAGCTAATTGCTCCCACTTTCCATATCTATCCAGATTGAGACTTAGAGTCATCTGGATCGGTGTAAAAGCTTGTACATATGTAACTTTTTACGACGGGCTCTTTTATCACCTCCATAATCGAGAAATATTTCCTTAGTCCTCACTAAGGATATTCTTGACCAATGTCCAGTGATCTACTCCTAGATCACTATTGTACTCCCTTGCCAAATTCAGAGGAAGGTATACAATAGGTCTGGTACATAGCATAGCATACTTTATAGAACCTATGACTGAGGCATAGGGAACGACTTTCATTCTCTTTTCTATTTTCTGCCGTGGTCGGGATTTGAGTCTTACTCAATTTCACACCTTGTAACACAGGTAAGAACTCTTTCTTTGACTGTTCCATTTTTGAACTACTTCAAAATCTTGTCAAGGTATGTACTCATTGAAAATCTTATCAAGTGTCTTGATCTATCTCAATAGATCTTGATGCTCAATATGTAAGTAGCTTTGCCGAGGTCTTTCTTTGAAAAACTCATGTCAAAACACTCCTTTATGCTTTGCAGAATAATTCTACATTATTTCCGATCAACAATATGTCATTCACATATACTTATCAGAAATGTTGTAGTGCTCCCACTCACTTTATTGTAAATACAGGCTTCACCGCAAGTCTGTATAAAACTATATGCTTTGATCATTTTATCAAAGCATATATTCCAACACTGAGATGATTGCACCAGTCCATAGATGGATCGCTGGAGCTTGCACATTTTGTTAGCACCTTTAGGATTGACAAAACCTTCTAGTTGCATCATATAGAACTCTTCTTTTAAGAAAACCATTAAGGAATGCAGTTTTGACATCCATTTGCCAGATTTCATAAAATGTGGCAATTGCTAACATGATTCAGACAGACTTAAGCATCGCTACAGTTGAGAAAATCTCATTGTAGTCAACACCTTGAACTTGTCGAAAACCTTTTTGCGACAAGTCGAGCTTTGTAGATAGTAACACTTCTATCAGCATCTGTCTTCCTCTTGAAGATCCATTTATACAATATGGCTTGCCGATCATCGGGCAACTCCACCAAAGTCCACACTTTGTTCTCATACATGGATCTCATCTCAGATTTCATGGCCTCAAGCCATTTTGCGGAATCTGGGCTCATCATCGCTTCCTCATAGTTTGTAGGTTCATCATGGTCTAGTAACATGACTTCCAGAATAGGATTACCGTACCACACTGGCGCGGACCGTAATCTGGAATACCTACGAGGTTCTGTAGTAACTTGATTTGAAGCTTCATGATCATCATCATTAGCTTCCTCTCTAATTGGTGTAGGAATCACTGGAACTGATTTCTGTGATGAACTACTTTCCAATTTGGGAGAAGATACAATTACCTTATCAAGCTCTAGTTTCCTCCCACTCACTTCTTTCGAGAGAAACTTCTTCTCTAGAAAGGATCCATCTTAGCAACGAATAACTTGCCTTCGGATCTGTGATAGAAGGTGTACCCAATAGTTACCTTTGGGTATTCTATGAAGACGCACTTCTTCGATTTGGGTTCGAGCTTATCAGGTTGAAACTTTTTCACATAAGCATCGCAGCCCCAAACTTTAAGAAACGACAACTTTTGGTTTCTCGCCAAACCACAGTTCATAAGCCGTCGTCTCAACGGATTTTGATGGTGCCCTATTTAAAGTGAATGCAGCTGTCTCTAATGCATAACCCCAAAACGATAGTGGTAAACCGATAAGAGACATCATAGATCGCACCATATCTAGTAAAGTACGATTACGACGTTCGGACACACCATTACATTGTGGTGTTCCAGGTGGCGTGAGTTGCGAAACTATTTCACATTGTTTAAAATGAAGGCCAAACTCGTAGCTCAAATATTCATCTCTACGATCAGATCATAGAAACTTTATTTTCTTGTTACGATGATTTTTCCACTTCACTCTGAAATTCTTTGAACCTTTCAACTATTTCAGACTTATGTTTCATCAAGTAGATATACCCAAATCTGCTCAAATCATCTCGTGAAGGTCAGAAAATAACGATACTTGCCACGAGCATTAACACTTCATTGTCGCATACATCGGTATGTATTTTTTCCAATAAGTCAGTAGCTCGTTCCATTGTTCCGGAGAACGGAGTTTTAGTCATCTTGCCAAAAAGGCGCGGTTCGCAAGCATCAAATGATTTATAACCAAGTGATTCCGAAAATCCATCTTTATGGAGTTTCTTCATGCGCTTTACACCGATATGACCCAAACGGCAGTGCCACAAATAAGTTGCACTATCATTATTAACTTTGCATCTTTTGACATCAATATTATGAATATGTGTATCACTACGATCGAGATCCAATAAACTATTTTCATTGGGTGTATGACCATCGAAGGTTTTATTCATCTAAACAGAACAACAATTATTCTCTGACTTTAAATGAATAACCGTATTGCAATAAACATAATCAAATCATATTCATGCTCAACGCAAATGCCAAATAACATTTATTTAGGTTCAACACTAATCCCGAAAGTATAGGGAGTGTGGGACGATGATCATATAAATCTTGGAAGTACTTCCAACACTCATCGTCACTTCCCCTTTAACTAGTCTCTGTTTATTCTGTAACTCCTGTTTCGAGTTACTAATCTTAGCAACCGAACAAGTATCAAATAATCGGGGGCTACTATAAACACTAGTAAGGCACACATCAATAACCTGTATATCAAATATACCCTACGTTCCCCAACAGTGGCATCCGAGCCTAGGTTTTATGCGTTGATGTTATATGCACGAGTAGAACACAAGTGTTTTGTGGGCGATACAAGTCATACTGCTTACTAGCATGTCATACTTTGGTTCGGCGGTATTGTGACATGAAGCGCCCGGACCGACATTACGCGTACGCTTACGCGAGACTGGTTTCACCGTTGCGAGCACTCGTGCTTAAAGGTGACTGGCGGGTGTCTGTCTCTCTCACTTTAGTTGAACTGAGTGTGGCTACACCCGGTCCTTGCGAAGGCTAAAACAACACTAACTTGACAAACTATCGTTGTGGTTTTGATGCGTAGGTAAGAACGGTTCTTGCTCAGCCCGTAGCAGCCACGTAAAACTTGCAACAACAAAGTAGAGGACGTCTAACTTGTTTTTGCAGGGCATGTTGTGATGTGATATGGTCAAGACGTGATGAGATATAAGTTGTTGTATGAGATGATCATGTTTTGTTGAAGTTATCGGCAACTGGCAGAAGCTCTATGGTTGTCTCTTTGTTGCATAAGATGCAAGTGCCAAATAATTGCTTTACTTTATCGCTATGCGATAGCAATAGTTGCAAGAGCAATAGTTGGCGAGACGACCATGTGACGACACATTGATATAGATCAAGATGATGAAGATCATGGTGTCGTGCCAGTAACGATAGAGATCATGACAGTACTTTGGAGATGGAGATCAAAGGTGCAAGATGATCATGGCCATATCATGTCACATATTTTGATTGCATATGATGTTTATCTGTTATACATCTTATTCTGTTTTGTTTGACGGTAACATTTTAAGATGATCTCTCACTAATTATCAAGAAGTGTTCTCCCTGAGTATGCACCGTTGCGAAAGTTCTTCGTGCTGAGACACCACATGATGATCGGGTGTGATAGGCTCTACGTTCAAATACAATGGGTGCAAAACAGTTGCACACGCGGAATACTCAGGTTAAGCTTGACGAGCCTAGCATATAACAAATATGGCCTCGGAACACGGAGACCGAAAGGTCGAGCGTGAATCATATAGTAGATATGATCAACATACTGATGTTCACCGTTGAAACTACTCCATCTCACGTGACGATCGGACATGGTGTAGTTGATATGGATCACGTAATCACTTAGAGGATTAGAGGGATGTCTATCTAAGTGGGAGTTCTTAAGTAATATGATTAATTGAACTTAAATTTATCATGAACTTAGTCCTGATAGTATTTTGCAAATTATGTTGTAGATCAATAGCTCGCGTTGTTGCTTTCATATGTTTATTTTGATATGTTCCTAGAGAAAACTTGTTGAAAGATGTTAGTAGCAATGATGCGGATTGGATCCGTGATCTGAGGTTTATCCTCATTGCTGCACAGAAGAATTATGTCCTTAATGCACCGCTAGGTGACAGACCTATTGCAGGAGCATATGCAGACGTTGTGAACGTTTGGCTATCTCAAAAGGATGACTACTTGATAGTTTAGTGCACCATGCTTAAACGGCTTAGAATCAGGACTTCAAAGACGTTTTGAACGTCATGGACCATATGAGATGATCCAGGAATTGAAGTTAATATTTCAAGCAAATACCCGAGTTGAGAGATATGAAGTCTCCAACAAGTTCTATAGCTAAAAGATGGAGGAGAATCGCTCAACTAGTGAGCAAGTGCTTAGATTGTCTGAGTACTACAATCGCTTGAATCAAGTGGGAGTTAATCTTCCAGATAAAATAGTGATTTACAGAATTCTCTAGTCACCATCACCAAGTTAGTAGAACTTCGTGATGAACTATAATATGCAAGGGATGACAAAAGTGATTCCCAAGCTCTTCGTGATGTTGAAATCGACGAAGGTAGAAATCAAGAAAGAGCATCAAGTGTTGATCATTGACAATACCACTAGTTTCAAGAAAAGGGCAAAGGGAAAGAAAGGGAAACTTCAAGTAGAATGGCAAACAAGTTGTCACTCCCGTGAAGAAGCCCAAAGCTGGACCTAAGCCTGAAACTGAGTGCTTCTACTGCAAAGGAAATGGTCACTGGAAGTGGAACTACTCCAAATATTTGGTGGATAAGAAGGATGGCAAAGTGAACAAGGGTTTATTTTGATGTACATGTTATTGATGTGTACCTTACTAGTGTTTATAGTAGCCCCTGAGTATTTGATACTTGTTCGGTTGCTAAAAATTTAGTAACTCGAAACAGGAGTTACAGAATAAACAGAGACTAGTTGAAGGGGAAGTGACGATGAATGTTGGAAGTTGTTCCAAGATTGATATGATCATCATCACACACTCCCTATACTTTCGGGATTAGTGTTAAACCTAAATAAATGTTATTTAGCTTTTGCGTTGAGCATGAATATGATTTGATCATGTTTATTGCAATACGGTTATTCATTTAAAGTCAGAGAATAATTGTTGTTCTATTTACATGAATAAAACCTTCAATGGTCATACACCCAATGAAAATAGTTTGTTGGATCTCGATCATAGTGATACACATATTCATAATATTGATGCCAAAAGATGCAAAGTTAATAATGATAGTGCAACTTATTTGTGGCACTGCCGTTTGGGTCATATCGGTGTAAAGCGCATGAAGAAACTCCATAAAGATGGACTTTCGGAATCACTTGGTTATGAATCATTTGATGCTTGCGAATCGTGCCTTTTGGGCAAGATGACTAAAACTCCGTTCTCCGGAACAATGGAACAAGCTACTGACTTATTGGAAATAATACATACCGATGTATGCGATCCAACGAGTGTTGATGCTCGTGGCAAGTATCGTTATTTTCTGACCTTCACCAGATGATTTGAGCAGATATGGGTATATCTACTTGATGAAACATAAGTCTGAAATAGTTGAAAGGTTCAAAGAATTTCAGAGTGAAGTGGAAAAATCATCGTAACAAGAAAATAAAGTTTCTGCGATCTGATCGCAGAGATGAATATTTGAGTTACGAGTTTGGTCTTCAATTAAAACAATGTGGAATAGTTTCACAACTCACGCCACCTGGAACACCACAACGGTATGGTGTGTCCGAATGTCGTAACCGCACTTTATTGGATATGATGCGATATATGATGTCTCTTACTAATTTACCACTATTGTTTTGGGGTTATGCATTAGAGACAGTTGCATTCCCGTTAAATAGGGCACCATCTAAATCCGTTGAGATGACACCTTATGAACTGTGGTTCGGCAATAAACCCAAGTTGTCGTTTCTTAAAATTTGGGGTTGTGATGCTTATGTGAAAAAGTTTCATTCTGCTAAGATCAAACCCAAATTGGAAAAGTGCGGCTTCATAGAATACCCAAAGGAAACTGTTGGGTACACCTTCTATCACAGATCCAAAGGCAAGATATTCGTTGCTAAAATGGATCCTTTCTAGAGAAGGAGTTTCTCTCGAAAGAAGTGAGTGGGAGGAAAGTAGAGCTTGATAAGGTAATTTGTACCTTCTCCCGAATTGGAAAGTAGTTCATCACAGAAATCAGTTCCAGTGATTCCTACACCAATTAGTGAGGAAGCAAATGATGATGATCATGAATCTTCAGATCAAGTTACTACAAAACCCCGTAGGTCTTCCAAAGTACAGTCCGCACCAGAGTGGTACGGTAATCCTGTTCTGGAAGTCAGGTTACTGGACCATGATGAACCTACGAACTATGAGGAAGCGATGACGAGCCCAGATTCCGCGAAATGGCTTGAGGCCATGAAATCTGAGATGGGATCCATGTATGAGAACAAAGTGTGGACTTTGGTGGAGTTGCCCGATGATCGGCAAGCCATATTGTATAAATGGATCATCAAGAGGAAGACAAATGCTGATAGTAGTGTCACTATCTAGAAAGCTCGACTTGTCGCAAAAAGGTTTTCGACAAGTTCAAGGTGTTGACTACAATGAGATTTTCTCAACTGTAGCGATGCTTAAGTCTGTCTGAATCATGTTAGCAATTGCCACATTTTATGAAATCTGGCAAATGGATGTCAAAACTGCATTCCTTAATGGTTTTCTTAAAGAAGAGTTGTATATGATGCAACAAGAAGGTTTTGTCAATCCTAAAGGTGCTAACAAAATGTGCAAGCTCCAGTGATCCATCTATGGACTGGTGCAATCATCTCAGTGTTGGAATATACGCTTTGATAAGTTGATCAAAGCATATAGTGTTATACAGACTTGCGGTGAAGCCTGTATTTACAATAAAGTGACTGGGAGCACTACGCCTTTCTGATAAATATATGTGAGTAACATATTGTTGATCAGAAATGATGTAGAATTTTTCTGGAAAGCATAAAGGAGTATTTGAAAGGAGTTCTTTAAAAGAAAGACCTCAGTAAAGCTACTTACATATTGAGCATCAAGATCTATTGAGATAGATCAAGATGCTTGATAAGATTTTCAATGAGTACATACCTTGACAAGATTTTGAAGTAGTTCAAAATGGAACAGTCAAAGAAAGAGTTCTTGCCTGTGTTGCAAAGGTATGAAATTGAGTAAGACTCAAATCCCGACCACAGCAGAAAATAGAAAGAGAATGAAAAGTCATTCCCTATGCCTCAGTCATAGGTTCTATAAAGTATGCTATGCTATGTACCAGACCTATTGTATACCTTGCTCTCAATTTGGCAAGGGAGTACAATAGTGATCTAGGAGTAGATCACTGGACATTGGTCAAGAATATCCTTAGTGAGGACTAAGGAAATATTTCTCGATTATGGAGATGATAAAAGAGCCCGTCGTAAAGAGTTACATCGGTGCAAGCTTTCACACCAATCCAGATGACTCTAAGTCTCAATCTGGATACATATTGAAAGTGGGAGCAATTAGCTAGAGTAGCTCCGAGCAGAGCATTGTAGACATAGAATATTTGCAAAGTACATATGGCTCTGAATGTGACAGACCCGTTGACTAAGCTTCTCTCACGAGCCAAATATGATCACACCTTAGTACTCTTTGGGTGTTAATCACATAGCAATGTGAACTAGAATATTGACTCTAGTAAACCCTTTGGGTGTTGGTCACATAACAATGTGAACAATGGGTGTTAATCATATACAGATATGAATATTGATGTTAAATCACATGGCGATGTGAACTAGATTATTGACTCTAGTGCAAGTGGGAGACTGAAGGAAATATGCCCTAGAGGCAATAATAAAGTTATTATTTATTTCCTTATTTCATGATAAATGTTTATTATTCATGCTAGAATTGTATTAACCGGAAACATAATACATGTGTGAATACATAGACAAACATAGTGTCACTAGTATGCCTCTACTTGACTAGCTCGTTTATCAAAGATGGTTATGTTTCCTAGCCATGGACAAAAGAGTTGTCATTTGATTAACGGGATCACATCATTAGGAGAATGATGTGGTTGACTTGACCCATTCCGTTAGCTTAGCACTTGATCGTTTAGTATATTGCTCTTGCTTTCTTCATGACTTATACATGTTCCTGTAACTATGAGATTATGCAACTCCCGTTTACCGGAGGAACACTTTGGGTACTACCAAACGTCACAACTTAACTGTGTGATTATAAAGGAGTACTACAGGTGTCTCCAAAGGTAGATGTTGGGTTGGCGTATTTCGAGATTAGGTTTTGTCACTCCGATTGTCAGAGAGGTATCTCTGGGCCCTCTCGGTAATGCACATCACTATAAGCCTTGCAAGCAATGTAGCTAATGAGTTAGTTACGGAATGATGCATTACGTAACGACTAAAGAGACTTGCCGGTAACGAGATTGAACTAGGTATTGGATACTGACGATCGAATCTCGGGCGAGTAACATATCGATGACAAAGGGAACAACGTATGTTGTTATGCGGTTTGACCGATAAAGATCTTCGTAGAATATGTGGGAGCCAATATGAGCATCCAGGTTCCGCTATTGGTTATTGACCGAGAATATTTCTAGGTCATGTCTACATTGTTCTCGAACCCGTAGGGTCCGCACGCTTAACATTACGATGACAGTTTTATTATGAGTTTATGAGTTTTGATGTACTGAAGTAGTTCGGAGTCCCGGATGATATCGGGGACATGACGAGGAGTCTCGAAATGGTCGAGACGTAAAGATCGAAATATTGGACGACTATATTCGGAGTTTGGAAAGGTTTCGAGTGATACGGGTATTTTCGGGAGTACCGGGGAGTTACGGGAATACGGGGAAGAGTATTGGGCCTTAATTGGCTTTAATGGGAAGGAGCAAGGAGGTGGCGCGCGCCCCTCCCAAGCCCAGTCCGAATTGGACAAGGGTTTTGGGGCGCGGACCCTCTCTCCCTTCCTTCTCCACTTCCCTCCTTTCCCCCCTTCTCCTAGTTGGACTAGGAAAGAAGGAGTCCTACTCCCGGTGGGAGTAGGACTCCCCTTGGTGCGCCCTCCTCCTAGGGCCGGCCTCCCCCTCCCTTGCTCCTTTATATACGGGGGTAGGGGGGCACCCCATGACACACAAGTTGATCTACGGATCGTTCCTTAGCCGTGTGCGGTGCCCCCCTCCACCATATTCCACCTCGGTCATATCGTCGCGGAGTTTAGGCGAAGCCCTGCGCCGGTAGAACATCATCATCGTCACCACGCCATCGTGCTGACGGAACTCGTCCCCGACGCTTTGCTGGATTGAAGCCCGGGGGATGTCATCGAGCTGAACGTGTGCTGAACACGGAGGTGCCGTACGTTCGGTGCTTGGATCGGTCGGATCGTGAAGACGTACGACTACATACACCGCGTTGTCATAACGCTTCCGCTTTCGGTCTACGAGGGTACGTGGACACACTGTCCCCTCTCGTTTCTATGCCATCACCATGATCTTGTGTGTGCGTAGGAAATTTTTTGAAATTACTACGTCCCCAACAGTGGTATCAGAGCCAGGTTTTATGCATTGATGTTATATGCACGAGTAGAACACAAGTGTTTTGTGGGCGATACAAGTCATACTGCTTACAAGGATGTCATACTTTGGTTCGGCGGTATTGTGAGATGAAGCGGCCCGAACCGACATTACGCGTACGCTTACGCGAGACTGGTTTCACCGTTGCGAGCACTCGTGCTTAAAGGTGACTGGCGGGTGTCTGTCTCTCTCACTTTAGTTGAACCGAGTGTGGCTAAGCCCGGTCCTTGCGAAGGTTAAAACAGCACTAACTTGACGAACTATCATTGTGGTTTTGATGCGTAGGTAAGAACGGTTCTTGCTCAGCCCGTAGCAGCCACGTAAAACTTGCAACAACAAAGTAGAGGACGTCTAACTTGTTTTTGCAGGGCATGCTGTGATGTGATATGGTCAAGACGTGATGAGATATAAGTTGTTGTATGAGATGATCATGTTTTGTTGAAGTTATCGGCAACTGGCAGAAGCTCTATGGTTGTCTCTTTGTTGCATAAGATGCAAGTGCCAAATAATTGCTTTACTTTATCGCTATGCGATAGCAATAGTTGCAAGAGCAATAGTTGGCGAGATGACCATGTGACGACACATTGATATAGATCAAGATGATGAAGATCATGGTGTCGTGCCAGTAACGATAGAGGTCATGACAGTACTTTGGAGATGGAGATCAAAGGCGCAAGATGATCATGGCCATATCATGTCACATATTTTGATTGCATATGATGTTTATCTGTTATACATCTTATTCTGTTTTGTTTGACGGTAACATTTTAAGATGATTTCTCACTAATTATCAAGAAGTGTTCTCCCTGAGTATGCACCGTTGCGAAAGTTCTTTGTGCTGAGACACCACGTGATGATCGGGTGTGATAGGCTCTACGTTCAAATACAATGGGTGCAAAACAGTTGCACACGCGGAATACTCAGGTTAAACTTGACGAGCCTAGCATATAACAGATATGGCCTCGGAACACGGAGACCGAAAGGTCGAGCGTGAATCATATAGTAGATGTGATCAACATATTGATGTTCACCGTTGAAACTACTCCATCTCACGTGACGACCGGACATGGTGTAGTTGATATGGATCACGTAATCACTTAGAGGATTAGAGGGATGTCTATCTAAGTGGGAGTTCTTAAGTAATATGATTAATTGAACTTAAATTTATCATGAACTTAGTCCTGGTAGTATTTTGCAAATTATGTTGTAGATCAATAGCTCGCGTTGTTGCTTTCATATGTTTATTTTGATATGTTCCTAGAGAAAAATTATGTTGAAAAATGTTAGTAGCAATGATGCGGATTGAATCCGTGATCTGAGGTTTATCCTCATTGCTGCACAGAAGAATTATGTCCTTGATGCACCGCTAGATGACAGACCTATTGCAGGAGCAGATGCAGACGTTATGAATGTTTGTCTAGCTCAGTATGATGACTACTTGATAGTTTAGTGCACCATGCTTAATGGCTTAGAATCGGGACTTCAAAGACGTTTTGAACGTCATGGACCATATGAGATGATCCAGGAGTTGAATTTAATATTTCAAGCAAATACTCGAGTTGAGAGATATGATGTCTCCAACAAGTTCTATAGCTAAAAGATGGAGGAGAATCGCTCAACTAGTGAGCATGTGCTCAGATTGTCTGGGTACTACAATCACTTGAATCAAGTGGGAGTTAATCTTCCAGATAAGATAGTGATTGACAAAGTTCTCTAGTCACCATCACCAAGTTATTAGAACTTCCTGATGAACTATAGTATGAAAGGGATGACGAAAATGATTCCCGAGCTCTTCGTGATATTGAAATCGATGAAGGTAGAAATCAAGAAAGATCATCAAGTGTTGATGATTGACAATACCACTAGTTTCAAGAAAAGGGCAAAGGGAAAGAAAGGGAACTTCAAGTAGAATGACAAGCAAGTTGTCACTCCTGCAAAGAAGCCCAAAGCTGGACCAAAGCCTGAAACTGAGTGCTTACACTGTAAAGGAAATGGTCACTGGAAGAGGAAATGCCCTGAATATTTGGTGGATAAGAAGGATGGCAAAGTGAACAAGGGTATATTTGATATACAGGTTATTGATGTGTGCCTTACTAGTGTTTATAGTAGCTCCTGAGTATTTGATACTTGTTCAGTTGCTAAGATTAGTAACTCGAAATAGGAGTTACAGAATAAACAGAGACTAGTTGAAGGGGAAGTGACGATGAGTGTTGGAAGTAGTTCCAAGATTGATATGATCATCATCACACACTCCCTATACTTTCGGGATTAGTGTTAAACCTAAATAAATGTTATTTAGCTTTTGCGTTGAGCATGAATATGATTTGATCATGTTTATTGCAATACGGTTATTCAGTTAAAGTCAGAGAATAATTGTTGTTCTGTTTACATGAATAAAACCTTCAATGGTCATACACCCAATGAAAATAGTTTGTTGGATCTCGATCATAGTGATACACATATTCATAATATTGATGCCAAAAGATGCAAAGTTGATAATGATAGTGCAACCTATTTGTGGCACTGCCGTTTGGGTCATATCGGTGTAAAGCGCATGAAGAAACTCCATAAAGATGGATTTTCGGAATCACTTGGTTATGAATCACTTGATGCTTGCAAACCATGCCTCATGGGCAAGATGACTAAGACTCCATTCTCCGGAACAATGGAGCGAGCAAATGACTTATTGGAAATAATACATACTGATGTATGCGATCCAATGAGTGTTGATGCTCGTGGCAAGTATCGTTATTTTCTGACCTTCACAAGATGATTTGAGCAGATATGGGTATATCTACTTGATGAAACATAAGTCTGAAATAGTTGAAAGGTTCAAAGAATTTCAGAGTGAAGTGGAAAAATCATCGTAACAAGAAAATAAAATTTCTGCGATCTGATCGTGGAGACAAATATTTGAGTTACGAGTTTGGTCTTCAATTAAAACAATGTGGAATAGTTTCACAAACTCACGCCACCTGGAACACCACAATGTAATGATGTGTCCGAATGTCGTAATCGTACTTTACTAGATATGGTGCGATCTATGATATTTCTTATCAGTCTACCACTATCGTTTTGGGGTTATGCATTAGAGACAACTACATTCACGTTTAAAAGGGCACCATATAAAATCCGTTCAGATGACACCGTATGAATTATGGTTTAGCAAGAAACCAAAGTTGTCGTTTCTTAAAGTTTGGGTTGCGATGCTTATGTGAAAAGTTTCAACATGATAAGCTTGAACCCAAATCGGAAAGGTGCGTCTTCATAGGATACCAAAAATGTTGGGTACACCTTCTATCATAGATCCGAAAGGCAAGACATTCGTTGCCAAGAATGGATCCTTTCTAGAGAAGGAGTTTCTCTCGAAAGAAGTGAGTGGGAAGAAAGTAGAACTTGATGAGGTAACAGTACCAGCTCCCTTATTGGAAAGTAGTTCATCACAGAAATCGGTTCCTGTGACACCTACACCAATTAGTGAGGAAGTTAATGATGATGATAATGAAACTTCAGATCAAGTTGTTACTGAACTTCGTAGATCAACCAGAGTAAGATCCGCACCAGAGTGGTACGGTAATCCTATTCTGGAAGTCATGCTACTAGATCATGGTGAACCTACGAACTATGAAGAAGCGATGGTGAGCCCAGATTCCGCAAAATAGCTTGAAGCCATAAAATTTGAGATGGGATCCATGTATGAGAACAAAGTGTGGACTTTGATTGACTTGCTCGATGATCAGCAAGCCATGTTAATTAAATGGATTTTTAAGAGGAAGACGGACGCTGATAGTATTGTTACTATCTACAAAGCTAGAATTGTCGCAAAAGGTTTTCGACAAGTTCAAGGTGTTGACTACGATGAGAGTTTCTCACTCGTATCTATGCTTAAGTCTGTCCGAATCATGTTAGCAATTGCCGCATTTTACGAAATCTGGCAAATGGATAAACAAAACTGCATTCCTTAATGGATTTATTAAACAAGAGTTGTATATGATGCAACCAGAAGGTTTTGTCGATCCTAAAGGTGTTAACAAAATGTGCAAGCTCCAGCGATCCATCTATGGACTGGTGCAAGCATCTCGGAGTTGGAATATACGCTTTGATAAGTTGATCAAAGGATATAGTTTTATACAGACTTACGGTGAAGCCTGTATTTACAAAAAAGTGAGTGGGAGCACTACAACATTTCTGATAAGTATATGTGAATGACATATTGTTGATCGGAAATAATGTAGAATTATTCTGCAAAGCATAAAGGAGTGTTTGAAAGGAGTTTTTTAAAGAAAGACCTCGGTGAAGCTGCTTACATATTGAGCATCAAGATCTATAGAGATAGATCAAGACGCTTGATAAAGTTTTTTCAATGAGTACATACCTTGACAAGATTTTGAAGTAGTTCAAAATGGAACAGTCAAAGAAAGAGTTCTTGCCTGTGTAACAAGGTGTGAAATTGAGTAAGACTCAAATCCCGACCATGGCAGAAAATAGAAAAGAGAATGAAAGTCATTCCCTATGCCTCAGTCATAGGTTCTATAAAGTATGCTATGCTGTGAACCAGACCTATTGTATACCTTGCTCTGAGTTTGACAAAGGAATACAATTTTGATCTAAGATTAGATCACTAGACAGCGGTCAAGAATATCCTTAGTGAGGACTAAGGACATGTTTCTCAATTATGGAGGTGATAAAAGAGCCCTCGTAAAAAGTTACAACGATGCAAATTTTTTTCACCAATCCAGATGACTCTAAGTCTCAATCTGGATACATATTGAAAGTGGGAGCAATTAGCTAGAGTAGCTCCATGCAGAGCATTGTGGACATAGAATATTTGCAAAATACATACGGATCTGAATGTGACAGACCCGTTGACTAAAATTATCTCACAAGCAAAACATGATCACACCTTAGTACTCTTTGGGTGTTAATCACATAGCGATGTGAACTAGATTATTGACTCTAGTAAACCCTTTGGGTGTTGGTCACATAACGACGTGAACTCTGGGTGCTAATCACATGGTGATGTGAATTACTGGTGTTAAATCACATGGCGATGTGAACTAGATTATTGACTCTAGTGCAAGTGGGAGACTGAAGGAAATATGCCCTAGAGACAATAATAAAGTTATTATTTATTTCCTTATATCATGATAAATATTTATTATTCATGCTAGAATTGTATTAACCGGAAACATAATACATGTGTGAATATATAGACAAACAGAGTGTCACTAGTATGCCTCTACTTGACTAGCTTGTTAATCAAAGATTGTTATGTTTCCTAACCATGGACAAAGAGTTGTTATTTGATTAACGGGATCACATCATTAGTTGAATGATCTGATTGACTTGACCCATTCCGTTAGCTTAGCACTTGATCGTTTAGTATGTTGCTATTGCTTTCTTCATGACTTATACATGTTCCTGTAACTATGAGATTATGCAACTCCCGTTTACCGGAGGAACACTTTGTGTGCTACCAAACGTCACAACGTAACTGGGTGATTATAAAGGTGCTCTACAGGTGTCTCCAAAGGTACTTGTTGGGTTGGCGTATTTCGAGATTAGGATTTGTCACTCCGAATGTCGGAGAGGTATCTCTGGGCCCTCTCGGTAATGCACATCACTTAAGCCTTGCAAGCATTGCAACCAATGAGTTAGTTGCGAGATGATGTATTACGGAACGAGTAAAGAGACTTGCCGGTAACGAGATTGAACTAGGTATTGGATACCGACGATCGAATCTCGGGCAAGTAACATACCGATCACAAAGGGAACAATGTATGTTGTTATGCGGTCTGACCGATAAAGATCTTCGTAGAATATGTAGGAACCAATATGGGCATCCAGGTCCCGCTATTGGTTATTGACCGGAGACGTGTCTGGGTCATGTCTACATTTTTCTCGAACCGTAGGGTCCGCACGCTTAAGGTTTCGATAACAGTTATATTATGAGTTTATGAGTTTTGATGTACCGAAGGAGTTCGGAGTCCCGGATGAGAACGGGGACATGACGAGGAGTCTCGAAATGGTCGAGACGTAAAGATCGATATATTGGACGACTATATTCGGAGTTCGGAAAGGTTCCGAGTGATTCGGGTATTTTTCGGAGTACCGGGTAGTTACGGGAGAAGCAATGGGCCTTGATGGGCTTTAGTGGGAAGAGGAGAAAGGGCCAAGGGGCTGCTGCGCCCCCCTCCCCTCTGGTCCGAATTGGACTAGGGAAAAGGGGGCCGGCCACCTCTCCTTCTCCTCGAGTTCCTTCTCCCTTCCTCCCCTCTTGGTGGACTCCTACTAGGACTTGGAGTCCTAGTAGGACTCCTCATCCTGGCCGCACCAATTGCCTTGGCCGGCCTCCTCCTCCTCCATCCTTTATATACTGAGGCAAGGGGCACCCCATAGACACAAGTTGATCTTCGTGATCGTTCCTTAGCCGTGTGCAGTGCCCCCCTCCACGATATTACACCTCGGTCATATTGTAGCGGTGCTTAGGCGAAGCCCTGCGACAGTTGAACATCAAGATCGTCACCACGCCGTCGTGCTGACGGAACTCCTCCCCGAAGCTTTGCTGGATCGGAGCCTGGGGTGCGTCATCGAGCTGTACGTGTGTCAAGAACTCGGAGGTGCCGGAGTAACGGTGCTTGGATCGGTTGAACCAGGAAGACGTACGACTACTTCCTCTACGTTGCGTCAACGCTTCCGCTTCGGTCTACGAGGGTACGTAGACAACACTCTCCCATCTCGTTGCTATGCATCACCATGATCTTGCGTGTGCGTAGGAATTTCTTTGAAATTACTACGTTACCCAACAGTCGGCAAGTCTCTTTACTCGTTCCATAATACATCATCTCGCAACTAACTCATTGGTTGCAATGCTTGCAAGGCTTAAGTGATGTGCATTACCGAGAGGGCCCAGAGATACCTCTCCGACAATCGGAGTGACAAAACCTAATCTCGAAATACGGCAACCCAACATCTACCTTTGGAGACACCTGTAGTACTCCTTTATAATCACCCAGTTACGTTGTGACGTTTGGTAGCACCCAAAGTGTTCCTCCGGTAAACAGGAGTTGCATAATCTCATAGTTACAGGAACATGTATAAGTCATGAAGAAAGCAATAGCAACATACTAAACGATCAAGTGCTAAGCTAACGGAATGGGTCAAGTCAATCACATCATTCTCCTAATGATGTGATCCCGTTAATCAAATGACAACTCTTTTGTCCATGGTTAGGAAACATAACCATCTTTGATAAACGAGCTAGTCAAATAGAGGCATACTAGTGACACTATGTTTGTCTATGTATTCACACATGTATTATGTTTCCGGTTAATACAATTCTAGCATGAATAATAAACATTTATCATGTAATAAGGAAATAAATAATAACTACATTATTGCCTCTAGGGCATATTTCCTTCAGTCTCCCACTTGCACTAGAGTCAATAATCTAGTTCACATCGCCATGTGATTTAACACCAATATACATATCTGTATATGATTAACACCCATAGTTCACATCGTCATGTGACCAACACCCAAAGGGTTTACTAGAGTCAATAATCTAGTTCACATCGCTATGTGATTAACACCCAAAGAGTACTAAGGTGTGATCATGTTTTGCTCGTGACAGAAGCTTAGTCAACGGGTCTGTCACATTCAGAGCCGTATGTACTTTGCAAATATTCTATGTCTACAATGCTCTGTGTGGAGCTACTCTAGCTAATTGCTCCCACTTTCAATATGTATCCAGATTGAGACTTAGAGTCATCTGGATCGATGTGAAAGCTTGCACCGATGTAACTCTTTACGACGGGCTCTTTTATCACCTCCATAATCGAGAAATATTTCCTTAGTCCTCACTAAGGATATTCTTTGACCAATGTCCAATGATCTACTCCTAGATAACTATTGTACTCCCTTGCAAAATTCAGAGCAAGGTATACAATAGGTCTGGTACATAACATAGCATACTTTATATAACCTATGACTGAGGCATAGGGAATGACTTTCATTCTCTTTTCTATTTTCTGCCGTGGTCGGGATTTGAGTCTTACTCAATTTCACACCTTTGCAACACAGGCAAGAACTCTTTCTTTGACTGTTCCATTTTTGAACTATTTCAAAAATTTATCAAGGTATGTATTCATTGAAAAATCTTATCAAGCGTCTTGATCTATCTATATAGATTTTGATGCTCAATGTGTAAGAAGCTTTACCGATGTCTTTCTTTTAAAGAACTCCTTTATGCTTTGCAGAATAATTCTACATTATTTTCGATCAATAATATGTCATTCACATATACTTATCAGAAATGCTGTAGTGCTCCCACTCACTTTCTTGTAAATACAGGCTTCACCATAAGTCTGTACAAAACTATATGCTTTGATCAACTTATCAAAGCGTATATTCCAACTCTGAGATGCTTGCACCAGTCCATAGATGGATCGCTGGAGCTTGCACATTTTGTTAGCACCTTTAGGATTGACAAAATCTTCTGGTTGCGTCATATACAACTCTTCTTTAAAGAATCCATTGAGGAATGCAATTTTGACATCCATTTGCCAGATTTCATAAAATGTGGCAATTGCTAACATGATTCGGACAGACTTATGCATCGATACGAGTGAGAAAATCTCATCGTATTCAACATCTTGAACTTGTCAAAAACCTTTCGCAACAAGTCAAGCTTAGTAGATAGTAACACTATTATCAGTGTCCGTCTTCCTCTTGAAGATCCATTTATTTAACATGGCTTGCTGATCATCGGGCAAGTCAATCAAACTCCATACTTTGTTCTCATACATGGATCATATCTCAGATTTTATGGCCTCAAGCCATTTTGTGGAATCTGGGCTCATCATTGCTTCCTCATAGTTCGTAGGTTTATCATGGTCTAGTAACATGACTTTCAGAACAGGATTACCGTACCACTCTGGTGCGGACCGTACTCTGGAAGACTTACGAGGTTCTGTAGTAACTCGATCTGAAGTTTCATGATCATCATCATTAGCTTCCTCACTAATTGGTGTAGCAATCACTGGAACTGATTTCTGTGATGAACAACTTTCCAATTCGGGAGAAGGTACAATTACCTTATCAAGCTCTACTTTCCTCCCACTCACTTCTTTCGAGAGAAACTTCTTCTCTAGAAAGGATCCATTCTTAGCAACGAATGTTTTGCCTTAGGATCTATAATAGAAGGTGTACCCAAAAGTTTTCTTTGGGTATTCTATGAAGACGCACTTCTCCGATTTGGGTTCGATCTTATCAAGTTGAAAACCTTTTTCATATAAGCATCGCAACTCCAAACTTTAAGAAACGACAGCTTAGGTTTACTGCTAAACCATAGTTCATATGGTGTCGTCTCAACGGATTTAGATGGTGCCCTATTAAACGTGAATGCAGCTGTCTCTAATGCATAACCCCAAAACGATAGTGGTAAATCGGTAAGAGACATCATAGATCACACCATATCAAATAAAGTGCGGTTACGACGTTCAGACCCACCATACGTTGTGGTGTTCCAGGTGGCGTGAGCTGTGAAACTATTCCACATTGTTTTAATTGAAGACCAAACTCGTAACTCAAATATTCATCTCCATGATCAGATCGCAGAAACTTTATTTTCTTGTTATGATGATTTTCTACTTCACTCTGAAATTCTTTGAACCTTTCAACTATTTCAGACTTATGTTTCATCAAGTAGATATACCTATATCTGCTCAAATCATCTGTGAAGGTCAGAAAACAACGATACCCGCCGCGAGCCTTAACACTCATCTGATCGCATACATCAGTATGTATTATTTCCAATAAGTTAGTTGCTCGCTCCACTGTTCCGGTGAACGGAGTCTTAGTCATCTTGCCCATGAGGCATGGTTCGCAAGCATCAAGTGATTCATAATCAAGTGATTCCAAAATCTCATCAGCATGGAGTTTCTTCATGCGCTTTACACCAATATGACCTAAACGGCAGTGCCACAAATAAGTTGCACTATCATTATTAACTCTGCATCTTTTGGTTTCAATATTATGAATATGTGTATCACTACGATCGAGATCCAATGAACCATTTTCATTGGGTGTGTAACCATATAAGGTTTTATTCATGTAAACAGAACAACAGTTTATTCTCTTACTTAAATGAATAACCGTATTGCAATAAACACGATCAAATCATATTCATGCTCGACGCAAACACCAAATAACATTTATATAGGTTCAACACTAATCCCGAAAGTATAGGGAGTGTGCGATGATGATCATATCAATCTTGAAACTACTTTCAACACACATCATCACTTCACCCTTAACTAGTTTCTGTTTATTCTGCAACTCCCGTTTCGAGTTACTACTCTTAGCAACTGAACTAGTATAAATACTGAGGGGTTGCTATAAACACTAGTAAAGTACACATCAATAATATGTATATCAAATATACCTTTATTTACTTTGCCATCCTTTCCTATCCACCAAATACTTGGGGTAGTTCCGCTTCCAGTGACCAATCCCTTTGCAATAGATACACTTAGTCTCAGGCTTAGGACCAGACTTGGGTTCCTTCACTTGAGCAGCAACTTGCTTGCCGTTCTTCTTGAAGTTCCCCTTCTTCCTTTTTGCCCTTTTCTTGAAACTAGTGGTCTTGTCTACCATCAACACTTGATGTTTTTCTTGATTTCTACCTTCGTCGATTTTAGCATCATGAAGAGCTCAGGAATCGTTTTCATCATCCCTTGCATACTATAGTTCATCAAGAAGTTCTAGTAACTTAGTGATGGTGACTAGAGAATTATGTCAATCACTATCTTATCTGGAAGATTAACTCCCACTCGATTCAAGCGATTGAAGTACCCAGATAATCTGAGCACATGCTCACTAGTTGAGCGATTCTCCTCCATCTTTTAGCTATAGAACTTGTTGGAGACTTCATATCTCTCAACTCGGGTATTTTCTTGAAATATTAACTTCAATTCCTAGAACATCTCATATGGTTCAAAACGTCTTTGAAGTCCCGATTCTAAGCCGTTAAGCATGGTGCACTAAACTATCAAGTAGTCATCATATTGAGCTAGCCAAACGTTCATAACGTCTGCATCTGCTCCTGCAATAGGTCTGTCACCTAGTGGTGCATTAAGGACATAATTCTTCTTTGCAGCAATGAGGATAAACCTCAGATCACGGATCCAATCCGCATCATTGCTACTAACATCTTTCAACACAGTTTTCTCTAGGAACATATCAAAATAAACATACGAAAGCAACAACGCGAGCTATTGATCTACAACATAATTTGCAAAATACTACCAGGACTAAGTTCAAGATAAATTTAAGTTCAATTAATCATATTACTTAAGAACTCCCACTTAGATAGACATCCCTCCAATCTTCTAAGTGATCACGTGATCCTAATCAAACTAAACCATAACCGATCATCACGTGAAATGGATTAGTCTTCAATGGTGAACATCATTATGTTGATCATATCTACTATATGATTCACGCTCGACCTTTCGGTCTCCGTGTTCCGAGGCCATATCTGCATATGCTAGGCTCGTCAAGTATAACCCGAGTATTCTGCGTGTGCAAAACTGGCTTGCACCCGTTGTAGATGGACGTAGAGCTTATCACACCCGATCATCACGTGGTGTCTGGGCACGACGAACTTTGGCAACGGTGCATACTTAGGGAGAACACTTCTTGATAATTTAGTGAGAGATCATCTTATAAAGCTACCGTCGAACTAAGCAAAATAAGATTTATAAAAGATAAACATCATATGCAATCAAAATATGTGACATGATATGGCCATGATCATCTTGCGCCTTTGATTTCCATTTCCAAAGTACTGTCATGATCTCCATCGTCACCGGCACGACACCATGATCTTCATCATCTTGATCTATATCAATGTGTCATCACATGGTTGTCTCACCAACTATTGCTCTTGCATCTATTGCTATCGTATAGCGATAAAGTAAAGCAAATATTTGGCACTTGCATCTTATGCAACAAAGAGACATCCATAGGGCTTCTGCCAGTTGCCGATAACTTCGACAAAACATGATCATCTCATACAACAACTTATATCTTATCACGTCTTGACCATATCACATTACAACATGCCCTGCAAAAACAAGTTAGACGTCCTCTACTTTATTGTTGCAAATTTTACGTGGCTGCTACGGGCTTAAGAAAGAACCAATCTCACCTACGCATCAAAACCACAACGGTAGTTTGTCAAGTTGATGCCGTTTTAACCTTCGCAAGGACCGGGCGTAGCCACACTCGGTTCAACTAAAGTTGGAGAAACTGACACCCGCCAGCCACCTGTGTGCAAAGCACGGCGGTAGAACCAGTCTCGCTTAAGCGTACGCATAATGTCGGTCCGGGCCGCTTCATCCAACAATACCGCCGAACCAAAGTATGACATGCTGGTAGGTAGTATGACTTATATCGCCCACAACTCACTTGTGTTCTACTCGTGCAAAACATCAAACCATAAAAACTGGCTCGGATGCCACTGTTGGGGAACGTAGTAATTTCAAAAAATTTCCTATGCACACGCAAGATCATGGTGATGCATAGCAACGAGAGGAGAGAGTGTTGTCTATGTACCCTCATAGACCGAAGCGGAAGCGTTGACGCAATGTAGAGGAAGTAGTCGTACGTCTTCTTGGCACACGTTCAGCTCGATGACGCTCCCCGGGCTCCGATCCAGCAAAGCTTCGGGGAGGAGTTCCATCAGCACGATGGCGTGATGACGATCTTGATGTTCAATCGTCGCAGGGCTTAGCCTAAATGCTGCAACGATATGACCGAGGTGGAATATGGTGGAGGGGGGCACCGCACACAGCTGAGGAACGATCACGAAGATCAACTTGTGTGTTCTAGGGTGCCCCCCTGCCCCCGTATATAAAGGAGGGAGGGGGAGGTGCGGCCGGCCCTCTAGGGGTGTGCCTGAAGGAGTCCTACTTCCACCGGGAGTAGGACTCCCCGCTCTTGCCTTGGTGGAGAAGGAAAGGGGGGAGGGGAAAGAGGAAAGGGGGGCGCCGCCCCCCCTTCCTTGTCCTATTCGGACTAAGGGGGGAGGGGGCGCGCGGCCTGCCCTGGCCGGCCCTCCTCTTCTTGCTCATGGCCAACTAAGGCCCATTAACCCCCAGGAGGGTTCCGGTAACCCCCCGGTGTTCCGGTAAAATCCCGATTTCATCCGGAACCATTCCGATGTCCAAACATAGGCTTCCAATATATCATTCTTTATGTCTCGACCATGTCGAGACTCCTCGTCATGTCCGTGATCACATCCGGGACTCCGAGCAACCTTCGGTACATCAAAATACATAAACTCATAATAACTGTCATCGAAACGTTAAGCGTGCGGACCCTACGGTTCGAGAACAATGTAGACATGACCTAGAACTTATTCTCGGTCAATAACCAATAGTGAGACCTGGATGTGCATATTGGTTCCTACATATTCTACGAAGATCTTTATCGGTCAAACCGCATAACAACATACGTTGTTCCCTTTGTCATCGGTATGTTACTTGCCCGAGATTTGATCGTCGGTATCCAATACCTAGTTCAATCTCGTTACTGGCAAGTCTCTTTACTCGTTCTGTAATGCATCATCCCGCAACCAACTCATTTGGTCACATTGCTTGGAAGGCTTATAATGATGTGCATTACCGAGAGGGCCCAGAGATACCTCTCCGACAATCGGAGTGACAAAACCTAATCTCGAAATACGCCAACCCAACATGTACCTTTGGAGACACCTGTAGTACTCCTTTATAATCAACCAGTTACGTTGTGACGTTTGGTAGCACCCAAAGTGTTCCTCCGGTAAACGGGAGTTGCATAATCTCATAGTTACAGGAACATGTATAAGTCATGAAGAAAGCAATAGCAACATACTAAACGATCAAGTGCTAAGCTAACGGAATGGGTCATGTCAATCAGATCATTCAACTAATGATGTGACCTCGTTAATCAAATAACAAATCTTTGTCCATGGTTAGGAAACTTAACCATCTTTGATTAACGAGCTAGTCAAGTAGAGGCATACTAGTGACACTCTGTTTGTTTATATATCCACACAAGTATTATGTTTCCGGTTAATACAATTCTAGCATGAATAATAAACATTTATCATGATATATAAGGAAATAAATAATAAATTTATTATTGCCTATAGGGCATATTTCCTTCAGTCTCCCACTTGCGCTAGAGTCAATAATCTAGTTCACATCGTCATGTGATTTAACACCAATATTCATATCTGTATATGATTAACACCCATAGTTCACATCGTCATGTGACCAACACCCAAAGGGTTTACTAGAGTCAATAATCTAGTTCACATCGCTATGTGATTAACACCCAAAGAGTACTAAGGTGTGATCATGTTTTGCTCGTGAGAGAAGCTTAGTCAACGGGTCTGTCATATTCAGAGCCGTATGTATTTTGCAAATATTCTATGTCTACGATACTCTGCACGGAGCTACTCTAGCTAATTGCTCCCACTTTCAATATGTATCCAGATTGAGACTTAGAGTCATCTGGATCGGTGTAAAAGCTTGCACCTATGTAACTTTTTATGACGGGCTCTTTTATCACCTCCATAATCGAGAAATATTTCCTTAGTCCTCACTAAGGATATTTTTGACCAATGTCCAGTGATATACTCTTAGATCAAAATTGAACTCCCTTGCCAAACTCAGAGCAAGGTATACAATAGGTCTGGTACACAACATATCATACTTTATAGAACCTATGACTAAGGCATAGGGAATGACTTTCATTCTCTTTTCTATTTTCTGCCATGGTCGGGCTTTGAGTCTTACTCAATTTCACACCTTGTGACACAGGCAAGAACTCTTTCTTTGACTGTTCCATTTTTGAACTACTTCAAAATCTTGTCAAGGTATGTACTCATTGAAAATCTTATCAAGTGTCTTGATCTATCTCAATAGATCTTGATGCTCAATATGTAAGTAGCTTTGCCGAGGTCTTTCTTTGAAAAACTCATGTCAAAACACTCCGTTATGCTTTGCAGAATAATTCTACATTATTTCCGATCAACAATATGTCATTCACATATACTTATCAGAAATGTTGTAGTGCTCCCACTCACTTTATTGTAAATACAGGCTTCAACGCAAGTCTATATAAAACTATATGGTTTGATCAACTTATCAAAGCGTATATTCCAACACTGAGATGATTGCACCAGTCCATAGATGGATCGCTGGAGCTTGCACATTTTGTTAGCACCTTTAGGATTGACAAAACCTTCTGGTTGCATCATATAGAACTCTTCTTTTAAGAAAACCATTAAGGAATGCAGTTTTGACATCCATTTGCCAGATTTCATAAAATGTGGCAATTGCTAACATGATTCAGACAGACTTAAGCATCGCTACAGTTGAGAAAATCTCATTGTAGTCAACACCTTGAACTTGTCGAAAACCTTTTTGCGACAAGTCGAGCTTTGTAGATAGTAACACTACTATTAGCATCTGTCTTCCTCTTGAAGATCCATTTATACTATATGGCTTGCCTATCATCGGGCAACTCCATCAAAGTCCACACTTTGTTCTCATACATGGATCCCATCTCAGATTTCATGGCCTCAAGCCATTTCGCGGAATCTGGGCTCATCATCGCTTCCTCATAGTTTGTAGGTTCATCATGGTCAAGTAACATGACTTCCAGAACAGGATTACCGTACCACTCTGGTGCGGATCTTACTCTGGTAGACCTACGAGGTTCAGTAATAACTTGATCTGAAGTTTCATGATCATCATCATTAGCTTCCTCACTAATTGGTGTAGGAATCACTGGAACTGATTTCTGTGATGAACTACTTTCCAATTCGGGAGAAGGTACAAATTACCTTATCAAGCTCTACTTTTCCTCCCACTCACTTCTTTCGAGAGAAACTCCTTCTCTAGAAAGGATCCATTCTTAGCAACGAATGTTTTGCCTTCGGATCTATGATAGAAGGTGTACCCAATAGTTTCCTTTAGGTATTCTATGAAGATGCACTTCTCCGATTTGGGTTTGAGCTTATCAGGATGAAACTTTTTCACATAAGCATCGCAGCCCCAAACTTTAAGAAACGACAGCTTAGGTTTACTCCTAAACCATAGTTCATACGGTGTCGTCTCAACGGATTTAGATGGTTCCCTTTTAACGTGACTGCAGCTGTCTTTAATGCATAACCCCAAAACAATAGTGGTAATCAGTAAGAGACATCATAGATCGCACCATATCGAACAAAGTGCGGTTACGACGTTCGGACACACCATAATGTTGTGGTGTTCCAGGTGGCATGAGCTGTGAAACTATTCCACATTGTTTTAATTGAAGACCAAACTCGTAACTCAAATATTCGTCTCCATGATCAGATCGCAGAAATTTTATTTTCTTTTTACGATGATTTTTCCACTTCACTCTGAAATTCTTTGAACCTTTCAACTATTTCAGACTTATGTTTCATCAAGTAGATATACCCATATCTGCTCAAATCATCTTGTGAACGTCAGAAAATAACGATACTTGCCATGAGCATCAACACTCATTGGATTGCATACATCGGTATGTATTATTTCCAATAAGTCAGTAGCTTGTTCCATTGTTCCGGAGAACGGAGTTTTAGTCATCTTGCCCAAAAGGCACGGTTCGCAAGCATCAAATGATTCATAACCAAGTGATTCCGAAAATCCATCTTTAGGGAGTTTCTTCATGCGCTTTACACCGATATGACCCAAACGGCAGTGCCACAAATAAGTTGCACTATCATTATTAACTTTGCATCTTTTGGCATCAATATTATGAATATGTGTATCACTACGATCGAGATCCAACAAACTATTTTCATTGGATGTATAACCATCGAAGGTCTTATTCATGTAAACAGAATAACAATTATTCTTTAACTTCAAATGAATAAACATATCGCAATAAACATGATCAAATCATATTCATGCTCAACGCAAACACTAAATAACATTTATTTAGGTTTAACACTAATCCCGAAAGTATAGGGAGTGTGCGGTGATGATCATATCAATCTTGGAACTACTTCCAACACTCATTGTCACTTCCCCTTCAACTAGTCTCTGTTTATTCTGTAACTCCTATTTCGAGTTACTAATGTTAGCAACTGGGGCGCGACCAGTGCGGCGAGGCGTGGAGCGGGAGCAGCACGGGTTGTGGCGAGTGGTTGCGATGGCCGTGGTGGGCGCAGGACGGTGCAGAAGGCGGCGCAGCCGGCACGGAGCAGAGGAAGGGAAGGGGGAGGGAAAGGCGGAGGCGAGCGCGGCGGGGCTCACATTGGGGCGTAGGGAACGGGGCAGTGGGCGTCGGGGTGGTCGACGGAGACGACGGGGTCGACGCGGAAGCAGGCCGGCGGGGGGGGAGCTCCGGGCGTCGGCGCGGTCTTGGCGTGGGGGGTGGCGAGCGGCGTCGGTGATGGCGCCCGGCGAGTGGCTTCGGTGGTCTCCCCCGATCCCGATCCAGATCGGGAGAGGGGAGGGGGGGCCGACGCGGGGTCGAGGCGATGGGGTGCCCGGCGACTGGGTTGGGGCGCTGGCGTCGCGAGGTGTGGGGGAGCGGGCTCGTCCCCGATCCAGATCGGATCGGAAGGGGAGAGGAGAGGCGTGGGGAGAGTGGGGGTTACGGGCTAGGGTTTGACCGGGATGGGGATAAGGAGAGTGGGGTGGGGGCGAGGCTGGGCCGGCCTAGTTGGCCCGGTGGCCAGCTGGGCCGTGGCCCGGGGGGGTTCTTTTCTTTTCTGTCTCTGCCTTTGTTTGTTTTGTTTTTCTATTATTTTATTTTGTTTCCAGATTATTTAATATTTCAAATTGTTTTAGTTTTGTAAAACATATAGTTAGTACCTAAATTAGTAGTAGTGATTATACCACTGCCACAATAAACTTGGCACCTAGAATATAACAGTTGTAATCGTTTATTATTTTATAATCATTTAACTAATTGGTTTTGCTACTATTTTATTCATTTTGAGTATTTACATATTTTATACAAGTGTGGTTTCTCCACCATAATTACCTACGCATTATTTGGCACAACCAGAACAATTTAGTTTTATTATTTGAAAACTTTTGTTGTTTACCTATATTTTAAATTTGAATTTGAATCGTTTTGAACTAACACGAGTTTACCAACAGTAACCTAGGTGACGTGGCATCATTAGCGCAGGGTTACTGTAGCTTGATTACCCGGGCTTCACAGAGCTTCCAGTTCAGGTCTCAATCAGGGCGGTCACAACAACCAGAATAATCAGAACGGCCAGCAGCAGCAGCAGCAGTCGGGTAATCAGAGCCAGCCAAAACAGTTCAACAATGGGCAATATCATGTTTTCACAACTAGCTTGGATAAACGCGACCGGAAACTCCACAAGCGAGCGGTGAATTCTGTTGAACCGGCCTTACCACGTTACTTGCGCTGGTCGGAGCAGCCTATCGTGTGGAGCAGAGAGGATCACCCGCCCCGGGTTGATAATCAGGGCCAGCTAGCATTAGTGGTAGACCCTCAGGTGGGGGTTATAAATTCACCAAGGTACTCATGGATGGAGGAAGTAGTATTAACATACTATACTATGAGACATTCCGCCACATGGGTCTAACAGACAAGGATCTCAGACCGTCTAATACGGTGTTCCATGGTGTGGTGCCTGGCAAATCTGCATATCCTGTTGGTAAGATAGCGCTGGATGTGGCTTTTGGGGACGAGCACGACTCCCAGTCGGAAAAACTAACATTTGAGGTGGTGAAGATTCGGAGCCCGTATCACGCCTTGTTTGGCCGGCCGGCTTATGCCAAGTTCATGGCGCGGCCTTGTTATATCTACTTACAGCTCAAGATGCCGGGTTACAAGGGGACAATAACGGTTCATGGGAGTCGTAGGGTCACTTTGGAATGTGAGGAAGGTGATGCGGCTTATGCAGAGTCGGTCTGTGCCACGAAGGAGTTGAAGTACTATAAGGACAATGTTGATCTGGCGGATATGACCCCTTTGAAGAAGCCAACTACAGAGCATGATTCGGATCTGAAGTTCAAATCGGTAGCTGAGACCAAGCTTGTTGACTTCGTGCCCGGCAATTCGTCCAAGCAGTTCACTGTCAGTGCCAATCTGGATCCCAAATAGGAAAGCGCGCTCATCGAGTTCATCCGTGAGAATCGGGACATTTTTGCATGGAAACCGTCCGACATGCCAGGTGTACCGAGGGAACTCGCTGAGCACACTCTTAATGTGGATCCTAAGTATAAACCGGTGAAACAGTTCCTCCGCCGGTTTAACGAAGAAAGGCGCAAAGCCATTGGAGAGGAAGTTGCCAGGCTTTTAGCAGCTGGCTTTATCATTGAAGTGTTCCATCCAGAGTGGCTTGCTAATCCGGTGCTGGTTCTTAAGAAAAACGGCACTTGGCGTATGTGTGTGGATTACACAGATCTTAACAGGGCTTGTCCAGCGGATCCTTTTGCCCTCCCCCGCATCGACCAGATCATTGATGCCACGGCGGGTTGTGAGCGTTTGAGTTTTTTGGATGCATATTCTGGATATCATCAGATCAAAATGGCGGTTAAGGACCAGGAGAAGACAGCGTTTATTACTCCCTTTGGAGCCTTCTGCTATGTATCTATGCCCTTCGGGGTCAAGAGTGCCCAAGCCACCTATCAACGGTGTGTACAGAATTGTCTGCATAAACAGATTGGCCACAATGTGCACGCCTATGTGGATGATATTGTAGTAAAGTCAAGACAGAAGGAGACGCTGGTGGATGATTTGAAGGAAACCTTTGACAACTTGCGAGTGTACAAGATGATGCTTAATCCGGCCAAGTGTGTCTTTGGTGTTCCGGCAGGCAAGTTACTGGGATTTCTGGTGTCTAACAGAGGAATTGAGGCTAATCCGGAGAATATTACGGCTATTACCTCCCTGGCTAAACCGAAGTGCATTAACGATGTTCAACGTTTGGCGGGCCGAATCACCGCACTGAGCCGGTTTATCAGCCGCCTCGGAGAGAAGGCCATCCCTTTGTACCAAATGCTGAGGAAGACCGACCATTTCGTCTGGAGTCCGGCTGCTGACGAAGCATTTGAGGAATTGAAGCGGCAATTAGCCAATCCGCCTGTTCTGGCAGCTCCGGTCGACAAGGAGCCACTATTATTATACGTAGCAGCCAATGCTCGGGCAGTTAGCGTGGCTATTGTGGTGGAACGCAAGGAGGCAGGCAAGGAATATCCGGTTCAGCGGCCGGTTTATTATATCAGCGAGGTGCTTATTGAATCCAAGCAAAGGTAACCGCATTGGCAGAAGCTGGTCTATGGTGTTTTCATGGCCAGTCGGAAGTTGAAGCAGTATTTTCAAGGGCACCCCATCACAGTGGTCAGTTCAGCTCCCTTGGGTGATATCATACAGAACCGGGAGGCGACTGGCCGGATTGCCAAGTGGGCTATAGAGCTTGGGCCACACGGACTGAAGTATGTACCTCGGACGGCGGTGAAGTCTCAAGCACTTGTTGATTTCATCAATGACTGGACGGAGTTACAAGCACCAGAGGAGAAGCTGGATCACACATATTGGACTATTCATTTTGATGGATCCAGACAATTGGAAGGCTCGGGGGCTGGAGTCGTATTAACTTCCCCGCGAGGTAATAAGTTTTGTTATGTTCTCCGCTTAATGTTCCCTTGTACTAATAATGCAGCTGAGTACGAAGCCTTGCTCCATGGTCTCCGGGTGGCTAAGGAGATGAATTTAAGACGGGTTAAGTGCTTCGGTGACTCAGACCTCGTGGCTCAACAGGTGTCTGGCACTTGGGATTCTAAGGACCAGCTCATGGCTGCATATCGTCGGGAAGTGGATAATATTGCGGGTTGCTTCAAGGGTTATCAAGTGGATCATGTGGACCGTCGGAAGAATGAAGCGGCGGACGCTTTAAGCCGGTTGGGCTCTCAGCGCAAACCGGTCCCGCCTAATGTCTTTCTGGACATATTGCACAACCCGTCAGTCAAGCTCCCAGGTGAAGCGGATTTGGCTATTCCTGATCCGGAGGCTCAATTGGTGGCAGCCCTGCATGTTATTCCGGATTGGACAGTTCCTTATCTTGCGTACATGAACCGGGGGGAGTTACCAGAGGATGAGATTCTATCCAGGCAGATAGTCCGGCGATCCAAGTCTATGACGATTGTCAATGGTGAATTGCATCATTGCAGTGTATCAGGGGCGTTTCAACGTTGTGTTTCTCCTGAGGAAGGCTGTGAAATCTTAAGAGAAATCCATGAAGGGGATTGTGGACACCACGCCGGTTCAAAGTCTCTGGTGGCAAAAGCGTTTCGTCACGGGTTCTACTGGTTGACAGCGCATGCTGATGCGGAGGACTTGGTTAAACGGTGTGACGGATGTCAGAAATTTTCAAGGCGTGCTCATGTGCCGGCTCAAGAATTAAGGATGATCCCAATAACGTGGCCGTTTGCAACTTGGGGGCTGGATATGGTCGGACCTTTTAAAAGATCCAAGGATAAGAAAACACACCTTTTGGTGGCAGTTGACAAATTTACCAAGTGGGTTGAAGCGGAGCCTGTCAGCAAGTGTGATGCAGCAACAGCGGTGCAGTTCATCAAAAAGGTGATTTTCCGGTTTGGCTTTCCACACAGTATCATTACTGACAATGGTACCAATTTATCCAAGGGCGCTATGAAGGAGTTCTGTGAACGTGAGCACATCCGACTTGACGTGTCGTCAGTGGCACACCCCCAGTCCAATGGACAGGCAGAACGAGCTAATCAAGAGATCTTGCAAGGCATCAAATCCCGGCTTATGGTCCCATTGCAAAGAACACCAGGATGTTGGGTTGAAGAGCTACCATCTGTGCTATGGAGTATCAATACTACACCAAACCGATCCACAGGATACACACCGTTTTTCATGGTCTACGGAGCAGAGGCAGTTCTCCCTAGTGATATCCGGCACGATTCGCCTCGTGTGGCAGCTTATGTTGAAGCGGACAATGAGACAGCACGGCAAGACGCTTTGGACCTATTGGACGAGGAGCGTGATATAGCGGCTGCCCGTTCGGCGATTTACCAACAAGACCTTCGTCGCTATCATAGTCGCCGGGTTAGAACCAGAACTTTTCAAGAAGGAGATTTGGTGCTTCGACTCATCCAAGACCAGACAGATATGCACAAGTTATCCCCACCTTGGGAGGGACCTTTTGTGGTCAGCAAGAATCTGCACAACGGGTCGTACTATCTGATTGATATTCGAGAGCATCAATACTCACGCACATCAGAGGAGGAGACCAACAGGCCGTGAAACATAGCTCATCTTCGGCCTTACTACACTTGAGCCATCGACTCTATCTATGTACATATCATGACAGTGTATATATTATCTTTGCTATAATAAAACCGGAGCCTCAGCTAAAGCGGGGTCTCTGTCTTTCCTATCATGCGTGGTTACATGGAGTGGCTCTGTTTTTAAAGCGGCCTCCGGTTTACCCCTTGACATTTGCTTTTTATATATCACTTGGGGCCTTGGTCGTGTCCGAACCAACGCGGCACCTTTTGATAGGCAACAGCCACCAGATCACTTGGGGACATGGTCAAGTCTGAACCAGTCACGCCTCTTGATCGGCCTAAGGCCACAAAATCACTTGGGGGCTTGGTCGAACCCGAACCATTGCCACGCCTCTTGATTTGGCATATATGCCACGGTTTCATTTGGGGACCTGGCTGACTTGAATCATTGTCACTCCTATTGGGGGCTTGGTCCTGTCCGACCATGGTAACACCATCTGATCAGCTCAGTATAGCATATTTTTGCAAACGGTTTTTATCATTGCCTTTGCTTCCATGTTATTTTCATGGCTTGTTTGTTCTTTGTTTTGTTGGATTTCTTTTATGTCAACAAACACCTTTTTTCCGGTTCAGCCGATGGATTGGATTCCCCTTTAATCCGGAGAAGTATGCCCGGTTTACCTTTTCCTGTTAACATCATGGAGTAAGAAGGGGGTTTGTATTGATTCAGTACGGTTTATACGGGAGCTGTTTTCTCCCCCCTTGTCGACGGTAATGGTTTATAAAACCTCCGCTTCAAGCTTGGCTAAGCCAGCTTCATGCCCATACATGGCAGGTATTTTGTATCACCTATTTGTTATATTGCTGATACACATATCAAGATCATAAACCGGCTGGCGGTATAACCGCCACCGAAGTTCAAATTTTTCTGATTGCAGGAAATATGAGTTGAGGTTTTTCGAACAAAAGCTTCAGTACTTATGCACGAAGGCATATCCAAGGTAGAAGTATTAACTATACTATTACAAGGCAACACGGTGCCTGAATAAGATCATTGTTATTTTGGCAAGATGCCAAAGACAGCTATCCAAACCGGCTTCTGGTTCAAGCCTGCTCCTCGTCATTGTCCGCTTCAGCTTCCTCGTCTCTACCCATTGGCTGGAAATCAACAGTGGTCCAGTCGATTCCCATTAAAGCTTGGAAAACAGCCTCTTCATGGATCAGGGAAGACGGTTCAATATCAGGAGCGTAAGTATGCTTACGGATTGGAGGAATCAGATTCTCCACTTCAAGAGTTAGGGCAGGCACTCGCTTGTTCTGATTGTTGTATTGCGCTTGATAATGCGTCAAGTCTGCCTCTTCAGCTAATTGACAAGCCAGAGGTCGCACTGCACGGTTTATTACCCTCAGATCATCTTCGTTAAATTCAGAGCCATCTTCCTTCAGGCTGGGATAGCCTTGAGATGCTTCCACAGGGTCAAAATCTGGCACCCATGCCTTTGCTCGGATCAAGGCGTTAATAGCTCCGGTTCGAGCAGCGGATTTTTTCAGCTCCTCAATCCGGGCCGGAAGCGTCGACAACCTGTTAAGAGTGTCCTGGATTAAAGAAGGTGCCGGGTTGTTATGAGAGGCTGTGGTAATGATCCGCTAGGCTCCGGTATATAATTGTTCCACCAAGGTGTAGGCAGCCTTCAGTTTCTTCCGCACATCATTTCCTAAGTGCCCGATGCGTGTGCCTACAACAATATAGGGACGGTCTCAAACCGGATTTATACTACAGCAGGTTCAAATTATCACAGAAGTTAAAAGGAGCTTACCAAAGATCGCAGCGGTCATGGAGTGTATTTGCCGCTTTACGGCCGTAAGTTCATCCACCACCGGTTTAAGGGCAGCTTCAGCATTTTCCGCTCTTTTGGTTAAAGCGGCCTTCTCAGTGGCCCAATCAGCCTGCTCTTTCTTGAAGCCTTCCTTCAGCTGTTCAGTGATGCTCAAGGCACTGGTTAGTTCTTCCCTTGCCTTGTCTGTTTCAGCCTGTTGGGTTTTCAAGACCTCCTTCAAATCGGCAATCCGGTCCTCCTTGATTCTCACCTCAGCCTGCATACGGACAGCGTTTAGCTTTAAACAAGCGGTCCAAGAAATTGAAGTATCAACCCCATAACAAAGTTATACGCCTAATACTTGGGGGCTAATGCGCCTTCAATTTTTATATATTACTAGATTGCAAAGTCCCAAGCTTAATACAGGTATTCAACTTGGCACTTGGGGGCTAATGGCTATTTGATCAAAATATGTTCTAAGTTTTCTATCGGAGCCCCGGTTTAATTATGCTAAGTTAAGCCGGCCCTTGGGGGCTATACTGATGGATTTCAAAGTGTTGAGGATTGTGTTCAAGTCCCGGTTTGACGAAGGTTACAAACCGACCCTTGGGGGCTAGGAGGATTGATACAATGACAGTAAGTAAAGAAGTAAGTTGCCTCAAATTTATCCCTCATCATCTTTACCAGACCAGCTTCACAGTCACGGCTAGTATAAAGCCGGTTTAAATAGCCGGAATGAAGATCTTGGGCACTCAGAGCAGCATATGTCTCCAGTTCAACATCCCATTTTCCTTTGTTCAGAGCGGAAAAATCCTCTTTTACGGTATGCTTGGTTAAGGTGACAGGATTCCCGGGTTCAAAGCGGCCTACACCGGTAATCACAACATCATCATCTTTGGACTCGCCGGTTTGTGTTGGTGCGGTCGGTTTGTCAGCAGGACTGTGGGATTTCTCAATCCGGGCGGAGCTGGCAGGCGGGTCGGCAGAGACTGAAGTGTTAACAGGCCTCTCTTCGGGAATAGCATCATCTTGCAAAGGAGGATCATTGGGAATATCTTCAGGAGCAAACTCTTCAAGATCTGGTGCTTTGTCATGTTCTGGGGCTACATCTTCTTCAGCCGCTTTATCCAAGCGGGCCTTCTTGCTTGGTTTCGGTTTGGCCCTGAAAGAAAAACAAAGAGTCAAGGAAAGCATAAGCCAGTACACAGTATACTGGAAGCATATGTTCAGTTTAGCTTACCCAAGAACTATTTTCAATGGTGGCAGCTGAGTGGCCGATGATTCACCAGAAGATGAATGAGAAGTAACCTGATAATCGGAGTCGGATGGATTAAGAGGTTGACGGAAGAAACCCGCTTTAGGATTTAAATCAATAAAAAGGTCGGAGACCTCGGAGCGGCGTTTTCGAACCGGACTGTTTGGTAAACCGGCGGAGGTAACTACCTAGCCACTGTGCCGGGTTGTGCGGCGAGCTTCATGTTGCTGAGTCTTCATAAGAAATTTGGGATCCAAATAAGCAAGAGGATGAGAAAATTTAACTTTCCGGTTTGCCTGGCGAAATTTTGGCAAAGGCAAGATTTCTGAATCGGAAGAGAGAATAGTTACCTCAACGAATTCCGCATTGCTGGCTTCAGCGTCATCCTGGCAAGCATCATCATCAATAAGGCGTGTAAAAAGTAAGCCAAGTGAATCAAGTTCTACCTCAAGGTCCGGGTTACCCACATCATCATCAATAGCTGGGTCAGATGAAGCGGTGGTTTTTCTCTTATGAGCTGGTTTCTTGATAACCTTGGTCTTGGGCCGGGTTGACCGCCCTGCCTTCTCCGTTTTGTCTTGTGGAAGCTTCTTGCTCCAAAATGGATTATCGCCCTGGATCAGCAGTAATTAAATATCAGACGGATAAAGCAGTAACAGGTTCAACAATAGAGCAATTAAAATCTTACTGCTGGCGGTTTGTTGGTGGTGCAGCAAGGAAGAAGACCGGTTTGAGCACAGAGGAGTTCCGGTTCATTCAGCATCTTCTTTACAGAATCTGTGACTTCATCATCAGAGAGTTGAATTTTTGTGTGTCGGAGTGGGTCATCGACACTACCAGTATACTTGCACATCAAACTGGAGCGCCGGCTCAGAGGCAGTATGCTCCATGATATCCAACAGCGTGCAAGGTCTATTCCCGTTAAACCATTGGCCATAAAGGTTTGGAGCTTGGACAGTTGCGGAGCATATTTAATTCTCTCTTTGGCGCTTAGTCTTTGTGGAAAAGGGTGAGTGTTGCTGAGCCGTTCCGGACGGAAGCCAGGCAAGGGGTTTTCATTGTCAGGTGAGGTGTCCTTGCAATAAAACCAAGTTGCATTCCACTCTTTGGGGTGAGTATGGAGTTTGACGTGGGGATAAGTGATCTCTTTCCTCTTCTGGATGGCCATACCGCCTAATTCAGTATTGGGGCTGTCGGTAAACTCAGTGCGACGGTTTAAATGGAAGCAATCTCTAAACAAATCGACTGAAGGCTCCTCTTGAAGGTATACCTCAGAGAGCACTTGAAAGTGACATAGATTGGTAACAGAATTGGGGCCAATATCCTGTGGACGGAGCTGAAAGTTGGCTAACACATCCCGGTAAAATTTTGAACCGGGCGGTTTGAAACCCCGGGCCAAGTGATCTGCGAAGACCACAACCTCTCCTTCCTGGGGTGTGGGAGGACATTCATCTCCAGGAACCCTCCAGTGGATCGTATCTTGATTGTCTAAAGCGCCGATCAGGACTAGATCATCCAACTGAGATTCTGTGACGCGTGAGGGAACCCAATTGCACTCATATACTTGTTTGGCCATGGCGAGATCTACAAGAAATAGGTGATCCGGTTCAAGAATATGCTGGATAAAAGAAGGTGTTGATTTAAACTACGATAAACCGGAGGCAATACCTATAAACCGGTCTTCTACAATGCGGCATCATATGGATTCTGGCGGTTCAACCAGGGGACTAATGGTATATACCGGTTTAGTAACTTTTTTCTATGGTAAGTTAAACCGCCTGACCTAAGCATCGGAAGCAATTGAAGCTATGGACAACTAGGTATGCAGAAACAGGTTTCACAAGATCTTATTACAGCCGCGGATCTACAGCGAGCTCACAAAAACAGAAAATATTCCGAAGAGTAAGGCAGAACGGAAGTGAACCATTGAGCGGGTATGTGCGTGAGATCTATGGACTTAGATGAGAAATTACAGGCGGATGCTTAGAGATTACCACTAAACACAGCAGGGGTTCATAGATTCATTCAAGAGTCAGAGAACAAGTATGAGCAAGCGACGAACACAGCACGAACATGGAACCCTAAGAACAGATCTAGGTCAAGAAGAGGAGAAAGCTTACCGGAAACGGAGAAGATGCGGAAAGATACCACAATGCTCTGGTGCGTTCAGGTTGATGCAGCGGCCCAAGACGAGGCAGAGGTCGATGGTGGTGGTGGAGCTCCAAGGCTGGCGACGCGAGGAAGACGGAGAAGAAGGGACGAAGGGAAAGGAAAGGAAATGACCCTTCGGTCTTATTTATAAGGCAACAGAGTTAGGTCAAGCGCGCGAATCCAGGAGCTATTATTAAAGGAGGGCGTTATAAAGCATAAATTTCATGATGACGTCATGCCGGTTTACAGCAACCAGAAATGATGACGACACGGCAGTTTACCAATTACCCGAAGATGTCCAAGACACCAGATTTTGTGAAGGATTGACATGAACCGGTTCAAATCAATCTGGGGCCTAATGTTGGGGATATTACCACTAGGCGTAAACCGGCCTACTTGGGCCGGGTTAACTTCATTAGTGGTATAAGCAGATGAAGGCCCAAAGCCTGTAGTCGGTTTGGAACCTGTAGCCGTAAACCGGCCTGATGTATAACTTGTATTGTAAGTTAGGAATAGAGAGATACCAACCGGGATGCGAGTATGAACCGGTTGGGACTCTACGGACCGACGGGCGTCACCCGTGTATATAAGGGGACGACCCGGCGGCGGTTCAAGACAGACAACCACAACTCGAGCCTAGGCGAAGCTTGTTTGCTCCCTAGCCATCGAGATCACATCAATTCCATCACAACTAGACGTAGGCTTTTACCTTCATCGAAGGGGCCGAACTAGTATAAACCCTCGTGTCTTTGTGTCCGCTTTAACCCTTCAAGTAAACCCGTAGCGATGGCTCCACGACTAAGTCCTTTCACTAGGACATCTGCCGTGACAAATCCACGACACAGGGGCTACTATAAACACTAGTAAGGCACACATTAATAACCTGTATATCAAATATACCCTTGTTCACTTTGCCATCCTTCTTATCCACCAAATATTCAGGGCATCTCTGCTTCCAGTGACCATTTCCTTTGCAGTGTAAGCACTTAGTCTCAGGCTTAGGTCCAGACTTGGGCTTCTTCACTTGAGTAGCAACTTGCTTGCCGTTCTTCTTGACGTTCCCTTCTATCCCTTTGCCCACTATAGTTCATCACGAAGTTCTACTAACTTGGTGACGGTGACTAGAGAATTCTGTCAATCACTATCTTATCTGGAAGATTAACTCCCACTTGATTCAAGTGATTGTAGTACCCAGACAATCTGAGCACATGCTCACTAGTTGAGCGATTCTCCTCCATCTTTTTAGCTATAGAACTTGTTGGAGACTTCATATCTCTCAACTCGGGTATTTGCTTGAAATATTAACTTCAACTCCTGGAACATCTCATATGGTCCATGACGTTCAAAACGTCTTTGAAGTCCCGATTCTAAGCCGTTAAGCATGGTGCACTAAACTATCAAGTAGTCATCATACTGAGCTAGCCAAACGTTCATAACGTCTGCATCTGCTCCTGCAATAGGTCTGTCACCTAGCGGTGCATTAAGGACATAATTCTTCTGTGCAACAATGAGGATAAACCTCAGATCACGGATCCAATCCGCATCATTGCTACTAACATCTTTCAACACAGTTTCTCTAGGAACATATCAAAATAAACATATGAAAGCAACAACGTGAGCTATTGATCTACAACATAATTTGCAAAATACTACCAGGACTAAGTTCATGATAAATTTAAGTTCAATTAATCATATTACTTAAGAACTCCCACTTTGAAAAACATCCCTCAAATCCTCTAAGTGATCACGTGATCCAAATCAACTAAACCATAACCAATCATCATATGAGATGGAGTAGTTTTCAATGGTGAACATCACTTTGTTGATCATATCTACTATATGATTCACGCTCGACCTTTCGGTCTCCGTGTTCCGAGGCCATATCTGCATATGCTAGGCTCGTCAATTATAACCTGTGTATTCTGCGTGTGCAAAACTGGCTTGCACCCGTTGTAGATGGACGTAGAGCTTATCACACCCGATCATCACGTGGTGTCTGGGCACAACGAACTTTGGCAATGGTGCATACTCAGGGAGAACACTTCTTGATAATTAGTGAGAGATCATCTTATAATGCTACCGTCAATCAAAACAAAATAAGATGTATAAAATATAAACATCATATGCAATCAAAAATATGTGACATGATATGGCCATCATCATCTTGTGCCTTTGATCTCCATCTCCAAAGCATCGTCATGATCTCCATCATCACCGGCATGACACCATGATCTCCATCATCTTGATCTATACCAATGTGTCGTCACGTGGTCGTCTCGCCAACTATTGCTCTTGCAACTATTGGTATCGCATAGCGATAATGTAAAGCAATTATTTGGCGCTTGCATCTTATGCAACAAAGAGACAACCATAGGGCTTCTGCCAATTGCCGATAACTTCAACAAAACATGATCATCTCATATAACAACTTATATCTCATCACGTCTTGACCATATCACATCACAACATGCCCTGCAAAAACAAGTTAGACGTCCTCTACTTTGTTGTTGTAAGTTTTACGTGGCTGCTACGGGCTTAGCAAGAACCGTTCTTACCTACGCATCAAAACCACAATGATAGTTTGTGAAGTTGGTGCTGTTTTAACCTTCGCAAGGACTGGGCGTAGCCACACTCGGTTCAACTAAAGTTGGAGAAACTGACACCCGCCAGCCACCTATGTGCAAAGCACGGCGGTAGAACCAGTCTCGCGTAAGCGTACGCGTAATGTCAGTCCGGGCCGCTTCATCCAACAATACCGCCGAACCAAAGTATGACATGCTGGTAAGCAGTATGACTTATATCGCCCACAACTCACTTGTGTTCTACTCGTGCAAAACATCAAACCATAAAAACCTAGGCTCTGATACCACTGTTGGGGAACGTAGTAATTTCAAAAAAGTTCCTACGCACACGCAAGATCATGGTGATGCATGGCAACGAGAGGGGAGAGTGTTGTCTACGTACCCTCGTAGACCGAAGCGGAAGCGTTGACGCAACGTAGAGGAAGTAGTCGTACGTCTTCCCGATCCAACCGATCCAAGTGCCGTTACTCCGGCACCTCCGAGTTCTTAGCACACGTACAGCTCGATGACGTTCCCCGGGCTCCGATCCAGCAAAGCTTCGGGGATGAGTTTCGTCAGCACAACGGCGTGATGACGATGATGATGTTCTACCGACGCAGGGCTTCACCTAAACGCTGCAACGATATGACCGAGGTGGAATATGGTGGAGGGGGGCACCGCACACGGCTGAGGAACGATCACGAAGATCAACTTGTGTGTCATGGGGTGCCCCCTGCCCCCGTATATAAAGGAGCAAGGGGGAGGAGGCGGCCGGCCAAGGGAGGGCGCGCCAGGGAGGAGTCCTACTCCCACCGGGAGTAGGACTCCCTCCTTTCCTAGTCCAACTAGGAGACCTTCCATGTAGTAGGAGTAGGAGAGAAGGAAAGGGAAGAGAGAAGGGAAGGAAGTACGGGGTGCAGCCCCTCCCCTAGTCCAATTTGGACTAGGCCTTGGGGGGGGGGGGCGCAGCCTGCCCTAGGCAGCCCCTCTCTTTTTCCCGTATGGCCCAATAAGGCCCAATACTTCTCCCAGCGAATTCCCGTAACTCTCCGGTACTCCGAAAAATACCCGAATCACTCGGAACCTTTCCGAACTCCGAATATAGTCGTCCAATATATCGATCTTTACGTCTCGACCATTTCGAGACTCCTCGTCATGTCCCCGATCTCATCCGGGACTCCAAACTCCTTCGGTACATCAAAACTCATAAACTCATAATATAACTGTCATCAAAACCTTAAGCGTGCGGACCCTACGGTTCGAGAACAATGTAGACATGACCGAGACACGTCTCCGGTCAATAACCAATAGCGGGACCTGGATGCCCATATTGGTTCCTACATATTCTACGAAGATCTTTATCGGTCAGACCGCATAACAACAAACGTTGTTCCCTTTGTCATCGGTATGTTACTTGCCCGAGATTTGATCGTCGGTATCAAATACCTAGTTCAATCTCGTTACTGGCAAGTCTCTTTACTTGTTCTGTAATGCATCATCCCACAACCAACTCATTTGGTCACATTGCTTGCAAGGCTTATAATGATGTGCATTACCGAGAGGGCCCAGAGATATCTCTCCGACAATCGGAGTGACAAAACCTAATCTCGAAATACGCCAACCCAACATGTACCTTTGGAGACACCTGTAGTACTCCTTTATAATCACCAGTTACGTTGTGACGTTTGGTAGCACCCAAAGTGTTCCTCCGATAAACGGGTGTTGCATAATCTCATAGTTACAGGAACATGTATAAGTCATGAAGAAAGCAATAGCAACATACTAAACGATCGAGTGCTAAGCAAACGGAATGGGTCATGTCAATCAGATCATTCAACTAATGATGTGACCTTGTTAATCAAATAACAACTCTTTGTACATGGTTAGGAAACTTAACCATCTTTGACTAACGAGCTAGTCAAGTAGAGGCATACTAGTGACACTCTGTTTGTTTATATATCCACACAAGTATTATGTTTTCGGTTAATACAATTCTCGCATGAATAATAAACATTTATCATGATATATAAGGAAATATATAATAACTTTATTATTGCCTCTAGGGCATATTTCCTTCAGTCTCCCACTTGTACTAGAGTCAATAATCTAGTTCACATCGTCATGTGATTTAACACCAATATTCATATCTGTATATGATTAACACACATAGTCCACATCGTCATGTGACCAACACCCAAAGGGTTTACTAGAGTCAATAATCTAGTTCACATCGCTATGTGATTAACACCCAAAGAGTACTAAGGTGTGATCATGTTTTCCTTGTGAGAGAAGCTTAGTCAACGGGTCTGTCATATTCAGCCGTATGTATTTTGCAAATATTCTATGTCTACAATACTCTGCACGAAGCTACTCTAGCTAATTGCTCCCACTTTCAATATGTATCCAGATTGAGACTTAGAGTCATCTGGATTGGTGTAAAAGCTTGCACCTATGTATCTTTTTACGACGGGCTCTTTTATCACCTCTATAATCGAGAAATATTTCCTTAGTCCTCACTAAGGATATTCTTGACCAATGTCCAGTGATCTACTCCTAGATCACTATTGTACTCCCTTGCCAAATTCAGAGCAAGGTATACAATAGGTCTGGTACATAGCATAGCATACTTTATACAACCTATGACTGAGGCATAGGGAATGACTTTCATTCTCTTTTCTATTTTCTGCCGTGGTCGGGATTTGAGTCTTACTCAATTTCACACTTTTGTAACACAGGCAAGAACTTTTCTTTGACTGTTCTATTTTGAACTACTTCAAAATCTTGACAAGGTATGTACTTATTGAAAAACTTATCAAGCGTCTTGATCTATCTCAATAGATCTTGATGCTCAATATGTAAGTAGCTTTAATGAGATCTTTCTTTTAAAGAACTCATTTCAAATACTCCTTTATGCTTTCCAGAAAAATTCTACATCATTTCTGATCAACAATATGTTACTCACATATATTTATTAGAAAGGCGGTAGTGCTCCCACTCACTTTATTGTAAATACAGGCTTCACCGCAAGTCTGTATAAAACTATATGCTTTGATCAACTTATCAAAGTGTATATTCCAACTCTGAGATGCTTGCACCAGTCCACTGATGGATCGTTGGAGCTTGCACATTTTGTTAGCACCTTTAGGATTGACAAAACCTTCTGGTTGCATCATATACAACTCTTCTTTAACAAAACCATTAAGGAATGCAGTTTTGACATCCATTTGCCAGATTTCATAAAATGTGGCAATTGCTAACATGATTCGGACAGACTTTTAAGCATCGATATGAGTGAGAAAATCTCGTTCTATTCAACATCTTGAACTTTGTCAAAAACCTTTTTCGACAAGTCTAGCTTTGTAGATAGTAACACTACTATCAGCATCTGTCTTCCTCTTGAAGATCCATTTATTCTTGATTACTAACCGATCATCGGGCAAGTCAATCAAAGTCCACACTTTGTTCTCATACATGGATTCTATCTCAGATTTCATGGCCTCAAGCCATTTCGCGGAATCTGGGCTCATCATTGCTTCCTCATAGTTCGTAGGTTTGTCATGGTCAAGTAACATGATCTCCAGAACAGGATTACCATACCACTCTGGTGCGGATCTCACTCTGTTTTACCTACGAGGTTTGGTAGTAACTTGATCTGAAGTTTCATGATCATCATCATTAGCTTCCTCACTAATTGGTGTAGCTATCACTGGAACTAATTTCTGTGATGAACTACTTTCCAATTTGGGAGAAGATACAATTACCTTATCAAGCTCTACTTTCCTCCCACTCACTTCTTTTGAGAGAAACTTCTTCTCTAGAAAGGATCCATCTTAGCAATGAATAACTTGCCTTCGGATCTGTGATAGAAGGTGTACCCAATAGTTACCTTTGGGTATTCTATGAAGACGCACTTCTCCGATTTGGGTTCGAGCTTATCAGGTTGAAACTTTTTCACATAAGCATCGCAGCCCCAAACTTTAAGAAACGACAACTTTTGGTTTCTCGCCAAACCACGGATTTTGATGGTGCCCTATTTAAAGTGAATGCAGCTGTCTCTAATGCATAACCCCAAAACGATAGTGGTAAACCGATAAGAGACATCATAGATCGCACCATATCTAGTAAAGTACGATTACGACGTTCGGACACACCATTACATTGTGGTGTTCCAGGTGGCGTGAGTTGCGAAACTATTTCACATTGTTTAAAATGAAGGCCAAACTCGTAGCTCAAATATTCATCTCTACGATCAGATCATAGAAACTTTATTTTCTTGTTACGATGATTTTTCCACTTCACTCTAAAATTCTTTGAACCTTTCAACTATTTCAGACTTATGTTTCATCAAGTAGATATACCCATATCTGCTCAAATCATCTCGTGAAGGTCAGAAAATAACGATACTTGCCACGAGCATCAACACTCATTGAATCGCATACATCGGCATGTATTATTTCCAATAAGTCAGTAGCTCGTTCCATTGTTCCGGAGAACGGAGTTTTAGTCATCTTGCCAAAAAGGCATGGTTCGCAAGCATCAAATGATTCATAACCAAGTGATTCCGAAAATCCATCTTTATGGAGTTTCTTCATGCGCTTTACACCGATATGACCCAAACGGCAGTGCCACAAATAAGTTGCACTATCATTATTAACTTTGCATCTTTTGACATCAATACTATGAATATGTGTATCACTATGATCGAGATCCAATAAACTATTTTCATTGGGTGTATGACCATCGAAGGTTTTATTCATCTAAATAGAACAACAATTATTCTCTGACTTTAAATGAATAACCGTATTGCAATAAACATGATCAAATCATATTCATGCTCAATGCAAACGCCAAATAACATTTATTTAGGTTTAACACTAATCCCGAAAGTATAGGGAGTGTGTGATGATGATCATATCAATCTTGGAACTACTTCCAACACTCATCATCACTTCCCCTTTAACTAGTCTCTGTTTATTCTGTAACTCCTATTTCGAGTTACTAATCTTAGCAACCGAACAAGTATCAAATACTCAGGGGCTACTATAAACACTAGTAAGGCACACATCAATGACCTGTATATCAAATATACCCTTGTTCACTTTGCCATCCTTCTTATCCACCAAATATTCAGGGCATTTCCGCTTCCAGTGACCATTTCCTTTGCAGTGTAAGCACTCAGTTTCAGGCTTAGGTCCAGACTTGGGCTTCTTCACTTGAGCAGCAACTTGCTTGCCGTTCTTCTTGAAGTTTCCTTCTATCCCTTTGCCCTTTTCTTGAAACTAGTGGTCTTGTTAACCATCAACACTTGATGTTTTTTCTTGATTTCTACCTTCGTCGATTTCAGCATCACGAAGAGCTTGGGAATTACTTTCGTTATCCCTTGCATATTATAGTTCATCACAAAGTTCTACTAACTTGGTGATGGTGATTAGAGAATTCTGTCAATCACTATTTTATCTGGAAGATTAACTCCCACTTGATTTAAGCGATTGTAGTACCCAGACTATCTGAGCAAATGCTCACTAGTTGAGTGATTCTCCTCCATCTTTTAGCTATAGAACTTGTTGGAGACTTCATATCTCTCAACTCGGGTATTTGCTTGGGAACGTAGTAATTTCAAAAAAATTCCTACGCACACACAAGATCATGGTGATGCATAGCAACGAGAGGGGAGAGTGTTGTCTACGTACCCTCGTAGAACGAAGCGGAAGCGTTGACGCAACGTAGAGGAAGTAGTCGTACGTCTTCCCGATCCGACCGATCCAAGTGCCGTTACTCCGGCACCTCCGAGTTCTTAGCACACGTACAGCTCGATGACGTTCCCCGGGCTCCGATCCAGCAAAGCTTCGGGGATGAGTTTCGTCAGCACGACGGCGTGATGACGATGATGATGTTCTACCGACGTAGGGCTTCGCCTAAACGCTGCAATGATATGACCGAGGTGGAATATGGTGGAGGGGGGCACCACACACGGCTGAGGAACGATCACGAAGATCAACTTGTGTGTTCTAGGGTGCCCCCCTGCCCCCGTATATAAAGGAGGGAGGGGGAGGTGCGGCCGGCCCTCTAGGGGTGCGCCTGGAGGAGTCCAACTCCCACAGGGAGTAGGACTCCCCCCTCTTGCCTTGGTGGAGAAGGAAAGTGGGGAGGGGAAAGAGGAAAGGGGGGCGCCACTATTGGGGAACGTAGTAATTTCAAAAAAAATTCCTACGCACACGCAAGATCATGGTGATGCATGGCAACGAGAGGGGAGAGTGTTGTCTACGTACCCTTGTATACCGAAGCGGAAGCGTTGACGCAACGTAGAGGAAGTAGTCGTACATCTTCCCGATCCGACCGATCCAAGCGCTGTTACTCCGGCACCTCCGAGTTCTTAGCACACGTACAGCTCGATGACGTTCCCCGGGCTCCGATCCAGCAAAGCTTCAGGGATGAGTTTCGTCAGCACGACGGCGTGATGACGATGATGATGTTCTACTGACACAGGGCTTCGCCTAAACACTGTAACGATATGACCGAGGTGGAATATGGTGGAGGGGGGCACCGCACACGGCTGAGGAACGATCACGAAGATCAACTTGTGTGTCTATGGGGTGCCCCCTGCCCCCTTATATAAAGGAGCAAGGAGGAGGGGGCCGGCCAAGGGGAGAGGCGCGCCCTAGGGGTGTCCTACTCCCACCGGGAGTGGGATTCCCCCTTTTCCTAGTCCAACTAGGAGCCTTTCCGTGTAGTAGGAGTAGGAGAGAAGGAAAGGGAAGAGAGAAGGAGAAGGAAGGAAGGGGGCGCCCCCCCTCCCTAGTCCAATTCGGACTAGTCCATGGGGAGGGGTGCGGCCACCCTTTTGGCCCTTTCTCTCCTTTCCCGTATGGCCCATTAAGGCCTAATACGAATTCCCGTAACTCTTCGGTACTCCGAAAAATACCCGAATCACTCGGAACCTTTCTGAACTCCGAATATAGTCGTCCAATATATCGATCTTTACGTCTCGACCATTTTGAGACTCCTCGTCATGTCCTTGATCTCATCCGGGACTCCGAACTCCTTCGGTACATCAAAACTCATAAACTCATAATATAACTGTCATCGAAACCTTAAGCGTGCGGACCCTACGGTTCGAGAACAATGTAGACATGACCGAGACACGTCTCCGGTCAATAACTAATAGCAGGACCTGGATGCCCATATTGGTTCCTACATATTCTACGAAGATTTTTATCGTTCAGACCGCATAACAACATACATTTTTCCCTTTGTCATCGGTATGTTACTTGCCCAAGATTCGATCGTCGGTATCCAATACCTAGTTCAATCTCACTACCGGCAAGTCTCTTTACTCGTTTCGTAATACATCATCTCGCAACTAACTCATTGGTTGCAATGCTTGCAAGGCTTAAGTGATGTGCATTACCGAGAGGGCCCAGAGATACCTCTCCGACAATCAGAGTGACAAAACCTAATCTCGAAATACGCCAACCCAACATCTACCTTTGGAGCCACCTGTAGTACTCCTTTATAATCACCCAGTTATGTTGTGACGTTTGGTAGCACCCAAAGTGTTCCTCCGGTAAACGGGAGTTGCATAATCTCATAGTTACAGGAACATGTATAAGTCATGAAGAAATCAATATCAACATACTAAATGATCAAGTGCTAAGCTAACAGAATGGGTCAAGTCAATCACATCATTCTCCTAATGATGTGATCCCGTTAATCAAATGACAACTCTTTTGTCCATGGCTAGGAAACATAACCATCTTTGATAAACGAGCTAGTCAAGTAGAGGCATACTAGTGACACTATGTTTGTCTATGTATTCACACATGTATTATCTTTCCGGTTAATACAATTCTAGCATGAATAATAAACATTTATCATGAAATAAGGAAATAAATAATAACTTTATTATTGCCTCTAGGGCATATTTCCTTCAGTCTCCCACTTGCACTAGAGTCAATAATCTAGTTCACATCGCCATGTGATTTAACACCAATATTCATATCTGTATATGATTAACACCCATAGTTCACATCGTCATGTGACCAACACCCAAAGGGTTTACTAGAGTCAATAATCTAGTTCACATTGCTATGTGATTAACACCCAAAGGGTTTACTAAAGTGTGATCATGTTCTGCTCTTGAGAGAAGCTTAGTCAACGGGTCTGTCACATTCGGAGCCGTATGTATTTTGCAAATATTCTATGTCCACAATGCTTTGCACGGAGCTACTCTAGCTAATTGCTCCCACTTTCAATATGTATCCAGATTGAGACTTAGAGTCACCCGGATCAGTGTAAAAGTTTGCACCGATGTAACTTTTACAACAAACTCTTTTTATCACCTCCATAATCGAGAAACATCTTCTTAGTCCTTACTAAGGATATTCTTGACCGCTATCCAGTGAACTACTATTAGATCAAAATTGTATTCCCTTGTCAAACTCAGAGAAAGGTATACAATATGTATGGTTCACAGCATAGCATACTTTATAGAACCTATGACTGAGGCATAGGGAATGATTTTTCATTCTCTTTCTATTTTCTGCCATGGTCGGGTCTTGAGTCTTACTCAATTTCACACCTTGCAACACAGGCAAGAACTCCTTCTTTGACTGTTCCATTTTGAACTATTTCAAAAATTTATCAAGGTATGTATTCATTGAAAAATCTTATCAAGCGTCTTGATCTATCTATATAGATCTTGATGCTCAATGTGTAAGCAGCTTCACCGAGGTCTTTCTTTGAAAAACTCTTATTCAAGTATCCTTTCATGCTTTGCAGAATAATTCTACATTATTTCCGATCAACAATATGTCATTCACATATACTTATCAGAAATGTTGTAGTGCTCCCACTCACATTCTTGTAAATACAGGCTTCACCGCAAGTCTGTATAAAACTATATGCTTTGATCAACTTATCAAAGTGTATATTCCAACTCCGAGATGCTCGCACCAGTCCATAGATTGATCGCTGGAGCTTGCACATTTTGTTAACACCTTTAGGATCGACAAAACCTTCTGGTTGCATCATATACAACTCTTCTTTAATAAATCCATTAAGGAATGCAGTTTTGTTTATCCGTTTATAAAATGCGGCAATTGCTAACATGATTCGGACAGACTTAAGCATAGATACGAGTGAGAAACTCTCATCGTAGTCAACACCTTGAACTTGTCGAAAACCTTTTGCGACAATTCTAGCTTTGTAGATAGTAACAATACTATCAGCATTTGTCTTCCTCTTGAAGATCCATTTATTCTTAATGACTCACCGATCATCGGGCAAGTCAGTCAAAGTTCACACTTTGTTCTCATACATGGATCCTATCTCAGATTTCATGGCCTCAAGCCATTTCGCGGAATCTGGGCTCATAATCGCTTCCTCATAGTTCGTAGGTTTGTCATGGTCAAGTAACATGATCTCCAGAACAGGATTACCATACCACTCTGGTGCGGATCTCACTCTGTTTTACCTACGAGATTCGGTAGTAACTTGATCTGAAGTTACATGATCATCATCACTAGCTTCCTCACTAATTGGTGTAGTAGTCACAGGAACAGATTTCTGTGATGAACTACTTTCCAATAAGGGAGCAGGTACAGTTACCTCATCAAGTTCTACTTTCCTCCCAGTCACTTCTTTCGAGAGAAACTTCTTCTCTAGAAAGGATCCATTTTTAGCAATGAATATCTTGCCTTCGGATCTGTGATAGAAGGTGTACCCAACAATTTCCTTTGGGTATTCTATGAAGACGCACTTCTCCGATTTGGGTTCGAGCTTATCAGGATGAAACTTTTTCACATAAGCATCGCAACCCCAAACTTTAAGAAACGACAACTTGGGTTTCTTGCTAAACCACAGTTCATATGTTGTAGTCTCAACGGATTTAGATGGTGCCCTTTTAATGTGAATGCAACTGTCTCTAATGCATAACCCCAAAACAATATTGGTAAATCGGTAAGAAACATCATAGATTGTACTATATCCAATAAAGTACGGTTATGACGTTCGAACACACCATTATGCTGTGGTGTTCCAGGTGGCACGAATTTGTGAAACTATTCCACATTGTTTTAATTGAAGACCAAACTCGTAACTCAAATATTTGTCTCCGCGATTAGATCGTAGAAACTTTAATTTCTTGTTACGATGATTTTCCACTTTACTCTGAAATTCTTTGAACCTTTCAACTATTTTAGACCTATGTTTCATCAAGTAGATATACCCATATCTGCTCAAATCATCTGTGAAGGTCAGAAAATAACGATACCCGCCGCGAGCCTTAACACTCATCGGATCACATACATCAGTATGTATTATTTCCAATAAGTCAGTTGCTCGCTCCACTGTTCCGGAGAACGGAGTCTTAGTCATCTTGCCCATGAGGCATGGTTCGCAAGCATCAAGTGATTCATAATCAAGTGATTCCAAAATCCCATCAGCATGGAGTTTCTTCATGCTCTTTACACCAATATGACCTAAACGGCAGTGCCACAAATAAGTTGCACTATCATTATTAACTTTGCATCTTTTGGTCTCAATATTATGAAAATGTGTATCACTACGATCGAGATCCAATGAACCATTTTCATTGGGTGTGTATCTTGGAAATATGCCCTAGAGGCAATAATAAAAGTATTATTATATTTCATTGTTCGTGATAATTGTCTTTTATTCATGCTATAACTTTATTATCCGGAAATCGTTATACACGTGTGAATACATAGACCACAATATGTCCCTAGTGAGCCTCTAGTTGACTAGCTCGTTGTGATCAATAGATAGTCATGGTTTCCTGGCTATGGACATTGGATGTCGTTGATAACGCGATCACATCATTAGGAGAATGATGTGATGGACAAGACCCAATCCTAAGCATAGCACAAAGATCGTGTAGTTCGTTTGCTAGAGCTTTTCCAATGTCAAGTATCTCTTCCTTTGACCATGAGATCGTGTAACTCCCGGATACCGTAGGAGTGCTTTGGGTGTATCAAACGTCACAACGTAACTGGGTGACTATAAAGGTGCACTACAGGTATCTCCGAAAGTGTCTGTTGGGTTGACACGGATCGAGACTGCGATTTGTCACTCCGTATGACGGAGAGGTATCTCTGGGCCCACTCGGTAATGCATCATCATATTGAGCTCAAGGTGACCAAGGTGTTGGCCACGGGATCATGCATTACGGTACGAGTAAGTGACTTGCCGATAACGAGACTGAACAAGGTATTGGGATACCGACGATCGAGTCTCGGGCAAGTAACGTACCGATTGACAAAGGGAATTGTATACGGGGTTGTTTAATCCTCGACATCGTGGTTCAACCGATGAAATCATCGAGGAGCATGTGGGAGCCAACATGGGTATCCAGATCCCACTGTTGGTTATTGACCGGACAGTGGTCTCGGTCATGTTTGCATGTCTCCCGAACCCGTAGGGTCTACACACTTAAGGTTCAGTGACGCTAGGGTTATTAGGATGACTAGTATGTGACTACCGAATGTTGTTCGGAGTCCCGGATGAGATCCCGGACGTCACGAGGAGTTCCGGAATGGTCTGGAGGTGAAGTTTTATATATGGGAAGTTGTCATACGGACACCGGAAAGTTTCGGGGGCTTATCGGTATTGTACCGGGGCCACCGGAGAGGTTCCGGGGGTCCACCGGGAGGGGCCACCCCTCCCGGAGGGCCACATGGGCCACAAAGGGGAGGGAGCCAGCCCCTGGAGGGCTGGGCGCGCCCCCCACCTTGGGCCCATGCGCCTAGGGTTGAGGGAAGGGCTGCGGTACACATCTTCCAGGGGCAGCCCCTCCCCTCCCCAACACATCTCCTCCTCCGTTACGTGCTTGCGAAGCCCTGTCGGAGTACTGCTGCACCAACACCACCACGCCGTCGTGCTGCCGTTGGAGCGATCTTCCTCAACCTCTCCTTCCCCCTTGCTGGATCAAGAAGGAGGAGACGTCTCCCGTCCCGTACGTGTGTTGAACGCGGAGGTGCTGTCCGTTCAGCACTTGGACATCGGTGATCTGAATCACGTCGAGTACGACTCCATCATCACCATCCCCTTGCAAGCTTCCGCACACGATCTACAAGTGGTATGTAGATGCAAACTCACTCCCTTGACTCATTGCTTAGATGAACTCATAGATGGATCTTGGTGAAACCGTAGGAAATTTTTTAATTTTCTGCAACGTTCCCCAACAGTGGTATCAGAGCTTGGTCTATGCGTAGTTCTCTAATGCACGAGTAGAACACAATTTTGTTGTGGGCGGGGATCTTGTCAACTTGCTTGCCTCTACTAGTATTTTATTGCTTCAGCGGTATTATGGGATGAAGCGGCCCGGACCAACCTTACACGTACGCTTACGTGAGACCGGTTCCACCGATTGACATGCACTAGTTGCATAAGGTGGCTGGTGGGTGTCTGTCTCTCCCACTTTAGTTGAAGCGGATTCGATGAAAAGGGTCCTTATGAAGGGTAAATAGAAGCTGACAAAATCACGTTGTGGTTATTCGTAGGTAAGAAAACGTTCTTGCTAGAACCCAATTGCAGCCACGTAAAAGATGCAACAACAATTAGAGGACGTCTAACTTGTTTTTGCAGCGATTGATCATGTGATGTGATATGGCCAGAAGTTGTGATGAATGATGAATTGTGATGTATGAGATCATGTTCTTGTAATAGGATTCACGACTTGCATGTCGATGAGTATGACAACCGGCAGGAGCCATAGGATTTATCTTTATTTTTTGTATGACCTGCGTGTCATTGAAGAACGCCATGTAAACTACTTTACTTTATTGCTAAACGCGTTAGCCATAGAAGTAGAAGTAGTCGTTGGCGTGACAACTTCATGAAGACACGATGATGGAGATCATGATGATGGAGATCACGGTGTCAAGCCGGTGACAAGATGATCATGGAGCCCCGAAGATGGAGATCGATGGAGCGATATGATATTGGCCATATCATGTCACAACTATATAACTGCATGTGATGTTTATTATGTTTATGCATCTTGTTTACTTAGGACGACAGTAGTAAATAAGATGATCCCTTACAACAATTTCAAGAAGTTTTCTCCCCTAACTGTGCACCGTTGCTACAGTTCATCGTTTCGAAGCACCACGTGATGATCGGGTGTGATAGATCCTTACGTTCACATACAACGGGTGTAAGACAGTTTTACACAGCAAAAACACTTAGGGTTAACTTGACGAGCCTAGCATGTACAGACATGGCCTCGGAGCACGGAGACCGAAAGGTCGAACACGAGTCGTATGGAAGATACGATCAACATGAAGATGTTCACCGACGATGACTAGTCCGTCTCACGTGATGATCGGACACGGCCTAGTCGACTCGGATCGTGTAACACTTAGATGACTAGAGGGATGTCTAATATGCGTGGGAGTTCATAATTTGATTAGATGAACTTAATTATCATGAACTTAGTCTAAAACCTTTGCAAATATGTCTTGTAGATCAAATGGCCAACTCTCATGTCAACATGAACTTCAACGCGTTCCTAGAGAAAACCAAGCTGAAAGATGATGGCAGCAACTATACGGACTAGGTCCGGAACCTAAGGATCATCCTCATAGCTGCCAGGAAGCAATATGTCCTAGATGGACCGCTAGGTGACGCTCCCGTCCCAGAGAACCAAGACATTATGAATGCTTGGCAAACTCGTGCTGATGATTACTCCCCCGTTCAGTGCGGCATGCTTTACAGCTTAGAACCGGGGCTCCAAAAGCGTTTTGAGTATCACGGAGCATATGAGATGTTCGAAGAGCTGAAACTAGTTTTCCAAGCTCATGCCCGGGTCGAGAGATATGATGTCTCCGACAAGTTCTATAGTTGTAAGATGGAGGAAAACAGTTCTGTCAGTGAGCACATACTAAAGATGTCTGGGTTGCACAACCGTATGACCTAGCTGAACATTAACCTCCCAGATGAGGCGGTCATTGACAGAATCCTCCAGTCGCTCCCACCAAGCTACAAGAGCTTTGTGATGAACTACAACATGCAGGGGATGGTGAAGACCATTCCTGAAGTGCTCTCAATGCTGAAGTCAGCAGAGGCTGAAATCAAGAAAGAACATCAAGTGTTGATGGTCAATAAGACCACTAAGTTCAAGAAGGGCAAGGGCAAGAAGAACTTCAAGAAGGATGGCAAGGATGTTGCCGCGCCCGGTAAGCCAGTTACCGGGAAGAAGTCAAAGAATGGACCCAAGCCTGAGACTGAGTGCTTTTATTGCAAGGGGAAGGGTCACTGGAAGCGGAACTGCCCCAAATACTTAGCGGATAAGAAGGCCGGCAACACCAAAGTTATATTTGATATACATGTAATTGATGTGTACCTTACCAGTACTCGTAGTAACAACTGGGTATTTGATACCGGTGCCGTTGCTCATATTTGTAACTCACAGCAGGAGCTACGGAATAAACGGAGACTGGCGAAGGACGAGGTGACAATGCGTGTCGGGAATGGTTCCAAAGTCGATGTGATCGCCGTCGGCACGCTGCCTCTACATTTACCTACGGGATTAGTTTTGAACCTTAATAATTGTTATTTAGTGCCAAGTTTGAGCATGAACATTGTATCAGGATCTCGTTTAATACGAGATGGCTACTCATTTAAATCCGAGAATAATGGTTGTTCTATTTATATGAGAGATATGTTTTATGGTCATGCTCCGATGGTCAATGGTTTATTCTTGATGAATCTCGAGCGTAATATTACACATGTTCATAGTGTAGATGCCAAAAGATGTAAAGTTGATAACGATAGTCCCACATACTTGTGGCACTGCCGCCTTGGTCACATTGGTGTCAAGTGCATGAAGAAGCTCCATGCTGATGGACTTTTAGAGTCTCTTGATTATGAATCATTTGACATATGCGAACCATGCCTCATGGGCAAAATGACCAAGACTCCGTTCTCCGGAACAATGGAGCAAGCAACCAACTTGTTGGAAATCATACATACCGATGTGTGCGGTCCAATGAGCGTTGAGGCTCGCGGAGGATATCGTTATGTTCTCACTCTTACTGATGACTTGAGTAGATATGGGTATGTCTACTTAATGAAACACAAGTCTGAGACCTTCGAAAAGTTCAAGGAATTTCAGAATGAGGTAGAGAATCAACGTGACCAAAAGATAAAGTTCCTACGATCAGATCGTGGAGGAGAATACTTAAGTCACGAATTTGGTACACACTTAAGGAAATGTGGAATCGTTTCACAACTCACGCCGCCTGGAACACCTCAGCGTAACGGTGTGTCCGAACGTCGTAATCGCACTCTATTAGATATGGTGCGGTCTATGATGTCTCTTACTGATTTACCGCTATCATTTTGGGGATACGCTCTAGAGACAGCTACATTCACTTTAAATAGGGCACCGTCTAAATCCGTTGAGACGACACCATATAAATTATGGTTTGGGAAGAAACCTAAGCTGTCGTTTCTAAAAGTTTGGGGATGCGATGCTTATGTCAAGAAACTTCAACCTGAAAAGCTCGAACCCAAGTCGGAAAAATGCGTCTTCATAGGATACCCTAAGGAAACTGTCGGGTATACCTTCTACTTAAGATCCGAGGGCAAGATCTTTGTTGCCAAGAACGGATGCTTTCTGGAAAAAGAGTTTCTCTCGAAAGAAGTAAGTGGGAGGAAAGTAGAACTCGATGAAGTACTACCTCTCGAACGGGAAAGTGGTGCAGCTCAGGAAAATGTTCCTGTGATGCCCACACCAACTGAAGAGGAAAACAATGATGATGATCAAGGTACTTCGGATCAAGTTGCTACTGAACTTCGTAGGTCCACAAGGACACGTTCCGCACCAGAGTGGTACGGCAACCCTGTCCTGGAAATCATGTTGTTAGACAACGGTGAACCTTCGAACTATGAAGAAGCAATGGCGGGCCCAGATTCCAACAAATGGCTTGAAGCCATGAAATCCGAGATAGAATCCATGAATGAAAACAAAATATGGACTTTGACAGACTTGCCCGATGATCGGCAAGCGATAGAAAACAAATGGATTTTTAAGAAGAAGACGGACGCGGATGGTAATGTTACCATTTATAAGGCTCGACTTGTCGCTAAGGGTTATCGACAAGTTCAAGGGATTGACTACGGTGAGACATTCTCTCCCGTAGCGAAGCTGATGTCCGTCCAAATCATGTTAGCAATTGCCGCATACTATGATTATGAGATATGGCAAATGGACGTCAAAACAGCATTCCTTAACGGACATCTTAAGGAAGAGCTGTATATGATGCAGCCGGAAGGTTTTGTCGATCCTAAGAACGCTAACAAAGTATGCAAGCTCCAGCGATCCATTTATGGGCTGGTGCAAGCATCTCGGAGTTGGAACATTCGCTTTGATGAGATGATCAAAGCGTTTGGGTTTACGCAGACTTATGGAGAAGCCTGCGTTTACAAGAAAGTGAGTGGGAGCTCTGTAGCGTTTCTCATATTATATGTAGATGACATACTCTTGATGGGAAATGATATAGAACTTCTGGACAGCATTAAGACCTACTTGAATAAGTGTTTTTCAATGAAGGACCTTGGAGAAGCTGCTTATATATTAGGCATCAAAATCTATAGAGATAGATCGAGACGCCTCATAGGTCTTTCACAAAGCACATACCTTGATAAGATTTTGAAAAGGTTCAAAATGGATCAGTCCAAGAAAGGGTTCTTGCCTATGTTACAAGGTGTGAGATTGAGCTCGGCTCAGTCACCGACCACGGCAAAGGATAAAGAAGAGATGAGTGTCATCCCCTATGCTTCAGCCATAGGATCTATTATGTATGCCATGCTGTGTACCAGACCTGATGTAAACCTTGCCGTAAGTTTGGTAGCAAGATACCAAAGTAATCCCGGCAAGGAACACTGGACAGCGGTCAAGAATATCCTGAAGTACCTAAAAAGGACAAAGGACATGTTTCTCGTATATGGAGGAGACGAAGAGCTCGTCGTAAAGGGTTACGTCGACGCTAGCTTCGACTCAGATCTGGATGACTCTAAGTCACAAACCGGATACGTGTATATGTTGAATGGTGGAGCAGTAAGCTGGTGCAGCTGCAAGCAGAGCGTCGTGGCGGGATCTACGTGTGAAGCGGAGTACATGGCAGCTTCGGAGGCAGCGCATGAAGCGATTTGGGTGAAGGAGTTCATCACCGACCTAGGAGTCATACCCAATGCGTCGGGGCCGATCAAACTCTTATGTGACAACACTGGAGCTATTGCCCTAGCCAAGGAGCCCAGGTTTCACAAGAAGACCAGGCACATCAAGCGTCGTTTCAATTCCATCCATGAAAATGTTCAAGATGGAGACATAGATATTTGCAAAGTACATACAGATCTGAATGTCACAGATCCGTTGACTAAACCTCTCTCACGAGCAAAACATGATCAACACCAGAACTCTATGGGTGTTCGATTCATCACAATGTAACTAGATTGGTGACTCCAGTGCAAGTGGGAGACTGTTGGAAATATGCCCTAGAGGCAATAATAAAAGTATTATTATATTTCATTGTTCGTGATAATTGTCTTTTATTCATGCTATAACTGTATTATCCGGAAATCGTAATACACGTGTGAATACATAGACCACAATATGTCCCTAGTGAGCCTCTAGTTGACTAGCTCGTTGTGATCAATAGATAGTCATGGTTTCCTGGCTATGGACATTGGATGTCGTTGATAACGCGATCACATCATTAGGAGAATGATGTGATGGACAAGACCCAATCCTAAGCATAGCACAAAGATCGTGTAGTTCGTTTGCTAGAGCTTTTCCAATGTCAAGTATCTCTTCCTTTGACCATGAGATCTTGTAACTCCCGGATACCGTAGGAGTGCTTTGGGTGTATCAAACGTCACAACGTAACTGGGTGACTATAAAGGTGCACTACAGGTATCTCCGAAAGTGTCTGTTGGGTTGACACGGATCGAGACTGCGATTTGTCACTCCGTATGATGGAGAGGTATCTCTGGGCCTACTCGGTAATGCATCATCATATTGAGCTCAAGGTGACCAAGGTGTTGGCCACGGGACCATGCATTACGGTACGAGTAAAGTGACTTGCCGGTAACGAGACTGAACAAGGTATTGGGATACCGACGATCGAGTCTCGGGCAAGTAACGTACCGATTGACAAAGGGAATTGTATACGGGGTTATTTAATCCTCGACATCGTGGTTCAACCGATGAAAACATCAAGGAGCATGTGGGAGCCAACATGGGTATCCAGATCCCGCTGTTGGTTATTTACCGGAGAGTGGTCTCGGTCATGTCTGCATGTCTCCCGAACCCGTAGGGTCTACACACTTAAGGTTCGGTGACACTAGGGTTATTAGGATGACTAGTATGTGACTAACGAATGTTGTTCGGAGTCCCGGATGAGATCCCGGATGTCACGAGGAGTTCCGGAAAGGTCCGGAGGTGAAGTTTTATATATGGGAAGTTGTCATACGGACACCGGAAAGTTTCGGGGGCTTATCGGTATTGTACCGGGGCCACCGGAGAGGTTCCGGGGGTCCACCGGGAGGGGCCACCCCTCCCGGAGGGCCACATGGGCCGCAAAGGGGAGGGAGCCAGCCCCTGGAGGGCTGGGCGTGCAGCCCACCTTGGGCCCATGCGCCTAGGGTTGGGGGGGAAATCCTAAGGGGGGCGCCCCCCTTGCTTGGGGGGCAAGTCCCCCCTCCCTGGCCGCCGCCCCCCCTCTAGATCCCATCTAGAGGGGTCGCCCCCCCTTGCCCCTTCCCCTATAAATAGAGGGGTGAGGGGAGGGCTGCGGTACACATCTTCCAGGCGCAGCCCCTCCCCTCCCCAACACATCTCCTCCTCCGTTACGTGCTTGCGAAGCCCTGTCGGAGTACTGCTGCACCAACACCACCACGCCGTCGTGCTGCCGTTGGAGCGATCTTCCTCAACCTCTCCTTCCCCCTTGCTGGATCAAGAAGGAGGAGACGTCTCCCATCCCGTACGTGTGTTGAACGCGGAGGTGCTGTCCGTTCAGCACTTGGACATCGGTGATCTGAATCACGTCGAGTACGACTCCATCATCACCATCCCCTTGCAAGCTTCCGCACGCGATCTACAAGTGGTATGTAGATGCAAACTCAATCCCTTGACTCGTTGCTTAGATGAACTCATAGATGGATCTTGGTGAAACTGTAGGAAAAATTTTAATTTTCTGCAACGTTCCCCAACAGTGTAACCATATAAGGTTTTATTCATGTAAACAGAACAACAGTTTATTCTCTTACTTAAATGAATAACCGTATTGCAATAAACACGATCAAATCATATTCATGCTCAATGCAAACACCAAATAACATTTATTTAGGTTCAACACTAATCCCGAAAGTATAGGGAGTGTGCGATGATGATCATATCAATGTTGAAACTACTTTCAACACACATCGTCACTTCACCCTTAACTAGTTTCTGTTTATTCTGCAATTCCCGTTTCGAGTTACTACCATTAGCAACTGAACCAGTACCAAATACCGAGGGTTTGCTAGAAACACTAGTAAAGTACACATCAATAACATGTATATCAAATATACCTTTGTTCACTTTGCCATCCTTCTTATCCGCCAAAGACTTGGGGTAGTTCTGCTTCCAGTGACCAGTCCCTTTGCAGTTGAAGCACTTAGTCTCAGGCTTAGGTCCAGACTTGGGCTTCTTCAGTTGAGCAGCAACTTGCTTGCCGTTCTTCTTGAAGTTCCCTTCTATCGCTCTGCCCTTTTCTTGAAACTAGTGGTCTTGTTAACCATCAACACTTGATGTTCTTTATTGATTTCTACCTTCATCGATTTCATCATCATGAAAAACTCGGGAATCATTTTCATCATTCCTTGCATACTATAGTGCATCACCACTATTGGGGAACATAGTAATTTCAAAAAATTTCCTACGCACACGCAAGATCATGGTGATGACATAGCAACGAGAGGGGAGAGTGTTCGTCCATGTACCCTCGTAGACCGTAAGCGGAAGCGTTAGCACAACGCGGTTGATGTAGTCGTACGTCTTCACGATCCGACCGATCCAAGCACCAAACGTACGGAGCCTCCGAGTTCAGCACACGTTTAGCTCGATGACGATCTCCGGCCTCCGATCCAGCCGAGCTCCGGAGATGAGTTCCGTCAGCACGACGGCGTGGTGACGATGATGATTTTCTACCGGCGCAGGGCTTCGCCTAAACTCCGCGACGATATGACCGAGGTGGAATATGGTGGAGGGGGGCACCGCACACGGCTAAGGAACGATCCGTAGATCAACTTGTGTCTCTGGGGTGCCCCTTGCCTCAGTATATAAAGGATGGAGGAGGAGGAGGCCGGCCAAGGCAATTGGTGCGGCCAGGATGTGGAGTCCTACTAGGACTCCAAGTCCTAGTAGGAGTCCACCAAGAGGGGAGGAAGGGAGAAGGAAGTGGAGGAGAAGGAGAGGTGGCCGGCCCCCTTTTCCCTAGTGCAATTCGAACCAGAGTGGAGGGGGGGGGGGGGCGCAGCAGCCCCTTGGCCCTTTCTCCTCTTCCCACTAAAGCCCATCAAGGCCCATTGCTTCTCCCGTAACTACCCGGTACTCCGAAAAATACCCGAATCACTCGGAACCTTTCCGAACTACGAATATAGTCGTCCAATATATCGATCTTTACGTCTCGACCATTTTGAGACTCCTCGTCATGTCCCCGGTCTCATCCGGGACTCCGAACTCCTTCAGTACATCAAAACTCATAAACTCATAATATAACTGTCATCGAAACCTTAAGCGTGCGGACCCTACGGGTTCGAGAACTATGTAGACATGACCTAGAACTATTCTCGGTCAATAACCAATAGCGGAACCTGGATGCCCATATTGGTTCCTACATATTCTACGAAGATCTTTATGGGTCAAACCGCATAACAACATACGTTGTTCCCTTTGTCATCGGTATGTTACTTGCCCGAGATTCGACCGTCGGTATCCAATACCTAGTTCAATCTCGTTACCGGCAAGTCTCTTTACTCATTACGTAATGCATCATCTCGCAACTAACTTTTTAGCCACATTGCTTGCAAGGCTTATAGTGATGTGCATTACCGAGAGGGCCCAGAGATACCTCTCCGACAATCGGAGTGACAAAACCTAATCTCGAAATACGCCAACCCAACATGTACCTTTGGAGACACCTTTAGTACTCCTTTATAATCACCCAGTTACGTTGTGATGTTTGGTAGCACCCAAAGTGTTCCTCCGGTAAACGGGAGTTGCATAATCTCATAGTTACAGGAACATATATAAGTCATGAAGAAAGCAATAGCAACATACTAAATGATCAAGTGCTAGGCTAACAGAATAGGTCAAGTCAATCACATCATTCTCCTAATGATGTGACCCCGTTAATCAAATGACAACTCATGTCCATGGCTAGGAAACTTAACCATCTTTGATTCACGAGCTAGTCAAGTAGAGGCATACTAGTGACACTATGTTTGTCTATGTATTCACACATGTATCAAGTTTCCGGTTAATACAATTCTAGCATGAATAATAAACATTTATCGTGAAATAAGGAAATAAATAATAACTTTATTATTGCCTCTAGGGCATATTTCCTTCAGTCTCCCACTTGCACTAGAGTCAATAATCTAGTTCACATCGTCATGTGATTTAACACCAATATTCATATCTGTATATGATTAACACCCATAGTTCACATCGTCATGTGACCAACACCCAAAGGGTTTACTAGAGTCAATAATCTAGTTCACATCGCTATGTGATTAACACCCAAAGAGTACTAAGGTGTGATCATGTTTTGCTCATGAGAGAGGCTTAGTCAACGGGTCTGTCACATTCAGATCCGTATGTATTTTGCAAATATTCTATGTCTACAATGCTCTGCACGGAGCTACTCCAGCTAATTGCTCCCACTTTCAATATGTATCCAGATTGAGACTTAGAGTCATCTGGACCGATGTAAAAGCTTGCACCGATGTAAATCTTTACGACGGGCTCTTTTATCACCTCCATAATCGAGAAACATCTCCTTAGTCCTTACTAAGGATATTCTTGACCGCTGTCCAGTGATCTACTATTAGATCACTATTGTACTCCCTTGCCAAATTCAGAGCAAGGTATACAATAGGTCTGGTACATAGCATAGCATACTTTATAGAACCTATGACTGAGGCATAGGAATGACTTTCATTCTCTTTTCTATTTTCTGCCGTGGTCGGGATTTGAGTCTTACTCAATTTCACACCTTTGCAACACAGGCAAGAACTTTTCTTTGACTATTCTATTTTGAACTGCTTCAAAATCTTGACAAGGTATGTACTTATTGAAAAACTTATCAAGCGTCTTGATCTATCTCAGTAGATCTTGACGCTCAATATGTAAGTAGCTTTACTGAGATCTTTCTTTTAAAGAACTCATTTAAAATACTCCTTTATGCTTTCCAGAAAAATTCTACATCATCTCTGATCAACAATATGTTACTCACATATATTTATCAGAAAGGCGGTAGTGCTCCCACTCACTTTATTGTAAATACAGGCTTCACCGCAAGTCTGTATAAAACTATATGCTTTGATCAACTCATCAAAGCGTATATTCCAACTCCGAGATGCTTGCACCAGTCCATAAATGGATCGCTGGAGCTTGCACACTTTGTTAGCACCTTTTGGATCGACAAAACCTTCTGGTTGCATCATATACAACTCTTCTTCCAGAAATCCATTCAAGAATGCAGTTTTGACATCCATTTGCCAAATTTCATAATCATAAAATGCAGCAATTGCTAACATGATTCGGATAGACTTAAGCATCGCTACAGTTGAGAAAATCTCATTGTAGTCAACACCTTGAACTTGTCGAAAACCTTTTTGCGACAAGTCGAGCTTTGTAGATAGTAACACTTCTATCAGCATCTGTCTTCCTCTTGAAGATCCATTTATACAATATGGCTTGCCGATCATCGGGCAACTCCACCAAAGTCCACACTTTGTTCTCATACATGGATCCCATCTCAGATTTCATGGCCTCAAGCCATTTTGCGGAATCTGGGCTCATCATCGCTTCCTCATAGTTTGTAGGTTCATCATGGTCAAGTAACATGACTTCCAGAATAGGATTATCGTACCACACTGGCGCGGACCATAATCTGGAATACCTACGAGGTTCTGTAGTAACTTGATTTGAAGCTTCATCATCATCATCATTAGATTCCTCACTAATTGGTGTAGGAATCACTGGAACTGATTTCTGTGATGAACTACTTTCCAATTCGGGAGAAGGTACAAATTACCTTATCAAGCTCTACTTTCCTCCCACGCACTTATTTCGAGAGAAACTCCTTCTCTAGAAAGGATCCATTCTTAGCAACGAATGTTTTGCCTTCGGATCTGTGTTAGAAGGTGTACCCAAAAGTTTTCTTTGGGTATTCTATGAAGACGCACTTCTCCGATTTGGGTTTGAGCTTATCAAGTTGAAAACCTTTTTCATATAAGCATCGCAACTCCAAACTTTAAGAAACGACAACTCAGGTTTACTGCTAGACCATAGTTCATACGGTGTCGTCTCAACGGATTTAGATCGTGCCCTATTAAACGTGAATGCAGCTGTCTCTAATGCATAACCCCAAAACGATAGTGGTAAACCAATAAGAGACATCATAGATCGCACCATATCTAGTAAAGTACGATTACGACGTTCGGAGACACCATTACATTGTGGTGTTCCAGGTGGCGTGAGTTGCGAAACTATTTCACATTGTTTAAAATGAAGGCCAAACTCGTAGCTCAAATATTCATCTCTACGATCAGATCATAGAAACTTTATTTTCTTGTTACGATGATTTTTCCACTTCACTCTGAAATTCTTTGAACCTTTCAACTATTTCAGACTTATGTTTCATCAAGTAGATATACCCAGATCTGCTCAAATCATCTCGTGAAGGTCAGAAAATAACGATACTTGCCACGAGCATCAACACTTCATTGGATAGCATACATCGGTATGTATTATTTCCAATAAGTCAGTAGCTCGTTCCATTGTTCCGGAGAACGGAGTTTTAGTCATCTTGCCAAAAAAGGCGCGGTTCGCAAGCATCAAATGATTCATAACCAAGTGATTCCGAAAATCCATCTTTATGGAGTTTCTTCATGAGCTTTACACCGATATGACCCAAATGGCAGTGCCACAAATAAGTTGCACTATCATTATTAACTTTGCATCTTTTGACATCAATATTATGAGTATGTGTATCACTATGATCGAGATCCAATAAACTATTTTTATTGGGTGTATGACCATCAAAGGTTTTATTCATCTAAACAGAACAACAATTATTCTCTGACTTTAAATGAATAACTGTATTGCAATAAACATGATCAAATCATATTCATGCTCAACGCAAACGCCAAATAACATTTATTTAGGTTTAACACTAATCCCGAAAGTATAGGGAGTGTGCGATGATGATCATATCAATCTTGGAACTACTTCCAACACTCATCATCACTTTCCCTTTAACTAGTCTCTGTTTATTCTGTAACTCCTGTTTCGAGTTACTAATCTTAGCAACCGAACAAGTATCAAATACTCAGGGGCTACTATAAACACTAGTAAGGCACACATCAATAACCTGTATATCAAATATACCCTTGTTCACTTTGCCATCCTTCTTATCCACCAAATATTCAGGGCATTTCCGCTTCCAGTGACCATTTCCTTTGCAGTGTAATCACTCAGTTTCAGGCTTAGGTCTAGACTTGGGCTTCCTCACTTGAGCAGCAACTTGCTTGCCGTTCTTCTTGAAGTTCCCTTCTATCCCTTTGCCCTTTTCTTGAAACTAGTGGTCTTGTTAACCATCAACACTTGATGTTTTTTCTTGATTTCTACCTTTGTCGATTTCAGCATCACGAAGAGCCTGGGAATTACTTTCATTATCCCTTGCTTATTATAGTTCATCACAAAGTTCTACTAACTTGGTGATGGTGACTAGAGAATTCTATCAATCACTATTTTATCTGGAAGATTAACTCCCACTTGATTCAAGCGATTGTAGTACCCAGACTATCTGAGCACATGCTCACTAGTTGAGCGATTCTCCTCCATATTTTAGCTACAGAACTTGTTGGAGACTTCATATCTCTCAACTCGGGTATTTGCTTGAAATATTAACTTCAATTCCTGGAACATCTCATATGGTCCATGACGTTCAAAACGTCTTTGAAGTCCCGATTCTATGTCGTTAAGCATGGTGCACTAAACTATCAAGTAGTCATCATATTGAGCTAGCCAAACGTTCATAACGTCTGCATCTGCTCTTGCAATAGGTCTGTCACCTAGCGGTGCATTAAGGACATAATTCTTCTGTGCAGCAATGAGGATAAACCTCAGATCACGGATCCAATCCGTATCATTGCTACTAACATCTTTCAACACAATTTTCTCTAGGAACATATCAAAATAAACACAGGGAAGCAATAACCCGAGCTATTGATCTACAACATGATTTGCAAAATACTACTAGGACTAAGTTCATGATAAATTTAAGTTCAATTAATCATATTACTTAAGAACTCCCACTTAGATAGACATCTCTCTAGTCATCTAAGTGACCACGTGATCCAAATCAACTAAACCATAACCGATCATCACGTGAGATGGAGTAGTTTTCAATGGTGAACATCACTATGATGATCATATCTACTATATGATTCACGATCGACCTTTCGGTCTCCGTGTTCCGAGGCCATATCTGCATATGCTAGGCTCGTCAAGTTTAACCTGAGTATTCCGCGTGTGCAAAACTGGCTTGCACCCGTTGTAGATGGACGTAGAGCTTATCACACCCGATCATCACGTGGTGTCTGGGCACGACGAAGTTTGGCAACGGTGCATACTCAGGGAGAACACTTCTTGATAATTTAGTGAGAGATCATCTTATAAAGCTACCGTCGAACTAAGCAAAATAAGATGTATAAAAGATGAACATCATATGCAATCAAAATATGTGACATGATATGGCCATGATCATCTTGCGCCTTTGATCTCCATCTCCAAAGTACTGTCATGATCTCTATCGTCACCGGCACGACACCATGATCTTCATCATCTTGATTTATATCAATGTGTCATCACATGGTTGTCTCACCAACTATTGCTCTTGCAACTATTGCTATCGTATAGCTATAAAGTAAAGCAATTATTTGGCACTTGCATCTTATGCAACAAAGAGACATCCATAGGGCTTCTGCCAGTTGCCGATAACTTCAACAAAACATGATCATCTCATACAACAACTTATATCTCATCATATCTTGACCATATCACATCACAACATGCCCTGCAAAAACAAGTTAGACGTCCTCTACTTTGTTTGTTGCAAGTTTTACGTGGCTGCTACGGGCTTAAGCAAGAATCAATCTCACCTACGCATCAAAACCACAACGATAGTTTGTCAAGTTGATGCCGTTTTAACCTTCGCAAGGACCGGGCGTAGCCACACTCGGTTCAACTAAAGTTGGAGAAACTGACACCCACCAGCCACCTGTGTGCAAAGCACGGCGGTAGAACCAGTCTCGCGTAAGCGTACGCGTAATGTCGGTCTGGGCCGCTTCATCCAACAATACCGCCGAACCAAAGTATGACATGCTGGTAACAAGATCACTAGTTTCAAGAAAAGGGCAAAGGAAAAGAAAGGGAACTTCAAGTAGAATGACAAGCAAGTTGTCACTCCCGTGAAGAAGACCAAAGCTGGACCAAAGCCTAAAATTGAGTGCTTACACTGCAAAGAAAATGGTCACTGGAAGCGGAAATGCCCTGAATATTTGGTGGATAAGAAGGATGGCAAAGTGAACAAGTGTATATTTGATATACAGGTTATTGATGTGTGCCTTACTAGTGTTTATAGTAGCCCCTGAGTATTTGATACTTTTTCGGTTGCTAAGATTAGTAACTCGAAACAGGAGTTGCAGAATAAACAGAGACTAGTTAAGGGTGAAGTGACGATGTGTGTTGGAAATAGTTCCAAGATTGATATGATCATCATCGCACACTCCCTATACTTTCGGGATTAGTGTTAAACCTAAATAAGTGTTATTTGGTTTTTGTGTTGAGCATGAATATGATTTGATCATGTTTATTGCAATACGGTTATTCATGTAAGTTAGAGAATAATTGTTGTTCTCTTTTCATGAATAAAACCTTCTATGGTCATACACCCAATGAAAATGGTTTGTTGGATCTCGATCGTGTGATACGCACATTCATAATATTGAAGCCAAAAGATGCAAAGTTAATAATGATAGTGCAACTTATTTGTGGCACTGCCGTTTAGGTCATATTGGTGTAAAGCGCATGAAGAAACTCCAATGCTGATGGAATTTTAGAATCACTTGATTATGAATCACTTGATGCTTGCGAACCATGTCTCATGGGCAAGATGACTAAAGACTCCATTCTCCGGAACAATGGAGTGAGCAACTGACTTATTGGAAATAATACATACTGATGTATGCTGTCCGATGAATGTTAAAGCTCATGGCAAGTATCGTTATTTTCTGACCTTCACAGATGATTTGAGCAGATATGGGTATATCTACTTGATGAAACATAAGTCTGAAATAGTTGAAAGGTTCAAAGAATTTCAGAGTGAAGTGGAAAATCATCGTGACAAGAAAATAAAGTTTCTGCGAACACCACAACGGAATGGTGTGTCCGAACATCGTAATCGTACTTTACTAGATATGGTGCGATCTATGATGTCTCTTATCAGTTTACCACTATCATTTTGGGGTTATGCATTAGAGACAGCTGCATTCATGTTTAATAGGGCACCATCTAAATCCGTTGAGATGACACCGTATGAACTATGGTTTAGCAGTAAACCTAAGCTGTCGTTTCTTAAAGTTTGGAGTTGCGATGCTTATATGAAAAAGGTTTTCAACTTGATAAGCTCGAACCCAAATCGGAGAAGTGCGTCTTCATAGAATACCCAAAGGAAACTGTTGGGTACACCTTCTATCACAGATCCGAAGGCAAAACATTCGTTGCTAAGAATGGATCCTTTCTAGAGAAGAAGTTTCTCTCGAAAGAAGTGAGTGGGAGGAAAGTAGAGCTTGATAAGGTAATTTGTACCTTCTCCCGAATTGGAAAGTAGTTCATCACAGAAATCTGTTCCTGTGACTACTACACCAATTAGTGAGGAAGCTAATGATGATGATCATGTAACTTCAGATCAAGTTACTACCGAACCTCGTAGGTCAACCAGAGTGAGATCCACACCAGAGTGGTACAGTAATCCCATTCTGGAGGTCATGTTACTTGACCATAACAAACCTACGAACTATGAGGAAGCGATGATGAGCCCAGATTCCGCAAAATGGTTTGAGGCCATGAAATCTGAGATATGATCCATGTATGAGAACAAAGTATGGACTTTGATGGATTTGCCCGATGATCGGCAAACCATAGAAAATGAATGGATCTTCAAGAGGAAGACGGACGTTGATAGTAGTGTTACTATCTACAAAGCTAGACTTGTCGAAAAAGGTTTTTGACAAAGTTCAAGGTGTTGACTACGAAGAAATTTTCTCACTCGTAGCGATGCTTAAGTCTGTCCAAATCATGTTAGCAATTGCCGCATTTTTATGAAATCTGGCAAATGGATAAACAAAACTACATTCCTTAATGGATTTAAAGAAGAGTTGTATATGACGCAACCAGAAGGTTTTGTCAATCCTAAAGGTGCTGACAAAATACGCAAGCTCCAGCGATCCATCTATGGACTGGTGCAAGCATCTCGGAGTTGGAATATACGCTTTGATAAGTTGATCAAAGCATATAGTTTTATACAGACTTACGGTGAAGCCTGTATTTACAAGAAAGTGAGTGGGAGCACTACAACATTTCTGATAAGTATATGTGAATGACATATTGTTGATCGGAAATAATGTAGAATTATTCTGCAAAGCATAAAGGAGTGTTTGAAAGGAGTTTTTTTCAAAGAAAGACCTCGGCAAAGCTACTTACATATTGAGCATCAAAATCTATTGAGATAGATCAAGACGCTTGATAAGTTTTTCAATGAGTACATACCTTGACAAGATTTTGAAGTAGTTCAAAATGGAACAGTCAAAGAAAGAGTTCTTGCCTGTGTTGCAAAGGTATGAAATTGAGTAAGACTCAAATCCCGACCACAGCAGAAAATAGAAAGAGAATGAAAAGTCATTCCCTATGCCTCAGTCATAGGTTCTATAAAGTATGATATGCTATGTACCAGACCTATTGTATACCTTGCTCTGTATTTGGCAAGGGAGTACAATAGTGATCTAGGAGTAGATCACTAGACATTGGTCAAGAATATCCTTAGTAAGGACTAAGGAAATATTTCTCGATTATGGAGGTGATAAAAGAGCCCGTCGTAAAAAGTTACCTCGGTGCAAGCTTTTTCACTGATTCAGATGACTCTAAGTCTCAATCTGGATACATATTGAAAGTGGGAGCAATTAGCTAGAGTAGCTCCGTACAGAGCATTGTAGACATAGAATATTTGCAAAACACATACGGCTCTGAATGTGACAGACCCGTTGACTAAGCTTCTCTCACAAGCAAAACATGATCACACCTTAGTACTCTTTGGGTATTAATCACATAGCGATGTGAACTAGATTATTGACTCTAGTAAACCCTTTTGGTGTTGGTCACATGATGATGTGAACTATGGGTGTTAATCATATACAGATATGAATATTGGTGTTAAATTACATGGCGATGTGAACTAGATTATTGACTCTAGTGCAAGTGGGAGACTGAAGGAAATATGCCCTAGAGGCAATAATAAAGTTATTATTTATTTCCTTATTTCATGATAAATGTTTATTATTCATGCTAGAATTGTATTAACCGGAAACATAATACATGTGTGAATACATAGACAAACATAGTGTCACTAGTATGCCTCTATTTGACTAGCTCGTTTATCAAAGATGGTTATGTTTCCTAGCCATGGACAAAAGAGTTGTCATTTGATTAATGGGATCACCTCATTAGGAGAATGATGTGATTGACTTGACCCATTCCGTTAGCTTAGCACTTGATCATTTAGTATGTTGCTATTGCTTTCTTCATGACTTATACATATTCCTGTAACTATGAGATTATGCAACTCCCGTTTATCGGAGGAAAACTTTGGTTGCTACCAAACATCACAACGTAACTGGGTGATTATAAAGGAGTACTACAGGTGTATCCAAAGTTAGATGTTGGGTTGGCGTATTTCGAGATTAGGTTTTGTCACTCCGATTGTCGGAGAGGTATCTCTGGGCCCTCTCGGTAATGCATATCACTTAAGCCTTGCAAGCATTGCAACCAATGAGTTAGTTGCGAGATGATGTATTATGGAACGAGTAAAGAGACTTGCCGGTAACGAGATTGAACTAGGTATTGGATACTGACGATCGAATCTCGGGCAAGTAACATACCGATGACAAAGGGAACAACGTATGTTGTTATGCGGTCTGACCGATAAAGATCTTCGTAGAATATGTGGGAACCAATATGGGCATCTAGGTCCCGCTATTGGTTATTGACCGGAGACGTGTCTCGGTCATGTCTACATTGGTCTCGAACCGTAGGGTCCGCATGCTTAAGGTTTCGTTGACAGTTATATTATGAGTTTATGAGTTTTGATGTACCGAAGGACTTCGGAGTCCCGGATGAGATCGGGGACATGACGAGGAGTCTCGAAATGGTTGAGACGTAAAGATCGATATATTGGACGACTATATTCGGAGTTCGGAAAGGTTCCGAGTGATTCGGGTATTTTTCGGAGTACCGGAGAGTTACGGGAATTCGTATTGGGCCTTAATGGGCCATACGGGAAAGGAGAGAAAGGGCCAAAAGGGTGGCCGCACCCCTCCCCATGGACTAGTCCGAATTGGACTAGGGAGGGGGGGCGCCCCCTTCCTTCCTTCTCCTTCTCTCTTCCCTTTCCTTCTCTCCTACTCCTACTACATGGAAGGGCTCCTAGTTGGACTAGGAAAGGGGGAATCAACCGGGAGTAGGACTCCCCTAGGGCGCGCCATAGAGAGGGCCGACCCTCCCCTCCTCAACTCCTTTATATACGGGGGCAGGGGGCACCCCATAGACACACAAGTTGATCTTCGTGATCGTTCCTTAGCCGTGTGCGGTGCCCCCCTCCACGATATTACACCTCGGTCATATTGTAGCGGTGCTTAGGCGAAGCCCTGCGACAGTTGAACATCAAGATCGTCACTACGCTGTCGTGCTGACGGAACTCCTCCCCGAAGCTTTGCTGGATCGGAGCCCGGGGTGCGTCGTCGATCTGTACGTGTGTCAAGAACTCGGAGGTGCCAGAGTAACGGTGCTTGGATCGGTTGGACCGGGAAGACGTACGACTACTTCCTGTACGTTGCGTCAACGCTTCTGCTTCGGTCTACGAGGGTACGTAGACAACACTCTCCCCTCTCGTTGCTATGCATCACCATGATCTTGCGTGTGCGTAGGAAATTTTTTGAAATTACTACGTTCCCCAACAGTGATACATAGCAACGAGAGGGGAGAGTGTTGTCTACCACTGTTGGGGAACGTAGTAATTTCAAAAAATTTCCTACGCACACGCAAGATCATGGTGATTCATAGCAACGAGAGGGGAGAGTGTTGTCTACGTACCCTTGTAGACCGAAGCGGAAGCGTTGACGCAACGTAGAGGAAGTAGTCGTACGTCTTCCCGGTCCAACCGATCCAAGCACCGTTACTCCGGCACCTCCGAGTTCTTGACACATGTACAACTCGATGACGCACCCCGGGCTCCGATCCAGCAAAGCTTCGGGGAGGAGTTCCGTCAGCATGACGGCGTGGTGACGATCTTGATGTTCAATTGTCGCAGGGCTTCGCCTAAGCACCGCTACAATATGACCGAGGTGTAATATCGTGGAGGGGGGCACCACACACTGCTAAGGAACGATCACGAAGATCAACTTGTGTGTCTATGGGATGCCCCCTGCCCCCGTATATGAAGGAGTAGAGGAGGGGAGGGCCGGCCCTCTCTATGGCGCGCCCTAGGGGAGTCCTACTCCCACCGGGAGTAGGATTCCCCCTTTCCTAGTCCAACTAGGAGCCCTTCCATGTAGTAGGACTAGGAGAGAAGGAAAGGGAAGAGAGAAGGAGAAGGAAGGAAGGGGGCGCCCCCCTTCCCTAGTCCAATTCGGACTAGTCCATGGGGAGGGGTGCGGCCACCCTTTTGGCCCTTTCTCTCCTTTCCCGTATGGCCCATTAAGGCCCAATACGAATTCCCGTAACTCTCCGGTACTCCGAAAAATACCTGAATCACTCGGAACCTTTCCGAATTCCGAATATAGTCGTCCAATATATCGATCTGTACGTCTCAACCATTTCGAGACTCCTCGTCATGTCCCCGATCTCATCCGGGACTCCGAACTCCTTCGGTACATCAAAACTCATAAACTCATAATATAACTGTCTTCTAAACCTTAAGCGTGCGGACCCTACGGTTCGAGAACAATGTAGACATGACCGAGACACGTCTCCGGTCAATAACCAATAGCGGGACCTGGATGCCCATATTGGTTCCTACATATTCTACGAAGATCTTTATCGGTCAGACCGCATAACAACATACGTTATTCCCTTTGTCATCGGTATGATACCTGCCCGAGATTCGATCGTCAGTATCCAATACATAGTTCAATCTCGTTACCGGCAAGTCCCTTTACTTGTTCCATAATACATCATCTCGCAACTAACTCATCGGTTGCAATGCTTGCAACGCTTAAGTGATGTGCATTACCGAGAGGGCCCAGAGATACCTCTCCGACAATCAGAGTGACAAAACCTAATCTCGAAATACGCCAACCCAACATCTACCTTTGGAGACACCTGTAGTACTCCTTTATAATCACCCAGTTACGTTGTGACGTTTGGTAGCACCCAAAGTGTTCCTCCGGCAAACGGGAGTTGCATAATCTCATAGTTACAGGAACATGTATAAGTCATGAAGAAAGCAATAGCAACATACTAAACGATCAAGTGCTAAGCTAATGGAATGGGTCAAGTCAGTCACATCATTCTCCTAATGATGTCATCCTGTTAATCAAATGACAACTCTTTTTTCCATGGCTAGGAAACATAACCATCTTTGATAAACGAGTTAGTCAAATAGAGGCATACTAGTGACACTATGTTTGTCTATGTATTCACACATGTATTATGTTTCCGGTTAATACAATTCTAGCATGAATAATAAACATTTATCATGAAATAAGGAAATAAATAATAACTTTATTATTGCCTCTAGGGCATATTTCCTTCAGTCTCCCACTTGCACTAGAGTCAATAATCTAGTTCACATCGCCATGTGATTTAACACCAATATTCATATCTGTATATGATTAACACCCATAGTTCACATCATCATGTGACCAACACCCAAAGGGTTTACTAGAGTCAATAATCTAGTTCACATCGCTATGTGATTAATACCCAAAGAGTACTAAGGTGTGATCATGTTTTGCTTGTGAGAGAAGCTTAGTCAACGGGTCTGTCACATTCAGAGCCGTATGTGTATTGCAAATATTCTATGTCTACAATGCTCTGTACGGAGCTACTCTAGCTAATTGCTCCCACTTTCAATATGTATCCAGATTGAGACTTAGAGTCATCTGAATCGGTGAAAAAGCTTGCACCGAGGTAACTTTTTACGACGGGCTCTTTTATCACCTCCATAATCGAGAAATATTTCCTTAGTCCTTACTAAGGATATTTGTCGGTGTCAAAACCGGCGGATCTCGGGTAGGGGGTCCCGAACTGTGCGTCTAGGCAGATGGTAACAGGAGATGAGGGACACGATGTTTTACCCAGGTTCGGGCCCTCTCGATGGAGGTAAAACCCTACGTCCTGCTTGATTAATATTGATGATATGGGTAGTACAAGAGTGGATCTACCACGAGATCAAGGAGGCTAAACCCTAAAGCTAGCCTATGGTATGATTGTTGTAATGTATGTTGTGTCCTACGTACTAAAGCCCTCCGGTTTATATAGACACCGGAGGAGGCTAGGGTTACACAGAGTCGGTTACAATGGCAGGAGATCTACATATCCGTATCGCCAAGCTTGCCTTCCACGCCAAGGAAAGTCCCATCCGGACACGGGACGGAGTCTTCAATCTTGTATCTTCGTAGTCTTGGAGTCAGGCGGATGATGATAGTCCGGCTGTCCGGACACCCCCTAGTCCAGGACTCCCTCAGTAGCCCCTGAACCAGGCTTCAATGACAATAAGTTCGGCGCGCATAATGTTCGGCATTGCAAGGCGGGTTCCTCCCTTGAATAATCCAGAGAAGATCATGAACACCAGGATAGTGTCCGGCTCTACAAAATAAATTCCACATTCCACCATAGAGAGAATAATGCACATAAATCCAATCTGCTGACGTATTTTGCGGCGTGACATCACACCGCTACTAGGCCTTTACTTGAATCGTTTTTTATTATACCACCTCAGCACGTTTAGCGAAGCGGTTTCCTTGGCACGTCTTGTCGAGGCAGAGATCGTGTTCCCCTTATTCCGGGATTCTCATCAATACGTGCGTGGGTAACCCAACCGTGCCCGTCGCCACGCCTCCTCTTTCGAAGGTGAATCCCGAACGGTCACGGAGACGACTCTTGGTATTTTTCCCCTTTATAAGAGGACCAAGGCTCGTTTCTTTTCTTCAATCTCGCATCGAATCTCCTCCTTGCTCCCAGTTCCAACACCCAGAGCCCCAGATTCGAGCGCTTTGGATTCTCAACCATGTCCGGCTCCGACCTCCAGGGTCGGTGGATGCCCTCCTCCGTCACGGAGGAGGACGTGTTAAAGCTGCGTGAGGCCAAGTACCTGTCCTACGAGATTTCACACAGGTTGCCTGCCCAAGGGCAGGCCGTGCCCGCCCCCGAGCCCGGTGAGTATGTTGTCTTCATATCCCACCTCCGTCGGGGTTTAGGCTTCCCGACGGACCCCTTCGTGAGAGGGCTCATGTTCTACTACGGGCTGGATTTTCACGACTTGGCTCCGGAGTCCATCCTTCATATCTCCGCATTCATTATCGTCTGCGAAGCCTTCCTCCGTGTCACTCCCCACTTCGGCCTGTGGCTGAAGACCTTTAATGTGGAGCCAAAGATGATCGGGGGGCGTCAATCGGAGTGCGGCGGGGCGGCCATAAGCAGAAGGGCCGATGCCCCGTGGCCCGAGGGCTCCTTCCAAGAGGAGCTCGGACTGTGGCAGCAGGAGTGGTTCTATATCACCGCTCCGAAGGGCAGCAAGCAAAAGCCGCCGCCTTCATTCCTCCCGGGACCTCCACGCCGACTGATGTCGTGGGTCAACCAAGGGCTCAATTGGGGGTCGTCCGAAGACGTGCCCACCTTGCAGGGCCGGATTCGAGACCTCCATGCGAGGGATATCAATCTGGTCGTGGTGATGCAGGTTATGCTAATCAGGCGTCTTCTGCCCTGCAAACGCCGTCCTCTCCGTCTATGGGAGTTCAATCCGGAGGGACCTCGAATTCTCCAACACTTCATGGGTGCGACACCCGTGGAGATGTACAAGTTGTTCTTCGGACCGCAGGTAGCGTGTCCGGAATTGACCGAGGACGCAGGCCTAAGCTGCAATCGCCCGGATACTCAGGTAAATAGCTCAGAGTCCAGACGTTCTGTTTATCTGCTTTTCTAGAGTTCGCCTCCTGACCCATTACTCTTCATCAGGAGTGGGTAGCGCGATCGAAGCTGATAAGGTGTCCGGCTCCCCTCCCAGAGACCGCACTGGAGCCCGTGCTGGTCAGAATGTTGGAGGTCGCGCCCGTAGAAGGGAGCGATGGGGAAAATAGAGGAGCTATTATTTCACCCAAAGGGGCGTCTGAAGAGGGGGGAATCAAAAACCCCTCCTTCCAGGGGGAGAAGAGGACCGCCTCCGAAGATCCGGAGGCCAAAGCCCCTAAACAGGGGAAGAGACCTTCACCGGGGGGTCCGGCGTCCGGGGAGAACCCGGACGTACAATCGTTTCTAAAGGATCAGCCCTCCAGCGAGTCGTGAGTAGGAAAAGGGGAGTTCATTAATAAGAAAATACCTCCATTTGTGCTTCTGTGGATAACCGAAGTTTTGCTTTGCAGTTCGGATTTGCGGACTTCTCAGATGAGTTCGTCTTCGGGGGATCTTCGTCCGGAGATGATGGAGAGCGAAACGCCTCCGTCTGCTGCGTCACCGGACAGGGCAGACGAGCCTGAAGTATCGTCACGAAGGGTGTCCCCGAGTCCGGAGGGGCCGGAGAGTTCGGCGCCCACTAGTATCCGGCCGGGAGAGCTGAAGAATCTGCTTGAGAGGGCGTCCATCTCAGAAGATCACCACGCTTTGATGCGTATGGTGATTGGAAGGATTTCGTCCGCCGAAAGCGGATTGCATAATGCCGCCAGGAGTTTGCTGGCGGGATTTGAGGTACGCAAGAATGACGCACCTTTTTTTTGATAGTTTTGCACATAAAAGTGCGCCCTGTATAGATAGTAGCCCCTGAGACTCGGTAGGTTGTCGAAAGCGACAGCGTGCCGAGGATCAAAATCGCAAGTAATGTATGTCGCCGTTCCTATGCAGGTGGCGGATAGTCCGAGGGCTAGCCGGACTAGTGGAGTTGCCGAGTTAATGCGGCAACTTGACGTGGCGGATGCGGACATCGCACTTGTCAACCGGCGACTTGACGAGTCGCAAGGTAAATGAGTTCTCCACAGTCGCTTTATTTACGGGGTCAAAGCCCGCCTCTGATAATATATATGCTGTGATACATACGGTACTGCTGCTGTGGAGAGCCTTCGGGCCGAACTTGCTCAAGCTAAGGAGCAAGCCCAAAGGAGTGATGCGGCTGCCTCGAGGGCGGCCGAGGAGTTGAAAGCCGAAAAGGCTGCCCACTGCCTAAGCAGGGAAAAGATGGCCGAATTGGCCATGAAATTAAAAGATGCTGCCGACCGTAATGAGGCTCTTGAAAAGGAGCGCTTATCGGAGCGGGAAGACCTGGGGAAGGACACCGCCGAGGCCAAGGATGCCCGTTCTGCAATGCGGGCTATGAAGGAGGAGCTGCACCAGGCCGGAGATATTGTGGCTGGCAAGCCTTTTCTGTTGCGTCGCCGGTTTACGGATCAAAAGTATGCTCAACTTGGCCAGCTGTGGGGTCCGGAGGATCCGTATATGGACTTAGCGGCGAGTGCGGCTGATGCCGTTGAGCACTTCCGGAGCCAGAAGGATCACAAGACGGAAGAGCTATTTTGGTCTCAATTCCATAGTCCAGATCGTTCACTTCCGTTGACCGATCGGTTGGCCGAATGGGCCGAGCTAAATAGATTGTCCGGACTTGCCATGACTGACATCGTGGCTCATGTCTGGCCAGAGAGGCCCAAGGCGACGAGCTATTTCGGCTTATTGCAGCAATTTCTTGGAGCGGTGCCGCATATCAAGGAGATGAAGTGGTCGGCCTGCATCGAAGGCGCGCGGATGGCTCTTGCCCGTGTGAAGACACATTGGACAGAGATGGATGCCACCGCTATTGCCGCCCAGGGTTCGGAAGAAAGCCGGTTACCCGCCGAGCACTATTTTGGGGAAGTTATGCGTGGCGCTCGTGTAATAGAGTCGCAGTGCTCAAAAAATGTCACGTTCAAATGAACGTTTTATCTTGTAAAATGATGATTATGCTATAACTGCTTTTTATACTTGTGTGTCCCAAATATCTCCTATGCGACCGTTTACGTATACATTTGTATAACCTGAAAGATTGCAGTCTTCGGCTTCAGCCCCCACGCACAAGGTGTGGGGGTGTTCGCAAAAATAGCGCGTTTTCACACTTACTCCGACGTCTCAGTCCTGTTAAGGAGGTGGTAGCGTAGCAAACGAGGCAATCCGGACTATAATGCTTTATCACTTTCACTTAGCCAGTGGAGTTCGAGGGTGGGGCTACGATATAGCCCCTTGGGGCACCGCGCTTCTCCGTGTTCGGGGCACGTGTGTGCCTGACCGGGAAACGGTCCTTCGTCAAAGCGGGGAATTCTAAACATTCCGATAGTCGATCGAGTGGTTGACCAGTCTCTCGCTATATCATTACAGTCAGTTTTCGGCTTTCTCTACTGAGGTGCTCGCCCAGCCGAACTGGGGCACAATCGCAGTAGTTCTCTTGGTGCCGCGTTAGCCGATGATACGGAACGTAAGGCAGCAAAACACAGGAGCCGGGCAAACCCAACATTTGACCAAAGACATGATTCGGAGCTGATGCATATAATGCCTAACTCGAGACGCCGAACACTCCCTAAGGTGTTCGGTCTTTATAATAATGGGCAGAACAATGCCCTAAGCCCCTAGTGTCCAGGTACGGGCATGGTCCTCTGACGCGGCCGATGCCAAAACGTCAAGCTCTGCTTTGGTTATAAGAAGAAACCAAGGGAGAATAACAACAAGAGACAGTAAAAAAGGTTTACGCAGGGTCTTAATCTGAAAAGAATCCTCGCAACGGGTCCCTACTGCACGTCTGCGCCTGTGTCTCCGTTGTTCCGTTATCCTGGACGGGTGTGCACATCGTTCATCTATAAAAAGGGAGGAACTTAGTTTGAAAAGAACTCGTGCGAGAAAAGTATATGTGAAAGAAGAAATATAAATAAGTAAAGCGGGGTCTGTATGGACTCGCTGTTGTTTGTGGGCGCAGCCCCTTGTGAAGGGATGTGCGGCTAGGGAGCCCCTAGCCTCCTTATGGCGGACTCGTCTGTCCGTGTCCGTGGTCTTTAAGTGACCCTCGCAGAAATGATGCCACGTGGACCGGGCATCTTGAGTGTAAGAGACGCGTAATGCGGTATGGCATTGAAACGGACAAAAGCCTCTCGTCCCAAGAGTGCTTGATATCCACTTTTAAATGGGACGATATGAAAGATTAGTTTTTCGCGTCGAAAGTTGTTCGGTGATCCGAACACAACTTCTAGCAATAGGGAGCCTGTGCACTTGGCGTAAGGGCCTGGCGTCACTCCTTTGAAGGAAGTGCGGCTGTGTCGAATTTTAATAGGGTCTATCCCCAACTTGCGGATTGTGTTTAGATACAGCAGGTTTAAGTCGCTGCCTCCGTCCATCAGGACTTGAGTAAATTGTTGTCCGTCGATTTTAGGATCCAATATCAGGGCAGTCCGTCCTGCGTTTCGAACGCTTCTGGAATAATCCAGGTGGTCGAAAGTTATTGGTTTTGATATCCAATCTCTATGGTCTGCTGGATTGGACCGTGCGAGGCTCTTTTTAGAGGGTGCCGCACTATTTTTCCGTATTATCACATGAAGTGATTTTACAGCTTTGACCTCTTGTGGGAAAGTCTTTTGCTTTCCGGTGCTCTGCTGGTGGGGTTTATCGTCTTTGCTTGACGCGTCGAGCCCCTTGTGTTCGGCGTTTAGTCGTCCGGACTGTTTGAAAACCCAACAATCTCGATGGGTGTGGTTTGCTGGCCTTCCGGGGGTACTGTGGATTTGACATATCCGACCCAAAATCTTGTTTAAGTTGGATAGCTCGTCGCTGTCATCCTTAAGAGGCGGTGTTTTGTTGTTTGGCCGCGAGCTTTTGAATCCGGCGTTGACTGCCGTGCTCTTTGGGATTTTCTCTTTGTTCCGGCGCTGCTCTTTTCTACGCCGTGATTTTCTGTTTCCATTTCTTATCTTGGATGTACTTGGGTCGCTGGTGCTGCATCTTGCTAGCCAGCTATCCTCTCCCGCACAGAAGCGGGTCATGAGGCTTGTTAGCGCGGACATTGTCCTTGGTTTCTCTTGGCCGAGGTGTCTGGCAAGCCATTTGTCTCGGTCGTTGTGTTTAAAAGCTGCCAAGGCTTCGGCGTCCGGACAGTCGACTATTTGGTTCTTTTTGGTGAGGAACCTGTTCCAGAATTTGCGCGCTGACTCTCCAGGCTGTTGAGTTATATGACTTAGATCATCTGCATCCGGAGGGCGGACATAAGTCCCTTGAAAATTTGCTCTAAACGCATCCTCGAGCTCTTCCCAACTTCCAACAGTGTTTTCTGGGAGGCTTTTGAGCCAATGACGGGCTGGCCCTTTGAGCATGAGGGGTAGGGATTTTATGGCGTGGAGATCATCTCCTCTGGCCATGTGTATGTGTAGTATATAATCTTTTATCCAGACTCCAGGGTCTGTTGTTCCATCGTAGGCCTCTATGTTTATGGGTTTAAATCCTGCTGGGAATTCATGGTCCAGCACCTAATTGGTGAAACATAGTGGGTGTGCGGCGCCCCTGTATTTGGGTGTGCCACTATCTTCGGATACTTGACGTGTTGCATTGCTTCCTGGGGCCTTCTTCTTTGGCCCGTAAATGGACCTGACTGGGCCATCTATCTTTCCAGGTTCATTAGTCGGTTTATGTGCGGCGCCGTTTTCAGAATTTGGCCTATCATCGGGCCGTCTATCCAGCCAGGCAGCCTCTTTATTTTTTGACTATGGGGGCTCTATGGCCTCCTCATCAAATTCTGGCAGCAGCTTGCGCTTCGGGTAGCTCTTTGATTGGTGGCCATTGCCGTATTTATCCGCGGTTTTGAGCACTTTGCTCCACCTCATTCTGAGTGTGTCTTCCGCTGTTTTGAGCTTCCGTTTTTCCTTCCTCAAGCTTCTTGCGGTGGTGACGAGTCTTTTCCGAAGGTTTTTACTCTCCGGCGGCGTATCCGGCATGAGGTCGTCCGGACTGTTGTTTTCGCCGGGCCTGGACTGATTATCTGACTCGTCCTGTTCGGACGGTTGCTTATCTGCATGTTCGTCGTCCACTTGTGTGCCCTGCTGTATTGCGGGGTCCTTAGGAGCGCTGTTGTTGTCGAGGCGGGACTTAGGGCGGCGTCTGTGCGGCCGTTTTGGTTGTTTGTCGGCGGGGTTATCTTCTGCTGCGGCCCGTTGGTCCTCGTTATCGCTCTTTTTTGGGGTATCCACCATATATACGTCGTATGACGAGGTGGTCCTCCCATGCCCTATAGGCGTTGGTTCTTGTTCGTCTCCGGCGTTGTTGTCTATAGCGTCGATGTCTTCGGAGTCGTAGTCTAGCATGTCGGTTAGATTGTCGACAGTGGCTACAAAGTGGGTGGTGGGTGGGCTCTGAATTTCTTCGTCGTCCGTAACCCAACCATCCTGGCCATAGTCCGGCCAGGACTCTCCTGATAGCGAGAGATGCTTTAGCGAATTTAGGATGTCGCCAAAGGGCGAGTGTTGGAAGATTTCCGTGGCGGTGAATTCCATAACCGGCGCCCAATCAGATCCGATTAGTAGGGGCGGGGAGGTCCGGAGTTCGGCAAGGAGTCCGGCGCCTCAGAATCACGAGTTTCGCAAGGGACAAGGTTAGCGTTCGGCTCCATCGCCGTGGAAGTTGAAGCCCCCGAGGTGGCGTCCACCCACCAATCCTCGATCTGGGCGATTGACTCCGGACTAAGGGCCAAAGCGGATTCGAGTGCGACCACCAAGGCACTATTCGGCGGCAGAGCTAGTTCATGCCCATCGTAACAGTGCAGCGCGCTTGGCTGTGGCTCGAGCCCGTCGAAGATCAAGTCTCCGCGGACGTTGGCCGTGAAGTTTAGACTTCCGAATCTGACCTGACGGCCAGGGGTGTAGCTTTCGATCTGCTCCAGATGGCCAAGCGAATTAGCCCGCAGTGCGAAGCCGCCGAATACGAAGATCTGTCCTGGGAGAAAAGTCTCACCCTCGACAGCGTTGTTGGTTGAAGATGCCATCAAGCCTATCGGTGACGACACAGAGGAACTCTCAATGAAAGCACCAATGTCGGTGTCAAAACCGGCGGATCTCGGGTAGGGGGTCCCGAACTGTGCGTCTAGGCGGATGGTAACAGGAGACGAGGGACACGATGTTTTTACCCAGGTTCGGGCCCTCTTGATGGAGGTAAAACCCTACGTCCTGCTTGATTAATATTGATGATATGGGTAGTACAAGAGTGGATCTACCACGTGATCAAGGAGGCTAAACCCTAGAAGCTAGCCTATGGTATGATTGTTGTAATGTATGTTGTCCTACGGACTAAAGCCCTCCGGTTTATATAGACACCGGAGGAGGCTAGGGTTACATAGAGTCGGTTACAATGGCAGGAGATCTACATATCCGTATTGCCAAGCTTGCCTTCCACGCCAAGGAAAGTCCCATCCGGACAGGGGACGGAGTCTTCAATCTTATATCTTCGTAGTCTTGGAGTCCGGCGGATAATGATAGTCCGGCTGTCTGGACACCCACTAGTCCAGGACTCCCTCAGTAGCCCCCGAACCAGGCTTCAATGACAATAAGTCCAGCGCGTTTATAGTCTTCGGCGTTGCAAGGCGGGTTCTCCCTTCAAATTCCATCTACCTGTCGAACAGTGTCCGGCTTCATCATGAATACTGTGTTCCTCGGCTTCTACGCCAAATAATGGCCCTCTTCCACGCGTCGCACGAATGCGAAAAGCCAGGGTGTCTTTTACATTTCACCCCCTAATTGTGCGAGTCGTCCGCCTATAAAAGAGGCAAGAATCCAGATCCAAACCACATCGTCTTCCTCCCGCGAATACTCCATCGTAGCGCCTTTGACCTAAAAATCCATTTCATCATGGACTGTCGACGCGGCTCTTCTTCACGCGCTCCCAGCCCACCGCCGGGGAATTGGAGGAGGTGCTCTGTTTCGCACAACGAGCTAGTGAAGCTCCAAACGGGGGGATTTCTCCCTCCGGCCTTCATGGTCCCAGTCCGGGCCGGACTGGTTACTTATCAAGGTGGGAGGCAGGCGGAGGACACTCCAAGCCCCAATAAGGGGGAGCGAGTATGCTTCGTCCCCTATCTGATAAGGGGACTCAGATTCCCAATACATCCGTTCCTCCGCGGGCTCCTGAAGTTCTACGGACTCCAGCTCCACCACCTCACGCCCGCCTCTGTCCTGCATATCGCGGGCTACGTAGCTCTTTGCAAGCTATTCCTGGGCATCGAGCCCCATTTTGCATTGTGGAAGAGGCTGTTTTGCCTCGTACCCCGTTCTTACGAGGGGTCTATATATCAAGTGGGCGGTGCCGAAATATGGCGCATCGCCGGAACCGGATACCTATCCGGTACTCCCAAGAGGGCGTCCGAAGACTGGCCCTCGGAGTGGTTTTATATAGGAGACACTCCGCTGCCAGACCCAGTCCGGATCGGCCTCCCGGAGTTTAGTGCTGCTCCCTTGAAGAAACGCCTCAGCTGGCGCCCGCGGAGCCCCCGATTGGAGGAAGACAAGAGCGTCCATTACTTGATGGGCCGAATAAGATTAATGGCCCAATCCGGCTTGACCATGATCGGAGTCATGGAGACATGCATCAAGCGAGGGGTACAGCCATTGCAATACAGAGGCCACCCCATGTGGGATTTCAACGGGGAAGATGATGCCACCCGGCACGGCCGCAAAGGGCCGGATTCGACCGAGGATCTGGTGGAGATCCTGTCCAGCCTGTACAAGGGGGAGAAGGAGGATTTCCTTCGAACGAACCCTTTGAATGGGTTTTCCATGATCAACCCTAGAGGATGGGTAAGTGAACACCTTGAAGGGCTCAACCCATGCTTTTGAAGTTTAAGCTTCTTAGATTATGTCTTCGGCGCAGGATCTACGCCGGACTGTGGAGAAGATGGTGAGTCCTGCTCCGCAACCCGAGGATCCAGAAGGATCCCTGGATCCGGCCACCGAAGAGGACCCGGACATCGAGGTGGAGCTGATCGACGGGGTGTTTCACCAGCTCAGTATAGACAATGCTTTGGTCGCCATTACGGCGGACTACCCCGGACTAAGTCCGGCTTCCTAGGTGACCGCGACCGAAGTCCGGACACCATTATCTCTTCCCTGCCCATTTCTAACCTTCGTGAATGATGGTATTTTGCAGGAAGTGCCTTTACGGCAAGAAGCCGAGCCCGCGGCGGCTGGCCAACAGAGGCCAGTCCGGACCAGCTGGCGGAAAAGGAGCGCGGTGCGGGCGGAAACGTCGCCGCAAAGGTATAGCTCGTATTTGAATTTTCAGAGCAATGTTCCGAGGAAACGCCTGAGTGCTCATGATCTTTGTAGGAGAAAAAGCGCTCGCCGGACTGCGAGCACAGGAATTGCCGATCCGACCTACACCGGCCAGGCTCCAGCGCCCGGCCTGGGGGGGGAGGCAAGCGCAAGACGCGGGCCGGATCCTTCTCCAACGGAGGACACCGACAGACTGTCCGCCACCAAATCTGAGGTGGAGAGCGCCATGAACCATAGGCGCCGCCGGACAGCGCTTTGTGAAGCGTGCTTTTCCCCTGAGGCATTGGATGCCTTTAACGCAGGGGACACGCATCTCCGTGCCGCTCAAGATGGTTTTACCAGAGCCACGGAGCAGTATGTGAAAGACACACAGGTAAGGGAATTTCAATGGTTGTATATACCAGTAGCCCCCGAGACTTAAAGTAGTTATGCTAACTGATTTAAGGATCATTTGAAAATGCAGGCACTTACCGAGAAGAACGCCCAGCTGTCTCGGGAGCTGCAAGATTGCAAGGCCCAACTTGAGGCCGCACTTGCTGCCGCAGGAGGAGACGCAAAGACCCCTCCTGGTAACACATTTTTATTAATAAATATAGGCGCTGTGCGGCGTGCGCGCGAGTATAATAATGACATTGCAGGTACCGCCGGACAAGATCCGGACAGGCAAGCATTGCTGCGCCAGCTAAAGGCCGGCGAGAGTGTGCTGAATAGGGTTCAGCAGGAAAGGAACAAACTCCATGATGCCAACGCCAAGCTCGGAGAAGAGCTAAAAGGCGCTCGGGCCGAGCTGTCCGGCTCCGTTAAGGAGAACTAGCGGCTTCGTCGCGGCATTTATAGTAAGTGCTTGAGCGAACTCTTTTGAAAAGAAGAGTTCGGCGAGGAAGTATTTTGACATGATATGTCTTGTAGGTATACTCACGGGTCGTCCTACAGAGGAGGTGCCCATATCAACGGGTGATCAACTTCCCGAACTGTTGCAGCTACTCGAACGAGTTCGGCAGGCAATGAGCGGCGTCGTTCAGGCTTTATGGCCACCCCTCACCCTACCCGAGGGCCTCGGGGAGCTTGCGGAGAAGCTACAGGGAGTGCGGTAGCGCTTCCGTTTGTGGAAGATTTCGGCTTGCCGTCAAGGTGCAGGGAGGCTTGGGCCATGGTGAAGACGCGGTACAAGAAGGCGGATCCCAACCACATGGCCGAAGTTGGACCGGTGGGGCCCGACGGGAAGGAGATCCCTGTGAGTTTAGTATACAGCCAAGTAGAGTTGGCTGCCAAATTTTCCCAACGGGACTGTAAACTAGACAGCCTGTTAGATGGGATTGAGGAGGAATACAATCAGTAAATTTGACAATGTATGTTATCCTTTAAAGTGACATGTGAAATGCCTTCTAGCCGGATTGTAGATCGTTTGTCTTTGCCGACCTTTTCGCTTCAACCTCGGGACCCTAGAGTCCGGAGTGTATCCGAATACCTCTTTGGTTAAGAAACAACCGTGGTATGCATGAAGACCAGGCGTAGGGGTCATTAGTGCTTTATCAGACAAGTGCCCAACTAGTTATGTTATATTACATGGTTAGTAAGAAATATCTTCCAGGGAGAATAGTTCCGTTAAGGGTTCCTTTCCCTGGGAGGCATGCCCTAAAGTGCATGTCTGGACTGCAAAGAAAGCAGTAAAAAATCTGGGGGCAAATAGATAAATAGGTAAAAAATCATCTTTTAAGTCACCGACCGAATATTCCCTTAAGAACGCTAGCTTTCGGCTTCACCCAGTCTGAGGTACACATCCGGCTGACCCGGCAGTAACAATCGCAGAGGTGCTCCCTTTACCTCCTAGCCGAACAATCGGGAACGTAGGGGTAAGCACAGGAGCCAGGCAACCCAGCTTGGCCAAAACTTAAGTCATATCGATGCATATAATGGCGAGTAAAAGGTACATGTGGAAGCTTGACACATGTGCTAGGTATGAAACCCGTGTAATTGAGCTCTGTAAAAGAAGCCCCCAGGAATAATGAGTGCGGATTACACATCATGCGTATGCGAAAAATGCGAAAACAGGCCCGTAAGGGCTTTTAGATAAAAAGGCATAAAAAGAGAAACGAAAGACAACCGAAGTGTAAAAGTTTGGACTGGGGAAGGGGACGAACTCTTAGTCCGGCGCTAGGCATAGAATCGTCGGAGGCGGGCTGCGTTCCATGGGTTCGGCTCGAGTCGGTTGTATGACGCATTTCGTAGACGGTATGCCCCGCCGGTCAGGACTTGATCGATAATGAAGGGGCCCTCCCATTTGGGCTTGAGCTTGTCCTTTTTCTTGTCCGGCCGGCGTAGAACTAGTTCGCCAACGTTGTAAGTCTTGGCCCGTACTTCTCTGCTTTGATATCTTCGGGCCTGCTGCTGATAAAATGCGGAACGAGCCTTCGCGACGTCACGTTCTTCCTCCAATGTGTCCAAGCTGTCCTGCCGATCAAGCTCGGCCTCTCTTTCCTCATACATGCGCACTCGAGGTGAGTCATGAATAATGTCACAGGGCAAGACTGCCTCTGCGCCGTATACCATAAAAAATGGTGTGAATCCGGTAGTACGATTAGGCGTTGTCCGCAGCCCCCAGAGTACGGAGTCGAGCTCCTCGACCCATTGTGTGTCGGATTTAGTAAGTGACCTCACTAATCTGGGTTTAATGCCGCTCATTATTAGACCATTTGCTCTTTCCACTTGACCGTTGGTTTGAGGGTGATAAACTGAAGCGTAGTCAAGCTTGATGCCCATATTTTTGCACCATGACTTGACCTCATCGGCTGTGAAGTTCGTGCCGTTGTCGGTGATGATGCTGTGGGGGACTCCGTAACGGTGTACCACCCCTGATATAAAGTCTATCACTGGTCCGGACTCTGCCGTTTTGACCGGTTTGGCCTCTATCCATTTGGTGAATTTATCCACCATGATCAATAAGTACCTTTGCTTGTGGGTTCCCCCTTTAAGGGGTCCAACCATGTCAAGCCCCCAGACCGCGAACGGCTAGGTAATGGGTATGGTTTTGAGGGCGGTGGGTGGCATATGGCTCTGATTAGCAAAGAGCTGACAACCAACGCATCGCTGGACCAAGTCCTGCGCGTCTGCCCGGGCCGTCGGCCAATAAAATCCTGTACGGAATGCCTTTCCTACAAGGGCCCGGGCTGCTGCGTGGTGTCCGCCTAGTCCGGCATGAATTTCAGCCAGGAGGTTTCGCCCTTCTTCTTCGGAGATACACCTCTGAAGGACTCCGATTGTACTTTTTTTATCCTTGTAGGCCTTCGATCGCCGGACTATGCAGCGGGCCTCATTTTGGTCTTCGGGAAGTTCCTGCCTAAGTAAGTAGGCTAGGAAAGGTTCTGTCCATGCGGCGATTACTGCCATTATGACGTGGGCTGAGGGTGTTATGTCATCTGCCGAATCACCGGTTGGTGCGGTTTTCTCCGGTTTGTCACTACCGGGCTCCTCTTCCCATAGTACGGATGGCTTGAAGATCCGTTCCAGGAAGATATTAGGAGGGACAGCATCACGTTTCGCACCGATGCGTGCCAGTACGTCGGCCGCTTGGTTATTATCTCGAGCTATGTGATGGAATTCCAGTCCTTCAAACCGAGCTGACATTTTTAGGACAGCGTTGCGATATGCTGCCATTTTCGGATCCTTGGCATCAAAGTCTCCGTTTATTTGGGATATTGCAAGGTTCGAATCCCCGCGCACCTCCAGGCGTTGAATGCCCATGGAGACTGCCATCCGGAGACCATGTAACAGGGCCTCGTATTCGGCTGCATTGTTGGAGTCCGTGTACATTATTTGGAGTACATACTGGACTGTATCTCCGGTTGGGGATGTCAGTACGACGCCAGCCCCAGTCCGGCCAACATTTTGGAGCCGTCGAAATGCATAGTCCAGTTGGAGTATGCGCCGTACTCTTTAGGGAGTTCGGCTTCAGTCCATTCGGCGACGAAGTCAGCCAAAACTTGTGACTTTATGGCTCGCCGAGGTTTGTAAGTGATGTCGAATGGTAAGAGCTCAATGGCCCATTTTGCAATCCTGCCCGTTGCGTCGCGGTTATTTATAATGTCATTGAGTGGTACTTCAGAGGCCACTGTTATCGAACACTCTTGAAAGTAGTGCCGGAGCTTTCGGGACGCCATGAACACCGCATATGCTATCTTTTGATAGTGCGGGTAACGGGATTTGCAGGGGGTTAACACAGTGGATACATAATACACTGGTTTTTGAAGGGGGAATTTATGCCCTTCTGTCGCTCGTTTGACGACGAGGACCGCGCTTACAACTTGATGCGTTGCTGCGATGTATAACAACATTGGTTCGCCCAGAGTGGGCGCAGCCAGGACCGGGTTTGTTGCCAATATGGCCTTTATTTCTTCGAGTCCGGCAGTGGCAGCATCCGTCCACTCAAAGTGTTCGGTGCGCCTGAGGAGGCGATAGAGGGGCAACGCCTTTTCTCCTAGACGGGAGATAAAGCGGCTTAAGGCTGCCACGCATCCTGTTAATTTTTGTATTTGTTTGAGGTCTTTTGGAATATCCAGCTGTGACAGAGCTCGGATTTTAGCCGGATTTGCTTCAATTCCTCTACCGGATACAATGAAGCCCAGCAGCTTTCCGGCTGGTATGCCGAAAACGCATTTTTCTGGATTCAGCTTGATGTCATATGCTCTGAGGTTGTCGAATGTGAGCCTCAAATTGTCTACTAGAGTTTCGACGTGTTTTGTTTTGACGACTACGTCGTCTACGTATGCCTCGACTGTTTTGCCGATCTGGGTGGCCAGACATGTTTGAATCATGCGCTGATATGTTGCGCTGGCATTTTTAAGTCTGAAGGGCATCGTGTTGAAGTAGAATGGTCCATATGGAGTGATGAATGCCGTTGCGGCTTGGTCTGCTTCCGCCATCTTGATTTGATGATAGCCAGAGTATGCGTCCAGGAAGCACAATGAATCGTGCCCTGCTGTAGCATCGATAATTTGATCGATGCGGGGGAGAGGGAAGGGATCCTTTGGGCAAGCCTTATTGAGGTCTTTAAAACCGACACAGAGGCGCCAGGATTTATCCTTCTTTGGTACCATCACCAGATTTGCTAGCCAGTCCGGATGTTTGATATCTCTAATGAATCCGGCTTCCAGTAGTTTGGCTAGCTCTTCTCCCATTGCCTGTCTTTTGGGTTCGGAAAATCGTCGAAGAGCCTATTTGACTGGCTTAAATCGTTTGAGGATGTTTAGGCTGTGTTCTGCCAACCTGCTTGGGATTCCGGGCATGTCCGAAGGATGCCAGGCGAAGATATCCCAATTTTTCCGAAGGAATTCGCGCAGTGCGGCGTCTACTTCGGGGTTCAATTGTGCCCCAATGGAGGCCGTCTTTGTTGGGTCCATTGGATGGACCTGGAATTTTATTATCTCATCTGCTGGTTTGAAGGAGGTGGACTTGGATCTTTTATCGAGTATCACATCGTCCCTGTTCACCGTAGAGCGCAGCACGGTGAGTTCTTCTGCCGCTAAGGCTTCGGATAGTGCCTCGAGGGCTAGTGCGGCTGTCTTGTTTTCGGCACGGAGTGCTATGTCCGGATCACTAGCGAGAGTGATTATTCCGCTGGGCCCAGGCATTTTGAGCTTCATGTACCCGTAATGAGGTACTGCTTGAAAAATTGTGAATGCCTCTCGTCCTAATATGGCGTGATACCCACTGCTAAACGGGGCCACCTGGAACGTGACTTCTTCGGATCTGTAATTGTCCGGAGAGCCGAACACCACATCGAGTGTGATTTTTCCGGTGCAGCGCGCTTCCCGGCTAGGGATTATTCCTCTAAAGGTTGTGCTACTTCGCTCAATACGGCTCCAATCAATTTCCATTTTTCACAGAGTTTCCTTGTAAATGAGGTTTAGTCCGCTGCCGCCATCCATGAGGACTTTTTTCAGTTCAAAGCCGTCCACTATGGGACTAAGTACTAGTGCGGCTGGAGTTCTGGTTGTTCGGAATTTAGGCTCGTCGCTGGCGTTGAAGGTAATAGCTGTGTCGCTCCATGGATTTGCTGTTGCTACTTGGTAGACTTCGGCGAGTTCGCGGATTGTTCGCTTTCGCATATTGTTTGATGCGAAGGTCTCGAAGACTGTTGATACCGTGCTGGTATTGTTGGAGTGGTTTCCCGGAGCTAGAAGCTCTTCGCCACTTTTGGCCACCTGCCGTAATATCCAACATGCTCGAAGGCTATGTGTTGGGACGGCTCCCTCTGTACTATGAAGCTTACAGGGTCCATTGAGCCATCCTTCCAGTACGGTTCCGTTTCCCTTATTGGGTTTTTGTTTTTTTGTTTTTGCATCTGGGGCCTGAGTGTAAGGCGCCCTTTTGCTGCGGACTGGGTTTGAGGCCGGATTATCCCAAAATTGATTTTCGGTTTTCCGGAAGCTCTCCATCGCACAGTACTTTCGTACTATGGATGCCAGATCGGTGAAGCGCGTAATTTTGCGGCGATCAATGGCGTTGAGTATTCCCTTGTCCGTGCAGTTATTGCAGAAGATTGATATTGCGTTTTCCTCTCGGCAGTCCTTTATCCTGTCCATAACCAGGAGGAATCTGGCCCAGTAGTGATGTACTGTTTCAGCGGGCTCTTGCCGTATTAGAGATAGATCGCATATGTCTGGGCGGGTGGATGGACTAAAATCCGGATCCCTGCCCATCTTGGGGCTCAAAGGCCGAGGGGTTTCCGAATTCGGATGTTTGGCTTGCTGGACACAATCCAGCGAGTCCGGGGCGATGCATGATTTTAAGTTCAATGCTCGATCGAAGTCCGTCCCTCCGCGGGAATCCGGCATGGAGGGTTCGGGAATCCGGACATGAATTGTTTTTAACACGGGCAAAGAGTTGCCGTATTGCTCCTCTAACACTGCGATGTGGTGGGTGGCCTGGGGGGAGTTAATCTCTCTCAGATCGGTTTTAAGCCCAATCTGGTTGTAGTCCGTAGCGACTCCCAGGGCAGCGATGCGATCCAAGAGCTCATTAATAGACGAGAGCTCTATTGGGTCCAACTGTTCGGCAGCTTTAGGGCTGACGTGAAGATTGCTTCTAACGACTTGCGAAGTCATTGTCGAAGCGGCGGCCGGACAGGCGGTCATAAGAAAACCACCAAGCCGGATAGTTTGGCCGGCGGCTAAGGCCCCTTCGGTGAAAACACCGTCTTTGAAGACGGGTGGAGGCATCCGCTCTATCGGTGACGACACAGAGGAACTCTCAATGAAAGCACCAATGTCGGTGTCAAAACCGGTGGATGTCGGGTAGGGGGTCCCGAACTGTGCGTCTAGGCGGATGGTAACAAGAGACGAGGGACACGATGTTTTTACCCAGGTTCGGGCCCTCTTGATGGAGGTAAAACCCTACGTCCTGCTTGATTAATATTGATGATATGGGTAGTACAAGAGTGGATCTACCACGAGATCAAGGAGGCTAAACCCTAGAAGCTAGCCTATGGTATGATTGTTGTAATGTATGTTGTCCTACGGACTAAAGCCCTCCGGTTTATATAGACACCGGAGGAGGCTAGGGTTACACAGATTCAGTTACAATGGTAGGAGATCTACATATCCGTATTCCCAAGCTTGCCTTCCATGCCAAGGAAAGTCCCATCCAGACACGGGACGGAGTCTTCAATCTTGTATCTTCGTAGTCTTGGAGTCCGGCGGATAATGATAGTCCGGCTGTCCGGACACCCCCTAGTCCAGGACTCCCTCACCTGTATTTACAAGAAAGTGAGTGGGAGAACTACAACATTTCTGATAAGTATATGTGAATGACATATTGTTGATCGGAAATAATGTAGAATTATTCTGCAAAGCATAAAGGAGTGTTTGAAAGGAGTTTTTTCAAAGAAAGACCTCGGCAAAGCTACTTACATATTGAGCATCAAAATCTATTGAGATAGATCAAGACGCTTGATAAGTTTTTCAATGAGTACATACCTTGACAAGATTTTGAAGTAGTTCAAAATGGAACAGTCAAAGAAAGAGTTCTTGCCTGTGTTGCAAAGGTATGAAATTGAGTAAGACTCAAATCCTGACCACAGCAGAAAATAGAATGAGAATGAAAAGTCATTCCCTATGCCTCAGTCATAGGTTCTATAAAGTATGCTATGCTATGTACCAGACCTATTGTATACCTTGCTCTGTATTTGGCAAGGGAGTACAATAGTGATCCAGGAGTAGATCACTGGACATTGGTCAAGAATATCCTTAGTAAGGACTAAGGAAATATTTCTCGATTATGGAGGTGATAAAAGAGCCCGTCGTAGAAAAGTTACCTCGGTGCAAGTTTTCACACCGATCCAGATGACTCTAAGTCTCAATCTGGATACATATTGAAAGTGGGAGCAATCAGCTAGAGTAGCTCTGTGCAGAGCATTGTAGACATAGAATATTTGCAAAATACATATGGCTCTGAATGTGACAGACCCGTTGACTAAGCTTCTCTCACAAGCAAAACATGATCACACCTTAGTACTCTTTGGGTATTAATCACATAGCGATATGAACTAGATTATTGACTCTAGTAAACCCTTTGGGTGTTGGTCACAAGATGATGTGAACTATGGGTGTTAATCATATACACATATGAATATTAGTGTTAAATCACATGGCGATGTGAACTAGATTATTGACTCTAGTGCAAGTGGGAGACTGAAGGAAATATGCCCTAGAGGCAATAATATAGTTATTATTTCTTTCCTTATTTCATGATAAATGTTTATTATTCATGCTAGAATTGTATTAACCGGAAATTGATACATGTGTGAATACATAAACATAGTGTCACTAGTATGCCTCTACTTGACTAGCTCATGAATCAAAGATGGTTAAGTTTCCTAGCCATGGACATGAGTTGTCATTTGATTAATGGGGTCACATCATTAGGAGAATGATGTGATTGACTTGACCCATTCCGTTAGCCTAGCACTTGATCGTTTAGTATGTTGCTATTGCTTTCTTCATGACTTATACATGTTCCTATAACTATGAGATTATGCAACTCCCGTTTACCGGAGGAACACTTTGGGTGCTACCAAACGTCACAACGTAACTGGGTGATTATAAAGGAGTACTACAGGTGTCTCCAAAGGTACATGTTGGGTTGGTGTATTTCGAGATTAGGTTTTGTCACTCCGATTGTCGGAGAGGTATCTCTGGGCCCTCTCGGTAATGCACATCACTATAAGCCTTGCAAGCAATGTAGCTAATGTGTTAGTTACGGAATGATGCATTACGTAATGAGTAAAGAGACTTGCCGGTAACGAGATTGAACTAGGTATTGGATACCGATGATCGAATCTCGGGCAAGTAACATACCGGTGACAAAAGGAACAACGTATGTTGTTATGCGGTTTGACCGATAAAGATCTTCGTAGAATATGTAGGAGCCAATATGGGCATCCAGGTTCCGCTATTGGTTATTGACCGAGAATAGTTCTAGGTCATGTCTACATTGTTCTCGAACCCGTAGGGTCTGCACGCTTAAGGTCTCGATGACAGTTATATTATAAGTTTATGACTTTTGATGTACCGAAGGAGTTCGGAGTCCCGGATGAGATCGCGGAAATGACGAGGAGTCTCGAAATGATCGAGACGTAAAGATCGATATATTGGACGACTATATTCAGAATTCGGAAATGTTCCGAGTGATTCGGGTATTTTTCGGAGTACTGGAGAGTTACGGGAATTCGTATTGGGCCTTAATGGGCCATACGGGAAAGGAGAGAAAGGGCCAAAAGGGTGGCCGCACCCCTCCCCATGGACTAGTCCGAATTGGACTAGGGAAGGGGGGCGCCCCCTTCCTTCCTTCTCCTTCTCTCTTCCCTTTCCTTCTCTCCTGCTCCTACTACATGGAAGGGCTCCTAGTTGGACTAGGAAAGGGGGAATCCTACTCCCGGTGGGAGTAGGACTCCCCTAGGGCGCGCCATAGAGAGGGCCGGCCCTCCCCTCCTCCACTCCTTTATATACAGGGGCAGGGGGCACCCCATAGACACACAAGTTGATCTTCGTGATCATTCCTTAGCCGTGTGCGGTGCCCCCCTCCACGATATTACACCTCGGTCATATTGTAGCGGTGCTTAGGCGAAGCCCTGCGACATTTGAACATCAAGATCGTCACCACGCCGTCGTGCTGACGGAACTCCTCCCCGAAGCTTTGCTGGATCGGAGCCCGGGGTGCGTCATCGAGCTGTACGTGTGTCAAGAACTCGGAGGTGCCGGAGTAACGGTGCTTCGATCGGATGGACCGGGAAGACGTACGACTACTTCCTCTACGTTGCGTCAAGGCTTCCGCTTTGGTCTACGAGGGCACGTAGACAACACTCTCCCCTCTCGTTGCTATGCATCACCATGATCTTGCGTGTGCGTAGGATTTTTTTTGAAATTACTACGTTCCCCAACAGTGGTATCAGAGCCTAGGTTTTTATGGTTTGATGTTTTGCACGAGTAGAACACAAGTGAGTTGTGGGCGATATAAGTCATACTGCCTACCAGCATGTCATACTTTGGTTCGGCGGTATTGTTGGATGAAGCGGCCCGGACCGACATTACGCGTACGCTTACGCGAGACTGGTTCTACCGCCGTGCTTTGCACACAGGTGGCTGGCGGGTGTCAGTTTCTCCAACTTTAGTTGAACCGAGTGTGGCTACGCCCGGTCCTTGCGAAGGTTAAAACAGCACCAACTTGACAAACTATCGTTGTGGTTTTGATGCGTAGGTCAGATTGGTTCTTGCTAAGCCCGTAGCAGCCACGTAAAACTTGCAACAACAAAGTAGAGGACGTCTAACTTGTTTTTGCAGGGCATGTTGTGATGTGATATGGTCAAGACGTGATGAAATATAAGTTGTTGTATGAGATGATCATGTTTTGTTGAAGTTATCGGCAACTGGCAGAAGCCTTATGGTTGTCTCTTTATTGCATAAGATGCAAGCGCCAAATAATTGCTTTACTTTATCGCTATGCGATAGCAATAGTTGCAAGATCAATAGTTGGCGAGACGACCATGTGATGACACATTGATATAGATCAAGATGATGGAGATCATGGTGTCGTGCCGGTGACGATGGAGATCATGACGATGCTTTGGAGATGGAGATCAAAGGCACAAGATGATGATGGCCATATCATGTCACATATTTTCTTGATTGCATATGATGTTTATCTTTTATACATCTTATTTTGTTTTGATTAACGGTATCATTATAAGATGATCTCTCACTAATTATCAAGAAGTGTTCTCCCTGAGTATGCACCATTGCCAAAGTTCGTCGTGCCCAGACACCACGTGATGATCGGGTGTGATAAGCTCTACGTCCATCTACAACGGGTGCAAGCCAGTTTTGCACACGCGGAATACTCGGGTTAAACTTGACGAGCCTAGCATATGCAGATATGGCCTCGGAACACGGAGACCGAAAGGTCGAGCGTGAATCATATAGTAGATATGATCAACATAATGATGTTCACCGTTGAAAACTACTCCATGTCACGTGATGATCGGTTATGGTTTAGTTGATTTGGATCATGTGATCACTTAGAGGATTTGAGGGATGTTTTTCTAAGTGGGAGTTCTTAAGTAATATGATTAATTGAACTTTAATTTATCATGAACTTAGTCCTGGTAGTATTTTGCAAATTATGTTATAGATCAATAGCTCGTGTTGTTGCTTTCATATGTTTATTTTGATATGTTCCTAGAGAAAATTGTGTTGAAAAATGTTAGTAGCAATGATGCGGATTGGATCCGTGATCTGAGGATTATCCTCATTGCTGCACAGAAGAATTATGTCCTTAATGCACCGCTAGGTGATGGACCTATTGCAGGAGCAGATGCAGACGTTATGAACGTTTGGCTAGCTCAGTACGATGACTACTTGATAGTTTAGTGCACCATGCTTAAACGGCATAGAATCGGGACTTCAAAGACGTTTTGAACGTCATGGACCATATGAGATGTTCCAGGAATTGAAGTTAATATTTCAAGAAAATACCCGAGTTGAGAGATATGAAGTCTCCAACAAGTTCTATAGCTAAAAGATGGAGGAGAATCGCTCAACTAGTGAGCATGTGCTCAGATAATCTGGGTACTACAATCGCTTGAATCAAGTGGGAGTTAATCTTCCAGATAAAATAGTGATTGACAGAATTCTCTAGTCACCATCACCAAGTTAGTAGAACTTTGTGATGAACTATAATATGCAAGGGATAACGAAAGTAATTCCCAAGCTCTTTGTGATGCTGAAATCGACGAAGGTAGAAATCAAGAAAAAACATCAAGTGTTGATGGTTAACAAGACCACTAGTTTCAAGAAAAGGGCAAAGGGATAGAAGGGAACTTCAAGAAGAACAGCAAGCAAGTTGCTGCTCAAGTGAAGAAGCCCAAGTCTGGACCTAAGCCTGAAACTGAGTGCTTACACTTCAAAGGAAATGGTCACTGCAAGCGGAAATGGTCACTTTAAGAAACGACAACTTTTGGTTTCTCGCCAAACCACAGTTCATAAGGCGTCGTCTCAAACGGATTTTGATGGTGCCCTATTTTAAGTGAATGTAGCTGTCTCTAATGCATAACCCCAAAACGATAGTGGTAAATCGGTAAGAGACATCATAGATCGCACCATATCAAATAAAGTGCGGTTACGACGTTCGGACACACCATAACGTTGTGGTGTTCCAGGTGGCATGAGCTGTGAAACTATTCCACATTGTTTTAATTGAAGACCAAACTCGTAACTCAAATATTCATCTCCACGATCAGATCGTAGAAACTTTATTTTCTTGTTACGATGATTTTCTACTTCACTCTAAAATTCTTTGAACCTTTCAACTATTTCAGACTTATGTTTCATCAAGTAGATATACCCATATCTGCTCAAATCATCTCGTGAAGGTCAGAAAATAACGATACTTGCCACGAGCATCAACACTCATTGGATCGCATACATCGGTATGTATTATTTCCAATAAGTCAGTAGCTTGTTCCATTGTTCCGGAGAACGGAGTTTTAGTCATCTTGCCCAAAAGGCACGGTTCGCAAGCTTCAAGTGATTCATAACCAAGTGATTCCGAAAATCCATCTTTATGGAGTTTCTTCATGCGCTTTACACCGATATGACCCAAACAGCAGTGCCACAAATAAGTTGCACTATCATTATTAACTTTCATCTTTTGGCATCAATATTATGAATATGTGTATTACTACGATCGAGATCCATCAAACCATTTTCGTTGGTGTGTATGACCATAGAAGGTTTTATTCATGTAAACAGAACAACAATTGTTCTCTAATTTAAATGAAGAACCGTATTGCAATAAATATGATCAAATCATATTCATGCTCAACACAAACACCAAATAACACTTATTTAGGATCAACACAAATCCCGAAAGTATAGGGAGTGTGCGATGATGATCATATCAATCTTGGAACCACTTCCAACAAACATCGTCACTTCACCCTTAACTAGTCTCTGTTTATTTTGCAACTCCCGTTTTGAGTTACTAATCTTAGCAACAGAACTAGTATCAAATACTGAGGGGTTGCTATAAACACTAGTAAAGTACATATCAATAACCTGTATATCAAATATACCCTTGTTCACTTTTGCCATCCTTCTTATCCACCAAATATTCAGGGTATTTCCGCTTCCAGTGACAGTTTCCTTTGCAGTGTAAGCACTCAGTTTCAGACTTTGCTCCAGCTTTGGGCTTCTTCGCGGGAGCAGCAACTTGCTTGCCGTTCTTCTTGAAGTTCCCTTCTATCCCTTTGCCCTTTTCTTGAAACTAGTGGTCTTGTTAACCATCAACACTTGATGTTTTTTCTTGATTTCTACCTTCATCGATTTCAGCATCACGAAGAGCTTGGGAATTACTTTCGTTATCCCTTGCATATTATAGTTCATCACAAAGTTCTACTAACTTGGTGATGGTGACTAGAGAATTCTGTCAATCACTATTTTATCTGGAAGATTAACTCCCACTTGATTCAAGCGATTGTAGTACCCAGACTATCTGAGCACATGCTCACTAGTTGAGCGATTCTCCTCCATCTTTTAGCTATAGAACTTGTTGGAGACTTCATATCTCTCAACTCGGGTATTTGCTTGAAATATTAACTTCAATTCCTGGAACATCTCATATGGTCCATGACGTTCAAAACGTCTTTGAAGTCCCGATTCTATGCCGTTTAAGCATGGTGCACTAAACTATCAAGTACTCATCATACTGAGCTAGCCAAACGTTCATAACGTCTGCATCTGCTCCTGTAATAGGTCCGTCACCTAGCGGTGCATTAAGGACATAATTCTTCTGTGCAGCAATGACGATAAACCTCAGATCACGGATCCAATCCGCATCATTGCTACTGTCGGTGTACTAAAGTAGGGGTACCTTAGTATCCCGAACTTGTGCACGGGCAGTCGCAGCGCCCAGCGGCAAGGCTGGCCGGGCATCCACCAAGATCCTCCGTATCTCATATTTGTTCCATTCAAGAACAAAGTGTTTTGACTGAGAAGACAAGACTCCGGCAAGAGGAGCTTGCCGGGAAGGCCAACCAAGGCATTTCAAGAAACTTGCCGCGACGCGCTGCGCGTTCCGGCAAGACCCGACGAGCGACAAGCTTTCGGGTGCGACAAAACAACGACCGTGGCAAGGCGCTTGCCGCGGCAAAGCCACCACTCTGCACCCACGCTCGAGCGCATCCGACGACGTGTCGCCCCAAGATCGTTCCTGGCGCACATGGCGGGCGGCTGTGCAGTCAAGCGGTGCGAGGTGGGAAGTGGAGATGACGAGAAGGCCATCGTGGCAAGCGGTGGCGCCCCAAATGGTTGTTTTTTGCACTATTTGGGCGACCGAACGGGCATTAAATGCCCTTGTCCCCTGCCGTCAGAGTTAGGTAGAGTACACTGTAGAGGCAGTTGTACCAACCCCTCTTTTTACTTTTGTACCCCTCTCTGCGTTGCCACCTGTCGGTGACCCCTTTAGCCTATAAAGGAGGCCCATACGCAACGTAGAGTGGGTTCGACTCATTCAAAACTACACCACTCCCACACTCTCAACCAAGAACGTAATACAATCACAAAGCAGCAGTAGGAGTATTATCTCTCCGGAGAGCTCCGAAGCTGGGTAAAAATCCCTCGCGTGCTTCGCCTCGATCTGCTCTTCGTGCGCCCTCCGCTCCCTGCCGGACCGAAAGGGGCCCTGCCCCATAGGTGTTCGTTCCCCACGACATCTTTGGCGCGCCAGGTAGGGGGCGTCGAGGCTGTACGAACCTGATCTGGTGTTTGCGTGCGCTACATCATCATCTTCATCGACATGCCACCGAAGAAGAAGGCTTCGGAGGTGGCTGGTCCGTCCGCGTCGATTCCACTGCCACCGGAGCAGACGGGCGGTGGGGTAGACGCCGACGGAGGAACGGGCGCCGACGAAGGAGTTCACGATGCTGCCAAGTCCAAGGACAAGGCTGCACAGACTTCGGCGTCCGTACATGCACCGCGCCCCTCTCAGGAGGCGCGGGACCGACAATGTCATGGTACGTGCAATACCATACGTTCGTTGGGTCAAGGCCAAGCTGGTGGATCTCGGGACGCTCAAGATCAGCATGCACGTCAACATGCTGGCACGAGCGCGGCATGGTCGCCTGGACGGGATGCTGCTCCTTCTAACACTGTTAGAAGTGCGAGCATATCTCGCTCCTCGCGCCGTTCGCCACCGCCACCCAAGACTCCAGAAGAAGCGTTGGCCCGAGCCCAACTGCTTCTAGATTACCCTCCAGCGCCAGACAAGATCGACGACTGGAGGGCCACCATTCAGAGCCTCATCGGCTTCGCCAACGGCGACACTCCCTGGCAACCGAGCACATCGAAGCCGCGGCAGGACGCCCAGGCGTGGGCCGATGGCGACAAGACCGGTGGGGGTGCAACCACTGTGCATTCCCCGCCCCGAAGGCCAAGATCGCCGACTTGCCGGGTCAACCTCGACACCGACTCCACGGCGTCATCAGATCCGCGGGCTCGTCGTGATCAGCACCAAGTTCTTCAAGAACGACAGCAAGAGGACGCTCGTACACGCATCGAGCGTCGGAGAGAAGCGCGACGTCAGTCAGAACAGCGCGCTGGGCCCGTTGTTGACATGCATGCACCAGGGGAACCAGGCGACTTGCCATACGCGGTAGGTTGCCCTGCGTTCACTCGTGAGCTGCGGCAAGTCCAATGGCCCAGTACCAAGAACTTCAAGCCAGATGTACCCGAGAAGTACGATGGCAGGTTGCATCCGTCGGAGTTCCTCAGCATCTACACCATCGCGGTGCAGGCTGCCGGGGGGCGCGACGAGAAGATCCTCGCCAACTACTTCCCGCTGGTGCTCAAGCCCAATGTCAGATCCTGGCTCATGCACTTGCCGGACGACTCCATCTCCTCATGGGCGGACCTGTGTCATCAGTTTGTCGGCGCCTTCACAGGCGGCCACAAGCCCCATGGCCAGGAAAGTGATCTCCATATTCTCGCCCAGAAGGAAGGAGAGCCCCTGCGCAAGTATATTCAAAGATTCAGCCAAGTGCAGCGCAACATCCCAGACGTCCACCCTGCCGCGGTTATCAGCGTGTTCCATCAGAACGTGCGTAATCGCAGGATGAGGGAGGAGATGGCGATGTGCAAGATCAGAGATGTCAGCGAGCTATATGCCCTGGCCGACAGATGTGCACGTGCTGAGGAGGGGAGGAAACTCCCCGGAGAGAATGCAGGAGCAGAAGGGTCTGATAGTGAGGATGCCGCCCTGGCAAGGAAAAACCGGAGGCGGAACAACAGGAAGAGGAAAGCTAAGGATGTGCTAGTTGTCGAGCAGTCCGGCAATGGAGGTGGCGCCGAGAAGGCCAAAGCTGGTAACTCCGGCGAGGCTGTGGTGGCCGCCGACAAGCAGGACAGCTCCAGCAAGCAGTACTGCAAGATCCATCGCACCAAGGGCCATGATCTCCAGACCTGCAAGAAAGTTGAGCAGCTTGTTGAACTGCAGAAAGCTGAATACGAGCGTTGCGACAAGGAGAAGGTCCAAGAAGGTGGTGGAGGATCCGGCAAGAAGCGTCCCGGCCAGGGGGGGGGGGGGGGCGCCGCGGCAAGGCCAAGCAGCGGCAAGGAGATAGGCCTCCCCGCGGCCGCGACAAGGACGAAGATGAAGATGAGGATGAAGACATGGAAGACGACGAAGCCGACGAGCAGGAATTTCAGAAAGCAACAGAGGTTCTGTGCGTTGACGGTGGTGCTTCTCTGCATACTTTGCACCGCCAGCAAAAATAGTGGGTGCGGGAAGTGAATGCGGCAGAACCACCAGTGGAGTCACGCAAGCCCCTGAAGTGGTCCAGCACGCCCATCATCTTTGACGTTGAGGATCACCCTGATCGCATAACTGCGGTCGGGTGCTTGCCGATGTTAGTTTCACCAACTATCCGCAACCTTAAGGTCACAAAGATGTTGTTTGACGGCGGGGCCGGCTTGAATCTGATTTCCTCCGCGGTACTCAAGAAGCTCCAGATCCCCGACAGCGAGCTCGAAGAGACTAGTACCTTCCAAGGAATCAATCCGGGAAGGAGCAAGCCGAAGGGGAAGATCACACTGCCAGTGACATTTGGCAGCGAGCTGAACTTCAGGACAGAGAAGGTCACCTTTGACGTTGCCGATTTCCCATTGCCCTACAATGGGATACTCGGCTGTCCAGCGCTTGCCAAGTTCATGGCAGCCTCCCACTATGCCTACAACGTGCTCAAGATGCCTGGTCCATAAGTGTCATTTCTGTCCCTGGCGACAAGAAAGATGCCCTTATCTGTACCGACAAGATCTACCGGGAAGCAGCAGCCGCAGCGGATTGCAAGACACTTGCCGCTGAAGCTCCCGGGGGGAAGAAGAAGACCAAGTCTGGCAAGAGCTCTGATGCCCACTCCGGCAAGCGCACCTCTTCGGAGTGTTGCGCTACCATCGTGGACGCACCATCGAGCTCCACCGACAAGTGCAAGAAGGCAAAGATAGCTTCACCAGAGACCAAGAAAGTGGCCGCCAAGGAGGACGGCACTGGTGGTACCTTCACCATCAGTGCCACGCTTGACCCTAAATAGGAAAGCGCGCTCGTTGCTTTCTTGCGGGTGAATGTCGATGTGTTTGCTTGGCAACCATCTGACATCCCCGGTGTTCCCAGGAAAGTAATTGAGCACCACCTTGTCGTCTGTCCCCACGCACGGCCCGTCAAGCAGAAAGTTAGGAAGCAAGCAGTGGAGCGCCAAGAATTCATTGCTAAAGAGATCAATAAGTTGGAAGCAGCAGGCCTAGTCAGAGGAGTGCTCCATCCAACGTGGCTGGCCAATCCTGTAGTCGTGCGCAAAGCAAATGGGAAATGGAGGCTTTGTATTGACTTCAGTGATGTTAATAAAGCTTGTCCCAAGGATCCATTTCCCTTGCCGCGCATCGACCAGATTGTTGACTCCACGGCAGGATGTGATATGCTTTCATTTCTTGATGCATACTCAGGATATCACCACATCTTCATGGCAGAAGAGGATGAAGAGAAAACCGCATTCATTACTCCATGTGGCACGTACTGCTTTGTACGGATGCCCTTCGGATTAAAGAATGCTGGTTCAACATTTGCAAGGGTAGTTCATGAAGCTTTTGAGCCACAGTTGCACAGAAATGTAGAAGCCTACATGGATGACATAGTGGTCAAGAGCAAAGACAGAGCAACTCTGATCCAAGATTTGGACGAGACCTTTGCAAATCTGCGCAAGATCAACCTCAAGCTTAACCCCGAGAAGTGCGTGTTCGGAGTCCCTTCCGGCAAGCTTCTCGGGTTCTTTGTGTCTCAGCGGGGGATCGAAGCCAACCCCGACAAGATCAAGGCCATTGAGCAGATCAAAGGACCAAAGTGCGTCAAGGATGTACGAAGGCTTGCCGGCTGCGTAGTTGCTCTCAGCAGGTTCATCTCTAAGTCTGCTGAATGCGCCCTGCCCTTTTTCAAAATTTTGAAAAAGGCAGGTCCAATGAAATGGACCCCGGAAGCAGAGGCTGCGTTACAGGACTTGAAGAGATACTTGTCCTCCACTCCAGTACTTATCGCACCTAAACCACAAGAGAAGTTGTTGCTATACCTAGCGGCAACCAATCAAGTTGTTAGTGCTGCGTTAGTAGCGGAAAGGGAGGCGGATGATGAGCCAGCGGCCGCGGCAAGCACATTCTGCGACAAGCAGGGGGCTTCCCCGACAAGCTCTGGTCCCGACAAGGATGGATCAGTACAGCCACAAGAAGAGAAGCAGAAGAAGATGGTGCAGCGCCCAGTTTACTTTGTCAGTTCCCTTCTGCAGGGGGCTAGATCAAGGTACTCTGGTGTGCAGAAATTGCTTTTCGGCCTTCTCATGGCCTCGAGAAAGCTGCGCCATTACTTTCAAGCACATGAGATCACAGTTGTCACTCGCTTTCTGTTGAAGAGGATACTGTAGAATCCAGAAGCAACAGGCAGGATTGTTGAGTGGGCACTGGAATTGTCAAGCTTTGGCCTCAAGTTTGAGAGTACCTCAACTATCCAGAGCCGAGCATTGGCAGAATTCATAGCAGAATGGACGCCAACACCTCATGAAGAAACTCCGGATACGAGCATCCCTGTCAAGGAAGCAAGCAAAGAATGGATCATGTACTTTGATGGTGCCTTCTCGCTGCAAGGCGCCGGTGCGGGCGTACTACTTGTCGCACCCACCGGAGTGCACCTCAAGTACGTGGTACAGATGCACTTTCCCAAGGAGCAAGCAACGAACAATACTGCAGAGTATGAAGGTTTGCTTGCCGGACTCAGGATCGCGGCAGACCTTGGGATCAAGAAGCTTATTGTTAGGGGTGACTCACAGCTTGTCGTCCGCCAAGTTAACGAAGATTATCAGAGTCCGTTGTTGGAAGCCTACATTAATGAAGTGAGAAAGTTGGAAGAGCACTTTGACGGCCTACAGATGGAACATGTTCCGAGAGCTCAGAACGACATTGCAGATGGCCTGTCAAAGTGCGCCACACTCAAGTTACCTGTGGAACCAGGAATTTTTGTGCTCAAGCTAATTCAAACATCTGTAACACCATCAACTGGACAGAACAAAAAGAGGAAGTTAATTTCTGGCGACTACTTTCCGGCAGAGCTCCCTGAAGCCGCCGCCAAGAAGGTCCCCAAAATCAACACCAAGAGTGTTGAGGAGCAGTCTGCTCCGACAAGCCTTAAGGTTTGTTCCGTTGAAGCAGACGCTCCCGACAAGTTTTGCTCCGGCAAGCTTGCCGGGGAACATCAAGCTCCGGCTGAACCGCAGGTTCTTGCCGTAGAAGCTGATGTTCCCACAGCAGCATTTGTGCCTTTAGTCCTTGTCGTTGAGCCATAGGCTCCGGCATGGGCGCAGCAGATTGTCCGTTTCCTTCAAACAGGAGAACTTCCCGAAGAGCAAGAAGAACCGGAGAAAGTAGCCCGGCAGTCAAGTATGTACCAGTTTGTCGACGACATACTGTACAGAAGAAGATTCAACGGAGTGAAATTGAAGTGTGTTACCCGCGAAGAAGGATAGAAGCTGTTGGCGGAAATACATGGAGGCATATGTGGTCACCACATTGGCGCAAGAGCACTTGCCGGCAAGGCTTTCCGGCAAGGTTTCTTCTGGCCAACAGCCCTCCAGGATGCAACTGCACAAGTAACCAAGTGTGAAGCATGCCAGTTCCACTCCAAGCAGATACATCAACCAGCTCAAGCTCTCCAGACAATCCCTTTGTCCTGGCCATTTTCGGTCTGGGGGCTCGACATCCTCGGCCCCTTTCCCCGAGCTGTCGGGGGCTTTGAGTACTTGTACGTGGCTATCGACAAGTTTACAAAGTGGCCGGAAGTGGAAGCAGTGAGGAAGGTGACAGCACAGTCAGCAGTCAAGTTCTTCAGGTCAATTGTTTGCCGTTTCGGGGTCCCTAACAGGATCATCACCGACAATGGCACACAATTCACGAGCCGCACCTTCATGCAGTACGTCCACGATCTTGGCGCCAAGATCTGCTTCGCTTCTGTTGCTCACCCAAGAAGCAACGGTCAAGCGGAGAGAGCGAACGCTGAAGTGCTGCGCGGGCTCAAGACCAGAACTTTCGACAGGCTGCACAAGTGCGGAAGGAATTGGATCGAGGAGCTGCCAGTGGTTCTTTGGTCGATCAGGACGACGCCAAATCGAGCCACTGGCCAGACACCTTTTGCTCTAGTCTACGGAGCAGAGGCAGTTCTCCCCACGGAACTCGTATACGGATCGCCTCGAGTGCTCGCTTATGATGAGCTTGAGCAAGAGCAGCTGCGGCAAGATGACGCGCTGCTCCTTGGGAAGATCGTCTTCAGGCTGCTGTACGAGCTGCTCGATACCAGCAAGCTTTGCGTCGCTACCATAGCCACAAAGTTAATGCCAGAAGTTTCAAGGAAGGCGACCTTGTTCTTCGGCGCGTTCAATCCGCCAAGAATTCCAACAAGTTGACGCCGAAGTGGGAAGGCCCTTATCGGGTGAAGCGAGTCACTAGGCCTGGCGCTGTCCGCCTTGAGACCGAAGATGGCTTTCCGGTGAGCAACTCCTGGAACATTGAGCATCTTCGTAAGTTTTACCCATAAGGCGCGGTTGCCGGAACCTATTCCAGCAACCACCTTTTGTACAAGCCTTGCCGCTGTTGCATGTAACCCTTTGTACAAAGCAGGGCACAGATCCCATGCATAAATAAAAACTCATGTGCTTCGCACACCTTGTCAAATTTCATGCCTTTTTTCTTTTTTAGGATGTATTATCTGACATCCTGTGCAGTACTTGCCCCCGGTAAGCAATAACGAGCCTTGAGGCTCCATATCTTTATTTTCTCTTCTTTCTTTTTCTCAAAAGGAAGGTTCCTTCGCCCACAAGTTCACCGGGGGGGGGGGGGAGGAGAAGATAATGATGTGGACTAGGCATCGTTCAAAGAAGTATAGCCTTGCCGGGACGCAGACGACGAAAAGAAAAAGCTAAGTCGCCAAAGTTTGAGCATGATCAGTTTTTAAATCTTAAGTTATCTTCCTTGAACGACCGTGCTTTGTATGGAAAACCTGTGCGCGGAGGAACCAACTCGTAGCTAGTTGCACCCTTACTTGGTTTCGAGTCCGCTCAACAACTTAAGTGCGTTGCAACTAGTTGCGGCAAGGTTTCTTGCCGGAGCCGGCACCGCCAGCGGGCTACTGATGTTCCGCACTCAGCGCTCGCGGCAAGAGTGCCTGCGCCGGCAAGTTCCCTAAAAGCGTAGGGTAAAAACATACAAAGGAAGGAATCAAGTAAAGGAGATAACATAGCAAATACTACCCAAGATAAAGTTATATTACAAAGGAAACTTGTCGTGGCACTGACTAAATTGTTCTCATAACATAAATGGCAGCGGCAAGGAAAGGAGAGAAAGGGCAGCCTAATCCACGTGCTCGCCGTCGATCCTCCTGACTTCATTCACCTTGTCCACAATGGGTGCGACAAGGGCTTTGAGTTCTGCAAGATCAGCACCTGCCGGAAGCTTTTTGAGGACGTTGGTGAGGTTGAGGTTCGGATTGCAGAAGAGCACCTTCACCAACACCTTCTCCAAGACTCTGGCGCAGATTGCACGCGACTCGTCAGCCAGCTGCTTTGGGATCCTTTCCCGGAGTTGCTGGAGAGCCGTCGCCACACCCTTGAAGAAAAGAGTAAGCTTGGCGCTGGGCTGGAGGTTCTCGTTGGAGGAGTACCCGAAGCCCGCCAAGTCCAGTTGCGCCAGCTCCTCGTCGATGACTGCAGCGATGTTGACGAGGCCCTCCGTCCAGAGCTCCACCGTAGCCCTGAAGGTGTTTTGAGTCTTGGCGGCCCTTGTTAGCAGCTCCTCGTTGGCCTTGATCTCTTTCTTCAAATCCTCCTCTCGCTTCTTGGCGCCGCCCAGCGTCTCCGTCAGCGTGGCCAGCTTCAGCTCCAGATCAGCATTTGAGTCCTTGGCGGTGTTCAGTTCCTTGCCCTTGTTGGCGAGTTGGACTTGCAGATCACCATGAGCGAGGGCATCCTTCTCGCGTTTGCGCTAGAGCGCGGCAAGCTCCTCATCCTTCCCTTTCAGATCAGCCTCCAGCTGCGTCATCTTCACCTCCAATTCCTTCTTGGCGGCCTCGGCAGCTGCGGCAGCGTCCTTCGCTTCCTTGAGCGCCCCGCCAAGTGATTGCTCGCGTGCGGCGAGCTCCTCCTCGTGGCTGTCCAGATTGACTTTCCGCTGTGTCAATTCACCTTCCCGGGTGGACAGCTCTTCAGCGGCAAGCCTCTGTTGCTCCTCAGCTTCTGCCTTCTCGAGGAGGAAAGCCTTCCGCGCCTTGACAAGCTGCGCCCTCTCCTCCGCAATGGACCGGAGGGCCTCTTGGTTGCACTTCTGGAGTTCCTCTGCATGCTTCTCTATGTCAATTCCCGCCCGTGCGACAAGTGCTTCCCAGGACTCCAGCTTCGCTTGCCGGGCGCGGTAGAGCGACACCAACTTCCGGAGCAACAGCTCCTCTTCGGACTCGCCACTGCTGCTGCTTGGCGCGTCAACCACTGTCAGCCCTGCAGAGGCGAGCACCTATCCGTCAAAAGCCTCTCCTCGACCGGCGCCCTGGAGCTCGACGCCCAGGGAAGCTTGATGAAGACACCCCTCGCCAGCTCCTGCGCCAGTAGCCTTGGCAGCCTCTTCGCCGGCGGGATCATCAGCGTCGGTCTCTTCCTCGGCGGCGGCAGCATCCTCAGTGTTGCCGCGTGCGTCCTCCTCGCCGGTGGCCTCAGTCTCCATCGGATCTGTGGCAGGGGGATCTGAAGACAGGAAGAGGAAGGAGAAGTCAAGCAAACATTCAAAAAGAAGGCCAGAAGAAGAAGAACCCAAGGGAAAATTTCCGACAAGGAGGGTTACCTGTGCTGGGCTCTGTGACCATGGGCTCCACCACCGAAGGCTCGCTGGTCCTATCACTTGCCGGGGACCTCTCCCTTGCCGGAGAGCGCTCCCTTGTCGGAGAATCGACCCTTGGCAGCATAGTTGAAGCAGATAGCGCCTCTGGAGCGGCTTCTGGTTGCTCCTGGTAGGCCTGCTCTGCTCCTACACAAGCAAGTCAACAGTCAAGATGTCAACAAAGAAGAGCACTCATGCGCGCCCCACAATAGGAAGTGAACAAGTACTTACGCTGGGGGCTGCTTCGGGGAGAGGTTGCCGGGTCCGTCAAGGTGGTCTCGGATGCGTCCTCTGTTGTCGCAGCAGGATCATCCTCGATGACTACCACGGGGACCTTGGCCCTCTTCGCCACTCTCTCGGCCAGAGTCCTGAAAAGGAACGAAGTTCAGGAGGAAGCAGATTAGATACAAGACAAGAAACAACAAGAAACGAAGAAGTATAAATATAACAGGAAGAAAGTCTTACTCCTCCTCCTCTTCTTCCTCCTTGTCGGAGCTGAGCGCGGAAAGGTCGAAGTCAGGTACCCTTTCTGCGTGACGAGGCGGAGGAATAGGCTCCCTTGGACGCTTGGCGGGAGCTGCGACAGGATCCGGAGTAGCGGCTCGAGAAGATCCCGCTCCAGTTGCCGGCGCGGCATGAGACGCTCCCGCGGCAACGGTGCTTGCCGCGGTAGAGCGTGTCCTGCGACGCTGCGGCTGTTGGCCTGCCTGCCGCCCTACTGTGTCTCCAGTCTTGCAGAGGCGCCTTCTTGGTTGAGCTGGGGGCTGCACTGAGGGCCCCGTCTGCGGCAAGTTGCTTGAAGATGGCTGGCCACTTGCGCCCCCGGCAGGCTCGCTCGCTTCGGCTTCGGGCTCCCCGTCGCCAACAACCTCCCCGCCAAGGTCCTCTCGGTCGGCAAGGCTTGCCGCCTCGGCCGCCTCTGCCTCCACCAACATGAAACCAAACTCGCCCGCGGCGGCGGCTGCCGCCGCCTCTTCTGCCCTGGTGGCGATGTACCGCATCTCATCATCAGTGGTGTCGCGGGTGAGGAGCCTCTGCTCATCGGCACGGACTACCACCTCCGCCAGGCCGTCAAAGAATTGCCGCACGACGTCGTCGGAGGGCTCCTGCCAAGTTGGGATGATCCCATGCGAGTCGCACTCCGACATCATGGCGCGGATGCGATCGAGCGCAGAGTTGTTGCACAATGGGACGACGCCCTGCGGCAGCCTGAACCACTCCGGATGGTTGGCGTCGTGCTTGAACAACTCCTTGAGCATCCCATCCAACTCCAAGACTGTGAAATTAAAACTGAGGCCTGGACGCAGCCTCATGATATCTGTCGGGCCCTCGAACAGCCAGGCGGGCCTCCCCCTCTCCTGCAGAGGGGCGATGCGGCGACGAAGAAAGTCTGCGCCAACGGCCCCTACAGTAAGCCCGGCAAGCCTGAGCCACAGAATCCGAGTGGTGGCGATCTTCAATCTGGCGTCGTCCGCTGCCAGGGCGCTCCAGTTGCCGCCGCGCACTACTCGGGCTTGACGCAGGTTGGTGAATGGCTGCGGATCCGCGTCAACAATCCAGCACCACTCCGCTCTCCACTCATCCCACTTGCTGCGGAGCTCCCCCTCCAGATACACCTCCTTCTTGCCGGCCCTCGAGATCCAGGAGACCCCGCCAGACAAGGGCTCTCCTTTCTCGACCCGGGGCATGAAATAGTGGCGGAAAAGGGCAACGTTGGGGTGGATTCCGATGAAGTTCTCACAAAGATGCGCGAAAACCGCCATGGTCAGAACGGCGTTGGGGGTGAAGTCGAGGAGATGGAGCCCGTACGTGTTCATAATGTCGCAGAAGAAATCGGAAAAGGGCGGGCAGAGCCCGCAATAGAAGAACAGGGGGAAGAAATAGTATCCTCTTGGACACTTTTTTGAAGTAGAAGCTTCGGCGGAGAGTACCTGCGTGCGCGGATGCGCCCGCCTCTCCGTCGACCAGAAGAGATAGAACTCCTCCCGCAGCACCTTCGGGGTGAGCTCGGGGGGGAAAAGTGCTCGCTCCTTGCGCAGCGCCTCAAGCCGCAGCGCCTCGGCCGACTTCGCACTCTTTCCGGTTTTCGGAGCCATGGCGGAAGAGGTGGAGGAGGGCGGCGGCGACGGGCGGCGGCGACGGGTGGCGGAGCGCTGCTCTCTTTCGGCTTGGGAAGCGGAGGGGAGCGGCAGAGCTTTCTGAGGAAGGAACCGCAAGTGCCGAAGGTGGGGGAACGGCCCCTGTTTCCTCTGCTTATAAAGAGGAGAGGCGAACGTTACGCCTTTCTTGATTAAAGAATTGCCCACGATCTCTCCCACGACGCCACGTTTGACGCGTGCCATTACGGGAGGGCACGGTGGATACGGAGTTAGATTTGGTATGGACCCAGGCCGCGCGTGCTCGTGCCCTGTTTTTGGGCCTGGCCCAACAGCGCTCGGCACCGTGTGTGGCCCAGGCCCGGGGGGCTCCTGTCGGTGTACTAAAGTAGGGGTACCTTAGTATCCCGAACTTGTGCACAGGCAGTCGCAGCGCCCAGCGGCCAGGCTTGCTGGGCATCCGCCAAGATCCTCCGTAGCTCATATTTGTGCCATTCAAGAACAAAGTGTTTTGACTGAGAAGACAAGACTCCGGCAAGAGGAGCTTGCCGGGAAGGCCAACCAAGGTGAGGGAGTCCTGGACTAGGGGGTGTCCGGACAGCCGGACTATCATCGTCCGCCGGACTCCAAGACTACGAAGATACAAGATTGAAGACTCCGTCCCGTGTCCGGATGGGACTTTCCTTGGCGTGGAAGGCAAGCTTGGTGATACGGATATGTAGATCTCCTACCATTGTAACCAACTCTGTGTAACCCTAGCCTTCTCCGGTGTCTATATAAACCAGAGGGCTTTAGTCCGTAGGACACAACATACATTACAACAATCATACCATAGGCTAGCGTCTAGGGTTTAGCCTCCTTGATCTCGTGGTAGATCCACTCTTGTACTACCCATATCTTCAATATTAATCAAGCAGGACGTAGGGTTTTACCTCCATCGAGAGGGTCCGAACCTGGGTAAAACATCGTGTCCCTCGTCTCCTGTTACCATCCGCCTAGACGCACAGTTCGGGACCCCCTACCCGAGATCCGCCGGTTTTGACACCAACATTGGTGCTTTCATTGAGAGTTCCTCTGTGTCGTCACCGATAGGCTTGATGGCATCTTCAACCAACAACGCTGTCCAGGGTGAGACTTTTCTCCCCGGACAGATCTTCGTATTCGGCGGCTTCGCACTGCGGCCTAATTCGCTTGGCCATCTGGAGCAGATCGAAAGCTACGCCCCTGGCCGTCAGGTCAGATTCGGAAGCCTAAACTTCACGGCCGATGTCCGCGGAGACTTGATCTTCGACGGACTCAAGCCGTAGCCGAGCGTGCCACACCGTGACGATGGGCATGATCTAGCTCTGCCGCCGAACAGTGCCTTGGTGGCCGCACATGAATCCGCTTCGGCCATCAGTCCAGAGCCGATCACCCAGATCGAGGATCGGTGGATAGACGCCGCCTCGGGGGCTTCGACTTCCACGGCGATGGAGCCAAACATTAATCTTGTCGCCCGCGAAACTCGTGATTCCGAGGTGCCGGACTCCTTGCCGGACTCCGAACCTCCCACGCCCCTGCCAATCGATTTGGATCGGGCGCCGGTTATAGAATTCACCGCCGCGGACATCTTCCAACACTCACCCTTTGGTGACATCCTAAATTCGCTAAAGCACCTCTCATTATCGGGAGAGTCCTGGCCGGACTATGGCCAGGTTGGTTGGGGTACGGACAACGAAGAAATTCAGAGCCCACCCACCACCCACTTTGTAGCCACTGTCGACGATCTAACCGACATGCTAGACCATGACTCCGAAGACATCGACGGAATAGACGACGATGCCGGAGACGAACAAGAAACAGAGCCTATAAGGCACGGGAGGACCACCTCGTCATATGACATATACATGGTGGATACCCCAAAGGAGAGCGATGACGAGGACCAACGGGCCGCGGCAGAAGATAACCCCGCCGATAAACAACCAAAACGGCGACGCAGACGCCGCCCTAAGTCCCGCCTCGACGACAACAACGCTCCCAAGGAGCCCGTAATATAGCAGGGCTCACAAGTGGACGACGAACATGCAGATAAGCAACCATCTGAACATGACGAGTCAGATAATCAGTATAGGCCCGGCGAAAACGACAGTCCGGATGACCTCATGCCGGACATGCCGCCGGAGAGCAAAAACCTTCGGAAAAGACTCGTCAACACTGCAAGAAGCCTGAAGAAGGAAAAGCGGAAGCTCAAAACAGCGGAAGACACACTCAGAATGAGATGGAGCAAAGTGCTCAAAACCGCAGATAAATACGGCAATGGCCATCAATCAAAGAGCTACCCGAAGCGCAAGCTGCTACCAGAATTCGACGACGAGGCCATAGAGCCCCCACAGTCAAAAAATAAAGAGGCAGCCTGGTTGGATAGACGGCCGGATGACAGGCCAAATTTGGAAAGCGGCGCCACACATAAACCAACCAGCAAACTTGGAAGGACAGATTGCCCAGCCAGGTCCATCTACGGGCCAAAGAAGAAGGCCCCAAGAAGCAAGGCAACACGTCAAGTGTCCGAAGATAGCGGCACACACAAATACAGGGGCGCCGCACACCCACTATGTTTCACCGATGAGGTGCTGGACCATGAATTCCCAGCAGGATTTAAACCCATAAACATAGAGGCCTACGATGGAACAACAGACCCTGGAGTCTGGATAGAAGATTATATACTGCATATACACATGGCCAGAGGAGACGATCTCCACGCCATAAAATACCTACCCCTCAAGCTTAAAGGGCCAGCCCGTCATTGGCTTAAAAGCCTCCCAGAAAACACTGTTGGAAGTTGGGAAGAGCTCGAGGACGCGTTTAGAGCAAATTTTCAAGGGACTTATGTCCGCCCTCCGGATGCAGATGATCTAAGTCATATAATTCAACAGCCCGGAGAGTCAGCGCGGAAATTCTGGAACTGGTTTCTGACCAAAAAGAACCAAATAGTCGACTGTCCGGACGCCGAAGCCTTAGCAGCATTCAAACACAATGTCCGAGACGAATGGCTTGCCAGGCACCTCGGCCAAGAGAAACCGAGGACAATGTCCGCACTAACAAGCCTCATGACCCACTTCTGTGCGGGAGAGAATAGCTAGCTAGCAAGATGCAGCACCAGCGACCCAAGTACATCCGAGATAAGAGATGGAAACGGAAAATCACGGCGCAGAAAAGAGCAGCGCCAGAATAAAGAGAAAAGCCCAAAGAGCACGGCAGTCAACGCCGGATTCAAAAGCTCGTGGCCAAACAACAAAACACCGCCTCTTAAGGATGACAGCGCTGAGTTGTCCAACTTAAACAAGATTTTGGGTCGGATATGTCAAATCCACAGTACCCCCGGAAGGCCTGCAAATCACACCCACAGGGATTGTTGGGTTTTTAAACAGTCCGGCCGACTAAATGCCGAACACAAGGGGCTCGACGTGTCAAGCGAAGAAGATAAACCCCACCAGCAGAGCACCGAAAAACAAAAGACTTTCCCACAAGAGGTCAAAGCAGTAAACTCACTTCATGTGATAATACGGAAAAATAGTGTGGCACTTCCTAAAAAGAGCCTCGCACGGTCCAACCCAGCAGAACATAGAGATTGGATATCAAAACCAATCACTTTCGACCACCTGGACTATTCCAGAAGCGTTCGAAGCGCGGGACGGACTGCCCTGATATTGAATCCCATAATCGACGGATTAGAATTTACTAAAGTCCTAATGGACGGAGGCAGCGACTTAAACCTGCTGTATTCAAACACAATCCGCAAGATGGGGATAGACCCTACCAAAATTCGACACAGCCGCACTTCCTTCAAAGGAGTGATGCCAGGCCCTTATGCCAAGTGCACAGGCTCCCTATTACTAGAAGTCGTGTTCGGATCACCGAACAATTTTCGGCGCGAAAAACTAATTTTTCATATCGTCCCATTTAAAAGTGAATATCAAGCACTCTTGGGACGAAAGGCTTTCGTCCGTTTTAATGCCATACCGCATTACGCGTCTCTTACACTCAAGATGCCCGGTCCTCGAGGCATCATTTCAGTGCGAGGATCACCTGAAGACCCCGTACACGGATAGACAAGTCCGGCACTGGTTTGCTAGGGGCTCCCTAGCCGCACACCTCTTCACAGGGGGCTGCACGCACAAACAACCGCGGGTTCATACAAACCCCGCTTTACTTATTTATATTTCTTCTTTTACACATATATTTTTCGCACAAATTGTTTTCAAACTGAGCGTTCCTCTCTTTTTACAGATGAACAACGTGCATACCCGTCCAGGATAACGGCGCAACGGAGACACAGGCGCAGACGTGCAGTAGGGACCCGTTGTGAGGATTCTTTTCAGATTAAGACCCTGCGTAGACCTTTTTTACTGTCTCTTGTTGTTATTATCCCTTGGTTTCTTCCTATAGCCAAAGCGGAGCCTGACCTTTTGGCATCGGCCGCGTCAGAAGACCATGCCTGTACCTGGACACCAGGGGCTTAGGGAATTGTTCTGCCCATTATTATAAAGACCGAACACCTCAGGAAGTGTTCGGCGTCTCGAGTTAGGCATTATATGCATCAGCTCCGAATCATGTCTTTGGTCAAATGTTGGGTTTGCCCGGATCCTGTGTTTTGCTGCCTTACGTTCCGTATCATCGGCTAACGCGGCACCAGGAGAACTACTGCGATTGTGCCCCAGTTCGGCTGGGCGAGCACCTCAGTAGAGAAAGCCGAAAACTGACTGTCATGATATAGCGAGAGACTGGTCAACCACTCGATCGACCACCGAAATGTTTAGAATTCCTCGCTTTGACGAAGGACCGTTTCCCGGTCAGGCACACACGCGCCCCGCAATCGGAGAAGTGCGGTGCCCCCAGGGGCTATATCGTAGCCCCACCCTCGAGCTCCACTGGCTAAGTGAAAGTGATAAAGCATTATAGTCCGGATTGCCTCGTTTGCTACGCTACCACCTCCTAAACAGGACCGAGACGTCGGATTAAGTGTGAACACGCGCTATTTTTGCGAACACCCCTGCACCTTGTGCGTGGGGGCTGAAGCCGAAGACTGCAATCTTTCAGGTTATACAAATGTATACGAAAACGGCCGCTCAGGAGCAGTTTTACCACTTGGGACGCACAAGTATAAAAAGCAGTTATTGCATAATCATTGTTTTACAAGCTAAAACGTTCATTTGAACGTGACATTTTTTGAGCACTGCGACTCTATTACACGAGCGCCACGCATAACTTCCCCGAAATAGTGCTCGGCGGGGAGCCGGTCTTCATCCGAGCCCTAGGCGGCAACAGCGGTGGCATCCATCTCCGTCCAATGCGCCTTCACGCGGGCAAGAGCCATCCGCGCGCCCTCGATGCAGGCCGACCGCTTCATCTCCTTGATATGCGGCACCACTCCAAGGAATTGCTGCAGTAAGCCGAAGTAGCTCGTCGCCTTGGGCCTCTCTGGCCAGACATGAGCCACGATGTCAGTCATGGCAAGTCCGGACAACCTATTTAGCTCGGCCCATTCGGCCAACCGGTCGGTCAACGGAAGCGAGCGATCCGGATTATGGAATTGAGACCAAAATAGCTCTTCCGTCTTGTGATCCTTCTGGCTCCGGAAGTGCTCAACGGCATCAGCCGCACTTGCCGCTAAGTCCATATACGAATCCTCCGGACTCCACAGCCGATCAAATTAAGCATACTTTTGATCCATAAATCGGCGACGCAGCAGATAAGGCTTGCCAGCCACGATATCTCCGGCCTGGCGCAGCTCCTCCCTCATGGCCCGCATTGCAGAGCGGGCATCCTTGGCCTCGGCGGTGGCCTTCCTCAGGTCTTCCCGCTCCGATAAACGCTCCTTTTCAAGAGCCTCATTGCGGTCGGCAACATCTTTCACTTTCACGGCCAATTCGGCCACCTCTTCCCTGCTTAGGCAGTGTGCAGCCCTTTCGGCTTTCAACTCCTCGGCCGCCCTCGAGGCAGCCGCGTCACTCCTTCGGGCTTGCTCCTTAGTTTGGGCAAGTTCGGCCCGAAGGCTCTCCACAGCAGCAGCACCGTCTGTACAGCAGCATATAATTTATTAAGAGGAGGGCTTTGACCGCTTTAATAAAGCGACTGGGGAGAACTCATTTACCTTGCGAATCGTCAAGTCGCCGTTGACAAGCGCCATGTCTGCATCCGCCACGTCAAGTTGCCGCATTAACTCGGCAACTCCACTAGTCCGGCTACCCCTCGGACTATCCGCCACCTGCATAGGAATCGCGACATTAATTACTTGCGATTTTGATCCTCGGCACGCTGTCGTCTTCGACAACCTACCGAGTCTCGGGGGCTACTATCTATACAGGGCGCATTTTTATTTGCAAAACTGTTAATAGACAAAGGGATACGTCATTTTCGTGTACCTCAAACCCCGCCAGCAAACTCATGGCGGCATTGCGCAATCCGCTCTCGGCGGACGAAATCCTTCCAATCACCATAAGCATCAACGCACGGTGATCTTCTGAAATGGACGCCCTCTCAAGCAGATTCTTCAGTTCTCCCGGCCGGATACTAGTGTGTGCCGAACTCTCTGGCCCCTTCGGACTCGGGGATACCCTCCGTGACGATACTTCAGGCTCGTCCGCTTTATCTGACGGCGCGGCAGACGGAGGCGTTTCGCTCTCCATCATCTCCGGAAGAAGGTCCCCCGAAGATGAACTCATCCGAGAAGGCTGCAGATCCGACCTGCAAGATAAATATTTCGGTCACCCACAGAAGCACAAATGGAGGTATTTCCTTACTAATTAACTCCCCCTTTTCATACTCACGGCTCGCTGGAGGGCTGATCCTTTGGCGATGATTGTGTGTCCGGATTCTCCCGGGACGCCGGACCCCCCGGCGAAGATCTCTTCCCCCGCTTAGGGGCTTTGGCCGCCGGATCTTCGGAGGAGGTGCTCTTCTCCCCTTGGAGGGAGGGGTTTTTAATTCCCCTCTCTTCAGCCGCCCCTTTGGGAGAAATAATAGCTCCTCTATTTTCCCCATCGCTCCCTTCCATGGGCGCGACCTCCAACATTCTGACCAGCACGGGCTCCAGTGCGGTCTCTGGGAGGGGGGCCGGACACCTTATCAGCCTCGATTGTGCTACCCACTGTGAAGAATAATGGGTCAGGAGGCGAACTCTAGAAAAGTAGATAAACAGAACGTCCGGACTCTGAGCTATTTACCTGAGTATCCGGGCGATTGCGGCTTAGGCCTGCGTCCTCGGCCAATTCCGGACACGCTACATGTGGTCCGAAGAATAACTTGTACATCTCCACGGGTGTCGCACCCATGAAGTGTTGGAGAATCCGAAGTCCCTCCGGGTTGAACTCCCATAGACGGAGAGGACGACGCTTGCAGGGCAGAAGATGCCTGATTAGCATAACCTGCATCACCACAATCAGATTGATCTCCCTCGCCTGGAGGTCTCGGATCCGGCCCTGTAATAAGGGTACGTCTTTGGACGGCCCCCAATTGAGCCCTTGGTTGACCCATGGCATCAGTCGGCATGGAGGTCCCGTGCGGAATGAAGGCGGCGGCTTTTGTTTGCTACCCTTCGGAGCGGTGATATAGAACCACTCCTGTTGCCACAGTCCGAGTTCCTCTTGGAAGGAACCCTCGGGCCACGGGGCATCGGCCTTTTTGCTTATGGCCGCCCCGCCGCACTCCGCTTGACGCCCCCCGATCATCTTCGGCTCCACACTGAAGGTCTTCAGCCACAGGCCAAAGTGGGGAGTGACGCAGAGGAAGGCTTCACAGACGATAATGAATGCGAAGATGTGGAGGATGGATTCCGGAGCCAAGTCGTGAAAGTCCAGCCCATAGTAGAACATGAGTCCTCTCACGAAGGGGTCCGTCGGGAAGCCTAAACCCTGATGGAGGTGGGATACGAAGACAACGAACTCACCGGGCTCGGGGGCGGGCACGGCCTGCCCTTGGGCGGGCAACCTGTGCGAAACCTCGTAGGCCAGGTACTTGGCCTCAGGTAACTTCAATATGTCCTCCTCCGTGACGGAGGAGGGCATCCACCGGCCCTGGAGGTCGGAGCGGGACATGGTTGAGGATCCGAAGCGCTCGAATCTGAGGCTCTGGGTGTTGGAACTGGGAGCGAGGAGGAGATTCGATGCGAGATTGAAGAACAAGAACGAGCCTTGGTCCTCTTATAAAGGGGAAAAATACCAAGAGCCGTCTCCGTGACCATTTGGGATTCACCTTCGATAGAGGAGGAGTGGCGACGGGAACGGTTGGGTTACCCACGCACGTATTGATGAGAATCCCGGAATAAGGGGAACACGATCTCTGCTTCGACAAGACGTGCCAAGGAAACCGCTTCGCTAAACGTGCTGAGGTGGTATAGTAAAAAAACGATTCAAACAGTGGCTTGGTAGCGGTGTGATGTCACGCCGCATAATACGTCAGCAGATTGAACTAGTGTACATTTTATTATCTCTACGGTGGAATGTGGAATTTATTTTGCAGAGCCGGACACTATCCTGGTGTTCATGATCTTCTCTGGAATATTCAAGGGAGAAACCCGCCTTGCAATGCCGAACATTATGCGCGCCGGACTTATCGTCATTGAAGCCTGGTTCAGGGGCTACTGAGGGAGTCCTGGACTAGGGGGTGTCCGGACAGCCGGACTATCATCGTCCGCCGGACTCCAAGACTACGAACATACAATATTGAAGACTCCGTCCCGTGTCCGGATGGGACTTTCCTTGGCGTGGAAGGCAAGCTTGGCGATACGGATATGTAGATCTCCTACCATTGTAACCGACTCTGTGTAACCCTAGCCTTCTCCGGTGTCTATATAAACCGGAGGGCTTTAGTCCGTAGGACACAACATACATTACAACAATCATACCATAGGCTAGCTTCTAGGGTTTAGCCTCCTTGATCTCGTGGTAGATCCACTCTTGTACTACCCATATCATCAATATTAATCAAGCAGGACGTAGGGTTTTACCTCCATCGAGAGGGCCCGAACCTGGGTAAAACATCGTGTCCCTCGTCTCCTGTTACCATCCGCCTAGACGCACAGTTCGGGACCCCCTACCCGAGATCCGCCGGTTTTGACACCGACACAAGGCATTTCAAGAAACTTGCCGCGACGCGCCGCGCGTTCCGGCAAGACCCGACGAGCGACAAGCTTTCAGGTGCGACAAGACAACGACCGCGGCAAGGCGCTTGCCGCGGCAAAGCCACCACTCTGCGCCCACGCTCCAGCGCATCCGACGATGTGTCGCCCCAAGATTGTTCCTGGCGCACGTGGCGGGCGGCTGTGCAGCCAAGCGGTGCGAGGTGGCAAGTGGAGATGACAAGAAGGCCATCGTGGCAAGCGGTGGCGCCCCAAATGGTCGTTTTCTGCACTGTTTGGGCGACCGGACGGGCATTAAATGCCCTTGTCCCCTGCCGTCAGGGTTAGGTAGAGTACACTGTAGAGGCAGTTGTACCAACCCCTCTTTTTACTTTTGTACCCCTCTCTGCGTTGCCACCTGTCGGTGACCCCTTTAGCCTATAAAAGGAGGCCCATACGCAACGTAGAGGCGGTTTGACTCATTTGAAACTACACCACTCCCACACTCTCAACCAAGAACGTAATACAATCACAAAGCAGCAGTAGGAGTATTATCTCTCCGGAGAGCTCCGAAGCTGGGTAAAAATCCCTCGCGTGCTTCGCCTCGATCTGCTCTTCGTGCGCCCTCTGCTCCCTGCCGGACCGAAAGGGGCCTTGCCCCAAGGTGTTCGTTCCCCACGACAGCTACTAACATTTTTCAACACAATTTTCTCTAGGAACATATCAAAATAAACATACGAAAGCAACAACGCGAGCTATTGATCTATAACATAATTTGCAAAATACTACCAGGACTAAGTTCATGATAAATTAAAGTTCAATTAATCATATTACTTAAGAACTCCCACTTAGAAAAACATCCCTCAAATCCTCTAAGTGATCACGTGATCCAAATCAACTAAACCATAACCGATCATCACGTGAGATGGAGTAGTTTTCAATGGTGAACATCATTATGTTGATCATATCTACTATATGATTCACGCTCGACCTTTCGTTCTCCGTGTTCCGAGGCCATATCTGCATATGCTAGGCTCGTCAAGTTTAACCTGAGTATTCCGCGTGTGCAAAACTGGCTTGCACCCGTTGTAGATGGACATAGAGCTTATCACACCCGATCATCATGTGGTGTCTGGGCACGACGAACTTTGGCAACGGTGCATACTCAGGGAGAACACTTCTTGATAATTAGTGAGAGATCATCTTATAATGCTACCGTCAATCAAAGCAAGATAAGATGCATAAAAAGATAAACATCACATGCAATCAATATAAGTGATATGATATGGCCATCATCATCTTGTGCTTGTGATCTCCATCTCCGCAGCACCGTCATGATCACCATCGTCACCGGCGCGACACCTTGATCTCCATCGTAGCATCGTTGTCGTCTCGCCAATCTTATGCTTCTACGACTATCGCTACCGCTTAGTGATAAAGTAAAGCATTACAGGGCGATTGCACTGCATACAATAAAGCGACAACCATATGGCTCCTGCCAGTTGCCGATAACTCAGTTACTAAACATGATCATCTCATAGAATAAAATTTAGCATCAGGTCTTGACCATATCACATCACAACATGCCCTGCAAAAACAAGTTAGACGTCCTCTACTTTGTTTGTTGCAAGTTTCACGTGGCTGCTATGGGCTTAAGCAAGAACCAATCTCACCTATGCATCAAATCCACAACGATAGTTTGTCAAGTTGATGTCGTTTTAACCTTCGCAAGGACCGGGCGTAGCCACACTCGGTTCAACTAAAGTTGGAGAAACTGACACCCGCCAGCCGCCTGTGTGCAAAGCACGGCAGTAGAACCAGTCTCGCGTAAGCGTACGCATAATGTCGGTCCGGGCCGCTTCATCCAACAATACCGTCGAACCAAAGTATGACATGCTGGTAGGCAGTATGACTTATATCGCCCACAACTCACTTGTGTTCTACTCGTGCAAAACATCAAACCATAAAAACCTAGGCTCGGATACCACTGTTGTGGAACGTAGTAATTTCAAAAAATTTCCTACGCACACGCAAGATCATGGTGATGCATAGCAACGAGAGGGGAGAGTGTTGTCTACGTACCCTCGTAGACTGAAGCGGAAGCATTGATGCAACGGAGAGGAAGTAGTCGTACGTCTTCCCGGTCCAACCGATCCAAGCAACGTTACTCCGGCACCTCCAAGTTCTTGACACACGTACAGCTCGATGACGCACCCCGGGCTCCGATCCAGCAAAGCTTCGGGGAGGAGTTCCGTCAGCACGATGGCGTGGTGACGATCTTGATGTTCAACTGTCGCAGGGCTTCGCCTAAGAACCGCTACAATATGACCGAGGTGTAATATCGTGGAGGGGGGCACCGCACACGGCTAAGGAACGATCATGAAGATCACCTTGAGTGTCTATGGGGTGCCCCCTGCCCCCGTATATAAAGGAGCGGAGGAGGGGAGGGCCGGCCCTCTCTACGGCGCGCCCTAGGGGAGTCCTACTCCCACCGGGAGTAGGATTCCCCCTTTCCTAGTCCAACTAGGAGCCCTTCCATGTAGTAGGAGTACGAGAGAAGGAAAGGGAAGAGAGAAGGAGAAGGAAGGAAGGGGGCGCCCCCCTTCCCTAGTCCAATTCGGACTAGTCCATGGGGAGGGGTGCGGCCACCCTTTTGGCCCTTTCTCTCCTTTCCCGTATGGCCCATTAAGGCCCAATACGAATTCCCGTAACTCTCCGGTACTCCGAAAAATACCCGAATCACTCGGAACCTTTCCGAATTCCGAATTTAGTCGTCCAATATATCGATCTTTACGTCTCGACCATTTCGAGACTCCTCGTCATGTCCCCGATCTCATCCGGGACTCCGAACTCCTTCGGTACATCAAAACTCATAAACTCATAATATAACTATCATCGAAACCTTAAGCGTGCGGACCCTACGGTTCGAGAACAATGTAGACATGATCGAGACACGTCTCCGGTCAATATCCAATAGCGGGACCTGGATGCCCATATTGGTTCCTACATATTCTACGAAGATCTTTATCGGTCATACCGCATAACAACATACGTTGTTCCCTTTGTCATCGGTATGTTACTTGCCCGAGATTCGATCGTCAGTATCCAATACCTAGTTCAATCTCATTACCGGCAAGTCTCTTTACTCGTTCCATAATACATCATCTCGCAACTAACTCATTGGTTGCAATGCTTGCAAGGCTTAAGTGATGTGCATTACCGAGAGGGCCTAGAGATACCTCTCCGACAATCGGAGTGACAAAACCTAATCTCGAAATACGCCAACCCAACATCTACCTTTGGAGACACCTGTAGTACTCCTTTATAATCACCCAGTTATGTTGTGACATTTGGTAGCACCCAAAGTGTTCCTCCGGTAAACGGGAGTTGCATAATCTCATAGTTACAGGAACATGTATAAGTCATGAAGAAAGCAAGAGCAACATACTAAACGATCAAGTGCTAAGCTAACGGAATGGGTCAAGTCAATCACATCATTCTCCTAATGATGTGATCCCGTTAATCAAATGACAACTCTTTTGTCCATGGCTAGGAAACATAACCATCTTTGATAAACGAGCTAGTCAAATAGAGGCATATTAGTGACACTATGTTTGTCTATGTATTCACACATGTATTATGTTTCCGGTTAATACAATTCTAGCATGAATAATAAACATTTATCATGAAATAAGGAAATAAATAATAACTTTATTTTTGCCTCTAGGGCATATTTCCTTCAATCTCCCACTTGCACTAGAGTCAATAATCTAGTTCACATCGCCATGTGATTTAACACCAATATTCATATCTGTATATGATTAACACCCATAGTTCACATCATCATGTGACCAACACCCAAAGGGTTTACTAGAGTCAATAATCTAGTTCACAACGCTATGTGATTAATACCCAAAGAGTACTAAGGTGTGATCATGTTTTGCTTGTGAGAGAAGCTTAGTCAACGGGTCTGTCACATTCAGAGCCGTATGTGTTTTGCAAATATTCTATGTCTACAATGCTCTGTACGGAGCTACTCTAGCTAATTGCTCCCACTTTCAATATGTATCCAGATTGAGACTTAGAGTCATCTGAATCGGTGAAAAAGCTTGCACCGATATAACTTTTTACGACGGACTCTTTTATCACCTCCATAATCGAGAAATATCTTATATTTACTAATTAGAGGCACCATACGAGTCTTCATGTTAATCCACATCATTAAAAATATCTTAACCGTTCAATCTATATAATGATCTATCTTAACCCTACAATTTACGTTGTTTTGATGGCAAGAAATAGGGACAACCTGACACGACACCTAACGTTGATCTGGGGTAAAGGAAAGCACAACGAGACACAACCAGAAAAGTGATAACCTCCGAATCTGAGCGTAATTACCATCAGGAAAAGAAGTGGGTCCACATTAATCCTCATGTCTTAACTATAACAAATCGTTGGATCCTCGCAAAAAAAATCGATGGATCAGGTGATTAACTACTTTTTTTATCCTAATGTCCAAGCTAAGTACGAACCCGTATAATTCTACAACGGGACCACGGCCGCTCTTCTTCCTATCATCCCTGTCGTTGCTATCCTCTCTACCCACATAAAATTTTGCTCGAAGCCTCCACATGCTGCTCGTCCTGATCCACCCAGCGCCGGCAAACGGCAAACCACACACGAAGTTCATCATGCTTTGCATCATCAATCTCCCACTCCCTAACAAGATTCAGGTGGGCACCGCAGGCAAAATCCATCCACTAACTCCTACTCCTCTCAAATCCATCAATCGATCTAAAGCCAGCCAGCCATAACCACGTTTAGTACGGGAGTTTCCGGCCAACTGTACATACGGAATCAATCAAGTTATTTCTCCCATCCCACCTCCTTCTGTTAGCGCTGCCGCCCAGCGCCGACTCCGATCTACTCCAGCATCTCCCATGGCAGAGAATCGTCAGATCACACACCTCTACACAGATAGCTGCTACCGGGGATGACTCAAATATTTATAGGACTACAAAGACGGCTACAAGCACACATGCCTGCCGACGAAAGGAATGACTTACCCATGACTGCTGCTTGCATGGACGCCTTCTTGCTGCACAAAAGGTAGCAACTGCACCACCGTTTGTCTGTCAGTGACATCGCTCACGTCCACTGATGTGGTCGACACTCAACTGAATAAGGTAATGACTCCTGCCGATATAGATGCACACATATTTTCCTCTAGACTGTAGTTGTCTATGAATGAAGTTTGGCATCAAAACTACATGCAGATTCTTCCGGACTATTTATATTTTTTCTCTACTGATGGTGCGTTTGATTATTGTTTTTAAAGTTAAACACGGTATATCATTATCCATCAAAACCTTCTCTTTTTCACCATGAAACTTCATATATGATTGATTGCGTGACTAAAGGATTTAAATGCATGTTTAGATTAAATCTTGGTCCATCTTGCGTTCTGATTTCTCAATCCTATTTTAGGTTGATATTGTGTAGATGGACACATGATATCTCCGCACATACACATAGTAAACTATACAGCTGAGCATGTTTTGTTACAGTGAAGGGGATAAAAAAGAAAATTAGAAGCAAGAATATAAATCTGCGTACGTCAAGACAATCTCCAAATTTACATCTGAGCTTATGGCCAGTTAAGTACTTCTGTTTCGACGTATAAAAATGATATATGGCTGTTTTGTACATCTGCTATGTAAGTGAAATTTATATTGATTTGTGTCCCTTAATATTATAGGTAGTTTGCTTTCTACTTTACATTAGCTTGATCGCTCCGCACTTCTGTTAGATAGTTTGTTCGCTACTTTACATTAGCTTGATCACTCCGTACGTCCTAGAAGTGATCCCTTTTTCCATCATGCACGTGGACACGTGTGATTGCCAATTTACCATAGATTAGTAGATGTTTGAGAACATTTAAAATTATTTGATTTTGCCTTAATTTCTTCATGTCCATGTTACCTACCTCCAAAATCACACCCTTTTTGTCAAGAACGTCCTAAATATTAATTGTTTAATAGTAAGTATCTTTCTACAACGTAGCAACACAATATCAAGTCTAATACTATGCCTCCCGTGAATTTCGTAAATTTTCATGCATTCTAGCAAGTTTCAAAAACTCTGGATATATAATAAGTGTATATGTAAATATCCACTACATATATGCAACATTTCATTAAAAAAAAGAAATCATGTACACCCCATAGAAGCTATGGCCATATTAGCCTGCAGATCTAACATACTGAGTTGATTGATTTTGATACAAAATACTATATTATCCTTTTTTATTGAAGGTGTATATTCTAATCTCATTTTAGTCTGCATCGGAATCCATAAACTTTTATAGGGGGTGTACCAAAGAAAAGTAATTCTTTAAAACTTCTAAATACAATTTCGTACCTTATAAAAAAAACACTCAGCTAGCAATTTTTGTTTCCACACAACATCATGCTATATTATTGTAACTATGTCTATGATGAGTTTTGGAAACACACAATTATTTTGACTTACCTAATCTATGGTATGTTCGTGAAAATAGATGCCAGATGAATAAAATGTACAATTATTTGATCCATGATAATAAGAAATAAAAATAGAACAATACGGTAAAATATTTGTTTAGGATAATCGTAAAACATACATATATTCCAATCATATTACCAGGAATTATTGTAAAATATATGTTTAATTTTTTTCATAGAGAAAACATATGCATGTTATTTTGTTATCTTTCAATCTGAATTATTCCATTTTCACTACTTCTAATTGTATTACTTTCTTTTTACAAGAAAGTCAATAAAAGATCAACCAATACATGCCAAACTACATCTATTGGCTAGCCCGTGCCGATGCACGGGTTGATGACTAGTTTCCTTAGTCCTTACTAAGGATATTCTTGACCAATGTCCAGTGATCTACTCCTAGATCACTATTGTACTCCCTTGCCAAATACAGAGCAAGGTATACAATAGGTCTGGTACATAGCATAGCATACTTTATAGAACCTATGACTGAGGCATAGGGAATGACTTTTCATTCTCTTTCTATTTTCTGCTGTGGTCGGGATTTGAGTCTTACTCAATTTCATACATTTGCAACACAGGCAAGAACTCTTTCTTTGACTGTTCCATTTTGAACTACTTCAAAATCTTGTCAAGGTATGTACTCATTGAAAAACTTATCAAGCGTCTTGATCTATCTCAATAGATTTTGATGCTCAATATGTAAGTAGCTTTGCCGAGGTCTTTCTTTGAAAAAACTCCTTTCAAACACTCCTTTATGCTTTGCAGAATAATTCTACATTATTTCCGATCAATAATATGTCATTCACATATACTTATCAGAAATGTTGTAGTGCTCCCACTCACTTTCTTGTAAATACAGGCTTCACCGTAAGTCTGTATAAAACTATATGCTTTGATCAACTTATCAAAGCGTATATTCCAACTCCGAGATGCTTGCACCAGTCCATAGATGGATCGCTGGAGCTTGCATATTTTGTCAGCACCTTTAGGGTTGACAAAACCTTCTGGTTGCATCATATACAACTCTTCTTTAAATCCATTAAGGAATGTAGTTTTGTTTATCCATTTGCCAGATTTCATAAAAATGCGGCAATTGCTAACATGATTTGGACAGACTTAAGCATCGCTACGAGTGAGAAAATTTCTTAGTAGCCAACACCTTGAACTTTGTCAAAAACCCTTTTTCGACAAGTCTAGCTTTATAGATAGTAACACTACTATCAACGTCCGTCTTCCTCTTGAAGATCCATTCATTTTCTATGGTTTGCCGATCATCGGGCAAATCCATCAAAGTCCATACTTTGTTCTCATACATGGATCATATCTCAGATTTCATGGCCTCAAACCATTTTGCGGAATCTGGGCTCATCATCGCTTCCTCATAGTTCGTAGGTTTGTCATGGTCAAGTAACATGATCTCCAGAACAGGATTACCGTACCACTCTGGTGCGGATCTCACTCTGTTTTACCTACGAGGTTTGGTAGTAACTTGATCTGAAGTTTCATGATCATCATCATTAGCTTCCTCACTAATTGGTGTAGCAATCACTGGAACTGATTTCTGTGATGAACTACTTTCCAATTCGGGATAAGGTACAATTACCTTATCAAGCTTTACTTTCCTCCCACTCACTTCTTTCGGGAGAAACTCCTTCTCTAGAAAGGATCCATTCTTAGCAACGAATGTTTTGCCTTCGGATCTGTGATAGAAGGTGTACCCAATAGTTTCCTTTGGGTATTCTATGAAGACGCACTTCTCCGATTTGGATTCGAGCTTATCAAGTTGAAAACCTTTTTCATATAAGCATCGCAACTCCAAATTTTAAGAAACGACAGCTTAGGTTTACTGCTAAACCATAGTTCATACGGTGTCATCTCAACGGATTTAGATGGTGCCCTATTAAACGTGAATGTAGCTGTCTCTAATGCATAACCCCAAAACGATAGTGGTAAATCGGTAAGAGACATCATAGATCGCACCATATCAAATAAAGTGCGGTTACGACGTTTGGACACACCATAACGTTGTGGCGTTCCAGGTGGCATGAGCTGTGAAACTATTCCACATTGTTTTAATTGAAGACCAAACTCGTAACTCAAATATTCATCTCCACGATCAGATCGCAGAAACTTGATTTTCTTGTTACGATGATTTTCTACTTCACTCTGAAATTCTTTTAACCTTTCAACTATTTCAGACTTATGTTTCATCAAGTAGATATACCCATATCTGCTCAAATCATCTCGTGAAGGTCAGAAAATAACGATACTTGCCACGAGCATCAACACTCATTGGATCGCATACATCGGTATGTATTATTTCCAATAAGTCAGTAGCTCGTTCCATTGTTCCGGAGAACGGAGTTTTAGTCATCTTGCCAAAAAGGCACGGTTCGCAAGCATCAAATGATTCATAACCAAGTGATTCCGAAAATCCATCTTTATGGAGTTTCTTCATGCGCTTTACACTGATATGACCCAAGCGGCAGTGCCACAAATAAGTTGCACTATCATTATTAACTTTGCATCTTTTGACATCAATATTATGAATATGTGTATCACTACGATTGAGATCCAATAAACTATTTTCATTGGGTGTATGACCATCGAAGGTTTTATTCATCTAAACAGAACAACAATTATTCTCTGACTTTAAATGAATAATCGTATTGCAATAAACATGATCAAATCATATTCATGCTCAACGCAAACGCCAAATAACATTTATTTAGGTTTAACACTAATCCCGAAAGTATAGGGAGTTTGCGATGATGATCATATCAATCTTGGAACTACTTCCAACAATCATCATCACTTTCCCTTTAACTAGTCTCTGTTTATTCTGTAGCTCCTATTTCGAGTTACTAATCTTAGCAACCGAACAAGTATCAAATACTCAGGGGCTACTATAAACACTAGTAAGGCACACATCAATAACCTGTATATCAAATATACCCTTGTTCACTTTGCCATCCTTCTTATCCACCAAATATTCAGGGCATTTCCGCTTCCAGTGACCATTTCCTTTGCAGTGTAAGCACTCAGTTTCAGGCTTAGGTCTAGACTTGGGCTTCTTCACTTGAGCAGCAACTTGCTTGCCGTTCTTCTTGAAGTTCCCTTCTATCCCTTTGCCCTTTTCTTGAAACAAGTGGTCTTGTTAACCATCAACACTTGATGTTTTTTCTTGATTTCTACCTTCGTCGATTTCAGCATCACGAAGAGCTTGGGAATTACTTTCGTTATCCCTTGCATATTATAGTTCATCACAAAGTTCTACTAACTTGGTGATGGTTACTAGAGAATTCTGTCAATCACTATTTTATCTGGAAGATTAACTCCCACTTGATTCAAGTGATTGTAGTACCCAGACTATCTGAGCACATGCTCACTAGTTGAGCGATTCACCTCCATCTTTTCGCAATAGAACTTGTTAGAGACTTCATATCTCTCAACTCGGGTATTTTCTTGAAATATTAACTTCAATTCCTGGAACATCTCATATGGTCCATGACGTTCAAAACGTCTTTGAAGTCCCGATTCTATGCCGTTTAAGCATGGTGCACTAAACTATCTAGTAGTCATCATACTGAGCTAGCCAAACGTTCATAACGTCTGCATCTGCTCCTGCAATAGGTCCGTCACCTAGTGGTGCATTAAGGACATAATTCTTCTGTGCAGCAATGAGGATAAACCTCAGATCACGGATCCAATCCGCATCATTGCTACTAACATTTTTTAACACAATTTTCTCTAGGAACATATCAAAATAAACTTATGAAAGCAACAACGCGAGCTATTGATCTATAACATAATTTGCAAAATACTACCAGGACTAAGTTCATGATAAATTAAAGTTCAATTAATCATATTACTTAAGAACTCCCACTTAGAAAAACATCCCTCAAATCCTCTAAGTGATCACATGATCCAAATCAACTAAACCATAACCGATCATCACGTGAGATGGAGTAGTTTTCAATGGTGAACATCATTATGTTGATCATATCTACTATATGATTCACGCTCGACCTTTCGGTCTCCGTGTTCCGAGGCCATATCTGCATATGCTAGGCTCTTCAAGTTTAACCTGAGTATTCTGCGTGTGCAAAACTGGCTTGCACCCGTTGTAGATGGACGTAGAGCTTATCACACCCGATCATCACGTGGTGTCTGGGCACGACGAACTTTGGCAACGGTGCATACTCAGGGAGAACACTTCTTGATAATTAGTGAGAGATCATCTTATAATGCTACCGTCAATCAAAACAAAATAAGATGTATAAAAGATAAACATCATATGCAATCAAAAAAATATGTGACATGATATGGCCATCATCATCTTGTGCCTTTGATCTCCATCTCCAAAGCATCGTCATGATCTCCATCGTCACTGGCACGACACCATGATATCCATCATCTTGATCTATATCAATGTGTCGTCACATGGTCGTCTCGCCAACTATTGCTCTTGCAACTATTGCTATCGCATAGCGATAAAGTAAAGCAATTATTTGGCGCTTGTATCTTATGCAATAAAGAGACAACCATGAGGCTTCTGCTAGTTGCCGATAACTTCAACAAAACATGATCATCTCATACAACAACTTATATCTCATCACGTCTTGACCATATCACATCACAACATGCCCTGCAAAAACAAGTTTGACGTCCTCTACTTTGTTGTTGCAAGTTTTAAGTAGGCTGCAACGGGCTTAGCAAGAACCAATCTCACCTACTCATCAAAACCACAACGATAGTTTGTCAAGTTGGTGCTGTTTTAACCTTCGCAAGGACCGGGCGTAGCCACACTCGGTTCAACAAAAGTTGGAGAAACTGACACCCGCCAGCCACCTGTGTGCAAAGCACGGCGGTAGAACCAGTCTCACGTAAGCATACGCGTAATGTCGGTCCGGGCCGCTTCATCCAACAATACCGCCGAACCAAAGTATGACATGCTGGTAGGAAGTATGACTTATATCGCCCACAACTCACTTGTGTTCTACTCGTGCAAAACATCAAACCATAAAAACCTAGGCTCTGATACCACTGTTGGGGAATGTAGTAATTTCAAAAAATTTCCTACGCACACGCAAGATCATGGTAATGCATAGCAAGGAGAGGGGAGAGTGTTGTCTACATACCCTCGTAGACTGAAGCAGAAGCGTTGATGCAACGTAGAGGAAGTAGTCGTACGTCTTCCCGGTCCAACCGATCCAAGCACCGTTACTCCGGCACCTCCGAGTTCTTGACACACGTACAGCTCGATGACGCACCCCGGGCTTAGATCCAGCGAAGCCTCGGGGAGGAGTTCCATCAGCACGACGGCGTGGTGACGATCTTGATGTTCAACTGTCGCAGGGCTTCGCCTAAGCACCGCTACAATATGACCGAGGTGTAATATCGTGGAGGGGGGCACCGCACACAGCTAAGAACGATCACGAAGATCAACTTGTGTGTCTATGGGGTGCCCCCTGCCCCCGTATATAAAGGAGTGGAGGAGGGGAGGGCCGGCCCTCTCTATGGCGCGCCCTAGGGGAGTCCTACTTCCACCGGGAGTAGGATTCCCCCTTTCCTAGTCCAACTAGGAGCCCTTCCATGTAGTAGGAGTAGGAGAGAAGGAAAGGGAAGAGAGAAGGAGAAGGAAGGAAGGGGGCGCCCCCCTTCCCTAGTCCAATTCGAACTAGTCCATGGGGAGGGGTGCGGCCACCCTTTTGGCCCTTTCTCTCCTTTCCCGTATGGCCCATTAAGGCCCAATACGAATTCCCGTAACTCTCCGGTACTCCGAAAAATACCCGAATCACTCGGAACCTTCCCCAATTCCGAATATAGTCGTCCAATATATCGATCTTTACGTCTCGACCATTTCGAGACTCCTCGTCATGTCCCCGATCTCATCCGGGACTCCGAACTCCTTCGGTACATCAAAACTCATAAACTCATAATATAACTATCATCGAAACCTTAAGCGTGCGGACCCTACGGGTTCGAGAACTATGTAGACATGACATAGAACTATTCTCGGTCAATAACCAATAGCGAAACCTGGATGCCCATATTGGCTCCTACATATTCTACGAAGATGTTTATCGGTCAAACCGCATAACAACATACGTTGTTCCTTTTGTCATCGGTATGTTACTTGCCCGAGATTCGATCGTCGGTATCCAATACCTAGTTCAATCTCGTTACCGGCAAGTCTCTTTACTCATTACGTAATGCATCATTCCGTAACTAACTCATTAGCTACATTGCTTGCAGGCTTATAGTGATGTGCATTACCGAGAGGGCCCAGAGATACCTCTCCGACAATCGGAGTGACAAAACCTAATCTCGAAATACGCTAACCCAACATGTACCTTTGGAGACACCTGTAGTACTCCTTTATAATCACCCAGTTACGTTGTGACGTTTGGTAGCACCCAAAGTGTTCCTCCGGTAAACGGGAGTTGCATAATCTCATAGTTACAGGAACATGTATAAGTCATGAAGAAAGCAATAGCAACATACTAAACGATCAAGTGCTAGGCTAACGGAATGGGTCAAGTCAATCACATCATTCTCCTAATGATGTGACCCCGTTAATCAAATGACAACTCATGTCCATGGCTAGGAAACTTAACCATCTTTGATTCACGAGCTAGTCAAGTAGAGGCATACTAGTGACACTATGTTTATGTATTCACACATGTATCAAGTTTCCGGTTAATACAATTCTAGCATGAATAATAAACATTTATCATGAAATAAGGAAATAAATAATAACTTTATTATTGCCTCTAGGGCATATTTCCTTCAGTCTCCCACTTGCACTAGAGTCAATAATCAAGTTCACATTGCCATGTGATTTAACACCAATATTCATATCTGTATATGATTAACACCCATAGTTCACATCATCATGTGACCAACACCCAAAGGGTTTACTAGAGTCAATAATCTAGTTCACATCGCTATGTGATTAATACCCAAAGAGTACTAAGGTGTGATCATGTTTTGCTTGTGAGAGAAGCTTAGTCAACGGGTCTGTCACATTCAGAGCCGTATGTATTTTGCAAATATTCTATGTCTACAATGCTCTGCACGGAGCTACTCTAGCTGATTGCTCCCACTTTCAATATGTATCCGGATTGAGACTTAGAGTCATCTGGATCGGTGTGAAAACTTGCAGCGAGGTAACTATCTACGACGGGCTCTTTTATCACCTCCATAATCGAGAAATATTTCCTTAGTCCTTACTAAGGATATTCTTGACCAATATATAGTGATCTACTCCTAGATCACTATTGTACTCGCTTGCCAAATACAGAGCAAGGTATACAATAGGTCTGGTACATAGCATAGCATACTTTATAGAACCTATGACTGAGGCATAGGGAATGACTTTTCATTCTCTTTCTATTTTCTGCTGTGGTCGGGATTTGAGTCTTACTCAATTTCATACCTTTGCAACACAGGCAAGAACTCTTTCTTTGATTGTTCCATTTTGAACTACTTCAAAATCTTGTCAAGGTATGTACTCATTGAAAAACTTATCAAGCGTCTTGATCTATCTCAATAGATTTTGATGCTCAATATGTAAGTAGCTTTGCCGAGGTCTTTCTTTGAAAAAACTCCTTTCAAACACTCCTTTATGCTTTGCAGAATAATTCTACATTATTTACGATCAACAATATGTCATTCACATATACTTATCAGAAATGTTGTAGTGCTCCCACTCACTTTCTTGTAAATACAGGCTTCACCGTAAGTCTGTATAAAACTATATGCTTTGATCAACTTATCAAAGCGTATATTCCAACTCCGAGATGCTTGCACCAGTCCATAGATGGATCGCTGGAGCTTGCGTATTTTGTCAGCACCTTTAGGATTGACAAAACCTTCTGGTTGCATCATATACAACTCTTCTTTAAATCCATTAAGGAATGTAGTTTTGTTTATCCATTTGCCAGATTTCATAAAAATGCGGCAATTGCTAACATGATTTGGACAGACTTAAGCATCGCTACGAGTGAGAAAATTTCTTCGTAGCCAACACCTTGAACTTTGTCAAAAACCCTTTTTCGACAAGTCTACCTTTGTAGATAGTAACACTACTATCAACGTCCGTCTTCCTCTTGAAGATCCATTCATTTTCTATGGTTTGCCGATCATCGGGCAAATCCATCAAAGTCCATACTTTGTTCTCATACATGGATCATATCTCAGATTTCATGGCCTCAAACCATTTTGCGGAATCTGGGCTCATCATCGCATCTTCATAGTTCGTAGGTTCGTCATGGTCAAGTAACATGACCTCCAGAATGGGATTACCGTACCACTCTGGTGCGGATCTCACTCTGGTTGACCTACGAGGTTCGGTAGTAACTTGATCTGAAGTTACATGATCATCATCATTCGCTTCCTCACTAATTGGTGTAGTAGTCATAGGAATAGATTTCTGTGATGAACTACTTTCCAATTCGGGAGAAGGTACAAATTACCTTATCAAGCTCTACTTTCCTCCCACTCACTTCTTTCGAGAGAAACTCCTTCTCTAGAAAGGAACCATTCTTAACAACGAATGTTTTGCCTTCGGATCTGTGATAGAAGGTGTACCCAACAGTTTCCTTTGGGTATTCTATGAAGACGCACTTCTCCGATTTGGGTTCGAGCTTAGCAAGTTGAAAACCTTTTTCATATAAGCATCGCAACTCCAAACTTTAAGAAACGACAGCTCAGGTTTACTGCTAAACCATAGTTCATACGGTGTCATCTCAATGGATTTAGATGGTGCCCTATTAAACGTGAGTGCAGCTGTCTCTAATGCATAACCCCAAAACGGTAGTGGTAAACCGATAAGAGACATCATAGATCGCACCATATCTAGTAAAGTACGATTACGACGTTCGGACACACCATTACATTGTGGTGTTCCAGGTGGCGTGAGTTGCGAAACTATTTCACATTGTTTAAAATGAAGGCCAAACTCGTAGCTCAAATATTCATCTCTATGATCAGATCATAGAAACTTTTTTTTTCTTGTTACGATGATTTTTCCACTTCACTCTGAAATTCTTTGAACCTTTCAACTATTTCAGACTTATGTTTCATCAAGTAGATATACCCATATCTGCTCAAATCATCTCGTGAAGGTCAGAAAATAATGATACTTGCCACGAGCATCAACACTCATTGGATCGCATACATCGGTATGTATTATTTCCAATAACTCAGTAGCTCGTTCCATTGTTCCGGAGAACGGAGTTTTATTCATCTTGCCAAAAAGGCACGGTTCGCAAGCATCAAATGATTTATAACCAAGTGATTCCGAAAATCTATCTTTATGGAGTTTCTTCATGCGCTTTACACCGATATGACCCAAACGGCAGTGCCACAAATAAGTTGCACTATCATTATTAACTTTGCATCTTTTGACATCAATATTATGAATATGTGTATCACTACGATCGAGATCCAATAAACTATTTTCATTGGGTGTATGACCATCGAAGGTTTTATTCATCTAAACAGAACAACAATTATTCTCTGACTTTAAATGAATAACCATATTGCAATAAACATGATCAAATCATATTCATGCTCAACGCAAACACCAAATAACATTTATTTAGGTTTAACACTAATCCCGAAAGTATAGGGAGTGTGGGATGATGATCATATCAATCTTGGAACTACTTCCAACACTCATCATCACTTCCCCTTTAACTAGTCTCTGTTTATTCTGTAACTCCTGTTTCGAGTTACTAATCTTAGCAACCGAACAAGTATCAAATACTCAGAGACTACTATAAACACTAGTAAGGCATGTATCAATAACCTGTATATCAAATATACCCTTGTTCACTTTGTCATCCTTCATATCCACCAAATATTTAGGGCATTTCCGCTTCCAATGACCATTTCCTTTGCAGTGTAAGCACTCAGTTTCAGGCTTAGGTCCAGACTTGGGCTTCTTCACTTGAGCAAACAATTAGTGACAGTGGCATCTGAGCCTAGTTTTTTATGGTTTGATGTTTTGCACGAGTAGAACACAAGTGAGTTGTGGGCGATATAAGTCTTACTGCCTACCAGCATGTCATACTTTGGCTCGGCGGTATTGTTGGATGAAACGGCCCGGGCCGACATTACGCGTACGCTTACGCGAGACTGGTTCTACCGCCGTGCTTTGCACACAGGTGGCTGGCAGGTGTCAGTTTCTCCAACTTTAGTTGAATCGAGTGTGGCTACGCCCGGTCCTTGCGAAGGTTAAAACGGCATCAACTTGACAAACTATCGTTGTGGTTTTGATGCGTAGGTGAGATTGGTTCTTGCTTAAGCCCGTAGCAGCCACGTAAAACTTGCAACAAACAACATAGAGGACGTCTAACTTGTTTTTGCAGGGCATGTTGTGATGTGATATGGTCAAGATATGATGAGATATAAGTTGTTGTATGAGATGATCATGTTTTGTTGAAGTTATCGGCAACTGGCAGAAGCCCTACGGATGTCTCTTTGTTGCATAAGATGCAAGTGCCAAATAATTGCTTTACTTTATCGCTATATGATAGCAATAGTTGCAAGAGCAATAGTTGGTGAGACAACCATGTGATGACACATTGATATAGATCAAGATGATGAAGATCATGGTGTCGTGCCGGTGATGATAGAGATCATGACAGTACTTTGGAGATGGAGATCAAAGGCGCAAGATGATCATGGCCATATCATGTCACATATTTTGATTGCATATGATGTTTATCTTTTATACATCTTATTTTGCTTAGTTCGACGGTAGCTTTATAAGATGATCTCTCACTAAATTATCAAGAAGTGTTCTCCCTGAGTATGCACCGTTGCCAAAGTTCGTCGTGCCCAGACACCACGTGATGATCGGGTGTGATAAGATCTACGTCCATCTACAACGGGTGCAAGCCAGTTTTGCACACGCGGAATACTCAGGTTAAACTTGACGAGCCTAGCATATGCAGATATGGCCCCGGAACACGGAGACCGAAAGGTCGAGCGTGAATCATATAGTAGATATGATCAACATAGTGATGTTCACCATTGAAAGCTACTCCATTTCACGTGATGATCGGTTATGGTTTAGTTGATTTGGATCACGTGATCACTTAGAGGATTAGAGGAATGTCTATCTAAGTGGGAGTTCTTAAGTAATATGATTAATTGAACTTAAATTTATCATGAACTTAGTCCCGGTAGTATTTTGCAAATTATGTTGTAGATCAATAGCTCGCGTTGTTGCTTTCATATGTTTATTTTGATATGTTCCTAGAGAAAACTGTGTTGAAAGATGTTAGTAGCAAAGATGCGGATTGGATCCGTGATCTGAGGTTTATCCTCATTGCTGCACAGAAGAATTATGTCTTTAATGCACCGCTAGGTGACAGACCTATTGCAGGAGCAGATGCAAACGTTATGAACGTTTGGCTAGCTCAATATGATGACTACTTGATAGTTTAGTGCACCATGCTTAATGGCATAGAATCGGGACTTCAAAGATGTTTTGAATGTCATGGACCATATGAGATGTTCCAGGAATTGAAGTTAATATTTCAAGCAAATACCCGAGTTGAGAGATATGAAGTCTCCAACAAGTTCTATAGCTAAAAGATGGAGGAGAATTGCTCAACTAGTGAGCATGTGCTCAGATAGTCTGGGTACTACAATCGCTTGAATCAAGTGGGAGTTAATCTTCCAGATAAAATAGTGATTGATAGAATTCTCTAGTCACCATCACCAAGTTGGTAGAACTTTGTGATGAACTATAACATGCAAGGGATAATGAAAGTAATTCCCAAGCTCTTCGTGATGCTGAAATCGACGAAGGTAGAAATCAAGAAAAAAACATCAAGTGTTGATGGTTAACAAGACCACTAGTTTCAAGAAAAGGGCAAAGGGATAGAAGGGAACTTCAAGAAGAACGGCAAGCAAGTTGCTGCTCAAGTGAAGAAGCCCAAGTCTGGACCTAAGCCTGAAACTGAGTGCTTACACTGCAAAGGAAATGGTCACTGGAAGCGGAAATGCCCTGAATATTTGGTGGATAAGAAGGATGACAAAGTGAACAAGGGTATATTTTATATACAGGTTATTGATGTGTGCCTTACTAGTGTTTATAGTAGCCCCTGAGTATTTGATACTTGTTCGGTTGCTAAGATTAGTAACTCGAAACAGGAGTGTAACACCCGGATAATTAAGCTACAGTAAAGCTTGGTAAATGGTGCCATGTCAACTCCGGTTACTGTTGATAGACCCGCGTTAGTTCAAACCGATTCAAATTAAAAATTTATTTAACGGCAAACATCAAAAGTTTTCAAATGTAAAAAACTAAAATGTACAAACTGTGGCAAATATTTCAGAAGTAATTATGGTGGTGAACCAACATTTTGTAAAGCGTTTTAGTGCACTAAAATAAAATAGAACAGTAAAAGGAAACTAAAAACAAAACAACAACAAAAAAATATAGAAAGAGGAGAACCCCCCCCCTTTGGGCCACGGCCCAGCTGGCCTCTGGGCCAATCAGGCCGACAAGGCCGGCCCACCCCGGCGCCCTACTAGGTCACCCCGACCCCCCCCCCCCCCACCGAACCAACCCAATCCATTCCCCACTCTCCCCCGAAATATCTCCCCCCTCTCTCCCGATTGGATCGGGATTGAGAGGAGGAGACTGCTCCCCGCCGCCTGGATCGACGCCGCCTCGACCTCGCCTGCGTCCGCCGCGTCGGCCTGCCTCCTCCTCATCACCGGCCTGATTCCCCTCCGGCGCCGTCGTCCCCATCCCCCACCTCGAACCCCGTTGCCTAGTCCCCACGCTCCCGCGGTTAGGCTCCCTCCTCTCCTTCTCTCCCACGTGCGCTCACTTGCGCGAAACCGCACCCCAGCCTCCAGCTCTCAGCACTCGCCTCGCTCGCACACGCCTGCGCTCGCGCGTGGCCCTGCCTTCCCGCAGCACGCCCGCGCCTCACGGCCTTCGCACCCGCGACGCGCCCGCTTCGCCTTGCCCCGCGTGCCATGCCACGGCCGCGTCCACCTGCGCGCCTGCCCGCGCGTCAGCCGGTCGCCGCGCCCCTCCTCCCGCCTGCTGCCGGCTGCCTACCGCCCCGCCTTCGGCCAACCCTCCCCCTACAACATCGTGGCCGTGAGCTCGTGCCTCCGGCCTCTCCCCCTTCTGCCCAGTCTTGCCCCGCTTAGCGCCTCCACTCGGGACCGCCCGTGGCCACCGCCGCCGGCCCCCCCGCAGCCACCTGCACCTGCCTCCGTCGCGTCGCCTCCCGCTCGACCTTGCAGCCGCCGCCCCGCCGTTGCCTTGCCGCACCGGCCGCATCTGCCCCCTGGCCGCTCATCGCCGCTGCGCGCGCGCATCCGCGCTTGGCCGTGCCCCTGCTTGCCAGTGTGCGCCCATGCCCCACTCTCCCCCTGCGCCTTGTCCGCCGCGCCACCCCGCGACCATGCCGGCGCGTGCGCTTGGCGCTGCACCCCTTCCCCGCGGTTGCTGCAGGTCACTGCGGTGGCCGCCGGAGCCCCGATTCATCCCGCCCTGTGGCTGGCCTCGGCGAGCGCCCAATCGGGCTGGCACCCGATACCCGCGCGCCTTGTGCCCGCTATGGCCCCCTGGGCCTATGACGTGGGGGCCCCACCCCCAGAACGTTTTAAAAAAAGAGGAATAAAATAATAATAATAATAATAATAATTAATTACTTAATTAACTAAATTAATTAAGTTAATTAATCCTACTTAATTAATCTAATTAACCTGTTAGTCTAACTAAACAGTAATTAGTTTAGCCTAAATCCCTAATCAACCTAACAGTGTATGACAGGTGGGTCCCACTGGACCCACACGTCAGGTTGACTAGGTCAATGGTCAATGTTGACGGCTGACATCACTCTGATGTCATGCTGACGTCATCAATTAATGTCCTGGATAATGTTGAATTTAAATAATTAAATAAATCCTAAAAATGAATTAAATCTTTTAAATTTAATATAAAATAAACCATAGCTCAGATGAAAATACTTTCTACATGAAAGTTGTTCAGAACAACGAGACGATTCCGGATACGCAGCCTGTTCGTCCGCCACACATCCCTAACATAGCAAACACGCAACTTTCCCCCTCCGGTTCATCTGCCCGAAAACGCGAAACACCGGGAATACTTTCCCGGATGTTCCCCCCCTCCTTCACCGGTATCTCCTCATACCGCGTTAGGGCACCTCTAGCACCGATACTTGTCATGTCAGGCATCGCTATGCACCTGCTTGCTTAAATATTTATTGTTTCTTCCCCCTCTTCTCCCGCTAGACACCGAGACCGACGCTGCTGCTGCCCAGTTCGACTTCGGAGTTGACGACCCCTCTCTCTTGCCAGAGCAACCAGGCAAGCCCCCGCCTGATCACCAGATATCGCCTATTCTCTTCTATACTGCTTGCGTTAGAGTAGTGTAGCATGTTACTGCTTTCCATTATACCTATCCTGACGCATAGCCTGTCCTTGTTACTACTGTTGTTACCTTTACCTGCAATCTTACATGCCTAGTATAGGATGCTAGTTTCCATCAGTGGCCCTACATGCTTGTCCGTCTGCTGTGCTATACTATCGGGCCGTGATCACTCGGGAGGTGATCACGGGTATATACTACATACTTTATACATGATACATGTGGTGATTAAAGTCGGGTCGGTTCGAGGAGTACCCGCGAGTGATTCACAGATTGGGGGCTGAAAGGACCTTTGTCCTGACGGCCCTCTGGGTATTTGATCTGAGTCTGGCCATTTGGTCTATACGCACTAACCAACTATGCGGAAGTAGTTATGGGTATCCCGACGTCGTGGTATCAGCCGAAGCCTTCGTGACGCCAGCGACTGAGCGGCGCGCGCCAGATTGGACCGCGTGACGTGACTTCCGTTGTACTGGAGGTTGCTAGGTCTGCTTCCGGCCGCGTTCGCAACGTGCAGGTGTGCATTGGGCGATGGGCCCAGACCCCTGTGCGCTTAGGTTTAGACCGGCGTGCTGGCCTCTCTGTTGTGCCTAGGTGGGGCTGCGACGTGTTGATCTTCCGCGGCCGGGCATGACCCAGGAAAGTGTGTCCGGCCAAATGGGATCAAGCGTGTTGGGTTATGTGGTGCACCCCTGCAGGGAAGTTTAATCTATTCGAATAGCCGTGTCCCTCGGTAAAAGGACGACTGGGAGTTGTACCTTGACCTTATGACAACTAGAACCGGATACTTAATAAAACACACCCTTCCAAGTGCCAGATACAACCCGGTGATCGCTCTCTAACAGGGCATCAAGGAGGGGACTGCCGGGTAGGATTATGCTATGCGATGCTACTTGGAGGACTTCAGTCTACTCTCTTCTAATTGCTGCAAGACGGAGGTGACCAGAAGCGCAGTCCTCGATAAGACTAGCTATCCCCCTCTTATTCTTGCTTTCTGCAGTTCAGTCCAGTGATATGGCCCTTTACACATATACCCATGCATATGTAGTGTAGCTCCTTGCTTGCGAGTACTTTGGATGAGTACTCACGGTTGCCTTGTTCCCCCTTTTCCCCCTTTCTTTACCCGGTTGCTGCGACCAGACGATGGAGCCCAGGAGCCAGACGCCACCGTGGATGACGACTACTACACTGGAGGCGCCTACTTCTACGTGCAGCCCGCTGTCGACGACCAGGAGTAGTTTAGGAGGATCCCAGGTAGGAGGCCTGCGCCTCTTTCGATCTGTATCCTAGTTTGTGCTAGCCATCTTATGGCAACTTGTTTAACTTATGTCTGTACTCAGATATTGTTGCTTCCGCTGACTCATCTATGATCGAGCACTTGTATTCGAGCCCTTGAGGCCCCTGGCTTGTATTATGATGCTTGTATGACTTATTTGTGTTTTAGAGTTGTGTTGTGATATCTTCCCGTGAGTCCCTGATCCTGATCGTACACATTTGCGTGCATGATTAGTGTACGATTGAATCGGGGGCGTCACAAGTTGGTATCAGAGCTGACTGCCTGTAGGAATCCCCCTTCCACACTCCTTGGCCGAAGTCGAGTCTAGTCATTGCAAAACTTTTACTAACATGGCTGTGTGCCTTACGGGCCCACGTCGCCATCGGGTGGTAGTAGGATCTTTTACTTCTTGACCTATACTCTGGGACTCTGACAACTCTTCTATTCAGGTTAAATTATTTTGCTAAAATCTAACTCTAGGTTCTCGTTACCACTTCCTGCCCGAGAGCCCTTTAATACGGATGATCGACTGCTTCAACGGAAGATTCTGACAATACTCTCGGATGTTCCCTCGATACTTTGTGCCATCCCTCTTGCAATTCCCCTTCCACCGTAAACCCTTAAGGATAACTACTTACAGTTGTTATTCTTACATTCATCCCTAGTTGGTCTTGTTATCACAAGATACCCCGAAACACTCGTCGTTGTTTCGATAATCCTTTGAGCTTAGTGCCTTGCAGTTCTTGACACATGAATATCCTACGGATAATTTCTCACACTTACCGAGTATGTCATCAATCTTCGAAATACCATTCGATCTTCCAAAAATCCTCAGGAGCCTATTGCTCTTGAAATTCTTGCTTGCTTACATTTTGGTTAATCCCATAAGTCTAGTAATCTTATTGGCATCCTTTGTCACTATCATTTAAGTCTATTGATTCTATATGCGTGCGAATGCACGCAATCATCAGTTGATCCTTATAAATTATCTTTCCACTCAGACGTCTTTCGAACATCAGCTGGTTCTCAGCCAATCAGATTGCCATCGATGGTACCCCTAAGTCTATTCAACTATTCCCTCCTTAATCAGAGCATTTGCTTCTGATCCCTTGAAATGGGAAATCATAAATCCTTTGCGATTGAGCTTTGAATTAGTCAGTTGTTTCTATCATATGATCTCCTTGCATTCTTTCTTCTTCTGGTTGAGTACCGATGCTCACATCAGATCCCTTATGGACCACCAGATCCTTTGTTGGATTTTATCTGACAATGCACTTCATATTCAATAACCTTACGAGCCTATTCTCGGATACATAATGCCTTTGGTAAATTGTATCCTCTACTTTCTCGACCATGCTCTGCCTTCGAGCTTGAGCTAAATTACTCCTAAAGATTGTGGTATATGTTTCTAAGATGCCCCGAAGGGTTGAACCTATTCCTTCTCTAAAACCGTGTGAACCCGAAAGTTTTCACGAGTCATATTCTCCTGGTGATTTACTAGATAAAATTTCAACAATACAACTTCATCGAACGCGAGAAGTGGATGAAAGGTTATGCATTGGAGAAGTGGGAGTCGACCTTGAACTTTATGTTCATGCCCATGTACATGATGTACAACTTCTCATCGAAGCCTCTTTCAAAATTAATTATTCCCTTGATATAAGTTCATCTTATATCTGGGGTCTGCCCCCTTTACAAACATGGTTCCGACCATGTTCTCCTTTAAATACCATTTTCGATGCAAGTGTAAGCACTTGTCTTCTGTGGATCAATACCCCAGTCCAACATCTACTTTGATCCGTCTTCGAGTATTACCCCCTGGTATCTCAAGATTATTTTTGAACTGCATAACTTCTTATGAGTTCTTCATCAAGTACTACATTCTCACTGATTACAGTTTTCACGGGCTCTGAGTTATTAAACACTCAAAGACAACGATAACTGAATCGAGTCTGCCCTACGGTTCAACAACTCTTGATAATCTTCTTTAAGTCCGAGTTTGTACTCGATCATGTCATTCCTAGCCTGATCGGCTATATCATTAACATGCTAAATCTTAACCGTGCTACCTGGTCCTTCTTCCCAGAACACAATTTTCGACACTGAGCTAAGCTTACGTTGATTTCCTTGTCTTATCATTCCACCTCAGACAACAAGCTTGGTTTCGAGTTTGTGTCGTACCCATGGTTCCAATAACCTCTTGCTTCATCATTCTTTTGACTTGATGTGATCGTGGATCGATTACATCTTCAGGTAATCTCTCGACAAATGTGTCGTGATCATTATCAACTTTCTGACCTATTCCAGAATATCAATCAAATTCATGATAAGAATTACCATCCTTGCCCCTCGATGATTTGTGTGTCATCGACTACTTCCTTGCCTTCTTTCCAACACAAACTTGTTCGTGTTGTGGCTATACCTTGAGTTCCTTGTTAACCGACTTATGTTATGTTCTACCTTGAAGTATTACCATCTTCTATGTCAAGAATGTCGTGAGAAATTCACCACCTCTTAAGAATTCTTGGTATGGTGATACTTCTCACCCTCACCATTCTTTCTTGGTACCCGTGTTGTTTCTAACCGCAATACCGACAATTGAACTATGATGTGTGAATTCAAAACTTCTAGCAACCCTATTGCTTTGGAGTGAATGGTCGAGTTTCTTTCTAATTCTTTTTGTTCGTCAAGTCACCATTCTAACATTGATCGTGCAACCCAGCCCATATTTCGGGTGCACCTTTCAACCAATGTTTAATTGTGTATGTCTTTCCTCGAGCATACAACATTATATCATTAGAATTGACAAGTGTCATCTTCTTGTTCACATTATTGTGGAAAGCCATCCGTTTGGAATTCTCGATGAATTGTCGCTAAGCCCATCAGCCACCTTCTCATCCCCTCCTTGGTTTAAGGATGAACTATTGCTTCAAGAACCCGCTCCCGTAGTTCATCTCCCGAGAATCTTCGATGTCATCTCGTCAATTTGTATCGCACCTTTTCTCCTCAAGCATCGTGAGTTTGAGGTATCATAACACTGACCAGATCTGAATCTCGGTCAGATATGATGGTTGGAACATTTTTTCAAGAGTTATAACACTGGTCCTTTATAACCCGGTAAGGTGATGGCATGCCCAGCACACCTGGCCGGATGACCTGCTGTTATAGTTTCCTTATTAGCAAGGTTATCCATTCTTCCATGAGGAAATTGTAAGAATTATTCTACAAGTTGTTCCTGATGGATCCTTCCTGTATCCAAAGTCTGACCTTTGCCTGAAGACCATGTCAATACTATCTCGAAGCATGTCAATGGTACTCCGATTTTCAATAAGAACATTTGAAGCACAATGCTAAATTTTCTTTATCAATTATTCAAACACCGTTGTTTGGGTAATGTCATATATTTCCTCCCCCTTACCCAAATGGTTTACTACTTTCTATCCTGTCATGGATATCATGCTCTGCTTGTCCTTGGGAAGGATATACCCTTGAAATATGTGTTTAAACACATTTTCCTTTCCATTGTTTCGTCTAACCTTTCTGGTGATCATTATGATCTAAGCAGTATTAATTCCCTGGTTATGTTAACACCTCATTGTACAATTCTGTCAGTAAGACCCTGTTACTATTGTTGATGACATTCCGGTAACCACCGATGGACGAGAACTTTGCCTATTGGTCCGCCTCGTTCAACGAGCAGGAAAATGGTTCTCTTTGTCCCTCGCCCTTGGTACCGACATTGCTGCCAACATAAATGGCTGGCTACCCTCTGACGTACCTTACTATCGTGCCCGTGCAAGATGTCAGCACCCTTGCTACTTTTAACCCACATGGTGGGCCCATAACCCACAGTTCCACAGGATCGAAACCTAACTCTCCTGTACACCCCCTATTCCCAAAGTTATTCCTCGCGCGTGGCCTCGTATGTAGTTCACGGCCACCGTCCTAGTGATCAATTCTGGTAACAGACGCAATATTCAATCTCGTTGCTTTGGACCCGTTCCGCATGTTGTTTCAGACATCGAACGACTGCCTATCCGTTTGAAACTTCTCATGGTACCTTCTTACTTTACTCTTGATATTTTCTTAAGTATCTATTCGAGAGTAACTTTCTACCACATTCCCAGAGTTATCTGCCAGATAGTCAGCCTTGTAAGGTCCGTTCTTCCGAAGATACCCATTATCCTTTTTTCGTAAGTACGATGGAACCCCCGAAGAAAGGATGACGACTTTATCATGATGCCCTGAAGTAGAGGAATGAAGTTAGCAACACAATGGATCGACCTCTTCGAGAAGAGCAACCAACACCGAGAAGACCCGTTAGGATTTCGTAACCAATCCCTCCCCCCTCACTTCCCCTCTTAAATCTTGGGACGAGATTTCTTGTAGTGGAGGAGAATTGTAACACCCGGATAATTAAGCTACAGTAAAACTCGGTAAATGGTGCCATGTCATCTCCGGTTACTGTTGATAGGCCCGCGTTAGTTCAAACCGATTCAAATTAAAAATTTATTTAACGACAAACATCAAAAGTTTTCAAATGTAAAAAACTAAAATGTACAAACTGTGGAAAATATTTCAGAAGTAATTATGGTGGTGAACCAACATTTTGTAAAGCGTTTTAGTGCACTAAAATAAAATAGAACAATAAAAGAAAACTAAAAACAAAACAACAACAAAAAAAATATAGAAAGAGGAGACCCCCCCCCCTTTGGGCCACGGCCCAGCTGGCCTCTGGGCCAATCAGGCCGACAAGGCCGGTCCACCCCGGCGCCCTACTAGGTCACCCCGACCTCCCCCACCGAACCAACCCCATCGCTCGAACTCGAGGACGTGAGTCATTTTCTCTCCCCGACGGCGATAGCCTAGGGTTTGGACATACTCCGGCGCCGCGGCCGGATCTTACCTTCTTTTCCCCGATCGAACCTGCCGGTGATCCCCTGGACTCGGGCTGATCAAGGGAGGCCCCTCGTGACCTTACCCGGCCTTGGTTCTAGTGGTTTCTCCGGCAGATCGATCTAGGGTTTTCGTTGGTGGCGACTAGACTGCTCGGTTCATGGCGTCGGGATCAAGCTCGCTGGGGCGGCATGGCAAGGAGACGACGGAGGAGCTGCTAGCCAGGTTGAATTTGCAGGAGGAGGAAGATGATGATTTCGTGTGGGAGGAGGAGTTGCCGGACCTGGGGGCGCTGGCGAAGTGGCTAGCCATAGCCAGGGTACACACTACAAGGACTTTCAGCCCTAATGCTCTTTATGGGGACATGCGTGAAGCCTGGAATCCAGCGAAAACGGTGGTCTGGAGGAAGGTGAAGGACAACTTGTTCACAGCGCAGTTTGGTTGTCTAGGGGATTGGAATAAGGCCATGCTAGAGGGGCCATGGCTTTTCAGAGACCAAGTAGTGATTTTGGTGGAGTATGATGGGTTCAAAAACCCTGATAGCATCAAGTTGGATAAGTTGGCAGTTTGGCCGCAAATCCATCGTTTACCTGACAACTTTTTGATCGAGCCTGCAGTCAGGGGGATGGCATCGCGAATTGGCGAGGTGGAATAAGTGCAGCTCAAGCTACCGGCAGGTTTCTTTGGTGAATTTGTCTGTGTGAGGGTGAAAATCGATATCAACGCAAAAATTAAGAGGTTTGTCACTGGAAAGAAGGGGGATGAACGAGTTAGATATCAAGTAAAATACGAGAAATTACCTGTCTTTTGCTTTAACTATGGTGAATGCGGGCATTGGCACGAGGAGTGTGGTGATGGTGTTCATGATGAGACAAAGTTTGAGTGGGGTGACTTTGTTCTGGCTGACAATATTCGCTTCAGGCAACCTGGCAGAGGTGGTTTTGGTAACCAGAGGGGACGAGGCGGCTCAAGGAATGCAGGAGGAAGAGGTATGGGGCGAGAGCAGTATAACCCCAATCAAAGTTGGCGCTTCAATGCATATCAGAATGAACCTCGCAGGGAGGCGGGGAGGCAGGATGAAAGAGAGGACAATGCAATGACCACAGAAGTATCGGGGCCAAGCGAGCCCAAGGGTATGATCGAGGAACCGACTGCTGCAACACTGGGGGTAGTGGTGGCAAGTAACAAGAGGCAATCTTCGGACAAGAACCATCCAGAGACAGTTCAGTCGAGCGATGATGGAGAAGGGGACGTGGTCCCAGTGAGCCCTACAGCTCTTGTAATCTCTGGAAAGCCGGCCGGGGTTCCACCGATGCCGCCTGTATATGTGTCTCCAAGGAAAGAGGTGAAGCGATGGAAGAAAGATGTTGGCAATAAAGGAGCCCTATTTAAGGAGCTGTCTGATGCAAGGACACCGAGTATGGTGACAGATGGAGTGGAACGTGGCAAGGACCAGTATGATGGATCGGTGGGCTCCTCCGAGGAGTGCCGCCGGATGCAATGAGTTCATTTTGTTGGAACTGTCGCGGCGCGGGTAAAGCCGCGCCAGTTCGTGAGCTTCGCGACTTTGCGAAGAAATTTACCCCTACCGTGCTGTGTATTGTTGAAACTCAAATAAAGGGTGCACGTGTAGAAGCTTTAGCTAACACTTTGGGCTATGATAATGCCTATGCGATAGATAGTTAAGGAAGAAGTGGAGGAATAGGGATTTTTTGGAATAATACAATAAATGTTGAGATCTTGGGTGATTCTGTTTATCATATTGATGCAAAGGTGGTAGAGGAAGGGAAAGACCCATGGAGGTTGACATGCGTGTATGGCGAGGCCCAGACACAACTGAGACACCAAACATGGGATCTCCTAAAGGGGTTGGCGTCTTTCAGCAACCTCCCTTGGCTGTGTTTGGGCGATTTTAATGAAGTTTTACGTCTGGATGAACATGAGGGAGCTGCTAATCGGAGTAATGCACAAATACAAGGTTTCCGTGATGCGGTTGACATTTGCATGTTGATGGACTTGGGCTATCATGGCAGATTTTGGACCTTTGAGAAAAAAGTGACCGGGGGATCCTACACCCGCGTGAGGCTTGACAGAGCGATGGCCACAGCTGATTGGGCGATGCTTTTCCCTATGGCCAAGGTTACAAACTTAACTTCGGCGTCCTCGGATCATGGACCAATACTCGTGCAGTTTGAAGAGGTTTTACCACGCCCTAAACCGAGCTTCCGGTATGAAGTGATGTGGGAGTCACATGAATCATGGCGTGACACTATCAGCTCAGGATGGAGCGAACTGCAAGCGGATCAAGGAGTTGAGGGGATTCGCAGAAAATTGGAGCTTCTGTCAAAGAACCTCTCGGCATGGGAGGATGCAACTTTTGGAAGTGTTAGGAAGGAGATCAAGAAGGCAAAAGCGGAGCTAGAGAGGCTTTGGAGTGTTCCGTCTAGGACTGCTCCAAATCACCTTGAGCAAAAGTTGAATGAACGACTGGTTGAGCTCTATCATAGGGAGGAGTTAATGTCGAGACAAAGATCGCGCATACAGTGGCTGACTGCGGGTGATCGCAACACAAATTTTTTTCACATGAGAGCAAATATGCGGCGTAGGAAGAATATGATTCGAGCTCTACACAACGCGCTGGGTATAAGAGTAGAGGACAAGGCTGAGATGAAACAACTTGTGACAGATTTCTATAAAACCTTGTACACGACGGAAGGTGTATAGGTGGTAGATGATGTATTACAACATGAGGAAGTAAAGCAGGCCCTGTTTCAGATGTTTCCTACGAAGGCACCGGGGCCAGATGGTTTTCCTGCACACTTCTATCAGCGCCATTGGGACATTTGTGGGGATGAAGTAACTAAACTGGTGCTTCGGATCATCCGTGGAGAGGAGACTGCTGCAAGCATTAATGATACGGTACTCGTGTTGATACCCAAGGTACAAAATCCCACTCTCCTTACCCAGTTTAGGCCTATCAGCCTTTGCAATGTGATTTATAAAATAGCTTCTAAAGTGGTGTCGAATAGATTGAAGTTGATATTGCCAGATATTATCTCAAAGGAGCAATCAGCCTTTGTTCCTGGGAGGTTGATCACGGATAATATTATTTGTGCGTATGAATGTTTGCACTTCATGAAGAGAAACAGATCCAAGACAAACAGCTTTTGTGCACTTAAGCTTGATATGATGAAGGCATATGACAGACTAGAGTGGCCTTATCTAAAGGCAATTATGGTTAAGCTTGGCTTTGCACCAGATTGGATCCATACAGTTATGAGCATGATCACTTCTGTTTCATTCTCGGTCTTGTTTAATGGAGAAAGATTAGATAGATTCTCACCTTCCAGGGGTATCAGGCAGGGAGATCCTATTTCCCCTTACTTATTCTTGATTGCAGCGGAGGGCCTTTCGTGCCTTTTAAAACACAGTTCTCAGTCATTAGTGCTCGGTGGCATAAAGGTGGCGCCCACGGCTCCGGTAGTGAACCACCTTTTGTTTGCAGATGACAGCCTGCTGCTTTTCAAGTCTAGTGTCCAGGGGGCAAATGAGGTTTCAAACCTACTTGATGCATATTGCTTGGCTTCGGGCCAAAGGGTAAACTATGATAAATCGTCCATATTTTTCAGTAAGGGATGCACGGAGACCCTTAGGGTGGAGATAAAGAATATACTTAATGTGCAGAATGAGTCTTTGAGTGAAAAGTATTTGGGTCTGCCGACCGATGTTGGACAGTCCAAAAATGGCACCTTCAAATATTTACGAGACAGAGTTTGGGAAAGGATAAAGGGATGGATGGAGAAACTTTTATTAGTGGCAGGAAAGGAGGTTCTCATAAAATCTGTGGCTCAAGCTTTACCAGTTTTTTCGATGTCTTGCTTCAGATTACCTCGAGGCCTTTGTGAAAGCATTACGTCACTCATTCGTCAATTTTGGTGGGGGAGCAAGAGAGGCAAGAGGAAACCATGTTGGGTAGCTTGGGATTTGATGACCCGACCGAAAAGTTTGGGAGGACTTGGCTTTTGGGATATAGAAATCTTCAACTTGGCACTTTTGTCTCGGCAAATTTGGAGATTATTGAATGATCCCTCCTCTCTTAGTGCACAAATCCTTAAAGCATCATATTTTCCACAATGTACAGTCCTTGAAGCTCAACTAGGTCCACATCCTTCTCAGGTGTGGCGATCTATACTTGATGGGAGAGATATTATCACCCAAGGAGCTATCCGGCGTATTGGTGATGGAACTACCACGAACATATGGCAACATAGTTGGATCCCAAGGGACGGAATGATGAAGCCGGTGGCCTCCTTAGTTGCTAACCCACCGCAACTGGTTTCTGATCTGATCGACCACACTAGAGCTGCGTGGCGAGAGGACTTGCTTAGACAGGTGTTCATACCCATTGATGTGGAGGCGATCTTGCAAATACCGCTCTGTACACAGCTTGTGGACGATTTCTGGGCGTGGAATGATGATCCAAGGGGGCGTTTTTCTGTACGGTCAGCTTATAAGATGATTGTCAAGATCAAGATTGGGCGCGAGGCATGGCTGGAGGAAAGGGAGGATCCTTCTAACTCTGAACATGAGATGAGGGGGTGGAACTCGCTATGGAACATGTCAGTGCCACCGAAACTGCGCTTTTTCACTTGGCGATTGGCGCAACACTCACTCCCTACGGGAGATGTCCTAAACCATCGTTATATGGCCACTACGAGTGCTTGCTCCCTATGCGGAGGGCAGGATAGCTGGCGGCATTCTTTGCTGGAGTGTAATGTGTCTAGGTGTGTGTGGGCACTTTCAGAAGCCGAGATGGTCGAGCACATGTGGGCAACCTCAGAACCTGACGCACGGCTGTGGCTCTTTGCCATGAATGACTCTCTTCCACCGGAGCAATTTCAGTTGATGATTGTTACTTTATGGGCGATTTGGAGTGCAAGACGGAAAGATATACATGAGGATATATACCAGACTCCGTTTGCCACTGACAACTTCATCAAAGCTTACTTATCAGACATAGAGTTTTTGAAGAAGAAGGAGGAAGCACATGGGATAGCAGTACCACGACCACGTACGTGGATTCCACCACCAACAGATTACTACAAACTCAATGTGGACGTGGCCGTGTCACGCCCAGGTACGTTTGGCGTAGTTGGTGTGGTTTGCAGGGATGAGAGAGGTTTGTTCATGGGAGCGTCAGCTCTCGTTTTCAGAGGACTGCACAACCCCCAGGTGCTAGAAGCACTAGCTGTTCGGGAGGCATTAGCACTTTCAGAAGATCTCCATATCAACCATTTACTTGTTGCCTCCGATTCCAAGGTGGTGGTAGATGCAATCAGACAGGGAAGCTCAGCAGAATTTGGAGCCATTGTCGAGGAAATCAAGGCTAGAGCAACTACCTTTATTTCATGTTCGTTTACTCATGAGTATAGGACCTCCAATACGGAGGCCCATAAACTCGCAAAGCATGCGTTATCTTTAGGGTTTGGCCGACACACTTGGCTAGGACAACCCGGTGATCTTCTTTTTGTACCTATGAACATTATGATTCAGTAATAAAGCTTTGTGAGATTCTCAAAAAAAAAAAACCGAACCAACCCAATCCACTCCCCACTCTCCCTCGAAATATCTCCCTCCTCTCTCCCGATTGGATCAGGATCGAGAGGAGGATACTGCTCCCCGCCGCCTGGATCGACGCCGCCTCGACCTCGCCTGCGTCCGCCGCGTCGGCCTGCCTCCTCCTCATCGCCGGCCTGCTTCCCCTCCGGCGCCGTCGTCCCCATATCCCACCTCGAACCCCGTTGCCTAGTCCCCACGCTCCCGCGGTGAGGCTCCCTCCTCTCCTTCTCTTCCACGTGCGCTCACTCGCGCGAAACTGCACCCCAGCCTCTAGCGCACAGCGCTCGCCTCGCTCGCACACGCCTGCGCTCGCGCGTGGCCCTACCTTCCCGCAGCACGCCCGCGCCTCACGGCCTTCGCACCCGCGACACACCCGCTTCGCCTTGCCCCGCGTGCCATGCCATGGCCGCGTCCACCTGCGCGCCTGCCCGCGCGTTGGCCGGTCGCCGCGCCCCTCCTCCCGCCTGCTGCCGGCTGCCTACCGCCCCGCCTTCGACCAACCCTCCCCCTACAACGTCGTGGCCGCGAGCTCGTGCCTCCGGCCTCTCCCCCTTCTGCCCAGTCTTGCCCCGCTTGGCGCCTCCACTCGGGACCGCCCGTGGCCACCGCTGCCGGCCCCCCCGCAGCCACCTGCGCCTGCCTCCGTCGCGTCGCCTCCCGCTCATCCTTGCAGCCGCCGCCCCGCCGTTGCCTCGCTGCACCGGCCGCATCTGCCCCCTGGCCGCTCATCGCCGCTGCGCGCGCGCATCCGCGCTTGGCCGTGCCCCTGCTCGCCAGCGCGCGCCCATGCCCCACTCTCCCACTGCACCCTGTCAGCCGCGCCGCCCCGCGACCACGCCGGCGCGTGCGCTCGGCGCTGCTCCCCTTCCCCGCGGTTGCTGCAGCTCACTGCGGTGGCCGCCGGAGCCCCAATACATCCCGCCCTGTGGCTGGCCTAGGCGAGCGCCCAATCGGGCTGGCACCCGATACCCGCGCGGCCTGTGCCCGCTATGGCCCCCTGGGCCTATGACGTGGGGGCCCCACCCCCAAAACGTTTAAAAAAAGAGGAATAAAAAAAAATAATAAATAATAATAATAAATTAATTAATTAACTAAATTAATTAAGTTAATTAATCCTACTTAATTAACCTAATTAACCTGTTAGTCTAACTAAACAGTAATTAGTTTAGCCTAAATCCCTAATCAACCTAACAGTGTATGACAGGTGGGTCCCACTGGACCCACACGTCAGGTTGACCAGGTCAATGGTCAACGTTGACTGCTAACATCACTCTGATGTCATGCTGACGTCATCAATTACTGTCCTGGAAATGTTGAATTTAAATAATTAAATAAATCCTAAAAATGAATTAAATCTTTTAAAATTAATATAAAATAAACCATAGCTCAGATGAAAATACTTTCTACATGAAAGTTGTTCAGAACGACGAGACGATTCCGGATACGCAGCCCGTTTGTCCGCCACACATCCCTAACATAGCAAACACACAACTTTCCCCCTCCGGTTCATCTTCTCGAAAACGCGAAACACCGGGAATACCTTCCCGGATGTCCCCCCCCTCCACCAGTATCACCTCATACCGCATTAGGGCACCTCTAGCACCGATACTTGTCATGTCAGGCATCTCTATGCACCTGCTTGCTTAAATATTTATTGTTTCTTACCCCTCTTCTCTCGCTAGACACCGAGACCGACGCTGCTGCTGCCCAGTTTGACTACGGAGTTGACGACCCCTCTCTCTTGCCAGAGCAACCAGGCAAGCCCCCCCTTGATCACCAGATATCGCCTATTCTCTTCTATACTGCTTGCATTAGAGTAGTGTAGCATGTTACTGCTTTCCGTTATACCTATCCTGATGCATAACCTGTCCTTGTTACTACTATTGTTACCTTTACCTGCAATCCTACATGCCTAGTATAGGATGCTAGTTTCCATCAGCGGCCCTACATTCTTGTCCATCTGCTGTGCTATACTATCGGGCCGTGATCACTCGGGAGGTGATCACGGGTATATACTACATACTTTATACATGATACATGTGGTGATTAAAGTCGGGTCGGCTCGAGGAGTACCCGCGAGTGATTCACAGATTGGGGGCTGAAAGGACCTTTGTCCCGACGGCCCTCTGGATGGATCTTTGTGGCGGAGCGACAGGGCAGGTTGAGACTACCTGGGTGAGAGGTGGGCCTGGCCCTGGTCGGCGTTCGCGGATACTTAACACGCTTAACGAGATCTGGGAATTTGATCTGAGTCTGGCCATTTGGTCTATACACACTTGTTGGGCAACGTAGTAATTTCAAAAAAATTCCTACGCACACGCAAGATCATGGTGATGATATAGCAACGAGAGGGGAGAGTTTTCGTCCACGTACCCTCGTAGACCGTAAGTGGAAGAGTTAGCACAACGCGGTTGATGTAGTCGTACGTCTTCACGATCCGACCGATCCAAGCACCGAATGTACGGAGCCTCCGAGTTCAGCACACGTTCAGCTCGATGACGCTCTCCGGCCTCCGTTCCAGCCGAGCTCCGGAGATGAGTTCCGTCAGCACGACGGCGTGGTGACGATGATGATGTTCTATCGGCGCAGGGCTTCGCCTAAGCTCCGCGACGATATGACCGAGGTGGAATATGGTGGAAGGGGGCACCGCACACGGCTAAGGAACGATCCGTAGATCAACTTGTGTGTCCATGGGGTGCCCCCTGCCCCCGTATATAAAGGAGGGAGGGAGGAGGAGGCAGGCCCTAGGAGGGGCGCGCCATGGGGAGTCCCACTCCCACCGGGAGTAGGATTCCCCCTTTCCTAGTCCAACTAGGAGTCCTTCCATGTATTAGGAGTAGGAGACAAGGAAGGGGATGAGAGAAGGGAAGGAAGGAGGGGGTGCGGCCCCTCCCCCTAGTCCAATTTGGACTAGGCCATGGGGGGGCGCGCGGCCTGCCCTAGGCAGCCCCTCTCTCTTTCCCGCAGGGCCCAATAAGGCCCAATACTTCTCCCCGGCGAATTCCTGTAACTCTCCGGTACTCCGAAAAATACCCGAATCACTCGGAACCTTTCTGAACTCCGAATATAGTCGTCCAATATATCGATCTTTACGTCTCGACCATTTCGAGACTCCTCGTCATGTCCCCGATCTCATCCGGGACACCGAACTCCTTCGGTACATCAAAACTCATAAACTCATAATATAACTGTCATCGAAACCTTAAGCGTGCGGACCCTACGGGTTCGAGAACTATGTAGACATGACCTAGAACTATTCTCGGTCAATAACCAATACGGGACTTGGATGCCCATATTGGCTCCTACATATTCTACGAAGAAATTTATCGGTCAAACCGCATAACAACATACGTTGTTCCCTTTGTCATCGGTATGTTACTTGCCTGAGATTCGATCGTCGGTATCCAATACCTAGTTCAATCTTGTCACTGGCAAGTCTCTTTACTCGTTCTGTAATGCATCATCCCATAACCAACTCATTGGTCACATTGCTTGCAGGGCTTATAATGATGTGCATTACCGAGAGGGCCCAGAGATACCTCTCCGACAATCGGAGTGACAAAACCTAATCTCGAAATACGCCAACTCAACATGTACCTTCGGAGACACCTGTAGTACTCCTTTATAATAACCCAGTTACGTTGTGACATTTGGTAGCACCCAAAGTGTTCCTCCGGTAAACGGGAGTTGCATAATCTCATAGTTACAGGAACATGTATAAGTCATGAAGAAAGCAATAGCAACATACTAAACGATCAAGTGCTAGGCTAATGGAATGGGTCAAGTCAATCACATTATTCTCCTAATGATGTGATCCGATTAATTAAATGACAACTCTTTTGTCCATGGCTAGGAAACATAAACATCTTTGATAAACGAGCTAGTCAAATAGAGGCATACTAGTGACACTATGTTTGTCTATGTATTCACACATGTATTATGTTTCCAGTTAATACAATTCTAGCATGAATAATAAACATTTATCATGAAATAAGGAAATAAATAATAACTTTATTATTGCCTCTAGGGCATATTTCCTTCAGTCTCCCACTTGCACTAGAGTCAATAATCTAGTTCACATCGCCATGTGATTTAACACCAATATTCATATATGTATATGATTAACACCCATAGTTCACATCATCATGTGACCAACACCCAAAGGGTTTACTAGAGTCAATAATCTAGTTCACATCGCTATGTGATTAATACCCAAAGAGTACTAAGGTGTGATCATGTTTTGCTTGTGAGAGAAGCTTAGTCAACGGATCTGTCACATTCAGAGCCGTGTGTGTTTTGCAAATATTCTATGTCTACAATGCTATGTACGGAGCTACTCTAGCTAATTGCTCCCACTTTCAATATGTATCCAGATTGAGACTTAGAGTCATCTGAATCGGTGAAAAAGCTTGCATCGAGGTAACTTTTTACGACGGGCTCTTTTATCACCTCCATAATCGAGAAATATTTCCTTAGTCCTTACTAAGGATATTCTTGACCAATGTCCAGTGATCTACTCCTAGATCACTATTGTACTCCCTTGCCAAATACAGAGCAAGGTATACAATATGTCTGGTACATAGCATAGCATACTTTATAGAACCTATGACTGAGGCATAGGGAATGACTTTTCATTCTCTTTCTATTTTCTGCTGTGGTCGGGATTTGAGTCTTACTCAATTTCATACCTTTGCAACACAGGCAAGGACTCTTTCTTTGACTGTTCCATTTTGAACTACTTCAAAATCTTGTCAAGGTATGTACTCATTGAAAAACTTATCAAGCGTCTTGATCTATCTCAATAGATTTTGATGCTCAATATGTAAGTAGCTTTGCCGAGGTCTTTCTTTGAAAAAAACTCCTTTCAAACACTCCTTTATGCTTTGCAGAATAATTCTACATTATTTCCGATCAACAATATGTCATTCACATATACTTATCAGAAATGTTGTAGTGCTCCCACTCACTTTCTTGTAAATACAGGCTTCACCGTAAGTCTGTATAAAACAATATGCTTTGATCAACTTATCAAAGCGTATATTCCAACTCCGAGATGCTTGCACCAGTCCATAGATGGATCGCTGGAGCTTGCGTATTTTGTCAGCACCTTTAGGATTGACAAAACCTTCTAGTTGCATCATATACAACTCTTCTTTAAATCCATTAAGGAATGTAGTTTTCTTTATCCATTTGCCAGATTTCATAAAAATGCGGCAATTTCTAACATGATTTGGACAGACTTAAGCATCGCTACGAGTGAGAAAATTTCTTCGTAGTCAACACCTTGAACTTTGTCAAAAACCTTTTTCGACAAGTCTAGCTTTGTAGATAGTAACACTACTATCAACGTCCGTCTTCCTCTTGAAGATCCATTCATTTTCTATGGTTTGCTGATCATCGGGCAAATCCATCAAAGTCCATACTTTGTTCTCATACATGGATCATATCTCAGATTTCATGGCCTCAAACCATTTTGCGGAATCTGGGCTCATCATCGCTTCCTCATAGTTCGTAGGTTCGTCATGGTCAAGTAACATGACCTCCAGAATGGGATTACCGTACCACTCTGGTGCGGATCTCACTCTGGTTGACCTACGAGGTTCGGTAGTAACTTGATCTGAAGTTACATGATCATCATCATTAGCTTCCTCACTAATTGGTGTAGTAGTCACAGGAACAGATTTCTGTGATGAACTACTTTCCAATTCGGGAGAATGTACAAATTACCTTATCAAGCTCTACTTTCCTCCCACTCACTTCTTTCGAGAGAAACTCCTTCTCTAGAAAGGATCCATTCTTAGCAACGAATGTTTTGCCTTCGGATCTGTGATAGAAGGTGTACCCAACAGTTTCCTTTGGTAATTCTATGAAGACGCACTTCTCCGATTTGGGTTCGAGCTTATCAAGTTGAAAACCTTTTTCATATAACGGCTCTGAATATGACAGACCCGTTGACTAACACTAGTGCAGAACCGGGCATTAGCACCGGTTCGTAAGGCTCTATAGTGCCGGTTACATAACCGGCACTAATTTGTGGTCACTAAAGGCCCCCCCCCCCCTTTAGTACCGGTTCAGCACGAACCGGTGCTAAAGGGCAACCATGTGGCACGAGCCAGCTCCGGGGACCTGGAGCCCTTTAGTACCGGTTGGTAAGACCAACCGGTACTATAAGGTTTGGGGTTTTTTTAGTTTTATGATTTCTTTTTCATTTAATTTTGTGTTTCCATTTTAATTCTTTTTTGTTTGCTGGTATTTTACGATACTACACATTGTACACGTTATGCATATATATATATATATATATATATATATATATATATATATATATATATATAGAATTTCTAGTAGAACCAATCATGCATATATATATTACATCAATGTCTCACAAATTAAACCACCGTATTAATTAATTCACATATACACACATGTATAGCTATATACAATTTCTCCTACATATGAATGTTGCCTTCGGAGCCAGTGGCATTAGCCTAATTGGTGCCTTCGGAGCACGATGACAATTGAAAGTGGTTTTCATGGGGGCGGTAGCGGGTAATAGAATTCTCCATTCGGATTTATGACCTGGTCGAGCAGAAATCCTGCTATTTCCTCTTGAAGTGCTTCTACGCGCTCCCTTTCTATGAGCTTCTCCCGCACCTCTTTGAACTGTTAAGAAGGAGATCAATATGCATGTGTATTAGTTGTGTGACTAGCTAGATATCGATAATGGTGTAAAAATTGTGAATAGTGTTCTCACAAGCGTACCCATTGCTGTCTTTGAGATCTGCTCCTTTCGGACACCATCATGCGAATGTTCTCGCAAACGCAGAATGCACACAGATCAGTCCCCTGCGCCTGCTTCAAGGCCTTTACGAGAATGGAATTTGATCAGATAAAAATTAATCAAGCATGATAATTAAAGAGATGGCAGCTAGCTAGCTAGCTAGTACTACTTAATTACTTACCTTGGGTCGAAACCATTGAAGCTTTTGTTTCCATTCACCTTCCGTGACGCTGATGAATCTTGCCCAAGCCCTGCCCGCCGACAAAGAAAATGAATAAAGGGGTTATTAAATAGTTCATATCATGAAATGACGAACTAAATAGGCCGAGATATATAGTTAATAATGATTGAAATTACCTGTTGACTATCCGATACAAGATGTTAAAGTCAGTGTTTTTTGAGATTAGTGAGTCCAGTACTTCAACTATTCTGGCGTCAACTTTAATGATACACAAGACCCTGTGAAATCTGCATGCACACACGTTTACATGTCTTAATTAAGCGGGCATATGTAAGTAAAAACATGTAGCTAGCTAGTAGGCAAAAACAGAGAATTTGTAGTACAAGACAGTGTGACTCACCCAAAGTGGTAAGGAAGTGGTATATCTTCATTGTATTTGAGGCGCTTCAAGAACTCTAGCATGATGTCCTCTACTTCCTTTGCATGATGTTCATTTATCTTCCATGTGTATTCATTAACGGTGTTTGGGTCAATGAACCCAATGCCAAAGCGTCCACCTTTTCTCATTTCATATATCTTCATCCTGCATAATACCACAGAAAAGAATATAGTGAGGATAATTACAGGTAATGATTGATCAAAAGGATCACTACAGCTAGCTTGAGACTTAAATTATAGAAAGAAATCACTTACAGACAATAGCAACTGACGATAGATTTGTCGAGTGCGTCTTGATTGTATAACTGAAACAGTTCTGAGTACTCAACGGACCCAGCTTTCTCATGGTAGTAATGGTCCTGCTTGACATTCACCATGAGGGACACTCGCTCTGAAATCTTGGTAATGTTGATGTACCATTGATGCAATTCATACATTCTCGTTGGGAGGTTCTTGACCTTGTCTGGCGCGACCAAAGGTTGGCCCCGGACATATTTCCGTTTTACTTCATCCTCTCTAAACAAAGGCATGGGCTCGATCTCGAGGAGTTGTCCAACAGTGATGTTGAGAACTTCAGCCTGCATTATATGCTCCTCCATTATTACCACATTGCCCACCTCGGGAACATGCACTGTTTGCCCACAATAATATTGGGGGCGCGTACTGTCACCTGTTGTTGGCACAACAAGCGAGGGGATCGATTGCGCCGCCTGTTCTCCCAGCTGGGGAATGGTTTTCCCGCATTTTTTGGCAGCTACTTCTTGTTTGCTCGATCCCGATGTAGACGTGCTTGCCTCCCTTTGTGCTCGATTTAACTTCCTGATGTGGCGCTCATAGTCTGTGTCAACAGGCTTGGAAGCTGGTGGCTGAGCCATACGAATGAAGTGGTCAATCGTTTCCTCAGGCACTTTCTCCCTTGGCGGCGATGGCGGTTTCGGTGCAAAATGGGCTTCCACCTCGGCCTTCGATATGGCTGTGATTTCCTCCTCGGACCTGTCATAAGACCTCTGCGGAAGAGGCTTGAGGCTTGGACCATATTTATATCGCTTGCCTCCGCCTGTACTTCCTGTACTACTTCGACTCGTACCACTACGCACCATAGCTGCGGGGTGTCTCTTCTGCGATTGCTGAGGCGGCGGAGATGGCTGACGGGACTGAGTTGGACGAGGAGGAGTGGCCTGAGGTTGTGCCGGACTTGGAGGAGGAGTGGACGTCTGATGCTGTGGCGGACTTGGAGGAGGAGGATTGTCCTGACACTTTGCCGGACTTGGAGGAGGAGGATTGTCCTGACACTTTGCCGGACTTGGAGGAGCGGGAGTCTGCTGACTCGGTGGCGGACTTCGACGAGGACTCGGGTGACGCGGTGTCGGTGGCCTTGGAAAGATGATGCAATCCTTTTTCCATAGGATGATACGATGTTTGGCCTCTCCGAGAAAGCGCTCGCTGTCACCTCCAGCAATGTCAAGCTGTAGCCCCGAATATGGTGGGTCCACCACCTCATCAACCAAGACACGAGCATAGCCCGCTGGAATCGGGTTGCAATGGAAGGTTGCCTCGGGGGGATTTGTGAAAGCACAGCCGTCCGCCACCTTCATGGATATGTTCTTCATTTTGACGTGTAGCTCGCAGTTAGTGTTCTCCGTGATGTCATCCACGGGGTATCTACCCAGCATTGCGTCATCCGGGACAGAACCCACGCTGCTTCTCGGCATGGATGGGCCAGTGCTATCCAATGCTGGATCATCCGCTAGCTGCTGCAGCTGCTGAGACCCCCTTTGATGGGTAAGTGAGTCAATCTGCTCCTGCTGCCGCTGGAATTTGACTGCCAATTCCGCTTGACTTGCTTCTAGGCCTGGAAGGCGTTCATAGTCCTACTTCCTCTGCTCCTCCTCCATCTTCCTCTTCTTCTCCTCCGCAATCTTCTTTCTCGCACGGGTTCTGTAGTCGTTGTTCCAGTCTGAAAACCCCTCATACCACGGCATAGAGCCCTTGCCTCGTGTTCTTCCCGGGTGCTCAGGATTTCCCAGGGCACGCGTAAGCTCGTCGTTCTCTCTGTTGGGCTGGAACACCCCCGTTCGTGCCTCTTCTATTGCAACAAGTATCGCATCGTCGGCTCCCTTCAGACTTGCCCTTGTCGAAACATTGCCTGTCTCCCGGTCCAACTCCCCCCCATGTGCATAGAACCAAGTCCTGGCCCTGGGGGGCCAGCTCTTAGTAGCCGGAGTGACACCTGCATCCTCCATCTCTTTCTCAGACTTATCCCACTTAGGCATTGCCACCGCATAGCCACCTGGCCCCAGCTTATGGAACTTATCCTTTTTTTCAGCATTCTTCTTGTTTATTCTCGACCGTTCCTTAGCTAATTCTGAATCCTTGAATTTCACGAAATCGTCCCAATGATCACGTTGGTTCTCCAGTGTTCCCTTGAATAATGGAGTCTTCCTTCCTCCGTTGACGTACTTGTTCCATTCACCATTCTTGTAGTTCTTGAATGCAGTCGCCATCATCCTAAGAGCAGCCTCTTTGACTTTCTGCACATCTGCTTCTGTGAAATGATCTGGTAGGGTGAAATGTTCCATGAGAGTATCCCAAAGCAGATCTTTTTGATTCTTGTCGACAAAAGTAACATCTGGACGTGGCTTTGCTGGCGCTCTCCATTCTTGAAGTTTGATCGGGAGTTGGTCCTTCACAAGAACTCTGCACTGACGAACGAACTTGTCCGCAATCTTCTTAGGCGCTAATGGTTTGCCAGTAGGGCCGCATGCCTCGATATTGTACTTTACGCCCGGCTTCAACTTTTTGTTCGGGCCTCGTTTCGTCCTTTTGCCTGAAGATTTGCTCGATCCGGATGGCTGAAAGAACAAAGATCGATTCGTTAATATATCTTCAAGTCATTTAAAACATGTGATGATCACCAGATGCCTGCTTACATAAATATATATACCTCGTCAGTGTTTGTTGTTTCAGGATCAACATGTTCTTCGTCATCGTCATAATCATAGTTCATGACTTCGTCGCGATCTAATATCATATCACCCTCTCCGGTGTTGTTTAGAAATTCGGAGCCGTCATAATCTTCTTCATTCTGATTATCATCTGCCCCGCGTATCATATCGAACATGGTCTGTTCTCCCTCTCTGTCGGTATTGTCTGCCATAGCTTTTGTTTAACTAATCCAAAAGAAATATAAAACAATTTAGTATTCAAATCTTGAATAATAGATATAATCTCGAATACATCGTCCAGAATAATAGATATAATCTCGAATACATCGTCTCGAATAATATATAATATTAATAGTACATCACTGGCTATTAGCTAATAAAGATTGAATACTACAAAAGAATCTAGGACACTTGCGATTCCTCCGGCGCGGGCGGTGGACACCCAAAGAGAAGGAACCCTCACAGGATCATAGCTGAAGTGAGATCCCTGAAGATACTGCCACGTATTGGAGAACCTGCCGCCCTCTAACGCAACCATGTAGCCATGGACGTGCTCGTCCTCCTCCCTGACACGGCGACGTACCACCTCCGGCGGGGCCGGGTCCCTCCGCACCGAAACTGGCCCACGCGAACGCCACCAAACGAGATCAGGGTCGACGACGGGACCCGCGGCCGGGTTCCTCGTCAAGCGGCGCGCCCCTCCAAGCAGCACCTCCCAGTGCCAGCCCGGCGGAGCCCAGTCCCGGACATGGGTCGTCTGGACGTCGTCGCGGACGGGTCGACGGCGAGGATACGGGCCGGGCATCGTCGAGAACAAATACTAGCTATATGCCCGCAAAAAGTAACATTTTTTTAATGATTGGATTTTGATAACTAAAATTTCTAACATTTCTATATAACTAAAATTTCTATAACATTTCTAACAATGCTATATATAACTAACATTTCTATAACATTTCTAATATTTCTATAACTAAAAAACAGAAAAAAAATTATAACATTTCTATATATATAAATAACATTTTTATAACTATTTCTATAACTAAAAAACAGAAAAATTTCTAACAATTCTAACTTTTTTATAACTATTTCTATAACTAAAAAACAGAAAAATTTCTCACAATTTCTAACATTTCTAACAATTCTAACAATTCTAACATTTCTAACTATTTCTATAAAACAGAAAAATGTCTAACAATTTCTTAAAAACAGAAAAATCTATAACTAAAAATGTATGTGTGTGTGTGCGCGCTCACCGGCCGGCGAGGCGAGAGGCGACGGGGGGCGCGCGGCGACGGGGACGGCGACGGGCGCGGCAACGACGGGGACGGGGACGTACGGGCCGGGGCGGCGACGACGGGGACGGGGACGTACGGGCTGGGGCGGCGACGATGACGGGGACGGTGACGACGCGGCCGGGACGGGGCGGCGGTGACGACGGGGACGACGGGGACGGGACGACGGGGCGGCGGCGGGGGCGGCGACGGGCCGGGGCGGCGTCGAGGGATATGGAGACGGCGGGGGCGGTGGGCGACGGTGCAGAGGAGAAGAAGCAGAGGGAGAGATGAGAAACTGACGAAATTTTGAAGTCTTTTCTTATATAGAAGGCACCTTTAGTACCGGTTGGAGCCACCAACCGGTACTAAAGGTCTGTTTTGGCCAGGCCAAGCGGCGGGAAGCCACCCCCTTTAGTACCGGGTGGTGGCACAAACCGGTACTAAAGGCCCCCCCCTTTAGTACCGGTTGGAGCCACGACCCGGTACTAAAGGGTGTGCGCTGCCAGGCGAGGGGCACAGAAGTTTAGTCCCACCTCGCTAGTTTAGGAGCGCCAGGACCAGTTTATAAACCCCGGCGCAGGCACTGCATTGAACTCCTCTCAATAGCAGGCCTTCTAGGCCTACCTCTCCTACTCTGCCTGTGGGCCTACTGGGCTTGCGGGCCTGCATCCTGGCCCAACTACAGGTTGGGTTTCTAGTCGTATGCAGGCCGCTATGGCGTAGTAGGCGGGCTTTTTTATTTTCTTATTTTTTTTGATTTATTTATTTTGGTTTTATTTATTTTTGAGTTTTTTTGCTGTATTTAGAGTTTCTTTGTGAATATTTTTGCTTTAGGTACAAAAAATTACAAACTTTCTGTTAGTGCCGGTAGATTTCAAATTTGAATAGTTTAAATTTTGAATTCTTTGAAATTTGTGTGAATCACTAGTTTGTGAATAACTTAACTTTGAAAAAAGTTTTTTCAGCGATTCTTTTTTCTTATGTTTAATATTAGTGTGTTTTATCATTATATTCAATTTAGTAATGCTTAGGTTATTTAAAAATGAAATGCCTTTGTAACAGTTCAGTTTTCATCGGAAACCCTGATACTTCGAAAGAGATTGTCCATTTTGTACACGAAGTGCATCCAGTTTTTGCCGTAACCCTCTCTACTTTCTTGCACATGCTATTTGTATGAAATTATGATACCATGCCAACTTTCAACCTTTTCTGAGTTCATTTGAATTGCTTTTCAATTTCAGGGTCATTTAGCTCGAAAAAAAATCAGTAAATGCATGAAAAGAATTTGTTTGCACATAAAATTTCTTCGCGTTTCAAATGCCAAAACACATAACTACCCTAACTATTACAGACATTCCCTCCTGGGTGTGAAACACAGAAGAAAGTGATGATAGTGAAGCCGATCACATCCCAGATCTTTGGGTGTGAAACTTTTTCTTCGCGTGTGTCCCTTTGCGCCGTAACCATGGAAAATCTTCATCATTTAACGGGATGCTCGGGTCAATATTCACTATGAATGGAGCAATTTCATCAAACTTTTCATAATCTTCTGACTTGTCTGTCTTGTCATCCACTCCCACGATGTTTCTCTTCCCAGAAAGAACTATGTGCCGCTTTGGCTCATCGTACGATGCATTCGCTTCCTTATCTTGTCTTTTTATTGGCTTGGTAGACATGTCCTTCACATAGAAAACCTGTGCCACATCATTGGCTAGGACGAATGGATTGTCTGCATACGCAAGATTGTTGAGATCCACTGTTGTCATTCCGTACTGCGGGTCTTCCGTTACCCTGCCTCGTGTCATATTGACCCATTTGCACCGAAACAAAGGGACCTTTAAACCACGTCGATAGTCAAGTTCCCATATGTCCTGTATATAACCATAATATGTTTCCTTTCCCGTCTTGGTTTCTGCATCAAAGCGGACACCACTGTTTTGGTTGGTGCTCTTCTTATCTTGGGCGATCGTGTAAAATGTATTACCATTTATCTCGTACCCTTTGAAAGTCATTATATTCGAAGATGGTAACTGGGACAGCAAGTACAGATCATCTTCAATAGAGGTGTCATGCATGGTACGTGTCTGCAACCAGTTGGTGAAACTCCTGGTTTGTTCACGTGTAATCCACTCATCAGACCGCTCCGGGTGTTTGGAGCGTAGCAAATTCTTGTGTTCATCCATATACGGAGCCACCAAGGTGGAATTCTGTAGAACTGTGTAGTGTGCTTCAGTGAGAGAATGTCCGTCCATACATATTATTTGTTCCCCTCCTAGCGTGCCTTTTCAATCCAGTCTGCCCTTATGCCGCGATTCAGGAACACCAATCGGCTTAAGGTCAGGAATAAAGTCAATACAAAACTCAATGACCTCCTCATTTTGATGGCCCTTGGAGATGCTTCCTTGTGGCCTAGCACGGTTATGAACATATTTCTTTAAGACTCCCATGAACCTCTCAAAGGGGAACATATTGTGTAGAAATACAGGACTCAAAACGTTAATCTCATCGCATAGGTGAACTAGGACGTGCGTCATGATGTTGAAGAAGGATGGTGGGAACACCAACTCGAAACTGACAAGACATTGCACCAAATCATTCTGTAACCTTGGTATGATTTCTGGATCGATTACCTTCTGAGAGATTGCATTGAGAAATGCACATAGCTTCACAATGGCTAATCGAACGTTTTCCGGTAGAAGCCCCATCAATGCAACTGGAAGCAGTTGCGTCATAATCACGTGGCAGTCATGAGACTTTAGGTTCTGGAACTTTTTCTCTGCCATGTTTATTATTCCCATTATATTCGACGAGAAGCCAGACAGTACCTTAATACTGAGCAGGCATTCAAAGAAGATTTCCTTCTCTTCTTTGGTAAGAGCGTAGCTTGCATGACCCTGATGTATGCCGTCTTCTCCGTGCATACGTTGCTAGTCCTCCCGTGCCTCAGGTGTATCTTTTGTCTTCCCATACACGCCCAAGAAGCCAAGCAGGGTCACACAAAGATTCTTCGTCACGTGCATCACGTCGATTGCGGAGCGGACCTCTAGGTCTTTCCAATATGGCAGGTCCCAAAATATAGATTTCTTCTTCCACATGGGTGCGCGTCCGTCCGCGTTCTTCGGAACAGGTTGTCCGCCAGGACCCTTTCCAAATATCACCTTCAAATCCTTGACCATATCATGTACATCAGCACCAGTACGGTGGCGAGGCTTTGTTCGGTGATCCGCCTCACCTTTGAAATGCTTGCCTTTCTTTCTTACGGGATGCCTGCTCGGAAGAAATCGACGATGTCCCAGGTACACATTCTTCTTACAACTATTCAAATATATACTGTCGGTATCATCCAAACAGTGCGTGCATCCGCGGTATCCCTTGTTTGTCTGTCCTGAAAGGTTACTGAGAGCAGGCCAATCATTGATGGTCACGAACAGCAACGCCTTGAGGTCAAATTCTTCCCCCATGTGCTCATCCCACGCACGTACACCTGTTCCATTCCACAGTTGTAAGAGTTCTTCAACTAATGGCCTTAGGTACACATCAATGTCGTTGCCGGGTTGCTTAGGGCCTTGGATGAGCACTGGCATCATAATGAACTTCCGCTTCATGCACAACCAAGGAGGAAGGTTATACAAACATAGAGTCACAGGCCAGGTGCTATGGTTGCTGCTCTGCTCCCCAAAAGGATTAATGCCATCTGCGCTTAGACTAAACCATACGCTCCTTGCATCATCTGCAAACTGCTTCCCGTACTTTCTTTCGATTTTTCTCCACTGCGACCCGTCAGCGGGTACTCTCAACTTTCTGTCTTTCTTACGGTCTTCTCTGTGCCATCGCATCGCCTTGGCATGCTCTTTGCTTTGGAACAAACGTTTCAACCGTGGTATTATAGGAGAATACCACATCACCTTGGCAGGAATCTTCTTCCTGGGGCGCTCGCCCTCGACATCACCAGGCTCATCGCGGCTGATCTTATAGTGCAATGCACCACATACCGGGCAAGCGTTCAAATCCTCGTACTCACCGCGGTAGAGGATGCAATCATTAGGGCATGCATGTATCTTCTGCACCTCTAACCCTAGAGGGCAGACAGCCTTCTTTGCTTCGTACGTACTCTCGGGCAATTCGTTGTCCTTTGGAAGCATATCCTTTATCATTACCAGCAACTTTCCAAATCCCTTGTCAGATACACCATTCTCTGCCTTCCATTGCAGCAATTCCAATGTGGTGCCCAGCTTTTTCTTGTCACCTATGCAATTCGGGTACAACAATTTTTTGTGATGCTCTAACATGCGCTACAACTTCTTCTTCTCCATATCACTTGCGCAGTTTCTCTGCATCGGCAATGGCCCAACCTAGATCATCAACGGGCTCATCTGATGCCTCTTCTTCAGCTTCTTCCTGCATTGCCAGCTCAGCTTCTTCCCGCATTACCGGCTCAGCTTCTTCCCCCATTGTTGTATCATCATATTCAGGGAACCCATGGCCAGGATAGCTGTTGTCGTCCTCTTCTTCTTCATTGTCTTCCATCATAACCCCTCTTTCTCCGTGCTTGGTCCAAACATTATAGTGGGGCATGAAACCGGACTCAAACAGGTGGACGTGAATGGTTCTAGACATAGAGTAATTGCGACAATTCTTACAGACAGCACATGGACAAGGCATAAAACCATCCGCCCGCTTGTTTGCCTCAGCCGCAAGCAGAAAAGTATGCACGCCCTCAACGAACTGGGGAGAGCATCGGTCATCGTACATCCGTTGCCGGCTCATCTTCATTACACAACACCGAATAGACCAAATTAATACAAGTTCATACATAAAGTTCATACAACACTTAAATGCAACAAACAAATAACTCTCTAGCTAAAGCATTTAAATGCAACAACAAATGCGATCAAGATCGCAACTAAGGTAACAATTGATCCAACATCATAATGATACCAAGCCTCACTATCGATGGCATATTTTCTAATCTTTCTATTCTTCAAGCGCATTTTCTCCATCTTGATCTTGTGATCATCGACGACATCGGAAACATGCAACTCCAATTCCATCTTCTCCCCCTCAATTCTTTTCAATTTTTCTTTCAAGTACTCGTTTTCTCTTTCAACTAAATTTAACCTCTCGACAATAGGGTCGGTTGGAATTTCCGGTTCACATACCTCCTAGATAAAAATATCTATGTCAACTTGATGGGCATAATTTGTCATAAACACGAAATGCAACTAATAGTTTTAAAAGAGAATATACCACATCCGAATCATAACAAGGAGGAGGGCCGACGGGGACGGATATCAAAACAATGGCACTATGTATAACAAACAACGTACGGGTAAGATAATTATTACATGATTAACTATATATCCAAATCACACAAACATCAATTTTTTATATAAAATTACATGAACAAGAGGCTCACCACAAGGTGGTGCCGGTGACGGGATGGTGCGGGCGATCGACGGTGGTTACGACGGAGATTTAGAAGGAACTAAGTAAACCGCACCTACATATGCAAATTAAGTGTTATTTTTGACCTCAAATTGCATATAAATCAAATACTAGCACATATATATATTTCCTCACAAATTACTAAACTCACAAATTAGTAACTATACAAAGAATGGGAAGAGCTAATCTAGCATGAGAGTTGAAAGGACAAAGTTGCTAACCTTTGTGATCATTTGAATGGATGGGGGCCTTCAAATCTTGACAAATTTTGGGCAAAATTTGTGAGGAGCTCGAGGGGAAAGGGGAAGAACAAAGGAGAAGTGAGGGGAAAGGGGAAGAACATAGTGGCTTGGGTGGATGAAGGGTTTATGTACGTCGACCTATAGTACCGGTTCGTGGCACGAACCGGTACTAAAGGTGCTGGAGGGGGCCCAGACTGACAACATCCTGCCACCACCCTCATTAGTACCGGTTCGTGGCACGAACCGGTGCTAAAGGTTAGCCACGAACCGGTACTAATGAGAGCGGCCCGGCTAGCCGTTGGAACCGGCACTAATGTATTAGTGCCGACTCTAATACAAACCGGCACTAATGTGCTGCACGTTTGACCCTTTTTCTACCAGTGCAAGCTTCTCTCACGAGCAAAACATGATCACACCTTAGTACTCTTTGGGTGTTAATCACATAAGCAATGTGAACTAGATTATTGACTCTAGTAAACCCTTTGGGTGTTGGTCACATGACGATGTGAACTATGGGTGTTAATCATATACAGATATGAATATTGGTGTTAAATCACATGGTGATGTGAACTAGATTATTGACTCTAGTGCAAGTGGGAGACTGAAGGAAATATGCCCTAGAGGCAATAATAAAGTTATTATTTATTTCCTTATTTCATGATGAATGTTTATTATTCATGCTAGAATTGTATTAACCGGAAACATGATACATGTGTGAATACATAGACAAACTTAATGTCACTAGTATGCCTCTACTTGACTAGCTCGTGAATCAAAGATGGTTAAGTTTCCTAGCCATGGACATGAGTTGTCATTTGATTAACGGGGTCACATCATTAGGAGAATGATGTGATTGACTTGACCCATTCCGTTAGCCTAGCACTTGATCGTTTAGTATGTTGCTATTGCTTTCTTCATGACTTATACATGTTCCTGTAACTATGAGATTATGCAACTCCCGTTTACCGGAGGAACACTTTGGGTACTACCAAACGTCACAACGTAACTGGTTGATTACAAAGGAGTACTACAGGTGTCTCCAAAGGTACATGTTGGGTTGGCGTATTTTGAGATTAGGTTTTGTCACTCCGATTGTCGGAGAGGTATCTCTGGGCCCTCTCGGTAATGCACATCATTATAAGCCTTGCAAGCAATGTGACCAAATGAGTTGGTTGTGGGATGATGCATTACAGAACGAGTAAAGAGACTTGCCAGTAACGAGATTAAACGAGGTATTGGATACCGACGATCAAATCTCGGGCAAGTAACATACTGATGACAAAGGGAACAACGTATGTTGTTATGCGGTCTGACCGATAAAGATCTTCGTAGAATATGTAGGAACCAAATGGGCATCCAGGTCCCGCTATTTGTTATTGACTGGAGACGTATCTCGGTCATGTCTACATTGTTCTCGAACCGTAGGGTCCGCACGCTTAAGGTTTCGATGACAGTTATATTATGAGTTTATGAGTTTTGATGTACCAAAGGAGTTTGGAGTCCCGGATGAGATCGGGGACATGACGAGGACTCTCGAAATGGTCGAGACGTAAAGATCGATATATTGGACGACTATATTCGCAGTTCGGAAAGGTTCCGAGTGATTCGGGTATTTTTCGGAGTACCGGAGAGTTACGGGAATTCGTATTGGGCCTTAATGGGCCATACAGGAAAGGAGAGAAAGGGCCAAAAGGGTGGCCGCACCCCTCCCCATGGACTAGTCCGAATTGGACTAGGGAGGGGGGGCGCCCCCTTCCTTCCTTCTCCTTCTCTCTTCCCTTTCCTTCTCTCCTACTCCTACTACATGGAAGGGCTCCTAGTTGGACTAGGAAAAGGGGAATCCTACTCCCGGTGGGAGTAGGACTCCCCTAGGGCGCGCCATAGAGAGGGCCGGCCCTCCCCTCCTCCACTCCTTTATATACGGGGGCAGGGGGCACCCCATAGACACACAAGTTGATCTTCGTGATCGTTCCTTAGCCGTGTGCGGTGCCCCCTTCCACCATATTCCACCTCGGTCATATCGTAGCGGTGCTTAGGCGAAGCCCTGCGACGGTTGAACATCAAGATCGTCACCACGCCGTCGTGCTGAGGAACTCCTCCCCAAAGCTTTGCTGGATCGGAGCCCGGGGAGCGTCATCGAGCTGAACGTGTGCCAAGAACTCGGAGGTGCCGTAGTAACGGTGCTTGGATCGGTCAGACCGAGAAGACGTACAACTACTTCCTCCATGTTGCGTCAACGCTTCCGCTTCGGTCTACGAGGGTACGTAGACAACACTCTCCCCTCTCGTTGCTATACATCACCATGATCTTGCGTGTGCGTAGGAAATTTTTTGAAATTACTACGTTCCCCAACGGTGGTATCAGAGCCTAGGTTTTATGCGTTGATGTTATATGCACGAGTAGAACACAAGTGAGTGGTGGGCGATACAAGTCATACTTCTTACCAGCATGTCATACTTTGGTTCGGCGGTATTGTTGGATGAAGCGGCCCGGACCGACATTACGCGTACGCTTACACGAGACTGGTTCTACCGATGTGCTTTGCACAAAGGTGGCTGGCGGGTGTCTGTTTCTCCAACTTTAGTTGAATTGAGTGTGACTACGTCCGGTCCTTGCGAAGGTTAAAACAGCACTAACTTGACGAACTATCGTTGTGGTTTTGATGCGTAGGTAAGAACGGTTCTTGCTCAGCCCGTAGCAGCCACGTAAACCTTGCAACAACAAAGTAGAGGACGTCTAACTTGTTTTTGCAGGGCATGTTGTGATGTGATATGGTCAAGACGTGATGAGATATAAGTTGTTGTATGAGATGATCATGTTTTGTTGAAGTTATCGGCAACTGGCAGAAGCTCTATGGTTGTCTCTTTGTTGCATAAGATGCAAGTGCCAAATAATTTCTTTACTTTATCGCTATGCGATAGCAATAGTTGCAAGAGCAATAGTTGGCGAGACGACCATGTGACGACACATTGATATAGATCAAGATGATGAAGATCATGGTGTCGTGCCGGTGACGATAGAGATCATGATAGTACTTTGGAGATGGAGATCAAAGGCGCAAGATGATAATGGCCATATCATGTCACATCTTTTGATTGAATATGATGTTTATCTGTTATACATCTTATTCTGTTTTGTTTGACGGTAACATTTTAAGATGATCTCTCACTAATTATCAAGAAGTGTTCTCCCTGAGTATGCAACGTTGCGAAAGTTCTTCGTGCTGAGACACCACGTGATGATCGGGTGTGATAGGCTCTACGTTCAAATACAACGGGTGCAAAACAGTTGCACACGCGGAATACTCAGGTTAAACTTGACGAGCCTAGCATATACAGATATGGCCTCGGAACACGGAGACCGAAAGGTCGAGCGTGAATCATATAGTAGATATGATCAACATAGTGATGTTCACCATTGAAACTACTCCATCTCACATGATGATCGGACATGGTTTAGTTGATTTGGATCACGTGATCACTTAGAGGATTAGAGGGATGTCTATCTAAGTGGGATTTCTTAAGTAATATGCTTAATTGAACTTAAATTTATCATGAACTTAGTCCTGGTAGTATTTTGCAAATTATGTTATAGATCAATAGCTGGCGTTGTTGCTTTCATAAGTTTATTTTGATATGTTCCTAGAGAAAATTGTGTTGAAAATTGTTAGTAGCAATGATGCGATTGGATCCATGATCTGAGGTTTATCCTCATTGCTGCACAGAAGAATTATGTCCTTGATGCACCGCTAGGTGACAGACCTATTGCAGGAGCAGATGCAGACGTTATGAACGTTTGGCTAGCTCAATATGATGACTACTTAGTTTAGTGCACCATGCTTAACGGCTTAGAATCGGGATTTCAAAGACGTTTTGAACGTCATGGACCATATGAGATGTTCTAGGAATTGAAGTTAATATTTCAAACAAATACCCGAGTTGAGAGATATGAAGTCTCCAACAAGGTCTATAGCTAAAAGATGGAGGAGAATCGCTCAACTAGTGAGCATGTGCTCAGATTGTCTGGGTACTTCAATCGCTTGAATCAAGTGGGAGTTAATCTTCCAGATAAGATAGTGATTGACAGAATTCTCTAGTCACCATCACTAAGTTACTAGAACTTCGTGATGAACTATAGTATGCAAGGGATGACGAAAACGATTCCCAAGCTCTTCGTGATGCTGAAATCAACGAAGGTAGAAATCAAGAAAGAGCATCAAGTGTTGATGGTTAACAAGATCACTAGTTTCAAGAAAAGGGCAAAGGGAAAGAAAGGGAACTTCAAGTAGAATGACAAGCAAGTTGTCACTCCCGTGAAGAAGCCCAAAGCTGGACCTAAGCCTGAAACTGAGTGCTTCTACTGCAAAGGACTGGTCACTGGAAGCGGAACTACCCCAAGTGATTGGCGGATAAGAAGGATGGCAAAGTGAACATAAGTTTATTTAATATACATGTTATTGATGTGTACTTTACTAGTGTTTATAGCAACCCCTTAGTATTTGATACTAGTTCAGTTGCTAAGATTAGTAACTCGAAACGGGAGTTGCAGAATAAATAGAGACTAGTTAAGTGTGAAGTGACGATGTGTGTTGGAAATAGTTCCAAGATTGATATGATCATCATCGCACACTCCCTATACTTTCGGGATTAGTGTTAAACCTAAATAAGTGGTATTTGGTGTTTGCGTTGAACATGAATATGATTTGATCATGTTTATTGCAATACAGTTATTCATGTAAGTTAGAGAATAATTGTTGTTCTGTTTACATGAATAAAACCTTCTATGGTCATACACCCAATGAAAATGGTTTGTTGGATCTCGATCGTGTGATACACATATTCATAATATTGAAGCCAAAAGATGCAAAGTTAATAATGATAGTGCAACTTATTTGTGGCACTGCCGTTTAGGTCACATTGGTGTAAAGCGCATGAAGAAACTCCATGCTGATTGGATTTTGGAATCACTTGATTATGAATCACTTGATGCTTGCGAACCATGCCTCATGGGCAAGATGACTAAGACTCCGTTCTCCGGAACAATGGAGTGAGCAACTAACTTATTGGAAATATACATACTGATGTATGCGGTCCGATGAGTGTTAAAGCTCATGGCAAGTATCGTTATTTTCTGACCTTCATAGATGATTTGAACAGATATGGGTATATCTACTTGATGAAACACAAGTCTGAAACATTTGAATAGTTCAAAGAATTTCAGAGTGAAGTGGAAAATCATCGTAACAAGAAAATAAAGTTTCTGCGATCTGATCGTGGAGATGAATATTTGAGTTACGAGTTTGCTCTTCAATTAAAAAATGTGGAATAGTTTCACAGCTCACGCCACCTGGAACACCACAACGTTATGGTGTGTCCGAATGTCATAACCGCACTTTATTTGATATGGTGCGATCAATGATGTCTCTTACCAATTTACCAATATCGTTTTGGGGTTATGTGTGATGCCCTCGATTCAATCGTACACTAATCATACACGCAAATGTGTACTATAAAGATCACGGACTCACGGGAAGATATCACAACACAACTCTATACACAAATTAAAATAATACAAGCTTTATATTACAAGCCAGGGGCCTCGAGGGCTCGAATACATAAGCTTGAATACACAAGAGTCAGCGGAAGCAACAATATCTGAGTACAGACATAAGTTAGAGAAGTTTGCCTTAAGAAGGCTAGCACAAAAGCAACATCGATCGAAAAGGCAAGGCCTCCTGCTTGGGAGGCTCCTAACTACTCCTGGTCGTCGACGGTCTCCACGTAGTAGTATGCATAGGCGGTGGCATCTGGCTCCTGGGCTCCGACATCTGATTGCATCAACCGGAAAGAAGAAGAAAGGGGGAAAAGGGGGAGCAAAGCAACTGTGAGTACTCATCCAAAGTACTCGCAAGTAAGGATCTACAGTACATATGCATCGGTATCAATGAAATGGGCTGTATATGTGGACTGGGCTGCAGAAATGCCAGAATAGAGAGAAGGCCTAGTCCTATCGAAGACTAGCATCTTCTGGAAACCACCATCTTGCAGCAACCGGAGGGAGTAGAGTAGCATAAAGTAAAGTAGTAGAAGAGTTATCAACCTCGGCCAGAGATCCTTTCTCGACACCCTGCGAGAAAGCAATCCCAGAGCCATACTATCCAGTTATCATCACAATCCATTTCTCATATCCATGTCTCATCACAGTCCATCTCTCATCTCAGGTATCCAGTTCTAGTTGTATCGATCGGGATACAACTCCAAGTGTCCATTACCGTAGGACAGGCTATCGATAGATGTTTTCTTCCCTGCAGGGGTGCACCAACTTACCCACCACGCTCGATTAACTCCGGCCGGACACACTTTCCTGGGTCATGCCCGGCCTCGGCCAAACAATACGCCGCAACCCGACCTAGGCTTAATAGAGAGGTCAAGCACGCCGGACTAAACCTATGCCCCCAAGGGTCATGGACCATCGCCCCGGAACTCCTGCACGTTGCGTGGGCGGCCGATGAGCAAACCTAGCTACCTCCCTAAAAAGGCAGAAGCTTACTAGTCCAACCCGGCGCGCGTTGCTCCGTCGCTGACGTCTATTAAGCTTCGGCTGATGTACACGACGCAGAACGCCCATACTATGCACACGTGATGGTTAGTGCTATCAGGCCAGAGGCACCTTGGATCAAATATCCAAATCGTAGTGGATTAGGAACGCGTGGTAACAAGCAGAGACTCACGAAAGATGTGACCCCATTGCCCCGTCTCGAGGACTTGCGGCAAGGGCTAGGAATGCCCGGCCATGCCTCGTAATTATCTCGCGGGCACCCTCCAGGTCCGCCCGACTCCACATCACTCGCAATTAAGCTCCTGCGGGTACCCCTCAGGGTCGACCCGTCTTTCCAAGTAACATTGGTAAAGTCCAAGTAACCATAGTAACTGTGTGTCTAAACATCAAGGGGAAAACCCGAGGAATCACCCCCGGTGACTTCCACTCGATGTTGTCATCAAGGTGAACGTAAGAGGAATCACCCCCGAGGTTCACACTTGAGGGGTTGCATGACAGAGTCGTATCGGAAGTTGTTAAGGAGGAAATCACCCTCGATGACCACGACCGAATGACTACACTACTGGGTTAACATCAGAAGTGCTGAAGAGGTCCACCCTCGGTACTCGATAGTAGCTCTGCAGAGTCGAGCAACAAAAGGGGAAAGTAATGTGCGGTGTCGGGGCCTGGTCTTCGATCCCGTTGATCGGGTCTTCGATGATGAAGCAGGGGCAACAAGGACAAAGTGGGAGTCACTGATGGGTCTCTAACCAACCTATACTAAGCAGTTTAGGATAAGCAGGTAGGTAACAATAGCACGCTACAATAAACAGGCTATGTAGCAGAATAGGAGCAAACAAAAATAGTAGCAAAATCTAATGCAAGCATGAGAGTATAGAATGGACGATATCGGGATGATCAAAGGGGGGCTTGCCTGGTTGCTCTGGCAAGGAGGGGTCGTCGTCGACGTAGTCGATCACCGGGGCACCATCGGCCTCGGGGTCTACCGGAGAGAAGAGGGGGAAGAAACAGTAAATACATAGCAAACAGAGGTATCACTAAGCATGACATGACGATACGTAGCGCTAGGCATGCTCTAACACGGCACTACATGTTGCAGACAAAGGTGAAAACATCCGAGGATGATTTCCTGGTGGTAGGCGGATTTCGGACAATTGAAAGAGAGGGAACGGTTCCATGTTCAGCATGCTAGGGGCATCTAACAGGTAAACGGATCATGTATCCTGATTCGTCTCGTCGTTCTAAGCAACTTTCATATATAAAACTTTTTCATCCGAGTTACGGATTATTTTCTATTAATTTTCAAAGTTTAAACAATATTATGGAATTATCTAAATTAACAAGAATAGAAATATGACGTCAGCATGACGTGCTGATGACGTCAGCAGTCAACAGACTCGCTGACCAGGTCAAACTGACCTGTGGGTCCAGTGGGACCCACATGTCATAGACAGAGAGCTAATTGAGTCCATTTTAATATAAACAGAGCTAATTAAGGGGGGTGGGCCCCGAGTGTCAGTGGCTGCATAGGTTAATTAACCATTTTAAAATACACTAAGGTTAATTAGCGAGTGGGGCCCGCCTGTCATTGACAAGGGATGCCCAGTCAGCAAAGTTGACTGAGTCAACTTAGTCAACAGGGGCCCGTGGGGCCCGCTGGCACTGACCCAGGGGAGTGGCCCTGACCGGCCACGTCGGCAGGGCGCCGGAGAAGGCTCCGGCGACCTCTCCCGCGGCGGCACGACGCCGGAGACGGCCCGGATTCGCCTACAGGGGGCCAACACGGGCGCGGGCGGGCGCGTTCGAACGGGGAGAGCCCGCCGCGTCGCGTGGTGAGGCCGGCCGGAGCTGGAGCTGCCGGAAACAGCGCCGGCGAAGAGAGTGGCGGGGCCCGAAGCATGGCGAGCTCGCGCGAGATGAAAGCCGCGGTAAAAGGATGACGCACAACTCCTACGACGACTACTCGAAGCCACGAACCCGTCGGTGGGTTCGGCGGACTGGGACGGGCCCTACAGCGAAGGCCGCGAGCTCGACAGCGGAGCTAGGGGTGCGGCAATGGCGGCGCGTTGCCCAGGGCTTGCTACGGCACGGAAAGAGATCAAGGACGGGGAGAGGAAGGGGGTGGAGCTCACCGAGCGGCACGCCGATGGCCCTTGGTAGTTTAGGAGCGCAGGGGAAGCCGGAATCAAGGGATCTCGCCGGCGACAAGGGAGGAAGGGGACGAGCTCGTGCGACGTCAGCGGTGCTTCCCAGCTCCACCTGGGGGCACCAAACGAAGGAGTCGACCCCGGCGGAGCTTCACGACAAGACGGCGGAGCGAGGCGGTGGCTGTGGCCGCGGTGACAACGGAGAACGGCGGCGAGCGCGCTCGGGAGAGGCGGGCGAGCAAGACAGGGTGGGGGAAAGAGCGGGTGGATCTGGGAGGCGAGAGAGGGGAGTGGAGGTAGGTGGGGAGGAGGCCGAGGCGTCGAGGGGGGGAGGCAACCTTATCCTCCTCGTCGACGGCGAGGCGGTTCGGCGGCGACGCGCGGTGCGCGCCCTCGGTCGGTTGAATAGGGGTAGGGGAGAGCGACCGGGGAGGTTGGGCCGGCTAGGCTGGTTGGGGGCCAAGGGGGGGCAGGGGGCTGTGGGTCGCCGAGGCCCAAGGGGAGGCCAGGGCTCTCCCACCCCCTCTTCTTTTCCTTTTTTTTGCAGCTTTTCTTTTTCTTTTTAGCCAATAAAGACTTTGCAAAAATTATGCCATTGGCCAAAATAATTTCAAAGAAGTATATTGCACTGCCACAAAAATATTGTGAGACCTTAGAAAAGATTGCCAATTGTATAAATTAAAAAGACATTTAATTTATTGCTTAGGTCACCGTTTTAAGTAGCTTAGGCCACTTAAACCTTTTGCAAAAATGTTGGTTCACCACCAATATTAGTTGTGGATTATTTGGCACATGATGAACATTTTTGTTTTCATGTTTGATAAGTTTTGTATTTTGACATTAACTTGGATTTGGATTTGAATTCATTTGAATGCAAATGAGGAATAGCAACAGTAAGAGTGATGATGTGGCATCATTAGTAGGGGATTACTGTAGCTTGATTATCCGGGCATTACATTATGCATTAGAGACAGCTGCATTCACGATAAATAGGGCACCATCTAAATCCGTTGAGATGACACCTTATGAACTGTGGTTTGGCAAGAAACCCAAGTTGTCGTTTCTTAAAGTTTGGGGTTGCGATTCTTATGTGAAAAAGTTTCATCCTGATAAGCTCAAACCCAAATCAGAGAAGTGCGTCTTCATAGAATACCCAAAGGAAACTGTTGGGTACACCTTCTATCATAGATCCAAAGGCAAGATATTCGTTGCTAAATTCGGATCCTTTCTAGAGAAGGAGTTTCTCTCGAAAGAAGTGAATGGGACGAAAGTAGAGCTTGATAAGGTAATTTGTACCTTCTCCCGAATTGGAAAGTAGTTCATCACGGAAATCAGTTCCAGTGATTCCTACACCAATTAATGAGGAAGCTAATGATGATGATCATGAAACTTCATATTAAGTTACTACAGAACCTCGTAGGTCTTCCAGAGTACGGTCTGCACCAGAATGGTACGGTAATCCTATTCTGAAAGTCATGTTACTTGACCATAACAAACCTACGAACTATGAGGAAGCGATGATGAGCCTAGATTCCGCGAAATGGCTTGAGGCCACGAAAACTGAGATAGGATCCATGTATGAGAACAAAGTGTGGGCTTTCATTGACTTGCCCGATGATCGGTGAGTCATTAAGAATAAATGGATCTTCAAGAGGAAGACAGATGCTGATTGTAGTGTTACTATCTACAAAGCTAGACTTGTCGACAAAGGTTTTTGACAAAGTTCAAGATGTTGAATACAATGAGATTTTCTCACTCGTATCGATGCTTAAAAGTCTGTCCGAATCATGTTAGCAATTGCCACATTTTATGAAATCTGGCAAATGGATGTCAAAACTGCATTCCTTAATGGTTTTCTTAAAGAAGAGTCGTATATGATGCAACCAGAAAGTTTTGTCAATCCTAAAGGTGCTAACAAAATGTGCAAGCTCCAGCAATCCATCTGTGGACTGGTGCAAGCATCTCGGAGTTGGAATATACGCTTTGATAAGTTGATCAAAGCATACAGTTTTATACAGACTAGAGGTGAAGCCTGTATTTACAAGAAAGTGATTGGGAGCACTACAGCTTTTCTGATAAGTATATGTGAATGACATATTGTTGATCGGAAATAATGTAGAATTATTCTGCAAAGCATAAAGGAGTGTTTAAAAGAAGTTCTTTAAAAGAAAGACTTCAGTAAAGCTACTTACATATTGAGCATCAAGATCTATTGAGATAGATCAAGACACTTGATAAGATTTTCAATGAGTACATACCTTGACAAGATTTTGAAGTAGTTCAAAATGGAACAGTCAAAGAAAGAGTTCTTGCCTGTGTTGCAAAGGTATGAAATTGAGTAAGACTCAAATCCCGACCACAGCAGAAAATAGAAAGAGAATGAAAAGTCATTCCCTATGCCTCAGTCATAGGTTATATAAAGTATGCTATGCTATGTACCATACCTATTGTATACCTTGCTCTATATTTGGCAAGGGAGTACAATAGTGATCTAGGAGTAGATCACTGGACATTGGTCAAGAATATCCTTAGTGAGGACTAAGGAAATATTTCTCGATTATGGAGGTGATAAAAGAGCCCGGCGTAAAAAGTTACCTCGGTGCACGCTTTTTCACCGATCCAGATGACTCTAAGTCTCAATTTGGATACATATTGAAAGTGGGAGAAATTAGCTAGAGTAGCTCCGCGCAGAGCATTGTAGACATAGAATATTTGCAAAGTACATACGGCTCTGAATGTGACAGGCCCGTTGACTAAGCTTCTCTCACGAGCAAAACATGATAACACCTTAGTACTCTTTGGGTGTTAATCACATAAGCGATGTGAACTAGATTATTGACTCTAGTAAACCCTTTGGGTGTTGGTCACATGACGATGTGAACTATGGGTGTTAATCATATACAAATATGAATATTGGTGTTAAATCACATGGTGATGTGAACTAGATTATTGACTCTAGTGCAAGTGGGAGACTGAAGGAAATATGCCCTAGAGGCAATAATAAAGTTATTATTTATTTCCTTATTTCATGATGAATGTTTATTATTCATGCTAGAATTGTATTAACCGGAAACATGATACATGTGTGAATACATAGACAAACTTAATGTCACTAGTATGCCTCTACTTGACTAGCTCATTAATCAAAGATGGTTATGTTTCCTAACCATAGACATGAGTTGTCATTTGATTAACGGGATCACATCATTAGTAGAATGATGTGATTGACATGACCCATTCCGTTAGCATAGCACTTGATCGTTTAGTATATTGCTATTGCTTTCTTCATGACTTATACATGTTCCTGTAACTATGAGATTATGCAACTCCCGTTTACCGGAGGAACACTTTGGGTGCTACCAAACGTCACAACGTAAGTGGGTGATTATAAAGGAGTACTACAGCTGTCTCCGAAGGTACATGTTGGGTTGGCGTATTTCGAGATTAGGTTTTGTCACTCCGATTGTCGGAGAGGTATCTCTGGGCCCTCTCGGTAATGCACATCACTATAAGCCTTGCAAGCATTGCAACTAATGAGTTAGTTGCGAGATGATGTATTACAGAACGAGTAAAGAGACTTGCCGGTAACGAGATTGAACTAGGTATTGGATACCGACGATCAAATCTCGGGCAAGTATCATACCGGTGACAAAGGGAACAACGTATGTTGTTATGGGGTCTGACCGATAAAGATCTTCATAGAGTATGTAGGAACCAATATGGGCATCTAGGTCCCGCTATTGGTTATTTATCGGAGACGTGTCTCAGTCATGTCTACATTGTTCTCGAACCGTAGGGTCCGCACGCTTAAGGTTTCGATGATAGTTATATTATGAGTTTATGAGTTTTGATGTACCGAAGGAGTTCGGAGTCCCGGATGAGATCGGGGACATGACGAGGACTCTCGAAATGGTCGAGACGTAAAGATCGATATATTGGACGACTATATTCGGAGTTCGGAAAGGTTCCGAGTGATTTGGGTATTTTTCTGAGTACCGGAGAGTTACGGGAATTCGTATTGGGCCTTAATGGGCCATACGGGAAAGGAGAGAAAGGGCCAAAAGGGTGGCCGCACCACTCCCCATGGACTAGTCCGAATTGGACTAGGGAGGGGGGGCGCCCCCTTCCTTCCTTCTCCTTCTCTCTTCCCTTTCCTTCTCTCCTACTCCTACTACATGGAAGGGCTCCTAGTTGGACTAGGAAAGGAGGAATCCTACTCCCGGTGGGAGTAGGACTCCCCTAGGGCGCGCCATAGAGAGGGCCGGCCCTCCCCTCCTCCACTCCTTTATATACGGGGGCAGGGGGCACCCAATAGACACACAAGTTGATCTTCGTGATCGTTCCTTAGCCGTGTGCGGTGCCCCCTTCCACCATATTCCACCTCGATCATATCGTATCGGTGCTTAAGCGAAGCCCTGCGACAGTTGAACATCAAGATCGTCACCACGCCATCATGCTGACGGAACTCCTCCCCGAAGCTTTGCTGGATCGGAGCCCGGGGAGCGTCATCGAGCTGAACGTGTGCCAAGAACTCGGAGGTGCCGGAGTAACCGTGCTTGGATCGGTCGGACCGGGAAGACGTACGACTACTTCCTCTATGTTGCGTCAACGCTTCTGCTTCGTTCTACGAGGGTACATAGACAACACTCTCCCCTCTCGTTGCTATGCATCACCATGATCTTGCGTGTGTGTAGGAAATTTTTTGAAATTACTACGTTCCCCAACAGTGGTATCAAAGCCTAGGTTTTTATGGTTTGATGTTTTGCACGAGTAGAACACAAGTGAGTTGTGGGCGATATAAGTCATACTGCCTACTAGCATGTCATACTTTGGTTTGGCGGTATTGTTGGATGAAGCGGCCCGGACCGACATTACGCGTACGCTTACGCGAGACTGGTTCTACCGCCATGCTTTGCACACAGGTGGCTGGCGGGTGTCTGTTTCTCGAACTTTAGTTGAACCGAGTGTGGCTACGCCCGGTCCTTGCGAAGGTTAAAATGGCATCAACTTGACAAACTATCGTTGTGGTTTTGATGCGTAGGTGAGATTGGTTCTTGCTTAAGCCCATAGCAGCCACGTAAAACTTGCAACAAACAAAGTAGAGGACATCTAACTTGTTTTTGCAGGGCATGTTGTGATGTGATATGGTCAAGACATGATGCTAAATTTTATTGTATGAGATGATCATGTTTTGTAACCAAGTTATTCGGCAACTGGCAGGAGCCATATGGTTGTCGCTTTATTGTATGCAATGCAATCGCCCTGTAATGCTTTACTTTATCACTAAGCGGTAGCGATAGTCGTAGAAGCATAAGATTGGCGAGACGACAACGATGCTACGATGGAGATCAAGGTGTCGCGCCGGTAACGATGGTGATCATGACGGTGCTGCGGAGATGGAGATCATAAGCACAAGATGATGATGGCCATATCATATCACTTATATTGATTGCATGTGATGTTTATCTTTTTATGCATCTTATCTTGCTTTGATTGACGGTAGCATTATAAGATGATCTCTCACTAATTATCAAGAAGTGTTCTCCCTGAGTATGCACCGTTGCCAAAGTTCGTCGTGCCCAGACACCACGTGATGATCGGGTGTGATAAGCTCTACGTCCATCTACAACGGGTGCAAGCCAGTTTTGCACACGCAGAATACTCGGGTTATACTTGACGAGCCTAGCATATGCAGATATGGCCTCGGAACACGGAGACCAAAAGGTCGAGCGTGAATCATATAGTAGATATGATCAACATAATGATGTTCACCATTGAAAACTAATCCATTTCACGTGATGATCGGTTATGGTTTAGTTTGATTTGGATCACGTGATCACTTAGAAGATTGGAGGGATGTCTATCTAAGTGGGAGTTCTTAAGTAATATGATTAATTGAACTTAAATTCATCATGAACTTAGTCCCTGATAGTATCTTGCATGTTTATGTTGATTGTAGATAGATGGCCCGTGCTGTTGTTCCGTTGAATTTTAATGCGTTCCTTGAGAAAGAAAAGTTGAAAGATGATGGTGGCAATTACACGGACTGGGTCCGTAACTTGAGGATTATCCTCATTGCTGCACAGAAGAATTACGTCCTGGAAGCACCCCTGGGTGCCAGGCCTGCTGCAGGAGCAACACCAGATGTTATGAACGTCTGGTAGAGCAAAGCTGATGACTACTCGATAGTTCAGTGTGCCATGCTTTACGGCTTAGAACCGGGACTTCAATGAGATGTTCCAGGAGTTGAAGTTAATATTCCAACAGAATGCCCGGATTGAGAGATATGAAGTCTCCAATAAGTTCTATAGCTGCAAGATGGAGGAGAGTGGTTCTGTCAGTGAGCATATACTCAAAATGTCTGGGTATTATAATCACTTGATTCAACTGGGAGTTAATCTTCCGGATGATTGTGTCATTGACAGAATTCTCCAATCACTTCCACCAAGCTACAAAGGCTTCGTGATGAACTATAATATGCAAGGGATGGATAAGACAATTCCAGAGCTCTTCGCAATGCTAAAGGCTGCGGAGGTAGAAATCAAGAAGGAGCATCAAGTGTTGATGGTCAACAAGACCACTGGTTTCAAGAAAAGGGGCAAAGGGAAGAAGAAGGGGAACTTCAAGAAGAACAGCAAGCAAGTTGCTGCTCAAGAGAAGAAACCCAAGTCTGGACCTAAGCCTGAAACTGAGTGCTTCTACTGCAAGCAGACTGGTCACTGGAAGCGGAACTGCCCCAAGTATTTGGCGGATAAGAAGGATGGCAAGGTGAACAAAGGTATATGTGATATACATGTTATTGATGTGTACCTTACTAGAGCTCGCAGTAGCACCTGGGTATTTGATACTGGTTCTGTTGCTAATATTTGCAACTCAAAACAGGGACTACGGATTAAGCGAACACTAGCAAAGGATGAGGTGACGATGCGCGTGGGAAATGGTTCCAAAGTCGATGTGATCGCAGTCGGCACGCTACCTCTACATCTACCTTTGGGATTAGTATTAGACCTGAATAATTGTTATTTGGTGCCAGCGTTGAGCATGAACATTATATCTGGATCTTGTTTGATGCCAGACGATTATTCATTTAAATCAGAGAATAATGGTTGTTCTATTTATATGAGTAATATCTTTTATGGTCATGCACCCTTGAAGAGTGGTCTATTTTTGATGAATCTCGATAGTAGTGATACACATATTTATAATGTTGAAGCCAAAAGATGCAGAGTTGATAATGATAGTGTAACTTATTTGTGGCACTGCCGTTTAGGTCATATCGGTGTAAAGCGCATGAAGAAACTCCATACTGATGGACTTTTGGAACCACTTGATTATGAATCACTTGGTACCTGCGAACCGTGCCTTATGGGCAAGATGACTAAAACACCGTTCTCCGGTTCTATGGAGAGAGAAACAGATTTGTTAGAAATCATACATACGGATGTATGTGGTCCGATGAATGTTGAGGCTCGTGGCGGATATCGTTATTTTCTCACCTTCACAGATGATTTAAGCAAATATGGGTATATCTACTTAATGAAACATAAGTCTGAAACATTTGAAAAGTTCAAAGAATTTCATCGTGAAGTTGAAAATCATCGTAACAAGAAAATAAAGTTTCTATGATCTGATCGTAGAGGAGAATATTTGAGTTACGAGTTTGGTCTACATTTGAAACAATACGGAATAGTTTCGCAACTCACGCCAGCCGGAACACCACAGCGTAATGGTGTGTCCGAACGTCGTAATCGTACTTTACTTGATATGGTACGATCTATGATGTCTCTTACAGATTTACCGCTATCGTTTTGGGGTTATGCTTTAGAGACGGCCGCATTCACGTTAAATAGGACACCATCAAAATACGTTGAGACGACGCCTTATGAACTATGGTTTGGCAAGAAACCAAAGTTTTCGTTTCATAAAGTTTGGGGCTGCGATGCTTATGTGAAAAAGCTTCAACCTGATAAGCTCGAACCCAAATCGGAGAAATGTGTCTTCCTAGGATACCCAAAGGAGACTGTTGGGTACACCTTCTATCACAGATCCGAAGGCAAGACATTCCTTGCTAAAAATGTATCCTTTCTGGAAAAAGAGTTTCTCTCGAAAGAAGTGAGTGGGAGGAAAGTAGAACTTGATGAGGTAACCGTACCTGCTCCCTTATTGGAAAGAAGTACATCACAGGAACCGGTTTCTGTGATGTCTAAACCAATTAGTGAGGAAGTTAATGATGAAGATCATAGTACTTCAGATAAAGTTACTACAGAGCCTCATAGATCAACCAGAGTAAGATCTGCACCAGAGTGGTACGGTAATCCTATTCTGGAAGTCATGCTACTAGATCATGATGAACCTACGAACTATGAAGAAGTAATTGTGAGCCCAGATTCCACAAAATGGCTGGAAGCCATGAAATCTGAGATGGGATCCATGTATGAAAACAAAGTATGGACTTTGGTTGACTTGCCCGATGGTCGGCAAGCAATTGAGAATAAATGGATCTTCAAGAAGAAGACTGACGCTGACGGTAATGTTACTGTCTACACAGCTCGACTTGTCGCAAAAGGTTTTCGACAAGTTCAAGGGATTGACTACGATGAGACCTTCTCACCCGTAGCGATGCTTAAGTCTGTCCGAAACATGTTAGCGATTGCCGCATTTTATGATTATGAAATTTGGCAGATGGATGTAAAAACTGCATTCCTGAATGGATTTTTGGAAGAAGAGTTGTATATGATGCAACCAGAAGGTTTTATCGATCCAAAGGTAGCTAACAAAGTGTGCAAGCTCCTGCGATCTATTTATGGACTGGTGCAAGCCTCTCGGAGTTGGAATAAACGCTTTGATAGTGTGATCAAAGCATTTGGCTTTGTACGGACTTTTGGAGAAGCCTGCATTTACAAGAAAGTGAGTGGGAGCTCTGTAGCATTTCTGATATTATATGTAGATGACATATTACTAATTGGAAATGACATAGTATTTCTGGACAACATAAAGGGATACTTGAATAAGAGTTTTTCAATGAAAGACCTCGGTGAAGCTGCTTATATATTGGGCATTAAGATCTATAGAGATAGATCAAGATGCTTAATTGGACTTTCACAAAGCACATACCTTGACAAAGTTTTAAAGAAGTTCAAAATGGATCAAGCAAAGAAAGGGTTCTTGCCTGTGTTACAAGGTGTGAAGTTGAGTAAGACTCAATGCCCGACCACTGCAGAAGATAGAGAGAAGATGAAAGATGTTCCCTATGCTTCAGCCATAGGCTCTATCATGTATGCAATGCTGTGTACCAGACCTGATGTATGCCTTGCTATAAGTTTAGCAGGGAGGTACCGAAGTAATCCAGGAGTGGATCACTAGACAGCGGTCAAAAACATCCTGAAATACCTGAAAAGGACTAAGGAAATGTTTCTCGTATATGGAGGTGACAAAGAGCTCATCGTAAACGGTTACATTGATGCAAGCTTTGACACTGATCCGGACGATTCTAAATCGCAAACCGGATACGTGTTTACATTAAACGGTGGAGCTGTCAGTTGGTGCAGTTCTAAACAAAGCGTCATGGCGGGATCTACATGTGAAGCGGAGTACATAGCTACTTCGGAAGCAGCAAATGAAGGAGTCTAGATGAAGGAATTCATATCCGATCTAGGTGTCATACCTAGTGCATCGGGTCCAATGAAAATCTTTTGTGACAATACTGGTGCAATTGCCTTGGCAAAGGGATCCAGATTTCACAAGAGAATCAAGCACATCAAGAGACGCTTCAATTCCATCCGGGATCTAGTCCAGGTGGGAGACATAGAGATTTGCAAGATACATACGGATCTGAATGTAGCAGACCTATTGACTAAGCCTCTTCCATGAGCAAAACATGATCAACACCAAGACTCCATGGGTGTTAGAATCATTACTGTGTAATCTAGATTATTGACTCTAGTGCAAGTGGGAGACTGAAGGAAATATGCCCTAGAGGCAATAATAAAGTTATTATTTATTTCCTTATATATCATGATAAATGTTTATTATTCATGCTAGAATTGTATTAACCGGAAACATAATACTTGTGTGGATATATAAACAAACAGAGTGTCACTAGTATGCCTCTACTTGACTAGCTCGTTAATCAAAGATGGTTAAGTTTCCTAACCATGGACAAAGAGTTGTTATTTGATTAACGAGGTCACATCATTAGTTAAATGATCTGATTGACATGACCCATTCCGTTAGCTTAGCACTTGATCGTTTAGTATGTTGCTATTTCTTTCTTCATGACTTATACATGTTCCTGTAACTATGAGATTATGCAACTCCCGTTTACCGGAGGAACACTTCGGGTGCTACCAAACGTCACAACGTAACTGGGTGATTATAAAGGAGTACTACAGGTGTCTCCAAAGGTACATGTTGGGTTGGCGTATTTCGAGATTAGGTTTTGTCACTCCGATTGTTGGAGAGGTATCTCTGGGCCCTCTTGGTAATGCACATCAATATAAGCCTTGCAAGCAATGTGACCAAATCAGTTGGTTGCGAGATGATGCATTACAGAACGAGTAAAGAGACTTGCCAGTAATGAGATTGAACTAGGTATTGGATACCGACGACCAGGAACACCACAATGTAATGGTGTGTCCGAACGTCGTAATCGTACTTTACTAGATATAGTGCGATCTATGATGTCTCTTATCGGTTTACCACTATCGTTTTGGGGTTATGCATTAGAGACAGCTGCATTCACGTTTAATAGGGCACCATCTAAATCCGTTGAGACGACACCGTATGAACTATGGTTTAGCAGTAAACCTGAGCTGTCGTTTCTTAAAGTTTGGAGTTGCGATGCTTATATGAAAAAAGGTTTTCGACTTGATAAGCTCGAACCCAAATCGGAGAAGTGCGTCTTCATAGAATACCCAAAGGAAACTGTTGGGTACACCTTCTATCACAGATCCAAAGGCAAAACATTCGTTGCTAAGAATGGATCCTTTATAGAGAAGGAGTTTCTCTCAAAAGAAGTGAGTGGGAGGAAAGTAGAGCTTGATAAGGTAATTTGTACCTTCTCCCGAATTGGAAAGTAGTTCATCATAGAAATCAGTTCCAGTGATTCCTACACCAATTAATGAGGAAGCTAATGATGATGATCATAAAGCTTCAAATCAAGTTACTACAGAACCTCGTAGGTATTCCAGATTACGGTCCGCGCCAGTGTGGTACGGTAATCCTATTCTGGAAGTCATGTTACTGGACCATGATGAACCTACAAACTATGAGGAAGCGATGATGAGCCTAGATTCCGCAAAATGGCTTGAGGCCATGAAATCTGAGATGGGATCCATGTAGGAGAACAAAGTGTGGACTTTGGTGGAGTTGCCCGATGATCGGCAAGCCATATTGTATAAATGGATCTTCAAGAGGAAGACAGATGCTGATAGAAGTGTTACTATCTACAAAGCTCGACTTGTCGCAAAAAAGGTTTTTTGACAAGTTCAAGGTGTTGACTACAATGAGATTTTCTCAACTGTAGCGATGCTTAAGTCTGTCCGAATCTTGTTAGCAATTGCCACATTTCATGAAATCTGGCAAATGAATGTCAAAACTGCAGGCCTTAATTGTTTTCTTAGAGAAGAGTTGTATATGATGCAATCAGAAGGTTTTGTCAATCATAAATGTGCTAATAAAATGTGCAAGCTCCAGCGATCCATCTATGGACTGGTGCAAGCATCTCAGAGTTGGAATATACACTTTGATAAGTAGATCAAAGCATATAGTTTTATACAGACTTGCGGTGAAGCCTGTATTTACAATAAAGTGAGTGGGAGCACTACCGCCTTTCTGATAAATATATGTGAGTAACATATTGTTGATCAGAAATGCTGTAGAATTTTTCTGGAAAGCATAAAGGAGTATTTGAAATGAGTTCTTTAAAAGAAAGATCTCAGTAAAGCTACTTACATATTGAGCATCAAGATCTATTGAGATAGATCAAGACGCTTGATAAGTTTTTCAATAAGTACATACCTTGTCAAGATTTTGAAGTAGTTCAAAATAGAACAGTCAAAGAAAAGTTCTTGCCTGTGTTACAAAGGTGTGAAATTGAGTAAGACTCAAATCCCGACCACGGCAGAAAATAGAAAAGAGAATGAAAGTCATTCCCTATGCCTAAGTCATAGGTTCTATAAAGTATGCTATGCTATGTACCAGACCTATTGTATACCTTGCTCTGAATTTGACAAGGGAGTACAATAGTGATCTAGGAGTAGATCACTAGACATTGGTCAAGAATATCCTTAGTGAGGACTAAGGAAATATTTCTCGATTATGGAGGTGATAAAAGAGCCCGTCGTAAAAAGTTACATAGGTGCAAGCTTTTACACCGATCCAGATGACTCTAAGTCTCAATCTGGATACATATTGAAAGTGGGAGCAATTAGCTAGAGTAGCTCCGTGCAGAGCATTGTAGACATAGAATATTTGCAAAGTACATACGGCTCTGAATGTGACAGACCCGTTGACTAAGCTTCTCTCACGAGCAAAACATGATCACACCTTAGTACTCTTTGGGTGTTAATCACATAGCGATGTGAACTAGATTATTGACTCTAGTAAACCCTTTGGGTGTTGGTCACATGACGATGTGAACTATGTGTGTTAATCATATACAGATATGAATATTGGTGTTAAATCACATGGCGATGTGAACTAGATTATTGACTCTAGTGCAAGTGGGAGACTGAAGGAAATATGCCCTAGAGGCAATAATAAAGTTATTATTTATTTCCTTATTTCATGATAAATGTTTATTATTCATGCTAGAATTGTATTAACCGGAAACTTGATACATGTGTGAATAGATAAACAAACATAGTGTCACTAGTATGCCTCTACTTCACTAGCTCGTGAATCAAAGATGGTTAAGTTTCCTAGCCATGGACATGAGTTGTCATTTGATTAACGGGGTCACATCATTAGGAGAATGATGTGATTGACTTGACCCATTCTGTTAGCCTAGCACTTGATCGTTTAGTATGTTGCTATTGCTTTCTTCATGACTTATACATGTTCTTGTAACTATGAGATTATGCAACTCCCGTTTACCGGAGGAACACTTTGGGTACTACCAAACGTCACAACGTAACTGGGTGATTATAAAGGAATACTACAGGTGTCTCCAAAGGTACATGTTGGGTTGGCGTATTTCGAGATTAGGTTTTGTCACTCTGATTGTCGGAGAGGTATCTCTGGGCCCTCTCGGTAATGCACATCATTATAAGCCTTGCAAGCAATATGACCAAATGAGTTGGTTTCGAGATGATGCATTACAGAATGAGTAAAGAGACTTGCCAGTAACGAGATTGAACTAGGTATTGGATACCGACGATCAAATCTCGGGCAAGTAACTTACCGATGACAAAGGGAACAACGTATGTTGTTATGCGGTCTAACCGATAAAGATCTTCATAGAATATGTAGGAACCAATATGGGCATCCAGGTCCCGCTATTGGCTATTGACCGGAGACGTGTCTCGGTCATGTCTACATTGTTCTCGAACCGTAGGGTCCGCACGCTTAAGGTTCCGATGACAGTTATATTATGAGTTTATGAGTTTTGATGTACCGAAGGAGTTCGGAGTCCCGGATGAGATCGGGGACATGACGAGGAGTCTCGAAATGGTCGAGACATAAAGATTGATATATTGGACGACTATATTCGGAGTTCGGAAAGGTTCCGAGTGATTCGGGTATTTTTCGGAGTACTGGAGAGTTACGGGAATTCGTATTGGGCCTTAATGGGCCATACGGGAAAGGAGAGAAAGGGACAAAAGGGTGGCCGCACCCCTCCCCATGGACTAGTCCGAATTGGACTAGGGAGGGGGGGCGCCCCCTTCCTTCCTTCTCCTTCTCTCTTCCCTTTCCTTCTCTCCTACTCCTACTACATGGAAGGGCTCCTAGTTGGACTAGGAAAGGGGGAATCCTACTCCCGGTGGGAGTAGGACTCCCCTAGGGCGCGCCATAGAGAGGGCCGGCCCTCCCCTCCTCCACTCCTTTATATACGGGGGCAGGGGGCACCCCATAGACACACAAGTTGATCTTCGTGATCGTTCCTTAGCCGTGTGCGGTGCCCCCTTCCACCATATTCCACGTCGGTCATATCGTAGCAGTGCTTAGGCGAAGCCCTGCGATGATTGAACATCAAGATCGTCTTCACGCCGTCGTGCTGACGGAACTCCTCCCCGAAGCTTTGCTGGATCGGAGCCCGGGGAGCGTCATCGAGCTGAACGTGTGCCAAGAACTCGGAGGTGCCAGAGTAACGGTGCTTGGATCGGTTGAACCGGGAAGACGTACGACTACTTCCTCTACGTTGCGTCAACGCTTCCTCTTCGGTCTACGAGGGTACGTAGACAACACTCTCCCCTCTCGTTGCTATGCATCACCATGATCTTGCGTGTGCGTAGGAATTTTTTTTGAAATTACTACGTTCCCCAACATGGACTCCGCTCCTCATTCACGAGAAAGGGCCGATAACCGGGATGCCCAGTCCCATGATCCAAAAAGATCAAAGCAAATCAAGATAATTAAACAAAACTCCCCCAGGGCTGTTGTATGTTGGAGGCACTCGTTGTTTCGAGCAAGCCATGGATTGATGCTTGTTGGTGGTTGGGGGAATATAAACCTTTACCATTCTGTTTGGGAATTGCCTATAATGCATGTAGTATGGAAGATACAGCCATCTCATAGTTGCTGCGTTGACAGCAAAAGTATGCCGCTCAAAATGTTATTCAATCTCTAATTTAAAATCGAGCTCTGGCACCTCTACAAATCCCTGCTTCCCTCTGTGAAGGGTCTATCTACTTACTTTTATGTTGAGTCATCACCCTTCTTATTAAAAGCACCCGCTGGAGAGCACACTGTCATTTGCATTCATTATTATTGGTTTATATTGGGTATGACTTGACTGGATCTGTTTTACCATGAATTACAATGTTTAGTCAGTCCTTGATCTTTAAAGGTGCTCTGCATTTATGTTTTTCGGTCTCAGAAAGGGCTAGCGAGATACCATTTTGTTATATCATGTTATGATTATTTTGAGAAAGTGTTGTCATCCGAGTTTTATTATTATGGCTCGCTAGCTGATTATGTTATTGATATGAGTAATTGTGAGACCTATGTGTTATTGTGAGTATGGTTAGTTCATGATATATGCTGAAACTTGAATGTTAGCTTTTCATGTTTACAACCACAAGAGCAAACAGAGTTTGTAGAAGTTTTTCTTTATCTCTTCCAGTTTATCAACTGAATTGCTTGAGGACAAGCAAAGGTTTAAGCTTGGGGGAGTTGATACGTCTCGAACGTATCTACTTTTCCAAACACTTTTGCCCTTGTTTTGGACTCTAACTTGCATGATTTGAATGAAACTAACCCGGATTGACGCTATTTTCAGCAGAACTATCATGATGTTGTTTTATGTGTAGAAAAGAAAAGTTCTCGGAATGTCCTGGAAATCCATGGAGGCACTTTTCGGAATTTATAAGAATTATTGGGCGAAAGAAATACACCAGGGGCCCCACAGCCTGTCCACGAGATAGGGGGCGCCCCCCTAGGGCGCGCCCCCTATCTCGTGGGCCCCTGGGACCTCTGATAACCCACAAGTATAGGGGATCGCAACAGTTTTTGATAAGTAAGTGTGTTGAACCCAACGAGGAGCTAAATGTAGGACAAATATTCCCTAAAGTTCTATCGACCACCGATACAACTCTACGCACGCTTAACGTTCGCTTTACCTAGAACAAGTATAAAACTAGAAGTACTTTGTAGGTGTTTTCGGATAGGATTGCAAGAAAGTAAAGAGCACGAAAATAAAACTAGGGGCTGTTTAAGTAAAGACACAACTAAAGTAAATATAGCGAGTGTGGAAGAGTGATGGTAGGTGTGGCGAAATTGTCCCTTAAGCAATTGACTAGCTTACTTGACCGATAGCAAGTTTTATGTGGAAGAGGCCACTGCTAGCATGTCATCCCTTACTTGGAATTCTATGCACTTATGATTGAAACTATTAGCAAGCATCCGCAACTACTAACGTTCATTAAGGTAAAATCCAACCATAGGATTAAGATATATTGGTCCCCCTTCAATCCCGTATGCATCAATTTCTATGCTAGGTTGAAGCTTCTGTCACTCTTGCCCTCCAATACATAGTCCTATCAACATACAACTAACCCTAAGGTGTGATCCACGCGCGCGCTCATATGATGGGCACCAAAGGACAGCAACATAACCACAAGCAAATTAAATCAATCATAGCAATTCATCAACCACCAATAGGACAACGAAAATCTACTCAGACGTCATAGGATGGCAACACATCATTGGATAATAATATGAAGCATAAAGCACCATGTTCAAGTAGAGGGTACAGCGGGTTGCGGGAGAGTGGACCGCTGTAGATAGAAGGGGGGAAGGTGATGGAGATGTTGGTGAAGATGGCGGAGGTGTTGGTGTAGATCGCGGTGATGATGATGGCCCCCGGCGGCGTTCCGGCGCCACCGGAAGTGAGGGGGAGAGAGCCCCCTCCTTCTTCTTCCTTGACCTTCTCCCAAGATGGGAGAAGGGTTTCCCCTCTGGTCCTTGGCTCCCATGGCTTGGGAGGGGCGAGAGCCCCTCCGAGATTGGATCTATCTCTCTGTTTCTGCGTTCTGTTCTGGCTCCGTTTCACCGTTTCGTGTATATATGGAGATCCGTAACTCCGATTGGCCTCAAACCTTCGCCGTGATTTTTTTCCGAATATTAGCTTTCTTGCGGCAAAAGAAGAGCATCAACCGCCTTACGATAGGCTCACAAGGGTAGGGGGCCCACCCAGGGGGGCAGGCGCGCCCCTCTGCCTCGTGACCACCTCGGGCACTGGTTCGCATTGATTTTCTTCCAAATTTTCCATATTTTCCAAAAATAAGCTCCGTCCGTTTTTATCCCGTTTGGACTCCGTTTGATATGGATATTCTACGAAACCAAAAAAACATGCAGCAGACAGGAACTGGCACTGGACACTTGATCAATATGTTAGTCCCAAAAATAATATAAAAAGTTGCCAAAAAGTATATGAAAGTTGAATAATATTGGCATGGAACAATCAAAAATTATAGATACGACAGAGACGTATCAACCTCCTCCGACCTCAACTCCAACTCCATATATTCCGTCTCGGGGAGGAAAAAAATTAGAGAGAAAGTTTCATCGCGTTTCACGACACGGAGCCACCGCCAAGCCCTAATCTCTCTCGGGAGGGCTGATCTGGAGTCCGTTCGGGGCTCCGGAGAGGGGGATTCGTCGCCGTCGTCATCATCAACCATCCTCCATCACCTATTTCATGATGCTCACCGCCGTGCGTGAGTAATTCCATCGTAGGCTTGCTGGACGGTTATGGGTTGGATGAGATTTACCATGTAATCAAGTTAGTTTTGTTAGGGTTTGATCCCTAGTATCCACTATGTTCTGAGATTGATGTTGCTATGATTTTGCTATGCTTAACGCTTGTCACTAGGGCCCGAGTGCCATGATTTCAGATCTGAACCTATTATGTTTTCATGAATATATGTGTGTTCTTGATCCTATATTGTGTGACGCCCCCGATTCGATCGTACACTAATCATGCATGCATATGTGTACGATCAAGATTAGGGACTCACGGGAAGATATCACAACACAACTCTAGACACAAATTAAAATAATACGAGCTTTATATTACAAGCCAGGGGCCTCGAGGGCTCGAATACATAAGCTCGAAAACACAAGAGTCAGCGGAAGCAACAATATCTGAGTACAGACATGAGTTAGACAAGTTTGCCTTAAGAAGGCTAGCACAAAATCAACATCGATCGAAAAGGCAAGGCCTCCTGCCTGGGAGCCTCCTAACTACTCCTGGTCGTCAGCGGTCTCCACGTAGTAGCAGGCATCGGTGGTGGCATCTGGCTCCTGGGCTCCGACATCTGGTTGCACCAACCGGAAAGGAGAAGAAAGGGGAAAAGGGGGGACCAAAGCAACCGTGAGTACTCATCCAAAGTACTCGCAAGCAAGGATCTACACTACATATGCATCAGTATCAATGAAATGGGCTATATATGTGGACTGGGCTGCAGAAATGCCAGAATAGAGAGAAGGCCTAGTCCTATCGAAGACTAGCATCTTCTGGAAACCACCATCTTGCAGCATCCGGAGGGAGTAGAGTAGCATAAAGTAAAGTAGTAGAAGTGTTATCAACCTCGGCCGGAGATCCTTTCTCGACTCCCTGCGAGAAAAGCATCCCAGAGCCATACTATCCAGTTATCATCACAATCCAATTCTCATCACCATCCAGTTCTCATCACAAGTATCCAGTTCTAGTTGTATCGATCGGGATACAACTCCAAGTGTCCGTTACCGTAGGACAGGCTATCGATAGATGTTTTCTTCCCTGCAGGGGTGCACCAACTTACCCACCATGCTCTATTAACTCCGGCCGGACACACTTTCCTGGGTCATGCCCGGCCTCGGCCAAACAATACGCCGCAACCCGACCTAGGCTTAATAGAGAGGCCAGCACGCCGGACTAAACCTATGCCCCTAGGGGTCATGGGCCATCTCCCCGGGAACTCCTGCACATTGCGTGGGCGGCCGGTGAGCAGACCTAGCTACCTCCTTCAACAAGGCAGGTGCTTGCGCAGTCCAACCCGGCGCGCGCCGCTCAGTCGCTGACGTCTATTAAGCTTCGGCTGATGCATACGACGCAGAATGCCCAAACTATGCCCACGTGATGGTTAGTGCTATCAGGCCAGAGGCCCCTCGGATCAAATATCCAAATCGTAGTGGATTAGGAACGCGCGGTAACAAGCAGAGACTCACGAAAGATGTGACCCCGTTGCCCCGTCTCGAGGACTTGCGGCAAGGGCTAGGAATGCCCGGCCACGCCTTGTAATTATCTCGCGGGCACCCTCCAGGTCAACCCGACTCCACATCACTCGCAATTAAGCTCGCGCGGGTACCCCTCAGGGTCGACCCGTCTTTAGTAACATGGTTCAGTGTGAAGTCATAGTAATCATAGTAGCTGTGTGTCTAAACATCAAAGGGAAAACCCGAGGAATCACCCCCGGTGAATTCCACTCGACGTAGTCATCAAGGTGAACGTAAGAGGATTCACCCTCGAGGTCCACGCTTGAGGGGTTGCACGACAGAGTCGTATCGGAAGTGGTTAAGGAGGAAATCACCCTCGATGACCACGACTGAATGACTGCACTATAGGGTTAACATCAGAAGTGCTGTAGAGGTTCACCCTCGGTACTCGATAGTAACCCAGTAGTGTCAAGCAACTAAGGGGAAGTGATGTGCGGTGCCGGGGCCTGGTCTTCGATCCCGTTGATCGGGTCTTCGATGATGAAGGGGGGGCAACAAGGACAAGGTGGGGGGGTCACTGATGGGTCTCTAACCAACCTATACTAAGCAGTTTAGGGTAAGCAGGTAGGTAACAAAAACAGGATACAATAAACAGGCTATGCAGCAGAATAGGAGCAAACAATAACAGTAGCAAAATCTAGTGCAAGCATGAGAGAATGGAATGGGTGATATCGGGATGATCAAAGGGGGGCTTGCCTGGTTGCTCTGGCAAGAAGGGGTCGTCGTCGACGTAGTCGATCACAGGTGCGGCATCGGTCTCGGGGTCTACCGGAGAGAAGAGGGTGAAGAAACAGTAAATATAAAGTAGGCATAGCATCACAAAGCATAACATGGCAATAAGCTATGTCGGGAGTGATGATGGAGTCATGTACCTAGGGTAGGGTCATAGACCTGATGTAAATACCCTACCAAAGGACACCCTTAGAAGAGATCACCTTCCAGTCGACTAAAGAGGACACCACTCGACAGACTCGAAGGACTCGACCATGAAGACGCACTCGACCACCAGAAGGTCAAGAAGCACTCTGTACTGCAACGGTCTGTAATTAAGTAGACTTTATGATAGTTAAGACACTTTATGTGGGACGTTACCAGTAACGTCCCAGACTTAATGTACTTTAAACCCCGCATTACTGAGGGTCGGAGGGGTCTGGCAGGCACTATATAAGCCACCCCCCACCTCAGTGTAAGGGGTTCGCACCCCTGTAATCCTTATACTCATAATCCACTCAACCGCCTCCGAACTCCGAGACGTAGGGCTTTTACTTCCTCCGAGAAGGGCCTGAACTTGTACATCTCTTGTGTTTACAACCTCTCCATAGCTAGGACATTGCCTCTCCATACCTACCCCCACTCTACTGTCAGACTTAGAACCACGACAGTTGGCGCCCACCGTGGGTCAGGTGTTTTAGCAATTTTCTGGAGAAGTTGCGATTCTTCCTAGTACTTTCATCATGGGTGCTACTGGAGTTTTGGTCGAGGGCCGCGAGATCCGTCTCGGCACTCTCACCTTCATCGCGGACGACACCTCTTGGCTCCAGGAGGCTCCACTCGACGTGGATGCGCTCCCCGTCCGTGGTGCGACGCATTTTCGCGCATTTGTCCGCGGCGTTCTGCTGCGACAACTGTCGATCCCGTATCGGTCGACTCCCCTATCGGCCACCCTCCCGGTCTCCCACCAGCGGAAGCGCTCTGGTCGGTCGAGGCTCCAGCGGTGGGTGAAGCACGCGGTGGCTCGCCAGACGGCCACCGCCCAAGTTGCGGCAATCGAGCCCGACGAATCCCTCTACGGCCTGTTCAATCTGTCGACTGGCTCCGTAGAGACTGCATCCGAATGCGATAGCAGTGATCCGGCGGCGGAAATCTTGATGGTCAACGGACCTCGCAGTCCTCCTGACTTCGCCCATGAAGGCGGGGCAGGCGGTGGAGGCGACCCCGTACGGGACCACGAAGAGTACCAGCCCGAGCCACTCGACTCTCTGCAGAGGGAAGAGCTTCACCGCAGGAACATGGATGCCCTGCATACTCCCATCGCGGGAGAAACCCCTGAGGCTCGCGCCTTGGAGGAGGCACGTTTGGCCAACTTGGCTGAACGCGCTCGTCTGGAGAACCTTCAGCGAGCACTCGACGAGAGCGCGCGGCAACGAGTTCCCGACGCCAATCGACGTCAACTCTTCCCGCCGACTCAGGTATATCGAACCCCAATTCAGAATTTAGCAGCTGCAACCCGTATAGCAGAGTCCATCCAGCCCTCTCAGTCGGAAGCTGGCAGAGGCTTGATGCAGATCAGGGATTTGCTCCGGGCAGCAGGAGACCAGAATTCAACCATGTCGCAGTCGCGTAACAGAATTCACAGTCGATCCGTCACTGCGAATACGGTTCAGTCGGCTCATAGTCCCAGATCGCCTCCGCGGCGTGAAGGACGCGAGAATCGGGGAGACCAGTACGGAGACCGACATGATCGTGATGATAGGCGTCGAGTGCCCACTTCCCCCCGAGGGGTGGGTCTTACGCTCCTCGGCAGCAAGATGACAGGCGTCAACTCAGTGTGGGGCGAAGACTCCCAGTCGACCCCCGGGAACCAGGCTTTGACGCGCGATCCATTATCGTGCAAGGCTTAGTCGACCGAAACAGAGCCCATCGGGGTGGGCCCGACAGAGATGCGCCCACAAGCAGTCGAGCGCATGTTTCTGGTCCAGAGTGTTTCAGCAGGGCTATCAGGGCCGTGGTGATTCCCCCCAATTTCAGGTTAGCAACTGGAGTAAGCAAGTTCACTGGTGAGTCCAAGCCTTAAACTTGGCTTGAGGACTACCGAGTGGCAGTTCAGATTGGTGGTGGGAATGACGACGTGGCCATGAAGCATTTGCCCCTCATGTTGGAAGGTTGTGCCAGAGCGTGGTTGAATCAGTTACCTCCTAGCAGCATTTACACTTGGGAAGATCTGCCCCGAGTGTTCGTCAGAACATTTGAAGGGACTTGCAAGCGACCAGCTGGATTGACAGAGCTGCAAGTCTGTGTGCAGAAGACGAATGAGACTCTCAGAGAGTATATTCAGAGATGGATCACTCTGCATCATACCGTGGAGAATGTGTCTGATCATCAGGCAGTCTGCGCCTTCAAAGATGGCGTCAAGAACAAAGAATTGAGTTTGAAGTTTGGTCGAACCGGAGACATGCCCCTGTGTCGGTGTACTAAAGTAGGGGTACCTTAGTATCCCGAACTTGTGCACGGGCAGTCGCAGCATCCCGCGGCAAGGCTTGCCGGGCGTCCGCCAAGATCCTCCGCTATTCCTATTACTGCCATTCAAGAACAAAGTGTTAGCTGAGAAGACAGAACCCCGGCAAGAGGAGCTTGCCGGGAAGGACAAGACCTCGGCAAGAGGAGCTTGCCGGGAAGGCCAACCAAGGCACTTCAAGAGACTTGCCGTGACGCACCGTGCGTCCCGGCAAGACCCGGCGAGCGGCAAGCTTGCGGGTGCGACAAGACAGCTACCGCGGCAAGGCGCTTGCCGCGGCGAAGCCACCACTCTGCACCCACGCTCCAGCACATCCGACGACGTGTCACCGCAGGATCGCTCCCGGTGCACGTGGCTGGTAGCTGTGCAGCCAAGCGGTGCGAGGTGGCAAACGAAGATGAATAGAAAGCCATCGTGGCGATCGGTGGCGCTCTTAACGGTCGTTTCTTGCACTGTTTGGGCGACCAGACGGGCATTAAATGCCCTTGTCCCCTGCCGTCAGAGTTAGGTAGGGGGCACTGTTGGTAGCGGTTGTACCAACCCCCGTTTTTACTTTTTTACCCCTCTCTCTACGCTGCCACCTGTCGGTGACCCCTTTAGACTATAAAAAGGAGGCCCATGCGCACGTAGAAGAGGTTGGACTCATTCGAAACTACAACACACCTACGCTCTTGAGCAAGAACAAAATAGAAACACAAAGCAGCAGTAGGAGTTTTATCTCTCCAGAGAGCTCCGAAGCTGGGTAAAATCCCTCGCGTGCTTCACCTCGATCTTCTCTTCGCGCGCCCTCTGATCCCTTGCCGGACCGAAAAGGGGCCCTGCCCCATAGGTGTTCGTTTCCCATGACATCTTTGGCGCGCCAGGTAGGGGGGCGTCGAGGTCGTGCGTATCTGATCCGGCGTCTGCGCGCTACATCAACATCTTCATCGACATGCCACCGAAGAAGAAGACTTCAGAGGTGGCCGCTCCGTCTACGACTATCCTACCGCCACCGGAGCAAGAGAGCGGTGGGGTAGACGCCGGCGGAGGAGCGGGCACCGGCGGGGGGACTCACATCGTCACCCGGTCCAAGGACAAGGCCCCGCAAGCTTCAGCGTCTGCACATCCACCGCACCCCTCTCAGGAGGTGCAGGATCGACAACGCCACGGTGCTCCTAGCACCGTACTCGCGTTGGAACAGGGCCAAGCTGGTGGGTCGCGGGACGCTCAAGGCCAACATACACGTCAACACGCTGGCACGAGCGCAGTGCGGTCGCCTGGACGAGATGTTGCTCCTTCTAACACTATTAGAAGTTTGAGCATATCCCGCACCTCGCGTCGCTCGCCACCGCCACCCAACACTCCAGAGGAAGCGCTGGCCCGAGCCCAGCTGCTTCTAGATTACCCTCCAGTGCCAGACAAGATCGACGACTGGAGGGCCGCCATTCAGAGCCTCATCGACTTCGCCAACGGCGACAAGCCCCGGCAACCGAGCACATCGAAGCCCCGGCAAGACGCCCAGGCGCAAGCCGACGCGAACAAGACCACTGGGGGTGCCACCACCGTGCACTCCCCGCCCCGAAGGCCAAGGTCGCCGACTCGCCGGGCCAACCTCAACACCGACTCCACCGCGTCGTCAGACCCGCGAGCTCGCCGCGATCAACGCCAAGTTCTCCAAGAACGACGACATGAAGACGCTCACACTCGCATCAAGCGTCGAAGAGAAGCGCGGCGTCAATCTGACCAGTGCGCTGGGCCCACTGTCGATATGCATGCGCCAGGGGAACCAGGCGACTTGCCATACGCGGTAGGTTGCCCTGCGTTCACCCGTGAGCTGCGGCAGGTCCAGTGGCCCAGTACCAAGAACTTCAAGCCAGACGTGCCCGAGAAGTACGATGGCAGGATACATCCGTCAGAGTTCCTCAGCGTCTACACCATCGCGGTGCAGGCTGCCAGGGGGCGCGACGAGAAGATCCTCGCCAACTACTTCCCGCTGGTGCTCAAGCCCAACGTTAGATCTTGGCTCATGCACTTGCCGGACAACTCCATTTCTTCGTGGGCGGACCTGTGCCATCAGTTTGTCGGCGCCTTCACGGGCGGCCACAAACCCCATGGCCAGGAGAGCGACCTTCATCTGCTCGCCCAGAAGGAAGGAGAACCCCTGCGCAAGTACATACAGAGATTCAGCCAGGTGCAGCGCAACATCCCAGACGTCCACCCTGTCGCGGTTATCAGCGCGTTCCATTAGAACGTGCGTAACTGCAGGATGAGGGAGGAGATGGCGATGTGCAAAATCAGAGATGTCAGCGAGCTATATGCTCTGGCCGACAAGTGTGCTTGGGCTGAAGAGGGGGGGAAACTCCCCGGAGAGAACGCAGGAGCAGAAGGATCTGACAGTGAGGACGCCCCTCCGGCAAAGAAGAACCGGAGGCGGAATAACAGAAAGAGGAAGGCTAAGGATGTGCTAGTTGTTGAGCAGTCCGGCAACGGAGGTGGCGCCGACAAGGCCAAAGCTAGTGACTCCGGCGAGGCTGTGGTGGCCGCCGACAAGCAGGACGGCTCCGGCAAGCAGTACTGCAAGATCCACCGCACCAAGGGCCATGACCTCCAGGCCTGCAAGAAGGTTGAGCAGCTTGTTGAGCTACAGAAAGCTGAGTACGAGCACCGCGACAAGGAGAAGGCCCAGGAAGGTGGCGGAGGATCCGGCAAGAAGCGTCCCGCCCGGGGAGGGCACCGCGGCAAGGCCAAGCAGCGCAAAGGAGATAGACCTCCCCGCGGCCGCGACAAAGACGAAGACTAAGATGAAGATGATGAGATGGAGGAGGATAAGACTGACGAGCAGGAGTTCCAGAAGGCAACAGAGGTGTTGTGCGTCGACGGTGGTGCTTCTCTGCACAGCTCGCACCGCCAACTCAAACAGTGGGTGCGGGAAGTGAACGCAACAGAACCGTCCGTTGAATCGCGCAAGCCCCTGAAGTGGTCCAGCACGCCCATCATCTTTGATGTTGAGGATCACCCTGATCGCATCACTGCGGTCGGGTGCTTGCCGATGTTGGTTTCGCCAACCATCCGCAACCTCAAGGTTACAAAGATGTTGGTTGACGGCGGGGCCGGCCTAAATCTGATCTCCTCCGCAGTGCTCAAGAAGCTCCAAATCCCCGACAGCGAGCTCGAAGAGACTGGTACTTTCCAAGGAATCAACCCGGGAAGGAGCAAGCCGAAGGGGAAGATCACGCTGCCAGTGACGTTTGGCAGCGAGCTGAATTTCAGGACAGAGAGAGTCACATTTGACGTTGCTGATTTCCCATTGCCCTACAATGGGATACTTGGCCGTCCAGCGCTTGCCAAGTTCATGGCAGCCTCTCATTACGCCTACAACGTGCTCAAGATGCCTGGTCCGATAAGTGTCATTTCTGTCCATGGCGACAAGAAGGATGCACTCATCTGTATCGACAAGATCTACCGGGAAGCAGCAGCCGCAGCAGAATGCAAACCACTTGCCGCTGAAGCTCCTGGGGGGAAGAAGAATACTAAGTCCGGCAAGAGCAGCTCTGATGCCCACTCCGGCAAGCGCACCTCTTCGGAGTGCTGCGCTACCGTCGAGGACGCACCATCGAGCTCCACCGGCAAGTGCAAGAAGGCAAAGACAGCTTCACCAGAGACCAAGAAAGTGGCCGCCAAGGAGGGCGTCACTGGTGGTACTTTCACCATCAGTGCCACGCTTGACCCTAAATAGGAAAGCACGCACGTTGCTTTCCTGCGGGCGAATGTCGATGTGTTCGCATGGAAACCATCTGACATCCCCGGTGTTCCCAGGAAAGTAATTGAGCACCACCTTGTCGTCTGCCCTCACGCGCGGCCCGTCAAGTAGAGAGTCAGAAAACAAGCAGTAGAACGCCAAGAGTTCATTGCAGAGGAGATCAAGAAGTTGGAAGCAGCAGGCCTGGTCCGAGGAGTACTCCATCCAACATGGTTAGCCAATCTAGTAGTCGTGCGCAAAGCAAACGGGAAGTGGAGGCTTTGTATTGACTTCACTGATGTTAATAAAGCTTGTCCCAAGGATCCATTTCCCTTGCCGCGCATGACCAGATTGTTGACTCCACGGCAGGATGTGATCTTCTTTCATTCCTTGATGCATACTCAGGATATCATCAGATCTTCATGGCTAAAGAGGATGAAGAGAAAACCGCATTCATTACTCCATGTGGCACGTACTGCTTTGTACGGATGCCTTTCGGACTAAAGAATGCTGGTTCAACATTTGCAAGAGTAGTCAGTCATGCTTTTGAGCCACAGCTGCACAGAAATGTAGAAGCTTACATGGATGACATAGTGTCTAGAGCAAGGACAAAGAAACTCTGATCCAAGATTTGGACGAGACTTTTGCAAATCTGCGCAAGATCAATCTCAAGTTGAACCCCGAGAAGTGCGTGTTTGGAGTTCCTTCCGGCAAGCTTCTCGGGTTCTTTGTGTCCCAGAGGGGGATTGAAGCCAATCCCGACAAGATCAAGGCCATCGAGCAAATCGAAGCACCGAAGCGAGTCAAGGACGTACGAAGGCTTTCTGGCTGCGTTGCTGCTCTCAGTAGGTTCATCTCTAAGTCTGCTGAGCGCGCCCTGCCGTTTTTCAAAATTTTGAAAAAAGCAGGTCCAATGAAATGGACTCCGGAAGCGGAGGCTGCGCTGCAAGACTTGAAGAGATACCTATCCTCCACTCCAATACTTGTCGCACCTAAACCACAAGAGAAGTTGCTGCTATATCTGGCGGCAACCAATCAAGTGGTTAGTGCTGCGTTAGTAGCGGAGAGGGAAGCGGATGATGAGCCAGCGACCGCGGCAAGCGAATCCAGCGACAAGCAGGGGGCTTCCCCGACAAGCTCTGGTCCCGACAAGGACGGATCTGCGCAGCCACAAGAAGAGAAACAGAAGAAGATGGTGCAGCGCCCAGTTTACTTTGTCAGTTCCCTTCTGCAGGGGGCTAGATCAAGGTACTCTGGTGTGCAGAAGTTGCTTTTCGGCCTTCTCATGGCCTCGAGGAAGCTGCGCCATTACTTTCAAGCACATGAAATCACAGTGGTGACTCGCTTTCCGTTGAAGAGGATATTGCAGAATCCAGAGGCAACAGGCAGGATTGTCGAGTGGGCACTGGAATTGTCAAGCTTTGGCCTCAAGTTTGAAAGTACTTCAACTATTCAGAGCCGAGCATTGGCAGAATTCATAGCAGAATGGACGCCAACACCTGATGAAGAAACTCCGGAGAAGAGCATCCCCGTCAAGGAAGCGAGCAAAGAATGAATCATGTACTTTGACGGTGCCTTCTCGCTGCAAGGCGCCGGTGCGGGCGTACTACTCGTCGCACCCACCGGAGAGCACCTCAAGTACGTGGTCCAGATGCACTTTCCCAAGGAGCAAGCAACAAACAATACTGCAGAGTATGAAGGCTTGCTTGCCGGACTCAGGATCGCGGCAGACCTTGAGATCAAGAAGCTTATTGTCAGGGGTGACTCGCAGCTTGTCGTCCGTCAAGTTAACAAAGATTATCAGAGTCCGTTGATGGAAGCATAAATTGATGAAGTGAGGAAGCTGGAAGAGCATTTTGACGGCCTGCAAATGGAACATGTTCCAAGAGCTCAGAATGACATTGCAGACGGCCTGTCGAAGTGCGCCGCACTCAAGTTACCTGTGGAACCAGGGATTTTTGTGCTCAAGTTGACTCAACCATCTGTAACACCATCAATTGGACAGAGCAAGAAGAGGAAGTTGGTTACTGGCGACTACTTTCCGGTAGAGCTCCCCGAAGCCGCCGTCAAGAAGGTCCCAAAGATCAACACAAAGAGTGTTGAGGAGCAGTCTGCTCCGACAAGCCCTAGGGTTTGTTTCGTTGAAGCAGACGCTCCTGACAAGCTGTGTCCCGACACGCTTGCCGGGGAGCATCACGCTCCGGCTGAATCACAGATTCTTGCCGTGGAAGCAGATGTTCCCGCAGAAGCATTTGCGCCTTTAGTCCTTGTCGCTGAGCCACAAGCTTCGGCATGGGCACAACAGATCATCCATTTCCTTCAGACAGGAGAACTTCCCGAAGAGCAAGAAGAAGCGGAGAGAGTAGCCCGGCAATCAAGTATGTACCAGTTTGTCGATGACATACTGTACAGAAGAAGATTCAACGGAGTGAAATTGAAGTGCATTTTCCGGGAAGATGGACAGGAGCTGTTGGCGGAGATACATGGAGGCATATGTGGTCACCACATTGGCGCAAGAGCACTTGCCGGCAAAGATTTCCAGCAAGGTTTTTCTGGCCGACAGCCCTCCAGGATGCAACTGCACAAGTAACCAAGTGTGAAGCGTGCCAGTTCCACTCCAAGCAGATACATCAACCAGCTCAAGCTCTCCAAACAATCCCTTTATCCTGGCCAGTTTCGGTCTGGGGGCTCGACATCCTCGGCCCCTTTCCCCGAGCTATCGGGGGCTTTGAGTAATTGTACGTTGCAATCGACAAGTTCACAAAGTGGCCTGAAGTGGAAGCAGTGAGGAAGGTGACAGCACAGTCAGCAGTCAAGTTCTTCAGGTCAATTGTTTGCCGTTTCGGAGTCCCTAATGGGATCATCACCGACAATGGCACATAATTCACGAGCCGCACCTTCATGCAGTACGTCCAAGATCTTGGCACCAAGATCTGCTTCGCTTCTGTTGCTCACTCGAGAAGCAACGGTTAAGTGGAGAGGGAAAACGCTGAAGTGCTGCGCGGGCTCAAGACCAGAACTTTCGACAGGCTGCGCAAGTGCGGAAGAAATTGGATCGTGGAGCTGCCGGTGGTTCTATGGTCGATCAGGACGACGCAAAACGAGCCATTGGCCAGACACCTTTTGCTCTAGTCTATGGAGCAGAAGCAGTTCTCCCCACGGAACTCGTATACGGATCGCCTCGAGTGCTCGCTTATGATGAGCTTGAGCAAGAGCAGCTGCGGCAAGATGACGCGTTGCTCCTCGAGGAAGATCGTCTTCAGGCTGTTGTACGAGCTGCTCGTTACCAGCAAGCTTTGCGTCGCTACCATAGCCGCAAAGTTAATGCCAGAAGCTTCGAGGAAGGCGACCTTGTTCTTCGGCGCGTTCAATCCACCAAGAATTCCAACAAGTTGACGCCAAAGTGGGAAGGCCCTTATCGGGTGAAACGAGTCACTAGGCCCGGCGCTGTCCGCCTTGAGACCGAAGATGGCTTTCCGGTGAGCAATTCCTGGAACATAGAGCATCTTCGCAAGTTTTACCCATAAGGCGCGGTTGCCGGAATCTGTTCCAGCAACCACCTTTTGTACAAGCCTTGCCGCTGTTGCATGTAACCCTTTGTACAAAGCCGGGCGCAAATCCCGTGCATAAATAAAGTTCATGTGTGCTCCACACATCTTGTCAAATTTCATGCATTCTTTCTTTTTTGCATGTTTTATCTAACACTTTGTGCAGCACTTACCCCCGATAAGCAATAACGAGCCTCAAGGCCCCATACCATTATTTTCTCTTCTTTATTTTTCTCAAAAAGAAGGTTCCTTCGCCCACAAGTTCACGGGGGGGGGGGAGAGGATAAAGGTGTGGACCAGGCGTCGTTCAAAGGAATCTAGCCTTGCTGGGACATAGACGACAGAAAAGCTAAGTTGCCAAAGTTTGAGCACAGTCAGTTTAAAATTTTTAAGTTATATTCCTTGAACGACCGTGCCTTGTATGGAAAACCTGTGCGCGGAGGAACCGGCTCGTGGCTAAGTTGCGCCCTTACTTTGTTTCGAGTCCGCTCAACAATGAAAGTGTGCTGCGACTAGTCCCGACAAGGTTTCTTGCCGGAGGCAACACCGCCAGCAGGCTGCTGATGTTCCGCACTCAGCGCTCGCGGCAAGTGTGCTTGCACCGGCAAGTTCCCTAAAAGCGTAGGGCAAAAACATGCAAGGGATGGAATCAAGTAATGGAAGTAACATAGCAGATAGTGCCCAGAATAGAGTTATATTACAAAAATAGCTTGTTGCGGCACTGACTAAATTGTTCTCATGACTTAAAAAAACAGCGACAAGGAAAGGAGAAGAAGGATGGCCTAATCCACGTGCTCGCCGTCAACCCTCCTGACCTCATTCACCTTGTCCACGATGGGTGCGACAATGGCTTTGAGTTCTTCAAGATCAGCACCCGCCGGCAGCTTCTAGAGGACGCGGGTGAGGTCGAGGCCCGGGTTGCGGAAGAGTATCTTCACCAACACCTTCTCCAAGACCTTCGCGCAGATTGCGCGCGACTCGTCCGCCAGCTTCTTCGGGATCCTTTCCCGGAGTTGCTGGAGGGCCGTCACCATGCCCTTGAAGAAAAGAGTAAGCTTGGCGCTGGGCTGGAGGTTCTTGTCGGTGGAGTAACCGAAGCCCGCCAAGTCCAGCTCCGCCAACTCCTCGTCGATGGATGCAGCAATGTTGACGAGGCCCTCCGTCCAGAGCTCCACCGTGGCCTTGAAGGTGTTCTGAGTCTCGGCGGCCCTCGTCAGCAGCTCCTCGTTGCCCTTGACCTCTTTCTTCAAGTCATCCTCTCGCCTCTTGGCGGCATTCAGCGTCTCCGTCAAGGTGGCCAGCTTCAGCTCCAGATCAGCGCTTGAGTCCTTGGTGGCGTTCAGTTCCTTGGTCTTGTCGGCGAGCTGAACTTGCAGATCGCCATGGGCGCGGGCATCCTTCTCGCGTTCGCGCTGGAGTGCGGCAAGCTCTTCATTCTTCCCTTTCATGTCCGCCTCCAGCTACGTCACCTTCACCTCTAACTCTTTCTTGGCGGCCTCAGCAGCCGCGGCGGCATCCTTCGCCTCCTTGAGTGCCCCGCCAAGTGATTGCTCCCGGACCTCGAGCTCCTCCTCGTGGCTGTCCAGATTGACCTTCTTCTGTGTCAATTCGCCTTCCCGCCTGGACAACTCCTCGGCGGCGAGCCTCTGCTGCTCCTCGGCTTCAGCCTTCTCCAGGATAAACGCCTTCTTCGCCTCGTCAAGTTGCGCCCTTTCCTCCGCAATGGATCGAAGGGCCTCCTGGTTGCGGCTCTTGAGCTCCTCCGCATGCTTCTCTATGTCAACTCCCGCCCGCGCGACAAGCGCTTCCCGGGACTCAAGCTTCGCTTGCCGGGCGCGGTAGAGCGACACCAGCTTTCGGAGCAATTGCTCCTCTTCGGACTCGCCGCTGTTGCTGCTTGGCACATCAACCACTGCCAGCCCAGCAGAGGCGAGTACTTCTCCATCAAACTCCTCTCCTTCAACCGGCGCCCTGGAGCTCGATGCCCAGGGAAGCTTGATGTATACGGCCTCGCCGGCCTTCAAGTATGCGCCTGGCTGGGGCTCCTCGGAGCCCGGCGCTGCATCAGCGGCGGAGGGGTCGGCGGACGGTGCAGCGCCTTGCGCTCCTGCGCCTCCGGGTCGTCAGTACGATCGCCGGACCACTCGCCGGCTCCTGCGCCAGCAGCCTTGGCGGCTTCCTCGTCGGCGGGTTCATCAGCGTCGGCCTCTTCCTCGCCAGCGGCGGCATCTTCAGTGTTGCCGCGTGCGCCTTCCTCACCGGTGGGCTCGGTCTCCATCGGGTCTGCGAGAGGGGGATCTGAGGATACGAAGAGGAAAGAAAAGTCAAGCAAATATCCAAAAAAGAAGAAAGAAGATCAGAAGGAGAACCCAAGGGAAGATTTCCGACAAGGAAGGTTACCTGTGCTGGGCTCTGTGACCATGGGTTCCTCCACCAAGGGCTCACTGCTTCCGTCCCTTGCCGGGGACCTCTCCCTTGCCGGGGAGCGCTCCCCTGTCGGGGAATCGCCCCTTGGCGGCGTAGTCGAAGCAGACAGCACCTCCGGGGCGGTTTCTGATTGCCCCTGATGGGCCTACTCTGCTCCTACACGAATGAATCAGCAATCAAGATGTCAGCAAAAGAAGAAGCACCCATGCGCACCCCACAACAGGAAGTGAACCAAACACTTACGCTGGGGGCTGTGCTGGGGGCTGCTGCGAGAAGAAGGAACCGGGTCCGTCAAAGTGGTCTCGGACGTGTCTTCTGCCATCACAACAGGATCGCCCTCGATGACAACCACGGGGACCTTGGCCCTCTTCGCCGCTCTCTCAGCCAAAGTCCTGAAATAGAACAGGGATGCAGAGAGAAGCAAATCAGATGCAAAACAAACAACAACAAAGATTGAAGAAATACAAGTACAGTGAGAAGAAAGCCTTACTCCTCCTCCTCTTCTTCCTCCTCGTCGGAGCTCAGCGCAGAGAGGTCGAAGTCTGGTACCCTCTCTACGCGGCGAGGCGGAGGAGTGGGCTCCCTTGGACGTTTGCCGGGAGCTGCGGCAGGATCGGGTGTGGCAGCCCGGGAAGACCCCGCCTCAGTTGCCGGCACGGCCTGAGATGCTCCTGCGGCAACCGTACTTGCCGCGATGGAGCGCGTCCCACGACGCTGCGGCTGTTGGCCTGCTTGCCGCCCTGCTGGATCTCCAACTCGACGGAGGCGCCTTCTTGGTTAGAATTGGGGCTGCGCTGGGGGCTCCGCCTGCGGCAAGCTGCTCGAGGATGGCTGGCCGCTCGCGCCCCCGGCGGGCTCGCTCGCTTCGGCCTCGGGCTCCCCCTCGCCAACGACCTCTCCGGCAAGGTCTTCCCGGTCGGCAAGACATGCCGCCTCGGCCGCCTCCGCCTCCTCCAACGTGAAGCCAAACTCGCCCGTGGCGGCGGCTGCCGCCGCCTCTTCGGCCCTGGTGGGGATGTACCACATCTCGTCGTCGGTGGTGTCGCGGGTGAGGAGCCTCTGCTCGTCGGCGTTGACTGCTATCTCCGTCAAGCCATCGAAGAATTGCCGCACGACGTCGTCGGCGGGCTCCATCCAAGTTGCGCTTATCCCGTGCGAGTCGCACTCTGGCATCATTGCGCAGATGCGATCGCGTTGGGAGTTGTTGCACAACGGGATGACGCCCTGCGGCAGCCTGAACCACTCTGGATGGTTGGCGTCATGCTTGAACAGCTCCCTTAGCATCCTGTCAAGCTCCAGAACCGTGAAGTTGAAGTTGAGGCCTGGACGCAGCCTCATGATATCCGCCGGGCCGCCAAACATCCAGGCGGGCCTCCCCCTCTTCTGCAGAGGGGCGATGCGACGGCGAAGGAAATCCGCGCCAACTGCCCCGGCTGTGAGCCCGGCAAGCCTGAGCCGGAGGATTCGGGTGGTGGCAATCTTCAGCTTGGCGTCGTCCGGCGACAGAGTGCTCCAGTCGCCGCCGCGCACTACCCGGGTCTGGCGCAGGTTGGTGAATGGTTGCGGATTGGCTTCAACGATCCAGCACCACTCCGCCCTCCATTCATCCCACTTGCTGCGGAGCTCGCCCATCAAGTACACCTCGTTCATGCCGATTCGTGAGGTCCAGGCGATTCCGCCAGCCAGTGGCTCTCCTTTCTCGGCTCGGGGGGGTGAAATAATGACGAAAAAGAGCGACATTCGGGAGGATGCCAACGAAGTTCTCGCAGAGGTGTGCGAAAACCGCCATTGTCAGAACGGCGTTGGGGGTGAAATCAAGAAGATGAAACCCGTAGGTATTCATGATGTCGCAGAGGAAATCGGAAAAAGTTGGGCAAAGCCCGCAATAGAAGAACACAAGAAAGAAATGGTACCCTTTTGGGCACCGCTTCGATTTAGAAGCTTCGGCGGAGAGCACCGGCGTGCGCGGATGCGCCCGCGTCTCCGTCGACCAGAAGAGGTAGAAATCCTCCCGCAGCGCCTTCGGGGTGAGCTCGGGGGGGGGGGGGGGGGAAAGCACTCGCTCCTTGCGCAGCGCCTCGAGCCGCAACGCCTCGGCCGACTTGGTTCTCGACTTTGATCCCTTGCCGGTCTTCGGAGCCATGGCGGAAGCGGCGGGGGAGCGCGGAGGTGTTGAGGGCGACGGCGGCGACGGGCGGCGGAGCGCTGCTCTCTTTCGGCTTGTGAAGCGGAGGGGAGCGGCGGAGCTTTCGGAGGAAGGAACTACAAGTGGCGAAGGTGGGGGGAGCGGCCCTGTTTCCTCTGCTTATAAACAGGGGATGCGAACGTTACGCATTTCCTGAATTAAGAATTGCCCACGATCTCTCCCACGACGCCGCGATTGACGCGTGCCGTTACGGGAGGGCGCGGCGGATACGGAGTCAGATTTAATGTGGACCCAGGCCTCGTGTGCCCTTGCCCTGTTTTGGGCCTGGCCCAGTAGCGCTCGGCACCGTGTATGGCCCAGGCCCGGGGGCTCCTGTCGGTGTACTAAAGTAGGGGTACCTTAGTATCCCGAACTTGTGCACGGGCAGTCGCAGCGTCCCGCGGCAAGGCTTGCCGGGCGTCCGCCAAGATCCTCCGCTATTCCTATTACTGCCATTCAAGAACAAAGTGTTAGCTGAGAAGACAGAACCCCGACAAGAGGAGCTTGCCGGGAAGGACAAGACCCCGGCAAGAGGAGCTTGCCGGGAAGGCCAACCAAGGCACTTCAAGAGACTTGCCGTGACGCACCGTGCGTCCCGGCAAGACCCGGCGAGCGGCAAGCTTGCGGGTGCGACAAGACAGCAACCGCGGCAAGGCGCTTGCCGCGGCGAAGCCACCACTCTGCACCCATGCTCCAGCACATCCGACGACATGTCGCCGCAGGATCGCTCCCGGTGCACGTGGCGGGTAGCTGTGCAGCCAAGCAGTGCGAGGTGGCAAACGAAGATGACTAGAAGGCCATCGTGGCGATCGGTGGCGCTCTTAACGGTCGTTTCTTGCACTGTTTGGGCGACCGGACGGGCATTAAATGCCCTTGTCCCCTGCCATCAGAGTTAGGTAGGGGGCACTATTGGTAGCGGTTGTACCAACCCCCGTTTTTACTTTTTCACCCCTCTCTCTACGCTGCCACCTGTCGGTGACCCCTTTAGACTATAAAAAGGAGGCCCATGCGCATGTAGAAGAGGTTGGACTCATTCGAACTACAACACACCTACGCTCTTGAGCAAGAACAGAACAGAAACACAAAGCAGCAGTAGGAGTTTTATCTCTCCGGAGAGCTCCGAAGCTGGGTAAAATCCCTCGCGTGCTTCGCCTCGATCTGCTCTTCACGCGCCCTCCGCTCCCTTGCCGGACCGAAAAGGGGCCCTGCCCCATAGGTGTTCGTTTCCCACGACACCCTGCATCGGATGATGGAGATTGCTACCAAATACGCCAACGGCGAAGAAGAAGACCGACTCCGAAACGGCAAGTACAAGCCGAGTCAGTCGGAGAAGGGAAACACCAGTCGGAAACAGAAGCGGAAAGCCGAACCAGCAGCTCCTGGAGAGGCTCTGGCCGTGACTCGAGGAAAGTTCAAAGGGAAACCAAAAGGATCCTGGAATCCTAAGAAAGTGAAGGATAAAGAGGGAAACGACGTGATGGATATGCCGTGTCACATCCACACGAAGAAAGATGAAGAGGGCAATATCATTTACCCAAAGCATACCACTCGCCAATGTCGACTCCTGATCCAGAAGTTTCAGGGAAAACAGTCCAAGGACAAGGAAAAGGAGTCGGACAAGGCCGAAGACAAGGAGGACAGTGAGGGAGGATATCCGCATGTCAACTCTACTCTGATGATCTTCGCAGATGTGGAAAGCAAGAGTCGACTGAAGGTCATTAATCATGAGGTGAACATGGTTGCCCCAGCGAAACCAAGTTATCTGAGATGGTCCCAAACACCCATCACATTCGACCAGTCTGATCACCCGACTCATATTGCCACCCCAGGGAGGCAAGCTTTGGTGGTCGACCCAGTTGTCGAAGGCACTCGACTGACGAAAGTGCTGATGGACGGTGGTAGTGGACTGAACTTGTTGTATGCAGACACACTGAAAGGAATGGGCATTCTGATGTCCCGACTGAGCACCAGTACCATGAGATTTCATGGAGTTATACCAGGAAAGAAAGCCGAGTCACTCGGCCAAATAGCTCTGGATGTGGTGTTTGGTGATTCAAAACATTTTCGCAAGGAAAAGTTGACGTTTGAGGTCGTGAATTTTCAGAGCGCGTACCACGCCATTTTGGGGAGACCATCTTACGCACGGTTCATGGCTCGACCATGTTACGTGTACCTCAAACTGAAGATGCCCGGCCCCAAAGGAGTGATCACTGTCACCGGTGATCGGAAAAAGGCAGAAGAGTGTTTTCAGAAGGGCTCAAAGATTGCCGATTCCCAGGTGACGGCGGTCGAGTTTGAAGAATACAAGCAAAACGCAAATCCGAGTGATTTGCTGCGATCCAAGAAGCCCGCCACAGAATCAGCATTTCAGTCGTCCGGTGAGACGAAGCCTGTCCACATTCACCCGACCGACCCCAATGCAGCCCCGACCCACATCTCCACAACACTCGACCCGAAATAGGAAGAAGCGCTCATCCAGTTCCTCCGTGAGAACTGGGACATTTTTGCATGGAAGCCAGTTGACACGCCAGGTGTTCCCAGGGGACTGGCTGAGCATCGCCTTAGAGTCGACTCATCAGCAAAACCAGTTAAAGAGCATCTTCGGCGGTCCGCCGTCCAGAAGAGAAAGGCTATTGGTGAGGAAGTGGCTCGACTGTTGGCGGCCGGATTTATCCGAGACATATACCACTCCGAGTGGCTTGCTAATGTCGTCATGGTTCCTAAGAAGGACAAATCACTCCGAATGTGCATTGATTTCAAGCACATAAATCGGGCCTGCCCGAAAGATCATTTTCCTCTCCCTCGCATTGATCAAATTGTTGACTCGACCGCCGGATGCGAGCGATTGTCTTTTCTAGACGCTTATTCCGGGTACCATCAGATCCGTCTGTACGGACCCGATGAGATAAAAACAGCTTTCATCACTCCATTCGGGTGCTTCTGCTATATCACCATGCCATTCGGCCTCAAAAATGCCGGAGCCACATTTATGCGAATGATTCAGAAGTGTTTGCTCACTCAAATCAGTCGGAATGTGGAAGCGTATATGGATGATATCGTGGTCAAGTCACGAAAAGGTTCCGACCTGCTCGCTGACATCGCCGAAACATTTGCCAACCTCAGAAGGTATGATATCAAGCTCAATCCATCCAAGTGCACATTCGGAGTTCCTGGTGGCAAGTTACTCGGTTTTCTCGTTTCCGAACGAGGGATCGACACTAATCCAGAAAAGATCGGCACTATTCTCCGAATGAAACGCCCTGTGCGAGTGCACAATGTCCAGAAGCTTACTGGATGCTTGGCCGCATTAAGTCGATTCATCTCACGACTCGGTGAAAAGACATTGCCTCTTTACCGACTGATGAAGAAGGCAGACAAGTTCGAGTGGACTCCAGAAGCTGATGCAGCGTTTGCCGAGCTAAAAGCTCTGCTCTCCACCCAGCCGGTGCTTGCTGCTCCAATCAGCAAAGAGCCTTTGTTGCTTTATATCGCAGCCACAGGACAAGTCGTCAGTACAGTACTTACGGTCGAGCGGGAAGAAGAAGGGAAAGCCTTCAAAGTTCAGCGCCCAGTGTACTATCTGTCTGAAGTTTTAACTCCATCCAAGCAGAGATACCCTCATTATCAGAAGCTTGTGTATGGGATATACATGACCACGAAGAAGGTTGCTCATTATTTCTCTGATCATTCCATCACAGTCGTCAGCGACGCTCCACTTTCAGAGATTCTGCACAACAGAGATGCAACTGGTCAAGTGGCGAAATGGGCGATTGAACTTCTTCCCCTTGATATCAAGTTTGAGGCAAAGAAAGCCATTAAGTCCCAGGCAATAGCGGATTTCCTCGCCGAGTGGATTGAACAACAACAGCCGACTGAAGTTCACTCGGAGCATTGGACCATGTTTTTTGATGGCTCTAAGATGCTGAATGGTTCCGGTGCTGGGGTGGTCTTGGTTTCCCCCAGAGGAGATAAGCTCAGATATGTGCTCCAGATTCACTTTGATTCCTCCAACAATGAGGCAGAGTACGAGGCCCTTCTATATGGGTTGCGCATGGCCATTTCACTCGGCGTCCGTCGCCTTATGGTTTATGGCGACTCGGATCTAGTGGTCAATCAAGTGATGAAGGAGTGGGACGTGAGAATCCCAGCCATGACTGGATAATGCAATGCAGTGAGGAAGCTGGAAAAGAAGTTTGAGGGGTTAGAGCTCCATCACATACCCCGACCGAAAAATCAAGCGGCTGATGATCTGGCAAAGATAGGTTCCAAGAGAGAAGCCATTCTGAGTGGTGTGTTCTTGGAGCATATACACACTCCGTCAGTCAAAGAAGATCCTTTCACCGAAGAAGCTCCACGGCCCAAGAGTGCCACAGATCCGACTGAGGTTGAGGTCCCAGCAGTGGTCGACTTGGTCATGGAGGTCTTAGTGGTCATTTCCGACTGGACAGTTCCATATATCGTGTATATCCTGAGAAAAGAGCTCCCAGAGGATGAGGAAGAGGCTTGACAGATCGTCCGTCGATCCAAAGCCTTTACCGTAATCAAAGGACAATTATACAGAGAGAGCGCGACTGGAGTTGGTCAGAAGTGCATAACGCCAGAAGAAGGTCGAATCATCCTTGATGATATCCACTCAGGGACCTGTGGTCATCATGCGTCCTCTCAGACCATCGTGGCCAAAGCATACCGAGCCGGATTTTACTGGCCAAAGGCGAATGAGATGGCAAAGGAAATAGTGGACAAGTGCGAAGGATGTCAGTTCTACTCAAATATGTCACACAAGCCTGCGTCAGCTCTGAAGACCATTCCACTTGTCTGGCCCTTCGCAGTATGGGGGTTGGATATGGTCGGCCCCTTGAGAACAGGTCGAAGCGGTTTCACGCATGTGTTGGTGGCAGTCGACAAGTTCACCAAGTGGATCGAGGCGAAACCCATCAAGAACCTTGACGCCGGTACTGCTGTTAGCTTCATCAGAGAACTAATATTCAGATATGGAGTGCCGCACAGCATCATTACAGATAATGGGTTGAACTTTGATTCAGAGGAATTCAGAGATTTCTGCAACTCTCAAGGCACACAGGTCGACTACGCTTCAGTCGCCCATCCGCAGTCGAATGGACAAGCAGAACGAGCCAATGGCCTGATCCTCAAAGGGTTGAAACCCCGACTGATGCGTGATCTCAAACATGCAGTTGGAGCATGGGTCGATGAACTTCCCTCAGTGCTTTGGGGATTGCGGACCACGCCAAATCGGTCGACCGAAAGAACTCCATTCTTCTTGGTCTACGGAGCTGAAGCAGTCTTGCCGAGTGATCTTCTCCACAATGCTCCTCGAGTTGAACTCTACAACGAAGCAGAAGCTGAACAAGCGCGGCAGGATGCAGTCGACCTTTTAGAGGAAGAAAGGGAGATGGCTCTGATCCGATCCACCATTTACCAACAAGACTTGCGTCGCTTCCATGCCAGAAATGTGAAGAGTCGAGCCTTCCAGGAAGGAGATCTGGTTCTCCGAGTGGATCAGCAGAAACAACACAAGCTTGCTCCTTCTTGGGAAGGACCCTTCATCGTCACCAAGGTTCTCCACAATGGGGCGTACCGTCTCTACAATGACAAGCACAATATCGACGAGCCCCGAGCTTGGAACGCGGAACTACTCCGCCCATTTTACACTTAAAGTTTTCACTCGGATGAGTTGTAATAAAAGTACTTCTGTAGTTCATGGATTACAAAATAATAGTGTCATAATTTCTCCATGATTTTTGTCACTTTTTATTTGTCCAATAAAAATTTCCCCCCCAGTGGGTGACTTAGCCGCGAATCCGTTTCGCCTAAGTTTGTAAAGAATCCTTACCGAGTGGTGAGCCAGCCTCCCACTCGGGGGCTTAGCTGCGAATCCGTTTCGCCTAAGTTTCAATGAAATCCTACCGAGTGATAAGCCGGACTTTCACTCGGAGGCTTAGCTGCAGTCCAAGTACTCGCCTAAGTTCAAATAAAATCCTACCGAGTGGTGAGCCAGACCCACACTCGGGGGCTTAGCTGCAGCCCAGTGCTCGCCTAAGTTATAAAATCCTACCGAGTGGTGAGCCAGACTCCCACTCGGGGGCTTAGCTGCAGTCTAAACACTCGCCTAAGAACAAATACAATGTGCACTCGCAAGGAAGACGAGATGCAGGTCGACTGCGATCCTCTTCTCTGAGCTATGCCACAAATACATTGTGCGCTCGCAAGGAAGACGAGGTGCAGGTCGACTGCGACCCTCTCCTCTGAGCTACGCCACAAATACAATGTGCGCTCGCAAGGAAGACGAGGTGCAGGTCGACTGCGACCCTCTCCTCTGAGCTACACCACAAGTACAATGTGTGCTCGCAAGGAAGACGAGGTGCAGGTCGACTGCGACCCTCTCCTCTGAGCTACGCCACAAATACAACATGTGGTTGTAAGGAGGACGAGGTGCAGGTCGACTGCGACCCTCTCTTCTGAGCTACGCCACAAGTACAACGTGAAAATCCTACCGAGTGAAGAGCAAACCTCTCACTCGGAGGCTTAGCTACGGCCAAGTGCTCGCCTAAGATATAAAAATCCTACCGAGTAAAGAGCAAACCTCTCACTCGGGTCTTAGCTGCAGCCAGTGTTCGCCTAAGATATAAAAATCCTACCGAGTGAAGAGCAAACCTCTCACTCGGGGGCTTAGCTGCAGCCCAGTGCTCGCCTAAGGTATAAAAATCCTACCGAGTGAAGAGAAAACCTCTCACTTGGGGGCTTAGCTGCAGCCCAGTGCTCGCCTAAGGTATAAAAATCCTACCGAGTGAAGAGCAAACCTCTCACTCGGGGGCTTAGCTGCAGCCCAGTGCTCGCCTAAGGTATAAAAATCCTACCGAGTGAAGAGCAAACCTCTCACTCGGAGGCTTAGCCGCAGCTCAGTGCTTGCCTAAGTGAATGGAAAAGAATAAGTCGACTGCACTAGGCATCTTGCTTTAAACCTACAAAAGACATGTCGAGCCAAAACCAGGCATATTCAAACATCAAATCCAAGTTTAGATCGATACCTAAAGGAACCGAAAGTGCTCAGGCACTAAGCCTATTAAGGTTTATCAGTTACAAAATCACTCGGCATTCCGAGGCAAATTTAAAGTGTCGAGCTCAAAGAAGTTTTTTACCCCTCCTGTGGAGGGCTGGAAGGTGCAACAAACTCATCAAGATCAATTCCATCCGCAATCCGAGTGGCGGCAGCGATGAAGGTCTCCATGAAGGACCTAAAGTCGTGCTTCTTGGTGTTGGCCACCCGAAGAGCCGCCAACTTATCTTCTCGCGCATCCTTGCAGTGGACTCGAGCCAGATACAGAGCAACATCTGCGCCACACCTCGCAGAGGACTTTTTCCACTCCTGCACTCGACCAGGAACCGTGTTCAGTCGAGCCATCAGAGAATCGAGGTCATGCTGTCGATGCGAGAGGTGGCGACTTTCAGCCTTGCAAGATAGTCAACAACAGCGGCAACGCGGGACTCAAGGCGGAACACATTCATGGCAGCTTCATCGGTCACTCGAGAGTTGACGGGGTCCAAGTTCGGTTCCAGTCGACTAGTTTCCTCTTCAAAGTTTGGGCAGAATTCTGCAAGAACAATTACTGAGTCAAGACAATGGTCGAATGGAAAGATCACTACAAAAATGGTTGTTTGGCGCAAACAATTACCTTCGAGCATGAGGAACAACATCTTGGCAAGTCAACTCAGAAAAGCCTCCAGATCATTCTTCTTCCCAGTCAACTGACTGGCCTTGTCGGTCAGGGCAGCTTTGTCAGTTTTCAGTCGACTGACCTCCTTGTTGGCAATCGCAAGAGCAGCTTTCAGATTAGTATTTTCTTCTTCAAGCTTGGTGACAGAAGCTAACTTCTCGTCAGCAAGCTTGATCTTCTCAGCTAGCTCAAGGTCTTTTTTCTTCTGGGCCTCCTTCACCTTGCCTGCAAGTTACAGCAAGGTCATATTTTGAAACAAATGAAGGGAAAAAGGAGTCGTCGAGGTCTCACCGAACATACCTTTGGTCTCCTCCTTCGCCTTCGTCAGATTCTCCTGAACCAGCTTCAGATCCAGCTCGAGCTGAATGTGCTTGTTCTCTAGCTCGGTATAACGAGCCGCAAGGTCATAGGATTTCTGCGAAGAACCAATCGACAAAATATCAAGGATAATTCACTTCCGAGTGGATAAGAGAAAATCATGCGTTTCTAAGACTACAGCCGAATACAAACATTCGACCGTAGTCTCGGGGACTACACCCCGTGGGTGCACTCAGCGTGCCCCCACTAGTTCTATTAAAGATAGAGTCGACTAGTCGACCCCAAAAAAACGCTCAAGACGTATTCTTCAGACTGTAATCGACTGCAAGCAGTCGACCACAGTCTCGGGGACTACACCCAGTGGGTGCACTCAGCGTGCCCCCACCGGTTTGAGAAATCCATTCGACTCAGTCAAATGACGGAAAGACTGAACTTATAAAGCCTAAGGCCGACTGCCAGCAGTCGACCTTAGCCTTGGGGACTACACCCAGCGGGTGCACTCAGCGTGCCCCCGCTAACACGGAGTTTCAATCGACACACCCAGTGGGTTATTGCTATGGATTCCGGAAAGAAAAGCTTTTTGATAGCATATCCTAACAGAACAGGCGATCCGACTGACCTGAACATTGCTTTGAAGAGCAGAACTGGCGCCGTAAGCTGCCTGGCTCGCATCCCGGATGGCCTTCACCTCCTCCATCATGATCCCCGCCTGGCGTATCGCCTCCTTTGCGGCACTAGCTTGGTCTTCTGGGACGTGGTGCGTCGTGAAGAGGGAAGGCTGTGCGGCACTCGACGAAGCGGGGAGAGCACTGGTCAGTGGAACCACGAAGGACACAGTGTGTTGAGTGGTGTACTCCTCCTCTGCGACCAGAGTCTCGGGCGCCGTCACATCCTGGGCCACCCTGCCGGCAGACGCTTTCCTGCTCCTCCTGTGCTTCAGTAGTTCCTCATCGTCATCATTATCAGGAAGAGTGATAACGACATTGGATGGAGCTACAGAAAAGAATCAGAATTAGGGACGAAGAGTCAATCGAATAAAAACGGAATTAAGGGAGTGGTACCAGGTTTTGAGGTTGCGACATCCTCCGTTTCATGGTCTTCAGCCCTGGCTGAGGTCTCGGAAGTAGCAGCTCTGCAATTCCAAAAAATCAGTCGACTAACTCCAGTGTCAATCAGAGATAAAACTCGCACAAGACAACAAGAATCAAGCAGCATGTTTACCCTGATATGGTGGGGATGGACACTTTCATCTTCGGCAGGACCTTGGTCGGCTTCGACGATGCCACCCTGGACTGCTTCGGAGCCTTTTCAGTTGGCACCGGAGAGGTGGTCCGAGGGCGTTTGGTCGACTGCGCGACAGTCGCGACCCCCTTACCACGTTCAGTCGCAGGGTCATGGACAAGCTTCGACCGCCTTTCCGAGCGCGGTGATGCGACCTCCTCCTCCTCTTCTTCCTCCTCCTCATCGTCATCATCATCATCATTGTCTTCAGCAGCATCCGAGTCCCACTCCTCCTGGCTTTCGCCCCCACTCGCTTCTCCTTCTTCAGGTGGAGTTTGCGCTCCATTGGGCATCGAGTACAGGTCAGTGAGGACCTGTTGGACATCGAGACAAAGATCAATCGACCAATTGGCGGCGAAAACAGCAATAAATATAGCAAGAATACAATTGGAGGTAAAATGAGCATACCTTGTCTGGAGTGCTGGAGTCGTCGAGTGGAGGAATTCTCCTAGCCCCATGAGGGTTATCCTTGTTCCCAGTGACCGCAGCCAACCAACTTTCGAGCGTGGCATCGTCGACTGCTTCTGGATTGATCCGAGTCTCAACTTCGGTCCCGCAGTACAGCCACATGCAATGGCCTCTGTACTGGAGAGGCTGGATACGGCGTCTAAGGAAAACCTCAAGGAGATCCATTCCCGAACCAACCGAACTACGCGCTCCATCAGCATCTTCACGTCAGCTTTTTCCTCCGGGAGCACCTTCAGGGAAGAAGGTCTGTTGGCGCGATCCATGGTAAACAGAGGGAGACCACTTGACTACCTCGGCGTCGACTCGTTCTTGCAGTAAAACCAGGTCGACTGCCAGCCCCTGACCGACTCAGGGAGGGTCATCGCTGGGAAAGTGCTCTTGTTCCTCACCTGGATTCCCAGGCCTCCACACATCTGAATAATCTTGGTTTTGTCATCATCTGAACTCGCCTTCTTCACGGTCTGAGAACGGCACGTGAATATATGCTTGAACAGACCCCAGTGCGGTCGGCAGCCTAGAAAGTTTTCACACATGGATACAAAGGCCGCAAGATAGGCGATAGAATTCGGGTTGAAGTGGTGGATTTGTGCTCTGAAGAAATTCAGGAAACCACGGAAGAAAACACTTAGTGGCAAAGAAAACCCTCGGTCGACGTGGGTAGCCAGGAGAACACACTCACCCTCTTCCGGCTGGGGATGCCACTCGTTCCCCGGGAGCCTTGCCGCTCCGTGGGGGATCAGACCGTCGTTGGCCATGTCGGTGAGGTCATTCTCCGTAATGGTCGACCGGATCCAATCTCCTTGGACCCAGCCGTTCGGCAGGCGAGATCTAGACGAAGACCCGCCGCGACTGGTGGTTCTCCCCTTCGCCTTCCCCGTCACCGACGCCTTCTTCGCGCGTTCCAGCGCTGCCGTCTTCTCCTTCACCATGGCTGCTGGCGAGGCGCGCGAGGAGCGGTTGTGCGGAGGCGAGAGCGGGCGCAGTGGGCGGAGGCAGGGAGAGCAGAGAGAGAATGCAGAGGTACTGTTCAAGGACCCTCGCCGGGCGCCTTTATAAGTTCATTTCCGAGTGGATGACAGGTGGGCCCGAGCGGTCCAATCACATCCCCAAACAGTCGCGCGGGCGCGATACGTGGTGAAAAAGGTGGCGTGGGAATCGAGGCGTTTATGCCCTATCCCATCCGAACGCTGCGGTCCGCCCCGCTTCGCGCGCTTCCCCAAATTTCGTATCCCACAAAATCCGCGAACGGCAGATCGATCTGTCAGGCGCGAGATCTCCCGCGATCCGTCACTCGGGAATTGTTAAGTCTAAAAAGTCACTCGACGGAAGAAAAGAATTGATCGAGTCGAATGAAGAAAGTTGCTGGTTATCAACAAAGAGACTACTGATCCAAGACAACACATACTCAGCATGCAAAGGCAAGTCGGAAATAACATCAACTCCTTCCTCACTCAAACCTCAATCCATTCGGGGGCTAATGAAGGAGTCATGTACCTAGGGTAGGGTCATAGACCTGATCTAAATACCCTACCCAAGGACACCCTTAGAAGAGATCACCTTCCATTCGACTAAAGAGGACACCACTCGACAGACTCGAAGGACTCGACCATGAAGACGCACTCGACCACCAGAAGGTCAAGAAGCACTCTGTACTGCACTTTATGTGGGACGTTACCAGTAACGTCCCAGACTTAATGTACTTTAAACCCCGCATTACTGAGGGCCGGAGGGGTCTGGCAGGCACTATATAAGCCACCCCCCACCTCAGTGTAAGGGGTTCGCACCCCCTGTAATCCTTATACTCATAATCCACTCGACCGCCTCCGGGCTCCGAGACGTAGGGCTTTTACTTCCTCCGAGAAGGGCCTGAACTCGTACATCTCTTGTGTTTACAACCTCTCCATAGCTAGGACCTTGCCTCTCCATACCTACCCCCCACTCTACTGTCAGACTTAGAACCACGACAAGTGACCTAACATATGGCAACACGATACAGGCGAAGGGGGGATTCAACCGGGAATGTTTTCCCAGTTCCGTACCTACGTCAGACAGATGACTGGAGGGGGAAAGTTCCATGTGCAGCATGCTAGGGGAATGTGACAGATGAACGGAGCACATATTCGGATTTGTTGGATTTTTCTGAGCAACTTTCATATAGAAAACATTTTCATCTGATATACGGTTTAATTTCTATGAATTTTCAAGGTTTTAAACAATTTCTGAAATTAAATAAATTAACAGAAAGGTTTATTGCGTCAGCATGACGTCACAGCGACATCAGCAGTTAGCAGGGCGGCTGACCAAGTCAAACCTGGCATGTGGGTCCAGTGGGACTCACATGTCAGCCCCTGATACCCTAACAGTGTATTAAACTAAGTAATCTATGTTAATTAGCTACTGGACCCACCTGTCATGGACTAATTGGCTAAACTAATTAGTTTTAATTATAAAACATTTTAATTAGAGGATTAAGCGGTGGGGCCCGCACGTCAGCGTCACGTCGGACGGCGACCGGAGTCGCGCCGGCGACCATTCCCGCGGTGGAAGTTCGCCGGAGATGGCCGGAAAATGGCTACAAGGCACGGTTCGCCGTGTTTTCGGTCACGTTCGAGAGCTGGCGTCGGTGTGCATCGCCAGGTGCCACCGGTTGGTCTCGGGGAGGCTCGATACGACGACGGCAAGCACCTTAGCGGCCGCCGGAGTTCGGCCATAGGCGGGATGAGCGACAGAGGCCACGGGGATGGGATCTAGCGGCATGAGCGGCCGCGGTGAGGGAACCTGAGCACGTTCCCGTGCTCGGGCGAGCCTGACAGCGACTACAACATCGACGGCGAGCTATGCGGCGGAGCTAGGTTCGGGCGGCGATGGCAGAGGCTGCCATGGCGCGGGGAAGAGCACGGGGAGAGAGGGATAGGGAGGAGGAGCTCACTGGGCGCTTGTAGGTGTGCTCAGTGGGCTCGGGGCAGGCGCGAGGTGGCCGAATTCGACGTCGGCATTTGTCGGAGCGGAGGAGGAAGAAGAGGTCGCCGCGCTTGCTGTGGGGGATCCTGTCTTGGTCCGGTGGTCGAGGAAGACGTCGCGGGGCACGAAGGCACTCGGGGACTCGTCGGAGAGGGCCGGGGACAGCGGTGGCCGCGGGATCAACCGACGCACGGCGACGGTGGCGCTCGGGAGGAGTGAGCGCGTGAGGGAGAGGGCAAAGGTGGATCTGGGGGAGGAGAGGCGCAAGTGGGAGTGGGGAGCTGACGAGGCCAGGAGGCTCGGCCTTATCCCCTCGGCGCGAGCAGCGGGGTGGCGAGGCGGTCGGGCGGCGACTGCGCGGGGCGCGCGCCTCGGTCGGGTGAACAGGGGAAGGGGACGACCGCGGGGAGGAGTGGGCTGGGCTGTGCACTGTAGCAATGGGCTACAAGTGCACAGTAGTAGCTAGGCTCTTTTCTATTTCCTTTTTTTTCTATTTACAGAGAGAGAAAGGGAATTATTTGGCCAACTATTTCACTTAGCAAAAATTTGGGAGGTGTCCCATTAAATCCCTGGTGATTATTGACAGTGCCACAATTATTTTGGAGACCAGAAGAATTCATTTGGTATTTTTCAAAAATAGGATAGCATTTAAAAATGTTGAATTGGTGCTGTTATAATTGTTAATGTTCATCTTTGCACCAAAGTGATGTTGTGTTCCTTAACAAATAATTGTTATGGAATTTTGACAGATAATGAACATTTTTCCGGCAACTTTTGATCAACTTCAAACTTCACTTGAATTTGAATTGACTGGAATTTCAAATGGGATATTGCACAAAGGTGGTTAAGCATTGTTTGGGTAAATGATTAGCTTAATCACAGAGGGTTACTATAGCATGACACTGGGGGTGTTACAAATCTCCTCCACTACAAGAAATCTCGTCCCGAGATTTAAGTGGGGAAGTAAAGAGTAACTTCGGGAGAACTAACCCTTATAGGGTTAAATATCTGGTGAACAAATCAGGGAATGAGGCAGAAGTATCTCTCGAGTTGAACTTAAATAAAACGTCGAGAGCAAAGTATGAGGGTACCATGAGAAGTTTTAACGGGCAGGCAATCATTCGATGCCTAATCAAAAGGTGAAAGGGGTTCAGAGCAACAACAACAAAAATATTATTGCGTCCGATACTAGAACAGATCACTAGGAAGGTGGCTCATGAATTACATACGAAGTCAAGTAAAAAGGATACTTCGGAATCAAGGATGTACAGGAGTCAGGTTTCGATCCTGTGGAACTGTGTGTTATGGGCCCACCATGTGGTTCAAAAGTAGGAAGGACGCCGACATATTGTACGATCATGGTAGCAAGGCATGGCAGAGGATAACATGTCAGTTATGTTGGCAACAACGTTGGTACCAAGGGCGAGGGACGAAGAGAACCATTTTCCTGCTCGTTGAATGAGGCGGACCAATAGGCAAAGTTCTCGTCCATCGGGAGTTACCAGGATGTCGTCGGCAATAGTAACAAGGTCACACTGACAAGGTTGTCCATGAGAGTATTTTATAAGCAGGGATTTATTTCTGCTTATATCATATAGATCGGAAGAAAGGTTAAACAAACCAATGGAAAGGAAAAGTATGATTATCAAATCAAACAGTCCAATGGAAAGGAATATGTGTTTACACACAAGAGTAGGGAGTATATCCTTCTCAAGGAAAAGAAGAGCAGGATATACATGATAGGACAGGAAGTTCAAAAGCGTTTAGATAATGGGGAGAGGGAAAAAATCATGATATTACCCATACAACGGTGTGAGGGTAATTGAATGATAAACATTTTGTATTATGCTTCCGATGTTCTTGTTGATATTCGGAATACCACAGTCATGCTTCGATGCGGCAATGATATGGTGTCAAATAAAGATTGAGTTCGAAGATCTCAAGAGATACCGAGAAACAATTCCAAGATATCTCAAAACCTAAGGAATAACCAAGCACAACTAGGTCTATGTTCGCACAAAGTCAAGATGTCATCGATGATATCACAAATCATCGAGGGGAAGGGATTGTATTTCTAGCCATGAATTCAATTGACATCTCTGAAGAAGCCAAAGTGTAGACGGTGATCACGACAGATTTTATCGAGAGACTCTATGAAGATGCCATCGAGCAGAAAAGGAAGGATGAAGTGAAAGGCTATTGGAACGACGGATATGTCACAACCTCAAAATGAAGCTTGTTGTTCGAGATGAAATGATAAAAAGAGTAAGATCGACGTAAGCTTCGCTCACCGTCGAAAGAACCAGGTAGCACAGTTAAATTAGCGCAATAATGATATAGCCGATCAGGCTAGGAATGATGTGACGGAGTATCACTCCAATTAAGAATTTATAAGAGGTAGTGCAATGACACAATATCCTCGAGATAACATGAGGCAATACTTGTAGGTAGATCAAAGTAGAGGTTGGACAGGTGAAATGACTTGCAGGAGACAAGTATTTTAACTTGTCTGGAAAATGGAGTTAAGGAGAAAATATGGTCGGGACCACGATTATGAATGATCAAACCACCGATACAAGATGAACTTATAACAAGGGGTAATTATTTTACGAGCAGCTTCCATGGTAAGTTCTACACCGGTTCCATGGGCATGAACACAAAGGTTCAAGGTCGACTCCCACTTCTTCAATGCATAACCTTTCATTCACTCCTCGTTCTCAAAGAATTTGTAGTGCAAAAGATTTATCTGGTGAAGCACCAGAAGAATACTACTCACATATCTTTAGAGTTCACACGGATTAGGAAAGCCATAGGTGCAACCCGTAGGGGTATCTTAGGAACATATACCACTGACTTCCAGAGTATATAACATCAGCTCAATAGCAGAGCATGGTTGACCATAAGCAGAGGATACAATTTACCAAAGGCAATAGGTATCAGGGGAAGAGCGCATGAGATTTTGAATATGGAGGACATTGCCGGATAATAATCCAACAAAGGATTCAGTGGTCCTCAATGGATCTGATATGTGTATCAGTACTCAATCAGAAGAAGGAAAGAATGCAAAGGCAACAGATTATAGAAACAACTGACTAATTCAAAGTTTAATTAACAAAGGAATTTTGATATCCAGATCGGTGTATCAAAATCAGATGCTCTGATTAAGTGTGAGTAAGTTGAATAGATTAGATGGGCAATCAATCAAGGTTTGATTTACTGAGAACCAGCTGGAAGGACAATTTACAAGGAATAACTGATGATTGCGTGCATTCACACACATGTTGAATGAATAGGATAAGGGTGACAATCGCAAAGGATTTTAAGGAATATTGCTAGACATATGGACTTAACCATAATGCAAGCACGTAAAGAAGAACAAGAGCAATAGGCTACTAAGGACTTTCAGAAGATCGAATGGTATTTCGAAGACTTTTGTGAAATACATGAATCAACTGGGGATGAGCGGATACTCGATTAGTGCGAGAAATTATCCGTAGGGGTATTCCGGTAGCAAAGAACTGCAAAGCAGTAGGCACATAGTATTCTCAGAGTAATAGAGAGAATTTCGGGGCATCTTGTAATAACAAGATCAAAGGGAATTGATTGTATGAATGATAAGTGTACGTGGTTATCCATAGGGTGGTTTATCGTTGGAAGGGAAAAGCAAAAGCGATGGCACTAAATCTTGAGAGGACATCATAGACTATCTTCAGAATCTTCTGGTGCAGCAGGCGATCATCTGGACTGAAGGGGCTCTCCGGGGAAAGTCGTTACGAGAACCTAATGTAGTTAGTAAATTCATTTAACCTGAATAGAAGAGAGAACAGAGTCCCAGAGTATAGACGAGGAGTAAAAGATCCTAATACCACCCATATGGCGACGTGGGCCAGTAAGCCACACAGCCAAGTTAGTAAAACAGTTTTGGACGACTAGACTCAACTTCGGCCAAGGAGTTGGAAAGGGGGCTACCTACAGGCAGTCGGCTCTGATACCAACTTGTGACGCCCCCGATTCGATCGTACACTAATCATGCACGCAAATGTGTACGATCAAGATTAGGGACTCACGGGAAGATATCACAACACAACTCTAGACACAAATTAAAATAATACAAGCTTTATATTACAAGCCAGGGGCCTCGAGGGCGCGAATACATAAGCTCAAAAACACAAGAGTCAGCGGAAGCAACAATATCTGAGTACAGACATGAGTTAGACAAGTTTGCCTTAAGAAGGCTAGCACAAAATCAACATCGATCGAAAAGGCAAGGCCTCCTGCCTGGGAGCCTCCTAACTACTCCTGGTCGTCAGCGGTCTCCACGTAGTAGCAGGCATCGGTGGTGGCATCTGGCTCCTGGGCTCCGACATCTGGTTTCATCAACCGGAAAGGAGAAGAAAGGGGAAAAGGGGGGAGCAAAGCAACCATGAGTACTCATCCAAAGTACTCGCAAGCAAGGATCTACACTACATATGCATCGGTATCAATGAAATGGGCTGTATATGTGGACTAGGCTGCAGAAATGCCAGAATAGAGAGAAGGCCTAGTCCTATCAAAGACTAGCATCTTCTGGAAACCACCATCTTGCAGCATTCGGAGGGAGTAGAGTAGCATAAAGTAAAGTAGTAGAAGTGTTATCAACCTCGGCCGGAGATCCTTTCTCGACTCCCTGCGAGAAAAGCATCCCAGAGCCATACTATCCAGTTATCATCACAATCCAATTCTCATCACCATCCAGTTCTCATCACAAGTATCCAGTTCTAGTTGTATCAATCGGGATACAACTCCAAGTGTCCGTTACCGTAGGACAGGCTATCGATAGATGTTTTCTTCCCTGTAGGGGTGCACCAACTTACCCACCACGCTCGATTAACTTCGGCCGGACACACTTTCCTGGGTCATGCCCGGCCTCGGCCAAACAATATGCCGCAACCCGACCTAGGCTTAATAGAGAGGCCAGCACGCCGGACTAAACCTATGCCCCCAGGGGTCATGGGCCATCTCCCCAGGAACTCCTGCACGTTGCGTGGGCGGACGGTGAGCAGACCTAGCTACCTCCCTCAGTCGCTGACGTCTATTAAGCTTCGGCTGATGCATACGACGCAGAACGCCCATACTATGCCCACGTGATGGTTAGTGCTATCAGGCCAGAGGCCCCTCGGATCAAACACTACTAGGGAAAAGCCTATACACAGAATCTTATCAGCAGCGCGCCTCAAAATAACTCGCTGCTGCTAACTAGCAGTAGCGCGGACCACTGAAACTCGCTGCTGAGACAAATGTAGCAGTAGCGCGTCCACCCAAAGACGCGCTGCTGCTATAATTCCTACGAGGCCACCGCGAGGCTAGTTATAGCAGCAACGCGTTAATACGACGCGCGCTACTGCTACGTAGCATAGTAGCAGCGCATTTCCCACACAAGCGCTACTGCTAAGTTTCCTACAAAAATTTAGTCCCACCTCGCTCCGTGAAGAGAGTTTCTACCACCTTAAATATGTTACTTCTCACACTTTGACAAGCATTTGATCTTCATTGAACTCTATGTGTAGAATTTGTGGCTGCAATATGAGTCTTCACCTGTTCCTAAACCGGTGAGGACTCATATTGTCAAATCAGATTGTACACAAAAAGATCGTTGATGATCAATGTGTATTTTTGCATGCTGACATATAGCAGTAGCGCTTTATTGTGAAAAGCGCTGCTGCTAGATAGCTTAGCAATAGCGTGTTTTGCTGAAGAGCGCTACTGCTAAGCCATCCATCTCCCTGATCTCCTCCCTTCGGATCCACTCACACACAGCCACTCAAAATCTGCGCCGCGCGCCCCCGTCGCCCCTCTCCTCCGCGCGTGTGCGCCGCGTGCCCCCGTCGCCGCTCCTCCGTCTGCGCCGCTCGTCGTCACCTCCTCCTCCTTGCTGGACTCGGTACCGGCCTCCTCCTCCGTCCTCCCTCTCCACTCGCCGCTGGCCGACCCCTCCTCGCTCCGCCTTCCTCCTCCGTCCTCCCTCAACTGGCCACGCCGGCCGGCCCCTCCTCGCTCCTCCTTCCTCCTCTATCCTACTCTCTTCTCCCTCCTCGAGTTGCCCTCCTTCTCCCTCCTGCTCATATGCAACATTTTGATTTAGTTGATATAATTTAGTTGACTTAGTAGGCTAGTTGATTTAGTTGACTTAGAACATTTTGATTTAGTTGATTTAGTAGGCTAGTTGATTTAGTTGACTTAGAACATTTTGATTTAGTTGATTTAGTAGGCTAATTCATTTAGTTAATTTAGTTGACTTAGAACATTTTGATTTAGTTGATTTATTAGGCTAGTTGATTTAGTTGCCGTAGAATATTTTGATTTTGTTGACTTAGTAGGTTAGTTGATTTAGTTGACTTAGAACATTTTGATTAAGTTGATTTAGTAGGCTAATTCATTTAGTTAATTTAGTTGACTTAGAACATTTTGATTTAGTTGATTTAGTAGGCTAGTTGATTTAGTTGCCTTAGAATATTTTGATTTAGTTGACTTAGTAGGTTAGTTGACTTAGAACATTTTGATTTAGTTGATTTAGTAGGCTAGTTGATTTAGTTGATTTAGGAACATTTTGATTTAGTTGATTTAGTAATCCTTTGCTCATATTGCTTTAGGAAGAATGGCGCCACCACCACCACCACTATGTCAACTATGCAAGTCAAGATGCGCCAGCAGCCTTGCAACTGGCAAGCTATTCGGCATCTACTCCTAGCCGAGTTTTCGTCATGCGGTGGTAAGAAATTAGATGAAATATAATAACTATTTTATTTTTAGTGTTGGCATTACTGCATTGTATCATTTTGCTTAGTTTACACAGATCGTCCCATGCAATGTGAGGTTGAAATTCAACAAGCTGACAGGAGACACTGTGACATTTGAGGCTCCTGGGGGGCCGTACACTATGGAGGTCGAGAAAGGATGCAATATGTCGCAGATTGGAGGAGATGGATGGGCCCGTTTCGTCGCTCGCATGCATCTTACTGGTGGTGAGTTGATCAGCTTCAACTTCCGAGCAGAAAGACCCAAGCTAGCTGTCATTTATCTCAACCTGGTGGAAGATGATGAAGATGACGAAGATGATGAAGATGATGAAGATAATGAGGACCCACTCGATGAAGATGATGAGGACCCACTTCATGAAGCCATCGTAGCTCAAAGAACAAGGTTGAGTGAGGAGGAGGTGTCCAACCTATGGGACATAATTCCGCCACGTGCTGATTTTGTCGGGGTGCCATTCGTGAACCGCTTGACAAATACCATGGTTGATCGACATGATATGGTATGTTATACTTACAAATGCAAATTAATAGTGTGAATTACTTAGTGTACAGTCCAATGATATGGTATGTTGTGTGGAATCTAGTCGATGATATATATGTTTTAGTGTAGAGTTCGATCACATGCTTATTAATTGATATGTTTTTATTATTCAGAAATTGGCAAAGAGCATATCTGTGAGTTATGGTATCGAGACTGATGAAGAAGGCTCAGCTGGACTACGCCTTACTGCAAGGGGCTCCGTCACAACCTGTACTTACCGCGTGGACACGGACGGTCGCACACACTTAAGCTCGGTTGGGTGGAAGAAATTCCTCGATGGCAAGAATCTTCGTGTTGGACAGGCCATCCTAATTACTATCAGGAACACCAACCGCCCAGGCTTGAGGATGATGATTGTCTTCGATATCATCTAGAACTACATATGTGTGAGTGGCTATATCATCTAGAACTACATATGTGTGTGTGGCTATATCATCTAGCTAGAACTACATATGTGTGTGTGGCTATATCATCTAGAACTACATATGATGATCGTCATCGATATCATCTAGAACTACATATGATGATGGCCGTTGATATGACCATGTACTGCTTGAGGATGCATGTTGGCTATGCATGAAATTGTTGTCTTAGTACTCCCTTCGTTCCAAATTACTCGTCGTGGTTTATGAATTTGATATCTACTAGTAGTACCTAGTATCTAGCATCTAAAAGGAGAACTAAAAGTGAAAGGAGAACTGAAAGGGAAAATGATGAAAGATATAGCAGTAGCGTGGGATGAAGAAATTGCTACAGCTAGTTAATAGTAGCGCGTTCCTAAAAAGCGCTGCTGATATCGTTCAACAGTAGTAGCGCTGGTTGGGGCCGCGCTACTACTATGAGTTAGCTGTAGCGCCTTATTAGTAGCGCGGCCACCCGCGCTGCTGCTAGCCTGAAAACCCGCGCTGCTGCTAGCCTTTTCCCTAGTAGTGAAATATCCAAATCGTAGTGGATTAGGAACGCGCGGTAACAAGCAGAGACTCACGAAAGATGTGACCCCGTTGCCCCGTCTCGAGGACTTGCGGCAAGGGCTAGGAATGCCCGGCCACGCCTCGTAATTATCTCGCGGGCACCCTCCAGGTCAACCCGACTCCACATCACTCGCAATTAAGCTCGCGCGGGTACCCCTCAGGGTCGACCCGTCTTTAGTAACATGGTTCAGTGTGAAGTCATAGTAATCATAGTAGCTGTGTGTCTAAACATCAAAGGGAAAACCCGAGGAATCACCCCCGGTGAATTCCACTCGATGTAGTCATCAAGGTGAACGTAAGAGGATTCACCCTCGAGGTCCACGCTTGAGGGGTTGCACGACAGAGTCGTATCGGAAGTGGTTAAGGAGGAAATCACCCTCGATGACCATGACTGAATGACTGCACTATAGGGTTAACATCAGAAGTGCTGTAGAGGTTCACCCTCGGTACTCGATAGTAACCCAGTAGTGTCGAGCAACTAAGGGGAAGTGATGTGCGGTGCCGGGGCCTGGTCTTCGATCCCGTTGATCGGGTCTTCGATGATGAAGCGGGGGCAACAAGGACAAGGTGGGGGGTCACTGATGGGTCTCTAACCAACCTATACTAAGCAGTTTAGGGTAAGCAGGTAGGTAACAAAAACAGGATACAATAAACAGGCTATGCAGCAGAATAGGAGCAAACAATAACAGTAGCAAAATCTAGTGCAAGCATGAGAGAATGGAATGGGTGATATCGGGATGATCAAAGGGGGGGCTTGCCTGGTTGCTCTGGCAAGAAGGGGTCGTCGTCGACGTAGTCGATCACAGGGGCGGCAGCGGTCTCGGGGTCTACCGGAGAGAAGAGGGTGAAGAAACAGTAAATATAAAGCAGGCATAGCATCACAAAGCATAACATGGCAATAAGCTGTGCCAGGAGTGACCTAACATATGGCTACACGATACAGGCGAAGGGGGGATTCAACCGGGAATGTTTTCCCGGTTCCGGACCTGTGTCAGACAGATGACCGGAGGGGGAAAGTTCCATGTTCAGCATGCTAGGGGCATGTGACAGATGAACGGACGCATATTCCGATTTGTTGGATTTTTCTGAGCAACTTTCATATAGAAAACATTTCATCTGATATACGGTTTAATTTCTATGAATTTTCAAGGTTTTAAACAATTTCTGAAATTAAATAAATTAACAGAAAGGTTTATTGCGTCAGCATGACGTCACAGCGACATCAGCAGTTAGCAGGGCGGCTGACCAAGTCAAACCTGGCATGTGGGTCCAGTGGGACCCACATGTCAGCCCCTAATAGCCTAACAGTGTATTAAACTAAGTAATCTATGTTAATTAGCTACTGGACCCACCTGTCATGGACTAATTGGCTAAACTAATTAGTTTTAATTATAAAACATTTTAATTAGAGGATTAAGCGGTGGGGCCCGCACGTCAGCGTCACAGGGACGCCTAGTCAGCAAGTTGACTGGGTCAACGGTTAGAGGGACCCAGTGGCAGTGGCTCAGCGGCGTGGTCCAGGGTTGCCGCGTCAGCGCCACGTCGGACGGCGACCGGAGTCGTGCCGGCGACCATTCCCGCGGCGGAAGTTCGCCGGAGATGGCCGGAAAACGGCTACAAGGCACGGTTCGCCGCGTTTTCGGTCACGTTCGAGAGCTGGCGTCGGCGCGCATCACCAGGTGCCACCGGTTGGTCTCGGGGAGGCTCGATACAACGACGGCGAGCACCTTAGCGGCCGCCGGAGTTCGGCCATAGGCGGGATGAGCGACTGAGGCCACGGGGATGGGATCTAGCGGCACGAGCAGCCGCGGTGAGGGGACCTGAGCACGTTCCCGTGCTCGGGCGAGCCTGACAGCGACTACAACGTCGACGGTGAGCTATGCGGCGGAGCTAGGTTCGGGCGGCGATGGCAGAGGCTGCCATGGCGCGGGGAAGAGCACGGGGAGAGAGGGATAGGGAGGAGGAGCTCACTGGGTGCCTGTAGGTGTGCTCAGTGGGCTCGGGGCAGGCGCGAGGTGGCCGAATTCGACGCCGGCGTTCGTCGGAGCAGAGGAGGAAGAAGAGGTCGCCGCGCTTGCTATGGGGGCTCCTGGCTTGGTCCGGTGGTCGAGGAACACGTCGCGGGGCACGAAGGCGCTCGGGGACTCGTCGGAGAGGGCCGGGGACAGCAGTTGCCGCGGGATCAATAGACGCACGGCGACGGTGGCGCTCGGGAGGAGTGAGCGCGTGAGGGAGAGGGGAAAGGTGGATCTGGGGGAGGAGAGGCGCAAGTGGGAGTGGGGAGCTGACGAGGCCAGGAGGCTCGGCCTTATCCCCTCGGCGCGAGCAGCGGGGTGGCGAGGCGGTCGGGCGGCGACCGCGCGGGCGTGCTCCTCGGTCGGGTGAACAGGGGAAGGGGACGACCGCGGGGAGGAGTGGGCTGGGCTGTGCACTGTAGCAATGGGCTACAAGTGCACAGTAGTAGCTAGGCCCTTTTCTATTTCCTTTTTTTCTATTTACAGAGAGAGAAAGGGAATTATTTGGCCAACTATTTCACTTAGCAAAAATTTGGGAGGTGCCCCATTAAATCCTTGGTGATCATAGACAGTGACACAATTATTTTGGAGACCAGAAGAATTCATTTGGTATTTTTCAAAAATAGGATAGTATTTAAAAATGCTGAATTGGTGCTATTATAATTGCTAATGTTCATCTTTGCACCAAAGTGATGTTGTGTTCCTTAACAAATAATTGTTATGGAATTTTGACAGATAATGAACATTTTTCCGGCAACTTTTGATCAACTTCAAACTTCACTTGAATTTGAATTGACTGGAATTTCAAATGGGATATTGGAGAAAGGTGATTAAGCATTGTTTGGGTAAATGATTAGCTTAATCACAGAGGGTTACTGTAGCATGACACTGGGGGTGTTACATATTGCAAGTCTATAGTCACCTATTATGTGTTATGATCCAACAACCCCGAAGTGACAATAATCGGGATACTTCTCGGTGATGATCGTAGTTTGACGAGTTCATGTATTCACTATGTGCTAATGCTTTGTTCTGGTTCTCTATTAAAAGGAGGCCTTAATATCCCTTAGTTTCCGTAAGGACCCCGCTGCCACGGGAGGGTAGGACAAAAGATGTCATCAAGTTCTTTTCCATAACCACGTATGACTATTTACGGAATACATGCCTACATTACATTGATGAATTGGAGCTAGTTCTATATCACCCTATGTTATAACTATTGCATGAGAATCGCATCCGACATAATTATCCATCACTGATCCATTTCCTACGAGCTTTTCATATATTGTTCTTCACTTATTTACTTTTCCGTTGCTACTGTTACAACTATTACAAAAACCCAAAAACATTTATCTTTACTTTTGTTACCATTACTATTATTATCATACCACTTTTGCTACTAAACACTATGCTGCAGATACTAAGTTATCTAGGTGTGGTTGAATTGACAACTCAACTGCTAATACTCAAGAATATTCTTTGGCTCCCCTTGTGTCGAATCAAAAATTTGGGTTGAATACTCTACCCTCGAAAGCTGTTGCGATTCCCTATACTTGTGGGTTATCACCTTCGCCTCCTCCTGCTCCTCCGGTGAGTCAGGGCACTCCGCCTCCGCCTCCTCCTCCTCCTCCGGCGAGTCAGGGCACTCCGCCTCCTCCTCCAGCGAGTGATCAGGGCACTCAGCCTCCTTCTCCGCCTGCGGCGTCTCGCCCGAGCAGCAAGCCTCGTCCATCTTCGCCTCTCCAGCAAGGGCGGAAGAGACCCGTCGCTGCTCCGGCTGCTCCGGTGCGTCGTACTCCTTCTCCTCCGCCTCGTAAGCAAGCACGAAAGAAGACAGCCGCAGCCGCTCTGTCTGCTCCGGCGTCTAGCGGTACAGCCAGAGGCCGGAGGCAATACATATTCGGTCCATCTCTCAAGCCTCTAGTAAAGTTACCATACGAGAGGACCGTGGAGGAAACCGCGGAGATCGTGGATAAAAAAGTGAAGGATTTCTTTGAAGGGGTGAAAGCAAAGAAACATCCATCTCCGGAGGAGAAGATAGATCCAGTGAAAGTAAAGCGCACTATCGATGCCCTGAAGAAACCACCACCTTCTCCGTCGAAAAACAACTATGAGCGCATTACTGAAGGCATATAAGGAAGCGGAGCGGTCGGGAAGTACTGTCAGTGATTGAAGGTTAGCAGAACGACGAGTTGGGAAAAAAATTGCCCAGCTCGGCGAACAAGCGAACCAATCGTGCCCCCCGCTCAAGGTGTCTAGCGATATCATCGCTAATGATCAGAGGATGGTGCCCGGTTATACCAATCTTGATGATTACCTGCCCGACAATGTACATTATGATTTCTTGGAGGTGGACGAACACAAATACCATTACGGGAAGCCTCTCGTCAAAGATGAAAAATCTCTAACAACGATGATGCGAAGATTCCATGATTGGTACATGAAAACCTGCAGAGAGTCTGGGGGGACGAATATTTTGTATCTGAGAGTTAAAGAGAAGCACGACCTCGTTGAAATTGATGTGTTGTCTGTTTCATTTGAGGAGTTCTTCCAATTTTTCAATCAAAAGGCCCTCGATAAATTAACAGTCACTTTCTACTGTCTGTAAGTACTACTTCTGTCATTAAGTCTCTGTATATAGCTCAGCTTTTTCATTGCATGTATTTGTAATTATACTCACTATATTATGCAGATTGAAGATCGTCGAGGGCCGAAAAGCAGAAATGTATGATATTGGGTTCATTAACCCAAATCTCATAGATGAATTTCAGGTTAAAAAGAGTGCCAAAGAAGCCGAGGCCAACTTGCTCAAATCATTGGTAATAAATCAAAACAAAGATACCATACTCTTTCCTTAAAACTTCAAGTGAGTGTTACTGTCTTGTGAATATTCAGTTTCTCTTATTACTCGAGTGAGGTTATAGTAATGTAATTGATGAGTTATGCATGCGTGCGCAGCTTCCACTATATTCTCCTAGAGATTAAGCTTGAGTAGGGATTAGTAACCGTCTTAGACTCGAGACGAAAAGATCCCGAGACCTATGCGGACATGACTAAAATTCTCAACAAGTAAGTTCAATCGATCATTATCGCACCATATCGGCAACTTTTTGTTCATTTCCTGATATCTCAAGTAATAATTATTTTCTATGACTGCAGGGTTTGAAAAAAGTTCACCGCAGAAGTTCCGGGACTGCCGAAGGAGCTGCGATATAAATACCCGAAAGTAAGTACTACTAGCTAGCTAGTTCCGCGCATCTCCCGTTGATTCTAGCTACTTTCATCAATGCCATTTATAGTGCTTCATTATCAATTTGATTGACCTCTATTTCTCGTAAAGTGCTTGTGGCAGGAACAAGGGAATGATTATTGTGGATACTATGTGTGCGAGTTCATCTACAATGCGACTTGCAAAGATAAGCAGGGCTACTCTAAAAGACAATATGAGGTGCATAAGCAATAATATTCACAATTTCATTTTATTACACCATCATTTCTGTTGAGTTTCATTCATATATATGTATTGAACCCCTTCTTCAAATTAGTTGTGGCAGATGCGGAATGAACTCCTACCACAAGATCGCATGAAAGCAATTCAAGAAGAATTGGCAGGATTCTTTCTTGACCACGTCATCAATAAAGTCGGAGAATACCATGTTGAAGCTGACTTTATATTTAATTAGGGGAGATTATATTGTAAGAGATCTTAATATTGTATATATGTAGCCAGTAGCATCAGATAGATATACGAAACTTTGTTCTTCACGCAATCTCTTGGAGAAGGAGAGGTCGATATCACTTCTCTCGGTATGCATGACGAACTTCTATACTTAATGGTTTCCTTCATTTGCTATAGCTAGCGTGTCAAGGGCCACGTATAGTACGTAGCGTCGACCAAGCAGGGAGATAAGAGAGGACACTTCTCTCTATTAATTAATTAGTTACCTAACATAATATATGAAACACCTTAATTAACCATACAAAACCACCAAATCCCCCTCCCCCTTTCAGAAAAAAAGCAAAAACCCTAGCCCCTGAACAGCTGACGTGTGGTTGCCTATTGGTTCCGGTTGGTGCCACCAACCAGGACTAAAGGCCCTCCTGCTTGGGCTCGCTGCACCGGCCACGTGGAGGCCCATCTGTCCCGGTTCGTGTAAGAACCGGGACTAAAGGCCTAGGGCATTAGTAACGACCTTTTAGTCCCGGATCCAAAACCGGGACAGAAGGCCCTTACGAACCGGGACAAATGGCCATTTTTCTACTAGTGCGCATACCCTATAACTTATGTACAAATACAGCGGAAACTTTTAACCAAGGGGAAAAAGTTTTTGAGAAACATCCCCCGATAACTTATGTGAAAATAGCACAGTAACATATGAACCATGTATCTACTAAATTAAGTACAAACACCTGCGGCAACTTTTGACCGGGGGGGGGGGGGGGGGGGTTGCTGAAAAATATAACCCCAGTAACTTATGTGGAAATAGCACGGTAAGTTGCATACCACAGGCTTGGTAACTTATGTAGCCGAGGCGTGGTAACTTTTCACCCGGAAAAAAGATTCGTCGGAACACACCAATATGGGATCTAGTTTCGAAGATCTCATCATGACAAATCATTTATGTGAAAACGGTTTTTGCATCGGACCAACGTTTAAGCTACAAAACATTTTGTATTTTTGAAATAGAAGAATCTAGGATGACATCAGCCTTTTTATCCTCTAGTGCATATATGTAATTAGAGAGAGGGATGGACGTGGAAAGAGAGTTAGTGATACCCTAATCTATATCCTAATGCATGCATGCATGTATTTATATGGGAGGAAGGAGGAGTGTGGCAGTTTTGCTATCCACCACACATGTGCCAAATATCACGATCCCTTATATTTTTTGCGGGAAAACTAACAATATACTCTTGATCTCGATTTATGTTATATATCAATATACAAAATTTATGGTATATATCAATATGCGAAATTTAAAGCTACATATATGGATGATATACTGCACAATATACATCACATAGTTGGCTAGAAGGGCCCGGCAAGTACGTAAATTGTATGTTTGATCCTGGTTGAATACGTGCATCACGCAATCTAGTACGGACTCTCTGAGTCGTGATGCTGTTGGATCTGACCAGCACATAGAGTCCTCTCCTGATCGCTATTGGCTTCGAGCTGCACACCGCCGCCATCAAATTAACCTGTGCATATGTCGAACAACGTCAAGAACAAAGTTTGGTGGAGCACCGGACAGATCGATCACGGGTGGGCAACAGGATCGGCCGTTAACTCGGAACGAAGCCGCCGCCGACGCAGGGCGATCTAGGTCAGCGGCCGCCGCCGGCCGCCACTTTGGCGGCGGCGCCGCCGCCGCTACTCCTTCCGATCCTCCGTGTTGTGGTAGGTCGTGATTAGTTTTCGTCGGGAGATTACTCGCTGTTTGTCTCCCGCTGCATGGATCTGATCTGGTGCATGCAAGTGCAAGTCCTACGTGTTTTGAAGGCTATGTACGCATGCAATCTCAGCACGAGGTGACTGTCTTGGATGTTGAGAGTTGGATGCTAGCTTGATGTTTTGACGAGGATTTTTTTTCTGCTAGACCTGTTGTCCCCTAGTGTTAAAACTAGGGTTTGCTGTCCTCCGGCGGCTACAGCTGTCCGAGAGTTTTTTTGTTCATCGTACGTCGTCGTCTCCAGCGACCGGATGCAATGAAGCTAATCAGTTGGAACTGCCGTGGAATGCTTTCGCCCAGGGCAATTCGAGAGCTCTTGGATCTTCAAGGGTGTGTGAAAGCGGATGTGATTTTCTTGTCTGAATCCCATCTGAATACAGCTAAGGCAACTGAGCTAAGGGTGAAGCTAGGTTTTGATTGTTTTCATATTGTTGATAGCGATGGACGATCAGGAGGTCTTGCACTTTTTTACAACCTTTCTAATGAAGTGGTGTTAAATTATGCGTCGCCTAATTTCATTGATGGTTTTGTCATGGATGGAATCAACGTGTCATGGAGGCTGACTGGTTTTTATGGAGAGCCAAACTGGGACATGAAACACTTGTCATGGACGAATATGAGAACCCTTCATCATAACTCAACAGGACCATGGATGATCTTTGGAGATTTTAATGAGATACTAGTTGCTAGCGAGAAGGAGGGTGGAAACATCAGACCGCAACAATATATGCAGAATTTTCGAGACTGTGTGGATGATTGTGGTTTACAAGAAATCATGTCTATAGGGGACCCTTTTACTTGGAGTAGAGGTGTGATCAGAGAAAGGCTGTATAGAGCCTTATGCAATGAGAAGTGGGCTGATATTTTTCCTTATCCAGCGGTTATCCATGAACACCATGTGCATTCAGACCACAGACCAATACTGCTAGATACAGAATATTATTCCGCAGTTATGGGACAGAAGCAAAGAGGTGAAAGAAGGTTTGAAGCAAGATGGTTGAGTGAATCTACAGTTGATGAAATTGTTAAAAGAGCTTGGGAAAGAGCAAAGCTGGCAGGGATCGGTCCTTCGCTTGCGTCCAGAACCAAGTCAGTTAAGGATGACATGTTCATTTGGGACCGTGATACACTCAAAGGTCCGAAGAAGAGAATTAATAAGATGAAGAAAGAGCTAGAGAAGTTGAGAAGATGTACACTGACAGAAGAAGTAAGACAGAAAATCAAGGAGGCACAAGTCCTAATAGAAAACCTATTGGATCAGGAGGAGCTAGTGTGGCTGCAACGTGGACGAGCCAACTGGCTACTACATGGTGACAGAAATACATCTTATTTCCACAAAGCAGCTACAGCCCGTAAGAAAAGGAATTGTATCCGAAGATTGCTTGACGATACAGGGGTTTGGAAGGAGGAGTTGGATGATATAAATAGTATAATTACGAGTTATTTCAAAGAGCTTTTTACATCCCAGGTGACCGTACCTGATATTAATGTTTTGAGTAAAGTCCAGAGGCGAGTTTCAGAAGCAATGAATACGACCCTGATGGCGCCATACACGGCCGAGGAGGTACGGAAGGCTCTCTTTTCCATTGGAGATTTCAAGGCACCAGGACCATATGGCCTTCACGCGGTCTTTTATAAACGGTTCTGGTCTATGTTGGGTGACGACTTGGTCATGGAAGTTCTGAATGCGATCAATTCCCGGGTTATGCCACAAGGGTGGAATGACACTACTATTGTCATGATCCCAAAAGTAAATTCCCCGGAGAAAGTTACTCAATTCAGACCGATCAGTTTATGCAATGTGGTATACAAGGTAATTTCTAAGATGATAGCTGCAAGACTCAGGGTGTTACTCCCAGAGATCATTAGCCCTACCCAGAGTGCCTTTGTTCCTGGTCGACTCATTACGGATAATGTGCTAATAGCTTACGAGAGTTTACATGCAATAAAACAAAAAAAGGTGGGCAAAGATGGTTGGTGTGCGGTGAAACTTGATATGCATAAAGCCTATGACAGAGTTGAGTGGGTTTTCTTGGAAGCAATGTTGTTGAAGCTGGGATTCCATGAGGACTGGGTTAAGATGATAATGTTGTGTGTTTCTTCTGTTGAATATAAGGTGAGATATAACTCAGTGGAGACGGAATATTTCAAACCCTCCAGAGGTCTTCGACAGGGTGACCCACTCTCCCCGTATCTGTTTCTCCTGTGTACGGAGGGTTTGACAGCCCTACTTTCTCATGCGGAACAGAGTGGAGACTTAATGGGGGTCAAAGTCTGTAGAGATGCACCTGCGGTAACAAATCTACTCTTTGTTGATGATTCATTAATTTTGATGAAAGCTAATATTCAGAATTCAATGTGCTTGAGATCAATTCTGGATTTATATTGTGCTGCATCTGGGCAACTTGTTAGTGTTGACAAATCAAGTATCTTTTTTAGCCCCAGCACCGAGGTAAATATGAAGGCTCAGATTTGCTCTTGTCTGAATATCATGACCGAGGCCTTAAATGACAAGTATCTGGGATTGCCTGCTACTCTTGGACTTGATAAAAGTGACAGTTTTCAATATTTAATAGATCGGTTAATTATGAAGCTTACGGGGTGGAAGGAGAAGTGCCTCTCTTCAGGAGGGAAAGAAGTTCTTATTAAGTCTGTTGCTCAAGCAATACCAACTTATGCGATGTCGGTCTTTCAAATTCCTAAGAAAATTTGGAAAGGAATCACAGATGCGATATCTCATTTTTGGTGGGGTGATGACGCAACTCATAAGAGGATGCACTGGTTTGCATGGTGGAAGATGTGTATTCCCAAGAAAGAAGGGGGTATGGGCTTCAGAGATATTCACTGCTTTAATCTTGCACTTCTGGCAAAACAGGCATGGCGCCTTATTGACAACCCAGACTCTTTGTGTGCGTTGATCCTTAAGGCGAAATATTTTCCTGATGGAGATCTCATGAATGCAACTTTAAAAAAGAAGGCTTCATATACATGGCGGAGTATTATGGCTGGAGTTGATACGCTCAGACGTGGGTATATTTGGAGAGTTGGTGATGGTGAGAAAATTAGCATATGGGATGATCCCTGGATACCTCATAGCCCAACAAGAAAGGTGATTTCACCAAGGGGTAACAATCTTCTTTCTAAAGTTTCTGACCTCATTGATCCAGTGACAGGGAGTTGGGATGAGCAGCTGGTTAACCAAACGTTCAGGCAAGTGGATGTTCGAAGGATTTTGGCCATTCCACTACCATTACATGAGATGACAGATTTCCTGTCATGGAACATGACAAAGTCAGGGACTTTCACGGTGCGATCTGCATACCATACAGAATGGGAATTTCAATTTGGGCACAAGTTGGAATCAACGGCTGGAGCTTCAAACCCATCTTATACATGGGACTCGGTATGGAACTTAGTCTGCCCAGCAAAGATAAAAATATTTATGTGGCGCGCGCTCCAGAGTGCTATTCCCTGTCAATCTATCCTGGTTAATAAGCACTTGAAAATAAATCCAAGTTGCCCAGCCTGTAACCAGGGGCCTGATGACATAAGACATATGTTGTTTGAATGCAAATTGGCAATGGACGTGTGGAAGATGCTCGGTCTTGAGCTTGTTATCAAACAGGCACTGAAAGTTGACAAGGCAGGTGAGCTTGTGTTGGCACATCTTCTGTGCCTTCCAGAACAACAAATCCAAGTGTTGGGCTTGCCGAAGTTCAGAGAAACGATGGCAACGACGGCTTGGTATTTGTGGTATGAAAGGCGAAAATTGACACATGACGAAGAAACTCAAAGCGCATATCAAATCAATATGTCAGTGAGAGGCTTAGTAGCAAATTATACCATCTCTTACAGCCCAAAGGCTCACATCCGTTCAGATGCTTGGTTCAAACCAAAGTATGGTTACATGAAATTAAATGTTGACGCGGGATTTGATAGTGACACACTCGCAGCAACATTTGGAGCAGTTATCTGGGACCATAGGGGGAAATTTATAGCGGCTGCTAATGAAAAGATGGACATTTGCTTCGACTCGTTCACAGCAGAAGCAATTGCAGTGAGGTTTGGTTTGAATCTTGCTAATACCGTCGGATGTAGTAAGATTGAAGTGAATTCGGATAGCGTGGAGGTGGTGAATGCGTTGAGCCAAGGCTGCTCTTCTTCAGTCGCTTCATCCATTATAGACGACTGTTATTTCATGTCATTAGGTTTTTCCCATGTCATTTATGATCATTGTAATAGGGAACGTAATCGAGTAGCTCATGAATTAGCAAGGTTAGCTAGGTTTTCTTCTCCGAGGGTTTGGATGGATAACGCCCCTGATGAGGTTATCCCTTTACTTGTAAACGATGCTACTTTACTTATGAATGAATAAAGGAGAAGAAGTTTATCAAAAAAACCTGTGCATATGCCGACGCCGGCCTCTACCAGCGGCAGCATGGCGCCGACTCTGCGGGCTGACCTCCGGCCAGACCTGCTCGGCGATGTATCCAGCCGCCTGCACGACCCCGTTGATTTCACGCGCTTCCATGCTGTCTGTACGGCGTGGCGCGACTCGCTGATGACCCCCTGCCGACCCACGTTGTTACCAGGGCTCCTCACGCTCACGGCGTGCAAGGGCCACGTCCTGCACTCCTCCGTCAAATTCTCGCCTGAGAGGACAAAGCGGCGGCTGAACTACTACCGCCGCAGCTGCAGTGACATCCTTCTCGCCAAGCCACCAGCAGGAATTGGGTGGCTAGTGCGAAAGGCACGGACGCTTGGCTCTTGATGACCACAGATACAGGATTAGGACTCCGCAACCTTGTCACCGGAGCCTTCACCTCGCTGCCGGCATACGATGACAAGATGCGGAAGATGAAGAATCCCCACGGTATTGTCTATGCTGACGGCACCATTTTTCTCTACAGCTTTGCCTACAAGTCTAGGAGCAAGCTGGTTTTTATGGCGGCAATCCTGCGTCTTGGCGACGTGACATGGACGCCGGTAAAAACGATGCTGCATTTCACAGCATACATCGCTGGCCGCCCGGCGCATTACCCGCCAGCAGGAACTGGGTGGCCAGCGCGAATGGCACGGATGCCTGGCTCTTGATGACCACAGATGCAGGATCAGGGCTCCTCAACCTTTTCACCGGAGCCTTCACCTTGCTGCCGGCATACCACGACAAGATGCGGCAGATGGAGAATCCCCACGGGACCGTCTATGTTGACGGCACCGTTTTCCTCTACAACTTTGCCTACGAGTCCTGCAGCAGGCTTGCTTTCACGGCGGCATTACTGCGACCAGGCGACGTGACTTGGACGCCTGTGAAAACGGTTGTGGGTTACTCACCATACATCGCCGGCAGCTTTGGCCGCATGGCAGCGGCATATCACGACGGTAAGATCCTGCTGTGCATGAATCTGGACTACTAGTGTAGCCTCACGCCAGATGACGATGGCGCTAGCCGCAAGCTCGAGCCCACGACCTGGTGGTACGATAAACGTGGGCACCAGAGTGACAGCTACGTCTTTGAGTTCCAGGGTCAGCTATTGTGGGTGGCTGCCCTGGTCCGCGTCAGCGTCAACGATGCTGAACCAACTGGCGCTGTGTCTCTGGTGTCGTGGTTCTGTATCTTACAGTAGAATAGGGGGTAGGAATGCAGAGGCAAGATCTTAGCTATGGACGAGTTGTACACACTAGTTTTACGAGTTCAGGCCCTTCTCGGAGGAAGTAACAGCCCTACGTCTCGGAGCCTAGAGGCGGTCGACTGGATTATACGCTTGTGAGTTACAGGGGGTGCGAACCCTTGTCCTAGAGGACGGGGGTGGCTTATATAGAGTGCGCCAGGACCCCAGTTCCCCTCCGTTACATAGAATTCAATGTACATAAAGAGGTGGCGTTACAGGTAACGCCTGTATTGAAATGCTGTAAATGGTCATTAAATATCTGAGTAAATGTCCGACCGTTGCTACGCAGAGCGGCTTTAGGTCTTCTTATCGTCGAGTGGTTTGATGGTCGAGTGACCTGGCTAAAGTGAGATCTCCGAGTGGATGGTAGGTCGAGTGGACTTCACTCGATGCCTTTGCTGGATCCCTTCTTCTGATACTTGAACTTCTTTGTTTTTAGGACTAGGACCTTAGGTAGGATGTATAGGTCAGGCCTATTACCCTACCCTAGGTTGGTGTCTACATCATTAGCCCCCGAATGGATCGAGGTTTGAGTGAAAAAGAAGGATGGAGTTGACCTTGCTTTTACTCTTGATTGTCTTGCCTATATATCCGAGTGGAGACCAGTTGTTGGAACTTCAACTTCATTTCAGTCGCCTTGATCGATTCAGAAATTGCCGACTGGTTTATACCTCTACATCCGTCGAATGATATCTCTGACACGAAATCTTTGGCGTGATCGGTTGCAAAGGATCCCGGATTTCCTGGGATTCAAAATTTGGGTAGAAGCGCGCCAGGCGGAGCGTCCCGCGGTAAGCGGAGTACATAAATAGAACTTTTCGATTACTGCGCCACCTTTTTCGCCACGTATCTTGTGCGCAACTGTTGGGTGGATTTGACAGGATCGCTCGGGCCCACGCGTCACCCACTCGGAAGTAGGCCCTTAAAAGCGGCGAGACCGAGGCATTTGCACTGTGCGTACCCATTCTCTTCTTCTTCCTCTCGCGACTCTGCTTTGCCCAGACCAGCCACTCTCGACGCCGTCGCACCGCCGCCATGGTGAAGGACAAAACGGCGGCGCTGGAGCGTGCGAAGAAGGCGACGGGGCGGCGAAGAGCAAGAAGGTGAATCGGGGGTCTTCGTCGCGCTCGGGGTTGCCGTCGGATTGGATCCAGGGAGACTGGATCCGATCTTCGCTCCGGCAAGAGGACCTGGACGATATGGCCGAGCTGGGGCTGATCGTCCATAAGTTCGCGTGTCTGCCGAGGGGAGAAACGGAGCCACAGCCGCGGCCGGGTGAGTGTGTCTTGCACGCCACCCATGTCGACCGTGGTTTTTCGCTTCCCCGCATCCTTTCTTTCACGGTTTCCTGAATTTCTTTGGGGCCCAACTCCACCATTTCACTCCCAACACTATCACATATCTTGCTGCGTTCGTCTCCATGTGTGAGAATTTCCTGGGGTGCCGACCGCACTAGGGTCTTTTCAAGCACATCTTTACCATCCGATCCCAAACTGTGAAAAAAGCAAACTCGAAAGATGAGAAAACCCATGTCATTCAGATGTGTGGGGGCCTGGGTATTCAGAAAAGGAAGAGGAGCTCTTTCCCTCCGATGACTCTTCCTGAGTCGGTCAGGGGCTGGCAGTCGACCTGGTTCTACTACCAGGACCTCGCGACCCCAGGCCAGTTGACCGGGCTTCCTCCTTTCTCTTTCGGCCGTGTTCAAACTCCATCTTCCTTGAAAGTGACTGCTACGGAGAAGGCAGAGACAGGCATGCTAGTTGAGAGAGTGGTACAACTGATCAACCAAGGTGTCACTGGTATGGATCTACTCGAGGTGTTCCTCAGTCGGCGGATCCAACCCCTCCAAGCTCATGACCATTCCATGTGGATGTACTCTGGGGCCGTCGACACAGCTCGGGTTCATCCGGAGGAGGTGGAGGCCAAAACTGTAGCCGAGTGGTTGATGGGTATCACCAGGAACAAGGACAACCCCAGGGGCGCTAGGAGAGTCGACCCATTCAGCAGCAGGAACCCACCAGAGAAGGTCTGGTCACCATGACTGAATTTTTAAACGTATTTTCCGACTGATTGTTGTTTCGACTGACTTTAGGATCGGTCTCTTGTTTTGCAGATCTACACGGAGATGTATTCAATGCCCAATGGTGAACAAGCTCTTGAGCAAGACCAAGAGGGCAAGGACAGTGCTGAGGAGAGCAGCGAGTGGGAGTCCCCAGCAGATGATGATGAAGATGAGAGCGACGAGTCGGACGATGAGGAGGTAGCCGACTCACCACCCTGCTCCGAACGTCGATCCAAGCAGCGACATGACCCCGCGAACAGGCGCGACAAGGCTGTGGCATCAAGTGCTCCATCTCAGAAACGCTCTCGGTCCCCGTCTCCAGATTTGACTGAGAAGGTCACCAAGCAGCCCAAAGCCAATCCTTCGAAGGCTCTGAAGACCTTGCCTAGGATCAAGATGGACGTCCCTGCTGCTTCTGGGCAAACGCTCTTCTCATACCTTTTGTTGCGATCAATTTTTCTGTTCCGACCAGCTTTCTTGTTCTGACCGAGTGGACGATGAATTTGTGTAGCCCGACCTCATCTACGACCGACATGGATATCGATAAGACTCTAGCTGACGAGGAAGCTGACGCCGTCACCTCCGAAGCCAGTAAGTCAGGTCGATTCGAATTCCCCTGGTCGACTGAACGATCTGTCAGTTATCCTTATGGCTTTCTCTGTTTCTTGCAGATCCACGAGATGTTGTTGTGCTTCCGGATGACGACGAAGAGGTGCCGCTGAGAGGGAGGAGGAAGAAGGACAGGGAGCTGGTTGGGAAGGCGCCTGAGGTCCAAGTCCCTCAGCCGACTGTGACGCCTGGAGCGGTGGTTGAGCGCTCAATAGATCCGGCTTGAACCAACGTCACCTTCGCTGTTCCGCTGTCGACTGACTGCCCCTCGGGATCAGCTGCTCAGACCTCTGCTGCACCGATACAACTCTCTGCTTCAGACCCGACGGTTGCTTCGATTGCTCTGCCTCCATCACTTTTCACTACATATCAAACTCCAGACGATCCGCCAGCTGCTCCCAAGGAAGCCCTTCTTCAGTTGAATCTTGTGATGGGACAGATGAAAATGGTGCATGAGGCTAGTCAGGTAGCCTTTAACGCCAGAGCTGCTCTGCAAGCCAATGTCCAGGTTAGTTGACTTTCCGATCGACTGTATTTCTTGTTTGATCACCCATTGGGGTGTGGTTGTTTTGATTCTGTATGTCTCTTTGTGTCGATTCGAATCGGGCTAGGCAGACCACACCGAGTGGAATCCAAACTAGTGGGGGCACCCTGAGTGCACCCACTGGGTGTAGTCCCCGAGACCATAGGTGACTGCGGGGAGTTGACTGTGGTCTAAGAATGGGAACCTCTCTTTTTCCTCTTTTTTTTGCCACTCGAGCTGGACAGACCACGCCGAGTGGAATCGAAACCAGTGGGGGCACGCTGAGTGCACCCACTGGGTGTAGTCCCCGAGACCATAGGTGACTGCGGGCAGTCGACTGTGGTCTAAGAATCTTCTTTTTTGCAAAATCAGTGGGGGCACGCTAAGTGCACCCACTGGGTGTAGTCCCCGACACTGCCATTGGATGTTTGATTCAGTGGTAGTCTTAGAGTATCTAGTATTGTGACGTCTTTTTATCTCTGTCGACTGATATGGCTTGTGACTGTAGAAATCTTGTGATCTTGGGGCTAAGCTCTCTGCAATGAACAAGCAACAAATCAGCCTCAACCTTGATCTGGAGTTGGCCAAGAAGAATCTCCAGAGCGCTCATGACGAAGTAGCTGCCATGGGAGGTAATCAATCGCCGACTGTTTATCCCACTGCTGGCACTTTTTCTTTCCATTTTTTTAACCGAGTGACTCCACTCGAGTAGATGTATGTAGTGAAAACCGCCAACGCCAAGCCCGTCCGAAGAATGTTATTTCTTTATAGAAAATGAAGCAGGCTTTGGAGCAGAAGGACCTGGACCTAGCTGCAGCTCAGAAGGAGGCACGCGAGAAGACAGCGCTTGCTGACAAGTAGCTTGCTTCAGTCGGCAAGTTAGAAGAGGAAAACTCCAAACTGAAGACTGTTGTTTCTAACGCCAATCAAGAGGTCGAGCAACTGAAGAAGGACAAGGAGAAACTGACCGACGAACTTGGAAGTCTCAAGGTCAAGAATGGCGATCTAGAGTCTTATCTGAGCCAACTTGGTGCGAAGCTGGTCTTGAAACTTGAAGGTACTGATTAATCTATCTTTTTTCTGTCGACCGACTATTCTAATTGTGCCGTCCACTCATCATTGCCGTCCACTCATCATTCACTCGACTGTGCAGAATTTTGCCAAGACTTTGAAGCGGAAACTGGGCGGGTCGAGACTGGTCTTGATCCCATTAACTGTCCAGTCAAGGATGATGTTGCGATGAACGTGATGTGGTTGGAGCCTCGCATGGATGGTGCAATTGCTTATCTGGCCCGTCTGAAAGCTGCAATGACTCGGGTTGATGCAGAACTTTGGCCTCAGGCGGAACTATCTCAAGATCTCGAGTCCCTGATGACTCGACTTAATCAAATCCCTGAGTGTGTGCAAGAATGGAAGAAGTCCTCAGCTCACTCTGGTGCCGACGTCTCTCTGTCTCTGGTTCAAGTGCACTGCAAAGATGCCAAAGAAGACAAGCTGGCGGAGCTCAAGGTTGCTAACACAAAGAAGCGTACTTTCTAGTCTTTCATGGAAACCTTCCTTGCCGCCGCCACTCGCATTGCAGACAGCATTGACCTCGACAGTTTCTGCGACCCAGCTAGGCCTTCTCCTGATGCGTGATCGAAAAAACATTAAGCTTCACCTTTATTTGCCTCGAGATGCCGAGTGATTGTGTAACCGTTAAACTTCTTTGGGCTTGATGCTCGAATACATTTGATCCATCGTCCGCAACCTTAGGATTTATCCAAACTTGGTTTATTTCCCAATATGCTTGCGTTTGCCTTCGAGTGGAATTTTCTTCACTCGGAATAATCTTTGTGTTTGAGATTTCAATCGACCTGTGCTTCATCGTCCTTGCAGGTAGGGATAGAGCGAACGCTGTACTTGTGGCGTAGCTCCAAAGGAGAAGGTTGCAGTCGACCTGCACCTCGTCGTCCTTGCAGATAGGGATGGAGTGAATGTTGTACTTGTGGCGTAGCTCCAAAAGGGAAGGTTGCAGTCGACCTGCACCTCGTCGTCCTTGAGGATAGGGATGGAGAGAACGTTGTACTTGTGGCATAGCTCCAAAGGGGAAGGTTGCAGTCGACCGGCACCTCGTCGTCCTTGCGGATAGGGATGGAGCGAACGTTGTACTTGTGGCGTAGCTCCGAAGGAGAAGGTTGCAGTCGACCTGCACCTCGTCGTCCTTGCGGATAGGGATGGCTTCCATACTTAGACGAGTACTTGACTGTAGCTAAGCCCCCGAGCGGGAGGGTTGCTCTCCACTCGGTAGGTAAGCCCCCGAGTGGGAGGGTTTCTCTCCACTCGGTAGCATTTTTCAAACTTAGGCGAGTACTTGACTGCAGCTAAGCCCCCGAGTGGGAGGGTTGCTCTCCACCCGGTAGGATTTTTCAAACTTAGGCGAGTACTTGACTGCAACTAAGCCCCCGAGTGGGAGGGTTGCTCTCCACTCAGTAGGATTTTTCAAACTTAGGCGAGTATTTGACTGCAGCTAAGCCTCCGAGTGGGAGGGTTGCTCTCCAATCGGTAGGATTTTTCAAACTTAGGCGAGTACTGGACTGCAGCTAAGCCCCGAGTGAGAGGCTTGCTCAACACTCGGTAGGATTTTTTGAACTTAGGGGAAACAGATTCGCAGTTAAGCCTCCGAGTGAGAGGCTTGCTCACCACTCGGTAGGATTTTTTAAACTTAGGCGAAACGGATTCATAGCTAAGCCTCCGAGTGAGAGGCTTGCTCACCACTCGGTAGGATTTTTCAGACTTGGGCGAAACGGATTCGCAGCGAAGTCACCCACTGGGGCATTTCAAATGGAAACAAAAGCAACAACAATCGTTTAGGAAGATTATAAAGCTCTTGTCTTTAATAAATAAAAATACAAAGGTTTTTCTTATTACATCTCATCTGAGTGAGTACTTAAGTATAAAAGGGGCAGAGCAGCTCCGCGTTCCAAGCTCGTGGCTCGTCTTTCTGATGCTCTACATTGTAAAGACGGTACACTCTATTGTGGAGAACACTGGTGATAATGAAGGGGCCTTCCCAAGCAGGGGCAAGCTTGTGTGGCTTCTGCTGATCCACTCGAAGAACCAAGTCTCCCTCTTGAAAGGCTCGACCACTCACATTTCTGGCGTGGAATCGACGCAAATCTTGCTGATAGATGGTCGACCAGATCAATGCCATCTCTCTTTCCACTTCTAAGAGATCGACCGAATCCCGCCGGGCCTGTTCCGCTTCCTCTTCAGAGAAGAGCTCGACTCGAGGTGCCTTGTGGAGCACGTCACTTGGCAAAACAGCTTCGGCTCCATAGACCAAAAAGAAAGGAGTTCATCCATTCGACCAATTTGGAGTTGTCCTTAAACCCCAAAGAACTGATGGAAGTTCATCGACCCAGGCGCCTGCTGTGTGTTTGAGATCATGCATCAGTCGGGGTTTCAGTCCTTTGAGGATTAGACCATTTGCCCTTTCTGCTTGACCATTCGACTGCGGGTGAGCGACTGAAGCATATTCGACTCGTGTGCCTTGAGAAGCGCAGAAAGCTCTAAACTCATCAGAATCGAAGTTCGACCCGTTGTCAGTGATGATGCTGTGTGGAACTCCATATCTGATTGTCAATTCTCTGATGAAGCTGACAGCGGTGCTGGCTTCAAGATTCTTGATAGGTTTAGCTTCGATCCATTTGGTAAACTTGTCGACTGCTACAAGCACATGAGTAAATCCGCTCCTACCAGTTCTCAGTGGTCCAACCATATCCAATCCCCAAACAGCAAAGGGCCAGACGAGGGGAATGGTCTTCAGGGCTGATGCAGGCTTGTGAGACATGTCAGAGTAAAACTGGCAACCTTCACATTTGTTGACTATATCTTTCGCCATTTCATTTGCTCGTGGCCAATAAAACCCAGCTCGGTATGCTTTGGCCACAATGGCCCGAGAGGACGCATGGTGACCAGAGGTCCCCGAGTGGATGTTGTTGAGGATCATTCGACCTTCTTCTGGTGTTATGCATTTCTGACTGACCCCAGTCACACTTTCTCTGAACAATTGTCCCTTTCTCACCGTAAAGGCCTTGGATCGACGGATGATCTGTCGAGCCTCTTCTTCATCCTCTGGGAGTTCCTTCCTAAGGATGTACGTGATGTAAGGTACTGTACAGTCGGGAGTGATGACCAGAACTTCCATGATTAGGTCGACCACGGCTGGAACCTCGACTTCAGTCGGATCTGTGGCGCTCTTAGGTTGCGGGGCTCTTCTGTAAAAGGATCTTCTTGAATTGATGGTGTGTGAATGTGTTCCAGAAATACATTACTGGGAATGGCTTCTCTCTTGGAACCTATCTTCGCCAAATCATCGGCTGCTTGATTCTTCAGTCGGGGTATATGATGGAGCTCTAACCCCTCAAACTTCTTTTCCAACTTTCTCACCGCATTGCAGTAGCCAGTCATGGCTGGGCTTCTGATGTCCCACTCTTTCATCACTTGATTGACCACCAAATCTGAGTCGCCATAGACCATGAGGCGACGGACGCTGAGTGAAATGGCCATGCGCAACCCATATAAGAGTGCTTTATATTCTGCTTCGTTATTGGAGGAATCAAGGTGAATCTGGAGTACATATCTGAGCTTGTCTCCTCGGGGGGATACTAATACCACCCCCGCACCCGAAGCATTCAGCATCTTGGAACTGTCAAAGAACATGGTCCAGTGCTACGATTGAACTTGAGTCGGCAGCTGCTGTTCGATCCACTCGGCGAGGAAATTAGCTATTACTTGGGACTTGATAGCTTTCTTTGCCTCAAACTGAATATCTAAGGGAAGGAGTTCAATCGCCCATTTTGCCACTCGACCAGTTGCATCTCTGTTGTGCAGAATCTCTGATAATGGAGCGTGGCTGACGACTGTAACAGAGTGGTCAGAGAAATAGTGTGCAACCTTCTTCGTGGTCATATAAATCCCATAAAGAAGCTTCTGATAGTGCGGATATCTCTGTTTCAATGGAGTCACAACTTCAGAAACATAATAAACCGGGCGCTGAACTCTATAGGCTTTTCCCTCTTCTTCTCGCTCGACCCTAAGTACTAGACTGACGACTTGTCCAGTGGCTGCTATATAAAGCAGTAAAGGCTCTTTGCTGATTGGGGCAGCAAGCACCGACTGGGTGGAAAGCAGGGCTTTTAGCTCTGCGAACGCTGCATCAGCTTTGGGAGTCCACTCGAACTTATCTGACTTCTTCATCAGTCGGTAGAGAGGTAGCGCCTTCTCACCGAGTCTGGAAATGAATCGACTTAGGGCGGCCAAACAACCAGTAAGCTTCTGGACATCGTGCACACGCACTGGGCGTTTCATTCGGAGTATGGCACAAACTTTCTCGGGGTTAGCATGGATCCCTCGTTCGGAAACGAGAAAACCAAGTAACTTTCCTCCTGGAACTCCGAATGTGCACTTTGATGGATTAAGCTTGATATCGTACCTTCTGAGGTTGGCAAAGGTTTCAGCAAGGTCAGTCAGTAGGTCGGAACCTTTGCGTGACTTGACCACGATGTCATCCATGTACGCTTCCACATTCCGACTGATTTGAGTGAGTAAACACTTCTGAATCATTCACATGAATGTGGCTCCAGCGTTCTTCAGACCGAATGGCATAGTGACATAACAGAAGCACCCAAATGGGGTGATGAAAGCTGTTTTAATTTCATCGGGTCCAAATAGACGGATCTGATGATACCCGGAATAAGCGTCCAAAAAGGACAAACGCTCACATCCCGCAGTCGAATCGACTATCTAATCGATGCGAGGGAGAGGAAAGTGATCCTTCGGGCAGGCCCGATTGATATGCTTGAAGTCGATGCACATGCGAAGTGAATTGTCCTTCTTAGGGACCATGACAGCGTTAGCTAACCACTTGGAGTGGTACATCTCTCGAATAAACTCAGCTGCCAGGAGCCGAGCCACTTCCTCACTGATTGCTTTTCTCTTCTGAACGGTGGACCATCAAAGATGATCCTTGACCGGTTTTACTTTTAGGTCGACTCACAAATGATGCTCAGCCAGTTCCCTAGGAACACCCGTCATGTCAGAAGGTTTCCATGCAAAGATGTCCCAGTTCTCACGGAGGAACTGGATGAGCGCTTCTTCCTATTTGGAGTCGAGAGTTGTTTAAATGTGGGTCGGAGCAGCGTCAGGATCAGTCAGGTGGATATGAACCGGTTTCGTTTCACCGGATGACTTAAATGCTGAATTCGTTACAGGCTTTTTAGCTCGCAGCAAATCACTCGGATCTGCATTTTTCTGGTACTCCTACAATTCCACTACTGCCATCTGCGCATCGGCGATCTTCGAGCCCTTCTGGAAGCACTCTTCTGCCTTCTTTCTATTGCCAGTGATAGTGATCACTCCCTTGGGACCAGGCATTTTCAATTTGAGGTACATATAGCATGGTCGAGCCATAAAACGCGCATAAGCCGACCTACCCAGAATGGCGTGATAAGCACTATGGAAATCCACAACTTCAAATGTCAACTTTTCTTTGCGGAAATTCTTGTAATCACCGAAAACCACGTCAAGAGCAATCTGACCGAGAGATTCAGCCTTCTTGCCTGGAATGACTCCATGGAAACTCATATTGCTTTCACTGAGTCTGGACATCGGAATGCCCATCCCTTTCAACGTTTCTGCATACAGAATGTTCAGGCCACTGCCACCGTCGATCAGAACTTTAGTCAGTCGAGTGCCTTCTGATACGTCTCCATCGTATCTACTTTTCCAAACACTTTTGCCCTTGTTTTGGACTCTAACTTGTATGATTTGAATGGAACTAACCCGGACTGACCTTGTTTTCTGTAGAATTGCCATGGTGTTGTTTTATGTGCAGAAAAAAAAAGTTCTCGGAATGACCTGAAACTCCACGGAATATCTTAGAATAAATAATAAAAAATCCTCGCCAAAGAAGAAGACCAGGGGGCCCACACCCTGTCCACGAGGGTGGGGGGTGCGCCCCTCCCCCCTGGGCGTGCCCCCCTACCTCGTGGGCCCCCTGGATGCCCTCCGACGCCAACTCCAACTCCATATATTGGCTTTCGGGGAGAAAAAAATCAGAGAGAAAGTTTCATCGCGTTTTACGATACGGAGCCGCCGCCAAGCCCTAATCTCTCTCGGGAGGGCTGATCTGGAGTCCGTTCGGGGCTCCGGAGAGGGGGATTCGTCGCCATCGTCATCATCAACCATCCTCCATCACCAATTTCATGATGCTCACCGTCGTGCGTGAGTAATTGCATCGTAGGCTTGCTGGACGGTGATGGGTTGGATGAGATTTATCATGTAATCGAGTTAGTTTTGTTAGGGTTTGATCCCTAGTATCCATTATGCTCTGAGATCGATGTTGCTATGACTTTGTTATGCTTAATGCTTGTCACTAGGGCCCGAGTGCCATGATTTAAGATCTGAACCTATCTTGCAAGTCTATAGTCACCTACTATGTGTTATGATCCGGCAACCCCAAAGTGACAATAATCAGGACCACTCCCGGTGATGACCATAGTTTGAGGAGTTCATGTATTCACTATGTTCTAATGCTTTGTTCCGGTTCTCTATTAAAAGGAGGCCTTAATATCCCTTAGTTTCCAATAGGACCCCACTGCCACGGGAGGGTAGGACAAAAGATGTCATGCAAGTTCTTTTCCATAAGCATGTATGACTATATACAGAATACATTCCTACATTACATTGATGAACTGGAGCTAGTTTTGTGTCACCCTATGTTATGACTGTTACATGACGAACCACATCCGGCATAATTATCCATCACTGATCCGGTGCCTACGAGTTTTCCATATACTGGTTTACGCTTATTTACTTTTCCGTTGCTACTGTTACAATCACTACAAAAATACCAAAAACATTACTTTTGTTGTCTTTACTTTTGCTACCGTTATTACTTTGCTACTAAACATTTTGCTGCAGATACTAAGTTTCCAGGTGTGGTTGAATTGGCAACTCAGCTGCTAATACTTGAGAATATTCTTTGGCTCCCCTTGTGTCGAATCAATAAAATTGGGTTGAATACTCTACCCTCGAAAACTGTTGCGATCCCCTATACTTGTGGGTTATCAAGACCTTTTTCTGGCGCCGTTGCCGGGGAGCATAGCTCTATTCCTTGAGTCACTTGGGATTTATATCTGCTGGACACTATGAAGAACTTGAAAGATGCTATGATAAAAATTTATCCCTCAACTACGTGGGGAGGTAAGGAACTGCCATCTAGCTCTGCACTTGATTCACCTTCTGTTATGAGTAAGCTAGCGACACCCAAACCAGCTTCTGCTATTTGTTCCGATATGTCGCATGTTATTGATGATGCCACTTCTGCTATGCATGATACTTATGATGAAACTACTTCTATGCTTGATACTACTGTGCCACTTGGTGAATATCTGGATGAGCAAATTGCTAGGTCTAGAGAAAGAGAAATTATTGAACCTAAACACGATGATGTGAGTGATGATGAACCTATGCCTGCTATTCCTGAGGGTTATCTTTTTAATGTTGAATCTATTGAAGATGTTCTTGCTTGCCAGGATAGTCTTGAACGGAAGAGGTTGCTAATTAAGTGGAGTAAAGAATCTTTTAGAGGTAGGATGAGACCCGACCCTGCTTTTGCTACTTCACCTATATGTGTTCCTGATCAGGATTACTATGATTTTTCTGTCGATCCAGATATAATTACTTTGGTTGAATCTGATCCTTTTTATGGCTATGAATCTGAAACTGTTGTGGCACATCTTCGTAAGTTAGATGATATAGCTGGCCTGTTTACTAATAATCAGAGATCGCGCCACCTTTATTTACTCAAAATATTTCCGTTCTCATTGAAGGGTGATGCTAAGAAATGGTTTAATTCTCTTGATCCTGGTTGTGTGCAAAGTCCCCAGGATATGATTTATCACTTCTCTACTAAATATTTCCCTGCTCATAAGAAACAAGCTGCTTTGAGGGATATATATAACTTTCTGCAAATTGAAGAAGAGAGTCTCCCACAAGCTTGGGGGAGGCTTCTCAAGTTACTTAATGCTTTGCCTGATCATCCTCTTAAGAAACCTGAAATATTTGATATCGTTTATAATGGACTAACTGATGCTTCTAGAGATTACCTGGATAGTTGTGCTGGTTCTCTTTTCAGGGAAAGAACACCGGATGACGCTGAAATTTTATTGAATGATATGTTGGCAAATGAAAATAATTGGGCACCTCCTGAGCCAACTCCTGAACCAACTCCTGAGCCAATTACTGAGCCTATTCCTAAATCAACTCCGAGGAAGAGAGGTGTTCTATTTCTCAGTCCCAAAAATATGCAAGAGGCAAAGAAATCTATGAAAGAAAAAGGTATTAAGCTGAAGATGTTAAGAATTTACCTCCTATTGAAGAAATACATGGTCTTAACTTACCGCCTGTTGAAGAAGTATATGATCTCAATTACTTATTTACTGAAGAACCTCCCGATATCCCGACACAGGTAGTAAAGGTAAATTCTCTCTATAGATATGATAAAGCTGAAGTCCCTCCAACTAAAATTGCTAGTCAGTGCTTGGATGAGTTTGATGACTTTATGTTTAAGCAAGATGACTTTAATGCTTATTTTGGTAGACAAATTAAACAGAATACCTTTATGATTAAACGCTTGAGTGATTATATGGCTAATATTAGAGGTGAACTTAAACTTGTTAGCAAACATGCTTCTATGGTTACCACTCAAGTAGAACAAGTACTTAAAGCTCAGAAAGAAGTGCTTGATTAAATGAATAGTAAGAAAAATGATTATGCTGTTAGAGTGGCTACTAGAACTGGTAGAATGACTCAGGAACCTTTGTATCCTGAAGGCCACCCTAAGAGAATCGAGCAAGATTCTCAGAGAAATAATATTTATATGCCTAGTTCTTCTAAGAAGAAGAAAAAGAAAAATGATAGTACTGTGCAAACTTCTAGTGAACCTATTGCTGAACCACCTGATAATCCAAATGATATCTCTATGTCTGATGATGAAACACAATCTGGTAATGAACATGAAGCCAGTGAAAATGTTAATGATGATGTTCATGATGATGCTCAACCTAGTAATGATAATGAAGTAGAAGTTGAACCTGCTGTTGATCTTGATAACCCACAATCAAAGAATCAACGTTATGATAAAAGATACTTTGTTGCTAGGAAACATGGTAAAGAAAGAGAACCATGGGTTCAGAAACTCATGCCTTTTCCTCCGAAACCATCCATGAAAAAGGATGATGGGGATTTCGAGAGCTTTGCTGAAATGATTAGACCCATCTTTTTGCGTATGCGATTAACTGATGTGCTCAAAACAAATCCTTATGCTAAGTATATGAAGGATATCATTACTAATAAAAGAAAGATACCGGAAGCTAAAATTTCCACCATGCTTGCTAATTATACTTTTAAGGGTGGAATAAAGAAACTTGGAGATCCAGGAGTACCTACTTTACCATGCTCCATTAAAAGAAATTTTGTTAAAACTGCTTTATCTGTTCTTGGAGCCGGTGTTAGTGTTATGCCTCTCTCTTTATATCGTAGACTTGACTTGAATAAGTTGACACCTACTGAAATATCTTTGCAAATGGCTGATAAATCAACTGCTATACCTATCGGTATTTGTGAGGATGTGCCCGTTGTAGTTGCAAACGTTACTATTTTAACGGACTTTGTTATTCTTGATATTCCCGAAGATGATAGTATTTCTATTATTCTTGGAAGACCTTTCCTTAATACTGCAGGGGCTGTTATTGATTGCAACAAAGGCAATGACACTTTTCATGTTAATGGTAATGAGCACACGGTACACTTTCCGAGGAAACAACCTCAAGTTTATAGTATCAACTCTATTGGAAAAATTCCATCGATTATATTTGGAGGTTTTGAATTTCCTCTTCCTACTGTCAAGAAGAAATATGATATACTTATTATTGGGGATGTCCATATCCCCGTTGAGGTAACATAGTGTTTTTCGAAATTTCTCCGGTTCCATGTTAATCGGAATGAGTTTATTAACAAGACTTGATCAACCTTGTTAGTGGATTCTTTTTGATGAGCATGAGACGGATGAAACTAGAAGCACGACCTTTTGTACCCTCTTTATATTCTCTGTTATTTAGTAAAAATAAAGTAAAATAGTATTTTTCTGTCTGTCTCCCAACTTATCCATGCAATATAAAAATACCCCGAAAACAGAAGTCCTCAGAATGCCATGCCAATTTAATATGATTTTTTCGGGAATATTTGAGGATTTTTAGTGCAAAAATTACCGCAGGGGGAGCTGCCACCTAGCCACGAGGGTGGAGGGCGCGCCCTACCCCCCTGGCGCGCCCCCTGCCTCGTGGGCCCATGGTGGCCCTCCTCCACTTATCCCTGCACCCATCTTCTTCCTCTGCCTCACACAAACACGAAAAGCTAACTCAAGCACAAGTTCCAGCCCCCATTGCTGCGATTTTCAATCTCCTTGCTCAAAGCACCTCTCGCAAAACTCCTTGGGGAGATTGTTCCTTGGTATGTGACTCCTCCATTGGTCCAATTAGTTTTTGTTCTAGTGCTTTATTCATTGCAAATTTGAGCTACATAGGTGACCATGTTCTTGAGCTTGCATGTCAAATTTATATGGTTCCAACTAGGTCTAATGCTTGATATATGCTCTAGGCACTTGTATGAGTAGTTGCTATCAGTTTTATTGAAGTTGGTTCACTTTTATTTGAAGTTACTAAAAATTTTAGAATTATTTTTCAGAGGGACTGTGATATTTGGCACATGTGTGCCATATAAGCAAAACTGCCACACCTCTACTTCCTTCACTTTAAATACATGCATATATTAGCATTTTTTTCTCCTTTCATGTGAATTTATCCTTCTAATTATATGCATACACTAGAGGACAACAAATTTTATGTCATTTTAGATTCTCTTTATCCAAAATTTTAAATGTTTTATAACTCAAACCATCGGTCCAATGTGAAAACTATTTTTACATAAAAGATTTGTCATCAGGAGATCTTCGAAACTAGATCCCATGTTGGCATGTTCCGATAACTTTTTTTCAGCCAAAATTTATCACGTCTAGGCTACGTAAGTTACCATGCCCATTATATGCAAGTTACCATTCTATTTCCACATAAATTATCGAAGTCATAAAAATAGTTTACTGACCCCCTTTTCTTTTTGAGGGAAATGGTTCACCGACCCTGCAGTTCATATATTACCATGCTTTATTCATATAAGTTATCAGGCCTGCGGTTCTTATATTACCATGTTGTTTTTAGGTCTGCGGTTCGTATATTACCATGATGTTCTCGTATAAGTTACCCAGGGGGTATGTTTCTAACATTTTTTTCCGCTTGATCAAGATTACCGTGGTGTTTGTACGTAGGTATGTGATGTGTATGTAACCATGCAATTTACACAAAATTTACGGGGTATGTTTTCAACAATTTCTCCACCGATTCAAATATTACCATGGTATTTGTACATAAGTTATCAGGTATGCGATGAGTATATTACTATGCTATTTACACAGAAGTTATCGGGGGTATCTTTTCAACAATTTTTTTCTCCAGATCAAATTTACCGCGGTGTTTAGACCTAAATTATCAAGGTTGTGGTGTGTAATTTCTATGCTATTTACATACAAAAAGTTACCATGCGTATTTTCGACCACTTTTTACTACTCTTCCCCAAATCAAGACTATTACCATGCTATTTATACATCAGTTCCCGAGGTATATTTTCAACAACTTGATCCACTCAAATCAAACTTATCATGGTATTTGTACGTAAGTTATCGGGTTTTGCGGTTCATATATAACCGTGCTATTTTCACTTAAGTTATCGCGGGTATGTTTTTCGACAACTTTTTTGCCCTTTAGTCAAAGTTACCGCGCTTTTTGTACGTAAGTTATCGGGTATACGATTTGCATATTAACGTTATATTTCCACGTAAGTTATTGCGGCATATTTTTCAACAATTTTCCCTTCTTTGGACAAAGTTACCATGGTGTTTGCACCCAAGTTATCAAGTCGGTGTTTCCTGTTTTACCAAGCTATTCACACATGGATGAAGTCATGGATTTAGACGGTGGGCGACGGAGTAAAAAGGTAGGGGTTGGTTGGGAGCGATCTATTTTGTATTTGCAAAAAATTTCATCCACTATATAGGAACAATGCAACCAGTTTCAATTAGGAGAGGGCCACTGTAGCGATTAAAAGAGTCTATAATTACCGGGGAAATCTTTTCAACAATTTTTTCCAGGGTTAAAATTACCACGCTGTTTGTACCTAAGTTATCAGGTTTGTGGTGGAGATATTACCATGCTACTTGCACAGAATTTACCGCGGGGTATATTTTTTAATAACTTTTTTTCCAACCCGCAAAAGTCACCGCAGTGTTTGTACATAAGTTATCGGGTCTGTGGTCCGTTATTACCATCTTTTTTTCACATAAAATATCGGGGTATATTTTTTAATAACTCTTTTCTCCTTGGTCAAATTTACCGTGATGTTTCTATGTAAGTTATCGCGTATGTGGTGCGTGTATTGCCGTGTTATTTTCACAGAAGTTACTGGGGGTAAGTTTTTCAAGAACTTCTTTCCCTTGCGCAAAGTTATCGCGGTGTTTGTACCTAGGTTATCGGATCTGCGATGCGTATGTTACCATCCTATTTACACAGAAGTTATCGGGGTTATATTTTTCAACCAATTATTTTCTCCTGATAAAGTTACGCTTTGTTTGTACCTCGGGTCTGCGGTTCGTATTTACCGTGCTATTTTCACATAAGTTATCGGGGGTACTTTTTTCAACATTATTTTTTCCTTTGTCAAAGTTATCATGGTGTTTGTACCTAAGTTATTGGGTATGCGGTCCATATATTACCGTGCTATTTTCACATATAAGTTATCAGGTTATGTTTTTGAACTTTTTTCACCTTGGTCAAATTTACCGCAGTGTTTGTACTTGAGTTAACAGGTTTGCGGTGCTTACATTACCATGTTATTTACGCATAAGTTATCATGGGTTTGTTTTCTATAATTTTTTTATTCCGGGTCAAAGTTACCGCGGTATTTGGGCATAAGTTGTATTTGGGCATAAGTTATCAGGTTTGTGGTGTGTATATAACCATGCTATTGCACAAAAGTTATACGGGAATTGAGGGAGTCATGGACTAGGGGGTGTCCGGATAGCCGGACTATCATTATCCGCCGGACTCCAAGACTACGAAGATACAAGATTGAAGACTCCGTCCCGTGTCCGGATGGGACTTTCCTTGGCGTGGAAGGCAAGCTTGGCAATACGGATATGTAGATCTCCTACCATTGTAACCGACTCTGTGTAACCCTAGCCTCCTCCGGTGTCTATATAAACCGGAGGGCTTTAGTCCGTAGGACAACATACATTACAACAATCATACCATAGGCTAGCTTCTAGGGTTTAGCCTCCTTGATCTCGTGGTAGATCCACTCTTGTACTACCCATATCATCAATATTAATCAAGCAGGACGTAGGGTTTTACCTCCATCGAGAGGGCCCGAACCTGGGTAAAAACATCGTGTCCCTTGTCTCCTGTTACCATCCGCCTAGACGCACAGTTCGGGACCCCCTACCCGAGTTCCGCCGGTTTTGACACCGACATTGGTGCTTTCATTGAGAGTTCCTCTGTGTCGTCACCGATAGGCTTGATGGCGTCTTCAACCAACAACGCTGTCCAGGGTGAGACTTTTCTCCCCGGACAGATCTTCGTATTCGGCGGCTTCGCCCTGTGGGCCAATTCACTTGGCCATCTGGAGCAGATCGAAAGCTACGCCCCTGGCCGTCAGGTCAGATTTGGAAGCTTAAACTTCACGGCCGATGTCCGCGGAGACTTGATCTTCGACGGACTCGAGCCACAGCCAAGCGCGCCGCACTGTGACGACGGGCATGATCTAGCTCTGCCACCGAACAGTGCCTTGGTGGCCGCACACGGGTCCGCTTCGGCCATTAGCCCGGAGCCGATCGCCAAGATCGAGGGCCGGTGGGTAGACGCCGCCCTGGGGGCTTCAACATCCACGGCGATGGAGCCGAACACTAATCTCGTCCCCTGCGAAACTCGTGATTCCGAGGCGCCGGACTCCTTGCCGGACTCCGAACCTCCCGCGCCCTTACCAATCGATCCGGATTGGGCGCCGGTTATGGAATTCACCGCCGCGGACATCTTCCAATACTCGCCTTTTGGCGATATCCTGAATTCATTGAAACATCTCTCGTTATCAGGAGAGTCCTGGCCGGACTATGGCCGGGATGGTTGGGATGCGGACGACGAAGAAATTCAGAGCCCACCCACCACCCACTTTGTAGCCACTGTCGACGATCTAACCGACATGCTAGACTACGACTCCGAAGACATCGACGCTAGGGACGACGATGCCGGAGACGAACAGGAACCAGCGCCCACAGGGCACTGGAAGGCCACCTCGTCATATGATGTATACATGGTGGATACCCCAAAAGATGGGGACGGCGAAGAAACAGCGGAGGCAGATCCCTTAAAGAAATAGCCCAAGCGCCGCCGTCAGCGGTGCCACTCTAAATCCCGCCACAGCAAGAATAGAGATTCCGGCACAGGAGATAACAATACCCCAGAGAGTGCCGAAGACAATCCCCTCCAGCAAGGCTCAGCGCAGGAGGATGCAGAAGCAAGCCCTCACGAGAGGGCGGCAGACGAAGAGGTTGAGGATCATAACTATGTACCTCCCTCCGAAGACGAAGCAAGCCTCAACGACGACGAACTCGTCGTGCCCGAGGACCCCGTCAAACAAGAGCGTTTTAAGCGCAGGCTCATCGCCACAGCAAGAAGCCTGAAGAAGGAAAAGCGGAAGCTCAAAACAGCGGAAGACACGCTCAGAATGAGATGGAGCAAAGTGCTCAAAACCGCAGATAAATACGGCAATGGCCACCAATCGAAGAGCTACCCGAAGCGTAAGTTGCTACCAGAATTCGACGAGGAGGCCATAGAGCCTCCACCGTCAAACGGCCCAGCCAGGTCCATCTACGGGCCCAAAAAGAAGGCCCCAGGAAGCAAGGTAACATGTCAAGTGTCCGATGATAGCGGCACACACAAGTACAGGGGCGCCGCACACCCACTATGTTTCACCGATGAGGTGCTGGACCATGAATTCCCAGCAGGATTTAAACCATAAACATAGAGGCCTACGATGGAACGACAGACCCTGGAGTCTGGATAGAAGATTATATACTACATATACACATGGCCAGAGGAGACGATCTCCACGCCATAAAATATCTACCCCTCAAGCTCAAAGGGCCAGCCCGTCATTGGCTCAAGAGCCTCCCAGAAAACGCTATTGGAAGTTGGGAAGAGCTCGAGGATGCGTTTAGAGCAAATTTTCAAGGGACTTATGTCCGTCCTCCGGATGCAGATGATCTAAGTCATATAACTCAACAGCCCGGAGAGTCAGCGCGGAAATTCTGGAACAGGTTTCTTACCAAAAAGAACCAAATAGTCGACTGTCCGGACGCCGAAGCCTTAGCAGCTTTCATGCACAATGTCCGAGACGAATGGCTCGCCAGGCACCTCGGTCAAGAGAAACCGAGGACAATGTCCGCACTAACAAGCCTCATGACCCGCTTCTGTGCGGGAGAGAACAGCTGGCTAGCAAGAAGCAGCACCAGCGGCCCAAGTACATCCGAGATAAGAGATGGAAACGGAAAATCACGGCGCAGAAAAGAGCAGCACCGGAATAAAGAGAAAAGCCCAAAGAGCACGGCAGTCAACGCCGGATTCAAAAGCTCGCGGCCCAACAACAAAACACAGCCTCTCAAGGATGACAGTGACGAATTGTCCAACTTAAACAAGATTTTGTGTCGGATATGTCAAATCCACAGTACCCCCGGAAGGCCTGCAAATCACACCCACAAGGATTGTTGGGTTTTTAAACAGTCCGACCGACTAAATGCCGAACACAAGGGGCTCGATGCGTCAAGCAAAGAAGATAAACCCCACCAGCAGAGCACCGGAAAACAAAAGACTTTCCCACAAGGGGTCAAAGCAGTAAACTCACGTCATGTGATAATACGGAAAAATAGTGCGGCACTTCCTAGAAAGAGCTTCGCGCGGTCCAAACCAGCAAACCATAGAGATTGGATATCAAAGCCAATCACTTTCGACCACCTGGACTACTCCAGGAGCGTTCGAAACAAGGGACGAACTCCCCTGATATTGAATCCCATAATAGACGGATTACAATTTACTAATGTCCTAATGGACGGAGGCAGCAACTTAAACCTGCTGTATTCAAAAACAATTCGTAGGATGGGGATAAACCCTGCCAAAATCCGACACAGCCGCACTTCCTTCCAAGGAGTGACGCCAGGCCCTTACGCCAAGTGCACAGGCTCCATATTAATAGAAGTCGTGTTCGGATCACCGAACAATTTTCGACGAGAAAAATTAATTTTTCATATCGTCCCATTTGAAAGTGAATATCAAGCACTCTTGGGACGAAAGGCTTTTGTCCGCTTCAACGCCATACCGCATTACGCGTCCCTTACACTCAAGATGCCCGGTCCGCGTGGCGTCATTTTAGTACGTGGGTCACTTAAAGACCCCGGACTCGGATAGACGAATCCGGCTTCAGTAGGCTAGGGGCTCCCTAGCCGCATACCTCTTCACAGGGGGCTGTGCGCACAAACAACTGTGGGTTCATGCAAACCCCGCTTTAATTATTTATATTTCTTCTTTTACACATATTTTTCGCACGATTTATTTTTAAACTAAACGTTCCTCTCTTTTTACAGATGAACAACGTGCATGCCCGTCCAGAATAAACGGCACAACGGAGACACAGGCGCAGACGTGCAGTAGGGACCCGTTGTGAGGATTCTTTTCAGATTAAGACCCTGCGTAAACCTTTTTTATTGTCTCTTGTTGATATTCTCCCTTGGTTCCTTCCTATAGCCAAAGCGGAGCCTGACGTTTTGGCATCGGCCGCGTCAGAAGACCATGCCCGTACCTGGACACTAGGGGCTTAGGGCATCTCTGCCCATTATTATAAAGACCGAACACCTTAGGGAGTGTTCGGCGTCTCGAGTTAGGCATTATATGCATCAGCTCCAAATCATGTCTTTGGTCAAATGTTGGGTTTGCCCGGCTCCTGTGTTTTGCTGCCTTACGTTCCGTATCACCGGCTAACGCGGCACCAGGAGAATTACTGCGATTGTGCCCCAGTTCGGCTGGGCAAGCACCTCAGTAGAGAAAGCCGAAAACTGACTGTCATGATACAGCGAGAGACTGGTCAACCACTCGATCGACTACCGGAATGTTTAGAATTCCCCGCTTTGACGAAGGACCGTTTCCCGGTCAGGCACATACGCACCCCGAATTCGGAGATGTGCGGTGCCACCAGGGGCTATATCGTAGCCCCACCCTCGAGCTCCACTGGCTAAGTGAAAGTGATAAAGCATTATAGTCCGGATTGCCTCGTTCGCTACGCTACCACCTCCTTAAACAGGACCGAGACGAAGGATTAAGTGTGGAAACACGCTATTTTTGCGAACACCCCCGCACCCTGTGCGTGGGGGCTGAAGCCGAAGACTGCAATCTTTCAAGTTATACAAATGTATACGTAAACGGCCGCACAGGAGAAGTTTTACTACTTGGGATGCGCAAGTATAAAAAGCAGTTATAACATAATCATCGTTTTACAAGCTAATACGTTCATTTGAACGTGACATTTTTCGAGCACTGCGCCTCTATTACACGAGCGCCACGCATAACTTCCCCGAAATAGTGTTCGGCGGGGAGCCGGTTTTCATCCGAATCCTGGGCGGCAATAGCGGTGGCATCCATCTCCGGACAGTGCGCCTTCATACGGGCAAGAGCCATCCGCGCACCCTCGATGCAGGCCGACCGCTTCATCTCCTTTATATGCGGCACCGCTCCAAGGAATTGTTGCAGTAAGCCAAAGTAGCTCGTCGCCTTGGGCCTCTCCGGCCAGACATGAGCCATGATGTCAGTCATGGCAAGTCCGGACAATCTATTTAGCTCATCCCATTCGGCCAACCGGTCTGTTAACGGAAGAGAGCGATCCGGACTATGGAATTGAGACCAATACAGCTCTTCCGTCTCGTGATCCTTCTGGCTCCGGAAGTGCTTAACGGCATCGGCCGCACTTACAGCTAAGTCCATATACGGATCCTCCGGACTCCACAGCCGCTCAAATTGAGCATACTTTCCATCCATAAACCGGCGACGCAGCAGAAAAGGCTTGCCAGCCACGATATCTCCGGCTTGGCGCTGTTCCTCCTTCATAGCCCACATTGCAGAGCGGGCATCCTTGGTTTCGGCAGTGGCCTTCTTCAGGTCTTCCCGCTCCAATAAGCGCTCCTTTTCAAGAGCCTCATTGCGGTCGGCAGCATCCTTTACTTTCATGGCCAATTCGGCCACCTCCGCCCTGCTTAGGCAGTGCGCAGCCTTTTCGGCTTTCAACTCTTCGGCCGCCCTCGAGGCAGCCGCGTCACTCCTTCGGGCTTGCTCCTTAGCTCGAGCAAGTTCGGCCCGAAGGCTCTCCACAGCAGCAGCACCGTCTGTACAATAGCATATAATTTATCAGAGGAGGGCTTCGACCCCCTTAATAAAACGACTGCGGAGAACTCTTTTACCTTGCGACTCGTCAAGTCGCCTGTTGACAAGTGCGATGTCCGCATCCGCCAAGTCAAGTTGCCGATTTAATTCGGCAAACTCACCAGTCCGGCTAGCCCCCGGATTATCCGCCACCTGCATAGGAACGACGGAATTCATTACTTTAGATTTCGATCCTCGGTACGTTGTCGTTTTCGACAACCTACTGAGTCTCAGGGGCTACTATCTATACAGGGCACATTTTTATGTGCGAAACTGTTAAAAGACAAAAGGGTGCGTCATTCTCGCATACCTCAAATCCCGCCAGCAAACTCATGGCGGCATTGCGCAATCCGCTCTCGGCGGACGAAATCCTTCCAATCACCATACGCATCAATGCACGGTGATCTTCCGAAACGGACGCCCTCTCAAGCAGATTCTTCAGTTCCCCCGGCCGAATACTAGTGGGTGCCGAACTCTCTGGCCACTCCGGACTCGGGGATACCCTCCGAGACGACACTTTGGGCTCGCCTGCCTCATCTGGCGGCGCTGCAGACGGAGGCGTTTCGCTCTCCATCATCTCCGGAAGAAGGTCCCCCGAAGATGAACTCCTCTGAGAAGGCTGTAGATCCGAACTGCAATATGAATATTTCGGTTACCCGCAGAAGCACAAATGAAGGTATTTCTTTACTAATTAACTCCCTCTTTCATACTTACGGCTCGCTGGAGGGCTGATCCTTTGGCGATGATTGTTCGTCCGGATTCTCTCCAGACGCCGGACCCCCCGGTGAAGATCCCTTCCCGCGCTTAGGGGCTTTGGCCTCCGGATCTTCGGAGGCGGTCCTCTTCTCCCCCTGGAGGGAGGGGCTCTTGATTCCCCCTCCTCAGACGCCCCTTTGGGCGAAATATTAGCTCCTCTGTTTTCCCCTTCGCCCCCTTCTGTGGGCGCGACCTCCAACATTCTGACCAGCACGGGCTCCAGTGCGGTCTCTGGGAGGGGGGCCGGACACCTTATCAGCCTTGATCGCGCCACCCATTCCTATGAAGAGTGATGAGTCAGGAGGCGAACTCTAAAAAGGCGTATGAACAGAAAGTCCGGACTCCGAGCTATTTACCTGAGTATCCGGGCGATTGCGGCTTAGGCCCGCGTCCTCGGCTAATTCTGGACACGCCACCTGCGGTCCGAAGAACAACTTGTGCATCTCCACGGGTGTCGCACCCATAAAGTGTTGGAGAATCCGAGGTCCCTCCGGGTTGAACTCCCATAGACGGAGAGGACGGCGTTTGCAGGGCAGAAGATGCCTGATTAGCATAACCTGCATCACCTTGATCAGGTCGATCTCCCTCGCTTGGAGGTCTCGAATCTGGCCCTGCAATGAGGGCACGTCTTCGGACGGCCCCCAATTGAGCCCTTGGTTGACCCACGACATTAGTTGGCGTGGAGGTCCCGGGCGGAATGAAGGCAGCGGCTTTTGCCTGCTGCCCTTCGGAGCGGTGATATAGAACCACTCCTGCTGCCACAGTCCGAGTTCCTCTTGGAAGGAACCCTCGGGCCACGGGGCATCGGCCTTTTTGCTTATGGTCGCCCCACCGCACTCTGCTTGACACCCCCCGATCATCTTCGGCTCCACCTTGAAGGTCTTCAGCCACAGGCCAGAGTGGGGAGTGACGCGGAGGAAGGCTTCGCAGATGATAATGAATGCGGAGATATGGAGGATGGACTCCGGAGCCAAGTCATGAAAGTCCAGCCCATAGTAGAACAGGAGCCCTCTCACGAAGGGGTCCGTCGGGAAGCCTAAACCGCGACGGAGGTGGGATACGAAGACGACGTATTCACCGGGCTCGGGGGCGGGCACGGCCTGCCCTTGGGCCGGCAACCTGTGCGAAACCTCGTAGGCCAGGTACTTGGCTTCACGTAACTTCAATATGTCCTCCTCCGTGATGGAGGAGGGCATCCACCGGCCCTGGAGGTCGGAGCCGGACATGGTTGAGGATCCGAAGCGCTCGAATCTGAGGCTCTGGGTGTTGGAACTGGGAGCGGGGAAGAGATTCGATGCGAGATTGAAGAACAAGGACGAGCCTTGGTCCCCTTATAAAGGGGACGAAATACCAAGGGCCGTCTCCGTGACCGTTCGGGATTCGCCTTCGATAGAGGAGGCGTGGCGACGGGAACGGTTGGGTTACCCATGCACGTATTGATGAGAATCCCGGAATAAGGGGAACACGATCTCTGCTTCGACAAGACGTGCCAAGGAAACCGCTTCGCTAAACGTGCTGAGGTGGTATAGTAAAAAACGATTCAAACAAAGGCTTGGTGGCGGTGTGATGTCACGCCGCATAATACGTCAGCAGATTGAACTAAGTGTACATTTTATTCTCTCTACAGTGGAATGTGAATTTATTTTGCAGAGCCGGACACTATCCTGGTGTTCATGATCTTCTCTGGATTATTCAAGAGAGGAACCCGCCTTGCAATGCCGAACATTATGCGCGCCGGACTTATTGTCATTGAAGCCTGGTTCAGGGGCTACTGAGGGAGTCCTGGACTAGGGGGTGTCCGGACAGCCGGACTATCATTATCCGCCGGACTCCAAGACTACGAAGATACAAGATTGAAGACTCCGTCCCGTGTCCGGATGGGACTTTCCTTGGCGTGGAAGGCAAGCTTGGCAATACGGATATGTAGATCTCCTACCATTGTAACCGACTCTGTGTAACCCTAGCCTCCTCCAGTGTCTATATAAACCGGAGGGCTTTAGTCCGTAGGACAACATACATTACAACAATCATACCATAGGCTAGCTTCTAGGGTTTAGCCTCCTTGATCTCGTGGTAGATCCACTCTTGTACTACCCATATCATCAATATTAATCAAGCAGGACGTAGGGTTTTACCTCCATTAAGAGGGCCCGAACCTGGGTAAAAACATCGTGTCCCTTGTCTCCTGTTACCATCCGCCTAGACGCACAGTTTGGGACCCCCTACCCGAGATCCGCCGGTTTTGACACCGACAGAAATGTTGTAAACAATTTTTCCCCTGGCCAAAGTTATTACAGTATTTGTACACAAATTATCAGACCCATGGTGTGTACATTACCATGCTATTCACACAGAAGTTTCAAGGTTCCTACCTTCAACAATGATTTTTTATATTTTTATAACACAACTACGAACAACCTAGGGCATATTCACAATTACCTAGTGCACTGATTAGCTTCAAAGAAAATCTATGTGCATAATGCATATAATCATTTCTTTAACTAGTATCCTTCTCTGTGTGTTGGTAGAATAGTAAATTCATAACTACAAAATTTCCAATCAATGAACTTGCAAAGTAATATTCTTGCAGCTCTCCATCCATAAGCTGATAAGCAGTTGGTAGTACTAAGCATATGGAGAGCAATTATCAACTGAGTTGGAGTCACTCCACTAACTGATTCCTCAATTCATTAGTAAACCATAAATTATGACGATCCCTAGAATTTTTGGTGCAGTAAAAGGCTAAGTTCATGTGTTGTATAGTGAAACAAAAGATGTGGATAACCAGTAGTAACACTTCTAGGTGGAAATTTTTGCAGAAATATAACATGTTCGTCGCTGAGATTGGTTGTGCAGCCATTTGTAAGAGTATTATGGAAGCACATAAGATTGATGATGAGTTAAACTAAAGCAAGATGCAGTGAATTTGTACACAAACATGCAGATATTTTTGCTCCATTTTCTTTCTAACAAAGTCTGCATACAAAGTACTAAGTACTAGTACTGACCCTCTCTTCAACTTCAACGAGAAATGAACCAGACTGTACCTACAAGCACTACTACATAGGTTCAGAGAACAAACACATTCATGCTAACTCAGACCATAGCTACTACAGTTCCAGCTTCACGAGAGACGTCTCCGCTGGATAACGGAAAAACTAGCGCTAGTTCTACCGACTAAATGAAGTAATAATCTCAGGCGCCACCGCTGCTTCTGCCCATCATTTTGTGTCCAATTCTACTGACTAACTGAACTCTAGCATCACGAAAGAAACCATGAACAAGCAAACAACTCCGGAGAGTGACGCGGGCGAGCCTAGGATCGCAACCCAGTTGAGCGAGCACAGCATCAGGGACTTCATCCATCAACCAATCGATTCGATCAGCGCTAGTTACTGCTAGGCCAATTCAGCCGGGAACCCCTCCCCTATCCCACCCGACGAAGCAGGAACCCGACTCTGCTGGATCGATTCCCTGCCGTCGACGAAGGGAACCGCCTGGCTACAGGGGCGGGAGCAAACGGGAACGGGTGAAGAGCTCGTCCTGACTCGACGACATCCCTATTGGCCGACTCGACCTATGCCATACGAGGGGATAAGGTAACAGGAGAGAGGCAGGAGAGCAGCGACATGCAGATGTACCAGTGCCCCGCGGAGGGCTAGACCACGATGACGGACGTCGACGGGGAAGACGACCGCCGCTGCGCGGAGTGGCAAAGGCGTGCAGCGGGAATTGCAGGTTGCCGCGAAGCACAACCTCGAAGAACTCCGGGCGCATTGCGGTCAAGCGTATCAGGACGGGGACGCTGCTCGCAGATGTGCGATCTCAAACGGACGGCATCCAGGTAGTGTGGCAGTTTTGCAATCGGGCACAGGCTTGCCAAATACATATTTCGTTTTTAGAGAAAACAATATGCTTAGGAAGATGTTCCAAGGTGGTTCTTCAAGGAAGCAAGGTCCCAGGCTTGCAATGCGTGATGGTGATGAGGAACCACCAAGAGACGCTCTCGTAAGGCCCTGCGAATGGCCTTCGAAAAATTTTATGAATCAAGTGGGAATTAAAGAAGAATTCTACGCATATTTGCGTAATGCCGGTCCTGAGGACTTTGAAGCTGATAAATGCCCACAGTATCGTGACCTCACAAGTTAATTTGATTTTTCATCTTCACGTAATTCTCCTTCAGTCATGTTTGACCTTTATGACAAATCTTATACCATGGACTTAGAGGATTTCACTCTTGCAAGCAAACTTCCATCTTGGGGTAGTATCAGGGATCCCCCTAAATCTGAATATAGAGACTTTCTTGCTAGAATAACTGCGGGGGAATCTAGAAATATAGCGCAGGCCACTATAGGGAGCATTCACTTTCCTGCTATACATTATTTTGCTCTCTTCATTGGTATATGCATAACTACTAAGGATGAAGCATCTCACATGTGTGCCCCTGATCTCAGCATTCTCAGAAGTGCTGTGTTAGGGGACCAATCTTATCATTTGGGAGCCATTGTAGCTCGTAGGTTGCATCAGAATAGGCATAACGGAGATTTCTTTGGAGGAATTTATGCAACCCGCTTAGCTAGTTTTCTTGATGTAGACATTCGTGAGGGTGATATGGAGTTACACTTTTCTTATTTAGATCTTGATTCTATGTTTTCCCACCAGTTCATTGAGAGGACTAGACCACCTTACCAGTACCAACTAATCTTTAACAAACAGCATGTGGTCCGTGTTGCTCTTCCTGCTCCTACCTTCTTTGATTTTCAGGCGAGAGGAAAATATATTATTACTAGAGAGGAGGCAGATGAGTACGAGAGGAGAGCGGAGGCAGCTCGACGCCACGCTGCTGCTCAGCAGGCGGTAGCCGCTGCATCGCGGTACGACCCCAGCTACACCTACGGGTATCAGCCAGGCTATCCCTGGCAATAGACCAACTTAGGCCAAAAGCCTAAGCTTGGGGGAGTACGTATTTCCCACCGACATTACATTCATGCTCTCACACACTCATTGCTAGATGTCAGTGCTCATACTCTTTCACTGTAATATCCATGTTAGTGTATTTTCCTTTTTCCTGCTTTCTTCTTGTGTGTTTAATAAACCTTAGAAAAACCAAAAAAAATTAGTAGTAGTTTATTTTTCTTGTTGTAGTAGTAATAATTAAAAATAAAACCCAAAAATATTTCCTGTTCTTCTTTTGTCTGTTCGGAGCTTTCCCGTGTAAATAGTTTTTATTCCTTTTCTTTTCTTTGGGGGTCGAGAAGACCATATTGAAAATGCTTAGCAACTCTTATATGCATGATCATTTATTTAATTTAGAGCCCATATTACTTGTCTTCTCTCTTGAGTTGAATGCTTACAGATTCCAGCTTAGTCCAATGCACGTGCACTCTTATTATTATACACACCATTCGGTCGTGCAAGTGAATGGCAATAATGATGATATATGATGGACTTATTGGGATGAGAAACGCTGGTATGAACTCGACCTCTCTTGTTTTTGTAAATATGATGATTCATCGTTCCTGATTCAGCTATTATGAAGTAAACATATTTGCAATGACATTTAGAGATTATAGTTGCTTATGCCATGCTTGATTAGCTATGAGTTATAATGGTTTACCTTGCGTGCCAACATGCTATTAGAATGATTATGATGTGGTGTGATAGGATGGTATCCTCCTTTGAATGAATTGAGTAACTTGACTTGGCACATGTTCACGCATGTAGTTGAATCAAATCAACATAGCCTTCATGATATTTATGTTCATGGTGGATTATATCCTACTCATGCTTGTATTCGGTGTAAACTAATTTTAATGCATGTTTTACGACTGTTGTCGCTCTCTCAGTTGGTCGCTTCCCAGTCTTTTGCTAGCCTTCACCTGTACTAAGCGGGAATACTGCTTGTGCATCCAAACTCCTTAAACCCCAAAGTTGTTCCATATGAGTCCACCATACCTTCCTATATGCAGTATCTACCTGTCGTTCCAAGTAAATTTTTATGTGCCAAACTCCAAACCTTCAAATGAAATTCCGTTTTGTATGCTCGAGCAGCTCATGTGCAACTAGGGCTGCCTATATCTTCCATGCTAGGTGGGTTATTCTCAAGAGGAATGGACTCCGCTCCTCATTCATGAGAAAGGGCCGGTAACCGGGATGCCCAGTCCCATAATCCAAAAAGATCAAATCAAATCAAAATAATTAAACAAAACTCCCCCTGGGACCCGTTGAATGTTGGAGGCACTCGTCGTTTCGAGCAAGCCATGGATTGATGCTTGTGGAGGAGGGGGAGCATAACCCTTTACCATTCTCTTTGGGAACTGCCTATAATGCATGTAGTATGGAAGATACAGCCATCTCATAGTTGTTGCGTTGACAGTGAAAGTATGCCGCTCAAAATATTATTTATCTCTATTTCAAAATCGAGCTCTGGCACCTCTACAAATCCATGCTTCCCTCTGCGAAGGGCCTATCTATTTACTTTTATGTTGAGTCATCACCCTTCTTATTAAAAAGCACCCGCTGGAGAGCACACTATCGTTTGCATTCATTATGATTTGGTTTATATTGGGTATGACTTGACTGGATTTCTTTGACCATGAATTACAATGTTTAGTCAGTCCTTGATCTTTAAAGGTGCTCTGCATTTACGTTTTGCGTTCTCAGAAAGGGCTAGCGAGATACCATTTCGTTATATCATGTTATGATTATTTTGAGAAAGTGTTGTCATCCGAGTTTTATTATTATGGCTTGCTAGCTGATTATGCCATTGATATGAGTAATTATGAGACCTACGTGTTATTGTGAGTATGGTTAGTTCATAATAATTGCAGAAACTTGAATGCTGGCTTTTCATATTTACAACAACAAGAGCAAACAGAGTTTGTAAAAGTTTTTCTTTTTCTCTTTCAGTTTGTCAACTGAATTGCTTGAGGACAAGCAAGGGTTTAAGCTTGGGGGAGTTGATACGTCTCCGTCGTATCTACTATTGCAAACACTTTTGCCCTTATTTTGGACTCTAACTTGTATGATTTGAATGGAACTAACCCGGACTGACGCTGTTTTCAGCAGAACTGCCATGGTGTTGTTTTATGTGCAGAAAACAAAAGTTCTTGGAATGACCTGAAACTCCACGGAATATCTTAGAATAAATAATAAAAAATCCTCGCCAAAGATGAAGACCAGGGGGCCCACACCCTGTCCACGAGGGTGGGGGGCACGCCCCTCCCCCCTGGGCGCGCCCCCCTACCTCGTGGGCCCCCTGGATGCCCTCCAACGCCAACTCCAACTCCATATATTGGCTTTCGGGGAGAAAAAATCAGAGAGAAAGTTTCATCGCGTTTTACGATACGGAGCCGCCGCCAAGCCCTAATCTCTCCCGGGAGGGCTGATCTGGAGTCCGTTCGGGGCTCCGAGGAGGGGGATTCGTCGCCGTCGTCATCATCAACCATCCTCCATCACCAATTTCATGATGCTCACCACCGTGCGTGAGTAATTGCATCATAGGCTTGCTGGACGGTGATGGGTTGGATGAGATTTATCATGTAATCGAGTTAGTTTTGTTAGGGTTTGAACCCTAGTATCCATTATGTTCTGAGATTGATGTTGCTATGACTTTGCTATGCTTAATGCTTGTCACTAGGGCCCGAGTGCCATGATTTTAGATCAGAACCTATTATGTTTTCATGAATATATGTGTGTTCTTGATCCTATCTTGCAAGTCTATAGTCACCTACTATGTGTTATGATCCGACAACCCCGAAGTGACAATAATCGGGACCACTCCCGGTGATGACCATAGTTTGAGGAGTTCATGTATTCACTACGTGCTAATGCTTTGTTTCGGTTCTCTATTAAAAGGAGGCCTTAATATCCCTTAGTTTTCAATAGGACCCCGCTGCCACGGGAGGGTAGGACAAAAGATGTCATGCAAGTTCTTTTCCATAAGCACATATGACTATATACGGAATACATGCCTACATTACATTGATGAACTGGAGCTAGTTCTGTGTCACCCTATGTTATGACTATTACATGACGAACCACATCCGGCATAATTATCCATCACTGATCCGGTGCCTACAAGTTTTCCATATACTGGCTTACGCTTATTTACTTTTCCGTTGCTACTGTTACAATCACTACAAAAATACCAAAAACATTACTTTTGCTGTCTTTACTTTTGTTACCGTTACCGCCACTATCATATTACTTCGCTACTAAACACTTTGCTGCATATACTAAGTTTCCAGGTGTGGTTGGATTGACAACTCAGCTGCTAATACTTGAGAATATTCTTTGGCTCCCCTTGTGTCGAATCAATAAATTTGGGTTGAATACTCTACCCTTGAAAACTGTTGTGATCCCCTATACTTGTGGGTTATCACCTTCGACAACTGGATCAACCACCAAAGCTTGCCTCCCAGGGGTGGCTATGTGCGTCAGGTGATCAGACTGGTCGAATGTGATGGCAGTCTGAGACCATTTCAAATAACTGGGTGTCGCCGGAGCAACCATATTCACTTCTCTGTTGATCACTTTCAGTCGACTCTTACTTTCAACATCAGCAAAAATCATCAGAGTGGAATTGACTTGAGGGTAACCATCATCACTCTCCTCCTTGTCCTCAACCTTGTCTGACTCTTTTTCCTTTTCTTTGGGCTATTTCTCTCGGAACTGCTGGATCAGGAGCCGACACTGCCGAGTGGTATGCTTCGGGTAAATGATTTTACCCTCTTCATCTTTCTTTGTGTGGATGTGGCATGGAAAATCTAGCACATAATTTCCATCTTGATCTTTTATCTTCTTAGGGTTCCATGGCCCCTTGGGCTTCCCTTTGGAGTTTCCTTGAGTCACGGCTAAGGTTTCCCCAGGAGCAGCTGGCTCGGCTTTGCGCTTCTGCTTCCGACTGGAGTTTCCTCCTCCGGTTTCATGGGGACTGATTTGTGCTTGCCACTCCGGAGCCGATCCTCTTCTTCACCATTAGCATACTTGGTGGCAATCTCCATCATTCGACTCAGGGACATGTCTCCGGTCCGACCGAACTTCAAGTTCATCTCTCGATATTTGACGCCTTCCTTGAAGGCGTAAACTGCTTGGTGATCAGACACATTCTCTACTGTGTGATGCAGTGTGATCCATCTCTGAATATAATCCCTAAAAGTTTCATTTGTCTTCTGCACACAAGATTGCAGCTCTATCAACCTTGCTGGTCGTTTGCATGTCCCTTCAAATGTTCTGACAAACACTCGGGAAAGATCTTCCCAAGTGTAAATGCTGATGGGTGCTAATTGATTCAGCCATGCTCTGGCCGAACCCTCTAGCATCAGAGGCAGGTGTTTCATGGCCACTTCATCTTTGCCGCCGCCAATCTGAACAGCCACTCGGTAATCCTCAAGCCAAGTGTCAGGCTTGGACTCACCAGTGAACTTACTAACTTCAGTCGCCAACCTGAAGTTGGGGAGGAATCACCATGGCCCTGATGGCTCTGCTGAAGCACTCTGGACCTGAGACACGCACTCTGCTGCTGGTGGGTACATCTCTGTCATGACCTTCTCGGTGAGCTCTGTTCGTGTCGACCAAACCTTGGACGAGAATAGATCTCGCATCAAAGCATGGCTCCCTGGGGTCGACTGGAATCCTTCGCCCAACACTATGTGGGCGTCTATCATCCCGTTGTCGAGGCACGTATGATCCACTCCTTGGGGGAGGCGTGGGCACTCGACGACGATCGTCATGATCGAGTCGGTGATCATACTGCTCATGGTTTTTGTACTGATCACGCTGGTCGTCATGTCCCTCACGCCTCGGGGGCGATCTTGGACTATGTGCCGACTGGACTGTATCTGCAAAAACGGACCTGCTATGGATCCTATTCCGCGACTGTGATACAGCCATATTCTGCTCTCCCGCTGCCCGGAGTAAAGCTCTGATCTGCATTAAACCCCTGTCGGCTTCTGACTGGGAGGGCTGAATTGACTCTGCTATACGAGCTGCAGCTGTAAGATTTTGGATCGGAGTTCGATATACCTGAGACGGAGGTGGAAAAAGTTGGCGACGACTGGATTCTTGAACACTTTTCTGTGCACGCTCGTCGAGTACTCGCTGGAGATTTTCCAGTCGAGTGCGCTCAGCCAGATTAGCCAGGCATGCGTCCTCCAAGGCCCGGGCCTCGGGGGTTTCTCCAATGATAGGAGTGTGGAGAGCATCCATGTTCCGGCGGCGGAGCTCTTCCCTCTGCTCCGAAGAGAGGGGCTCGGGGAGGTATTCCTCATGGGCATGCGATGGATCGCCTCTGCCGTCGCCACCGTCGGTGCGAGGGAAGCCGGGAGGACTGCGAGGTCCATCGACCATCAGGACCTCCGCCGCTGGATCATTGCTGTCGCACTCGGATGCGGTCTCTGCGGAGCCAGTCGAACAGGCCGTAGAGAGATTCGTCAGGCTCGATCGCCGCGACTTGGGGGTGGCCGTTTGGCGAGCCACTGCGTGCCACACCCATCGCTGAAGCCTCTACCAACCGGAGCGCTTGCGCCGGCAGGCGACGGGGCGAGAGGACGCCACAGGTGCCGACCGATATTGGGTCGACGGCTGCCTCAGGAGGACGCCGCGGACGCACGTGCGAAAGTGCGTCGGCCCGCGGACGGGGAGTGCATCGACGTCGAGTGGAGCCTCCTGAAGCCAAGCGGAGTCATCGGCGATGAACACGAGTGCGTCGAGACGGATCTCGCGGCCCTCAGCCAAACCTCCGCCTGAAACCATGATGAAGGGGATCGAAAAGATTGCAACTTCTCTAACAAGTCGCTAAGACACCTGCCCCACGGTGGGCGCCAACTGTCGTGGTTCTGAGTCTGACAGTAGAATAGGGGGGTAGGAATGCAGAGGCAAGATCTTAGCTATGGAGGAGTTGTACACGCTAGTTTTACGAGTTCAGGCCCTTCTCGGAGGAAGTAACAGCCCTACGTCTCGGAGCCTGGAGGCAGTCGACTGGATTATACGCGTGTGAGTTACAGGGGGTGTGAACCCAGAGGAGGGAGGTGGCTTATATAGAGTGCGCCAGGACCCCAGCTCCCCTCCGTTACATAGAATTCAATGTACATAAAGAGGTGGTGTTAGAGGTAACACCGGTATTGAAATGCTGTAAATGGTCATTAAATATCTGAGTAAATGTCCGACCGTTGCTGCACAGAGAGGCTTTAGGTCTTCTTATCATCGAGTGGTTTGGTGGTCGAGTGACCTGGATAAAGTGAGATCTCCGAGTGGATGGTAGGTCGAGTGGACTTCACTCGATGCTTTTGCTGGATCCCTTCTTCTGATACTTGAACTTCTTTGTTTTTAGGACTAGGATCTTAGGTAGGATGTATAGGTTAGGCCTATTACCCTATCCTAGGTTTATGTCTAATGCTGCATGCGCTGGAACAAGATAAGATGCGGTGGGTGATTAGGGACATCCAGAGCATGGCCGACCATGTCCTCTTGCTCGGCTCCCATTCCAACTTTTTCATGGACGCCGCGGTGATGGACGGAGACGGTGGGTGCGCCTACATCCTCGCGGGGAACGACGTGCTGAGATATAGTTTTCTAAACGACGAGACCAAGCTCGTGGAGCGCATTGATCATCCAGAATGGCCTATCAACAAAGCACAAAATATGCATTGGCTCCAGCCCCAAGCTGCCATTGCTCCAATCCAAGATATCAGAAAAAGGCTTAGGGGATTTAACAATGTATAGCAAAATTTCATATTATTAACTTCACAGATTATTCATTTGTATTAATATTTCATCATTAGTTATCTCTTTACTACTATTGATTTCTTCTGCGGTTTATCGCTATCGACTTCTCCTCCCGTGTACACCATGCACATTAAAATTGTGTTGCTAATATTACGAAATGATGACTGAATCATACATCTAGCGGAACGACTAAAACTCAGTCGACTGATTTCTATCGAAATCTCACTCAATGCCTCCGTTGAATTTTTTTTATTCTAGCTGCTTGTCATGTTTAAATCGGCCTGTTTTATGATGACGCGGCCGGCCTGTTTCTTCTTTCTTTTGTCTGTTGGGCTACAGGTGAAAATAGACCGTGCAAAGTGCAATGAGCATTCATCGCAACAAAAAAAATAAGTGCAAAGAGCGTTGTCTTGTTTTTTCTACTCGATCAGCATGTGTGTCCTACGTTTCCCTATATCTTTTCGCATGTCATAATCAATGCACACTTTTATTTTCCTCCATGCATTATTTATTTATTTTCCACCACACTGCGGGTCAGCTTTGCTCATTTAAGATTTGGTAATGCAATAAACCTTTTAATCTATGCGCCAATTCGTGCAAATTTGTGTTGCATTTTCTTTTTTTGGTCGCAACATGCTGTATTATTTTTTCAAAATGACTTGAGCCAATTCATTTTGGATTTTTAGGATAGTTTTCCTTTTGAATTTTTTGTTTGTTCTTTTTAAAAAATTATTATTTCCATTCTTCTCATTTTTTTCTTGTTCTCCTTTACTCTCGTAATTCCTTCTTTGAAGTATGTTTGTGTGTTTATCCATTTTTATTTTTTGACATTTATTAATTCTTAATTCTTCACGTGTATTCTTGTCATTTTTAAAATCAGACTATCAGCTACATGTACGTTGATCCACATGTGATAGCACTTATTGTATCCGTGTGTAACTATGTTTTTATTTATTCTTTATTTTTGGCCTCAAAGGAAAAAATTGATTGTATGTAGCATGTTCATTTATCCGTGAACAACCTCACACGTTTTACTCCACATGTACATCTCAATTGTTGAAGGACCGGCCTTTGCATAAATATATATTTTTTGCGAGGAGAGGGGGTAGTTGCATATCTGCCACTAGGCAACCAACTGCAAGTGTCATCCCCAACTACAACTACATTTCTTTTACGCGTTTGCAACTTAGGGTGTGTTTGCCAGGGGAGGAGTGGCAGTTGCATGTCTGGCAATAGGCATGCAAGTGTAGTGTCGTCCCAGACTGATATTGCAACTTAGTAGTTTTTTATCGGGAAGGGGGGAGTTGCATGTTTTTCACTAGGCACACAACTGCATGCCCACACACCCGACTGTAACTGACCTTTTTTTGTAAGTAAGCCGTGGGAGATGGGGAGGGGGGGGGGGGGGGAGTTGCATGTCCAACATTAGGCTATGCAACTACAAGTGTCGCCCCCGTTTGCAACTGCTTGTCTCCCTCCGAGTGCAACTAGCCTTGTGTTTTTTGTCGGAGGGTGGAGAGAGAAGGAGCAGGCAGTTGCATGTCTAACACTAGGTTTGCAACTACAAGTATTGCCCTCAACTGCAACTGCATGTCCACAAACCCAACCGCAACCGACCTTCTATTTTGTAGGTGGGCGTCGAAAAAGGGGGTAGGTAGTTGCATGTCCAACACTAGGCTTGCAAATGCAAGTGTCGGCCTTGAATACAATTGCATGTCCACACACCCGACTGCAACTGGCTCGTGGAGCGCATTGATCATTCAGAATGGCCTATCAACAAAGCACAAAATATGCATTGGCTCCAGCCCCAATCTGCCATTGCTCCAATCCACGATATCAGAAAAAGGATTGGTATTTAACTTTGTGCAGCAAAATTTCATATTCTCAACGTCTCACATTATTCATTTGAATTAATATTTCATCATCAGTTATCTCTTTACTACTATTAATTTCTTCCATGATTTATCGCGACCGACTTTCCTCCCATGTACACCATGCACATTAAAATCATGTTGCTAATATTACGAAATAATTGTGGTGATTTTTCTTAAATGATAACGGAATCATACATCTAGATCACATTGACCCCAAGATGAGTGAGCATGTTCTTCGTATTTGTATTATAGTTTAAAAAATATTTATTTTATGGTTATTCAGTAAGTAGAATTTAAGATAGGGAGCACTTGGAATTCAGCGAGCTGATATTTATCCATGCTCTCATCCACATGACATCGTAACTTTTTTCTTCTCCTCACGATTAGGATATATCGTGTTATATTTCTTTTGGGCTTGGCCTTTTGTTTCTCCTATCGCTCACAAACGTACGAGTCCTTAAGAGAAGCATGTACGTCTTAGTGTGCCTGCCTGCACAACATGTTTTTAGTTGCTGAACACAGTTTTCGAGTGTTTTCTTCGTTTATCTCAAAAAAAGATAGAATGTTTTTTCAGTTTTTCTCTATTCTGCAGTAGTCGCCAGGATGATGTCTCTGTCGCAGGATCAATCCCGATTTTGTCCCACACATTAATTAATTAATTATTTTTTAAAATATCCAAAAAATTGTTTAAAAATGATAAAAAGCAAAAACAAAATATTTATAATGCATGAAAGGAAATTTTTCACATGTGGGTTCTTTTTTTCTATAGTGTAATTGAAAAAAATGTTGTCACTTACTTTGAAACAATGTTTCAGCACGTATTTGAAAAGATGTTCGCCACATTTTCAAAATAGTTAACCGCATATTTCAAAAAGTACGCATTTGCCAAAAAAATTATATTCACCACATGTTAAAAAAAGGGTCATCTCATATCTAAAAAGATGTTCATCTTGTTTACAACCCTTGCAATTGCATGGGTAGTGTTGGACGTACAACTGGCCGACGGGAACCACTTGTCGCCCTGGTTAATATCACTTTGTCGGCCGTGTACAATTTTCGTAGGGTTACAACACTTGCAGTTGCATCCTGGTGGTGGACATGCAAGCGGCCAACATCCCAATATCGCCCTCAATTGCAATCGCTTTGAGGCTCTTGCAGTTGCAGTAGGGTTACAACACATGCAGTTGCATATATGTAGTGTTAGGCATGCAACTGGCAGAAAAAATCCCTTCCTACCACCTAGCACTAAGGTGGGAAGGCGGTTTCCGCCCTTGCTGCCGACTATCACGGCGACATCGATCATTGGCTCACCTAGACCACGGGTTAACAGATTTTGTGATAAGAGTGAGGGTTGACAGTGAGCGGGTTGGGGGTTGGGGTTGATTTGTTCAATTACGGCGGTATGTCTGACCGGAATAGTTTTCCTATTTTATAAAATGTCGCAAATTGCATGACTGAGCGGTTCATAATTTTTTTAACATGCGGTGAATATAACATAGTGGATAACATAGTGCGTGGTGGGGTAGGGTTTTGTGTTGGGAACGCGTGCGAAAGATAACATGGTGGATACTCCGGATAACTGCATTTCCTCTCACATATGGGCAGAATTTGGGGGAGCCAGGCGATTGAATTTTGGCGAGCCTGCTCGGTGTCCGTTTGATGTCCAAACACGTCCAGACGTATAAGGAGAAATGAGTTTCGAACACCTTAATCATTTGTTTCATTCATTTATATACATTATACTCCCTCCGTTTCTAAATATAAGTCTTCATAGAGATTTATTATTATTATTATTATTATTATTATTATTATTATTATTATTATTATTATTGTTATTATTATTATTATTATTATTATTACTACTACTACTACTACTAGCACATATGCCCGTGCGTTGCAACGGGAGAGACATTTCTTTGCGAGAAGCAATGCGAGAGATAATTGATGTGCCCAGCAAAAACGATCTCCACAGCGTGCGATAGAGCGAGGAGTTGTGGTCTTCTCGCGGGTCATGTTTGTCCCACGAGATCTTGATAGTCGGTGTGGCGGAAACCATCCTACTCGTGCATTTTTTTCCTCCGGGTCCGCCTCCGTCACGTGGTTGTGTCTTCCACTTCATTTGGTAGCTATGCGGCGGTTGTGTCTGCCTCCTTATTTGGTAGCTATGCGGCGACTTTCGGGACACGGTTGCTTCGATCACTCTCACGATGGCGTAACCAGATGAATAACTAATTGTAGTGCATAAATCCCGTTTCATCAACATAATTAGTGCAGAACCAGATATCAATGACCTTCTTTATTATGATTTATTCTCTTTGTTTTAGCGCTCATGTGCCTACAATTTTTTTATTCAAGCCAAACCAACATATTCTCTTTTATTGGCACTTGCAAGCTAGCACCGGCAATAATATATGGAGTCCCTCCTTTTGCTCATGATTCTCGAGATAACTTCCTTATTTTGATATAAACTTCTTATTACCAAACAACCTATGGACATATACAAACTGGTGGGAATGTACTATAAAGTTTCAAGGCGATACTATTCTCATCATGATTGAAAGATAGATGAGCTGGTTTTGTCCATCGCCCTAATATAGAAGGTCCATAGTTCAATTCCATCGGGGCTTAAATTTTTGTTGCTCACTGGTCTCACAGAAGAAAAAAAATGCGTGGGTAGGCCCAGTTCATCCCACCCGGGATACAAACAAAAAAATATATCAGGAAGTATGAGCAGGCGGAACAAAACCTATATGTATATTTAATAGGAGGACCAACAATTTTTATGTAACAAAGCCGCTCTAGCTCAGTTGGCATTCGCCTGAGGATGTGGATGCAATGTCGCAAATTCTATTCCTTACGACCGACAAATATTTTTGCTCCCTCGACAAGGATTGATGGGCCGGAGGCGGACGACCCAGTAGGGGAGTGCAGTTGAGGCCCAATACTTCCTGGGCGACGCAATTTTTTTCTTGGGCCAATTGTGTGGGGGCTACTCTATGCCGCTAGTTGCGTAAAATAGCATGTGAGACACACATCAGTTCGTGTATGGTCCAACACACTGGCAGGCTCCAAGACGACCAATGTTTGTAAGGCGCGCAAAAATCCAAAAAATGATGTGTTGAAGGATGGAAACCATATCAACAAAGAACGACTACGTGCTGCTAGCCACTCAAAGAACCAAGTCCTATCAATCAATGGGCAGCTCGAACCGTTAAGAATATACTCCAATATCAGATTCAAAACATTTTTTGTTTTTTTGAAATTTTTAAAAATATAACTTGCTGAATATTCTTGGAAACATGAATAATTTTGAAAATCCCATTGTTTTAATTCTTTACATTTTCAGAAATAGACAACAAAATTTTACATGTTGGAAATTCACAATTCTATTTGAAAACATGAACCTTTTATAAAAACATGAACATTTTTTGAATTTGTGTTTTTGAAATGAAATATATTTTAAACATTCAGAACAATTTTAGAAAATGAGTTTTCTTTAAACTCAGAAATTGTTTTGAATTTGTGAATATTTCACTAAAAATAATGTTTTTCGTATTTGCAACATTTTTTAAATGCATTTTTTTCGAAAATCTTTTACAACTTTGGAAAATGCAAAGAAAAAATCGTTTTTGGAATTCTGAACATTTCTAAAAAAAAATCTTGAAAATTATGAACTTTTGAAGAAAAAGGTGAAAGAAAAATAAACTTGAAAGGAAAAAAGGCAAAATATTCAGGAAAGAAAAAGGGAAAGAAACAGAAAAACAAAATAGAAACATAATACAGTAACAAAAACGGTTCAGCCCAGCGTGGACGCACTGTGCAAAGGTGCCACTATTTGATGCCACATGCGATTAATAGGGTTTTCCAGGTGGGCGCGAAAATAAATGGGCTGGCTTTGCTGGGCCTTATTGCAGGCGGCCCAGGTATGAAATTCTGGCGTTTTTCTTTTCTAATACACGACGTACATAAATTTAGTACCACCTGGAATAGAAAAAAATATTTTCAATGGTGAACGGATGAAAAAAATCAGAGAAACGCACCTTGCTTTATTAGTAGAAAAGAAGAGATAGAGATAGATATAGATATAGACATAGATTTTTTTTTGAAAATTATGAATTTTTTAAGAAAAGGGTGAAAGAAAAATAAACTCGAAAGGAAAAAAGGCAAAATAATCAGGAAAGAAAAAGGGAAAGAAACGGAAAAACAAAATAGAAACATAATACAGTAAAAAAACGGTTCAGCCCAGCGTGGACGCACTGTGCGTAGGTGCGACTATTTGATGCCACATGCCATTCATAGGGTTTTCCACGTGGGTGCGAAAATAAATGGGCTGGCTTTGCTGGGCCATATTGCAGGCGGCCTAGGTATGAAATTCTGGCGTTTTTCTTTTCTAATACACGAACGTACATAAATTTAGTTCCACCTCGAATAGAAAAAAATATTTTCAATGGTGAACGGATGAAAAAATCAGAGAAACGCACCTTGCTTTATTAGTGGGTATAGATTTTTATGGGAGTCTTTGTAGAAATTTCACTATGGATTAGATACACAGCAAAATGATTGAATCTATACTCTAAAATGCATCTACATACATACGTATGTGGTTCACGGTAAAAATATTACAAACTTATATTTAGAAACAGAGGAAGTATCTCGTAGGAACAAACGGGCGTTCTACTAGTCCAATTAGCTAGTTGGTGTATTATAAAAAATTTGGTCACCGTGCGTACAGCATCAGGACTCGGAGTCTGTATTTGATTGCTTGATGTACTATGTATGTTCGTGCGTGGATTGTTGGTCACATGCGAGAAGAGGGAGATAGGCATGACACGTGCAAGGTGCAACACGCAATCCACCCGATCGAAGTTCTGATGCTATACGGCTGGACACCAATGCTACTAATCGGTTCGAGCAGCCCGCGCATGTCAGCCAGAAACCCTAGCTAAATCGAACGTATGTCTCGCCGTGGCCGCCGCCGACGCCTAAATCGCATCGCTCAGGCCGGTACGAGCAGTGTTGCGCTGCCACGGTGGGCCGAGCTTCCGCCAGACCTTCTGGGCGACGTTTCCCGACGCCTGCACGCCGCCGCCGATTTCACGCGATTCCACGCCGTCTGCACAGCATGGCGCGATGCGCTGCCGACGCCGCTGTACCGCCGTCCCGCCTTCATCCCATGGCTCATGTGCACGGTCACGGCCTGTGATGCCCCCATCCTGCACTCCTCTATCAACTCTGGCCGCAGCTGCGGTGATATCCTTCTGACGAATCCGCCCGGTTCATAGAATTGGTTGGCCAGCATGGATGGCACGGCTGCCTGGCTCTTGACCACAGATACAGGAGCAGAACTCATGGACCTCCTCACTGGAGCCTTGACCCCACTACCAGCATACGATGACGACAACTGGCTACACCAGGAGAATCCACGCGGCAGCATCTCCAGCGATGGCACCATCTTCCTCTAGACTTTCACCGCGAGTCGGTCCATAGGCTCGCCTTCATGGCGACCTTCTTGCGTCCTGGCGATATGGCATGGACGCAAGTGAAAACCCTTCTGGATTATTTGCCACGAGGTCGCTTTTATTTCAGCGCCAAGGCGGCATATCACGACGGTAAGATCCTGATGGTGTGTGGGGACGTGACTTATTGGTGCATCCTCAAGCCGGACAATTATGGCGTCACTCGCAGGATGGAGCTGCCGAGGATGCGGTACGATGAATGCAAAGTGCCGGCTAAATATCCACTTCTTGGAGTTTCAGGGGCAGCTGTTGTTGGTGTCTGTCATGGTGAATTACCACCACCACGACCCAACACAAATGTTGTCTCTCGTAGTGCATGGTTTGGAAGAAGACGAGATGCGTTGGGTGGTAAGGGACGGCGCGAGCTTGGGCGACCAAGCACTCTTCCTTGGCTCCCGCGCTAGCTTCACTATGGATGCTGCGGAGTTGGGTGTGGATGGCGGGTGTGCCTATTTCATCTTCCGACATGATGTGTTTAGGTACAACTTTTTTCACGGTGATGTCAAGCTCATAGATAACTTTCCTCCAGCCTAGCCTGCCAACACTGTTCGGGACATGTACTGGCTACTGCCTCAGCCTAAGATTTCTTCGATTCAGGAAATTAGAAAAAGACTCGGGCTCCAGTAAGAACACAGGCGGGATAATTTTGTATACGAAAGATACATTTCTTTAATTTCTGCAGAGTTTTTATTTTAAATTTATATTTTACCATAGGTTCTCTCTTTGCCATATACTTGCGATGTATTCCATGATTTACCACATGCAATATTTTCACTGCAATCCTAGTGTGGCAACTATCTTGGCTACTATATATGTGCATTGATAAGTGTTGTTAATATTACATAAGAATTGTGTGAATTCTCTTACGTGTTGAACAAATCACACATCCTGATCATGTTAACCCGGAAAGATTGAGCGTGCTCCTAGAAAGAATTATCATCTAAGTTATAGTTTAGAAAAAGAATGCGTGAATTCTGAATTTACCCAGATCACAAGAGGAGGCTGGTTTGATGGGAATAGTGGAAGTTCGGACCATGAATCAGAAGCAAAGCAATGGACCGATTTATGTGGCTTTGAAGTACCTTCTAAACTCAAAAGTTTTTATTTGGCGTCTTGCGAAGCATTCAATCCCAATTTTGGACATTTTGAATCATGGAAATATGTCTACTCTCCATATTGCCTGCTCCGTGGTATGTGTAATTCATGGAAGCATGCACTTGTTGAATGCTCTTGGCCTGCGCTTGCAAATGAGGTCATGGTGAAAGATATTTTTGGTTACTATGCATGACTTGTTGCAGAAAGATATTTTTGCAGAGTTGGTAGCGACCCTTTGGGCAGTGCGGTATGCGTGAAGAAAGGCAATATATGAGATGGAATTTCAGGCTCCCAGGTCTATACATCTTTTCGTGAAGCATTACTTGGTCAAGATGAATGCCACCTCATGTCCACTGCGTGAAGTGGTCCAGCGAGCTCGGGTCAATATCCGTGAGCCGCGGGACAGACCACCACAAGGTTACATGAAGATCAATGTTGATGGGTTAGTAGGAAGACATTGTAATAGAGGTGCTGTGGCTACTATATGTTGGGACAATTTTGGTAATTACATGGGCTCATTGTCTGTCACTTATTTGAGTATATTAACGACTGGCCAACCTTGGAGGCCTTGGCATGCCGCGAGGCTTTGGCTCTGGCCAAAGATTTGGACATTTCTCGGGTCCTTGTATCTTCTAATTGTGCTACGGTGATTAATGATATTGAGACAAATCAAGGAGGAAGACATGCAACCATTATTCAAGAGATCCGTGCTAGCAAGTTAGATTTTTTGGAGTGTGGTTTCATGTACGAGAGAAGATCTAGAAATTACAAGGCTAATAGCATAGCTAAATTTTCTGTATCTGTAGGTGTAGGTTGACATGTGTGGTTCTTTCAATCACATGATATTGTAACGATTTCGTGAATTTGTTTGGATAAAGAAGCGCCATACCCTTCAAAAAATCATAACTCGTCCTAATACCATGCGGCCTGTTTGATCTAAGTCATCCGTTCATGCCATGAGGATTCCTGCATCAATCGAATGGACATTCCCTTCAAAAAAAAAATCAAAAGTACATCTCGCGAAATAGCCTAGTCCTTTCCGGAAATTCGATTGCTTTAATATTCGTAAACTTGTCTAGTATTTGGCCTGTAATTACTGTACGCCGGAGTCCATCCATGCATGCTTTTGGTAGCTTTTGTCAGAGTTGCATGTGCCATTCGTCCCACCTCTCATGATTTTCATTTTCATCTTTTAATTTCAATATACTACGTATATCTTTTGAATCGAAAGTCCAACTTTATGTTTCTTTGCATATTTGTGTTCTCTGCGATGAGAACTTTTGAACAGGATCAATCGTGCATACATTTCGACAACTTTAAAAAAACTAAGTTTGAAATATTGAAACATACTTGTAACATTAAAGTTCACCAAGTTTCATATGGTTTAAGGATTTTAGGGTTCTGGGCTTAGGGTTTATGGTTTAGGTTTTTAGTTTTAGTTTTTGAAACTTGCTAAAGTTTTAGTTGTTGAAATTTACACGGCCACCCGATTTGGCTCGCGATCCACAAAGTCATGCATTCCACACGAGGGAACACCAAATTTTTAGTCTCAATTTCTGAACCTTATGCTTTTGTCATTTGATCGTACCAAGGCTTAACGATTTTTTTAAAAGAAGTCAAAACGTATTCAAAATCGATCTTGTTTGAAAACCCTCATCGCAAGAAACAAGAATATACAAACGAAATATGAATTAGACATTTGGTTCAAAAGATATAATATATTCAAGTTTGAATCTCAAAAGAAATAGGATAGGACACGGGATGGGTGGGCCTGCCAAGATCTATGAAAAGATGCATGCATGAGCCCCATCTATAAGGTAATTGAAGGCTAAAGCACATGCAAATACGAAACTGGTTTTCAATCACGAGGCAATTGGGCGCCGCCAAATCTGAGTGTGCTAGATGTCCTCTCCCTTGTCCCTTGGCCTCTGACGAGCTTTGATTCCAGGGAGGCCTGCCCCCATGCTATGGCGGGGGGGGGGGGGGGGGGGGGGGGGGGCGTGTGGTGGGATTCTCTCGGACGATCAATGAGTGAGATATATGTTCATTGATTAGTCATTGCCCGTGCGACTACAAGTCCCTCTCTTTCTCTTGTTGAAGCACCTATTCTATGCCTAGGGTAGCCATCATTGATGGTTGTTATTGTTGTTTGATGCAACTGCTCTGTTGGTCTTTTTATTATTCCTTTTTGTAATAATTAGGTTGTGTGTATCTTTGATATCTTGAGTAGTTCTTGAGTCATGTTAGTGCAAAAGCCGGGTATAATTGATATCCTCTCGATCTTAAATATATATTACTTTTATAGAATAATCAGAATTCATAAACACTTTTAGAGACGTGTGCCCCAAAAATCAATGGTACTAGCTAAAGATAGAAACTAATGATGAATATAAATTCAAAATGAATAATTTGCAAAATTCATGAACACTTTTAGAGGGCCGTTGGCAGCGCGTCACGCCACGCCGTGCAGACAGTGTGGAAACACGTGAAATCGACGGCATCGTGCAGGCGGCCTGAGATGTCTACAAGCACGTCTAGAGGGAGGTTGGCCCACAGCATCGTCGCCATGCGCCGGATCGGAGCGGCCGGCGCCGACATGTGCACGTTAATTTGATGGCCGCGGCTGAAAAGGTCGGTGGATGTACGTGCTAACAAGAGAAAGAGAAGACATATCCTGGTTGTTCAGCGCGTGCGTACAGCATCAGGACATGCGGAAAGTCCGTATTTGATCGCGTGTTGTAGGTATGTTCTTCATTCCCTGATTCGATTTGAATATATCCTGGTTGAATACATACGCCACATGCAACACGGATCCCGAGTTCTGAAGCTATATGAAAAAAAAAATGAGTTCTGATGTTATATGGCCGGACACCAATACTAATAATCGGTTCCCCCAACCGCCGCATGCATACAAGCATCGAGCAGGAAACCGTAGATCGATCAATCGATCTATCGAAGGTATGTCTCGCCGTGGCCGACGCCGACGCCGCCTCAATCGCATCGCTCGGGCCGCTATCAAAAACATGGCGCCGTGGGCCGACCTCCCGCCCGACCTGCTGCGTGACGTCTCCGGCCTCCTGCACAACGCCGTCGACTTCACGCGCTTCCACACCGTCTGCACGGCATGGCGCGACGCGCTGCCGACACCGCCGTGCAGCCTTCCCGCGTTCCTGCCGTTTCTTCTCACCCTCACGGCCTGCGAGGACAAGCTCACGGCCTGCGACGGCCGCCTCATCCTGCATACCGCCGGCAATTTCTCCCCCGAGAGGACGCCACGGTCGAGGTACTGCTACGAGGGTGTCCGTCTCGTGCGGCCGCCAGGAGAATCATCCCTGAGGAACTGGCTGACCAGCACAGATGGCACGGCCGCCGGGCTCTTGACCACGGATACAGGAGCTGAACTCCACGACCCTTTTACCGGAGGCTTCACCCCGCTGCCGGCATACCAACATGAGCGGCGGCGGATGGAGAATCCTCGTGGCAACAACTGCTGCGACGGTACCATCTTTCTCTACAATATTTTTTCTGGCGGGTCGACCGGCAAGCTCCTTTTCAGAGCGGCCGTCCTACATCCAGGCGACACAACATGGACGCTGATGAAAACAAAGCTCGATCATTTGCCGCATATCAGCAAGTATAATGGAATCACAGTGGTGTATCACAACGGCAAGATCTTGGTGTGCCTAGGATCGTACTGGTGCATCCTCACATTCGAAGATGACGGGGCTAGCCGCAGGCTCGAGCCGATGCCATGGATCGACAAAGGCAACCGGTACTGGACGGAGACATGCTACGCCTTAGAGTTCCAGGGTCAGCTGTTGTGGGTCACAGTCCTAGTCCACGCTAGCCACACCAGAGAAAGATCAATGCTGTCTCTGGCGGTGCATGCGTGGGATGAAGACATGATGCAGTGGTTGCCGAGGGATGGCCGGAGCTTGAGCGACGGCGTGCTCTTCCTCGGCTCCCGTGCTAGCTTCGCTGTGGATGCCGCACAACTAGGCCTGGACGGTGGGTGCGCCTACTTCATCTAAAGTAGCAACGACGTGTTCAGGTACAACTTTATCAACAATGAGGGATAGCTTTGTATGCGAAAGATACATTGTTCTAGTTGATACATTCATCCTTTTAAGTTGAACTACAGATCTGCTAAATCTCAGTCGGCTAAAATTTAACAAAGTCTCAGTCAAGTGCATGGCCATCGGATGTAGATACATCTAGATTCAGGCCCTGCCCTAGGTGTTATATATTGTCATGTGATTTTGGCATGTGCCAGACCTGTAACGGGCCTTTCTTCAGTGTTTTTGTTAGTGTGCAGATGAGACGGGGATGGCCGAAGAAAGGGTCAAATTCGTCTTTTTTATTCTTTTTATTATTATTAATAAAAAATATAACGCAACTACCTAGGAGCCTCCACAGCGATTTGACGTTCTCAACAGTCGGATTGCATCAATGAACACTCCAGATCTACATATACGGCCACACAGCTCGCGTCTGGAAGAGTTGTCTGCCATTCTGCCTGAGGCAGCCCCCTCCTCACCATCTTTGTTCTACAGGCAGATTGTTGGTTCCAGCCAGGAAAAAATATATGCTCTGGTAAGATGTCATGGTGACACAGAGGCCTATGACTGCAAGAGATGTCTCACTCGGGCCTTCGAGGATGCCCGATTTGTGTGCACATTTAGGAAGAGTGTTTCTATCTACTATGACGTGTGCAGTCTTGGGTTTGCTAAGAAGAACATCATATTTTCATTATGGAGATTTGCAAACAGCCTTTAGGATGGATGGTCCCTATGTGACTTATCCTTCAGGAATTTGTGTTAGGCTTGAGGGGGGTGGGGGGCAATAGTCCCCTCGGCTATATACGGTTATCGGTTGGAACAATATCGATTCTTCAAGGCTTCGAACGGTGAGTTAAGCATGAGATGCAGAATTGATTACTTCTTTTACATCATATTTTTCCTTGGGTTGCATGTCTTCCTAATTCTTAATAATCCAACAAGTGATGTGTTGTGTCTCACCCTGGACACCCTGTGCATGTTCAGTTTCGAACAGCCTGTGTTAGGTTTCGTCCTGCAAAGTTTAGCTGTTACATAGATATGCAAAATTGAACAATCTATGCATCTCAACAGAAGAATTAACTTTCCACTTTCTGAAAATAGGCGAAGCACAACAAATTAGCGGACAAAAAGTTGGATCGGAGTGAAGTGATTGTACTACATAAAGCCTGATATAAATGATTTGGTTTGTGGGCTAAAATGTCACTGTGATAAGATTGCACTATAGTACATGGACAGATTGGTTGATGAGGTTACTAAGATCAAGAAGCTACTTAGCATATCCACAATGTTTAACAAGTGATTCAATTTCTTAGACAAACTGCGACTACAATTCAACAATCCTAAATGGTTGTCGCAATGCTTGGGCGGGTATCCCTTCAAAGTGCACTTGCCAAGGAAAGAGCATTCAGGTTTTCCAACTAAGAACTAACCATTTTATTTAGAAGTACCAACTATGACTCCATTATGGACCACATGTGCTTTTAATTATACCTTGTCATCGTGTAAAGTAACTTACATGTTGGGAAATAACCCTTGGTTCCTCGTTGTATCTGCACCCTATATGGACAAAAATTAATAATAATAATAAGAGTCAAAATAATTAATACAATTTTTAGAGTAAATTTGACTTTCTTTTGCACTAGTATATAAATTCTCACGAATAAAAACCAACATTAACTTCAGGGCAAAAAAAATATTTGTTATTACAGAACACTGTTCACACTATTTTGGCCGAAATTTGTTTTTTAAAGAAGTCAAAGGGGACTTTTCTTTTTGTGGAATTTTTTCCACAAGTAGAATGAAAGGTCAAGTTTATTTCAAAAACATTTTCAGATTTTTTATCTTTTATTTAAGAGAGAAGTATGTACTTGGTTCCTCAAGTTCACAAAAGTATACATTTAGTCCCTCAAGATTTTTTTTCGATGATGTTTCATCCCTCAAGTACCAAAACCGGTTAAATTTCGTCCAAAACCATATCGGAGTGGTGAACCGGCTACATGGAGGCAATTTTCTTTCTCTTTACTTGCAACATAGCACGAGCAATTTAGTCAAACACACTCACTGTTGCGCTGCTCGAGCCCATGCTCCTGTCGTCGTCTGGTCAACCACATAGGGAGCTTGTCAGCAAGCAAAAAGGGGAAGTTCCACAAGGGAGATGAGATGCAATGGTGTAGGGGTAAATGGATTTGAGGTCCTGGGATGAGGACCTCGTCCATGAGGGAGAGACAGAGATGATCAGAGCTCAGATCCGAGGAAGGTGATTTCCAATGCAGTAGAGGGGAAGCTAGGGCATCGACGCTGGAGGTCTTCGGGTTTCAGGTCACCGAAGCCTGCTGCACCAGAGAACACACGAAGGGAGAAATGGAAGGGTAGTGGCGCATGAGCCGAATCCCGTTATGGGAGGTGGGCGCGAAGCGAATGGAGGGGAACTGCGGCTCGCCCTCGCCCTCATCTCGTGGTTGAGCTTGCTGTCAGCAGGGATTGGGGGGGAGTCGCACGGGGGATGCTGGCGACGCGCGGGGGGTCGAGGGTGAGAGGGAAGGATATGCGCATCCCCACCTGACGGCTATTGGTGCGAAGGATCTGGCCGCTACATCCTGGATATCAGGGTCTGTGGAGAAGGAACGACACAACGGCAGCGGAAGAGCGGGGTGGAGCACCCAGTGCAGGAGGAACGTAGTGGCGGGTTGAGGAGGGTCAGTGCAGCCGGTGGTTGTCGGGCTGGTGGTAGGGAGACCGGGGTGGTGGCATTGGGGAGGAAGATGTAAGTGCATCTAGTGCCCCTTAGTGATTTTGGTGTATTGAAGACTTATAGGTTAAGGGACTAATGCGTTTGTGAGTGTACACAGGTCTATAAGTCTATGAGGAGTTTGATATTTACAGATAAAGTCGACCCCTAAAAATGAAGTTCTTCGACTGAAGACTTTGATATTCTGAAGACTTTCTGAAGACTTTGAAAGTGAAGAAATTGGTGTGACCTTGAAGACTTGGTATTCATTTGAGGAACATGAAGCGTAAAGACTTTTGTTTTCGTAGTTTCATTTTCTCTTTCTTGAGTCATAGGAAACATCGTACTATTAAAGGGGGTCGAGGAAATACTAAGGAAAAATTTCCATGTAATGCTCAACTCAAAATCCTACACCTACCAATCCCTTCGAGTGAAGCCTTTGGAAATCTCATACAGTTCAGTCACTTTCTTCAGTGACAGAGACGAAGTTCTTCTGATCGCTGAGGAATTTGTTCTAACTGAGGAGTTAGGAATTCGCCAGTGCGAATTGTCTACACTGTGAGGAACATGATAGCCCTGAGGAATTTGAGAGTCAAATTTCCGACCGTTGATGTGCTGCGCGCCAGCTGTTCCAAAATATCTTATCCACCTAACGGTAATATCATTGAAGGGCATTCATGTCTTATCATGTCGGGCTGCTCCCTAGGCTATAAATAGCCGCACCCTACAACCACTAGCCGGTTGGCTGCTCCGAGAGAACTTGACACTTGTCATTTGAGAGCAACCCATCCTCCGAGGACTTTGAGCGAAAATCATCAAGTGAGGAAAAACCCAAAACCAAACCCCTACAAACCCAAAGTGATTGAGTATCTGAAGAAATTGATCCTGAGTGGATCTGACGCTTGTTACCTTTGAAGAGTGTGCTTCTTCCAGACAGTTAGGCGTCATGGTCTAGAGCATCCAAGAGGAATTGTGGATTGCCGAGTGACCAAGTCTGTGAAGGTTTGGAAGTCGCCTGAAGACTTACCACGAGTGATTGGACAAGGTCTGTGTGACCTTAGTTCAAGGAGAATACGGTGAGGACTGGGTGTCCTGAGCTGCGTGCTCAGCGACTGGGTGTTCGGAACTGTGTGTCCTCGAGTTTAAATACTCAGCCGCTCCAACCAGATGTACAACTGAGACAGCAGTTGGAACTGGTCTACCAAATCATTGTCTTCACCAACCTAACTGGTTCTATTTCCTCAACCCATTCATTTCCTCATTACTGTGTTGAGTGTTTGTTCATATCTGTGTTTGAAGACTTCGACTGAAGACTTTCTCAATTTCCTCAGTTCAATTTCTTCAGTCTGTTTGTCTTCACCTTGTGTTATCCTGTGATCACGCTTTCTGTACTCAGTGCTTGTCTTCATTTCATCTCGATGACCATGCTTGTGTTCTGTTATGCTTACTTCTGAGTACTTATTCCGCTGCTAGTAGTTCTTCGCTAAGGAATTTCCTCACCGGCAAATTCCTCAGTGAAGAATTCATAAAAATCGCCTATTCACCCCCCTCTAGTCGATATAACGCATTTTCAATTGGTATCAGAGCAAGGTACTCCCTTGTTCTGTGTGATTTTGGTTTAACCACCTGGAGTGTCAGTTATGTCGACCGCAGGTATGAAGAAAGTGTCATGCCCTATCTTTGACGGTCATGATTATCCCAAGTGGAAGGCCATGATGACGAAGCGCCTCATGGCAATGGACAGCGAGCTGTGGACCGTCACTGAGATTGGGCTTACCGATCTATGCAAGAAGGCAGGCGCTGATGAAATTCGCAAGTTCACTCGACTCAACATCATGGCGAAGGACATCATCTGTTCCTGCCTATCCAGAGATGAATTCAAGCGCATTATGCATCTTTGCAATGCGAAGCTTATCTGGGACCGAATCTCTGATGTCTATGAAGGTCATCGAACCCGTCATGATCCCTGGTTTGAGGACTTCAAGGAATCTCTCAAAACGATGACTTTCGAGCCAGAATCATCATCTTCTGCGTCATGTCTCATGGCAAGGGGTGACGAGGTAACCAAATGCTCCTCATCCGAGTTTTGGGACGATGAATCTGATGATGATGGATCTGATGATGATATTGAATCTAGTTATACCAAACTTGTTTGCATTGCCACGAAACAACAAAGGGCTTTTGAAAAGGTTCAAAACATGCTAGACAAAAGTGATGATATGTTGGGTGAAGAAATGGATCGCACCAAAGCCCTGACTGAAAATCTTCAGAGACTTCAGTCTAGGTTTGATAACCTTCAAAGTCATCATAACACTCTCTTATCTGATCATGAGAAACTTTCTTATGAATTTCTTCAAAGAAAGCAAGATCTTGAGAAGCTAAGAGTGAGTTATGAAGATCTTCAAAAGGAGCGTGATTCATTACTAGCTCAACAAATCAGCACTTCTCAGGAAGAATTTGTTCCTCCATGCTTAAAGTGCATTGAACGTGAATCTGCTAATTCTTCACCTGAATGTTCAAATGCTTCAACTGTTAAAAATTCTTCACCTGCCTCTACTATCACTAATTCCTCATCTGAGGACATTGCTAGTATCACTAACGATGCAGGGATGAAGGAATTGTACATGACAGGCATGTACAAAAGCCTCAAAGGGCATCAGACTCTTTGTGATGTGCTTAAAAAGCAGATCCTCAACAGAAACCCTAGGAAAGAGGGTATCGCCTTTGAGAGGAAACTTAATTCTGATGGAACATATTGGAAGCCTTAGCAGTACCCCAAAACCTCATGGGTTGCTGCAAAGGGACCTCCAGTTGATCCATCTAACTTATCTGGCTTTACGTGTGAATCTCCTCATTCTTCTGATGAGTCATTTGACTCCAACTATAAACTGTTCAAAAATCAGAATGGTGAAGTATTTGCTAGATATGTTGGCACTAACTGCAGGAACGGTTCTCCTATGAAGAAAATCTGGGTTCCCAAGAAGTGCCTTGAAAGTCTTCAGGTGAATGTCCTCACGACACCATCAGTGAAGAACAGGAACCCCAGATCAAATTCTTCATATAGACCAAATTATTCATATGGATCCAAGTCCTCATACAGACCAAATTCCTCACGTGGATCAAACTCCTCACATGATTATCATCGTGCTAACAACTCTGTTTCGCAGGGTAGAGCTAAGGGCTATGAATATGTGCATTATTCTTCAAACCATTATGTTCATAAGTCCTTGAAGAATTTCTCTGCTTATTCATATGCTTACCCTAACCCCTCTTATGTGAAACGAAATGGTTTGGCCTCTATGCCACCATTCTCGTATGGTGCTCCCAGAGTGATAAACTCTTTGCCACCCCTTCAGATGTGGGTGGTGAAGAAAAAGAACTAATCTCTTCTGCAGGGTCAGGTCTCCAGGCGTGCTTTAACGTCTGAAGAATTTGCTGGGGACCTGACAAAATTTTCTGAAAGGACGCAGGCGAATCATGATGAAATGAACCTTCATTTCACACGTCCTCATACTGCTATATCTGTTTACTGATTGATGAAATTCATCTGATGAACTTGATATCATATTCTTCACTAATGAAGCATATGAGATTGTAAGCTACACTAATTCATCTGCAGGATGATCAACCCAAAGCTACTGAGTGGGTCCTCGATAGTGGATGTACGAATCACATGACCGGTGACAAGAATCTGTTGATGGATGCTCCCTTATCACCATCACATCTGAAGCATATCATCTTTGCTGACAAAGGCAAAAGTCAGGTATTAAGGTTGCAGTCTCTAAGGATAAACACATGGACAAAGTCATGCTTGTTGAGTCCTTAGGATACAACCTCATGTCAGTCTCAATGCTTTGTGATCTTGATATGGTTGTTGTCTTTGGCAAGTACGCTGTGTTGTGATTATGGAAGCTGACAATTCCGAAGTCTTCGAAGGCTTTAGGAGAGGAGATTTGTATATTGTTGATTTCTCTACAGGACCACAACCAGCCGTGTGTCTACTTGCAAAAGCTTCAGAAGGCTGGCTATGGCATCGACGACTTGGTCACGCAGGCATGAGGAATTTGCACACGCTTGCGAAGAAGAAGCATGTCATCGGCATTGAGAATGTCAAATTCCTCAAGGATCACTTATGTGGAGCCTGTGAAGCTGGAAAAATGACCAAGGCGAAGCATCCAGCGAAGACTATCATGACCACTACTCGTCCATTCGAATTGCTTCACATGGACCTCTTCGGACCTAATCATTACTCAGCAGTCACTAATGATGCATCTCTATATGGTTTTGTCATTGTTGATGATTACTCTCGATATACATGGGTACACATTGTTACTTACAGACATGAAGTGCAGGAAGTCTTCAAACGATTTTCCTCGAGGGCTTCAACCAACATTGGTGTGAAGATCAAGCACATCAGAAGTGACAATGGAACTGAGTTCAAGAATTCCGGTCTTGATGACTATCTTGATGAACTTGGTATTACTCATGAGTTATCTGCTCCCTATACTCCTCAGCAAAATGGCGTCGTGGAGCGCAAGAACAGAACTCTTGTTGAGATGGCTTGCACTATGCTTGATGAATACAAAACGCCTCATCGCTTTTGGATTGATGCAATTGATACTGCGTGCCACATCATCAACAGAGTATATCTTCACAAATTCTTCAAGAAGACGGCCTATGAACTCCTCACTGACAAGAAACCCAATGTGAGTTATTTCAAAGTCTTCGGTGCTAAATGTTGGATTAGAGATCCTCACCACAATTCTAAATTTGCACCGAAAGCACATGAAGGTTTTATGCTTGGTTACGGAAAGGACTCGCACACCTATAGAGTCTTCAACATTGTTCTTCACAAGATTGTTGACACTGTAGATGTGCGGTTCGATGAAACTAATGGCTCGCAAAGAGAGCACCTACGTTCTGTGTTAGATGAACCAGCACCTGAGGATTCTATCAAGTTCAAGGCAACTGAGGATGTCATTCCAACTGAAGAATCTGCTAAAGAATTCATTCCAGTTCATGAAGAACGTCGAGCTGATGCACCTGAAGAAAATGCTGAGGAAAATGGTGCTGAAGAAAATGCTAATCAAATTCCTCAGCGACAACCAGCTCATCCTCGCGTTGCAAAAGAAGTGCAAGTGGAGAAGATCATCGATGACATTAGAGCACCAGGTCCTCTCACACGCTCAAAAGCTTCACATTTATCTAACTTTTGTGGGCACTATGCTTTTGTCTCTATCACAGAGCCCACTAAGGTAGATGAAGCATTTTTGGAGCCAGAGTGGATTCAGGCTATGCAATAAGAATTACATCAGTTCGAGCTCAACAATGTCTGGGAACTGGTCAAACGTCCAGATCCTCGCAAGCATAATATCATTGACACAAAGTGGATCTACCGCAACAAGCAAGATGAAAATGGCCTTGTGGTGAGGAATAAGGCACGACTGGTAGCTCAAGGCTACACACAGGTTGAAGGAATTGATTTTGATGAAACTTTTGCACATGTTGCTAGACTTGAGGCTATTCGCATATTACTTGCTTATGCTAACCATCATGATATCATCTTATATCAAATGGATGTGAAAAGTGCATTCCTCAATGGTAAGCTTGAGGAAGAAGTATATGTTGCTCAACCCCCAGGTTTCGAAGATCCAAAGAATCCTGACAAAGTCTTCAGACTTAATAAGGCCCTCTATGGCCTCAAGCAAGCCCCTCGGGCGTGGTATGATACATTGAAGAAATTCTTCGTGAAGAATGGCTTCACACCCGGTTCACTTGACCCTACTCTCTTTACTAAATCTTATGATGGTGAACTGTTTGTGTGCCAAATATATGTTGATGATATTATCTTTGGTTGTACTGACCAACGTTATTGTGATGAATTTGCCTATATGATGAGTGAAGAATATCAAATGTCTATGATGGGAGAGTTGAAATTCTTTTTAGGTCTTCAAATTCGTCAACAGCACAATGGCATATTCATATCTCAGGAGAAATACCTCAAAGATGTACTGAGGAAATTCGGCATGCAAGATTGCAAAGGCATCAAAATTCCTATGCCCACAAATGGCCATCTATGCACTGATGAAAATGGTATTGACTTCGATCACAAGGTATACCGCTCCATGATTGGTTCTTTATTGTACTTATGTGCATCTAGGCCAGATATAATGCTTAGTGTTTGCATGTGTGCCTGATTTCAAGTTGCACCGAAGGAATCACACCATAAGGCTGTGAAGCATATTCTTCGATATCTAGCTCACACACCAACACTAGGATTATGGTACTCCAAGGGCTCTGATTTTGATCTCATTGGATATTCTGACTCTGAGTATGATGGTGATCGTGTGGACCGCAAGTCAACTTCTGGCACTTGTCATTTCCTCGGACGATCTTTGGTCTGTTGGTTCTCGAAGAAACAGAACTGCGTTTCACTGTCTATTGCGGAAGCTGAATACATTGCTGCTGGCTCTTGCTGTGCTCAACTGCTTTGGATGAAGCAAACACTCAAGGACTATGGCGTCAACATGAAGAATGTGCCTCTCCTATGCGACAATGAGAGTGCTATCAAGATTGCTCACAACCCAGTTCAGCACTCGAAGACAAAGCACATTCAGATTCGTCATCATTTTCTTCGTGATCATGTGTTGAAGGGCGACATCTCCATCGAGCACGTGAAGACTGAAGAACAGCTAGCTGATATCTTCACTAAGCCCTTGGATGAGAAGAGATTTAGCAAGTTGCGGTGTGAGCTAAATATCTTAGAATCTTCGAATGTTCTTTGAAAAGGACACACATCCTGACACTTATGCAAAATTGATGACTTAGATGTGCAACACATGAAGAAACGTTTTTCTTCAATCAATGAAGAATAACACTCTAAGTGTGAAGAAATTAATGAAGAATTTGATTCTTAGAACCCTACGACAATTGTACGCGGTGTCTGAAATCATTATTCTTATACGGTGGGACACGCCACCACAAAAAGTTGAAAATCTTCAATTTGAGTTTTTCCTCAGTTTTGAAATTCTTCAGTTTTTCAAATTCTTCAACTTTGCAAAATCTTCACTGTTTCCGTCGTTTTTCTTCATTGGCTATATATATATATATGAGTTTATGTCCTCTACAGCATTCACTTATAGCTATTTCTTCAAGTTGCTTTTTCTGCTATGTGAATGTGATTGGACCCTTCCCCCTCTATGCTATACTCAACCCAATCTATTCACAAATTCTTCATGTGCGTTCTATTTGAAACTCGTTCAAAATCTTCACTGTGTCCTTGTCAGCTGAAGAAATTGCGAACGAAACTTTAAAACAAATTTTATCCAAATTTTCGGTTTTGCCGCTCAAACCGTTCCGCATCCCATGATGCATTATTCTATTCACCCACGATCGTACACGATCTCAACTACACAGTACGTGGGTGACACATGTCACGAGAAGGAGAAAGGGCAGGGGCACGTTCGTCCCAAATCTTCGGGCGAACAGTTTTTACCGTGTCTATAAATACCCCTCTCCCCTTCCTCACTTCATTTACCCCGCTCGATCGCTTCTCTCCCGCTCGAGCTCCTCAAACCCTAGCGCCGCCACTACTCCATCGTCGCCGGTGAGGAAGAGCTTTGCTGCCTCGACCTCGTCGCCATCGTACTCACGCCGACCGCGGAAATCTTCACTCCGCCGCCGCCGTAGCTGTCTTCCTCTGCCAAGTTAGGGCGTGGGAGATCTAACCTGACTAACTTCACATCTGTTCTTCTCAGTTCGTCGTGTTCTTCACTTCGGGTAATTAAAAGCTACTTTTATTACTCGCTTTGATTCTCAAACTTTCTTGAAAATCTTCAAAGGTGTTTACTCTTCAATTCTTCACACATATGAACACCTCACACATCATATGATCTCGAACTATTTCTCTAAGAAATCATTTTCTTCAAGATTCCCTAATTGTGTGGATCTTCGATCTGTACAACTCTGGAACCTAAGACAAGATCGCTTAGTGAAATTCCTCAAGGTTCATCTGGTCAAATTCCTCAAAACTTGTTCTTTTCGAAAAACCTTCTGAGAACACATATGACCTCTCCAAAACCCTTGCACCTACACTCTGTTCACAGGTACTCATGTCTGCTGCTGAATCACTAGGTTCTCATCAACTTAACTCATTTGCAGCGTTCCTCGAAGAAAAACTGCATACTTCTTTAGAGAATTCGATTGTTCAAATTCCTCAACTGAAGAATATGGCAGACAGTAAGAAGCCGCAGAAAGGAGGAAAGAAACCTGAGGTTATGACTGTGTTTGAAATCCCTGAGGAAATTTATGCTGACTATTGCACACCTGATGAAGCAAAATTTGGCAAAGAAAACAAAAATCAGCGCAAGGTGCGCATACAGAGGATTGAACAGAGATGGGCAAGGGAATGGAGGGAATACAAATATGTTACTCCCAAGTACATGAGGAAATTCGCCCTCAACCCTCCATGCCCCAGAGCTCCATTGGCACCTAGCCAAGAAGATGACCCCACAAGCCTCAAACGTGGTGACGAATTTCCTAAAGAATGGGCTAAGCACCAAGCTAAATTGGCAAGACAAGCCAAAGAGGCAGTGAAGAAATTCAATGAGGATTCTGCCACTGCTGCTGCTACTGAGGCCTCGGTCAGAACGAGGAAATCCATGCCAAAGAAGCCTGCTCGTAAGCCAAGTGCTTCACCAACAGCGCCCTCACGGCCAAGTTCCTCAGCAGTGCCCTCACGGCAAATTCCTCACACTGCTACTGCTCCACCAAAGTCCTCAGCAGCTCCTTCAAAGTCCTCAGCTCCTGTGCATCTGGCTACATGTCAAAGGACTGCTGGTTTCTCGATTGCCTCTGGTGTTTCAGCAAGTTCCTCAGCTGCACCAATTTCCTCATCAGGCCCCACACTGTTGAAGACTAAAGCAACAGCTGGACGCGGTCCTCGGCCAAGTCCAAAGAAGAAACAGGTCGTGTTTCACGTGCCTTCTGATGATGAAGCCTCTGATGATGAACTTACAGAAATCATCAGAGACAGACAAGTGAAGGCGGCTAGAGCCAAAGGCACATCTGTGCCACTGCTTTTGGATTCGAGGAAGATCCTAGACTACATTGACCTCTGGCACAAGGATCCAAACACCCCTATGCCTGATTTTCATCTGACTCCTGGTCAAAGTCACATGCTGACCCATTTCATCTCTGAAGAGAAATGGAAGTTCGAAAAGGCAAGAGAGATCAAGAAAGCTCAATATAGAAAGGAGAAGCTCCTGAAGAAAAACGTTGTCAGAATGACACCCGAGGAACTTCTCCAGGCTCAGTCTAAAATTCAAGTCCTCAGCAAAGACTTTGATGCCTACTATGCAGATTGGCAGGGAGCTTTGTCAATCTGACGAAGAAATTCACCAATGTTGCAGCCCCATCGCAACAAGAAAATCTTCAGGCTACAGACTCTGCTCAGCCTGCTGAAGAACATGCCAGCACCGCTGATGACTTTCAGCTTGCTGAAGAAAATGCTAGTTTCAGGGCTGGTGAAGAAATTCCAGCCGCTGAAGAAATTGCCAGGGCATCCACTAGTGGTGCGCCTGAAGAAACTGAAGAGATCAGGGCAACTGCATCAGTTGCGCCTGAAGAAAATCAACCAGATTCCTCAGCTCCTCCTGTGCCTACATCAACTCCAATTCTTCCATCTGCCTCTGATGTGAAGAAGACCAAGGCTGCAGAGCGAGCTGCAGTGAAGAAAAGGAAGGCATCAGCTGTGTCAGAATCTTCGGCTACGAAGAAAATGAAGCCAATGACCAGCTCCTTTGAAAATCCAATTGATGTTGTTCCAATTTCATCCATGCCATCAAAGGACCTTGTTCCTTTTGGTGAAGACTATGCAATCCCAAGCGGATCTGATGAAGAAAATCATTCTGCTGCTTCGTCAGAGCAGATTGATGAAGAAATTGAAGTCGATGAAATCCCTTCAACGCCTGTCATCTCCTCACCTATGCCTTAGTTCACAGCTGAAGAGGCTGGTGTTGAGGAAATTGAAGATGAAGATGTGGATATAGGATGCACCACACCTGTGATGAATGATGACTTTTGGGAAAGTCAGCATCCCAATACTCCTCTCTTCACACCTATCCAACAGATTCCTCAGTCCCCTGCACCTACTGTTCAATTGGGCTCTGAAGAAACTCAACCCACTCCCTCTGTGCATGAAGAAATTCCAGCCGCTAGTGCTGAAGAAACTGCAGCTGAAGAAACTGTTGCTGCTGAAGAAAATGAAGTTGCACACGAAGAGGAACCAGAAATTCTTCAGCCTGAAGAACCTGAGCTCGCGATTCCTGAAGTGGTGATGCAACTCACTGACACCCCTCTGCCAAAGCCAAAGAATCCGTTCTCAAGCAAACAGAAGTTCAAGGCTGAAGATTTCTTTGCCGAGCATGTATTCTTCACTGACTACAACCCTTATGACTCTGCTCGCATAAGGAAGAGACGTTTCTGGACTGCTAGTCAAGCCAACTTCTATTCCTCTGTGCTATTTGACAAAGACAAAATCTTTGATCGCGCACATATTCCTCACGTGGACATGGAATCTCTTCCATGCTTCGAGCCGGTCCTCAGTGTTCTTCACGATGCAGGATTACTACACTTCTGCATGGACATTTGCGATTGGAATGAAGAACTCATTCTTCAGTTCTACGCAACACTGCATATCACTGGAGATGCTGAAGATGTCAACTCATGGGTGTTGGACTGGATGACTGAAAACACTCACTACAAGGCACCAGCATCTGAATTGCTTCGTGTCCTTACTCTCAGTCCTCCCCTTGACGGTGCACGTTGCATTTACAGTGACCCTGAACTGACAAATCACTATATGCAAGTGCTCATAAAGCCTTTGAAGGCTGGGCAGGCCCCACGAACCAAATTCCTCGTCAAGGAATTACTCTATGTGCCTCGGACTGTCTATCGCATTCTGACGAAGACAATGAGTCCTATCAAAGGCCACGACTCAAATGATGAAGAAGTTGTTGGCATCATGAAGAATATGCTTTTCAACATCATTCATGGCGTTCCCATCAACTTCCATGATTTCTTCATGAGGACTCTGGGCAATATTGCTATGTCACCATTCGAGCTGAAGCCCTATGCGCCTTGGATTATGAGATTCATCAGGAAAAGATCTTCACTGAATTACAAAGCTGACACTCTGAACCACTGCAGCTACTTGCCTCCCATTGAAGTCCTCAAACGGACAGTTTCCTCAGCTGATGACAAAGGCAAGGCTGCTGCTGTGATCGATGAAAGCACTCGTCCATTGGATGGTCAATTTCGCAAGGCTGCATCTTACTCTACCAATGACGACTCTGCCACACATGACTCTGCCGCAAATACCTCAGCCAAGCAAAATCCTGAAGCCACAGCACCCAGGGTGATGACTGACCGTGAGCTACTCCACAGTCTTCATCAGAAGGTTGATCGCAATCACAAATGGGTAAAGCGTCAGTTTGGTGCACTTCTTCACAATATGACCTCAACACACAATGCAGTGAAGAAGAACCAATACTACCTTCATGAAACCTTCAACCGCACCTGGGCTGTCCTCACTCATGTCTATAGCGCTGAAGAACTGAAGACTATGGGTCTCAAGGAAGAATTTGACTGGTCTGCACCTCCGCCGAAGAAATTCAAGAGAGTCAAAGTTCCTCCACTGGTGGCCAGCTCTTATTCTTCATCGCGTGACACTGATGAGAATGAAGATTTGGACGACACTGCGGCAGGCCCTGCTACAACAAACAACCCCGACAACGCTGGCGCTCCTCCATCAACTTGAAAATTCTTCAGGGGCGTTAGTCCACAGTTTCAATCCTTTTGGTCATTTGATGACAAAGGGGGAGAAATCTGAGTTAGTCTTCAAGCGGGTCTATATTAAGGGCATTTTTTAAAGTTACAACTCTCGTTCTTCTGAAACTTTTATTTGGATCGAGTTGTAATCTTAAACCCGCTGGTGCGCTGATACTTTTGTTGCATTATGCTTTTGAAACTTTCGGCATGCTTATTCCTCATTAATGACATTGCACGCATGCTGAATTTCATCAGGCACCATATTTCATCATGCATTTCAAATTCTTCATATTATATATCAAATGCGTGTATGAATTACAAGATATAGGGGGAGATCTCCATGATTCAACTCTTCAAATGTGCATTGCCTCAAAAGCAAATTCCTCACTATGCACACCTTCAGGGTGTGTTCTCCTATATCTTGCAATCAAATTCCTCAATATCAGTATTTACACTTCATATGTTTATCCCCGTTGAAAACTTAACCTATGTTGTCATCAATCACCAAAAAGGGGGAGATTGTAAGTGCATCTAGTGCCCCTTAGTGATTTTGGTGTATTGAAGACTTATAGGTTAAGGGACTAATGCGTTTGTGAGTGTACACAAGTCTATAAGTCTATGAGGAGTTTGATATTTACAAAGAAAGTCGACCCCTAAAAATGAAGTTCTTCGACTGAAGACTTTGATATTCTGAAGACTTTTTGAAGACTTTGAAAGTGAAGAAATTGGTGTGACCTTGAAGACTTGGTATTCATTTGAGGAACATGAAGCGTGAAGACTTTTGTTTTCGTAGTTTCATTTTCTCTTTCTTGAGTCATAGGAAACACCGTACTGTTAAAGGGGGTCGAGGAAATACTAAGGAAAAATTTCCATGTGATGCTCAACTCAAAATCCTACACCTACCAATCCCTTCGAGTGAAGCCTTTGGAAATCTCATACAGTTCAGTCACTTTCTTCAGTGACAGAGACGAAGTTCTTCTGGTCGCTGAGGAATTTGTTCTAACTGAGGAGTTAGGAATTCGCCAGTGCGAATTGCCTACACTGCGAGGAACATGATAGCCCTGAGGAATTTGAGAGTCAAATTTCCGACCGTTGCTGTGCTGCGCGCCAGCTGTTCCAAAATATCTTATCCACCTAACGGTCATATCATTGAAGGGCATTTATGTATTATCATGCCGGGCTGCTCCCTAGGCTATAAATAGCCGCCCCCTACAACCAGTAGCTGGTTGGCTGCTCCGAAAGAACTTGACACTTGTCATTTGAGAGCAACCTATCCTCTGAGGACTTTGAGCGAAAATCATCAAGTGAGGAAAAATCCGAAACCAAACCCCTACAAACCCAAAGTGATTGAGCATCACTGAAGAAATTGATCCTGAGTGGATCCGACGCTTATTACCTTTGAAGACTGTGCTTTTTCCAGACGGTTAGGCGTCATGGTCTAGAGCATCCAAGAGGAATTGTGGATTGCCGATTAACCAAGTCTGTGAAGGTTTGGAAGTCGCCTGAACATTTACCACGAGTGATTGGACAAGGTCTGTGTGACCTTAGTTTAAGGAGAATACGGTGAGGACTGGGTGTCCTGAGCTGCGTGCTCAGCGACTGGGTGTCCGGGACTGTGTGTCCTCGAGTTTAAATACTCAGCCGCTCCAACCAGATGTACAACTGAGACAGCAGTTGGAACTGGTCTACCAAATCATTGTCTTCACCAACCTAACTGGTTCTATTTCCTCAACCCATTCATTTCCTCATTACTGTGTTGAGTGTTTGTTCATATCTGTGTTTTAAGACTTCGACTGAAGACTTTCTCAATTTCTTCAGTTAAATTTCTTCGGTCTGTTTGTCTTCACCTTGTGTTATCCTGTGATCACGCTTTCTGTACTCAGTGCTTGTCTTCATTTCATCTTGATGACCATGCTTGTGTTCTGTTATGCTTACTTCTGAGTACTTATTCCGTTGCTAGTAGTTCTTCGCTAAAGAATTTCCTCACCGGCAAATTCCTCAGTGAAGAATTCATAAAAATTGCCTATTCACCCCCCTCTAGTCGATATAACGCACTTTCAGAAGAATGTTGTCGATGGTGGGGTGGGTCAATGTTTGACTGAATTTCTTGTCCTACGTGGCGAGTAAAGAGAGAAACCGCTTCCATGTGGCCGGTTTTCTCCTCAGATCTGGGTTTGGACGAAATTTGCCCGGTTTTGAGACTCAAGGGATGAAATATCACTGAAAAATCCTTTAGTGACTAGATGTATACTTTCTGTAAACTAGAGGGATCAAAAACATACATTTCTCTTTATTTAATTACCAATTTTTTTTTCATACACGGTGATATACACCCATCGACCAAAAGTTCTCCGCCCTTACATGTTGTTCTACATGGAACTTATATTTTCACCACACATTGCCATGCATGTCAAATCATTGGTCCACATGCGAAGAAGAGGAGCTAGGCTTGAATCATGTCACTCCCTAGAACAAGTTGTTGCGTGCAGCTGATTGTTTTGCAATGTATGATGCGTGATGTATGTCCTTCCTTCCCTTGTATACTATGCTAGTTGAACCAGAGTTCAAGTGTTGTTGCTCGTATTTATCCTGGATTTATTTTAGGATCTTCGGCGATACACATTCAGTGGGAGATGTTCCCGTCGACTACGATGCACCTATGGTAACTTCGTAAAATCTTAAGATGATATTCCTGCTCAATCTCTCGAAGGTGCTCATAGGGGATAGGATGTGCTTGTGTATGTTCATAGAAGTGAGTGTATGCACGTATATATGAGCGTTAGTGTCTTTACTGATGTTAAAAAAAAATACTATGTAGGCCACGTGAAACAAGTAACAAATGTACTAACTACTAAAAATTGATTAATTGGTTTGTGTAATCAAAATGACGCTACAATATTATGAATCTATGTTTCAAAAAGTTATGAATCTATAATACTTCCTTCCTTTTTAAATACTCCCTCGTTCCAAAATAGATGACCCAACTTTGCATTAACTTTAAAATAAAGTTGGGTCATCTATTTTGGAACGAAGGGAATATTTGTTTTTCAAGACATTTTAAATTAAATACAACATACAGATGTATGTAGACATATTTTAGAGTGTATATTTATTTATTTTGCTTTGTGCGTAGTTACTTGTTCAAATCTCTGGAAAGATAAATATTTAGGAATGAAGGGAGTAATACCTTTGCTTCTGTTCACCGGATCAAGTTAGCGGAATTGTGTGGCGGTGCCGTCCGGCTGACCATTGTCCGTACACTCACTCGTAGAATTGTGCTCGGTTGATGGGCGGCAGGCGGCAGCTTTGCTAATCGCCGAGCGGCCTCGGCGCGACGGCCAGCTGACGGCGACGAATGCTCCATGAAGCGCAAACTCTAAGTCGCCTAGGACAGAGTCGGCACGGAAGCTGTGGAGACTAGCTAGGAAGTCGCCACAAGCCTATTATGCATAGCAGAGGCCGATTTGATCCTGGTTTGAACACCCACGTACGCCACTTTCAACAAGCAATTCAATACGGACCCCGAGTTCTAATTCTATCTGGCCGGATATATCAAACTAGCAGAGTAATCCGCGCATTTGCGCGGCTAGATTTATGTTTGTTGTTAGAACTTTTACATCTTTTTGGCATCCATAATACGGATTTAGGTGTTGAAATAAATATTGTATATTCTAAAGCTTATTTAATGGCATTCGGAGGAAATAGGTTGATTCATGGTAACCGTGTGCTAGCAATTAAAATTCATCGTGTGCGAATGTGATTCAAATATAAGTTAAATTATAAATATATACCATTATCTCACAAAAAACTACCATTGATATATACACTAACTCTAATTTGATCTAAGACATAGTTCCTCCATTATTATTATTATCAATAGTAATAAATTTTTATAATACTTGTGTATTCACTTATTGGATAGGTTGTGCAAACTCATCCATGCAGAGATGTGTGTTTCTTAATTCTCATATATTTTTACTTGTTTCCACGTTCCAACAAAAATAATTACTCAACCCTTTTCTTTATTTTTACCTCAGTCATCAGCCTTCGATTAGCCTATGCCATACGCAGGTGACAGCTCGTCAATAGTCATCAGTCTCAACTCTTTTTTATCACTTATAGTTCTCAGTACACGATTCTTCAAACCAATATTCTTTGTCATATTTGGGTTGGATATGCGGCCCAGTTGTATCTTGGTTGGCATGTAGTCAGAGACCATATACTTCACAACTTTATAAATCTTGTAAGATCCTAATTAGCTTTGTTCCATTTTCTTTGTATGTCGTCTCTTATTACGTATAGTGCACCATGCTTTTGCACCACCGTATATATGGTGCGTCTCTGCACATATGTATTTTTTATAGATAATTATATATGGTCAATTGTTTTACAGAGCATGCATCACGAGCTTAGCTTTGACAGACTACTAAAGAAAACATCTCATTGACTTAAATCCTTTTTAATTAATGCATTGAATAATTATTTTGGAAAGGCCCATCTTAGTGACTTAGATTCTTTCAAATTAACGCCCTAATATGCTTCCCCGTGAATAGAATCATCCTAAAATATTCACAAAATACCATCACTTAGCCATCCAATCTAATTTAAGCATCCATTAGGACAGGCTAGTTGGGTGCAACATGAATGAAAATAGACCAATGATTATAGAGAGAGATGCCTTGCTGATTAGTAGTAGCTTTTGATCCCGCAATCTTTTAATCTTTTAAATCGGGACGTGAGCGTCTCCCTCCTATAAGTATTTGACTGGAAGGCAATCTATATATGTGCCCACGTATGTGTACGCATTTTTTTTCTAAAGGTCAGAGTGATCCTTTGGTACGTGTATGTATTTCTTTGAGCTCGCATGCATGTGTGTGTTATGTTTATCATCCTGATGTTCTTCTTTAGGAAAACTATCCTGCTGTTATACATAAGGCCCACATCCGTGCCATACTGTTTTTTTTCATTTACGTGCAGCCATGCAAACAGTTTTTTTTTCTTGTACGTAACATGATAATAGAACATAAATTATTGCATCCGCAAAAAAAGAAGAACATAAATTATTGGCAGTTAGAAGCTTACAAATTTTGGGTCGTCACAGTTGTTAATTCATGATTTATCCCTTATAGTTAACATTCGATAGTAGATTCCTCAAGAAAAAAAACATCCCATTATAGACATAATTCATTATATAAAAAACTGTTTTGCCAATCTCCTTGTCCTCACTATATCTTTGATCTGTATATACGTATATCTTGGTAGAGCTATTTTTTTTCTTGGAAACCCGTGTCAAGATTAAACGTGAAGCACCAAGTAAAGTTTGGAGCTTTTTTTGTCTTTTTCACATGGGCACCGTATTAGGCTAGGACTCTTATGTTTTGGCCAGCCTCTTCTATATATGTCGGACTCTTTCCTTGGTTGGCTGCCGATCCTTTTTTTTTTGCTACAACAACGTAAGCTATGCATGATTGTCTCGGACACCTTTTTCAATTAAAAGACTTTTCACCAAAGACATATTGTACACGTGACATGTCAAACTATTTGTACATGACTATATTCTTATGTTACGTTACATCTTTTAAATCTCAACCCTTAATAATGAAAATTTACGGTCAAGATAATTTCATCTATGTGGATGAACGTGATGGCTTGTTTGACTCTTGTTTTAATTATATAATAGATACTAATATAATGGGCTCTTGCCGCCCGCAAATCCTACCAGCAGAAACCCTGAATCAATCGGACGTATGTCTCGCCGTGGCCGCAGCAGCAGCAGCCGCCGCCTAAATCGCATCACTCGTGCCGCTACGCCGTCACAGTGGCCCGACCTTCCGCCAGACCTTCTCGGCGACGTCTCCAGACGCCTGTACGACGCCACCGATTTCACGCGCTTGCACGCCGTCTGCACGGCATGGCGCGACGCGCTGCCGACGCCGCTGTGCTGGCCTCCCGCGTTCCTGCCGTGGCTCCTGTGCACGGTCACGGCCTGCGAGGGGCCTGTTCTGCACTCATCTATCAAGTCCTCCCGCCGCAGCAGCTGCAGTGACATCCTTCTCACGAAGCCACCAGGTCCATCACCCGCAAGGAACTGGTTGGCCAGCATGGATGGCACGGCCGCCTGGCTGTTGACCACAGATAAAGGAGCAGGACTCATGGACCTCCTCACCGGAGCCTGTACCCCGCTACCAGCATACGATGACGACACCTCGCGACATCTTGAGAATCCCCGTGGCATGGTCTCCATCGACGGCACCATCCTCCTCTACAACTCAAACCGCGAGTCTATCAGACTTAGCGCTCGAGCTCACACGAGAGAGACAGAGGAAGATGATGATGTTTTTTTTGCCGCGTTCAACCTCGCAGCTTTTCTGCTCTCTATTCTTCTTCTTATTCTCGCGATTACAAAGTTAAAAGAAAAACGAAAGACTAGGGCACGTCCGGGTCGTGAGCGCTGCCATCCCAGCGCTCCCAACGCGTCGCCCGTGATGCGGCCATGACCATCTCCCTCATGCCATCCCACGATCAGGTCAGGGCCGCGGTTTCAGCTAACAAACTACGTCCGAGTCGCAGCTCGGCTTATTTCTGAAGAAAGCAAACTACTGTCGAAACTGACAGAGAAAAACGAACAGCTACTTCTGACGAAACTGAAACTAAACTCAGCAGTTGTTAACTGAATTGTCCCCCTTAATCAGCTGCTGATGTCGACCATGCCCAACTTCTCCCGTAGCTCCTGAAACTTCACCCGAGGCAGAGCCTTGGTCATGATGTCAGCCAGTTGCTCGCCGGTGTGGATGTAGTCGACGGCGATCCTTCCATCTTGCACACACTCGCGAATGAAGTGAAACTGCGTTTCGATGTGCTTGGTTCTGTCATGAAAGACAGGATTCTTGCAAAGTTGGATCGCTGATTTGTTGTCGATGAGCAGTGGTGTTGCACTCCCCGGGTCACCTAGCAGATCACCAAGCATTCTCCGGAGCCAGACTCCTGTGCACGCTGCTGTGGTCGCCGCCATGTACTCGGCTTCGCACGACGAGAAGGCGATCACCTTCTGCTTCTGGGACTGCCAGCTGATCACACTCTTGCCGAACACAAACACTGTTCCAGAGGTGCTCTTTCTATCATCAACATCGCCGGCAAAATCCGCATCACTGTACCCAACCAGCTGCGGCTCCGGCTCACCTTTCTTGTATCTGCACCCATAGTTCAGAGTGCCTGCAACGTACCGCAGCAGCTGCTTCACCGCCGCCCAGTGCTCTGTTGTGGGTGCTTCCATGAACCTGCTGACAAAACCGACCGCAAATGAAATGTCCGGCCATGAGTGCACCAGGTAGCAGAGACTGCCGACGATGCTGCGGTAGAGCTTTCTGTCCACTGGCGGGCTCGAGCTTTCCTTGCTCAGCTTCAGGCGCTGCTCCATTGGAATGTGAACTGGATTGCAGCCCGTCAGTCCGGCCTTGTCCACAATCCTAGCCGCATAGCTTGCCTGCTTGAGGGTGATCACGTCGTCTCCCTGGTGCACCTCGATGCCGAGGTAGTAGCTCAGCAGCCCGAGGTCGCTCATGGAGAAGATGGACTGCATCTGATGCTTGAACTGCATGATGGCCTCCATGCTTGACCCGGTGACGACAAGATCGTCGACGTAGATGCCCAGCAGCAGCCGCTCGTCGCCACTGCATCTCATGTACACGGCGTGCTCCGATGGGCTCTTCTGAAATCCGAGCGACATCAGCATGTCATCCAGCTTGATGTTCCAAGCGCGCGGCGCCTGACAGAGCCCGTACAGCACTTTGGACAGACGAAGCACCTTATCTTCCTCGCCAGGGCACTCAAAACCAGGCGGCTGCACGACGTATACCTCCTCCTGTAGCTCTCCATTGAGGAAGGCGGATTTGACGTCCAGATGATGCACCTCCCAGCCTGCCTGTGCAGCGATTGCAAGCAATAGCCGCACAGACTCGAGCCGCGCGACCGGAGCGAACACCTCGTCGTAGTCCACGCCCGGCCGCTGCGCATATCCCTTCGCGACAAGCCTTGCCTTGTGCTTGATGACCTCGCCGGCGGAGTTCTTCTTCAGTTTGAAAACCCACTTGAACCCGATGGCTTGCTTGCCGGCGGGGAGCGTGGCGAGCATCCACGTCTTGTTCTCATCGATGGACTGGAGCTCATCCAGCATGGCCTCCCGCCAGGCTGCGTGTGGCTCCGCCTCCTCGAACGTGTTGGGATCCTCTCCGGCCACAAGGAGCAGCTCGGCCGGATCCAGAGTCACTGGCTCAGCTTCCTCAAGGACGGTGTCGACCGCGCGGTAGCGGCGTGGTGCCTCACGGGTGCCCAAAACGGTGTCCGGCATGGCTCCAGAAGGAGGTGAGACGTACCCGTCCCCCACGCCCTTTCCCTTGTACACCACAGGTTCAGGAGTGTGGGTGTGTACCGGCGTGTCTCCGCGCACCGCGGACGCGGGCGATGCACCCCCAGACGGAGTGTGGGCGCGCACCGGCGTGCCTGGACTCGTCGGGGTCGTGGGTGTTGCCCTTTCCTGCTCCGGCTGCTGTGTCAGGGCCACCGTGGGCGCAAACTCGATGACGAAAGTGCCCTCCCCTGGAGTTGCTGTCTACCAGTCCCAGCGCGCCGACTCGTCGAAGACGGCGTCGCGAGTGACGTGCACTCGCTTGCCCACGGGGTCGTAGACGCGCCACGCCTTGGGCTGTCCGTGCTCGTACACGATGAAGACAGTGCGCAGGCTGCGGTCGTCCAGTTTCTTGAGGCCTGGCCGTGTCATCTTGGCGTGTGTGACACACCCAAACGTGCGGAAGTAGCTCACTGCTGGCTTGTCGCCGTGACAGGCTTCATATGGCGTCATGCCGCGCACCGCCTTCGTGGGCGCGCAGTTTAGCAGGTGGACGACGGTGGTCACCGCCTCCACCCAGAACTCGTTCGGCACTCCTTTCGCCTTCAGAAGACACCGTGCCGTCCCGATGACGGTCTAGTTCCGGCGCTCTACGACGCCGTTTTGCTGTGGTGAGTATGGGGCAGTGAGCTGCCGGCGTACGCCACGGTCAGCACAGTACTCCCCGAACTCTGTTGAGGTGAACTAGCCGCCCCTGTCAGTTCGGAGCGCGCACAGCTTGACGGAGGTCTCGACCTCGACGCTTGCCTGCCAGCGCTTGATCGCCGCGGGTGCCTCGTCTTTCCTGCTCAGGAGCACGATCCACATGTAGCGTGGCTTGTCATCCACGAGCAACATGAAATACCTTTTCCCTCCGTGCGTCGGTGGCGAGATCGGGCCGCACAGATCACCGTGGACCAGATCCAGGCGATCGCCGGCTCTGTAATTCGCCTCCGTGGGGAAAGGGGCGCGGCACTGCTTGCCGACAAGGCAGCTGTCGCAGACCTCATCGGCGTGCTCGACCAGGGGCATGATGCGCACCATGCCGTCCTGGGCCAGCTTCCGGAGCACGTCGAAGTTCAGGTGGCCGTAGCGTGCGTGCCAGCGCCACGCGTCCTCACCGGCCATGGCCGTTAAGCACACGGGCCGCGTGATCTCCAGCTCGACGGTGTAGAGGCGGTTCCTCGATCTGTACACCTTGGCGATGATGTTCTCCTGACGGTCGTGCACCACCATCGTGCCGCTCCGCACCAGAGCGCTGCAGCCCGCCTCGTCCAGCTGTCCGACGGAGATGATCGAGGTATGTAGTATACCTTTGAAAGCACGCGGTGATGCTCTCCGTGAGCGACGAAGACCACCGTCCCGCGCCCTTCGATCTCGACCACCGACCCGTCACCGAAAGGAACCGTGCCGGCAACGTGGCGATCTAGCTCCGAGAAGACGGTGGAGTTGCCCGTCATGTGGTTTGATGCGTCGGTGTCCAGATGCTAGAGAGGTTCCTTGGCGTCGTCGGCGGCCCCGAGGCTGACCTCTGTGCCCTCCTTGTGGAGATGCACGAGCTGATCGCCGCGCGTGTCCAGTTCGAGCTCAGCAGGCAGCGGCGGCACCTGCGCCATGAGGAGTGCAGGATCCTCGTCCTCTGCCGCCGCGAGGTACGCCTCGCCGCCGCCCTCGTCCTTCAGCTTCTTGCGGCACTCGCGAGCCCAGTGGCCGCTAATACCGCAATAGCGGCAGTTGCCGGAGCGCTTGGGTCCATCTTTTGCGCCGCCGGGGCGGGCGGCACCCTTGCCGTGGTCGTCTTGGCCCTTTCCGCGCCCCTTCTTGTCGCCATTGGCCCCCCCGTTGGAGGACCCGCCTTGTTCACCGCGCCCGATCCACGCGTTCCACTCCTCCAGAATGAGCAGGAGCTTGCTGCCGCCCTCTCCTCCTCGGCGTCCAGCTCGTACCGCTCCTCGGCCGCCTTGAAACGACCGATGATTTTCTCGATCGACGTCGTATCCAGGTCGACCAGGTTGTCGATGGAGACCGCGAGCTGCGAGTACCGCTTGGGCACGATTCGCAACCACTTCTGGATCACGCGTTTGTCGCTGATCGCGTCTCCAAGCTCGCTGAGGCGTGCGCACAGCCCTGTCAGGCGCATGGCCAGATCATCAATGGACTCACCGGGTTTGTGTCGCAGCTGATCGAACTCCCCCCGCAAGGTCTGGGCCTTCGTGTCTCGTACGCGCGCGGAGCCCGCGCGCATGGCGCGGATCGCCTCCCACAGCTCCTGGGAGGTCTGGTGCTTGTGCAACATGGGCAGCATCTCAGGGGGCACCGATCGGAGGATGAACTCCATCGTGCCCTTGTCGTTACGGTACCCGTACTCGTCGTCAAGATCCTCCGCGCCCAGGATCACGCGCCACATCCCTCTTGCCTGCATCCCGACCTCCATGAGGAGGCTCCACTCGGCGTAGTTCGTGCGGGTCAATGGTGGCACATTGGCGTGACCCGACACGACCGGAGCGAACTGCCTTGCCACCTCCAGCTCGCGCCCTTGGCCGGCTGCGGACTTTGGCGAGCCTTTGCTGCCATCGTCGTCGGCGTCCCCCGCCTTCTTCTTGCCATCATCACCTGCCATCACAGGATCCTAGCAACACGGCTCTGATGCCACTTGTCAGACTTGGCGCTCGAGCTCACACGAGAGAGATAGAGGAAGACGATGATGTTTTTTTTGCCGCGTTCAACCTCGCAGCTTTTCTGCTCTCTATTCTTCTTCTTATTCTCGCGATTACAAAGCTAACGAAAAAACGAAAGACTAGGGCACGTCCGGGTCGTGAGCACTGCCATCCCAGCGCTCCCCGCGCGTCGCCCGTGATGCGGCCATGACCATCTCCCTCGTGCCATCCCACGATCAGGTCAGGGCTGTGGTTTCAGCTAACAAACTACGTCCGAGTCGCAGCTCGGCTTATTTCTGAAGAAAGCAAACTACTGTCGAAACTGACAGAGAAAAACAAACAGCTACTTCTGACGAAACTGAAACTAAACTCAGCAGTTGTTAACTAACAGAGTCGGCCCACAAGCTCGCCTTCATGGCCACCTTCTTGCGTCCCAGCGATGTGGCATGGACGCAGGTGAAAACCACGCTGGATTATTCACCAGACACCGGCATTTGTTTCAGTGCCACGACGGCGTACCACGACGGCAAGATCCTGGTGTGCGCGGATGTGAACTATTAGTGCATCCTCACGCCGGACAATTATAGCGTCAGTCACAGGCCGGAGCCATTGACGCTGTCGAAGTATTACAGAGGGTGGTGCCACAGAAGTAGCTACTTCCTGGAGGTTCAAGGTCAACTGTTGTGGGTGTCCGTCATGGTCAAATACAAGCAGGATGAGCCAACACATAAGTTATCTCTCGTGGTGCATGCCTTGGAAGAAGGCAAGACGCGTTGGGCGGTGAGGGATGGCTCGAGCTTGGGAGGCCAAGTTCTCTTCCTTGGCTCCCACGCTAGCTTCACCATGGATGTTGCGCAGCTGGGTGTCGACGGCGAGGTGCGCCTATTTCATCTTTACGCACGATGTGTGAGGGAGTCCTGGATTAATGGGTGTCCGGGTAGCCGGACTATACCTTCAGCTGGACTCCTGGACTATGAAGATACAAGACTGAAGACTTCGTCCCGTGTCCGAATGGGACTTTCCTTGGCATGGAGGGCAAGCATGGCGACGCGGATATTTAGATCTCCTACCATTGTAACTGACTTTGTGTAACCCTAACCCTCTTCGGTGTCTATATAAACCGGAGGGTTTTAGTCCGTAGGACAACTCCAACATACAACAATCATACCATAGGCTAGCTTCTAGGGTTTAGCCTCCTTGATCTCGTGGTAGATCTACTCTTGTACTACCCATATCATCAATATTAATCAAGCAGGACGTAGGGTTTACCTCCATCAAGAGGGCCCGAACCTTGGTAAAACATTGTGTCCCTTGTCTCCTGTTACCATCCGCCTAGACGCACAGTTCGGGACCCCCTACCCGAGATCCGCCGGTCTTGACACCGACATTGGTGCTTTCATTGAGAGTTCCTCTGTGTCGTCGCTTTTAGGCACGATGGCTCCTTTGATCATCAACAATGATGTGGTCCAGGGTGAGACTTTTCTCTCCAGACAGATCTTTGTCTTCGGCGGCTTTGCACTGCGGGCCAATTCGCTTGGCCACCTGGAGTAGATCGAAAGCTACGCCCCTGGCCATCAGGTCAGGTTTGGAAATTTAAACTACACGGCCGACATCCGCGGGGACTTGATCTTCGACGAATTCGAGCCACAGCCAAGCGTGTCGCACTGTCTCAATGGGCATGATCTAGCTCTACCGCCGAACAGTGTCCTGGAGGCCGCACGCGCACTGGTTCCGACCCTTAATTTGGAGCCTGCTGCGCCGATCGAGGATGAGTGGTTGGACGCCGCCTCGGGGGCTGCGATCCCAAAGGCGATTGAGCCGAACGCCAGCCCCGCACCCTGCAAGGCCCGTGACTCCGAGGAGCCGGATTCCTCTCCGGACTACGAGCCCTCCGCGCACCCGCCGATTGAATCCGATTGGGCGCCGATCATGGAGTTCACCGCCGCGGACATCTTTCAGCACTCGCCCTTCGGCGACATCCTGAAGTCGTTAAAGTCTCTCTCTTTATCAGGAGAGCCCTGGCCGGACTACGGTCAGCAAGGTTGGGATACGGACGATGAAGAAATTCAAAGCCCACCCACCACCCACTTCGTAGCCACTGTCGACGACTTAACCGACATGCTCGATTTCGACTCCTAAGACATCGACGGTATGGACGAAGATGCAGGAGACGACCAAGAACCAGCACCGTAGGGCACTGGAAGGCCACCTCGTCATACGACATATATATGGTGGACACTCCAAAAGATGGAGATGGCGATGGAACAGCGGAGGATGACGCATCCACGAAACAGATCAAGCGCCGGCGTCAGTGGCGCCGCTCTAAATCCCGCCAAAGCAAAAACGGTGATTCCGGCACGGGAGATAATACTACTCCAGATAGCGCCGAAGAACACCCCCTCCAGCAAGATTCGGCACAGGAGGATGGAGAAGCCAGCCCTCATGAGAGAGCGGCAGACAGAGAGGTTGAGGATGATAATTATATGCCTTCCTCCGAAGACGAGGCAAGCCTTGACGACGACGAATTCATCGTGCCAGAGGATCTCGCCGAACAAGAGCGTTTTAAACGCAGGCTTATAGCCACGGCAAGCAGCCTCAAGAAAAAGCAGCAACAGCTTAGAGCTGATCAAGATTTGCTAGCTGACAGATGGACTGAAGTCCTTGCGGCCTAAGAGTATGAACTCGAACGCCCCTCCAAGAGTTACCCAAAGCGCAGGCTGCTACCCCGATTAGAGGAGGAAGCACCTACATCACCAGCGCATGACATGGCCGACCGGCCACCTCGTGGCCGTGACAGAGAGGCCTCTCGGCCCTCCCCTCAAGCCGTGCCCCGGCGCCGCTCCAAACATGCTAAGGCACGGGAAAACGCGACAGACCTGCGAGAGATACTGGTGGACAAGGCAAGACAAACAAGATTGATCTATGGATCGCGCGGACGCCCTACGGCACGTGACGGGGATCGTCACTCCGGACATAATAAATCCGGACAGGCCGAACACAGTAGACAATGCTCACTGGAACTGCGTCGTGATATAGCCCAATATAGAGGCACCCCACACCCGCTATGCTTCATAGATGAAGTAATGGATCATAAAATCCCTGAGGGTTTCAAACCCGTTAACATCGAATCATACGATGGCAAAATAGACCCTGCGGTATGGATCGAGGATTATCTCCTTCATATCCACATGGCCCGCGGCGATGATCTACACGCCATCAAATACCTCCCGCTCAAACTTAAGGGACCAGCCCGTCATTGGCATAACAGCTTGCCGGCAGACTCAATCGGTTCTTGGGAGGACCTGGAAGTCGCATTCCTCGACAATTTCCAGGGTACCTATGTGCGACCACCGGACGCCGATGACCTAAGCCACATAATTCAGCAGCCAGAGGAATCGACAAGGCAATTCTGGACACGCTTCCTAACAAAGAAAAACCAAATAGTCGACTATCCGGATGCAGAGGCCCTAGCGGCCTTCAAGCATAATATCCGCGACGAGTGGCTTGCCCGGCACCTTGGACAGGAAAAGCAAAAATTGATGGCAGCCCTCACGACACTCATGACCCGCTTTTGCGCGGGAGAAGACAGCTGGCTAGCTCGCAGCAACAACTTCACCAAGAGCCTTGGCAATTCGGATACCAAGGACAAAAGTGGCAGGTCGCGCCAGAACAAGCAAAAACGCCGCGTTAACAGCGACAGCAACGAGGATACGACAGTCAATGCCGGATTCCGAGGCTACAAATCCGGTCAGCGGAAAAAGCCATTCAAAAGAAATACTCAGGGCTCGTCCAGTTTTGACCGAATACTCGACCGCTTGTGCCAGATACATGGCACCCCCGAAAAGCCAGCCAATCACACCAACAGGGATTGTTGGGTGTTCAAGCAGGCAGGCAAGTAAAATGCCGAAAATAGAGACAAGGGGCTGCGTAGCGACGACGAGGAGGAGCCCAGGCCGCCGAACAACAGTGGACAGAAGGGTTTTCCCCCACAAGTGCGGACGGTGAACATGATATACGCAACCCACATCCCCAAAAGGGAGCGGAAGCGTGCATTACGGGACGTATACGTGCTGGAGCCAGTCGCCCCAAAGTTCAACCCATGGTCCTCCTGCTCGATCACTTTTGATCGAAGGGACCACCCCACTAGCATCCGTCATGGCGGGTTCGCTGCATTGGTTCTAGACCCAATTATTGACGGATTTCATCTCACAAGAGTCCTTATGGACGGCGGCAGCAGCCTGAACCTGCTTTACCAGGATACAGTGCGGAAAATGGGCATAGATCCCTCAAGGATTAAGCCCACCAAAACGACCTTTAAAGGCGTCATACCAGGTGTAGAGGCCAACTGTACAGGCTCAGTCACACTTGAAGTGGTCTTCGGATCCCCGGATAATTTCCGAAGCAAGGAGTTAATCTTCGACATAGTCTCGTACCGCAGCGGCTATCACGCACTGCTCGGGCGAACCGCATTTGCAAAATTCAATGCGGTACCGCACTACGCATATCTCAAGCTCAAGATGCCAGGCCCTCGAGGAGTAATCACGGTCAATCGAAACACCGAACGCTCCCTCCGAACGGAGGAGCACACGACGACCCTCGTAGCGGAAGTTCAAAGCAGCCTCTCTAGGCAATTCTCCAGTCCGGCCGTCAAAAGGCCGGACACTATCAAGCGCGCCCGGAGTAACCTACAACAAGACCGCCTGGCACGTTCTGAGCAGGCGTAGCAATGCGGCCCCAACCCCAGCCCTCGCAAAATAGGGAGACCAGTGCTTCGCGTACATAACTATGCTCTTGAAATACCATGAGCACAGGGGGAGGGGCACCATCACGGGACGCCCAAAACACGGCTTCAACCGTACTAGGGGCTGCCAAATTCTTTTTTATTTTTTCTCTTACTTTCAGGACTCCATACTTCGGACGACCTGTTCGGCAATTCAACTGCCGCACAAACGATGCAAGAACCAGGGAAGCAGACAAGCCATGCCGCATTATGGAACTCCCATGTGGTCTCTATTACGAGCAGACCTGCTTTAAATACAATTCCGCGACCTGCCCCTGGCCAGGACATGTTAAATAGTCCAATTTCTTTTGCTTATCGCACTATTTGTATCGTTCTGCTTGGATAGCAGCCTTCTTATAAACAATGCATAGCTTTTTGTCTATCTTTTGCATTACCTTTCTTACAAATATATGTTCATTCATGACATGTTGCACCCGTACACTGTGGTACGGCAAATACGCCAGGGGCTCCAGTACCCCTTAATATGGCGTGAGAAGTCCGAACACTTTCACAAGTGCGGCACCCCGAACTTATAGCATTATATGCATCGGCTCCGAATCATGATTTGGGTCAACAGTTAGGTTTGCCCGGCTCCTATGTTTTGGTGCCTTACGTTCCGCTATATCGGCTAAGGTAGCACTAGGAGAATTACTGTGATTGTGCCCCAGTTGAGCTGGGCTGAGCACCTCAGTAGAGAAAGCTAAAACTGACTGTCATGATAAGGCGAGAGACCGGTCGCTGTTCGAGAGGTTTTTCGAGTCCCTAAAGACTTATGCCGCTTAGAGCGAGGAGCCAGCTTTGTCCGGCCAAGGCGTGGATAGCGCCCCGAACTCGGTCTTCCGAATACTAGGGGCTTCGCCGAAATTTAAAATTATAGAGTTCTATGGCTAAGTGAGAGTGTTCAAGCATTATAGTCCGATTGCCTTGTTCGTTGTGCTGAGCGCCTCCCTCGAAGGACCCAAACATGGGAAAAAGAGCGCTCAGGTTTATCCCGAACACCCCAGCACTAGTGGCATGGGGGCCGAAGCCGGCGACTAGCCATCTCTCAATTTTTGATAAACGGCCGCACATAAAGTAATATTTTAAATTCATAAATTATTGCTTAGCGCATATGAACAAGTTTTCAGCGCACTGGACAATACGAGCGAGTTCATTCAAAAATTACATCCTTGGTACATTCATCCGCCATGAGGCGGGCACCCTTCAGAACATCCTTATAATAGTTCTCGGGTTTGCGATGCTCTTTCCCCTGCGGAGGCCCGTCCTTCACAAGCTTCTCGCCGTCCAGCTTGCGCCAGTGCACCTTAGCGCGGGCAAGGGCCCTCCGGGCACCTTCGATGCAGATAGAGCGCTTGATGACCTCGAGCCTTGGACAGGCCTCCACCAGCCGCCGCACCAGTCCGAAGCAGCTCCCAGGCAGGGCCTCTCCAGGCCACAGCCGAACTATTAAGCCCTTCATGGCCTGTTCGGCCACCTTGTGGAGCTCGACCAGCTGCTTCAGCTAGTCGCTCAAGGGCATGGGGTGTCCGGCCTCAGCATATTGAGACCAGAACACCTTCTCCGTCAAGCTGCCCTCCTCGGCTCGGTAGAATGCGGTGGCATCAGACACGCAACGGGGAAGATCTGCGAATGCCCCTGGAGAGCTCCGGATTCTGGTAAGTAACAAGTAGCTTACTTTCGTATGTTTGCTTTGCATAAAGAATGCCTTACCCGCCGCTATCTTTTTCACTGCATCCAATTCCTGGAGGGCCTTCTGGGGTTCGGCCTTGGCAGACTTGGCAGCCTCGATGGCCGCCGCGAGCTCGGACGCTCGCATCTTCGAGTTAAACTCCAAACTCTCATGTTTTTTCATGAGAGCCTAAAGCTCTTGCTGCACCTCGCCGACCCGTGCCTCAAGTTTCTCCCGCTCGGTGCGCTCTGAGGCCACTCTCTTCTCGGCCTCGGCCAGCGCCTGCTTGAGGGTTGCCACCTCAGTTGGGGCCCCTGCAATAAGCAGCACAATCCTGTCATTTTTTGCAATTGCATCTTTTTATATATTTTTCTATAAGGTGTCCCTTACCTTCTTTCTCCTCGAGCTGCCGCTTGGCAAGGCCGAGCTCTTTCTCGGACCGCTCGAGACCCTGCTTCAGGGTACCTACCTCCGCAGTCAGTGCGGCGGTCGCAAGCAACGAAGCCTGCATACGCATATTGACTCTTTTTTGTTAGACTCCTGCGAAATTTATTAGATCCTTTATTCGGCTTTTCTTTCCGAACGCCAAACAGAGCATCAGGGGCTACTTTCTATGCGGTATTATTTTTAAATAATTTTACTTACCTCAAAGCCTGTTAGAAGGCTAGCACAAGCTTCAGTCAGTCCGCTCTTGGCGAACTGAACCTTCTGGATCACCGTACTCATGATAGTACGGTGCTCCTCATCGATGGAGGCGCCCTTAAGCACCTCCAGTAGATTGTCCGGCGCCTCCAGTTGGACGGAGGACGCCGGCTCAGTAGGCTTGCTCCTCTTAGAAGGATGTCGCCTGCCGCAGTCCGGAATCGTTGAGGATTCCGGCGCGGTGTCCGGCACAAAGCCGGACTTGGAGCCCTAGGGGGTCTTGTCCCCTTTACTCCTGGAGTCCGGGAGGTCGCCTCGCGGCTCTTCCAGGACCACCTCCTCCTGGCGGAGCTTGTCTCGACGCCACTTCGGTGTCGTCCACGGCGTGGGGGGAGGCAGCAGGCGGAACTGAATCCACGTCCGATGAATCCAGGGAGACGCTCGACGACTCGTCGAGCCCGTCCTTGGGCGGGCTGCATGATTACATTCGACATTAGGGAAAGCTGTGCAACAAAGGAATATCATGAGTTACTCTGGTATCCGAATACTTACGATTCCGCTGGGTGCTTGGTCTTGTGCGGCCGCTCCTCTTCGCCCTCGTCGGCGTCGTTGGAGTAGTCCGGGGGGAGGGTCTTCAACTTCTTGGACCCTTCGGCCTCCCCCGTTGGGGCGGCCTTCCTATTCTTTCCTCCCCCCGCTGGAGGGGGAGAGGATCCTTCTTCCTCCTCCTCGTCTTCACGGGAGGAGTGCATCCCAGATTCGTCGGGTGATGAACCCGACACCTCCAGACGCCGGGCACTCTTTCGAGTCCCTGTGTTCTTTTTCTTGACCTTCTTCTCCGGCACCATGTAAGGTGCCGGAGCCAGCAGCTTCGATAAACGAGCATCGGCTGGGTCTTCAGGCAATGGAGCCGGACAGTCGATCTGTCCGGACTTCGCCTGCCAATCCTGTCGAAGGTAAGGGAGTTTAGATCCCGCATAGAGTCGAACTATGAGAAACAAATGTCCTGTAAAAGGTAAAGATAACTCACCGCACTAGCTTGAGGCTGCGTGCTGAATCCGCGATCCTCGGAAGCAGATGTGAGAGCCTCGGCGCCCTTGAATAGCACCTTCCAGGCATCTTCGTACGTCGTGTCGAAGAGCCTTCTCATGGTTGGGTGCTGCGCCGGGTCGAACTCCCACAAAATTAAAATCCCGTTGTTGACACAGGAGGATCCGGCGGACGAGCATAACCTGGACTACATTGACAAGCTTGAGCTGCTTGTTCACCAGGGACTGGATGCATGTTTGCAGTCTGGTCACCTCTCCCTCGTTGCCCCATGACAGGCCCGTCTCTTTCCAGGACGTGAGCCGCATAGGGGGTCCGGACCGGAACTCGGGGGCTGCGACCCAATCAAGGTCGCGCGGCTCGGTGATGTAAAACCACCCTGATTGCCACCCCTTCAGCGTCTCCACAAAGGAGCCATCGAGCCATAGGACGTTGGCTATCTTGCCTGCCATGGCGCCTCCGCACTCCGCCTGGTTGCCGTGCACCACCTTCAGCTTGACGTTGAAGGTCTTGAGCCAAAGGCCGAAATGGGGGCGGATGCGGAGGAAAGCCTCACACATGACGATAAATGCCGAGATGTTGAGGATGAAGTTCGGGGCCAGATCATGGAAATCCAGGCCATAGTAGAACATGAGCCCCCGGACAAATGGGTGGAGAGGAAAGCCCAGTCCGCGGAGGAAGTGGGGAAGGAATACTACCCTCTCATGGGGCCTTGGGGTGGGGAGAAGCTGCCCCTTTTCAGGAAGCCGGTGCGCGATGTCTTTAGACAAGTATCCGGCCTTCCTCAGTTTTTTGATATGGCCCTCCGTAACGGAGGAGACCATCCACTTGCCTCCCGCTCCGGACATGACTGGAGAAGGTTGAGGTGGGAAGTGCGGGCTTGGGCGCTGGAGCTCGAGTGCGCGGAAGATGGATAGGCAAAGGAGGAAGAAGGCGTAGGTAAAAAGGTGGATCCTTATCCCCTTATATGGGCGGATGCGGCTGTGCGTCCCCACCAGCCTGGTAAAACTCGCTTATCTCCCAAGCGCCGTGATAAATGGCGCGGTTGGGTTACCCACGTCTGTATTGATGAGAATCCCGTAAATGGGGGACACGATCTCTGCTTTGACAAGACGTGCCAAGGAAACCGCCTCGCAAAACGCGTTGAGGTGGGGAAGTAAAAAACGATTCGAATAAAGGCTTGGCCGTAGTGTGATGTCACGCTACGGAAATACGTCAGCAGATTAGATTTTTGTTAATATTATTCTCTCTATGGCAATATGTGGAAACTTATTTTGCAGAGCCGGACACTACCCTTGGTGTTTACAAACTTTTATGAAGAACTTGGAGGAGGAACCCGCCTTGCAATGCCGATGACAATCTGCGCGCCGGACTCGTCGTCATTGAAGCCTGGTTCAGGGGCTACTGAGGGAGTCCTGGATTAGGGGGTGTCCGGGTAGCCGGACTATACCTTCAGCCGGACTCCTGGACTATGAAGATACAAGATTGAAGACTTCGTCCCGTGTCCGGATGGGACTTTCCTTGGCGTGGAGGGCAAGCTTGGCGATGCGGATATTTAGATCTCCTACCATTGTAACCGACTTTGTGTAACCCTAACCCTCTCCGGTGTCTATATAAACCGGAGGGTTTTAGTCCGTAGGACAACTCCAACATACAACAATCATATCATAGGCTAGCTTCTAGGGTTTAGCCTCCTTGATCTCGTGGTAGATCTACTATTGTACTACCCATATCATCAATATTAATCAAGCAGGACGTAGGGTTTTACCTCCATCAAGAGGGCCCAAACCTGGGTAAAACATTGTGTCCCTTGTCTCCTGTTACCATCCGCCTAGACGCATAGTTCGGGACCCCCTACCCGAGATCCGCCGGTTTTGACACCGACAATGTGCTTAGGTACAACTTTGTTGACGGTGAGGTCAGTCTCGTGGAAAACCTTCCTCCGGACTGGCCTGCCATCAAAGAATGGGACTGGCTCGTGCCTCAGCCTACAATTGCTTCGGTTCAGGAAATTAGGAAAAGGCTCGAGCTTCAACAAGAACATTGACAGGATAACTAACTTTGTATACAAAAAGATATATTTCCTCAACTTTTATAGAGTACTACTTGTGATTTATTCATTGGTTTACCACGTGCAACATTTTCACTGCAATCCTAATGTGGCAAATATTTGTGTGTGTGTGTGTGGTGGCCGGCCCAGCTTCGGGCGGTGAAGGCTGCAGGCGCGGCGGCCGGCCCTGCCTCGGGCAGCGGCATTGGCTGCGTTTGGCGGCGGCGGGCCATCTGAACTCCGATTAGCGGCGACAGCATGGAGGGCCTGGTGGACAGGTCGGCATCATGCGTGGTCTAGCCTCCGGTCAGATCTGATCTTGCCGACGTGGTCTGCTCGCTGCGCGGCGGCACAGATCGGTGGAAGCTCGTGCACACGATGCTAGATGAGGTTCGTAGAGCAGATCCACGTGAAAACCTTGATCTCAACTAGTTGTCAAGGCCGGCGATTGCGGCGCTCTTCTGTGCCATTCCTTTCTTGAAGGCATCACTATGGAGAAGCTCCAGACCTCTGCCCACTACCTCCCAGGGAAACCCTATATCAATTGATCAGATGACATCAGAGCTCGTGTGTCGTTTCCCCCCTTGGAGGTGTGCATAGGCACGAGGGGCCAGTAGACTGCTTCTGCGGTGGAGTGGTGGTTCCTGTGATGCATCAACGACATGGAGTCTCGGCGGCATTGGCTTGCAGGGTCTTGGCGACGGATGCGTGATGATGGACGCGCGTAGGGTGTTGGCATTGTATGCGTTGTGGCGGCGTCGACGCCAGGCCTTGTAAGGTGGATACATCAGTACATGCTCTGAAGATGGACCGGTGGAAGACTGTAGCGACGGCCTCTGCAGCGCGCGCATGTGGTGACCACTAAGAGTATGTCGGACTGGTTTGTGACCCAGACCCTGCAATTCGGCTTGATTAGGGCCTCCGGCTTTAAATGTTGCCCTTTGGCGTGAACTCTGTGTATGCGGCCCTCACAATCTGCACTCATTCATCAAATGGATAGGAGTAGTGACAGATGTTGCCAAGATGATGGATTCAGATATGTTGATGTATTACTTATAAAGTCTTGAGGAATAATTAATAAAATGGCTACATGCAACGCCATGATGCAGAGGCCAGGGGCCATCCTCCTTTTAGAAAAACAAAAGAAAACAACTAATTAGCTGGGCTACTATATGAACATTGACTCCATGCTGTCAATATTAAGGAAGAATTGTGTCGATTCCTTTGCATGTCGAACAAATCACACATCTTGATCATGTTAACCCGAAAAGATTGAGCATGCTCCTTGAAAGAATCGCCATCTTAATTACACTTAAAAATTATTAATTAAATATGTGAACCAAAAATTTCTTGTAGTTAAGTTGAGTTTATGCTAGAATCGTGCTATATCTACAATGGTTTCCATACGATATAGCGGACGATACCAAATGACAGCCACCAATTTTGTTTGTTGTAGGGCTAAGATCAGGTCCTATGAAAATCATACCTAATTTCATCTTATGCAAAGAAATTCCTTTGAAGCTAACTAAAAGTTACAGTTGATGAAAAACTATTTATTGAATTTAATATATCTCAAAATTTAAGGGCTCTGTATGAGTTTTACTTCTTTTATTCTTGCCCTCTTTACTCCACAAACTCCCTAGTATTATTTGGGAGTTTCATTTTTCTTTATAAATTAATAAACACTATTTAATATTGTAATACTGCCTCGTGTTTGGAACATAATTACAAACAACAAAATCTACACCTTTTGGCCTGTTAACGTAATTTAGATTATAAATGCAAAGCATTCTAGAAATATGCCATGGACAAACAGATATTCATCTTTTAACAAATTTCATTTATGAAAAAGAAATCTAAACGTTGCCATGGAAAAACAACTTAATTTGTAATATGGCTAACATTGCTAATTTGCCATGGTCAGAAAATCATCTTTCTGATGTGTGGAAAGAAGCATATGCAATAGCCATGGCAAAAAACATGTTAAGTTGCCATGGTTAGAGAGTAAATTTTGCCATGGATAAACAAATAATTCTTCTTTTAACAAATGTCGTGTATGAAAAAGAAATCTAAAAGTTGCCATGGCAAAACAACTTAAGTTGTGATATGTCTAACATTGTTAATTTCCATGGTCAAAAGGTTCTCCCCACCTAGGCCCCATTCCAGTGGTGCTTCTAACATCGTCGGTGGGCGTTTGGAGTTTTGTCTCCAGCAGATCTATCTTTGGTGAATTTGCTCGGATCTGGACGTCGTTCGTCTATGTTCTTGTGTCTTCAAGTTGGATTCTTCTAATCTATGCTGCTCTTCATCGGCGGCGGTTGCTATTTGTTGTGCCGGTCCTATTGGGCCTTAGCGCGACGACTTCCTAACTGTCTAATACAACAAGTTTTGCCCGGCTCCGGGGAGGGAGGGGCGATGACAGCGGCACGCCTTTGGCTAGTGCTTGTAGTCATCATTAGGTGGTCTATAGATCTGGATGTAATTTTTATTATTTCTAGTGTTTTTTGTACTACCATGATTGAAGATGATTAGATCGGAAGTTTTCCCGCAAAAACAAGGACATGTGGGAAAAACACATAAACTTGCCATGGAAAAGAACATGTTAAGTTGCCATGGTTAAAAAGAGTAAATTTTCCATGTACAAATTCAAACAAATAATTCATCTTTTAACAAATGTTGTGTATGAAAAAGAAATCTAAAAGTCGCAATGGCAAAAGAACTTAAGTTGTAATATCTAACATGGTTAGAAATCATCTTTCTGACGTGTGGGAAAAAACATATACACTTCCCATGGCAAACAACATGTTAAGTTGCCATGGCAAGTGTTAATTGGCTTGTGAAAAAAAAACTCCAGAGTTGCCATGGTAAAAGGCCAATTTGATCCTGGTCGAATCCCTACGTATGCCACGTGCAACAAGCAATCCAATACGGATATATCTAATTCTATATCTATACCCCTTCTAATTCTATCCCGCCGGATATATCTATATCTATATCTATACCCCTATATACTAATAAAGCAAGGTGCGTTTCGCCAACTTTTTTATCCGTTCACCGTCGAAAATAATTTTTTTATCCGATGTGGTACTAAATTCTTATGCATTCGTCTACTAAAAAAAAGGGTTTGTCCAGAATTTCATAAGTGGGCCGTGCGTTTTGGCTGAGGCGAAGCCATCCTACTTTTTATTCTGCCCATGCAGCTAGGAAAGTTCAATTTTCCGCATGAGGCGATAAATAATCTGAGATTCGCACTGGAAAATTCTTATGCAGTGTCTTGGTGACGGATGTGTGATGATGGATGCACGTAGGGTGGTGCCATTGTATGGCACCGTGGTGGCATTGACGGCAGGCCTTGTAAGGTGGATACGTCAGTACCTGCTTTAAAGATGGATTGGTGGAACACGGTGAAGGGAGCAGAAATAAAGATCAAGGGATTATGTGAACTACCAACTTTCTTTAGGGTAATAAAATGGATTTTTTTTCTTTCTTTTTTCAACCAAGTAGTTCATTATTTGTAACTTACCTACTATTTTCTTCTTAATCAACATTTTTTTTCGAATCAACACTTTTGATCTATATTGAACAACAGCAAGGGAACCTACACGGTTTTTTTCCTTTGTTTCCCTGAGAAGCTAGAACTAATTTTTCAGGGGTTTTCAGTATACCAAATGTGCCTCAATTCAAACGCATTCTTAAGTCTCTTTCTCAAGCATAAACTATATCCCCTTTTTCTGTAGTAGGGATTTATTTTTTCCAACGCACTTGCCTACTAGGTTTATTTCACCCCTGAGCAACTACTAACGTTTTGGTTTCAAGGTTCTGAGCAACTATTTTTTTTGTGCAGAGGCCAGGTGGAAGGCAGTAAACAAGCTAAAACAACATAAAAAAGAGATCGGCAGCTTTAGCAACATAATTAGATTCATTAGGGGGCAAGAAGGGCGGAAAGATCCAAGGTGTCTAAGCATGTTGCATACACATGGGTACATTGAGAGTTCCAACTAGAATATGTCGACGGGAACAACCAGAACCTGGGGCCTTTTAGTTTACCTGATCTTGCCCCTTTCCTTTTTGTTGCCTGATCGATGACAGAAAGATTATACAGTTTTGTATGCGACAAAAAGTTGCACCCCCAAGTTTTGGTTTGATCTGCTTGAATTTTTCCTTTTGGTTTGATCTGCTTGAACTTTTCACCTCCATTCAAAATCACAAATGCGCCACACATGAGCTTTCCCCTCTAACCCGTGACGTGCAGCGGCGGCTGGAGAAAGAGGTGGAGGAACGGGGAAGGAAGGAGATGCATGTGTTTTTGGGTGGCTTTCATGCGAGGAAGCAGATGTATAGGGACGCTATGAACAACTTTTTTTTGGTGTGATGTGGTAACACCTGCGGAAAGGTAAACTCCCTTTTTTGGGCTGATGGTCGGGGGGGGGGGGGGGGGGTCTAGACTAGGCAAAACCCTTCAAAACGTGAAAAAGGATAAAAACAACTTTCTTATTGTCAAGTACTAAACCATAGTTCTCATCCTATGTAACCATATCGATCATCGTTCAGAGCTCCCAACTACGAAGCTGGGGCCGATCCCCTGAGATTTCGGGGGCTCGGGGTGAAACGACAACCTGGGGCCTCTAAATATGAAGATCAAAATAGTAATTTTCAATTTTGAAAAGATTCTCTTGGAATAAACTTAGTGCAAGTTTTAAGTTTTTTTGGGCTTGTTCAACATTATATCGAAATAATATGTATTAGTAGGAATCACCAATGTTTTCTATAAGAAAATTGTTTGGACATTATCCTTCATTGATCTGTAAATCCATCTGCACTCGTTGACAATACTATCCACTTATTTTCTTACTTTATTACGGTCCTAATTAACCAATAAGATTAACCAACTACACTAAGTTTTAATTTTATAGCGTGATGGGCAATGTCTTCACATCTCGTTGAGGACTTCTGAAAAATAAATTCAAAGCAACTTCACATTGCATGAACACACAGCCACTGTCTTTCATTAGGAAATTTAATTCAAAAAGGCAGAAAGCAAAATATAGTATGAAAATTTGCTTAAGAGTTTTATATACCTGGATGCAGCACATGTAGTACTTGCCCCCCTATGACCATACTGAACTCACAAGCCATCCACTGACCCATGAACTTTTTGTCAGGCTCGGAGGATTGAAGGCGATGCACAAGGTGACCATTGCTTTCACCATGTCCATCTGAGGTCCAAGCTATCATCACACCCCAGCCATGTGCAACCAGGAACCACCTTCTGGCCGAGTAGTTGATGAGCGGGACGAGATTGTTGGAGACCTATAGCGCGGTGTATTGTCCTGACCCACCGTATGGGGTGTTGCAGTCGCTGCAGCACCAACACAATACCTGACTACAACCAGTACGCATCTAGCACAACTCCGAGAACACAACTGCAGCAAATGGAAAATTTGGGCGATCCTGCAATCAATCCCTGCGGTCACAGGCAGAGATCACAGCGTGATTTAGGATATGCCTTAGGCCTCAGTGGAGATCGTGGGATCAAAAGCCGTCGTCCATGATGTGCTCTTTTGGCCAGGCCTAATAGATAAGATAGAGCACATCCAGGGCCCTCAGCATTGGGCCCCCCCCCCCCCCCCCCCGGGGCCGGGCCTGGTCTCAAAGATGCTCTGCTCTACATAAACTCACAAACAACCCTTTCCTTTTTTTTCTTGACTTAAAAAGTTCATCAATCCTTTCTTTTCATCATTTATCAAGAATTTGGAATAGATCCATGGGGATGAGAGAAGTTGTTGTTGAGAAATATGAAATTGGAAAGGAAGTCAAACTCCCTATGGAACTTGTGATCGGTTGCACATGTACTTTAGTGATACGAAAACTCGTTGTTCACTCAGTGTACGGTGAATAATAAGATTATGTAGGAGAGATGGCCGAGTGGTTCAAGCTGTAGCATTGGAGCTGCTATGTAGGCTTTTGTTTACCAAGGATTCGAATCCCTTTCTTCTTGTTTCTGTTAATTCACCAACATTACCGAACACAATTTTCTAGCGGTGGGGGCTGAGCTGAGCCAGCTGGGCTTCCTAGGTAAGCGACCCAGGTACCCTCTCTCTGCCTATTTCCATTTCCTTTCTGTTTTTCTATTTTTCTTTATTTGTTTGGTTTTAAAATAAAAACTTAAACATTTCGTAAAATCCTGTAAATAATTATGGCTGCTTTCTAAATTATTCCAGTAACCCTTAACAATTTCCAGCATTTTTGGAGCATTTAAATTGCTCCAATTCAAATATGTTTGAATTAATTCAATGTTCATTTCTATCCAAGAAATATGTCAACCATTTATGGTTAGGGTTTTCACCTTGTGCCATAAATTATGAACATTTTTAAGGGCATATTGGGTTCATTGCAAAAGATTTTATTTGAACCTATTGATTTAATTTGGTGCTAGGGTTTGGATCAATCCCCATTTCAAATTCAAATTGAATTTAAACATGATGCAACAAGAAAGGCTAGCCGAGGTTATTACCAGAACTAGGGATGTGACACAGCCACTATCTTTCATTAGGTAGAAAGCAAAATATACTATGAAAATTTTCTTAAGAGTTTTATATACCTGGATGCAGCACATGTAGTACTTGCCCCCCTACGGCCATACTGAACTCTCAAGCCATCCACTGATCCATGAACTTTTTTGTGAGGCTCGAAGGATTGAAGGCCATGCACAAGGAGACCATCGCTTTCACCATGTCCATATGAGGTCTAAGCTATCATCACACCCCCAGCCATGCGCAACAAGGAACCACCTTATGAGTGAGTAGTTGATGAGCGGGACGAGATTGTCGGAGACCTACAACACGGTGTATTGTTCTGACCCACCAGAGGGAGCGTTGGAGTCGCCGCAGCAGCAACATAATATCTGACTACGACTAGCACACATCTAGCACAACACCGAGAACATAGCAGTAGCGAATGGAAAATTTGGGCGATCCTGCAATCAATCCCTGTGGTCACATGCGGAGAACATGGTGTGATTTAGGATATGCCTTCGGCCTCAGTGAAGATCATGGGATCAAAAGCCGCCGTCCATGATGTGTGCTGTTGGCCAGGCCTAATAGAGAAGATAGAGCACATCCGGGGGCCCTCGGTATTGGGGCCTGGGGTGGCTGCCCCATTCCCTCCCCCCCCCCCCCCCCCCCCCCCAAGGCCGGGCCTGGTCTCAAAGATGTTCCGATCATCCAAGAATTTGAAGCTTCATCTCCTTTCTTTTCATCTTTTATCAAGAATTTTGAATAGATCCGTGGGGATGAGAGAAGTTGTTGTTGAGAAATATGAAATTGGAAAGGAAGTCAAACTCCCTATGGAACCTGTGATAGGTTGTACCTGTACTTTAGTGATACGAAAACTCGCTATTCACTCAGTTTATGGTCAATAATAAGATTATGTAGGAGAGATGGCCGAGTGGTTCAACCCGTAGCACTGGAACTGCTACGTAGGCTTTTGTTTACCAAGGGTTCGAATCCCTCTCTTTTCATTTCTGTTAATTCACCAACATTACCCACCACAATTTTATAGTAAGAGGAAAATCCATCGACTTTCTTAATCGTGAGGGTTCAGACATACATGACTCTTTACATAAAATGGCCGGCAATGCAGGCTTTACAGCGAGCGGTTATTGTCAGGCAGCGTCCAACAAAGTATCTTTTGCATACAAAACTATCCCGGGGATGTGGTTTCTCGAGCCCGAGCCTTTTCCTGATTTGCTGAATTGGAGCAATGGTTGGTGGAAGCTGGAGCCAGTACACGTCCCGTGTATTGTCGGCAGGCCATTCCCAATGAAGGTGCTCAACAAGCTTGGCCTCGGCCTCATTGTTCATAAAGTTGTACCTAAACACGTCCAGGAACGGGTAGTTGCTATTGAAGATGAAGTAGGCGCACCCACCGTCCAGGCCTAGTTGCGCGGCATCCACAGCAAAGCTAGCACGGGAGGCAAGGAAGAGCACGCCGTCACCCAAGCTCCGGCCATCCCTCGTCAACCAATGCATCTTGTCTTCGTCCCACGCATGGACACCCAGAGACAACATGGGTGTTTCTCTTGTGTGGCTAACGTGCAATAGGACTGTGACCAACAACAGCTGACCCTGGAACTCTAAGGCGTAGCATGTCTTCCTCTGGTACCCGCCGCCATTGTCGATCCATGGCATCGGCTCGAGCCTTCTGGTGGCACCGTCGTCTTCCAGCGTGAGGATGCACCAGTGCAAACCTAGGCACACCAAGATCTTGTTGTTGTGATACAGCGCAGTGATTCCACTTCCACTGTAGTTCGTGGTATTTGGCAAATAATCGAGCTTCGTTTTCATCAGAGTCCACGCTGTGTCGCCTGGATGTAGGACGGCCGCCCTGAAAACGAGCTTGCCGGTTGACCAGCTAGAAAAAATATTGTAGAGAAAGACGGTACCGTCACAGCAGGTGTTGCCACGAGGATTCTCCATCCGCGGCCGCTCATCTTGGTATGCCGGCAGCGAGGTGAAGGTTCCGGTGAAAGGGTGGAGGCCCGCTCCTGTATCGGTGGTCAAGAGCCAGGCGGCCGTGCCATCTGTGCTGGTAAGCCAGTTCCTCGGGGATGATTCTCCCGGCGGCCGCACGAGAAAGATCCCCTCGTAACTGTACTTCGACTGTGGCGTCCTCTCAGGGGAGAAGTTGACGGCGGACTGCAGAATGAGGCGGCCGTCGCAGGCCGTGGGCGTGCCCTTGCAGGGTATGCGCGTAAGGAGCCACGGCAGGAACACAGGAGGGGCGCTCGGCGGCCGCGGCAGCGCGTCGCGCCATGCCGTGCAGACGGCGTGGAAGCGCGTGAAGTCTGCGGCGTTGTGGAGGCGGCCGGAGACGGCACGCAGCAGGTCAGGCGGGAGGTCGGCCCACGGCGCTATGCTTCTGGCAGCGGCCCGAGCGATGCGATTGAGGCGGCGTCGGCGTCGGCCACGGCGAGACATACCTTCGATTGATTTAGCTAGGGTTTCCTGCTCGATGCTTGTATGCACGCGGTAGTTGATGGAACCGATTATTAATTTGTATTGGTGTCCGGCCGTATAGCATCAGAACTCGGGGTCCGTAAAAAGAAAAATTAACATACTCGGGGTCCGTATTGGATGCGGTGTTGCATTGCATGTGGCGTACGTTTTCAACCAGGATATATTCAAATCAGCGCCCCTCGCAGCAGCATTGGGCCGACCTCCCTCTAGACCTGCTCGTAGGCATCTCTGGCCGCCTGCCCGACTCCGTCGATTTCAAGTGTTTCCACGCTGTCTGCATGGCATGGCGTGACGCGCTGCGAGCGTCCCGCCGCAGTCCTGAGTTCCTGCCATGGCTGCTCGTACCCTCATTGTGCAACGGGCACATCCTGCACTCCTCCGTCAACCTTTTCCCTCAAGACCAAGCGACTGAGCTGCAACCGCCGTGTTGGCCTAATAAGCCACGGCGACGGTGTCCAGTGTGTATGTGTGCGTGGACCGGGCGTATCGGGTGCAGTTCGGGCCGCGTCGGGTCCATGGCGTGTGTGTAGCACGGGGCTGTCCGTGTAGGTGTACACTGTGGTTGTTGGCGAACTGCACGGGGTGATCGTGGACGTTTCTGTTGGAGCTCGCTGTGAGCCGCGCGCGTCGGAGCGTGTCGTGGGCGCGGCCAGAGCAGGCGGAACGGACGCACGATCAAAGGGTGGATGCGTGGATGCGTGCCCGGGACGCTGGCTTTGGGTATAAACAGCGCCAGCCCTTGGGGGGGGGGGGGGGGGGGGGGGGGGGAGGGGGGGGTCGAACAGGCGGCCGCTCCAGGCCCCCAGATGCAAGGGGCCCCAAGTTCTGCTCTTCATAGGCCTAGCGTCCTGGCAGAGATTGCCTATGTATCCTCTCCATTCCCCCACAAAAACAAAAACGTATCCTCTCCAACTCGAGTAAATGGGAGTCCAAATAACGCATTTCGTTATTGGCACACCTTCCTTCTTTCTTGCTATGATTGACTGCCCTTGCCGCAGTAAATAGGTTGATTAATAGAGCAGGTACTGCATGCTATTAATAGGCGTAATTATGGGTAAATCCGGTTTTACTATCCTTCGTTAATCTACACGCGTCCAATTTTGTGGGAAAAACAGAACTAGTGGGAAGCGACAATAGGACAAGCGGACGAGAATAGATCAAGAAATTGAGGATTGCGAATCTTGATATCCATCTACCGTGCCTGCGTGGCGCTGCCACGAGTTGGAGAAGGGCTGAATGGCCGTAGATAGCTAGTCGCTGCCTTCCACGAGACCACACCGTCTCGCTTGATGGCTGCAACTAGTCTAACAACCCCATCCTGACCCAGTTGCAGTCATTTTGTAATCGGTGCAATTGTAGTTAGGTTATAATGCTTTCAGTTGCATGTCTATTGGTGGTTATGCAACTGGCCCGACAACCCCCCCCCCCCCCCCCCTTCTCGACCCCAGTTGCAGTCACCTTGTGCACATGCAGTTGCAGTCGAGTTGCAATGCTTGTCGCTACATGTCTAGTGGTGGACATGCAATTGGCCTTGGCAACTCTATACACGAGTTGCAATCACTTTGTGCTTGTGTAGTTGTAGTCGGGTTATAATGCTTGAAGTTGCATGTATAGTGATGAACATGCAACTGGCTCAATTACCCCCTCCAAGCCCAAGTTGTAGTCAAATTATGATCATACAGTTGCAATCGACTTAAAATTATCGAAGTAGCATGTCTAGTGATAGACATGCAACTGACACACTTTTGAGGGGGTAATTGGTTGATATAAAATAAAACAATGAAATTGCGCACTTGCATTCCTCGTACATGCCAAGCGATGGACATGTAAATGGCCGACAACCCCTACCAACCCAGTTGTGCAATTGCAATAGAGTTGCAACACATGCAGTTACAATTTTAGTGGTGGAAATGCAACTGGCTCACAACCCCCTCTCGACACGAGTTGCAATCGTGTTAGGGGGCTTACAGTTGCAAGCGGGTTACAATCCATTGCAATCGGCTGACAATTCCCTACCAGCCCAGTTGCAGTTGGGTTGGGGGCCATATAGTAGTGGAGATGCAAATGGTCGATAACCCCCCTACCAACCCATTTGCAGCTGCGTTGGGAGCCATGTGTGTAGTCAAGCTGCAACACTTGCAATTGCACTCTAGTAGTGGACATGCAACTGGCCGGCACATAATTTTAGGAAGTACAAGAATGGTGTGTTGTGGCTCATGCGGTTGCACGCGTTTCATAATTTTGAGAGGCTCAATTGTTATAAAAAATAGTGTGGCGAGAAATTTACAACTAGTGCATTTGAAAAAATACTAAAAATGGAAATGAAAATAGGAAATACATTTTTTGCAAGAAGTAAAAAAGATAATAAATAAGCAATGGACAAAATAAAAATAAAAAATAAAAAGAAGAATAAAAATCATAGTAACAAACTATGTAGGAAAAAGGATAAAACGATAATATAAAAAACAAGAAAAAGGAAATAAATAAAAAATATACATGCAAGACAAACCCCAAGCAAATGACCATATGTTCAAAGATCCAAAAATAACACCCACATCATAGAAAACCAAGCAAACACACATATCTTGTAGCCCTCGGTCCGTTTCACAAGGAGAAAAATGCCCAACACAGGATGCCACCGCTGCAAAACACACGTAGAAAAGTTGAATCGAATTAAAAACTATTGGTGGTTTTCGGCTTAAAAATGTTTTATCTCTTAATTAAAAAAATCGAATTAAAAATCCGTTTTCATCATTAAATCCGTCTCGACGAGATCTTCAAAACTAGACCCCATGTTTATGTTTCGACAAAAAAAATGGCCCAAAAGTTGCCATGATGTTTACACTGCAGTTGCCATAGGGCTTAGACTAAAGTTGCCATGTGGCAATTTCAGTTTGTAGAGCATGGCAATTTTAGTATTTTGATGATGACAACTCCAGTACTTTGACTATGAAACTTATTTTTTGTATGAACCATGGCAATTTTAAGTGCATGTATCATGGCAATTTTAGTTTATGGTTCATGGCAAGTCTAGTTTCTTAATTCCCCGTTTTATAATCAAAATTTACTTTTAAATATAGAAGAAAATAGCTGAAATATATCATGGCAACTTCAGTGTAAACACCATGGCAATTCATGTGCAATAGACATGGCAACTTTTAACCAAAAAAATTCGTCAAAACATATCAACATGGGATCTAGTTTTGAAGATCTCATCACGAGGGATTTAATGGTGAAAACGGATCTTCAATCGGATTTTTCGTTTAAGAGATAAAACATTTTAAAAATTCAAAATCCAAAATGACTCCCACATGCATGCATGCGGTGACGTGGCGCAGTCTGTGTGTTATAGGGCGTGTGGGCGGGTTTCGCTCCTACCACACGTGTGGGCGTTAGCGTTGTCCAAAATCAAACAGCTTTGTCTAAAAATATAAAAACTTCCAGCTTGAATGAATGTGGAGGTTCACGTATCCAACGGCTGTGAATGTGAACGACAACAAATTGAATTCAGCCGCTAGTGTTGGAAAATTTGCAGTTGCATCCTTATAAATTATATAGAGTGGGGTCTCTCTTCACTAGGTTGTTTATTGCGTGGAGGAAAACGCAAAAAAAAGGGACAAAAGGGATCTATAACCCATTATTTTACCAAAAAAAAATAACTACAAAAATTAGACATGTTCAAACAATAAATTAAAAAGGCCTCCTCATAAAAACAGAATAACAACTTCCCAAGGGAAAAAGAAGATTTTTTTAGACAAAGAGAAAAAGGAGATAAAAAAGATGCAGTGACGAGGCTTGCCGCTGAATAGAACAAGCAAGTAGAACAAGCTTGGCCGCTGAATATAAAAATAGAAAAGCCAAGCACACTGCTGCTCAGGCGCTCACATGGGCCGCGCGGGTCGCATGATGCGTCGCTGCACAAGCCAACACGAGCAAACAACACAAAATAGTCTGCCAGCTCGCACGAACAGTAACACATTTGATCGAACGCATGACAACATGAATGAGATCAAATTATATCTCAGCTAGCTGAGTTTTAGCAAAACCGAATAAAAAGAAAACCAACAGAGCAGTTGCATCAAACAATAACAACAACCATCAATGATGGGAACGCTAGGCCTAGAATAGGGAACCCGTAGAATAAGTGCTCCGGCAACACATCTCTAGGAAAGGTGTTAGGCAATTGGGACCGACTAGGCAACAGGTGCCTGAAAAAAGAAACCATTCGATCTTTATCTAATGGCCGTGAATAGATCGCGGTACTCAGGTACAAGTCAGACAGTGCTGCCAACACATTCAGCACTGTCCTCAGGTACCAGGCCTGGGATATATATCGTTGCCCCCGCTCAGCCTAGGCTATTTGCCCCCACTACTTAATTTTTCTGTCATATAAAGCTTATCTGCATATGTGTGAGTTGCAGCCCATGTAGAGAGAATACGAGCAAGCAGATGCATACACAACGGAGGTTTGGTGGCATAGGATGGGGACCAAAGGAAACTTTGGTCGGCTAGGCCGGCCTGGCATCGGCGACGTCACTCGACATCATTACCCTTCATGGAGGCGAAGCCGAGGTCTCTCCTATCCACCTCCAAACCCCTCCCGGACGAAAGTCCAAAATTCAGTCTGGATTGGGCGGTGGCGGCATCCTGCGCGTCGTACCTTCCATGGAGGCGCCGTCTTGGGAGGACCTGCTGTTCGGGGGAGAGATGCTGTGGATGATGGGCTTCGAGTACCTTCAGAAGTGATGACGGTGTGGAGGTTGCCAGGTGGTCCGGCGTTGTATCTACCACATAGATGACGACGAGTTTTGGCGGCATGTGCAGCTGCATATCGACAACGGATGCGGCTGATGGACGAGCGTAGGGCGGTGGAGCTGTTTGGCGCCATGGTGGCGTCGACGGCAGCGAGACCGGGCAAGGTAGATGCAACAGTACAACACTGAAGATGGATTGGTGGCAGGTGACTGCGGCGCCCTCGTACCCGGCAGGCGTCCTGGTTGAGGAGTGCGCCGAACTGATGGGTACCCCATACCCGGCAGGCCTCCTGGTTGGGACCTCAGGTCTTAGATGTTAGGTTTGGATGCGAGGTCTGTTTGGTATTAGGCCCAGACTATCAGCACCCCTTCATCAACTGGTTAGGAGTAGCGCCAATGTTGCCTAGACGGTGGCTTTAGTCTTACTATTGTATGACTTTATAAGGCCTTGTGTGAATAATTAATAAAGTGGTTGCATGCATCGTCCAGATGCAGAGGCCGGGGGTCCTCCTCCTTTTTTAAAAAAAAAGATGCATACGCGCAGTTACTTGCCAAATCGCCGTCCCTAAGGAGAAAAATTACGTGCTCTACTCATCAATCTTTCAATCAAGGTAAGCCCTAGATTCAGCTCTCATTTTTATCTTCTAATTTTCATATTTTCAGTCTATTCTGATTCCGTGTTTAAAAGGTGCAAATTGGTAATTAGGTTGTTTTAATCTTGCTTTATGTAATAATTTCATATGAGTAAGTTTAAGCACATGGGAGTAGAATAAGTCTCTGGACTATGTAATATTCTGCCTTCATATACTTCAATTTATTTAGAAAGCTAATGGACCTTTTTTTTTCAAATTCCGCAACTGGTAGTATACTTGAAATAGTCGATCTATCTGAGCAAGCTTACTCGGGATCCATCTAAAAGAAGGATACTTATAGATTTTAATATCAATCATCTAAATGGAAAGTAATGTGCTCAAGCTTATATTTTTATCAGTCAACGTTTACATTCTCTCTTTACATTTAAACACTTTTATTTTCCTGCAGCTTGAAGGCTAGAATTCACGGACGTGCCAACAAAAATGAACGATATATTCATATTTCTCAAGTTATTGTGCCTAAAGTGGTTAGTTTACTTTTATTTTGGCAATGAATTTTTTTCTTTTCTTTCACACTATATGTATGCTTTGCGTGGTCAGTTTCTTTTCGAGAGTGGTTCTTCTACACCCACTCTCGGTGCACCCACGGTGCACCCACGCAAGAAAAAAAATCAAAACATTTCAAAAAAATCTGAAACTTCATGAAAATGATCATCAACAAATGTTATGAGGGCTTGCAAAATTTGATGGTCAAATAACATTCGAGGAGCTCTCTACAAAAAGACAAAATCACTGAAAATTAGTCAAAATGTACGTGCACTGTTTGAGCAGATTTTGCAAATTTGTCTTTTTTATAGAGCGGTTCTCGAATGTTATTTGACCACCAAACTTTGCAAGCTCTCATAACATTTGTTGATGATCATTTTCACGAAGTTTTAGATTTTTTCAAAATGTTTAGATATGTTTTTTTGCGTGGGTGCACCGTGGGTGCACCGTGAGTGGGTGCAGCCACTACTTTCCCTTTTCTTAAATGATCTGGCCATTAGTTCGTATACACGTTTCTGAAGAAGAAAAATTCTATACCTCTTTGCCCCCTCTCGTGTTTCATCCTGGCTCCGCCCCCTGGATGCCTGCTCTATATTTGGGATATTGTGATGAGGTACGCTAGCTTACTCCTGGAGGCCGTAGTGCAGAAGCAAGCACAAGTCACTCACTGCTGGACCAAACCAAGGTATTCTCCGGATCCTGGAGAAGAAACGGAAAGAGTAGAATTGCTTTGCTGGAATGTCATACGCCGAGCACTCCCCGTACCTCAAGCTCGGATACACTCAACAGGGGTACCCTCGGGTCGCCCCGCGCGGGCGACTCAAGGGCGAACGCAAGCGCCGCCGCCGGGCCTCATACATTTTTTATCCCTCGCCGCCACTTGAGGCTGGCGCCGGCCAAGTCCGAGCCGCGGACAAGGACAACGGCGGCGGGGCCGTCTCGCCCTGGGGAAGGGTGCGATTTGGGCTTTGGTCCGCGGTGGTCTTTTCAGGCACAGCGGCGCCTTCAGCAGCGAGGCGGTGGCTCGTCAACATCCCTCCGCCCTACGGTGGCTACCGGCCGGCCATGGGGCTCCGAGGCGACGTCCGCCGAGCCTGGCCCCTGCAGGATCCAGATCTGGCATCTGAGGGCCTGTAGGGCTGATGGGCCTGGGCGGGCCTCGTCCGTCGTTGGTGCTGGCGTCGGCGGCAACGGCAGGCGCGGTTCGTTATGCGGCCGGCGGTTCTCCTGGCGTCAGATCTAAAGTTCTGCATCTGGTCCACTTCCCGCCGGATCTCGCGTTAGTGATCTTCACCGGGCTGATGGTGGCTGGGCACGGTGGTGTGAGTCGGGTTCGGGAGAAATCCTTTGGTGGCTTGGCCATCCACGTCGGTGACACCGCCTGCGGGCGCTGCTTCCCTCCCTGGAGGCATCGGAGAGATCCCTTATCCCCACCCCCTCCACTACAAAAAAAAATACACTTCCATGATGATACGTGTTTGTCACACTAGGTCGCGGTTTTTGTCATGCATGTACATCCATGACGATTTTATGACAGAATCGATAGTCATACCTGTGCTGTCGTAGAAGTGTTCCATGACATTACCAAAATTATCATCACGGAAATGTCCACTTCCATGACGATAAATCGCGCGTCACAGAAGTGCTTTCGTCAAGGGTGACCGACACGTGGCATCCACCGTAACGGAACGCCGTTAAGCTATCGGGTCGGGTTTTGGATCCGGTAACCCGTTAACAGCCCCGACCAATGGAAAATTTCCACGTGTAAAATTCTTATTGGCCGGACGAAACACGTGTCAGCTCGTCAGTGGGTCAGATAGACACCTATGATATGTCGACACGTGCCACGGCCCACCACTGGCCCATTTAGCTTACAAAGCCGGCCTGTTTGACTTGGTCAAAAGTTAACGGGTTGGCCCATGAAAAGCCTGTTAACGGTCTCTTCGCAAATAGCCCATTTTATGGCCTGTTAACTCACGGCCCGTTAGGCCCTAAAGGAAATCGGCCCAACAACGTCATGTGGGCCATCGAATATAACACCAGCCCATTTCACTTTCGGCCCATGTATGGCCCACGACGTTTTTCGGCCCATATGAGGCCTTCGTATCTTTTGGTCCTTTACAGGCCCACGGTGACTCTAGCCCATAATGAACAGTAATTTTCTTTATACCCGTTAACGGCCCGTGATTTACATGGGCCGTTTCCAGTCCGTGTTGGCTTTCGGCCTATTGACGGCCCATACGTTCTTGGGCTCCTTTTTGGCCCTCTATTACTTCCGGCCCGTTACTCGCCTGTTCCCCTAATGGGTCAAATTCGGCCCATGGCAAGAGTCAACCCGTTACTGGCCTGTTCCCCTAATGGGCCAAATTCAGCCCATGGCAAGAGCCGGCTCGTTACTGGCCTGTTACCCTAATGGGCCAAATTCGGCCCATGGCAAGAGTCGGCCCGTTTCTGGCATGTTAACCCGTTGCGCCGTTTCCAGCCCGTCCAATATTCTGACCCATTAACGACCCGTTATGCATGTGACGGAGTTAAGCATTTGCTGTCCTACGGCCTGTTAACGGCCAGTTACCGTGCTGGGCCGATACCAATTAAGCTCGATTACGGCCCATGTAGACCCATTTATCCGACGGCCCGAGGCCCACCGATTACAGACCCATTTATCGATGGCCCGTAGGAGACCCATGGATCCTACGGCCCGTATATGGCCCATGGTAGTTGCGGCCACTAGCAAACCAGGGAAAAAGAAGACTAGGAAATAAATAAGGCCGAAACTAACGCTAGGCTATTAAGGCGATTGCATAGATTAATTCACTCGGCATCAAATATCGCCACCAGTACAAATATATGGAACACCCTACACTATACAAAAATGGCTTGCTGTTTTCTTCAGCCGGTGGCTGCACGTTAAGAATAAATTTTGTATCGCACCAAAACAAATTACAACTATATAACAAAAGGAAGGTTGCCATAAAACTCAACAGTCTAGCAGATAAATGCACCACCAGAAGTTCAGAAGCTCAGTTCATTTGACCTGACTGTTACGTTTTCATGTTGTATTGTCCGATGGAGCACCATAACCCTCGCCTTCATTTCCCCTAGGCTCCTGAACAACATAGCAAATGTCTGATAGTCTGGTTTCAAAACCGTGCATATCTTGACGACATTGAGCAATGTTTCTCCTTGTTTCACAAAGGGTCTCTGTTAGGGAATAGACTTGTGTCTGGAGCGCAGATACAACATTGCTTTGAGCTTGCATATCTTGATCATGAGGCAGTTTGGACGATATTGCCTTAACAACCAACCCAGTATTACGCAGGAACGTGCTTTTGGCACTGTTAGTGGACAGGTACTGACCCACTTCAGCAAGAGTTGATATTGCGGTTATAGTTGCCTCGCCACCTTCAGAAGGTGGCGGTTCCACCATTTTTTTCCATAGCTCGCTGAAAAGTTGAGGTTTTACATTAGTAGTACCAGAATAGAAGATATTAAGGAGGCAGCACAACCAAACAAAATAGCTTTGGTCTATATACAGAACTTATTTTGGTGAACCCATGTAAAATATTAGTTGTATTTTATTGCAAAGTACATAATAAAACCAGGTTCCAAACATATGACCATGTACCATCGCTAATGTATTGTCTATTTCTTCACATTGTATTGAGGGCTAAGGATAAAGAGACGAAGTTTATAATACGGTAAGCATAGTATGACATCATTCATATCATAAAACAACTGAGAACAGACAAACAGGCAATTGTAACATTGTGTGGGCAAGTCCAGCACGGAACTAGATTACGGGTCAAGATCAAAGGAACATCACTCCTCTCTTTTAAACCTTGTAAGGTGCAATGATACGCTAAGACAATTGTGTATAAAATTGAAAAGAGTAATAGACATTGGCTGCAAACCATGCAGTTCAAGGCACAAGTCAGAGTAAGTAGTAGTTAAAAGGCATGAGGATTAAGGACTTACAACAGCGGCTTTGACTGGTGTAGTCATGCCCTTCTTCTTGCTGGTGTGACAGTCCTTGAAGATCACAGCATTTGGTTCAGGTACTTTTTGGTCCTTGCAGGCTTTTCTCTGCATTTCGAACAAGTCAATATAGATTTGATAATATGGTACAGCGAAATGAGTGAAACACCAGCTAATTACAAGAGCCTCGCAGTGTGCAATATAGCTACGAGATCCTGTCGTTTGTTGGAATTTCACTTTCGTACGGTTGGCCTTATTCTTTGAACAGTTCACCTACAAGAAGATATATTTGTGTGGCACATGCGTAAATAGGACTTCAAATGTGATCTGATCACATATATATATAATGTACCTGATACTTCGGATCAGACCAGTGTTTAACAAGGCCCCTCCAGTCTTCATCTGATATATTTTCCACTGGAGATGTTTGGGAAAGTTCACTGTTAACCTTGCCTTCAAAGTGAGTTTTCCTCAAGTTATACCGATATTGTCGCAGAGCAAACTTGAAAACATGGGTGCAAGCTTGTCTGGTTGCATCATCTTGGCTATCCAACTTGAACCTCATCTGTTGAAAATTATGGGAGTCTCATTATCAGCAACCTAGAGAGTATGGGACAGAGCAAGACGATATTACTAGTTTCCATACATAACCATACTTACAGATAAATGGTCGAGGAAGGTGTTGAACTGGGTTTTGTCTTTGTCATTCCTGCACTGAATCCATGTTGGGAGGATATGTACATGACACCTAACGGCAACCGCTGCCTCTGATACTAACTTGGCTGACTCTATAGCATCACGTGGCCTTTTTAAACCTGCCTCAAAACGGATCTCCATTCTTCCTCCTCCAGATTTAGTTAACCTATCGAGCATTATCCCTGATGTTTGTTTCCTCTTGCGCCTAGGTGCTAGTACAAACAACGAACATAGGAAGTGTTATTGTACATCAAACTGTGAGACTACATATAAAGAAGCATAATATTAAAAAAAAACATATAAAGAAGCATGCAACTGTAACTTGACTCCGGCAACTACCTTCTTGCTGTTGAAGCTCACAAGGTTCATCTAATATTGCCAACTCGTCTTGTGTCAAGAGTGCTTGGGAAGTAGTGTCAGGTGGCAAGGGAGCTTGGGAACGTGCTGCTAGCTCAGTTGACGCACAAGTAAGTCGTGCAGCTGGTAGTACTATGGTAGGTGTTGCAAGAACTAGGGTTGTCTCTGCTTGTTTGGTGGCAGCTATTTGTTTCTGTTTGGCTTTTTTTGCAACTCGTGTAGCATGGGATGCCGTGTTTCTAGAATTTTCCGCTGGACTTTGACCTTCTATTGCACCATCAGTACCAGCAGAATCTGCAGGATTCATCCGCTTCTCATTCCCTGCCATTCTGTGTTTCTTCATCTTTCTCTGTGCCATGTTAAGTCAAGCCGACAAGAAAAATGAATAACAATTTAGTTTTTCAGAACAAATTGATACGTGATGCAGACGAACTGAACTTTGATGTTAGACAACCACATGATAGGAGGATGTAATATGTATGAAAAACAGGACGGAAGAGATAACCAGAACTATGATGTGTACATTAAGAAGAAGGCATTTGACCAAATTAGAAGCAATGCAATGGAAGGTAGACACCATATGAAAGATGCTACAAATATCGCTCTGCCAAGTTAACAGAGTCTCATCATAAATGGCGTTTAAACAAATGTGAAGTAGTACAAGAAATAAATCATATGCAAGATGCAAACAACATTACACTACCATGTTAGAGGTCTCTCGTCGTTAGTGCCATTGCATATTCACAGCATTGCATATTCACAGCTTATGATGTGTAAACTAAGGAGAAGGCATTTCAACAAATTAGAAGCAATGAAAGCTAGACACCATATGAAAGATGCAACGAATATCACTCTACCAAGTTAAAACTGTCTCGTCATAAGTGTCATTTCAACAAATTAGTAGTACAAGCTAGAAAAGAATGTGAGATGTAACCTATATCACACTCCGAAGTCAAACGTGTCTTATGATAAGTGATCGTTGCAGGTTACACAACAGTAGTAATTTGATGTAAGAACATGGTGTGATAGACAGATATTGTATGTTCTAGAAACAGGAACATGTGTCTTATTCAAGTATAATGTGTAAAGTAACCAGATGGAATTCAACAAAATTAGAAGCAATACAAGCTAGACATCACACATAACATGAAACCACATATAACAGTGCCAAGTTAGAGGGAGCACCGGTGATGCTACACTAGGGGAAACGTGCTCATCATAAACACAGCTTTGTTGAGTGTCTACGCATGTGTTGTCTTGGAAATCATCTTGGGGGTGAGGAGGAGTAGAAACTGTAGAGGCCCTCCATTTGGAAGGAGCACCTTTATCCGCTGTCTTGCTAACTTCCTTCCGCTTTATTGATTTTGAATTGTCAAGTAAAACTGACAAGAAAAAGCAATAAAATTCTCTCTTCAGAACTCATTCATGCATGATACTAACAATCACTACTTTGATGTAAGGCAAACACATGATACTAGGATGGAATATGTACGAAAAACAGGATGGCATGGCATGTTCACAACTGTTTGTGTAAACTAAGCAGAAACCATTCCAGCAAATAAGAAGCAATGCAAGCTAGACACCACATGAAAGATGCAACCAATATGACTCTGCCAAGTTAAAAGCGTCCCATCATAAATGGAATTTCAACAAATTAGAACCAGCACATGCTATAAATCATATGAAAGATGCAACTAATATCGCACTGCATATACTAAAGGTGTCTCGTCATGTTGATTCATGCGGGATACAAAAAAAACAATAGTTTTATGTAAGGACATGCTTAATAGATAGATGTACTATGTACTAAATACAGGAAGGCATGTCACATTAGCAGGTATAATGTATAAGCTAAGCAGACTAGCACATGCAGTTTAACCAGATTGGAAGAATTACAATCTAGACACCATATGCAAGATGCAACCACATATCACGCTGCCAAGTTAGAGCAAGCATCTGCGATGCTAGTGTAGGGGAAATGCTGTAATCAACTATAAAGCTACGTTCACTATCTTCATCTAGCATTTCTGTTTCTTGAGAATCATGTCGGGAGGCTGACGCTGCATTCTTTAAATGAGGAGTAGTCCCCTTGCCTGCCTGCCTCGTCATAAGTGATTGATGAGGGATACACAAGAACATTAGTTTGATGTAAGAACATGGTTAATACACAGATGTACTAGTATGTACCAAAAACAGACAGGCATGTCATATTCAAAGGTATAATGTGTAAGCTAAGCAGATACAATTTAACAAAATTAGAAGCAATAAAAGCTAGACATCCGGCTGGAGTGGTGAGCATGATCATCTAGGACCTAAGAGCCTGGTGGGAGGCGGGCTGCTTTGCCACCATCGCAGCTTTTTAGTTGGCTTCCAGGTGATGCCTATCTTTGCTGGGCTTGTCACTGGCTCAGCCAGTACCCTGACTAGCTATTTGTCTTCTGGTGCTCATGGGATGGTGGTTCATGTAAAAAAATATCTTTCCTTATCTGACCGACTTCGGCCTTTCAAATACAAGCTAGACACCATATGCAACATGCAACCACATATGACACCGTGAAGTTAAAGCAAGCACCTGGGTTGGTGGTTCACGGCGAGCGAGATCATCAACTCCAGAGCTACGTTCCGCGTCTCCATTTGCTGACACTACACCCTTCAAAGCCTTGAAACGTTTTTGGCCTAGCCGCATACCACGCTGGAGCGACTTCTCTCTATTCTTTTCTGCTTCTGTCAAGGCAGGGTCTGAAATACCCTTGCATAAAAACACAATAGTGAGAGTAAGGGTGAAGTGTGTGCAGAACTAGTGCACTGTAAAAGTAGCAGATAGCAGGTGGCTGAAAAATAAATGACAGGAGACATATGATAGCTCTACAACGTTGCATGGCAAACAAAACTAGATTCTACTCTGTATGATTTTGTAATATATGAGCCCAGGAAATGCAGGTACTCCTCCAGCACACCACCACATGTGGTCATATCTAAGATAATAGTTGACTGAAAATAAATAGGTCAATCGATTTTTTTAATGAACCGTCTGACCTATAAGGAACGGGCAGATGGCCTTCGTCTACCTCCCGCCAGTCACTGTTGACGATCTTTCTCGAACCGCCAGCGACCACCGGCCCAGACCCCTGCCTCCGCCGCCCCGCCCACCCATCGACCTCACACCACCGCCGTGCTTGGCAGCGCCCCCAGGCCATCCCTTTAATCCCGGCTGACCTCCAGATCGGACGCCAGTAGCTCTAGGCCGCACACGCCCCTAAGATAAACACCAAGGCGCTGCTTCCCCGGCATAATAGGTGTACTAGCGCCTGTTACACCGGGGAATGCTTCCGTTAATTTGGAATCAACTGGCAATAAATTGAAATTCAGGGGGGCGACGGACTTCTAGCTAAGGTGAAATAGTATATGAGGAGAAACCTTGTGCATCGCGAGTTACTAGGAACATCTAGTATCAAGAAGAAGCGGTCAACTAGTGTCTTCTGTGGCATGTATACCGTGCAAGCAGATACGTAAGATTTGCACGAATAAGGGAAGAGGAGTACCTTTTTCGGTTGCCAGTTTGGTCACCTCCACATGTCGCGCCGATCTTCTTCTTTTTACCGGGGAAACCGATGTTCTGGAGGGTGCAGGCTTGGATGAACCCATGGCCAAATTGTTGACTGTGTTGCCGTGGCCGTATGTCGGCGGAGGGGAAGCAGATCCGAGGCGGCGAAGGACGGCGTAGCAGGAGCAGCTCCGATGCGGTGGAGGGTGGCAAAGTTGGAGCAGCAGCGGTGAGGCGCAGGATGGCGTGGTTGAACTGGCTCTGGTACGGACGGCTCGGCCTCGGCTTCAACTACTAGCCGTGGAGGGCGTTGCGGTTGAAGTTGCGGTGGACGACGACGTCGGGGTATCGGCTCCGGCGTGATGGAGGAGGGCGGCGGTTGATGGGTGGGATGGGGTGCTGGAAGGAGGACGTCGGGGTTTCGCGGCTGGTGGAGAGGTAGTTTTGGCGCCCACGGAGTACGAATGGGGAATCAGACGGGTGGGGGGAACCATGTTTCGGTCTGGGACGCGCTTGTTTTTGGCTTTTTTGAACAGAAGATGGGACGCACTTGTTTGAAATTTGGGGAAAGTACAAACTTTGCCTCCCTCTTAAATTTCGGAGCTACGGCGGGTCGGGGGTAGGAATTTCAGGTGTCCCAAATAGTGGGCGGGAGCGATTTCGGCCGCGCGCATGTGTGCTTAGGCGGCCATTGTGTATGAATGTTTTTCGGATGCGGTTGCGTGGAGTCTAGATGAAGCTACAAACCTACCCCGGTTTAGACCTTTGGACGTCGGGCCGGTAGGTTTCACGGTACGGATTTATTAGAAAAGTAATTTCCTTGTACTACCAAACATTGGTCTCACGCGTTTTCAGGCGAGTAGAGGCTCTTTTGGCGCTTTGTTCGAAATTTTGAAACACAAGCATTCACGTGTAGAGTACTCTTGAACTATGAGGATTGACCTAAATAGACAACGTTATATTTGACCTTGTATGTTTGAAAACCTCATTAATTTATCCGCTTCTTTTTGAAATTTTCACACATGAAAATCCTATGACTGCGATTATTTTGGAATGGAGGAGCTAGCAAAGATTGGTGCCCCCATAATTTAGGTATGATTTACAAATGCCATGATATCAAATTCAAATAATTGAATGGACTTCTGTTGAATTCGATTATTTTAAACCACCATAAGTTGAATTCAAATGTATGCTAGTTCATAGGTAGCTATTTATAATGTCCATTGTGTAACTTTCGTATGTATAATGTGAAGGAAATATGCCCTAGAGGCAATAATAAAGTTATTATTTATTTCCTTATATCATGATAAATGTTTATTATTCATGCTAGAATTCTATTAACCGGAAACATAATACATGTGTGAATACATAGACAAACAAAGTGTCACTAGTATGCCTCTACTTGACTAGCTTGTTAATCAAAGATGGTTATGTTTCCTAACCATAGACATGAGGTGTCATTTGATTAATGGGATCACATCATTAGGAGAATGATGTGATTGACATGACCCATTCCGTTAGCTTAGCACCCGATCGTTTAGTATGTTGCTATTGCTTTCTTCATGACTTATACATGTTCCTATGACTATGAGATTATGCAACTCCCGTTTACTGGAGGAACACTTGGTGTGCTACCAAACGTCACAACGTAACTGGGTGATTATAAAGGTGCTCTACAGGTGTCTCCGAAGGTACATGTTGGGTTGGTGTATTTCGAGATTAGGATTTGTCACTCCGATTGTCGGAGAGGTATCTCTGGGCCCTCTCGGTAATGCACATCACTATAAGGCTTGCAAGCATTGTGACTAGTGGGTTAGTTGCGAGATGATGTATTACGGAACGAGTAAAGAGACTTGCCGGTAACGAGATTGAACTAGGTATTGAGATACCGACGGTCGAATCTCGGGCAAGTAACATGCCTATGACAAAGGGAACAACGTATGTTGTTATGCGGTCTGACCGATAAAGATCTTCGTAGAATATGTAGGAGCCAATATGAGCATCCAGGTTCCGCTATTGGTTATTGACCGAAGACGTGTCTCGGTCATGTCTACATAGTTCTCGAACCCGTAGGGTCCGCACGCTTAACGTTACGATGACAGTTTCATTATGAGTTTATATGTTTTGATGTACCGAAGGTTGTTCGGAGTCCCAGATGTGATCACGGACATGACGAGTCTCAAAATGGTCGAGACATGAAGATTGATATATTGGAAGCCTATGTTTGCACATCGGAAGTGTTCCGGGTGAAATCGGGATTTTATCGGAGTACCGGGAGGTTACCGGAACCCCCCGGTAACTTAATGGGCCTTAATGGGCCTAGTGGAGGAAGAGGAGAGGAGACCAAGGGGCAGCTGTGTGCCCCTCCCCCCTCCCAAAGTCCGAATTGGACAAGGAGGGGGGCGGCGCCCCCCCCCCTTTCCTTTCCCCTCTCTCTCCTCCTTCCTCCCAAGTCCTAGTCCAACATGGAAAAGGGGGGGAGTCCTACTCCCGGTAGGAGTAGGACTCCTCCTGGCGCGCCCCAAGCCTGGCCGCACCTCCTCCCCCTTGCTCCTTTATATACGGGGGCAGGGGGCACCCCATAGACACAACAATTGATCATTGATCTCTTAGCCATGTGCGGTGCCCCCCTCCACCATAATCCACCTCGATAATACTGTAGCAGTGCTTAGGCGAAGCCCTGCGTCGGTATAACATCAAGATCATCACCACGCCGTCATGCTGACGAAACTCTCCCTCAACACTCGGCTGGATCGAAGTTCGAGGGACGTCATCGGGCTGAACGTGTGCTGAACTCGGAGGTGCCGTGCGTTCGGTACTTGATGATCGGATCGTGAAGACGTACGACTACATCAACCGCGTTGTGCTAACGCTTCTGCTTTCAGTCTACGAGGGTACGTGGACAACACTCCCCCCTCTTGTTGCTATGCATCACCATGATCTTGCATGTGCGTAGGAATTTTTTTGAAATTACTACGTTCCCCAACAGTGGCATCCGAGCCTGGTTTTATGCGTTGATGTTATATGCACGAGTAGAACACAAGTGAGTTGTGGGTGATATAAGTCATACTGCTTACCAGCATGTCATACTTTGGTTCGGCGGTATAGTTGGATGAAGCGTCCCGGACTGACATTACGCGTACGCTTACGCAAAACTGGTTCTACCGACGTGCTTTGCACACAGGTGGCTGGCGGGTGTCAGTTTCTCCAACTTTAGTTGAACCGAGTGTGGCTACACCCGGTCCTTGCGAAGGTTAAAACAGCACCAACTTGACAAACTATCGTTGTGGTTTTCATGCGTAGGTAAGAACGGTTCTTGCTAAAGCCCGTAGCAGCCACGTAAAATTTGCAACAACAAAGTAGAGACGTCTAACTTGTTTTTGCAGGGCATGTTGTGATGTGATATGGTCAAGACATGATGCTAAATTTTATTGTATGAGATGATCATGTTTTGTAACCGAGTAATCGGCAACTGGCAGGAGCCATATGGTTTTCCCTTTATTGTATGCAATGCAATCGCCCTGTAATGCTTTACTATATCACTAAGTGGTAGCGATAGTCGTATAAGCATAAGATTGGCGAGACGACAACGATGCTACGATGGAGATCAAGGTGTCGCGCCGGTGACGATGGTGATCATGACGGTGCTTCGGAGATGGAGATCACAAGCACAAGATGATGATGGCTATATCATATCACTTATATTGATTGCATGTGATGTTTATCTTTTATGCATCTTATCTTGCTTTGATTAACGGTAGCATTATAAGATGATCTCTCACTAAATTTCAAGATAAAGTGTTCTCCCTGAGTATGCACCATTGCCAAAGTTCGTCGTGCCCAGACACCATGTGATGATCGGGTGTGATAAGCTCTACGTCCATCTCCAACGGGTGCAAGCCAGTTTTGCACACGCGGAATACTCAGGTTAAACTTGATGAGCCTAGAATATGCAGATATGGCCTCGGAACACTGAGACCAAAAGGTCGAGCGTGAATCATATAGTAGATATGATCAACATAGTGATGTTCACCATTGAAAACTACTTCATTTCACGTGATGATCGGTTATGGTTTAGTTGATTTGGATCACATGATCACTTAGAAGATTAGAGGGATGTCTTTCTAAGTGGGAGTTCTTAAGTAATATGATTAATTGAACTTAAATTTATCATGAACTTAGTACCTGATAGTATCTTGCTTGTTTATGTTTGATTGTAGATAGATGGCCCGTGCTGTTGTTCCGTTGAATTTTAATGTGTTCCTTGAGAAAGAAAAGTTGAAAGATGATGGTAGCAATTACACGGACTGGGTCCATAACTTGAGGATTATCCTCATTGCTGCACAGAAGAATTACGTCCTAGAAGCACCGCTGGGTGCCATGCCTGCTGCTGGAGCAACACCAGATGTTCTGAACGTCTGGCAGAGCAAAGCTGATGACTACTCGATAGTTCAGTGTGCCATGCTTTACGTCTTAGAACCGGGTCTTCAACGATGTTTTGAACGTCATGGAGTATATGAGATGTTCCAGGAGTTGAAGTTAATATTTCAAGCAAATGCCTGGATTGAGAGATATGAAGTCTCCAATAAGTTCTATAGCTGCAAGATGGAGGAGAACAGTTCTGTCAGTGAGCATATACTCAAGATGTCTGGGTATAATAATCACTTGATTCAACTAGGAGTTAATCTTCCGGATGATAGCGTCATTGACAGAATTCTTCAATCACTGCCACCAAGCTACAAGAGCTTCATGATGAACTATAATATGCAAGGGATGGAGAAGACTATTCCCGAGCTCTTCGCGATGCTGAAAGCTGTGGAGGTAGAAATCAAAAAGGAGCATCAAGTGTTGATGGTCAACAAGACCACTAGTTTCAAGAAAAAGGGCAAAGGGAAGAAGAAGGGGAACTTCAAGAAGAACAGCAAGCAAGTTGCTTCTCAGGAGAAGAAACCCAAATCTAGACCTAAGCCTGAAACTGAGTGCTTCTACTGCAAGCAGACTGGTCACTGGAAGCGGAACTGCCCCAAGTATTCGGCGGATAAGAAGGATGGCAAGGTGAACAAAGGTATATGTGATATACATGTTATTGATGTGTACCTTACTAGAGCTCGTAGTAGCACCTGGGTATTTGATACTGGTTCTGTTGCTAATATTTGCAACTCGAAACAGGGACTACAGATTAAGCGAACACTGGTGAAGGACGAGGTGATGATGCGCGTGGGAAATGGTTCCAAAGTCGATGTGATCGCGGTCGGCACGCTACCTCTACATCTACCTTCGGGATTAATATTAGACCTAAATAATTGTTATTTGGTGCCAGCGTTGAGCATGAACATTATATCTGGATCTTGTTTGATGCAAGACGGTTATTCATTTAAATCAGAGAATAATGGTTGTTCTATTTATATGAGTAATATCTTTTATGGTCATTCATCCTTAAAGAGTGGTCTATTTTTGATGAATCTCAATAGTAGTGATACACATATTCATAATGTTGAAGCCAAAAGAAGCAGAGTTGATAATGATAGTGCAACTTATTAGTGGCACTGCCGTTTAGGTCATATCGGTGTAAAGCACATGAAGAAACTCCATACTGATGACTTTTGGAACCACTTGATTATGAATCACTTGGTACTTGCGAACCGTGCCTCATGGGCAAGATGACTAAAACACCGTTCTCCGGTACTATGGAGAGGGCAACATATTTGTTGGAAATCATACATACAGATGTATGTGGTCCGATGAATGTTGAGGCTGGTGGCGGATATCGTTATTTTCTCACCTTCACAGATGATTTAAGCAGATATGGGTATATCTACTTAATGAACCATATGTCTGAAACATTTGAAAAGTTCAAAGAATTTAGGAGTTAAGTTGAAAATCATCATAACAAGAAAATAAAGTTTCTATGATCTGATCGTGGAGGAGAATATTTGAGTTACGAGTTTGGTCTACATTTGAAACAATGCGGAATAGTTTCACAACTCACGTCACCCGAAACACCACAGTGTAATGGTGTGTCCGAACATCGTAATCGTACTTTACTTGATATGGTGCGATCTATGATGTCTCTTACAGATTTACCGCTATCGTTTTGGGGTTATGCTTTAGAGACGGCCGCATTCACGTTAAATAGGGCACCATCAAAATCCGTTCAGACGGCGCCTTATGAACTGTGGTTTGGCAAGAAACCAAAGTTGTCATTTCTGAAAGTTTGGGGCTGTGATGCTTATGTGAAAAAGCTTCAAACTGATAAGCTCGAACCCAAATCGTAGAAATGTGTCTTCATAGGATACCCAAAGGAGACTGTTGGGTACACCTTCTATCACAGATCCAAAGGCAAGACATTTGTTGCTAAGAATGGATCCTTTCTAGAGAAGGAGTTTCTCTCGAAAGAAGTGAGTGGGAGGAAAGTAGAACTTGATGAGGTAACTGTACCTTCTCCCTTATTGGAAAGTAGTACACCACAGAAACCGGTTTCTGTGACACCTGCACCAATTAGTGAGGAAGCTAATGATGATGATCATGAAACTTCAGATCAAGTTACTACTGAACCTCGTAGATAAACCAGAGTAAGATCCACACCAGAGTGGTACAGTAATCCTATTCTGGAAGTCATGCTACTAGATCATGATGAACCTACAAACTATGAAGAAGCGATGGTGAGCCCAGATTCCGCAAAATGGCTAGAAGCCATGAAATCTGAGATGGGATCCATGTATGAGAACAAAGTGTGGACTTTGGTTGACTTGCCCGATGATCGGCAAGCAATTGAGAATAAATGGATCTTCAAGAAGAAGACTGACGCTGACGGTAATGTTACTATCTACAAAGCTCGACTTGTTGTGAAAGGTTTTCGAAAAGTTCAAGGGATTGACTACGATGAGACCTTTTCACCCGTAGCGATGCTTAAGTCTGTCCGAATCATGTTAGCACTTGCCGCATTTTATGATTATGAAATTTGGTAGATGGATGTCAAAACTGCATTCCTGAATGGATTTCTGGAAGAAGAGTTGTATATGATGCAACCGGAAGGTTTTGTCGATCCAAAGGGAGCTAACAAAGTGTGCAAGCTCTAGCGATCCATTTATGGAATGGTGCAAGCCTCTCGGAGTTGGAATAAACGCTTTGATAGTGTGATCAAAGCATTTGGTTTTGTACAGACTTTTGGAGAAGCCTGTATTTACAAGAAAGTGAGTGGGACCTCTGTAGCATTTCTGATATTATATGTGGATGACATATTGCTGATCGGAAATGATATAGAATTTCTGGATAGCATAAAGGGCTACTTGAATAAGAGTTTTTCAATGAAAGACCTCGGTGAAACTGCTTACATATTGGGCATTAAGATCTATAGAGATAGATCAAGACGCTTAAGTGGACTTTCACAAAGCACATACCTTGACAAAGTTTTGAAGAAGTTCAAAATGGATCAAGCAAAGAAAGGGTTCTTGCCTGTGTTACAAGGTGTGAAGTTGAGTAAGACTCAATGCCCGACCACTGCAGAAGATAGAGAGAAAATGAAAGATGTTCCCTATGCTTCAGCCATAGGCTCTATCATGTATGCAATGTTGTGTACCAGACCTGATGTGTGCCTTGCTATAAGTCTAGCAGGGAGGTACCAAAGTAATCCAGGAGTGGATCACTGGACAACGGTCAAGAACATCCTGAAGTACCTAAAAAGGACTAAGGATATGTTTCTCGTATATGGAGGTGACAAAGAGCTCATCGTAAATGGTTACGTTGATGCAAGCTTTGATACTTATCCGGACGATTCTAAATCACAAACCGGATACGTGTTTACACTGAACGGTGGAGCTGTCAGTTGGTGCAGTTCTAAACAAAGCGTCATGGCGGGATCTACATGTGAAGCGGAGTACATAGCTGCTTCGAAAGCAGCAAATGAAGGAGTCTGGATGAAGGAGTTCATATCCGATCTAGGTGTCATACCTAGTGCATCGGGTCCAATGAAAATCTTTTGTGACAATACTGGAGCAATTGCCTTAGCGAAGGAATCCAGATTTCACAAGAGAACCAAGCACATCAAGAGACGCTTCAATTCCATCCGGGATCTAGTCCAGGTGGGAGACATAGAAATTTGCAAGATACATACGGATCTGAATGTAGCAGACCCGTTGACTAAGCCTCTTCCACGAGCAAAACATGATCAGCACCAAAGCTCCATGGGTGTAAGAATCATTACTGTGTAATCTAGATTATTGACTCTAGTGCAAGTGGGAGACTGAAGGAAATATGCCTAAGAGGCAATAATAAAGTTATTATTTATTTCCTTATATCATGATAAATGTTTATTATTCATGCTAGAATTGTATTAACCGGAAACATAATACATGTTTGAATACATAGACAAACAGAGTGTCACTAGTATGCCTCTACTTGACTAGCTCGTTGATCAAAGATGGTTATGTTTCCTAACCATAGACATGAGTTGTCATTTGATTAACTGGATCACATCATTAGGAGAATGATGTGATTGACATGACCCATTCCGTTAGCTTAGCACCCAATCGTTTAGTATGTTGCTATTGCTTTCTTCATGACTTATACATGTTCCTGTCACTATAAGATTATGCAACTCCCGTTTACCGGAGGAACACTTTGTGTGCTACCAAACATCACAACGTAACTAGGTGATTATAAAGGTGCTCTACAGGTGTCTCTGAAGGTACATGTTGGGTTTGCGTATTTCGAGATTAGGATTTGTCACTCCGATTGTCGGAGAGGTATATCTGGGCCCTCTCGATAATGCACATCACTATAAGCCTTGCAAGCATTGTGACTAATGGGTTAGTTGCAAGATGATGTATTACGGAACGAGTAAAGAGACTTGCCGGTAACGAGATTGAACTAGGTATTGAGATACCGACGGTCGAATGTCGGGCAAGTAACATGCCGATGACAAAGGGAACAACGTATGTTGTTATGCGGTCTGACCGATAAAGATCTTCGTAGAATATGTAGGAGCCAATATGAGCATCCAGGTTCCGCTATTGGTTATTGACCGGAAACGTGTCTCGGTCATGTCTACATAGTTCTCGAACCCGTAGGGTCCACACGCTTAACGTTACGATGACAGTTTCATTATGAGTTTATATGTTTTGATGTACCGAAGGTTGTTCGGAGTCCCGGATGTGATCACGGACATGACGATGAGTCTCGAAATGGTCGAGACATGAAGATTGATATATTGGAAGCCTATGTTTGGACATTAGAAGTGTTCCGGGTGAAATCAGGATTTTACCAGAGTACCGGGAGGTTACCGGAACCCCCCGGTAACTTAATGGGCCAAGTGGAGGAAGAGGAGAGGAGGCCAAGGGGCAGCTGCGCGCCCCTCCCCCCCCCCCCCCTCAAGTCCGAATTGGACAAGGAGGGGGGCGGCGCCCCCCCCCTTTCCTTTCCCTTCTCTCTCCTCCTTCCCCCCAAGTCCTAGTCCAACATGGAAAAGGGGGGGAGTCCTACTCCCGGTAGGAGTAGGACTCCTCCTGGCGCGCCCCAAGCCTGGCCGCACCTCCTCACCCTTGCTCCTTTATATACGGGGACAGGGGGCACCCCATAGACACAACAATTGATCATTGATCTCTTAGCCGTGTGCGGTGCCCCCCTCCACCATAATCCACCTCGATAATACTATAGCAGTGCTTAGGCGAAGCCCTGCGTCGGTAGTACATCAACATCGTCACCACGCCGTCGTGCTGACGAAACTCTCCCTCAACACTCGGCTGGATCGGAGTTCGAGGGACGTCATCGGGCTGAACGTGTGCTGAACTCGGAGGTGTCGTGCGTTCGGTACTTGATCGGTCGGATCGTGAAGATGTATGACTACATCAACCACGTTGTGCTAGCGCTTCCATTTTTGGTCTATGAGGGTACGTGGACAACACTCTCCCCTCTCGTTGCTATGCATCACCATGATCTTGCGTGTGCGTAGGAAATTTTTTGAAATTACTACGTTCCCCAACATAATGTGCTTTACACACACAACATGAACTATACTCACATTTGTATTCGATTGCTAAAGCGATGCATTGTCAGGAGTTCAAAATACAAACTATGTGGATCAATTGTGTCGAATAATAACATAGACATGCTCAAATTCGATAGAATCTAGATGTCTGATGGATCAATGACCACTCCTTACGCAAATTGCAAATATCATGATCCCATCCTAATATTTGGATACAATTTATATCTTTAATAAATGTGTAGAGCAATCTTTTACGTGTAGTTTCACTCTCCATCGGTGGTCTCTCACACATGCTCACACACTCTCTCCCGAGGTGTCTTTCTTGCACACATGCTCTAGATATAACCCTCCCTCCCTCTCGTAACAATTTACAACTGTTTTCACTAACCTTTATCACAAGAACTCTTCCTCTCGCAAACATACACACGCACAATCATCATCGACCCTTTCTATATACATGGACTTGCCTACGTGTCTCATGTACTCACATTATCTTTACGCCTGTCTCTCACACATTGTCTCACACCTCTCTTCCTAATCGACGAGTATGATTCTAGCAAAGCATTATGTAGGATGCCCCTTAAAGTTAGGTTGGATGAATAGTAATATCTGAGATAAAGGGGTTACCTTAGTCCGAGAACCTAGGGTTACAAATCCTAGCCGGCTTTGTCAGTGGACACAGAGTCCTTCATAATTCTGCTATCTTTGTCTTGTACGACTAGTCATCCATGGGTCTTCCTAAATGCGTCACGGGCCGACCAATGTGGCGCAGGACAGAACCGAACGAAGGGCCTCACCTCGACCCACCGGACCTCACGCGGTGACACACCCTCTGCCCCCACGTCTCATTATCTTCTCACACCCACACATACCAACACAAACACCACACACATTGAAAATTTCTCCTGGTGCCTCTATTCCCTCCCCCCTTGCATATACACACTCAAGGGAATGGAATCTCTTGTCGTGACGTCATATTCGTCTCTCTCTCTCTAGACCACTCTCATTTCTCATGCTATCTCTCCCATGCCCCCCCCCCCCCGGTCAGCCCCTCTATCCATGCCTCTCTCGAATACGTAATACACACACATACCTCTCTAGGCCCCGCCAAACGCATCAACTACACATTCACACATGTTACATCACGTACCCCATTGATCTAAAAAGCCCTCTCTTCACGTTTATTTCGCATACAACATTCCTTTTGAATAAAGTGTGGCCAAAAAATTATTTTAGAGTTTCTACATATATACAACATTACAAAGTTATATGGAGGAGTACGAACGCTAATTTGCATTGCATGGTGCCCACAATGATATTTATTCCGCACTGTGAATTTGTATATTTTATACTATATGCAAAGTTAGTCATAATAAAGAGAAACGAAGAGCATCTCTCTCTCCATCGCATACCCCCCTGTACGCCCCTTTCACATATGCACACAAAACTATCTCCAGGTCCTCTAAAAGTAAGCCCCCGGAAAATTCACGCATGTTTCATCTTTCTCTCGCGATATATGCAATGACGATCATTGTATTTGAAGCGAAAGCATGTATTTGAAGCGAAAGCACGATATGTACATTGGACTTCAGAATCCACTCATGACTGCTCACCATTTATGTTTAGTGGTTATTATACAGTCACGGGTTCACCGTACAACTCTGTAATTGCTCATGACATGACTAGTTGACCAGTTAAACGCTCCACGTGGCACCTCTAGTGTTGCATCACATTATCTCACTACCACCGTGCCCACCTGTCGACTTGTATCTAGTCTACATCTACACTCTTATAAAATACATAAAATACACTCTTATAAAAAAACAGAGTTGGTGATGATGGTGTGCCTGCCATCCTGCAATATAAGCCGTCCGATTTATATCTGACGGATAGGAAGGAAACTATGGCAATTTTGCAAAAAGGTACCTACACACCTCTCCACATTTGCAAATAAGGCCTTCCCTCGTTCATCCTTTTCTCTCACGAGATAAACAAGTCATACAAATGCATCTTGATATTCCGTGCAATGCACGGGCATCTTGCTAGTAAGAATGAAAACAAACGACAAAAAAATATTTGGATGGTGGTTCGAAGTCATGACCGCGGGTACAGCAGACAAGGTGGCCTTGTATTGGTATGATGAGCCGTCTGTTTTAACACACATGAGCTGGTGTGGTGATTATACACACACGCATGCATGCACACGAACTGCATCCACGCAACACCCACACAAACACATGCACCCACGCACGCACGCAACACTCACACGTACACACGCAGCCACGCATGCATGCAACACTCACACGCACGCACGCAACACTCACACGCACACACGCACGCATGCATGCACACACCAGTACACCACACGACCAACACACACTCTCACGCTCAAGTGCTCAACCTACACGTGCATGCGCACACATCAGGCCCTCACAGACACATACACAACCAGGTGATTCCCGCGCACGGGTTGGAGCCTTGTCGCGCCTCCATAAATTTGTGTTTATCTGACCTTTTGCCTATGCGAACTGGCAGGTGGGACACACAAGGAACGTGGTTTATTTAACTAGTCAACATGGCACCACGCAGACTATTTGGCCGGTCAACAGAGTGCAATCCGATGCTGAACTGTGAGCAAGTGACTGTATAATCACCGCAAAACATATATAGTGACCGTAATCAGCTTATTCTGAAGTTCGGTAACCGTATTACGCTTTTCTCTCTGTAGGCCCTCCAAAACTACATCTCTACACGTTCTCGCATGTTACATCTAACAACTATGTAATACAGCACTACTACTACACTCTAACACAATAAATCATATGTGTTTTTAGTTTTACTAGATATCATATTGTTACTTATAATTATTAAGTTTGCATACATTAAAATTGCCTTTGAAATGTATGGCCAGTATCATCTACCGCGCGGGAAAAATCCCGCCCTTTCCTGTTTAATCGGTTTTGTATCGATGGATCGTGCGAAACAGCAAAACTATAGTACTATATAGTACAAGTGACAGTTCACTGGGCCGTCGTGTCGTCTACTCCTCCGTCATAAGAGTGGAGCGCTCGCTTTCATAAATCTTCTAGTCCCTTTCGCCGACATGTGGGACATCAAGCTACCGGGTCCACGTGCCATACCGGAATACAGTGCAGAGCAGCTGGGGTGAAGCACCCCAGTCATGGCGCCAGCGTAGTAATGAGCAATGAGGCGTCAAATTACAAAGTTGCACCTTTCCCGCAGTTAAGTTGGAGGGACGAAGCAACCATCATTTCATACTAGTCATAGTGGGGAGTAACTTAGACTAGTAACATGCACATGTTACTAGTCTATGTTACTACCTTCATAATGGGAAGTAACATGTGTGTGGTATCATGCAAGCCATCATTTGTTAATATGTAGACTCATTTTTCTTTGGGATGCGCTATGTTACAGTAACATATTATGTTACTCCAAACACCTCTCTCCTCATTAACTACATGCCACATAAGCAATCTTTTCTTGGGATGTGTTATGTTACTTGCTAAGTTACTCCCACTATGACTAGCCTCACTCGTTGCTGAACCGCTTCTCCATCATCTTCTTCAACTTAACCACGTGTTGCTTCTGCCGTTGTTCTGCCTCATGTGGGACGCGGATCAGCTTGGTAAAGCACCGACATGTGGGACCGCATGTTAGCAAACCGCCAGGACAACGTCCTCCGAAAATAAGAAGCCTAATTCTAGACTTACAAAGGGCTACGTAGCTGCTACGTATACTTTCCATCTAATCTATATATGCCCCCCCTGATTTTCAGGAGGGGTGGGCCTAATCCTCTCCTTTAATCCAATCAAATAGTCCCACATGACATCAGTTCGTAACTTTATGTAAACCATTACGTGGATGTAGCATTGCTCAAATAAGAAACCTCCCCCGCCATCCGCGCAGCAAAATCACCTCCTTTTACTAATCTTGATTCTATAATTTTTTAGATCAATATAATTGAGATTTGTATAGATAGCACACAAGAGCAAAACCAAGTGGTACGGTTAAGGGCATCCACAATGTGTAGCCAAATGTGAAAATAGCTTTTGGCATCGTGGGAACCATTGTGGACGGTGTTGCCAAAGCCAAAAAGATGGAACCAAAGCTCTCTGATTGATTGATTGAAGGAATAGAAAAATGCAACATCTCTCCTCTTTCTCCCATGCTTGGACGCATGTAGTACAGTATAGAGCACAGAGTCTACTCCCCTATCCCTTCTATCACAAATCATAAAGCAGTGAGGCGTCAAATCACGAAAGCACGGACGAAGCAACCATCATCTCACCGCACTAGTACTCCTAGTAGTACTAGTAAAGGATTTCCTGGATGCAAATAAGGCGGTTGTCTCGTCTTGCAGGCGGCACTTGCGAATAACTTACCATGGTCTCCCTCAATGGTGTTCTCCGTCGAATGCACTTCACCAAACCACCAAAAAAAAGATATCTCGACGTCACCGCAATGGGGAAGGAAGTCAAATATAGTTACTACCTCCATTTTTTGTACACAAGGCCAGTATATCAAAATTACAATTTGCAAAGGGCCACTAACACTAATCGAGGCAAAGTTGATGGGGTTAGCAACCAGGGACATTAATATCCCTGCATGCATGCGGAAGTGAGAAGGTTGGTTTGCATGGTGCTGCATTAATCAAGCGATGAGGAGTGAGATGGTTAGCTCTTTGGTCTTTGGAGAAAAAAATACGCATTAATTGACACGTGAAACAAGGATTTGTATCGATTAAATCCCGCGAAGGAAAACCCCGCCTTTCTTTTTTAACACTAGTACTCCTAGTACGTACGTACTTATCCTGTTTTTAACCCCGCCTTGCATTGCCAAACTTCGCCACACATTTTTGCCAAGCTTGCCTAAAGTTTTCAAAATGAGAAGGAGGTACACTTGCGCACGGCTGTCGCGGTCGCACCACACCCTCACACGGTCGCTCCTACACGCCGCGGTCGCACCGCACCCTCACACAGTCGCTTCTGCACGCCGCAAACCCAACCAAGGGAACGCACCCTCACTGACACGTGCTGTCGCATGTGAACAAACCAAACTCAGACATCCTATCGCTGACACATAATTTTCGTTCATAGAGTATGTTTATCCAACCGCATGTTGGGGAGTATCCGTACAGCCCGTGCGGTGGTCTATTGGGGAAGAAGAAGAGGTGAGGAAGAAGGAAAGAAGGGTTAGGAGACGTAGGATATTCATCCAACCGCCTGAAATGGTAGACTGACCCAAGTCAGGCGACTTGCATAACAAATATATGTTTTTACACAGCAAAAGATCCATAAAAACAACAACATAAAGAAAAACTATCACTGCTCGCGGAAAGCCACGGCCTCGTCGTCTTTGGCTGCCGGCGCGAACCAGCCGTCGCTGCCGACGTGTGTCTCCGCACCGTGGTTGTCCTCGACCTCCAGCTACTCGTTCAAGCGTAGCGTGGGGGCGCTCTGCACGGACGAGAGCACAGTCCGGTTCAAGTCGAGGACGTCCGGTTCCGCCTGCAGGAGGGCCTCGATGGCAGCGGCATCCGCGCGCTCCGGGTCGAGTCACGCCTCTGCCGCCCGGTTCAAGTCCAGGACGTCCGGTTCCGCCTGCAGGAGGGCGTCGATGAGAGCGGCATCCGCGCGCTCTGCATCGAGTCGATCCTCTGCCGCCTGGTTCAAGTCCAGGACGTCCGGTTCCGCCTGCAGGAGGGCCTCGATGGCAGCGGCATTCGCGCGCTCCGCCTCAAGTTGAGCCTCCGCCGCCCAGTTCACATCCACGACATCCGGTTCTGCCTGCGGGAGAGCCTCGATGGCAGCGGCATGCGCGCGCTCTGCGTCGAGTTGAGCCTCTGCCTCCCGATCCTCCTTTAGTATCGCCAGGTTGAACCGCTGGTCCGCCTGCACCATGGGGGACTCGGACGCCGGCATGAAGTCGACGTCCATCGTCTCATACCCATCGGGGGCCTTCTGCGCCACGACCTCCGCCATGAACATTGGATCGGCTTCCTCCTCCTCGTAGCTTGGCTCCAGAGAACTCGGGGATTGGCCCGCCACAAAGCGAGCTTGGGAACGGAGGTCTGTGGCGCCGACCGCCGCCGCGATTTCTGTGCGGCGCTCCGGCGTCAGCATCTTGTAGTAAGTGATCTTGCGGCGCACCATGGATTTCCAGCGAACTAGGGGACGCTTGATGCGGGCTAGGGGATCGAAAGGTGGGGGAATGGGCTGGAGATTTGGTGTGGTTTTAGGGCAGTGGCTGGCGTAGGCCGAGAAGTGAAGGTTCTGGTGTGAATAGTGGTTTCGGTGACGACTGGTCAATCAGTTTTGACTGTACATCGCTCTTGTCGCGTTCGCATTGCAGCCCGGCACGCTGGACCCTCCATGTCGCTCATCGAATGGAACGCGCTTCATCTTGCGTTTTCGCTCGCTTGTGGGACCGCAGTTGAGAGCAAACCAACGTCCCTCCCCCTCCCCCGCCCGCGTCATTTATTATACCACCACTCCATCCGTTTTATGCAGGGTAAATAAAAACATAGGGAGTTTACTACGTATGAGGATCCCCTGACGTGGCCGAACCCATTGAGTAACTGACATGCGGGGCCTAGCAAGCATGGGGTCCACCAGTAAGTGACCGAAAGGGAGGGTAAGGCAGGGATACCTACGTCAGAGGATCCACTTCCACTATACTACTTTGACCAAATGTTAGAGTAATAATATATGACATGTAACTTACACAAATGTTAGAGTATTAATATATGATATGCAACTTACACAAAGCATACAAGGTCTAATGCGTTTTTTGAGGCTAACTTTGACCAAATGTTAGAGTGATAATATATGACATGCAACTTACACAAAGTATACGGTCAAATTCGTATGTGAAAGGAGTTTCCAATGATATAATTTTCACATTATACATCTCATGTACTATTAATCTTGTCAATAGTCAAATTGGAAACCATCTCGAGTACAAATCTAGGAGTACGTATGAATCTAACAATATTGATTGGGCGTTGTTGAATGTTGATACCTTTTTGATCAAAGTAGAGATACTTTGACTACACATAAAACTTATATGTAAACAAGAAAGGATAGGAGGGAGTATATTGTACGTTCAAAAACGAAACGAACATTGAATACCCTTTATATATGATTTGTGGATGCTATGATCACTGGTTCAAAATTTTTAATCCGCCTTAGGTATCACGTGCCCCCACTCGTTCCCTCTCGATTTCATCTCGAGGTCCGGAGATCTATTGAAAGAGGACTAGGGTGGGTACATGCGAATGATACTCGGCGGAATGTTCAAATGAGGCATGCGGGAGGATGGACTCGACTGGAGGGCGACATGGTCGATGGAGAAGAGGGTTGGAGAGGAATGAGAAATAAGCAAACGCCACATGATTATACTTGAACGGCTCAAATAAACAATAAGTTGTCTCGCTTGGCCTACATAGTGAAAGGCCTAATGCGCAACGCGGAGCACTGACGCTCGAATATGGCCGGGAAAACAGGGAAACCGACATGTGGGGCACACCCGTCGGGACGACGTAGCGCAGACTAGTCCAATGGAGGAGCTGGCCCACGACCTCCTCACCACCGACAACCGTTCATGTGGGTCATTGGGGCCAACAACAGGGTGCAGCTCTAGCATCGCCTCTGGACACGGCGACCGCGGTGAGCGACACGCTCATATCATCGCTAGACACAGTCGGTTTCAATGTGCCGAGGATGGCGTTAGTGCTGTCGCACGACCAACGGTATGTTTGGCTTGTGCCCAAGGTTGCCCCATCAAAGCATTGGGTAGCCAAAATTTTGGTTGAGGTATTGGTTGCCCATGATTTGGCTGACACTGGCAAGAAAAATGAACTAGAGTTGGCTAGAGTTCATTGGCATGCCAAAGAAATGGCAACCATCCAAACAAAGACCAATCTTTGGGTCATAACCAAAATTTTGGTTGAGGTATTGGTTGCCCATGATTTGGCCGACATTGGCAAGAAAAATGAACTAGAGTTGGCTAGAGTTCATTGGCATGCCAAATAAATGGCAACCATCCAAACAAAGACCAATCTTTGGGTCATGACCAAAATTTTGGTAAGGTGCACTTTGGCCACAATCCAAACACACCCCAACACCCGGCTCGTCGAGGATGCACGGGGCGCCGCGACGCGTCCGCGAAGTGGTGTAGCGCGGCCAACTACATCCTCTGGACCTGAGACCATGCCGGGTCGTCTTGCTTTTTCAATGACATGCGGGGATCGCATGTGAGAAAAAGGCATCTCCAACGTTGCCACGACTGCAGCTGACTACCCTGGCACACCAAAACCCCCGTCCCTCGCGCCGTCGCGCGGTGCGTTCCCAGCCGGCGCCAGCTGCCCGCATTCGTGTCGTCCATTCGTATGTTGTTGTTAAGAGGCTCGGTGTTCGAGGAACCAACGTCGGCGACTTAATGACGCACCAGGACGCTTGGCCTCACCAGAATGCGCTACTTAAAGCGGCAACGCCCAGCTAACCTCCACACCATAGCGCATCGTCCTCCTACCTGGCACCACATCTGCCATGACCGCAAGTGCGAATGCTCTGCGGGAGAGCTTGTCTTCGGGGATGAAGCTCGAGGTCGTCGCCCTTGCTCAAGTCGCCTCTCGCGACGCAATAGCGGTGTAGACGGACGCGGACGCGACCGCACAAGCGGTGGCCATGCTGGCGGCCGACGACGGGAGCACCGTCAGCCACGTGTCCTACTTGCCGCCGTCCAACGTCCGGCACCGCCGAGGTCGGGGACTCCTCCGAGGATGAGTAGGGCATCGGAGGTGGCAGGGCATGGTGTTCCAATTGGTCGGTCTGTATCCCGTGTTCTACTCTTCCTCGCCGGAGACCGCACCTTCACTTCACGGGTCTTGAACCCTGCCCCCATACATACAGATCGCAGATGGAGGACGTCAGTCGCCGCCGTAGAATAGGTTTAGGGTCGGGTTTCTTTTATTTTTCTGTCCAATAAAAGTTCGAAATGTAATGAAAATCTGCCGTGTTTGCATTAATCTCGGCCGGTGTATATGAACTTTCACTATAATATACATATTGTAGGAGTAGTAGCAAGATGCCCATGCGTTGCACGGAAGATCAAGATCTTGTGGGAGAAAAGGACGAACGAGGGAAAACCTTATCTGCAAATGTGGAGAGGAATGCGGTAAATTGTCATAGTTTCCTTCCTATCCGTTAGATATAGATCGGACGTCCTCTATTGCAGGATGATAGGCACACCATCATCACCAACTCTGCTTTTTATTGAACCGAGACAAATCTAACATGCAAAGTAAAATAAACACATAGGGTCTATACATACACAAATTATCTTAGACACTCCAATAGTACGTCCACTACACATTCACGCATTTCACATCTTTCTACATCTACGGGAACCTACGAAAGGGTTAACGTAAATTGCCTCTCTCTCTCCTCCCCTGATTTTCATGGTGGTGGGCCCCTCCCTCCCCCCAATCTACAATCAACAGCTCACACGTTTCACATTACGTTAATTACGTAACTGGGATTATGTAGGTGTTGCATTACTCGTCCTAAAAAACCCAACTAAGCCAACCTCCCAGCATATCGCGCGGGAAAAGACCCGGCCGTGCCGTTTTAGTCGGGATTACCGGATTACTAATAGTAGTATCGATGGATCGCGCGAAGCAACAAACTTTTTTTAGGGGGTGAAGCACCTAGTTTAAAAGGAAAAAAGGCGGTACACTCACAGCACTCCTGACGCGGTCGCATTGCACCCCACACACGTTCGGTCCTGCACACGGCTCATGCAAACGGAACGTGCTTCGGCTTGCCTCTTCACTGACACGTGGGACTACACTTGGAGAAACCGACCATGCGCCAAACTCCCCCCGCCCACCGCGCGAAAATCCTCCCCCCCCCCCCCACACACACCCAAAAATTCCCCCCAAATCCGATTCAACCGCCCTTCGGCCAACTAGCCAATAATATTCCCCAAACCCCCCTCCCCCCTGTCCCCCTCCACTCCATTCGCTCCGCCAAAGCCGCCCTCCCCACCGTGCCGATACGTCGGTGCCGCGGTTTGCCGATCCTCTCGCTCCCACGGTACGCTCTCGTAGACTGCCGTCCTCTAGCCGCGCCGCCACTTCTGGCTACGTTCTTGTGAAGGCGCACGAAGGTCAGCGCCGCCACTGCTGGCGACGTTCGTGTGGAGACGCACGGCGGTCAGCTCTCCCACGGTACGCGCATTCTAGACTGAGGCCCCGTTCATTTCGGTGTAGCGCTGAATGTTAGCTGATAGACGCTGTTAATCTCACTGTTTGCTGAAGTAGTTTACTGTCAATATGCTCTGCTTAAGAAGCTTCCTTGCCCTGTTCTGCACTCAATCTGCTTAGCTAAGATGGCATGCCAAGGCCAATTAGTTGCTAAAATATCCTGCCATATATTTATTGTGACGTAGATTGCCATGGTCTAGTAGCCAATCTGTTAGGTGAAATAGCTCTACACCGTTTTATACTCGATCTTTGTTGCTGCGATGGCCTTCGATAGTTCGATGGCTGTGTGCTCGGCCTCATTGACTGCTGAAACAGCCTGCCATAATTTGGCACTCAAATCCGTTTGCTGAATTAGCTTTACATATATTTCGTTACTTAGATCTGCTCGTCCAAATATCTTGCCATAGCTTTAGACATCGACCTACGTATTTTTTTCTAGACTTCATAAAAAAGCATATATGTTTTTCCTGTAATATCTAGTAGAAGAACTAATTTTGTATGTCTAATAGATGGACAGGACTTGGATAACTTCTGCTCGAAGATTCTCTGCTGCATATGTCGAGGGGGTTGAAAACTTCATGAACTTTATCAGAGCTAAGTACGGTGGTCCGAAATCAGATGTACTCTGCCCGTGTAGCAGTTGTATGAATTCAGTTACAAGACCCCAGTCAACTGTGCAAAATCATCTACACTTGTATGGGATGTTGGTCACATATACTAGGTGGGTTCATCATGGTGAAGCTGTGAACGTCAATGTTATTGACTATGTGGAAGCAGCAGATCACCATCTTGATCTGCCTGATTCTCAGGTGGAAGAGGAGGAGGTGGTGGTGGTGGCGGAGCCAGTGAGTTTGACCAACATTGAAACAATGCTACGAAATACTCGTGCATTCCGTGAACTTTCACTTGCAGAAGAAAAACGGTGGGCCCGCATGTTGGAACAATGCAACGTTGCTGTCACCCCAGGAAATAAGCTGTCAGTATTCTCAGCTATGGTCACCTTTCTTCAGGTGAAGACATCTGAGCGGATGACCAACAAATCATTCGATGCGATGTTGGCTGCTTTCCGTGAATCTTTCCCAGATGCGTTTGAGCTGCCACACACCTACAGTAAAATGAAGAATTTCCTTCGTGCAGTTGGAATTGGATATGATATGATCCATGTTTGTAAGAATAATTGTGTTCTATTCCGGAAGGATTATGCCAACTTAAGTGAATGCCTGAAATGCAAATCATCAAGATGGAAAGATGGCGATGCTGTGAAGAGGATTCCTCATAATGTTCTGAGACATTTTCCAATTACACCAAGATTGAAGAGGTTGTTTCATGATGTTGAAACAAGAGAGGATGTACTGTGGCATTCTAGGAACCAGGAGTACAGAGATCAGAATGTAATGAGCCATCCATTACGGGAGGCTGGAAATCTTTCAAGACGAGGAGGGATGCATTTTGCCCAGAAAATGGGCTATAAGTAATAAGAAATGGGCTATAAGTAATAATAAATGGGCTGTAAAATGAAAAAATACAGCAAACAGGCAATTAGTTCCAAAATAATGTTTTCTTTTGGATTTTGATATTTTAAATTTCATTGTTTTTGTGCGGGTAAAATTTCATTGAATTTAAATTAAGGTATATTTAGATTTAAAATTAATTTGAATCTGGCTAGAAATTTCGGGTTGTATGCTGTTTGGGACAGATTTGGAGGCTGACTTGTGGGCCTACTAGGTTGATGTGTACTTTGGCTTTGTCAACTTAGTCCACAAACGATTCTAGCAGCAGTGACCGTTCGATGTTAATCCAATGGCCGTGTTGCTTCTTCAATATCTGATCTTCTTGCTCCACCGCCCAAACCAGCTCCGGTGGGACTGCCTGCTCCCGCCTCCCGTGGCCGGCTGTGCTGCCGCACAGGCCGCACCGCCCCACCCTACTTCATTGCTGGCCAGGCCATTCCTCTACTCACCCACACCTCCTGTTATTTTTCGGCGACGGTAGCCGGACCAGTAAACCCTCGTACTCCCCACCGCGTGGGCAACCATTGCCGAGTCTTCCCCGGCTCCGTCTCGTTCCCTTCCTAGGCCTCGCCGTCGTCCACCGCCATGGTGCTCTCGGCGCGGCCTGGTCAACGTGGTCAACGAATGACATCCATCGGCCGTGGACTGTACGCGCAAAAGAATGATTCCTCCACCTGATAGCTGGGACCCACCTGAAGGGCCTCTGTATTTCGCAAAAAAAAAATTCCCCCCGCTGACTTGTCGGACCCACCAGCTATATCTTCGCACGCAAGGAAGTGCCTCCTTATTACGCACAAAAAAATGAATAGCCCCCTGCTAGCTGGGACCCACCATAGTGGGAGGATGACTTGTGGGCCAACTAAGTTGACGGGGACGGAGGGCTTTGTCAACTTAGTCAATATGAACGATTCTAGCTCAAGTGACCGTACGATGTCCATCCAACGGCTGTAGTGCTTCTTCAACCTTTGGTCTTCTTGCTCCAGCCGCCCAAAGCAGCGCCGGTCGTGCCGCATGCTCCTGCCTCCCATGGCCGGCTGTGCTGCCGCGGAGGCCTCACCGTCCCCTACTATTCCCACCGCTGGCCAGGCCCTGCAGCGACGGCAGCCTCACACCGCAGCAGAACCAGTGAACCCTCGTACTCCTCTTCGCGCGGGCTTCCACTGCCACGTCTTCCCCGGCTCCGCGTCGTCCCCTTCCTAGGCCTCGCCGTCATCCACCGCCGTGGTGCTCTCGGCGCGTCCTGGTCAACATGGTCAAGGAACAACTTCCATCGGACGTGGACTGTACGTGGAGAGGCTGACAGCTGGGTCCACGGCCGCAGCAAGGAAGTGCCTCCTTATTACGCGGAAAATAATGATTCCTCCACCTGACAGCTGGGACCCACTGTACGGGCCACTGTTTTTCACGGAAAAAACGTTTCCCCCTGACTGCTGGGATCCACCAGCTTCATCTTCGCACGCAAGGAAGTGTGTCTGGGCAACAAAAAAACGATTCGTCCCCCTGACTGCTGGGACCCACCAGCTACACCTTCGCACGCAAGGAAGTGCGTCCGAGAAAAAAAAATGATTCGTCCCCCTGACTGCTGGGACCCACCGGCTACATCTTCACACGCAAGGAAGTGCGTCCGGGCAAAAAAAACGATTCGCCCCCCTGACTGCTGGGACCCACCAGCTACATCTTCGCAGGCAAGGAAGTGCGTGATAGTCGGGACCCACCTGGTCGAAGCGTACGTAGCGTTGTCATTCTGGTCGCGAACGTGTACGTACATACTGGTCGATGTAGAGGCGCGCACGTGTCGTAGTAGAGGCGCGCACGTAGCATGTACACGTACGTACAGCGGCCAGGGTGCAAGAAAGAAAATACGGTCACGTATGTGTACATACGGGCGGGGTCTCGAACGCCTACTCGCGCATACGTACGGCCAGGGCTCATGTACATGGCTGGGTCGGAACGGAGAAACAGCGTCGTCGTCGTGTTCATGTGGAGGAAACGGAATGCGTCGTGTTCATGGGGAGGCAACAGAATGCGTCGTGTTCATGGGGAGGCAACGGAATGCGTCGTGTTCATCGGGAGGCAACGGAACGCATGGGAGCCAACCGGCTGGGTCGGAACGGAATACGTGGTCGTGTTCATCAGGAGGGCTTGGACGGAACAGGCGATGGAAACGAAGCTTGGCGTACCGCAAAACGGAGGAAACAGACCTCCTATGTTCGGAACGGGGTCCTGTTGATCGAGAGGGGTGTGGCGTACCGCAAAACGGAGGAAACGGACCTCCTACGGTCGAAACGGGGGTCATGTTGATCGGGAGGGGTGTGGCGTACCGCAAAACGGACGAAACGGACCTCCTACGGTCGAAATGGGGGTCCTGTTGATCGGGAGGGGTGTGGCGTACCGCAAAACGGACGAAACGGACCTCCTACGGTCGAAACGGGGGTCCTGTTCATCGGGAGGTGTGTGGCGTACCACAAAACAGGACTCCACAGGATACTGTTCTTCTCCACCGTCGACCTCCTCCAGCCTCCATGGGCTACCGTCGACCTCCTCCAGCCTCCATGGGCTCCTGTTCATCCAGCCTCCACCGCGCGCTACTCCACCGGCTACTGTTCAACCACCCCTCCACGGGCACCCCTCCACCGTCTACTGTTATCCAGCCCTCCACACCACGGGGTCCTGTTCATCCAGAGGCAACGCCACCGCTCACTGTTCATCCAACCCCCCCTTCCCCCCCTCCCCCCCCCCCCCCCCCCCCGCAATGCTCACTGTTCATCCAATCGATCGGCTTCAGTTAGCAGCAGTAGCGAAGGAATCGCTCGATCGGGTTCAGTTAACAGCCATCGATCGGTCGCTCGGGTTCAGTAACGCGTAGCCTACAGTGCAATCGCTCGGGTTTAGTTAGAGCCCAACGCCTCGCTCGGGTTCAGTTAGAGCCAATGCCTCGCACACACATGCATACGTGTATGAGAGAAACGCGCATCGCTCGGCCCCCGACCTCCCACCGTAACCGGGAACTCCCCGAAATTTTCCTCCCCCTCGCCTCTACAAAGGTTTTTTCCGTCATGGACGGCCCAAAGAATGTCATGCAGCTGCGTCTCCGGCCCGCCCAGGATGAAAAACCCATTTTCTGCCATGATTTTTTTTCATAGAAATAGGAGCCCACCACATCTATGATGATACTGGGTTTTGTCACAATTATCATCATAGAAGTATCATATGTATGACAGAAAAAAAATTCGTTCGGCCAAAAATGTCATGGATGTGTCTTTTTTTGTAGTGCTCTTTTCCGACCCAAGGTTAATTCATGTTATCCCTTGCGGATGCAGCGGCGGTGACGCTCGGTGTCATTACCTCCATGGGGGCACCGTTTGGCTAGGAGAAGTTGTTGTGTGGTGCCATGTGGTTAATTCCATCTCCTGACCCCCCCCCCCCCTCCCGGACGAATGTCCAAAATCTGCGTGATTGGACGGCGGCGATGACTTGTGCGTTGTACCCTTCATGAAGGCGCCGTCTGGGGAGGCTTGGGTGTTCGGGAGAGGACTCAGGCGGAAGGGAAGGGACCAGTGGCAGCAGGTGGTGTTTGCGAAGGAGGAGCGGCGTATCTAGCACGTCCACAATGGCAGGTCTCAGCGGCATGGAGTAGCGGGGTCTCGCTGGTGGGCGCGTGATGATGGACGAGCGTAGGATGGTGGCGTTGTCTGGCGTTGACGGCAGCTAGACCGGGTAATGTAGATGCAGCAGTACAACACTGAGGATGGATTGGTGGCAGGTGGCTGTGGCGGCCTCATACCCGGCAGGCGTCCTGGTTGGAGAGTGCGCCGGACTGGTGGATACCCCATACCCAGCAAGTGTCCTGGTTGGGACCTCAGGTCTTAGATGTTAGGTTTTGCTGTGAGGTCTGTTTGGTATTAGGCCCAGACTATCAGCATCACTTCATCAATTGGATAGGAGTAGCGACAGATGTTGCCAAAATGATGGCTTTAGTCTTACTGTTGTATTACTTTGTAAGGTCTTTTTTTGTGGAAAAACTTTCAATCTATTCATCTTCATCATGGCAGTACAACAAACACCAGAAATAAAAATTACATCCAGATCCGTAGACCACCTAGCGACGACTACAAGCATCGAAGCGAGCCGAAGGCGCGCCGCCGTCATCGCCCCTCCATCACCAGAGCCGGGCACAACTTGTTGTAGTAGACAGTCAGGAAGTTGTCGGGCTAAGGCCCCATAGGACCAGCACCCCAGAACAGCAACCGCCGCCGATGAAAAATAACGTAGATCGGAAGGATCCAAACCGAAGACACACGAACGTAGATGAACAACGACGAGATCCGAGAAAATCCACCAAAGATAGATCTGCCGGAGACACACCTCCACACGCCCACCAACGATGCTAGACGCACCGCCGGAACGGGGGCTAGGCGGGGAGACCTTTATTCCATCTTCAGGGAACCGCCGCCATCTCGCCTTCCTGAGTAGGACACAAACCCTAACAAGATTGAAAAAAACAAATAAAAACGGAGCCCTCCCGCCAGCCCATGCCAAGATCCACCGTGCCTCCATGGCCTTAGGGCCACCGGAGACGAGGCGGACCTGCGCCGGCGCCGGCGAGAGGCACGAACCCTAGCTTCCTTTCTTGGAGGAGGAGGAGGAGGCAGAGTCCGACTTTCTAAGGTCTTGTGTGAATAATTAATAAAGTGGCTATGTGCATCGTCCAGATGCAGAGGCCGGAGGTCCTCCTCCTTTTCTAAAATAATAAAAAAACACCAACTGGTTCCAAAGGCCAGTGAGATAGACACATATATGGAAATGTAATAGGGAGCCTGAGTTGGCCGAAACATGACTCCCTATGCTAATGGTCGCTTCTGCGCTGTGATGTTGTGACGCGCTTCTTCTTATGGTACACAGTTAAATGTCACCCGATCTAGCTGCTCCTTGCTGGGTATCAGAATCACAAATTTATCAGTCGACACAATTGTTATCCATATAAACTCCGTTTCAAAATAAGTAATTCAAATTTGTATTAACTTTGTACTAAAGCTAGTACAAACTTGAGTCGCTTATTTTGGGATAGAGGAAGTATATAGGAATGCAAGTTTCTAGAGGATATGTATGGATCATCCACTCAATCCATCTTTTGGCAGGCTCAGAATGGAGGTACGTACACACGGCAGAACTGCCATCATCCATACATCTTGCTTAGAGCATCTCCAATAGTTAAAATACCTAATTTTTGGACCGTCTATTAGAAATGTAAAAATACCTAACTTTTGGACCGGGGCAAAAAACGTTGCTCCAACAGACGGTCCATATGCAAAAAAATTGGACCACGGCCTCCTCGTGATATAAAATCCAACATCTCGCAATGCAAATATACATCACGAGATGCATATGGTCCAAAACCAGCCGCCACCCGCAAACGCCCAACCGCCACTTCATTTCCGTTGCCGCCCGCGCCCGCCCGCGACCCGCTGGCCGGAATCCGCCGCCGCGACCGCCCAAAACCTCGCCGTCGCCCGCATCACCACCCCACATCCCCGCCGCCGCCCTCCGCCGCCGTCGCCCATCTCGCCTCCCTGCCGCCGCCCGGACACCCCAACTCGGGAGGCAGCCGGTGCGGGATTCGGCCCCTCCGGTGGTCCGGCTACCGCGGTAGGCCTCCGCAGGGTCTCGAGCTGCCGTCGACCTGCTCCCGTCGGCCGTGAGCCTGTCCACGGACGTTGCACCAGCCGCACGACGACCGCCGCACCAATCCTTCCGCCCGGCTGCCGAATTTGTCTTCGCCGCCCGCCGAGCTCCTCTTGGCCGGCCTCCAACCTATTTTGTTATCACCACCGCCGTTCGGAGCCGTCCGCAGCCGTAAGCAGCAGCCAATCCATCCGGCGGCCATCTTCCTCCACCGCGCGCACAAGGTGTTCGACGGAATTCCTCAAGGTAAAAAAATGACAAAACTTGATGTTTTAACTCGGGATTGGATAGTATGTTTGACGGTGGTCGTGTGCATTGTAGATGAGCTCGGTTGACTCCTCTTTCGTGGATGATTCATCGTCGGACGAGGAATTTGATTTCCATGAAGAAGAGGAGATTGCTATGCTAGTGGCCATGCACAAGAGGAAGAAACCGAAGCACGGTGGTTCCGTTTATGGTCGTACGTTCATTCGGAGAGAACGGATTGATGCGCACAAACGGTTGGTGCGCAACTACTTTGCATCATCACCTATGTTGGGGATATAACTATTTGTGTAAGCCGCCCGAGAGGGGCCGGGTTATGCAAATAAGGATTCATCAAAAGAAGCCCAAGACCAAGCATGAAGATGGCAGTTCAATAAAGGGTCTAAAGCCCACATGCGACTTAAGTCCCGTAGTGGTAAACCGCCCTAATGGCATGACTTGTATCATAAGGTAGAATTAACTGGTCACCGAGCCGGAAACTGTTTATGAGCCGGCCGGGACTCTATAGGCCGCAGGGCGTCCACCCGTGTATATAAGGGGACGACCTGCTGGCGGCTTAGGGCAAGAAACATCTCATCGAGAGCCGGGCATAGCGTGTCTCGCTCCCTGGTTATCGAAACCTCAGTAATACCAACCCAACTAGACGTAGGCTTACCTTCACCATAAGGCGCCGAACTAGTATAAAACCTCTCTCGTGTCCCTCGTCCCGTTAACCCCTTTAAGCTTCCTAGTTGTGATGGCTCCACGACTAAGTCCTTGCAAGAGGACATCTGGCGTGACAATTCCACGACTGTTGGTGCCCACCGTGGGGCCAGCGCACAGTGGATTTGAGTTCTTGAAGGGCAACTTTGAAGGGCTCAAGGGATGCACGGTTAGCCGGATGACTAAAAGTCTTTGCGGCAAGATCTACATCGACGACGAAGGCTGGGGCCCCGAGGCCGGCTCAATTGAGTACGGGTACCGGGTCACCTTTGGCGGAATTCACGTCTTCATCGGCCGGATTGGTGAGCCGGGCCCTGAGCCGGACAACTGCACCGATCTCATCGAGACGGCTCAGCGTGCAAGACCCGCCCGAGCTTAACCCGTCGTGAAGCGTGCCTTCGTGGGTTGCATCCACGGAGGAGAACTTTCTGAAGGATCTGTAGATGGTGGTGAGACGGCCGTCCACTCCGATGGCGACTCGTCCACTGGTGAAATAGATTCGATGTATCAACTGCAAGATGGCAGGCTTGGGGGCTGTTCCGATGGCAGCAGTATTCCGGACCCCTTTGAGCCGCCAAGCTGCATAGGGGTCTTCATGGCTGGTACTCAACCCGGTCAAAACTCTACAGCCGCGGCAGCAATAACGTCCGGGTCAGGAGCGGCCGGGGCAGGAGGCCCTGTGCACCCGCCGGCTCAGGTACTGATGGATCTCTTGGATAAGCTGACGGCCCTGTTAACCACCACAGTTATTCCTGCAAATCAAGATGAGCATAATGCAGAGGTGGCACAGGTGCGTGAGGAAATAGCTCGGGCCAAGGGGGCCTTAGCAGCTGAGGACACCAGGTTGGCCACTGAATGGGCGGCTTTGGATGCACGGGTGCAGCAGCTCCAGTCAGAGGCTTTCCAGCTTACGATGAGCCTGAACGCATCTAACGAGGTGATGAGGAGGAGACACCAGAAAACTCAATCCCGTTTGCCTCCGATTTATGATCCTCGGAACCTTTTTGCTACACCCGGAGCCGGCCCTAGTAACCCGCCAGAAGCAAATCAGTTCATGACATCCGGAGCAGGGGGGCCGGTTCAGCCTCGGGTGATGGCACCTCCTCATGGCAACATGGCCCCGCCCCAATACGTACCAACACCACCGGGTCACTTATCTAACCCCATGGAGAACTTGATTGCAGCATCAGCATGTTTGGCGGCTCTCCCAGTGGACAGTGACGATCCAATAGCGGTGGAGACGCGAAGGATCAGAGAACTTGTCTACACGGCTCTGGCTCAGCAGGAGGCTTATTCCTACAGTCGGAACAGGATTCATTCAACTCCTCGCCCAAGCTGGAGCCCGAGTTACAGCAGGCACATGGAATCAGAAGCCTTGTCAAGCAACGCCCAATGCCATAACCAGCCCGGCGGTTATAACCCGGTATAGGACCGGATACGTCAGGAGGACGAGCGGGCGGCTCAACTGGCGGCTCAGCTGACGGCTCATCAGGCCCCCCCCAGATTATCCGATGACTTCTGTTGAGGCAGGAGTAGCCACCAAAACCGGCGGTGTTCCTTGTTTGGTGCCGGCTCTATGTAATGTGCGTCTGCCCACGGACTTCAAAGGACCCAGAAAAGTGCCAAATTATACGGCCGACTTACAACCCGGAGCGTGGATCGAAAGCTATGAGATGGCGATGGAGCTGTTGGAGGTCAGTGACGCAGCGATGGCTAAGTACTTCACCATGATGTTGGATGGAACGGCCCGATCTTGGTTAAAGGGCCTGCCGCCTAACTCCATCGACTCATGGGCAGACTTAAAAGCTCGGTTCATTCAGAACTTCAAAGACACCTGTAAGCAGTCCATGTGAATTGTTGACTTTACTAACTGTAAGCAAGAGGAGGGTGAATCTACCACTCATTGGGTGCGGCGGGTCAAAGAGATAATACATTCGTCTGACAAGATGGATGCCGGTTCTGCAGTTCTAATGTTGGAGAAGAATTGCCGATTTGAGCCACTGAGACAGAAGCTGGGGCGCCTCAAGCGTGATTGTAATGATATGGGTATGCTGATGGCGGCTTTAGTCAAATACGCCGATTCTGATAGTACCAAGGATCCCGCGTCTGATGAGGAAAGGACAGGGAAGGGAAAGAAGAACGGAAATGGAAAGGGTCAACAGCATAACCCAACGAATCAAGGAGGCAATAAGCGTAAGGCCAAGGGTAACCCGGATTTTATGGCCAACGCCAATGCACAAGGTAACAATCAGTGACGCAAGGGAAACCGCCCCCTCGATCTGGCGGGTCAGGTCCGTCTCTTGAGCAGTTACTCAATGAGCCCTGCCCGAGAAACGGCACCCGGGAGAGGCCGGCCACTCACTTATGGAAGGATTGCGCGATCATGAAGGCTTTCAAGAATTCCAACATGTTCGACGGTAATCATGGGTCAGGTGGTGGCTCAAGTGCCGGCGGCTTTCATGGCCCGGGCGGTGGTTTTAATTCCGGCTTTCAGGGGAATCAAGGCAGCTATAATCAGCAGCAATATGGTCAAGGAGGGCTGCAGCAACAGTCGGGTTATCAAAGTAACCCAAAGCAACTAAATAGTGGACTGTATCATGTGTTCACCACTAGCTTATGCAAACGTGACCGGAAGATTCATAAGAGGGCGGTGAATTCTATTGAACCGACAGTCCCCCGTTATTTGAGGTGGTCAGAGCAGCCAATTGTCTGGAGTAGGGAAGATCACCCTCCCCGGGTTGACAATCCGGGTCAGTTAGCCTTGGTGGTAGCACCTCAGGTCGGTGGATATAAATTCACCAAGGTACTCATGGACGGAGGTAGCAGCATCAACATCCTCTATTACGAGACCTTTCGACGCATGGGTTTGACTGACAAAAATTTAAAAACATCCAACACCGTTTTCCATGGAGTGGTGCGTGGTAAGTTGGCGTACCCGGCCAGTAAGATTGAATTGGAGGTGGCCTTTGGAGATGAGTATGATTCCAGGGATGAGAAATTAACTTTTGAGGTGGTCAAAATCAAGAGCCCGTATCATGCTCTGTTTGGGCGGCCGGCTTATGCCAAGTTCACGGCTCGGTCGTGTTATGTTTATTTGCAGCTTAAGATTCCGGGTCAAAAGGGCACCATCACCATGCATGGGAGTCGAAAGATAGCCCTGGAATGTGAGGAAGGCGAGCGGCTTATGCCGAATCTGTTTGTGCGGCAGAGGAGCTGAAGTTTTACCAAGATAACGTTGACCCGGCGGATATGACCTCTCTGAAGAAGCCAACCACAGAGCATGACCTGGCGATGAAGTTTAAGTCGGCTGCTGAAACCAAGCTTGTTGATTTTACCCCAGGTGATTCGTCTAAGCAGTTCAGGATCAGTGCCAATTTGGATCCTAAATAGGAAAGCGCGCTCATTGAGTTCATCTGTTAGAACCGGGACATCTTTGCATGGAAACCTTCTGACATGCCGGGTGTACCGAGAGAACTTGCTGAGCACACTCTTAATATTGATCGAAAGTTGAAGCCGGTCAGGCAGTTTCTTCGGCGGTTCAACGAAGAGAGACGGAAAGCTATTGGTGAGGAGGTGGCCCGGCTCTTGGCGGCCGGGTTTATTGTTGAAGTTTTTCACCCACAGTGGTTGGCTAACCTGGTGCTTGTACTTAAAAAGAACGGTACTTAGAGGATGTGTGTGGATTACACGGACTTGAATAAAGCCTGTCCGGCTGGTCCTTTTGCTCTTCCCCGTATTGATCAAATCATTGATGCTACGGCAGGTTGTGAGCGTTTGAGCTTTCTGGATGCTTACTCTGGTTATCATCAGATCAAAATGGCAGTTAAGGACCAGGAGAAGACAGCTTTCATTACTCCGTTTGGAGCCTTCTGCTATGTTTCTATGCCTTTCGGGCTCAAGAGTGCCCAGGCGACGTACCAGCGGTGTGTACAGAACTGTCTCCACGATCAGATTGGGCGCAATGTTCACGCTTACGTGGATGACATAGTGGTGAAGTCCAGAGAAAAGGAAACCTTGATATCTGATCTAAAGGAAACCTTTGATAATCTCCGGGTTTATAAGATGATGCTTAACCCGGCCAAATGTGTGTTTGGTGTGCCTGCAGGCAAGCTTTTGGGTTTTCTGGTCTCCAACAGAGGCATTGAAGCTAATCCGGAGAAGATCAAGGAAATTACCTCTTTGGCTAAGCCGGCGTGTATTAATGATGTTCAGCGACTGGCGGGTCGTGTGGCTGCTTTAAGCCGGTTTATAAGCCGGTTGGGTGAGAAGGCCTTACCACTGTATCAGATGATGAAGAAAACAGACACTTTTGTCTAGAGTGATGCTGCTAATACTGCCTTTGAAGATTTAAAGAGACAGTTATCTGAGCCGTCGGTCCTTGTGGCTCCCATTGGTAGAGAGCCATTGATGTTATATGTGGCTGCTAACTCACGTGCTGTCAGTGTGGCAATCGTGGTGGAGGGCAAGGAGGCTAGCAAGGAGCATCCGGTTCAACGCCCGGTTTACTACATCAGTGAGGTGCTCATTGAGTCTAAGGAAAGGTATCCACATTGGCAGAAGCTTGTTTACGGGGTGTTCATGGCAAGCCGGAAGCTGAAACAATACTTCCAAGGTCACCCTATCACCGTGGTAAGTTCTGCCCCCTTGGGAGACATCATCCAGAATAGAGAGGCCACAGGACGAGTCACCAAGTGGGCTATTGAGCTTGGGCCTCATGGCTTGAAGTACATGCCGTGTACTGCTATTAAGTCTCAAGCCCTGGTAGACTTTATCAATGATTGGACAGAGCTGCAGACACTTGAGGAGAAGCCGGATAACACATATTGGACTATTCACTTTGATGGGTCCAGGCAATTGGAAGGCTCGTGGGCTGGAGTCGTTTTAACTTCCCCTCGAGGTGACAAATTTTGTTATGTGCTCCGGCTCATGTTTCCTTGTACTAATAATGTAGTTGAATATGAGGCCTTACTCCATGGTCTTCGGATGGCCAAAGAGATGAATCTGAGCCGGGTAAGGTGCTTGGGCGACTCAGATCTCGTGGCTTAACAGGTGTCAGGCAAGTGGGACTCCAAGGATCCTCTCATGGCGGCTTACCGTCATGAAGTTGATGTTGTGGCTGGGCACTTCAAGGGTTATCAAGTGGAGCATGTTGATCGAAGGAAGAATGAGGCGGCTGATGCTTTGAGCCGGCTGGGATCTCAGCGTAAGCCGGTGCCACCTAACACCTTTTTGGATATTTTGCATAATCCTTCAGTTAAGTTACCCACAGAGGAAGACGTAGCTGTTCCAGACCCAGAAGCACAGTTGGTGGCGGCTCTTCACGTCATCCCGGATTGGACAGTGCCATATTTGGCTTACATGATCCGGGGAGAGTTGCCTGAGGATGAGACCTTGGCGAGACAAATCATCCGGCGATCTAAATCCATGACAATTGTTCATGGTGAGTTACATCATCAGAGTGTCACTGGAGCGGTTCAACGTTGTGTGTCACCTGTGGAGGGTCAGGAAATACTTCGTGAGATCCATGAAGGGGATTGCGGTCATCATGTTGGGTCAAAATCTCTCGTGGCCAAGGCTTTCCGTCACGGTTTCTATTGGTTGACGGCTCACGCTGACGCGGAGGATCTGGTCAGTAAATGTGACGGTTGTCAGAAATTCTCACGACGAGCTCATGTGCCGGCTCAAGAATTGAGGATGATTCCAATTACTTGGCCGTTTGCAGTCTAGGGGCTTGATATGGTCGGGCCCTTCAAAAGGTCTAAAGATAAAAAGACACACCTCCTGGTGGCAGTGGATAAATTTACAAAGTGGGTTGAGGCAGAGCCGGTCAGTAAGTGTGATGCAGCCACGGCGGTTCAGTTCATGAAAAAGGTGATCTTCGTTTTGGTTTTCCACACAGCATCATAACTGATAATGGCACTAATCTCTCCAAAGGTGCCATGGAAGAGTTCTGCCAATGAGAACATATCCGGCTTGATGTTTCAGCAGTTGCCCACCCTCAATCCAATGGTCAAGCAGAAAGAGCCAATCAGGAGATCTTGAAAGGTATAAAACCCTGGCTCTTGGTCCCCTTACAGCGGACGCCGGGTTGTTGGGTGGAGGAATTACCCTCTGTGATTTGGAGCATCAACACTACACCTAACAGGTCTACGGGTTATACACCTTTCTTCATGGTGTACGGAGCAGAGGCGGTCCTGCCAAGTGACATCCGTCATGACTCGCCCCGCGTGGCGGCTTACGTTGAGGCTGATAAAGAAAAAGCTCGTCAGGATGCACTTGACTTGTTGGATGAAGAGAGAGACTTGGCAATAGCCCACTCGACAATTTACCAGCAAGACCTGTGCCGCTACCACAGCCGCCGGGGTAGGTCCAGAACCTTTCAGGAAGGTGACTTAGTGCTCCGGCTCATCCAGGATCAGTCTGATATGCACAAGCTATCCCCCCCTTGGGAAGGACCCTTTGTGGTCAGCAAGAATCTGAACAACGGGTCGTACTACCTTATCGATGTTCGAGAGCACAAAGACTCACGTAAGTCGGAGGAAGAGACCCGCCGGCCGTGGAATATCGCCCATCTTCGGCCTTACTATACTTGAGCCACCGGCTCTCAGGATGTACATATTTCGACGATGTATATATTATGAAAAGCAATAAAGCAGGACCTCTGTCCTTTTTTCTACCCACAAAAGTTTACAATACTTTCTTATCATGTTGTTGAAACAACCAACAGGGAGCGGATCATATCTGAATCCGGCTTTCCCTTTGGTCCGGCTTATGATCATATCTGAATCTAGCCATGATCACTTGGGGATTTCCTGTTCAAACATAGGTCGTATTCGAACCAAAGAGAACATAGCTGTCGATACCCACTTGATCGGCATACTGCCAAACCCACTAGGGGGCTTCTTGATCATTTCTGAATCATAGCTTAACCCCTTTGGGTCTGACGTGGATCGTATTCGAATCAGCGTCATTAAACAACTTTTATGGTCACTTGGGGGCTTCCTGTTCAAACATAGGTCGTGTTTGAACCAAAGAGAACATAGTTGTCGATACCCACTTGATCGGCATCGCCAAAGCCACTGGGGGCTATATGATCGTATCTGAATCTTAGCTTAACCCCTTTGGAACGATTTTCTGATCGTATTTGAATCAGAAGCCTTTCAATTTTGTCTATTGTTCATCACACTTTGCAATCACAAGTATTTGACTATTCTGAGATCATTTTGAAAGCTTTTTTGGGTGGTCTTTATTCCACCGGTTTAATATTGATCAAATAAAAATGTTTGCGCATAAACAATCATTATATGTGCCAGGTTTCAGGATCAACAAAGTTTACCTTCATTGTTCGGGTCACATAAGCCGGCAAGGTAATAAAAGTATCATAGGTATGCTGTTACGATTGTGTCTAAAGGATATAATCGAGAACCAGCTTTTATGATTTTTTGATTCATAGTCTGGGTTATCAACACATTATGTGACCCCCTATGCGGTAAGTCGCCAAGGGATTTGTGTTTGTTCTATACGCAGGGCGATGCAAGCAATTTCTTTTAGGAAGCAGAAGACCAATATAAGTCGGAAGCATATAATGACGACAGCTTAAGAAAGTGTTGAGTACCGCAAGCATGTGCGAAGGCATGGCAAAAATCAAGTGTTTTTTACCCTATTACAAGACTCTCCCTACGTTTCACCAAGATCAATCTATGGAGTCAACTAGCAACGAGAGGAGAGTGCATCTACATACCCTTGTAGATCGCGAGCGGAAGCGTTCAAGAGAATGGGGATGATGGAGTCGTACTCGCCGTGATCCAAATCACCGATGACCAAGTGCCAAACGGACAGCACCTCCGCGTTCAACACACGTACGGTTGGGGAAGAAGTCTCCTCCTTCTTGATCCAGCAAGGGGAAGGAGAGGTTGAGGAAGATAGCTCCAACAGCAGCACAACGCCGTGGTGGTGGTGAAGCAGCAGTACTCCGGCAGGGCTTCGCCAAGCTCTTAACGGAGGAGGAGAGGTGTTGGGGAGGGAGGGGCTGTGCCTTGGATGTGGTGAGCAGCCCTCCCATGACCCCTCTATTTATAGGGGAAGGGGGAAGGGGGCCGGCCCCTCTATATGAGATCTAGAGGGGGGCGGCGGCCAAGGGGAGGGGGCTTGCCCCCCAAGCAAGGGGGGGCGCCCCCTTTAGGGTTTCCCCCAACCCTAGGCGCAATGGCCCTAGGGGGAGTGGCGCCCCAGCCCACTTGGGGCTGGTTCCCTTCCTCCTACAACCCTTAAGGCCCTCCGGGAGAGGTGGCCCCTCCCGGTGGACCCCCGGAACCCCTCCGGTGGCCCCGGTACAATACCGATATGCCCCCGAACCTTTCCGGTGACCGTATGACAACTTCCCATATATAAATATTTACCTCCGGACTATTCCGGAACTCCTCGTGACGTCCGGGATCTCATCCGAAACTCCGAACAACATTCGGTAATCACATATAAGTCTTCCTAATAACCCTAGCATCACCGAACCTTAAGTGTGTAGACCCTACGGGTTCGGGAGACACAGACATGACCGAGACGACTCTCCGGTCAATAACCAACAGCGGTATCTGGATACCCATGTTGGCTCCCACATGCTCCTCAATGATCTCATTGGATGAACCATGATGTCGAGGATTCAAGTAATCCCGTATACAATTCCCTTTGTCAATCGGTATGTTACTTGCCCGAGATTCGATCGTCGGTATCCCAATACCTCGTTCAATCTCGTTACCGACAAGTCACTTTACTCGTACCGTAATGCATGATCCCGTGACCAAAAACTTGGTCATATTGAGCTCATTATGATGATGCATTTCTGAGTGGGCCCAGAGATACCTCTTCATCATACGGAGTGACAAATCCCAATCTCGATCCGTGTCAACCCAACAGATGCTTTCGGGGATGCCTGTAGTATACCTTTATAGTCACCCAGTTAAGTTGTGACTTTTGGCACACCCAAAGCACTCCTATGGCATCCGGGAGTTACGCGATCTCATGGTCTAAGGAAATGATACTTAACATTGGAAAATCCTTAGCAAACGAACTACACGATCTTGTGCTAGGCTTAGGATTGGGTCTTGTCCATCACGTCATTCTCCTAATGATGTGATCCCGTTATCAATGACATCAAATGCCCATAGTCAGGAAACCATGACTATCTGTTGATCAACGAGCTAGTCAACTAGAGGCTCACTAGGGACATGTTGTGGTCTATGTATTCACACATGTATTACGATTTCCGGATAACACAATTATAGCATGAACAATAGACAATTATCATGAACAAGGAAATATAATAATAATCCTTTTATTATTGCCTCTAGGGCATATTTCCAACAGTCTCCCACTTGCACTAGGGTCAATAATCTAGTTACATTGTGATGAATCGAACACCCATAGAGTTCTGGTGTTGATCATGTTTTGCCCTAGGGAGAGGTTTAGTCAACGGATCTGCGACATTCAGATTCGTATGTACTTTGCAAATATCTATGTCTCCATCTTGAACATTTTCACGAATGGAGTTGAAGCGACGCTTGATGTGCCTAGTCTTCTTGTGGAACCTGGGCTCCTTGGCAAGGGCAATAGCTCCAGTGTTGTCACAGAAGAGAGAGATTGGCCCCGACGCATTGGGTATGACTCCTAGGTCGGTGATGAACTCCTTCATCCATATTGCTTCATGCGCTGCCTCCGAGGCTGCCATGTACTCCACTTCACATGTAGATCCCGCCACGACGCTTTGCTTGCAACTGCACCAGCTTACTGCCCCACCATTCAAAATAAACACGTACCCGGTTTGTGACTTGGAGTCATCCAGATCTGTGTCGAAGCTAGCATCGACGTAACCCTTTATGACGAGCTCTTCGTCACCTCCATATATGAGAAACATGTCCTTAGTCCTTTTCAGGTACTTCAGGATATTCTTGACCGCTGTCCAGTGTTCCATGCCGGGATTACTTTGGTACCTTCCTACCAAACTTACGGCAAGGTTTACATCAGGTCTGGTACACAGCATGGCGTACATGATAGACCCTATGGCTGAGGCATAGGGGACGACACTCATCTTTTCTCTATCTTCTGTCCTGGTCGGACATTGAGCTGAGCTCAATTTCACACCTTGCACCACAGGCAAGAACCCCTTCTTGGACTGATCCATATTGAACTTCTTCAATATCTTTTCAAGGTATGTGCTTTGTGAAAGACCTATGAGGCGTCTTGATCTATCTCTATAGATCTTGATGCCTAATATATAAGCAGCTTCTCCAAGGTCCTTCATTGAAAAACACTTATTCACATAGGCCTTCGTGCTGTCCAAAAGTTCTATATCATTTCCCATCAAAAGTATGTCATCCACATATAATATGAGAAATGCTACAGAGCTCCCACTCACTTTCTTGTAAACGCAGGCTTCTCCATAAGTCTGGATAAACCCAAACGCTTTGATCATTTCATCAAAGCGAATGTTCCAACTCCGAGATGCTTGCACCAGCCCATAAATGGAGCGTTGGAGCTTGCATACCTTGTTAGCATTCTGAGGATCGACAAAACCTTCTGGCTGCATCATATACAATTCTTCCTTAAGAAAGCCGTTGAGGAATGCCGTTTTGACGTCCATTTGCCATATCTCATAATCATAGTATGCGGCAATTGCTAACAACATTCGGACGGACTACAGCTTCGCTACGGGTGAGAAGGTCTCATCGTAGTCAACCCCTTGAACTTGTCGATAACCCTTAGCGACAAGTCGAGCCTTATAGATGGTAACATTACCATCCGCGTCCGTCTTCTTCTTAAAGATCCATTTATTCTCTATTGCTCGCCGATCATCGGGCAAGTCTGTCAAAGTCCATACTTTGTTTTCATACATGGATCCTATCTCGGATTGCATGGCTTCAAGCCATTTGTTGGAATCTGGGCCCGCCATTGCTTCTTCATAGTTCGAAGGTTCACCACTGTCTAACAACATGATATCCAGGATAGGGTGGCCGCACTACTCTGGTGCGGAACGTGTCCTTGTGGACCTACGAAGTTCAGTAGCAACTTGATCTGAAGTTTCATGATCATCATTGTCGGTGTCAAAACCGGCGGATCTCGGGTAGGGGGTCCCGAACTGTGCGTCTAGGCGGATGGTAACAGGAGACAAGGGACACGATGTTTTTACCCAGGTTTGGGCCCTCTATATGGAGGTAATACCCTACTCCTGCTTGATTAATATTGATGATATGGGTAGTACAAGAGTAGATCTACCACGAGATCAAGGAGGCTAAACTCTAGAAGCTAGCCTATGGTATGATTGTTGTTCGTCCTACGGACTAAAAACCCTTCGATTTATATAGACACCGAATAGGGTTAGGGTTACACAGAGTCGGTTACAATGGTAGGAAATCTTCATATCCGTATCGCCAAGCTTGCCTTCCACGCCAAGGAAAGTCCTATCCGGACACGGGGTGAAGTCCTAAATCTTCTATCTTCACGGTCCAGGAGTCCGGCCAAAGATGACAGTTCGGTCATCCGGACACCCCCTAGTCCAGGACTCCCTCAGTAGCCCCCGAACCAGGCTTCAATGATGATAAGTCCGGCGCATTGATTATCTTTGGCATTGCAAGGCGGGTTCCCTTCCGAATTCTGCGTTGAATAGTGTCCGCCTTTCTTGTGAATACCGTGCTTCTCGGCTTCCACGCCCAATAATGGCCATCTTCCACGTGTTGAATGAATGCGAAAAGTTAGCGTATCTTTACATTTACCCCCCTCGCTGTGCAGATGCGCCGTCTATAAAACAGACGGGGATCCAGATCCGGATCACACCATCTTCCCTTCGCGAGCTTTCATCAGCGCGCCTCAGACAAAAAATCCACTCCACCATGGACAGTCGACGCGGCTCCTCCTCTCGCGCTCCCAGCCCTCGACCCGGAGATTGGGGGAGATGCTCTGTCCCGCACAGCGAATTGGAGGTGCTACAAACCAAGGGATTTCTTCCCCCGGCTTTCATGGTTCCGGTGCGTTCCGGACTCACCACTTATAAGGGCGGGAAGCAGGCGGAGAGCGTCCCCGATCCCTCTAAGGGAGAGCGGGTATGCTTCATCTCTTACTTAACAAGAGGACTCGGATTTCCAGTCCATCCATTCCTCCGGGGGCTTCTGGAGTTCTATGGCCTCCAGCTGCACAACCTTACGCCTGCCTCCGTCTTGCATATAGCGGGCTTCGTGGCCCTTTGCGAGCTGTTCCTGGGCGTTGAGGCCCATTTCACTCTATGGAAGAGGCTGTTTTGCCTTGTGCCCCGTTCTCACGAAGGGACAATATATCAAGTGGGCGGAGCCGAACTATGGCGCATCACCGGGACCGGATACTTATCCGGAACCCCAAAGAAGGCGTCCGAGGACTGGCCCTCGGAATGGTTTTACATGGAGGACGTCCCACTGCTGGACCCTATTCGGATCGGCCTCCCGGAGTTTAGCAACGCTCCTCTGAAGAAGCGCCTAAGTTGGCGCCCACGGAGCCCCCAGAGGGAAAATGACCGGGACGTCCTTTACTTGATGAGCCGAATAAGATTGCTGGCTCATGCAGGGCTGACCATGATTGGGGTCATGGCAACCTGCGTTATGAGGGGAGTGCAACCGCTCCAATATAGGGGACACCCCATGTGGGATTTCAATGGGGAGGATGACGCTACCCGCCATGGCCGCAAAGGGCCGGGATCGGTCACCGAACTGGTGAAGACCTTGTCTTCCATGTACAAAGGAGAAGAGGAGGATTTTCTCCGCGTTAGTCCCCTGAATGGGTTTTCTTCGAATAACCCTCGAAGTTGGGTAAGCGGATATCTTTGTGGCTTGTCCGATCCACATTCCCGTGTTTAGATATCTCATTTCATAATTCTTACGAAGGAACTGCGCCGGGCCATGGAGAAGATACACAGCCCGCCTCCACAACCCGAGGATCCGGAACGGTCCCTTGATCCGACCTCCGAAGAGGACTCAGACATAAAGGTGGAGCTGATCGACGGGGTGTTCCATCAACTTAGCATCGATAATGCTTTGATTGCCATTACGGCAGACTACCCCAGATTATTCCCGGCCTCCCAGGTAACCACGACCGAAGTCCAGATACCATGACCCACCTGTGTCTTACTTCTAATCACCGCATATTTGATGGTGTTTCACAGAGGGTGCCTTCAGAGCGGGAAGTCGAGGCTGTCGCGGCCGTCCAACAAGGGGCAGCTCGGCCCAGCAGGCGGAAAAGGAGTGCGGCACGACTCGAGACGTCGCCGCAACGGTATGAGGTGCCATCGTGTTTTGAGGAGAGGTTCCTGGGAGGTACACTGACGCTCGTGGTTTTTTCAGGAAGAAGAGCGTTCGCCGGACTAAGTCCGGAGAAGTTGCCAATCGGACTTCCACCGGCCAGGCTCAAAAGCCGAGTCCAGAGGGGGGTACAAACACGAGGCGTGCGTCGGAGGCTCCTCCAGCAGAGGATGCCGACGGACTGTCCGCCACCAAGTCAGAGGTGGAGAGCGCCATGAAACATAGGCGCCCTCGGACTGTCCTACGCGACGCATGTTTCTCCCCAGAGGCGTTGGACGCCTTTAATTCGGGAGAAGCGCACCTCCGTGCCGCTCAAGATGGCTTAGCCAGAGCCACGGAGCAGTACATGAAAGACATACGGGTAAAGAATTTTGACAGTTATACATGCCAGTAGCCCCCGAGACTTAAAATAGTTAGGATAACTGATTTAAGGATCATTTGGAATGCAGGTTCTTACCGAAAAGAATACCCGTTTGTCCCAAGAGCTTGAAGAGTGCAAGGCCCAACTTGAGGCCGCACTGGCCGCGACCGGGGGAGCCATGAAGACTCCCTCTGGTAATATATGCCCTTCGAAAATAGAAGTAGTTTTGCAAAGTGTGGTATGTGCATGAATCTGACATTTAACAATGCAGATGGCGTCCGGATGGATCCGGACAAGCAACAGCTCCTGCGCCAGCTAAAAGCCGGCGAGAGCGTGCTTACGAGGGTGCGGCAGGAGAAAAATAACCTCCAAGATGCCAACACCCAACTGGTTGAGGAACTAAAGGATGTTTGTGCCCAGTTGTTTGACTCCGTTAAGGAGAATCGATGGCTTCGTCGCGGAATTTTCAGTAAGTGCTTTAAACGAACTGTGAAAGAGTTCGGCGAGGAAGGCGATTAACATAAACATGTATGTAGGTTTGCTCACAGGTCGTCCTGAGGAGGAGATGCCCAGTTCATCGGGTGATCTTCTTCCCGAACTGCGTCAGCTGCACGAACGAGTTCGGCAGGCGATGAAAGGCGTTGCCCAGGCCTTGTGGCCATCTATCTCCCTCCCCGAAGGCGTTGGGGAGCTGGCCGAATGGCTTCAAGGAGCACGGCGGCGCTTCCGACTATGGAAGATATCGGCCTACCGTCAAGGCGCCAGGGAGGCCTGGGCCATGGTAAAGACGTGGTACACGAAGGCTGACCCAAACCACATGGCCGAGGTCGGACCTATGGGGCCTGATGGGAAGGAGATCCCTGTAAGCTTAGTGTATGGCCAAGTAGAGTTGGCCGCAAAGTATTCCCAGCAAGATTGTAAATTAGATAGCCTTCTAGATGGCATTGAGGAGGAATACAAGTAGTCAAATTGACTATGTAATTAAATATGACATATGAATTTCCTTCTAGCCGGATTGTAGATCGTTTGTCATAGCGGACCTTTTCGCTTCGACCTCGGGACCCAATAGTCCGGAGTGTGTCCGAATACCCTAGCGGTTATATAAGAACCGGGGCATGCATGGAGACAAGGCGTAGGGGTCATTATTGCTGTATCAGACAAGTGCCCAACTAGTTATGTTATATTACATGGATAGTAAGAAACATCTTCCAGGGAGAATAGTTCCGTTAAGGGTTCCTTTCCCTGGGGGGCATGCCCTAAAGTGCATGTCCAAGCTGCTAAGAAAGCAGAAAAGCGTCTGGGGGCAGATAGACAAATAGGTAAAAAATCATCTTTTAGTTCACCGACCGAATATTCCCTTAAGAACGCTAGCTTTCGGCTTCACCCAGTCTGAGGTACACATCCGGCTGACCCGGCAGTAACAATCGCAGAGGTGCTCCCTTTACCACCTAGCCGAACAATCGGGAACGTAGGGGTAAGCACAGGAGCCAGGCAACCCATCTTGGCCAAAACTTAAGTCATATCGATGCATATAATGGTGAATAAAAGGTACATGCAGAAGTTTGACACATGTGTTGGGCATGAGGCCCGTATAAATAAGCTTCTGTTAAAGAAGCCCCCAGGTATAATGAGCGCGGACAGCACGTCAACTATGTGCGAACAAGGCGCAAACAAGCCTTTTAAAGGCTTTTAAGAAGAAGAAGAAGGAGGAAGGAGAGAAATAAAAGACAGCAAAAATAAAAAATGCGGACGGAGGAAGGAGATGAACTCGGAGTCCGGCTCTTAGGCGTAGAATCTTCGTAGACGGGCTGCGTTCCATGGGTTCGGCTCGAGTCGGTTATCCGATGCATTTCGCGGACGGTATGCTCCGCCGGTCAGGACCTGGTCGATGATGAAGGGGCCTTCCCATTTGGGCTTGAGTTTGTCCTTTTTCTTGTCCGGCAGGCGTAGAACTAGTTCGCCAATGTTGTAAGCTTTGGCCCGTACTTCCCTGCTTTGATATCTTTGAGCCTGCTGTTGATAAAATGCGGAACGAGCTTTTGCCATGTCGCGCTCCTCCTCCAATGCATCCAAACTGTCCTGCCGATCGAGCTCGGCTTCCCTTTCTTCATACATGCGCACGCGAGGTGAGTCATGAATTATGTCACAGGGCAAGACTGCCTCTGCGCCGTACACCATGAAAAATGGTGTGAATCCGGTAGTACGATTTGGCGTGGTCTTTAGCCCCCAGAGTACGGAGTCGAGCTCCTCTACCCAGTGCGTGTTTGATTCCTTGAGGGACCGCACTAGTCTGGGTTTAATGCCGCTCATGATTAGACCGTTTGCTCGCTCGACTTGACCATTGGTTTGAGGGTGATAGACTGAGGCATAATCGAGCTTGATGCCCATGTTTTTGCACCATAGTTTGACCTCATCGGCTGTGAAGTTGGTGCCGTTATCAGTGATGATACTGTGGGGGACGCCGTGACAGTGTACTACCCCTGATATGAAGTCTATCACCGGTCCGGATTCGGCCGTTTTAACAGGCTTGGCGTCTATCCATTTGGTGAATTTATCCACCATGACCAATAGGTATTTTTGCTTGTGGGTTCCTCCCTTAAGGGGTCCAACCATGTCAAGCCCCCAGACCGCGAACGGACAGGTTATGGGTATAGTTTTGAGGGCAGTGGGTGGCATGTGGCTTTGATTAGAGAAAAGCTGGCAACCGACGCATCGTTGGACTAAATCATGTGCATCTGCACGGGCCGTCAGCCAATAGAATCCTGTACGGAAGGCCTTGCCAACGAGGGCCCGGGCTGTGGCGTGGTGCCCACCCAGTCCGACATGAATTTCAGCCAGGAGGTTTCGCCCTTCCTCTTCGGAGATACACCTTTGAAGGACTCCGGTAGTGCTTTTCTTATAAAGCTCTCCCTCATGGACTTTATAGGCTTTGGATCGCCGTACTATGCAACAAGCCTCATTTTGGTCTTCGGGGAGTTCCTGCCTAGTTAGGTAGGCTAGGAATGGCTCCGTCCATGGGGCAATAACCGCCATTATCTCGTGGGTGGAGGGTGTTATTTCGTTGGCAGAGCCTCCGATTGTGTCAGATTGTTTGGTGTCAGGCAGTGCGGTTGGGTCCGGATTGTTATTTCCGGACTCCCCTTCCCATAGTATGGATGGCTTGAATAGCCGTTCCAGAAATATGTTGGGCGGGACAGCATCGCGTTTTGCGCCGATGCGTGCCAACATGTCTGCCGCCTGGTTGTTATCCCGGGCTATATGGTGAAATTCGAGCCCTTCGAACCGTGCTGACATTTTTAGGACCGCATTGCGGTATGCTGCCATTTTTGGATCTTTGGCGTCAAAGTCTCCGTTTATTTGAGATATCGCGAGGTTCGAATCCCCGCGCATCTCTAGGCGTTTAATGCCCATGGAGACTGCCATCCAGAGGCCGTGTAGAAGGGCCTCGTATTCGGTTGCGTTGTTGGAGTCCGTATACATTATCTGAAGGACGTATTGGACTGTGTCCCCGGTTGGGGACGTCAGGACAACGCCAGCCCCCAGGCCGGCCAACATTTTGGAGCCGTCAAAGTGCATGATCCAATTGGAGTATGCGCCGTACTCTTTAGGGAGTTCGGCTTCGGTCCATTCGGCGACGAAGTCGGCCAAAACCTGTGACTTAATAGCTCGTCGTGGCTTATAGGTTATGTCGAATGGAAGGAGATCTATGGCCCATTTGGCAATCCGTCCCGTCGCGTCGCGGTTATTTATAATGTCATTTAGAGGTACTTCGGAGGCTACTGTTATCGCGCACTCTTGAAAGTAGTGTCGCAGCTTCCGGGATGCCATGAACACCGCGTATGCTATCTTTTGATAATGTGGGTACCGGGACTTGCATGGGGTTAGGACAGTGGACACATAGTAGACTGGTTTTTGGAGAGGGAACATGTGTCCGTCCGTTTCTCGTTCGACGACGAGCACCGCGCTAACAACTTGATGGGTTGCAGCGATGTTTAATAGCATTGGTTCGCCCATGTTAGGCGCGGCTAGGACCAGATTTGTTGCCAATATGGCTTTTATTTCTTCGAGTCTGGCCGTGGCGGCATCCGTCCACTCGAAGTGTTCGGTGCACCGGAGGAGGCGGTAAAGGGGTAATGCCTTTTCTCCCAGACGGGAAATGAAGCGACTTAAGGCCCCTACGCATCCAGTCAATTTTTGTATTTGTGGTCTTTTGGAATATCCAATTGTGACAGAGCTCGGATCTTGGATGGGTTTGCTTCTATTCCTCTACCGGACACAATGAGGCCTAGGAGCTTTCCGGCTGGAATGCCGAAGACGCATTTTTCCGGATTGAGCTTAATGTCATATTTCCGGAGATTGTCGAATGTGAGCCTCAAGTCGTCCACTAGGGTTTCAACATGCTTGGATTTGACGACCACGTCATCTACATATGCTTCCACTATTTTGCCGATCTGGGTTGCCAGACATGTCTGAATCATGCGCTGATATGTTGCGTCGGCGTTTTTAAGCCCAAAGGGCATTGTGTTGAAGCAGAATGGGAAGTATGGAGTGATGAATGCCGTTGCAGCTTGGTCTGGCTCCGCCATCTTGATTTGGTGGTAGCCGGAGCATGCGTCGAGGAAGCACAAGGAGTCGTGTCCTGCTGTGGCGTCGATAATTTGATCAATTCGAGGGAGGGGGAAGAGATCCTTTGGGCAAGCCTTGTTAAGGTCTTTGAAATCGACACATAGGCGCCAGGATTTATCCTTCTTTGGTACCATCACCAGATTTGCTAGCCAGTCCGGATGTTTTATATCTCTAATGAATCCGGCTTCCAGAAGTTTGGCTAGCTCCTCTCCCATGGCCTATCTCTTGGGCTCAGAAAAATGTCGAAGAGCCTGTTTGACTGGCTTGAATCCTTTTAGGATATTTAGGCTGTGCTCGGCCAGCCGGCGTGGGATTCCTGGCATATCTGAAGGGTGCCAGGCAAAAATGTCCTCGTTTTCTCGTAGAAATTCTCTTAGTGTGGCATCTACATCAGGGTTTAGTTGTGCCCCGATGGAGGCCGTCTTTGCCGCGTCCGTTGGGTGGACTTGGAATTTGACTATTTCATCCGCTGGTTTAAAGGAGGTGGACTTGGATCTTTTATCAAGTATCACATCGTCCCTGTTTACCGTGGAGCGCATCGCAGTGAGTTCCTCGGCCGCTAGGGCTTCGGATAGTTCCTCGAGGGCCAGTGCGGCTGTCTTGTTTTCGGCGCAGAGTGCTATATTCGGATCACTAGCTAGAGTGATGATTCCGTTAGGTCCGGGCATTTTAAGCTTCATATACCCATAATGGGGTATAGCTTGAAAAATTGTGAATGCCTCTCGTCCTAATAAAGCGTGATATTCGCTGCTGAACGGGGCCACTTGAAATGTGACCTCTTCAGACCTGTAATTGTCCGGTGAGCCGAACACTACGTCCAGTGTGATTTTTCCTGTGCAGCATGCTTCCCGGCTAGGGATTATTCCTCTAAAGGTTGTGCTGCTTCGCTCAATGCGGTTCCAGTCTATTTCCATTTTTCGGAGGGTTTCCTCATAGATGAGGTTTAATCCACTGCCGCCATCCATGAGTACCTTAGTAAGGCGAAAGCCGTCCACTATTGGACTGAGGACCAATGCGGCTGGTGCTCGGGCTGTTCGGAATTTGGGTTCGTCACTGGCATTAAAGGTAATAGCCGTGTCACTTCATGGATTTATTGTTGCTACTTGGTAGACTTCGGCAAGGCTGCGGAGTGTTCGTTTCCGCATGTTATTTGATGCGAAAGTCTCGAAGACTATTAATACCGTGCTGGTATTGTTGGGCTGGGGTTCTGAGGTTAGAAGCTCTTCGCCACTTTTGGCCACCTGCCGTAATATCCAACATGCCCGAAGGCTATGAGTTGGAGTGGCGCCCTCTGTGCTATGAATTTTGCAGGGTCCATTGAGCCATCCTTCCAGTACGGTTCCATGCCCTTTAGGGGGTTTTTGTTTTTTGGTATGTAACCTAGGTGCTTGGTGATGATGCACCCTTTTATTTCGGACTAGGGATGTGTTTGGGGCCGGATTATCCCAAAATTTACTTTCGGTTTTCCAAGCACTCTCCATCACACAGTAATTTTGTACTATGTTCACCAAGTCAACAAAGCGTGTGATTTCACGACGACTTATGGCGTTTAGGATTCCCTTGTCCGTGCAATTATTGAAGAAAAGTGAGATTGCGTCCTCCTCTCGGCAGTCCTTTATCATGTCGATAACCAGGAGGAATCTGGCCCAGTAATGATGTACTATTTCAGCGGGCTCTTGCCGAATTCGGGATAGATCGCTGATGTTTGGGTGGGCGGGTGGAACCGGATTCGGGATCCCATCCAATTTAAGACTTAGGGGCCGAGAAGCTTCCGAACTTGGAGGTTTGGATTTCTGAATGCCATCTAATGAATCCAACCCGCCGCCTAACTTTAAGTTCAGGGCTTGATCGACATCCGTCCCTCCGCGGGAATCCGGCGTGGAGGGATCGGGAATCCGGACGTAACTAGTCCTTAGGATAGCAGAAGAGTCTCCGCATTGCTCCTCTACCACAGCAATATGATGGGTAGCCTGGGGAGAGTTGATCTCTCTCAGATCGGTTTTAGGTCCGATCTGGTCATAATATTTGGCGACTCCCAAGGCGGTGATGCAATCCAAGAGCTCGTTTATAGAGGAGAGCTTGATCGGATCTAGCTGCTCGGCAAATTCCGAGTCAACATGAAGATTGGTTTTGATGACCCAAGAAGTCATCGTCAGCGCAGCGGCCGAACTAGTGGTCATGAGAAAACCACCTAGCCGAAGAGTCTGACCGGCGGCCAGGGCTCCTTTGACGATAATGTCGTCTTTAAAGACGGGATGAGGCATCCTTCCTAATGGCGACGACACAGAGGAACTCTCAATGAAAGCAGCAATGTCGGTGTCAAAACCGGCGGATCTCGGGTAGGGGGTCCCGAACTGTGCGTCTAGGCGGATGGTAACAGGAGACAAGGGACACGATGTTTTTACCCAGGTTCGGGCCCTCTCGATGGAGGTAATACCCTACTCCTGCTTGATTAATATTGATGATATGGGTAGTACAAGAGTAGATCTACCACGAGATCAAGGAGGCTAAACCCTAGAAGCTTGCCTATGGTATGATTGTTGTTCATCCTACGGACTAAAAACCCTTCGGTTTATATAGACACCGAATAGGGTTAGGGTTACACAGAGTCGGTTACAATGGTAGGAAATCTTCATATCCGTATAGCCAAGCTTGCCTTCCACGCCAAGGAAAGTCCTATCTGGACACGGGGTGAAGTCTTCAATCTTCTATCTTCACGGTCCAGGAGTCCGGCCAAAGATGACAGTTCGATCATCCGGACACCCCCTAGTCCAGGACTCCCTCAATCATCATTAACCTCCTCTCTAATCGGTGGAGGCACCACAGAAACATTTTCTTGAGCTGTGCTACTCTCCGGTTCAAGAGGTAATACTTCATCAAGTTCCACTTTCCTCCCACTTACTTCTTTCGAGAAACTCTTTCTCTAGAAAGGACCCGTTCTTGGCAACAAAGATATTGCCTTCGGATCTGAGGTAGAAGGTATACCCAATGGTTTCCTTAGGGTATCCTATGAAGACGCACCTTTCCGACTTGGGTTCGAGCTTTTCAGGTTGAAGTTTCTTGACATCAGCATCGCATCCCCAAACTTTCAGAAACGATAGCTTAGGTTTCTTCCCAAACCATAATTCATACGGTGTCCTCTCAACGGATTTAGATGGTGACCTATTTAAAGTGAATGTAGCTGTCTCTAGAGCGTATCCCCAAAATGATAGCAGTAAATCAGTGAGTGACATCATAGATCGCACCATATCCAATAGAGTGCGATTACGACGTTCGGACACACTGTTACGCTGAGGTGTTCCAGGCGGCGTGAGTTGTGAAACGATTCCACATTTCCTTAAGTGCGTACCAAATTCATGACTTAAATATTCTCCCCCACGATCTGATCGTAAGAACTTGATTTTTCTGTCACGTTGATTCTCAACCTCACTCTGAAATTCCTTGAACTTTTCAAAGGTCTCAGACTTGTGTTTCATTAAGTAGACATACCCATATCTACTCAATTCATCAGTGAGAGTGAGAACATAACGATACCACCGCGAGCCTCAACACTCATTGGACCGCACACATCAGTATGTATGATTTCCAATAAGTTGGTTGCTCGCTCCATTGTTCTGGAGAACAGAGTCTTGGTCATCTTCCCCATGAGGCATGGTTCACACGTGTCAAATGATTCGAAATCAAGAGACTCCAAAAGTCCATCTGTATGGAGCTTCTTCATGCGTTTGACACCTATGTGACCAAGGCGGCAGTGCCACAAGTATGTGGGACTATCATTATCAACCTTACATCTTTTGCTATTCACACTATGAATATGTGTAACATTACGTTCGAGATTCATTAAGAATAAACCATTCACCAGCGGGGCATGACCATAAAACATATCTCTCATATAAATAGAACAACCATTATTCTTGGATTTAAATGAGTAGCCATCTCGCATTACACGAGATCCAGATACAATGTTCATGCTCAAAGCTGGCACTAAATAACAATTATTGAGGTTTAAAACTAATCTCGTAGGTAAATGTAGAGGTAGCGTGCCGACGGCGATCACATCGACCTTGGAACCATTCCCGACGCGCATCGTCACCTCGTCCTTCGCCAATCTCCGTTTATTCCGCAGCTCCTATTTTGAGTTACAAATATGAGCAACCGCACCGGTATCAAATACCCAGGAGCTACTACGAGTACTGGTAATGTACACATCAATTACATGTATATCACATATACCTTTAGTGTTGCCGGCCTTCTTGTCTGCTAAGTATTTGGGGCAGTTCCGCTTCCAGTGTCCCCTTTCCTTGCAATAAAAACACTTAGTCTCAGGCTTGGGTCCATTCTTTGACTTCTTCCCGGTAGCTGGCTTACCGGGCACGGCAACTTCCTTGCCGTCCTTCTTGAAGTTCTTCTTCCCCTTGCCTTTCTTGAACTTAGTGGTTTTATTCACCATCAACACTTGATGTTCCTTTTTGATTTCTACCTCTGCTGATTTCAGCATTGAATACACCTCAGGAATGGTCTTTTCCATCCCCTTCATATTGTAGTTCATCACAAAGCTCTTGTAGCTAGGTGGGAGCGACTGAAGGATTCTGTCAATGACCGCCTCGTCTGGGAGGTTAATGTCCAGCTGGGACAAGCGGTTGTGTAACCCAGACATTTTGAGTATGTGCTCACTGACAGAACTATTTTCCTCCATCTTACAACTGTAGAACTTGTCGGAGACTTCATATCTCTCGACCCGGGCATGAGCTTGGAAAATCATTTTCAGCTCTTCGAACATCTCATATGCTCCGTGCTTCTCAAAACGCTTTTGGAGCCCCGGTTCTAAACTGTAAAGCATGCTGCACTGAACGAGGGAGTAATCATCAGCATGCTACTGGCAAGCGTTCATAACGTCTTGGTTCTCTGGGATGGGTGCTTCACCTAGCGGTGCTTCTAGGACATATTGTTTCCAGACAGCTATGAGGATGATCCTCAGGTTCCGGACCCAGTCCGTATAGTTGCTGCCATCATCTTTCAGCTTGGTTTTCTCTAGGAACGCGTTGAAGTTGAGGTTGACATTAGCGTGGGCCATTTGATCTACAAGACATATTGCAAAGTTTATTTAGACTAAGTTCATGATAATTAAGTTCATCTAATCAAATTATTTAATGAACTCCCACTCAGATTAGACATCCCTCTCATCATTTAAGTGTTACATGATCCGACTCAACTAGGCCGTGTCCGATCATCACGTGAGACGGACTAGTCATCATCGGTGAACATCTCCATGTTGATCGTATCTTCCATACGACTCATGTTCGACCTTTCGGTCTCTTGTGTTCCGAGGCCATGTCTGTACATGCTAGGCTCGTCAAGTCAACCTAAGTGTATTGCGTGTGTAAATCTGGCTTACACCCGTTGTATGCGAACGTTAGAACCTATCACACCCGATCATCACGTGGTGCTACGGAACAACGAACTTTCGCAACGGTGCATAGTTAGGGGGAACACTTTATTGAAATTTATTGTGAGGGATCATCTTATTTACTACCGTCGTTTCTAAGTAAATAAGAAGCATAAACATGATAAACATCACATGCAATCAAATAGTGACATGATATGGCCAATATCATATTGCTCCTTTTGATCTCCATCTTCGGGGCGCCATGATCATCTTCGTCACCGGCATGACACCATGATCTCCATCATCATGATCTCCATCATCGTGTCTTCATGAAGTTGTCACATCAACTATTACTTCTACTACTATGGCTAACGCTTTAGCAATAAAGTAAAGTAATTAAATGACATTTATGTTGACATGCAGGTCATAAATAAATTAAGACAACTCCTATGGCTCCTACCGGTTGTCATACTCATCGACATGCAAGTCGTGATTCCTATTACAATAACATGATCATCTCATACATCACATATATCATTCATCACAACTTTTGGCCATATCACATCACAAAGCACTTGCTGCAAAATAAGTTAGACGTCCTCTAATTGTTGTTGCATGTTTTATGTGGCTGCAATAGGGTTCTAGCAAGAACGTTTTCTTACCTACGTGAAAACCACAACGTGATTTGCCAACTTCTATTTACCCTTCATAAGGACCCTTTTCATCGAATCCGCTCCAACTAAAGTGGGAGAGACAGACACCCGCTAGCCACCTTATGCAACTTGTGAATGTCAGTCAGTGGAACCTGTCTCACGTAAGCGTACGTGTAAGGTCGGTCCGGGCCACTTCATCCCACAATACCGCTGAAGCAAAATAAGACTAGTAGTTGCAAGAAGGTTGACAACATCTACGTCCACAACAAATTTGTGTTCTACTCGTGCAAAGAGAACTACGCATAGACCTAGCTCATGATGCCACTATTGGAGAACGTTGTGAAAACAAAAAAAAATTCCCTATGTTTCACCAAGATCAATCTATGGAGTCAAGTAGCAATGAGAGGAGAGTGCATCTACATACCCTTGTAGATCGCGAGCGGAAGCGTTCAAGAGAACGGGGATGATGGAGTCGTACTCGCCGTGATCCAAATCACCGATGACAAAGTGCCGAACGGACAGCACCTCCGCGTTCAACACACGTACGGTTGGGGAAGACGTCTCGTCCTTCTTGATCCAGCAAGGGGAAGGAGAGGTTGAGGAAGATAGCTCCAACAACAGAACGACGGCGTGCTGGTGGTGAAGCAGCAGTACTCCGGCAGGGCTTCGCCAAGCTCTTAACGAAGGAGGAGAGGTGTTGGGGAGGGGAGGGGCTGCGCCTTGGATGTGGTGAGCAGCCCTCCCCTCGCCCCTCTATTTATAGGGGAAGGGGGAAGGGGGTCGGCCCCTCTAGATGAGATCTAGAGGGGGGGCGGCGGCCAAGGGTGTTGGGGAACGTAGCAGAAATTCAAAATTTTCTACGCAACAACAAGATCTATCTATGGAGAGACTAGCAACGAGGGGAAGGAGAGTGCATCTACATACCCTTGTAGATCGCTAAGCGGAAGCGTTCAAGAGAACGGGGTTGAAGGAGTCGTACTCGTCGTGATCCAAATCACCGGAGATCCTAGTGCCGAACGGACGGCACCTCCGCGTTCAACACACGTACAACCCGGTGACGTCTCCCATGCCTTGATCCAGCAAGGAGAGAGGGAGAGGTTGAGGAAGACTCCATCCAGCAGCAGCACGACGGCGTGGTGGTGATGGAGGAGCGTGGCAATCCTGCAGGGCTTCGCCAAGCACCGCGGGAGAGGAGGAGTACTTGGGAGAGGGGGAGGGCTGCGCCAGGGGAAGCGTGTGTAGCTCCCATGCGCCTCCCCACTATATATAGGGGTGGAGGGGCTGGTTTCTTGCCCTCCAAGTCCATTGGGGCGTTGGCCAAGGTGGGAGGAAAGAAATCTCATAATTTCCTTCCCCACCGATTGTTATCCCCCCTTTTTAGGGATCTTGATCTTATCCCTTCGGGATATGATCTTATTCCTTCTAAGGGGGGATCTTGGTGCGCCTTGACCAGGGGTGTGGGGCCTTGCCCCCACTACCCACGTTCATGTGGGGCCCCCATGCAGGTGGGCCCCACTCCGGAACCTTCTAGAACCTTCCCGGTACAATACCGAAAAATCCCGAACATTTTCCGGTGGCCAAAATAGGACTTTCCATATATAAATCTTTACCTCCGGACCATTCCGGAACTCCTCGTGACGTCCGGGATCTCAACCGGGACTTCGAACAACATTCGGTAACCACATACAAACTTCCTTTATAACCCTAGCATCATCGAACCTTAAGTGTGTAGACCCTACGGGTTCGGGAGACATGTAGACATGACCGAGACGTTCTCCGGTCAATAACCAACAGCGGGATCTGGATACCCATGTTGGATCCCACATGTTCCACAATGATCTCATCGGATGAACCACGATGTCAAGGACTCAATCGATCCCGTATACAATTCCCTTTGTCTAACGGTATTGTACTTGCCCGAGATTCGATCGTCGGTATACCGATACCTTGTTCAATCTCGTTACCGACAAGTCTCTTTACTCGTTCCGTAACACATCATCCCGTGATCAACCCCTTGGTCACATTGTGCACATTATGATGATGTCCTACCGAGTGGGCCCAGAGATACCTCTCCGTCACACGGAGTGACAAATCCCAGTCTCGATTCGTGCCAACCCAACAGACACTTTCGGAGATACCTATAGTGCACCTTTATAGCCACCCAGTTACGTTGTGACGTTTGGTACACCCAAAGCATTCCTACGGTATCCGGGAGTTGCACAATCTCATGGTCTAAGGAAAAGATACTTGACATTGAAAAGCTTTAGCATACGAACTACACGATCTTTGTGCTAGGCTTAGGATTGGGTCTTGTCCATCACATCATTCTCCTAATGATGTGATCCCGTTATCAACGACATCTAATGTCCATGGTCAGGAAACCGTAACCATCTATTGATCAACGAGCTAGTCAACTAGAGGCTTACTAGGGACATGGTGTTGTCTATGTATCCACACATGTATCTGAGTTTCCTATCAATACAATTATAGCATGGATAATAAACGATTATAATGAACAAGGAAATATAATAATAACCAATTTATTATTGCCTCTAGGGCATATTTCCAACAGTCTCCCACTTGCACTAGAGTCAATAATCTAGTTCACATCGCCATGTGATTAACACTCACAGGTCACATCACCATGTGACCAACATCCAAAGAGTTTACTAGTGTCATTAGACTAGTTCACATCATCATGTGATTAAGACTCAATGAGTTCTGGGGTTTTGATCATGTTTTGCTTGTGAGAGAGGTTTTAGTCAACGGGTCTGCAACATTCAGATCCGTATGTACTTCGCAAATCTCTAGGTCATATTGTAAACGCTGCTTCCACGCTCCACTTGGAGCTATTCCAAATGGTTGCTCCACTATACGTATCCGGTTTGCTACTCAAAGTCATTCGGATAGGTGTTAAAGCTTGCATCGACGTAACCCTTTATGCCGAACTCTTTATCACCTCCATAATCGAGAAACATGTCCTTACTTACTCCAAGGACAATTTTGACCGCCGTCCAATGATCCATTCCTGGATCATTCTTGTACCCCTTGACTGACTCATGGCAAGGCACACTTCCGGTGCGGTACACAGCATAGCATACTATAGAGCCTACGTCTGAAGTATAGGGGACGACCTTCGTTCTTTCTCTCTATTCTACCGTGGTCGAGCTTTTAAGTCTTAACTTCATACCTTACATCTCAGGCAAGAACTCCTTCTTTGACTAATCCATCTTGAACACCTTCAAGATCATGTCAAGGTACGTGCTCATTTGGAAGTACTATTAAGCATTTTGATCTATCTTATAGATCTTGATGCTTATTGTTCAAGTAGCCTAATCCAGGTTTTCCATTGAAAAAAACTTTTCAAATAACCCTATATGCTTTCCAGAAATTCTACATCATTTCTGATCAACAATATGTCAACAACATATACTCATCAGAAATTCTATAGTGCTCCCACTCACTTCTTTGGAAATACAAGTTTCTCATAAATTTGTGTAAACCCAAAATCTTTGATCATCTTATCAAAGTACATTCCAACTCCGAGATGCTTACTCCAGTCCTTAGAAGGATCGCTCGAGCCAGCATACCTTTTAGCATCCTTAGGATCGACAAAAACTTTCGGATTGTATCACATACAACCTTTCCTTACGAAGACTGGTAAGGACACTCGTTTTGACATCCATCTGCCAGATTTCATAAATGCAGCTAATGCTAACATGATTCCGACGGACTTAAGCATCGCTACGGATGAGAAAATCTCATCGTAGTCAACTCCTTGAACTTGTGAAAAAACTCTTCGCCACAAGTCGAGTTTCATAGACGGTGACATTACCGTCCACGTCCGTCTTCTTCTTAAAGATCCATTTATCTCAATGGCTTGCCGATCATCGGGCAAGTCCACCAAAGTCCATGCTTTGTTCTGATAAATGGATCCTATCTCGGATTTCATGGCTTCTAACCATTTGTCGGAATTTGGGCCCACCATCGCTTCTCCATAGCTCGTAGGTTCATTGTTGTCTAGCAACATGACCTTCAAGACAGGATTACTGTACCACTCTGAAGCAGTACGCATCCTTGTCACCCTACGAGGTACGGTAGTGACTTGATCCGAAGTTTCATGATCACTATCATAAGCTTCTACTTCAATTGGTGTAGGTGCCACAGGAACAACTTCCTGCGCCCTGCTACACACTAGTTGTAGTGATGGTTCAATAACCATATCAAGTCTCCACCATCCTCCCACTCAACTTTTCGAGACAAACTTTTCCTCGAGAAAGGACCCGATTCAAGAAACAATCCCTATTGCTTTTGGATCTGAATTAGGAGGTATACCCAACTGTTTTGGGTGCCCTATGAAGATGCATTTTATCCGCTTTGGGTTCAAGCTTATCAACCTGAAACTTTTTCACATAAGCATCGTAGCCCCAAACTTTTAAGAAATGACAGCTTAGGTTTCTCTAAACCATAGTTCATACGGTGTCATCTCAACGGAATTACGTGGTGCCCTATTTAAAGTGAATGTGGTTGTCTCTAATGCCTAACCCATAAACGATAGTGGTAATTCGATAAGAGACATCATGGTACGCACCATATCCAATAGGGTGCAACTATGATGTTCGGACACACCATCAAACTATGGTGTTCCAGGCGGTATTAATTGTGAAACAATTTCCACAATGTCTTAATTGCGTGCCAAAGCTCGTAACTCAGATACTCATCTCTATGATCATATCATAGACATTTCATCCTCTTGTCACGATGATCTTCAACTTCACTCTGAAATTACTTGAACCATTCAATAATTCAGACTTGTGTTTCATCAAGTAAATATACTCTACATCTACTCGAATCATCTGTGAAGTAAGAACATAACGATACTCACTGCATGCCTCAGCACTCATTGGACTGCACACATCAAAATGTGTTACTTCCAACAAGTTGCTATCTTGTTCCATTTTACTGAAAAACGAGGCTTTTTAGTCATCTTGCCCATGTGGTATGATTTGCATATCTCAAGTGATTCAAAATCAAGTGAGTCCAAACGATCCATCTGCATGGAGTTTCTTCATGCGTATACACCAATAGACATGGTTCGCATGTCTCAAACTTTTCAAAACGAGTGAGTCCAAAGATCCATCAACATGGAGCTTCTTCATGCGTTTTACACCAATAGACATGGTTTGCATGTCTCAAACTTTTCAAAAATGAGTGAGTCCAAAGATCCATCAACATGGAGCTTCTTCATGCGTTTTATACCAATATGACTTACATGGCAATGCCACAAGTAAGTGGTACTATCATTACTATCTTACATCTTTTGGCATGAAAATGTGTATCACTACGATCGAGATTCAATAAACCATTCATTTCAGGTGTAAGACCATTGAAGGTATTATTCAAATAAACAGAGTAACCATTATTCTCCTTAAATGAATAACCGTATTGCGATAGACATAATCCAATCATGTCTATGCTCAACGCAAACACCAAATCTCGATGGTAGAGGGAGCGTGTGATGCTTGATCACATCAACCTTGGAAATACTTCCAACACATATTGTCAGCTCACCTTTAGCTAGTCTCCGTTTATTCCGTAGCTCTTTTATTTCGAGTTACTAACACTTAGCAACCGAATCGGTATCTAATACCCTGGTGCTACTAGGAGTACTAGTAAAGTACACATTAACATAATGTATATCCAATATCGACCTTGCCAGCCTTCTCATCTACCAAGTATCTAGGGTGGTTTCCGCTTCAGTGCCCGTTCCTCTTATTACAGAAGCACTTAGTCTCGGGTTTGGGTTCAACCTTGGGTTTCTTCACTAGAGCAGCAGCTGATTTGCCGTTTCATGAAGTATCCCTTCTTGCCCTTGCCCTTCTTGAAACTAGTGGTTTCACCAACCATCAACAATTGATGCTCCTTCTTGATTTCTACTTTCGCGGTGTCAAACATCGTGAATACCTCAAGGATCATCATATCTATCCCTGATATGTTATAGTTCATCACGAAGCTCTAGCAGCTTGGTGGCAATGACTTTGGAGAAACATCACTATCTCATCTGGAAGATCAACTCCCACTCGATTCTAGTGATTCTTGCACTCAGACAATCTGAGCACAAGCTCAATGATTGAGCTTTTCTCCCTTAGTTTGCAGGCTAAGAAAATCGTCGGAGGTCTCATACCTCTTGACGTGGGCACGAGGCTGAAATCCCAATTTCAGCCGTCGAAAACATCTCATATGTTCCGCGACGTTTCGAAAACATCTTTGGTGCCTCAACTCTAAACCGTTTAACTGAACTATCATGTAGTTATCAAAACGTGTATGTCCGATGTTCGCAACATCCACAAACGACGTTTGGGGTTCAGCACACTGAGCGATGCATTAAGGACATAAGCTTTCTACTATCCGCATAATCGCTACTGTCAACTTTCAACTATATTTTCTCTAGGAACATATCTAAACAGTGGAACTAAAGCACGAGCTTACGATATAATTTGCAAAGATCTTTTGACTATGTTCAGGATAATTAAGTTCATCTTATGAACTCCCACTCAGATAGACATCCCTCTAGTCATCTAAGTGATTACATGATCCGAGTCAACTAGGCCATGTCCGATCATCACGTGAGACGGACTAGTCATCATCGGTGAACATCTTCATGTTGATTGTATCTACTATACGACTCATGCTCGACCTTTCGGTCTCTGTGTTCCGAGGCCATGTCTGTACATGCTAGGCTCGTCAAGTTAACCCTAAGTGTTTTGCATGTGTAAAACTGTCTTACACCCGTTGTATGTGAACGTAAGGATCTATCACACCCGATCATCACGTGGTGCTTCGAAACGACGAACTTTAGCAACGGTGCACAGTTACGGGAGAACACTTCTTGAAATTGTTGTAAGGGATCATCTTATTTACTACCGTCGTTCTAAGTAAACAAGATGCATAAACATGATAAACATCACATGCAATCAAATAGTGACATGATATGGCCAATATCATTTTGCTCCTTTTGATGTCCATCTTCGGGGCTCCATGATCATCATCGTCACCGGCATGACACCATGATCTCCATCATCATGATCTCCATCATCGTGTCTCCATGAAGTTGTCTCGCCAACTTATTACTTCTACTACTATGGCTACCGGTTAGCAATAAAGTAAAGTAATTACATGGCGTTGTTCAATGACACACAGGTCATACAATAAATTAAGACAACTCCTATGGCTCCTGCCGGTTGTCATACTCATCGACATGCAAGTCGTGATTCCTATTACAAGAACATGATCAATCTCATACATCACATATCATTCATCACATTCTTCTTGGCCATATCACATCACATAGCATACCCTGCAAAAACAAGTTAGACGTCCTCTAATTGTTGTTTGCATGTTTTACGTGGCTGCTATGGGTTTCTAGCAAGAACGTTTCTTACCTACGCAACACCACAACGTGATATGCCAATTGCTATTTACCCTTCATAAGGACCCTTTTCATCGAATCCGTTCCGACTAAAGTGGGAGAGACTGGCACCCGCTAGCCACCTTATGCACCAAGTGCATGTCAATCGGTGGAACTTGTCTCACGTAAGTGTACGTGTAAGGTCGGTCCGGGCCGCTTCATAACCCACAGGTCCCAGGATCGAAACCTGGCTCTGATACCACTGTTGGGGAACGTAGCAGAAATTCAAAATTTTCTACGCAACACCAAGATCTATCTATGGAGAGACTAGCAACGAGGGGAAGAGGAGTGCATCTACATACCCTTGTAGATCGCTAAGCGGAAGCGTTCAAGAGAACGGGGTTGAAGGAGTCATACTCGTCGTGATCCAAATCACCGGAGATCCTAGTGCCGAACGGACGGCACCTCCGTGTTCAACACACGTACAGCCCGGTGACGTCTCCCATGCCTTGATCCGGCAAGGAGAGAGGGAGAGGTTGAGGAAGACTCCATCCAGCAGTAGCACGACGGTGTGGTGGTGATGGAGGAGCGTGACAATCCTGCAGGGCTTCGCCAAGCACCGCGGGAGAGGAGGAGTACCTGGGAGAGGGGGAGGGCTGCGCCAGGGGAAGCGTGTGTAGCTCCCATGCACCTCCCCACTATATATAGGGGTGGAGGGGCTGGTTTCTTGCCCTCCAAGTCCATTGGGGCGTTGGCCAAGGTGGGAGGAAAGAAATCCCATCATTTCCTTCCCCACCGATTGTTATCCCCCCTTTTTAGGGATCTTGATCTTATCCCTTCGGGATATGATCTTATTCCTTCTAAGGGGGGATCTTGGTGCGCCTTGACCAGGGGTGTGGGGCCTTGCCCTCACTACCCACGTTCATGTGGGCCCCCCATGCAGGTGGGCCCCACTCCGGAACCTTCTAGAACCTTCCCGGTACAATACCGAAAAATCCCGAACATTTTCCGGTGGCCAAAATAGGACTTCCCATATATAAATCTTTACCTCTGGACCATTCCGGAACTCCTCGTGACGTCCGGGATCTCATCCGGGACTCCGAACAACATTCGGTAACCACATACAAACTTCCTTTATAACCCTAGCATCATCGAACCTTAAGTGTGTAGACCCTACGGGTTCGGGAGACATGTAGACATGACCTAGACGTTCTCCGGTCAATAACCAACAGCGGGATCTGGATACCCATGTTGGATCCCACATGTTCCACGATGATCTCATCGGATGAACCACGATGTCAAGGACTCAATCGATCCCGTATACAATTCCCTTTGTCTAACGGTATTGTACTTGCCCGAGATTCGATCCTCGGTATACCGATACCTTGTTCAATCTCGTTACCGGCAAGTCTCTTTACTCGTTCCGTAACACATCATCCCGTGATCAACCCCTTGGTCACATTGTGCACATTATGATGATGTCCTACCGAGTGGGCCCAGAGATACCTCTCCGTCACACGGAGTGACAAATCCCAGTCTCGATTCGTGCCAACCCAACAGACACTTTCGGAGATACCTGTAGTGCACGTTTATAGCCACCCAGTTACGTTGTGACGTTTGGTACACCCAAAGCATTCCTACGGTATCCGGGAGTTGCACAATCCAATGGTCTAAGGAAAAGATACTTGACATTGAAAAGCTTTACCATACGAACTACACGATCTTTGTGCTAGGCTTAGGATTGGGTCTTGTCCATCACATCATTCTCCTAATGATGTGATCCCGTTATCAACGACATCTAATGTCCATGGTCAAGAAACCGTAACCATCTATTGATCAACGAGCTAGTCAACTAGAGGCTTACTAGGGACATGGTGTTGTCTATGTATCCACACATGTATCTGAGTTTCCTGTCAATGCAATTATAGCATGGATAATAAACGATTATAATGAACAAGGAAATATAATAATAACCAATTTATTATTGCCTCTAGGGCATATTTCCAACAAAGGGGAGGGGGCTTGCCCCCCAAGGAAGGGGGAGCGCCCCCTTTAGGGTTTCCCCCAACCCTAGGCGCATGGTCCCTAGGGGGGAGTGGCACCCCAGCCCACTTGGGGCTGGTTCCCTTCCTCCTACAGCCCATATGGCCCTCCGGGAGAGGTGGACCCCCGGAACCCCTCCGGTGGCCCCGGTACAATACCGATATGCCCGCGAACCTTTCTGGTGACCGTATGACAACTTCCCATATATAAATCTTTACCTCTGGACTATTCCGGAACTCCTCGTGACGTCCGGGATCTCATCCAGGACTCAGAACAACATTCGGTAATCACATATAAGTCTTCCTAATAACCCTAGCGTCACCGAACCTTAAGTGTGTAGACCCTACGGGTTCGGGAGACACGCAGACATGACCGAGACGACTCTCCGGTCAATAACCAACAGCGGGATCTAGATACCCATGTTGGCTCCCACATGCTCCTCGATGATCTCATCGGATGAACCACGATGTCGAGGATTCAAGTAATCCCGTATACAATTCCCTTTGTCAATCGGTACGTTACTTGCCCGAGATTCGATCGTCGGTATCCCAATACCTCGGTCAATCTCGTTACCGGCAAGTCACTTTACTCGTACCATAATGCATGATCCCGTGACCAAACACTTGGTCACATTGAGCTCATTATGATGATGCATTTCCGAGTGGGCCCAGAGATACCTCTCCGTCATACGGAGTGACAAATCCCAGTCTCGATCCGTGTCAACCCAACAGATGCTTTCGGGGATGCCTGTAGTATACATTTATAGTCACCCAGTTACGTTGTGACGTTTGGCACACCCAAAACACTCCTACGGCATCCGGGAGTTACACGATCTCATGGTCTAAGGAAATGATACTTACACTACTGGAATCAGGGATTTTGCCATCTGCCAATTCTTTGTCGTCTGCTTGCGGACGGCAAAGAAGGTCTTTGCCATCAGCTACCAAACAAAAGACGACAAAGAACTGGCAGACGGCAAAGAAGGTCTTTGCCATATGTCATTTCTTTGCCGTCTGCTGGCGGACGGCAAAGAAGGTTTTTGCCATCTGTCATTTCTTTGCCGCCTGCTGGCGGACGGCAAAGAATCTTTGCCGTCTGCTGGCGGACGGCAAAGATTCTTTGCCGTCTGCTGGCGGACGGCAAAGATTCTTTGCCATCTGCTGGTAGACGGCAAAGAGGGGCTACTTTTTTTTGCGGGTAAAATAAAAATCGTTGTCCCCACCCCCTCTATCTATCCCCTCTCTCCGCCGGATGCCCCACAGCCGAGCGCCGCCCGACCATGCCTCCCTCGACCCCGCACCGCTGCGCCACCTTGCCTCCGCCCGCCGGTGCACGCCGCCACCTAACCGGACCCCAGGAGCCCCGCCGCCTCGCGCTGCCGCCTGCGCCACGTCGCGTGCCGCCACCTCCCCACAAGGTCACCGCCCCGCGGCGGAAGCCTCGTCGCGGGTCGCCCCGACCTCGAGATCCGCCGCCGCCATGGGAGCCGAGCACCGAGCTCCTCTGCGCCCCGCCCGCGTCCCCGCGTCGCTGCCACCTCCCCACAAGCTCGCCGCCCCGCCGCGGAGGCTCGTCGCCGGTCGCCCCGACCTCGAGATCCGCCGCCGCCATGGGAGCTGAGCACCGAGCTCCTCTGCGCCCCGCCCGGGTCCCCGCGTCGCCGCCGCCGCCCCACGCTGCCTCGTGCCCGTTGCGCCGCTGTACGCTGTGCTCAAGCCCTGTTTTTCTTCTATTCCCCTTTCCAAGTCTTCCTCTCATCTTATCCATGGGAGGCCGCAGCCGTCAGGTCGCTGCTGCTGCTGGTGGCGTGATTGCCATCGCTGTGAGATTGCTGCTGTTCTTGGCGCCGCTTCTCGTCGTGGTCGCTGCCGTGTGGAGGCTGCTCCCGCTCCCCTGCTCCTTGCGTCTTCGTGGCCGCCGCAGCTGCCGGTGGAGCACGGGCTGCTGCTGGCCATCGGCCCACCCCCGGTCTGTTGCTTCTCCAACTCCTTGTGTCACTCTTGGTTCGATCTTTAGCGCTGGAGCAACATAGTTCCTGTAGGTGGGTTAGCATCTTGGCTGGATTGTTTGATGTGGCCTGTTTTGCCTGTTCAGGTATGCCAACAGCTTGACGAACATGTCTATATGCGTGTAAGCAATTAAACCTGGGGAGAGGAGTTAGTTTGCAAGTTATAATTCTGATTTATCTTACACGTGAGGATTAGAAATGCTCTTGTACACTGGTTTTCCCTTGCTGTACATCACTGAACTTGGTTCAGTTAAAAACTGCAGTGCCTGACAGTTCTGGACAGCAAGCTTCTATCTAAAAAATGAGTTAGCTATGCTTAGAATTTAGAGTTGGCCCCTTTACATAAGTTTTAGATAAAGTCCCAAGGTTTCCGTAGAGTACTTATTTGCTTCATTTGGATGTACGGTTTGAGAGCAGCCATCATTTTAGTTTTCTGTCCCGAAATTTATGTTCCTGGGGTGCAGAATTTGTTGTATGGCAGTTTAGGCCATCCTAGAGGTTTAATTAAATTAAAGTCACAACACAAAAATTGTAGAGGATATTCTGCAGATGCTTAAACATATATTATTTGTTAGATTTCGTGTTATACACTAAATCCTATGGAATTATTAAGATGACTGTACTATGTTGGACAGAATTTTACGTTTGATTTGGTGATTGTAACTAGACTTATACTCTAAGATTTTGTCATCGTTGATGATATGAGGACTTATAATGTGATAACGTACGTATGAGCTGGGGTCTTGTGCGTAGGAGCGCCACTAAATTATATATTCTTATGTGTTGAGACCATGCTTTGCTGTGACTGAGATATATGCTTGATGACAAGTGTGAGTACTTCGAGTTCGGAACCGTTTGCCTCACAATTTGTGCCCCGCGATTGAGGCAAGTTCACGACGAGATAATGACTTGCATAATCTCTACATTCCATTTTTATTTATGATATCTTCCATGTCAATGATGTTTATTATGATGGCGATGGCGATGACCATGATATGTTGATTCAAGTACTATGCTTGCATTTGCATACTTGCACTCATGATGATAGTGAATGAAGGCGTGCACGACCTTGGTGGGAACATTGAGACCTTCATTGTTGGGTTGCAACCTACTTTGGAGGCAACCTCCACATATTGGAGTGAGTGGATGTCGACAGGCATCCACTCAAGCTATACCGGTATACGCAATGAAATGAGATGAGCATGTAGGCATGTAGGGCACCATTATATGTGTTGAACACTAATGAGTGTATGGTGTTAACCGAGTCTTGGTATATTGATATGAGTATTGTTTATTATTCCTTTATGAACTTGCTGAGTCTTTGTACTCATCCTTGTTGCTTATATGTTTTAGGTAAATCTTGAGGACGACATGCATGGGAGTCTTGGGAGTACCATCCTCCTCGCCGCACGGGCCTCCTCCTTGCTGCACGGGCCTCCTCCTTGCCGGAGTGACGCCCCTCGCCGGAGTAGCGCCGGCCAAGCCCATCGGCCACCAGGTGCGTCCTTGGATCAGTTTCCCACAGGCAGCATGTTGTTGCTACTCCTCTACTTACTACAGCAGCACAATGTTCTTCTGTATTGCAATAGAGTAGGAGTATTTGCTAGAGTAGCTAGGACGTACAACTATGGTTAATTGCTTTATGTACACATGCACGGATCTGTCATAACTTTACACTAATTTAAGATTGTCTTGATCTGAAGTGCTGGCTCCTACAGCATTGCATTTCACCAAGTGAAATGCTACATTTCTACTCCTAACTCATTCTCTCTTTCTTAGTGTTTTTGTTATGCAGGTTGGAAGAAAAGAAGAAGATCCAGAGAAGATCTTAGTAATAAGATAGTTTTGACTTTGTGAAACTTGCTACCTATGGATGAAACTGTGTAATATTGATAGAACTATGTATATGTATGGATGAAACTTGCTACTATTGGTAATATGTGTTGGATATTTATGTGTTCATGACTATTGGTAATATGTGTTGGATATGTTATATTGGTGATACATGTGTGTGTGTGTGAGAGAGAGAGAGAGAGAGAGAGAGAGAGAGATTTTATGTGAAAATGAATTGATATAAGAAAAAACAGAATTAAATGGGGCAATATAGGCTCTTTGCCATCTGCCAGCAGATGGATGCCTTTGCCGTCTGCCAGCTGATGGCAAAGAGCCATGCCCTTTGCCGTCCACGGCGGACGGCAAAGGCCTGCCGTTAACCACCTAACGGAGTAACAGCACATTTATTGCCATCTACATTCTTTGCCGTTCGCTGTTGATGGCAAAGGCCCCTTTGCCGTCAGCCGCCTGAAGCAGACGGCAAAGTAGCTCTTTGCCATCCCCTATTTTTACGTCCCCTTTTGCCGTCCGCGGCGGACGGCAAAGGCCTTTGCCGTCCGCCATCCATGCCTTTGCCGTCCGCCGTGGCAGATGGTAAAGTAGCTGATTCCTGTAGTGTTAACATTGGAAAAGCTTTAGCAAACGAACTACACGATCTTGTGCTAGGCTTAGGATTGGGTCTTGTCCATCACATCATTCTCCTAATGATGTGATCCCGTTATCAATGAATTCAAATGTCCATAGCGAGGAAAGCATGACTATCTGTTGATCAACGAGCTAGTCAACTAGAGGCTCACTAGGGACATGTTGTGGTCTATGTATTCACACATGTATTACGATTTCCGGATAACACACTTATAGCATGAACAATAGACAATTATCATGAACAAGGAAATATAATAATAATCCTTTTATTATTGCCTCTAGGGCATATTTCCAACACTCTCTAAGTCTGAATAATGAAGCATTGTTTTTCCACAAGACATAAACATACGACGCCTAATGGTTCACTCCTTTGGTTGACCAGACGTTTCTGGGTTATCCTTCTCCGCTCCTCCGTCGGCTGCCCTGTCCTGGAAGGTTGATGATGCCCAGTCAATGCCACTCAAAGCTTCAAACTCAGCTTCATCATCTATTAACCCGGCTGGGTCGACTTCAGGGGCAAAAGTATGCTTACGAATTGGAGGGATCAGGCTGACTTCATCGTAGTGAGGCATTGGGAGTCTCCGGTTCTCGCTGTCATAACCCGGCTGATACTTGGTAAGGTCAGTATCATTCCAAATAAGAGTAGCCACAGGGCGTATCTCCTTCACGCAGGCGGTGAAATCCTTCTCGTCAAACAAGGTACCATCCTCCTTCAAACTTGGGTATCCAAGAGCGATGTCAGCCGGGTCTAGTTCTGGCATCCATGCTTTGGCCCGGCTCAATGCGGCTATGGCTCCGGCTCTTGCAGACGCCCGCCTTAGCTCTTGGACCCGCTGAGGTAGCACAGCCAGCCGCTTTAGCATGTCTTGCAGGAGATGGGGAACGTCATTTGATAAAGCCACAATGGCCAAAGCACGTTGTGACCCGGTGTAGAGTTGTTCCACTAGAGTATAAACCGCCTTTAGCTTGAGCAACATGCTCTGGTTAAGATTTGAGCTCCTGGAGCCTACGTTAACAGACATCAGATGAGCCGGAGATAACAATTGAAATAGTCGCCGAAAGAAGGTTGGCAACATTTGTTGGGGAATGTAGTAATTTCAAAAAATTTCCTACGCACACGCAAGATCATGGTGATGATATAGCAACGAGAGGGGAGAGTGTATGTCCACGTACCCTCGTAGACCGTAAGCGGAAGCGTTAGCACAATGCGGTTGATGTAGTCGTACGTCTTCACGATCGACCGATCCAAGCATTGAACGTAAGGAGCCTCCGAGTTCAGCACACGTTCAGCTCGATGACGTCCCTCGAACTCCGATCCAGCCGAGTGTTGAGGGAGAGTTCCGTCAGCACGATGGCGTGGTGACGATCTTGATCTTCTACCGGCGCAGGGCTTCGCCTAAGCTTCGCGACGATATGACCGAGGTGGAATATGGTGGAGGGGGGCACCGCACACGGCTAAGGAACGATCCGTAGATCAACTTGTGTGTCTTTGGGGTGCCCCCTGCCCCCGTATATAAAGGAGCAAGGGGGGAGGCCGGCCGGCCCTTGGGGCGCGCCAAGGAGGGGGGAGTCCTCCTCCAACTGGGAATAGGACTCCCCTTTCCTAGTCCAACTAGGAAGGAGGAAGGGGGAAGGAAAGAGGGGGAGAGGGAGAGGGAAAGAGGGGCCGCGCTCCCCTCCCCTAGTCCAATTCGGACTCCCCTTGGGAGGGGGCGCGCCACCTCCTGGGCTGCTGCCCTCTCTCTCCCCTCAGGCCCACTAAGGCCCAATACTTCCCCGGGGGGTTCCGGTAACCCCTCCGGCACTCCGGTTTTCTCCGAAATCACCCGGAACACTTCCGTGTCCGAATATAGTCGTCCAATATATCAATCTTTATGTCTCGACCATTCCGAGACTCCTCTTCATGTCCGTGATCACATCCGGGACTCCGAACAAACTTCGGTACATCAAAACTTATAAACTCATAATAAAACTGTCATCGAAACGTTAAGCGTGCGGACCCTACGGGTTCGAGAACTATGTAGACATGACCTAAAACCATTCTCGGTCAATAACCAATAGCGGGACCTAGATGCCCATATTGGTTCCTACATATTCTACGAAGATCTTTATCGGTCAAACCGCATAACATCATACTTTGTTCCCTTTGTCATCGGTATGTTACTTGTCCGAGATTTGATCGTCGGTATCCAATACCTAGTTCAATCTCGTTACCGGCAAGTCTCTTTACTCGTTCCGTAATACGTCATCTCATAACTAACTCTTTAGTTACATGCTTGCAAGGCTTAGGTGATGAGTATTACCGAGAGGGCCCAGAGATACCTCTCCGACGATCGGAGTGACAAATCCTAATCTCGAATTATGCCAACTCAACATGTACCTTCGGAAACACCTGCAGAGCACCTTTATAATCACCCAGTTATGTTGTGACGTTTGGTAGCACACAAAGTGTTCTTCCGGTAAACGGGAGTTGCACATTCTCATAGTCGTAGGAACTTTGTATAAGTCATGAAGAAAGCAATAGCAGTATACTAAACGATCAAGTGCTAGGCTAACGGAATGGGTCATGTCAATCACATCATTCTCCTAATGATGTGATCCCATTAATCAAATGACAACACATGTCTATGGTCAGGAAACATAACCATCTTTGATTAATGAGCTAGTCAAGTAGAGGCATACTAGTGACTATGTGTTTGTCTATGTATTCACACATGTATCATGTTTTCGGTTAATACAATTCTAGCATGAATAATAAACATTTATCATGATATGAGGAAATAAATAATAACTTTATTATTGCTTCTAGGGCATATTTCCTTCAGTCTCCCACTTGCACTAGAGTCAATAATCTAGATTACATAGTAATGATTCTAACACCCATGGAGTCTTGGTGCTGATCATGTTTTGCTCGTGAGAGAGGCTTAGTCAACGAGTCTGCAACATTCAGATCCGTATGTATCTTGCAAATCTCTATGTCTCCCACTTGGACTTGGTCCCGAATGGAATTGAAGCGTCTCTTGATGTGTTTGGTCCTCTTGTGAAATCTGGATTCCTTTGCCAAGGCAATTGCACCAGTATTGTCACAAAAGATCTTCATTGGTCCCGATGCACTAGGTATGACACCTAGATCGGAAATGAACTCCTTCATCCAGACTCCTTCATTTGCTGCTTCAGAAGCAGCTATATACTCCGCTTCACATGTAGATCCCGCCACGACGCTTTGTTTAGAACTGCACCAACTTACAGCTCCACCGTTTAATAAAAACACGTATCCGGTTTGCGATTTAGAATCGTCCGGATCAGTGTCAAAGCTTGCATCGACGTAACCATTTACGACTAGCTCTTTGTCACCTCCATATACGAGAAACATATCCTTAGTCCTTTTCAGGTATTTCAGGATGTTCTTGACCGCTTTCCAGTGATCCACTCCTGGATTACTTTTGGTACCTTCCTGCCAAACTTATTGCTAAGCATACGTCAGGTCTGGTACACAGCATTGCATACATGATAGAGCCTATGGCTGAAGCATAGGGAACATTTTTCATTTTCTCTCTATCTTCTGCTGTGGTCGGGCATTGAGTTTGACTCAACTTCACACCTTGTAGTACAGGCAAGAATCCTTTCTTTTCCTGATCCATTTTGAACTTTTTCAAAATTTTGTCAAGGTATGTGCTTTGTGAAAGTCCTATTAAGCGTCTTGATCTATCTCTATAGATCTTGATGCCCAATATGTAAGCAGCTTCCCCGAGGTCTCTCATTGAAAAACTTTTATTCAAGTATCCTTTTATGCTATCCAGAAATTCTATATCATTTCCAATTAATAATATGTCATCAACATATAAAACTAGAAATGCTACAGAGCTCCCACTCACTTTCTTGTAAATACAGGCTTCTCCAAAAGTCTGTATAAAACCATATGCTTTGATCACACTATCAAAGCGTTTATTCCAACTCCGAGATGCTTGCACCAGTCCATAAATGGAACGCTGGAGCTTGCACACTTTGTCAGCACCTTTTGGATCAACAAAACCTTCCGGCTGCATCATATACAACTCTTCTTCTAGAAATCCATTCAAGAATGCAGTCTTGACATCCATTTGCCAAATTTCATAATCATGAAATGCAGCAATAGCCAACATGATTCGGACAGACTTAAGCATCGCTACGGGTGAGAAAGTCTCATCGTAGTCAACCCCTTGAACTTGTCGAAAACCTTTCGCAACAAGTCGAGCTTTATAGACAGTAACATTACCATCAGCGTCAGTCTTCTTCTTTAAAAATCCATTTATTCTCAATGGCTTGCCGATCATCGGGCAAGTCAACCAAAGACCATACTTTGTTTTCATACATGGATCCCATCTCAGATTTCATGGCCTCTAGCCATTTTGCGGAATCTGGGCTCATCATCGCTTCCTCATAGTTCGTAGGTTCATCATGGTCAAGTAACATGACTTCCAGAATAGGATTACCGTACGACTCTGGTGCGGATCTTACTCTGGTAGACCTACGAGGTTCAGTAGAAACTTGATCTGAAGTTTCACGATCAATATCATTAGCTTCCTCACTAATTGGTGTAGTCATCACAGGAACCGGTTCTCGTGATGAACTACTTTCCAATAAGGGAGTAGATACAGTTATCTCATCAAGTTCTACTTTCCTCCCACTCACTTCTTTCGAGAGAAACTCCTTTTCTAGAAAGGATCCATTCTTAGCAACGAATGTCTTGCCTTCGGATCTGTGATAGAAGGTGTACCCAACAGTCTCTTTTGGGTATCCTATGAAGACACATTTCTCCGATTTGGGTTTGAGCTTATCTGGTTGAAGTTTCTTCACATAAGCATCGCATCCCCAAACTTTAAGAAACGACAACTTTGGTTTCTTGCCAAACCACAGTTCATAAGGCGTCGTTTCAACGGATTTAGATGGTGCCCTATTTAACGTGAATGCGGCCGTCTCTAAAGCATAACCCCAAAACGATAGCGGTAAATCGTTAAGAGACATCATAGATCGCACCATATCAAGTAAAGTACGATTACGACGTTCGGACACACCATTTCATTGTGGTGTTCCAGGTGGTGTGAGTTGCGAAACTATTCCGCATTGTTTCAAATGTAAACCAAACTCGTAACTCAAATATTCTCCTCCACGATTAGATCGTAGAAACTTTATTTTCTTGTTACGATGATTTTCCACTTCATTCTGAAATTCTTTGAACTTTTCAAATGTTTCAGATTTGTGCTTCATCAAGTAGATATACCCATATCTGCTCGAATCATCTGTGAAGGTGAGAAAATAACGATATCCGCCACGAGCCTCAACATTCATCGGTCCACATACATCTGTATGTATGATTTCCAACAAATCTGTTGCTCTCTCCATAGTTCCGGAGAACGGTGTTTTAGTCATCTTGCCCATGAGGCACGGTTCGCAAGTACCAAGTGATTCATAATCAAGTGATTCCAGAAGTCCATCAGTATGGAGTTTCTTCATGCGTTTTACACCGATATGACCTAAACGGCAGTGCCACAAATAAGTTGCACTATCATTATCAACTCTGCATCTTTTGGCTTCAACATTATGAATATGTGTATCACTACTATCGAGATTTAATAAAAACAGACCACTCTTCAAGGGTGCATGACCATAAAAGATATTACTCATATAAATAGAACAACCATTATTCTTTGATTTAAATGAATAACCGTCTCACATCAAACAAGATCCAGATATAATGTTCATGCTCAACGCTGGCACCAAATAACAATTATTCAGGTCTAAAACTAATCCCGAAGGTAGATGTAGAGGTAGCGTGCCGACCGCGATCACATCGACTTTGGAACCGTTTCCCACGCGCATCGTCACCTCGTCCTTGGCCAGCGCTCGCTTATTCCGTAGTCCTTGTTTCGAGCTGCAAATATTAGCAACAGAACCAGTATCAAATACCCAGGTGCTACTACGAGCTCTAGTTAGGTACACATCAATAACATGTATATCACATATACCTTTGCTCACTTTGCCATCCTTCTTATCCGCCAAATACTTGGGGCAGTTCCGCTTCCAGTGTCCAGTCTGCTTGCAGTAGAAGCACTCAGTTTCAGGCTTAGGTCCAGACTTGGGTTTCTTCTCCTGAGCAGCAACTTGCTTGCCGTTCTTCTTGAAGTTCCCCTTCTTCTTCCCTTTGCCCTTCTTCTTGAAACTAGTGGTCTCATTGACCATCAACACTTGATGCTCCTTCTTGATTTCTACCTCCGCGGCTTTCAGCATCGCGAAGAGCTCGGGAATAGTCTTGTTCATCTCTTGCATATAATAGTTCATCACAAAGCTCTTATAGCTTGGTGGCAGTGATTGGAGAATTCTTTCAATGACACTATCATCAGGAAGATTAACTCCCAGTTGAATCAAGTGATTGTTATACCCAGACATTCTGAGTATGTGTTCACTGACAAAACTATTCTCCTCCATCTTGCAGCTGTAGAACTTATTGGAGACTTCATATCTCTCAATCCGGGCATTTGATTGAAATATTAACTTCAACTCCTGGAACATCTCATATGCTCCATGACGTTCAAAACGTCGTTGAAGACCCGGTTCCAAGCCGTAAAGTATGGCACACTGAACTATAGAGTAGTCATCAGCTTTGCTCTGCCAGACGTTCTTAACGTCGTCAGTTGCATCAGCAGCAGGCCTGGCACCCAGCGGTGCTTCCAGGCCGTAACTCTTCTGTGCAGCAATGAGGATAATCCTCAGGTTACGGACCCAGTCCGTGTAATTGCTACCATCATCTTTCAACTTTGCTTTCTCAAGGAACGCATTAAAATTCAACGAAACAACAGCACGAGCCATCTATCTACAAACAAACATAAACAAGCAAGATAGTATCAGGTACTAAGTTCATGATAAATTTAAGTTCAATTAATCATATTACTTAAGAACTCCCACTTAGACAGACATCTCTCTAGTCATCTAAGTGATCACGTGATCCAAATCAACTAAACCATAACCGATCATCACGTGAGATGGAGTAGTTTTCAATGGTGAACATCACTATGTTGATCATATCTACTATATGATTCACGCTCGACCTTTCGGTCTCTATGTTCCGAGGCCATATCTGCATATGCTAGGCTCGTCAAGTTTAACCTGAGTATTCTGCGTGTGCAAAACTAGCTTGCACCCCTTGTAGATGGACGTAGAGCTTATCACACCCGATCATCACGTGGTGTCTCGGCACGACGAACTTTGGCAACGGTGCATACTCAGGGAGAACACTTCTTGATAATTTTAGTGAGAGATCATCTTAAAATGCTACCGTCAAACAAAGCAAGATAAGATGCATAAAGGATAAACATCACATGCAATCAATATAAGTGATATGATATGGCCATCATCATCTTGTGCTTATGATCTCCATCTTCGAAGCACCGTCGTCATCGTCACCGGCGCGACACCTTGATCTCCATCATAGCATCGTTGTCGTTATGCCATCTATTGCTTCTACGACTATCGCTACCGCTTAGTGATAAAGTAAAGCAATTACAGGGTGTTTGCATTTCATACAATAAAGCGACAACCATATGGCTCCTGCCAGTTGCCGATAACTTCGGTTACAAAACATGATCATCTCATACAATAAAATATAGCATCACGTCTTGACCATATCACATCACAACATGCCCTGCAAAAACAAGTTAGACGTCCTCTACTTTGTTGTTGCAAATTTTACGTGGCTGCTACGGGCTTAGCAAGAACCATTCTTACCTACGCATCAAAACCACAACGATAGTTCGTTAAATAGACTCTGTTTTAACCTTCACAAGGACAGGGCGTAGCCACATTCGGTTCAACTAAAGTGAGAGAGACAGACACCCGCCAGCCACCTTTAAGCACAAGTGCTCGTAACGGTGAAACCAGTCTCGCGTAAGCGTACGCGTAATGTCGGTCTGGGCCGCTTCATCTCACAATACCGCTGAACCAAAGTATGACATGCTGGTAGGCAGTATGACTTATATCGTCCACAACTCACTTGTGTTCTACTCGTGCATATAACATCAACGCATAAAACCTAGGCTCGGATGCCACTGTTGGGGAACGTAGTAATTTCAAAAAAATTCCCATGCACACGCAAGATCATGGTGATGATATAGCAACGAGAGGGGAGAGAGTTCAGCACACGTTCAGCTCGATGACGTCCCTCGAACTCCGATCCAGCCGAGTGTCGAGGGAGAGTTCCGTCAGCACGATGGCGTGGTGACAATCTTGATGTTCTACCGGCGCAGGGCTTCGCCTAAGCTTCGCGACGATATGACCGAGGTGGAATATGGTGGAGGGGGGCACCGCACACGGCTAAGGAACGATCCGTAGATCAACTTGTGTGTCTTTGGGGTGCCCCCCTGCCCCCGTATATAAAGGAGCAAGGGGGGAGGCCGGCTGGCCCTTGGGGTGCGCCAAGGAGGGGGGAGTCCTCCTCCTACTGGGAATAGGAGTCCCCTTTCCTAGTCCAACTAGGAAGGAGGAAGGGGGAAGGAAAGAGGGGGAACGGGAGAGGGAAAGAGGGGCCGCGCCCCCCTCCCCTAGTCCAATTCAGACTCCCCTTGGGAGGGGGCGCGCCACCTCCTGGGCTGCTGCCCTCTCTCTCCCCTCAGGCCCACTAAGGCCCAATACTTCCCCGGGGGGTTCCGGTAACCCCTCCGGCACTCCAGTTTTCTCCGAAATCACCCGGAACACTTCCGGTGTCCGAATATAGTCGTCCAATATATCAATCTTTATGTCTCGACCATTCCGAGACTCCTCGTCATGTCCATGATCACATCCGGGACTCCGAACAAACTTCGGTACATCAAAACTTATAAACTCATAATAAAACTGTCATCGAAACGTTAAGCGTGCGGACCCTACGGGTTCGAGAACTATGTAGACATGACCTAAAACCATTCTCGGTCAATAACCAATAGCGGGACCAGGATGCCCATATTGGTTCCTACATATTCTACGAAGATCTTTATCGGTCAAACCGCATAACGTCATACTTTGTTCCCTTTGTCATCGGTATGTTACTTGTCCGAGATTTGATCGTCGGTATCCAATACCTAGTTCAATCTCGTTACCGACAAGTCTCTTTACTCGTTCCGTAATACGTCATCTCATAACTAACTCTTTAGTTACATGCTTGCAAGGCTTAGGTGATGAGTATTACCGAGAGGGCCCAGAGATACCTCTCCGACGATCGGAGTGACAAATCCTAATCTCGAATTATGCCAACTCAACATGTACCTTCGGAAACACCTGTAGAGCACCTTTATAATCACCCAGTTACGTTGTGACGTTTGGTAGCACACAAAGTGTTCTTCCGGTAAACGGGAGTTGCACATTCTCATAGTCGTAGGAACTTTGTATAAGTCATGAAGAAAGCAATAGCAGTATACTAAACGATCAAGTGCTAGGCTAACGGAATGGGTCATGTCAATCACATCATTCTCCTAATGATGTGATCCCATTAATCAAATGACAACACATGTCTATGGTCAGGAAACATAACCATCTTTGATTAATGAGCTAGTCAAGTAGAGGCATACTAGTGACTATGTGTTTGTCTATGTATTCACACATGTATCATGTTTCCAGTTAATACAATTCTAGCATGAATATTAAACATTTATCATGATATGAGGAAATAAATAATAACTTTATTATTGCCTCTAGGGCATATTTCCTTCAAGATTTAATGTTTGCTTAAGTAGATTACCAAAGATTGCTGAGACCATTTGAGATATTTGGCGCTTTAAGCCGGATAGCCCGGTTGTCGCGTCTGCAAGCGATGCCTCTACTTTCTCGGCCCGGGTCACCAGAGAGACCTTTTCATCAGCCCATACTTTTTTATCAGCTTCAAAGGCTTTCTTCAATTTGTCTTGTTCAGACACTCTGAACTCAAACTTGGAGTTGGCCTTCTGGATTTCAATCTCTTGAGCTTTCAGGTGATTTTTCAGATGAGCAATCTCCGACTCAAATTGACTTATGGTGGCCTACAGCAATGCCAGGTTATAGTCAGAGTTATTATAAGATAACATTAAGTCTCCAGCACTTTGCAAGCAAAGATACTTGACACTTGGGGGCTAATGTATACTGAAGAGCTTTGAATTACTATGGCGGTTCATTGAAATTAAGTCCCAAGCATTTTGCAAGCAAAGATACTTGGCACTTGGGGGCTAATGCGTATTGCAAGTTCAAAAGTATTATACTACACCGGGTTAAATATCTTGTTCTAAAGGCGGCCTCCGAGATAAGCTGGGAGTTTGACAAACAGTGATAAGCAGATTCTAAGTCTACAACATATTCTCTTATAAGCAATAGACTTGGGGGCTGGTACAGTAAGTATGAATAAGGAAAAGTAACAAAAAATTATACCTCAGATTTTTGTTGTATCTGTTTCACCATGTCAATCTCCAGGTCACGACTGCTGTGTACTTGGCTTATGTAACCAGAGACAATCTCTCCAATGCTCAGATGAGTGTAATCAGCGACGTCCAGCTTGGCCTTTCATCGTTCCAAAAGTTCCTCCTTGCCAGAGCACTTGGCCAATACTGTGGGTCTTCCCGACTCAATAAACTGAGTCTTAGTGATCTCAACTTCCGAGTCATCTGCCTTGGCCGGGCTAGGAATCTCCGGGTTGACAAAGCCGTCGAGTGCTTGTTCGGCAGGCGGGTTAGAGGTAGGCTCGTGGGCAGAGACATCGGGAGCGGCCGTTCCAAGCTCCGGTTCAGTTACAACCGTTTCTTTGGACGGTTTAGTCTTCTTTGCCCTCTTACTGGGCTTCACTTGTACACTATGGACAAATCAGAGGAATTAATACAAGAGTATGAGTAAGATAAGCATAAGATAAGCAAGTTGTCATTACCCTGGTGCGGTTTTGAAAGCCGGCATATTTGATTGCATAGACTCGCCATAGGAAGGTGAAGTATCCTGATAGTTGGAGTCAGATGAATTGAGAGGTTGACGAATGAAACCCGCCAAAGGTAAAAGAGGACGTAAGTCGGAGATAACCTCAGGCTTGCGCTTCCTGGTCACATTAGGTAAGCCGGAGGAGAGTTCCACGTCTTTGCTTGTCCGGGTCTGCCTCCGGCTCTCATAAATCTGTCGCTTCAAAAGAAATTGAGGATCTTGGTAAGCTAAAGGATGTGAAAATCTTACTTTCCGGGTCACTCTTCGGACTTTCTGCCTCGGCAAAGGCTCGGAGTCGGAGGAAATTATAGTTACCTCTTCCTCAACTGCTTGGCTGTTTCCTGTGTCCTCCTAAAAGGAAATTAAAGGTCAGTAAAGTAATGATAAGGGAGTTAGGAGAGTTAAGGATTACCTCTTCTTCATCGTCATCGGTGTCATCCAGTTTGAATAAATCCTAAGTACTTGGTTTCTTTTTCCTTGAAGTTCCCATCTTGGCGGCTTTCCGCTCGGCTCTCTTAGCCGCTCTGGCTTGTTTGGCAGCCTCATGGTCGTATTTGACCTTCCAGAAATTATCATTGGCCTGTGAATAATGACAAAGGGTGATGAGTAAAGCAGGGCATAACATAATAAGGGTATAATTGTTCAGGTTGAAGACTTACAGTAGGAGCCGGGTTATTCTTGCGGAATGGAAGTAAGCCAAAGGCAATACTAACCACTGAGCCTTCCTTCAACAACGATTGAATCGTAGCTTCAACTACGTCATCAGGTAAGTCGTCAGGAGAATGATGCAGCGGGTCATCTTTTTCACCTGAGTAAGTGCACATTAAGCCGGGGCGGCGGCTTAATGGAATCACCCGCCAGGAGATCCATACTCGGACCAAGTCAACGCCATCCAAGCCGTTCCCCAAGAGAGCTTTAATTTTCTTGATGGTGGGAGCGAGTGGTACACGTTCAACAACAGTTAATTTGTCCGGCAGCGGGTGGTTAGATTCAAGGCACAGGGCGCGAAAGCCGGGCAGCGGGTTCTCATCAGCCGAGAAGTGTCCTGGCAGTAGAACCACGTCTAGTTCCAATCCTTTGGGTGGCTTGGCAGTTCAGCATAAGGGAAAAGGCAGTCTCTCCGCCACTGAATTGAGATGCCGCCAAGTTCCAGACTAGGCCTGTTGGCACGTTCATTCTGTCGGTTTAAGTAAAACAATTCTCTGAACAAAAGTAACTTGGGATCTTCTCCAAGGTACACCTCGCAGAAGAACTTGGAAGTTGCAAATATTTGACACGGAATTGGGCCCGATGTCTTGAGGTCTGAGGTCAAAAAATTGCAGAACATCCCTGAAGAATTTTGAACCGGGTGGAGCAAATCCCCGGCTTATATGATCAGTAAAAATGATCACTTCCCCCTCCTTGGGTTGAGGTTTCTCCTCTGACGGGTTAGGAGCACGATAAGACATGACCTCCTTCTTGGGCAGATGGCCGGTATTCATGAACTCAGACAAAGTGCTTTCCGTGACAGTGGACTTGACCCAGTTACAGGTCACATGAGCTTTGGGAGCCTTATGTGCCATTATGCAAGTGGAAGCCTATGACAAAATAAGAATTTCCGGTTCAACTTTAACCCAGAGGAAAACATTTTTAAGTCTATTCAAGCTAGCGGCTTAAGATGGGGCCTAATGACATATGGCTATTTGTGCAGTGATATTTAAGCCGTTACGGGTATCAGAAGCAGTTAAATTATCTTAAGTCGCCGGAAGCAAGCAAGGCTGACAATCAGTGTTGTCTTCTTAAACCGGCTACACAGGCTACCGTGATTAAACAGATCTAACAGATGCAGTCTTTTGGCTAAGTATGGAACAAACAGGTTTCACAAGTGGCAGTTATTATTTTGGATCAAATGGTTGCTCTGAAAAAGAAAATTTCTAGACCTAAAACTAGTGCAGATAAGTTCATACGCTCGAAGGAGACCTCTGAACAAAGGAAAGGGGATCTGTTTGCATTTGAAATGGGGGCGAAACAGCTACCGCAACAGTTCTGTACTATCTGACGATCAGAAAAGGCCGTCGGGGGTGAAATCTATCAAGGGTTTGTAACGGGCGGTGACGAACACCGACGAACTCGAGAGGCTGTAGTGCAGATCTAAGGAAGGAAAGGAAAGGGACTTACAGATGCAGGACTGCGGCGGAGGTTCGTCGCGTTTCTCTGGTCGGATTCAGGTTGATGCAGTGGCCTGAGTTGGTGAAGACGAGGAGCTCGGCGGCGGCGGCGGCGGAGCTCGAGTGACAGAGAAACAGTGAGAGGAAGAAGATGAACGAAGGGGGGAGAATGGAAAGACCTAGGTCGTGCCTATTTATAAGGAAAAGTTGACTGGGAAGGCGCGAGAAACGAGGAGGCAAGGCATCATTATCCAATGACTCCGACGCCTCGGTTTTTGGAATGGTCAGAAAAGACAGAGATCCGTTCAAGATATGACAGAATAAAATAAGAATTTAATGGAGGATGACGTCACGACGGGTTATCACGGATCCAGAAGATGACATCACGGCGGGTTAGAACCTTTTGCACAGACAGGAGATAGAAAGGCTTGTTTCTTAAGATATTTTAAAGATTGACATGAACCGGTTCAAATCAATCTGGGGCCTAATGTTGGGGATATAACTATTTGTGTAAGCCGCCCGAGAGGGGCCGGGTTATGCAAATAAGGATTCATCAGAAGAAGCCCAAGACCAAGCATGAATATGGTGGTTCAATAAAGGGTCTAAATCCCACAGGTGACTTAAGGCCCGTAGTGGTAAACCGCCCTAATGGCATGACTTGTATCATAAGGTAGAATTAACTGGTCACCGAGCCGGACACTGTTTATGAGCCGGCCGGGACTCTGTAGGCCGCAGGGCGTCCACCCGTGTATATAAGGGGACGACCTGCTGGCGGCTTAGGGCAAGAAACATCTCATCGAGAGCCGGGCATAGCGTGTCTCGCTCCCTGGTTATCGAAACCTCATTAATACCAACCCAACTAGACGTAGGCTTACCTTCACCGTAAGGCGCCGAACTAGTATAAAACCTCTCTCGTGTCCCTCGTCCCGTTAACCCCTTTAAGCTTCCTAGTTGTGATGGCTCCACGACTAAGTCCTTGCAAGAGGACATCTGCCGTGACAATTCCATGACAACCTGTCTTTCCGGAGAATTACTTTCGACGCCGTTTCAGAATGTCGAAGGACTTGTTCTTTCGCATTTGCAATGAAGTGAAGCAGCATAACCCAGTCTTCGAGCAGAGAAGGAACTGTGCGGGGTTGCTTGGCCATAGCATTGAGCAGAAGGTCACTGCCGCTTTGCGCATTATGGCGTATGGTGTTCCGACAGATTACGTTGATGACAACTTGGCGATGGCAGAGAGCACTTCTATCTTCTATGTCAAGAAATTTGCAATAACTATGGTAGAAGTGTTCGGTCCACAGTACTTGAGAGCACCCAATGCTCAGGACACTCAGAGGCTTTTGGAGATGAACAAAGCTCGAGGGTTTCCAGGTATGCTCGGGTCTGTAGATTGCATGCATTGGAAATGGAAGAATTGTCCAAAAGCATGGCATGGACAATTCAAGGGTCGTGGGAAGGATGCCACTATCATTCTTGAGGCAGTTGCTGATTATGAAACATGGATTTTGCATGCATATTTTGGTATGCCCGGTTCTTGCAACGACATCAACGTGCTCGACCGGTCACCTCTCTTTGCCAACTTAGCAAATGGAGAAGCACCACCGGTGACCTTCGAAGCAAATGGCCGCACCTACAACTATGGGTACTATCTTGCAGATGGGATCTACCCGAGGTGGAGTACATTCGTCAAGCCGGTTGCAACACCTCAAGGTAAGAAAGAACTTGTCTTTCATAATGCACAAGCGGCGGCTAGAAAAGTTGTTGAGAGGGCATTTGGGATTTTGCAATCCCAATTTTCTATTGTGCGAGGATCAGCTAGATTTTGGGATCAAAAGATCCTTTGGTACATCATGACCGCTTGCGTGATCATGCATAACATGATCATTGAGAAGGAGCGTGGAAAAGATTTAGATTACAACTTCTATCACTTGATGGGCATTCCTGTTAACCCCATGCGAAAAGAACAGCGCATCAGACGTTTCATGAAGGTGTACAGCGAGATTAGAGACATCGATGTGCATGACCAACTCCAGAAAGATTTGATGGAAAAGCATTGGAAATGGCATGGTGAAAGATCCGCATAGATTCATTATTTGTTTGTTCAAAACTATGTTGTATTGTGCAAAACTATGTTGTATTTGTGTTGCGTTTCATCTCCTGGATCTGAAGAGCTATGTAATAATTTGATGTTGTGGACATGAAATTTTTTTATGCTGTTTTAAAACATATTTTATGCAATATGTGCTGTTGTACAGTGGCTGGACATCAGCCGCGCGGCTGCTGGCCGGTTTTGGACAATGAATTTGGACCATCTATTGGAGTTGCTCTTTCGGACCATGAATTTGGACCATCTGTTGGAGTTGGCCTTTTTTCGGAGCTCCAAAACGCACTTTTTGGTGGTTCAAATTTTACATCTCCGGTTTTGGACCGTCAAAATTTGGACTATCTATTGGAGATGCTCTTATGTTGATGGTCTGCTGGAAGCCAAACTAATGGGCATTCATACCCTGCTGTACACAGGACCTTACCATCGATCCAAACTGATGGGACAATCATACCTAGCCAACAGATTCATTCCTGGAGCTGCGTGTTTTGCTTTGGATTTATTTATGCCAGTGTACTCCCGACAATCATGTAGTAAAAACTATCGTTTCATGCAAAGATAAATTCAGAATTCAGAATTTTTGTTTACATGTATTTTCATTGGATACCCGAAAGACATTGTTTTCTTTGAATCTGATAATATACTGTAATGTTTCTTTTCAATGGAGCATGATGTAGTTTTCTCTTTGATGTCGCCGTAGGCAATTTACAGGACCTTGGTCATTAAGCAGGTACTTTGATCCAACTGTAATTTTTGACAGTTTTTAGGATTCTCCACCAAACCAGTTTGATGTCAATCCAGGAAGCATTATAAGAAAATCTTCTATACTTACAAATACACCACCACATCACTTGTAACTTAAGCAAGAGGTGTTTCTTGTTGGCAATCCAAAATCTAGCGCTTGATTCAAACGAATTGTCAATAGAAACATAAAATATCTAGCAATATCTAACCAAAGCTCATTAGTCACAGCCAAAGAAAAGATGCTGAATAGGTTCATGATCAGAGCAAAACAGACAGTCTTCAGACCTTGCAATGTTTCTTTTCTATAACTTGTCTTTGGTCATAAGCTGGTTATTATCCAGTAGCCACAGGAAGATGTGTATCCTAGGGGGAACACATAATTTGCAGACAGCATGAACATAAACAGTCTGAACTCCTCTAAAATTTGTAAACCGACAATGCTATTTTTAGTCTGGCCAATACATGAGCTTCCACATCTCCAGATCCTTGCCTCTGTTGTATTCTCTGATGTACTGAGGAACCCTCGCAAGATCTATCTGCTCCCCAACGAGGCCCGGTTTCAGTGTAGCATTATCCTGGCCTCCACATCCTGGAGACAATGGGATTTGACCGGAGGTTAGTTGAGATAGCCTGATGGAGCAATTATTTTTCCGGCTTGTCAGAGTATCTAGCAAGGATGTTACCATCTTGAACCACGAAGAAGCTCCGGAAATGCTTGTAACCATTGGCCACAACGTCTAGTTCGTCCAGGCTAAAGTTGTACCTCTTCTCCAGGGTCAAGTACAACACCTAATAAAGGCAAAGCAGAATCCGAATCTTTCTCTCAAGCATCTTACTTAGCTAGATTTCTTTGATTAGATAATGGTTGTCAGTGAATATGATGATACCTTCTTGGCACCACGTGACATAAGCTGCCTCACTGTGTCGAAGAACAAATCGGTCAGACCGTCACTGTAAATAACATCTGCAGCAAATAGCAGGGTGGCTTGCTCAGCCTCCTCGATTTCACTTGCAGACCATAAGTATATCGAACTGCATTGAAGAACATATAGGTTAAGCACGGTGCTGAGTAACATTTAGCAAAAAAAATTAAAAAATCAGTAGTCCATGGTAAACAATTGAACAATCAGGACTGCAATTAGCACAGAAAAAAACCTTGGATCAGATGCATCATGTGTACCCACAGGCGGAGGCCATGACATTTTCCAGTCCAATTCCCGTACATGGACTTTAGCTTCATCAAACTTTAGCATGCTAGAGTTGAGACGGACATTAGCCAAGCAATTATCGAGGATATCAGTACCTCTATCTGTTCATTCACATTGGTGAACAAAATACGTAAGGACTAAAGATAGCAACATGGCACCAGAAACTGTGATTACTCCATGTATTGCTTTTTCAGGGTGCATGTAAGTATCATGTTAAATTGCCAATTCAGGTAATGTACAACCTTGCTAGCAATTCAGATAATACTGTGAAATTTGTTCCTTATGCACTTTGCAAATTTTTGGTATTGTTGGTGGTACATGGTATTGGAGCAGAATGATCAAGCCATACCTGTTGGATTGACTGCGGAATATGTAATTCTACTGCCGAGTTATACTTAAAAGGAGGCCTAAGTACCTGTAATGAAAATTATTCTAGCGACTCGAGCGTGCGCCAACCCTACCAAACCTGGCAAACATTGTGCAGTTACATGAATATCATTGGTGTTCAGGAACAAGCCTTGAAGTACAACCTTCTAGAGAGTGGTAATAAAACTGGAAGATAAAGCAAAGTTGGAAGGATTTTGTATCAACTAAATTTCAGATCGAGTCATCACCTGTGCCAGCACCGATCTCCACGGCGGTAACACCGTCGAATTCAGATGATGTGAAGCTCTTGTGCAACACAAAGTCGGTTAGCAGCATGGCCGCCTTCCAAACCTGTAAAGCAACAGAAGCAAACAATGGGCCACAAACGAAAGAAGGACGAATAGACACCAGGAAATCTGGCACTGAGACTCTCCAACGTACCTGAAGCCCAACGCTCCGGAGTGAAGAGGTGACGCCGTGCTGCACTGTGAGCACATGATATTCGCCTCTCCTCCCTGCATTCCAAGGAGGACCAAATAATTGGCGACTCACCGACAAAGACAACTACAGCAACAAACGCCTTACTCTGTCTATTCCTTCTTCTCCGGTGGAGAACAAGATCCCCGTCGTCGTCCACAGCGACATGGACAGCGTCAGGCGAGCCACCTTCTCAGTAAAACCAAGAACCAAGTCACCACAGCGAGCAATCCACCGTCTATGCTACGGTACGAGCAATGCAAAACTCACTCGCTCGCTCACATGAACTGCTCGTCGATGCGACGAGCTCGCGCCCATCGCTACGCTCGTCGGTGCTGCCACCACCGTCGCCCCCGGGTGGCTCTAGAAACATCAGGTGACACTTCAGCGCAAGCCAAACCGACGACCTCGTTCGGATGTGAGCCAAGAAGCGGCGCAGAGAAGGTGTATGATGAAATGCGCCTGAGAACAGAGGAGGTGGCGAGCCAGTTCCGGCTGCTCTTTACCTAGGGGGCGGGAGGAGAAGGTGAAGCGGGAGAGGTAGAGGCCCGGGAAGCGGGGCGGGCAGCCCAGGTACACCTCGCTCATCACCTGCTCCTCCTCCGCCGCCTCCGCCTCCCCGCCTCCGGCGGCCTCCATTTGTCGCCCCCGTCTGGCCGTCTCTGAAGAGAAGATTTTGCCTCGGTTTGTCCCTTTGGAGACTGGACAAGCGGACTGGAGAAAGGCTGCGGTGTCTTATTGGGCCGGGCGGCGTATGTCCCCTGAGCGGCTTACGCCTTGGGCTTCTTTCTTTTGCTGCAACCGACCTACCTACACTGTGGGAGGGAGAAGCTTGTCTCAAAAAAAAAAAAAAAAACTGTGAGAGAAGTCCATATTACTACAATGCTAAACTTTTGCTCCACAATGCTAAACTCTTCGGTTTGTCTAAGATTCAACTCTGAACTTCAAAACCGGTTAAGATTCAACCCAGAACTGTCAAAAACGGCTATAGGAATCAACCCTCCACTCTTCTACCCTGGTTTTGACCCTGCTGACCCTCCATTCAGCAAGCCATGTTAGCGCAACTATCATTTTCTTCCAAACATTTTTTTCCAAAATATCAAAGTTTTCAGAATAAATTTTAAAAAAAATCAACAATACAATACTTATCATTCTGGGATTTTTTTGCTTAAAATAATCAAAATAATGGTTAAATTTCAAAAAAAAACATATGGCCATTTTTTGTCAAATACATTAAAAATTTAAATTCCAATTTTTTTTGAAATTTTCTTTAAACCCAGTAGTAAGCATTTTGGGAAAGTTTTTTTTTTGCATAACATAATAAAAATTACTGTCAAATTCACCATCTACCTAAAATTTAGTCAAAATTGAAATTTTCAGAAAACTTTGAAAACATTCAAGAAAGCAATACCAAGTATTCAGGGGAAATGTCCAAAAAAAATTTGCTTAATAGAATGGAAATTAACCTGAAATTTCATTTTCTACCCACTTTTTGTGCAAATTTTGTCAAAAAATTCAAGGTTCGCCTGAAAAATCTGAAAAACAATTCCTAGGATGCTTAGAATTTTTTTATTGATTTTTTTCAAAATTTTCTGTAACCTTTGAATTTATGACAAGATTTGGCAAAAAATCGACAATTTTGACAGTAACTTCTGTTATTTTAAGCATAAATTTCTGAAACTTTTCTGACAATGCTAATTATTGTTTTCTTAATTTTACATTTTTTTTGAAAGTTTCCAATTTTTTGAATTTTTTTACAAAATTGTACAAAACATGATTTTTTCGCTGACATGGCTGGTTGACAGGACGATCAACGAGACCAAAACCATGGTCAGGGGAGGGTTTGAGACCTAGATGGTTTTGGTGGTTCAAGGTTGAACCTTAGCCTATTTAAAGTTAGGGGTTTAATCTTTGGCAAACCGAAGAGCTCATGGGTGCAATATGGACTTCTCTCAACTATTGTTGTTGTGCAGCCAACATGTGCTCCACTGGAAAAAAAAAAGTTGTTGTGAGATCTACAGAATTGATGCTGCTAATTGATGATATTGTCTGTCTCTAGATTTTGCTGAAAGTTGTTTGGCCAATAACATGCCATGTGCCCCGAAAAAGGGAAATTGCAGGTTCCAAGATCGACCCGGTGCGAATGCTCAGGCCCTTCCTGGCGATGAATCTGAACGAAAGCATGACCATGATAGTTTGATAGAATGTGTATTGCTTTAGCATTTATTTTTCATGATTAAGATGTGAAATGGTAGTTTTAGCTTGCATCAAGATTTCGACGGTATATTGAGAAAATTTCCAATATAGAGCTGCGTAAAGATATTGGAAAAAGTTCGAATAGAGGATTGGTTGCATTCTTGTTATACCTGCAGAATATATTTTGTTCATAGATATTAATCAGACTTCTAGAAAAGTATTTCTTGTATCGATTCATTTGGTGGTAGCACTATTTTAATGTGTTTTAAAAAGTCTCATAGGTACTACCTTTTCCATACTAAAATAGATTAAAGTTCATTATTTGTTGGCAGACTTTCTCCTAAACTAGAGTCCGACATTTCTTTATAAATTTCCAGATAATTTATTTGGATAAGACCGGAAGACAACAATTGATAATGGGCTGTTTTTACTAGGAATAATCTAGCAATATTGATGCATCTGTCACAAGAGAGTTCTCTCAACTGGAATACTTTTCGAGGCTTTACCGTTTGAATCTACCATTAGCAGCTCATGATATATACCATACAGAAAAAGAGTTGCTACCATTGTTAAACTACTCTACTATCATGTCAAGAAATTGGTTTAACTTTTGATTGTAGATAGTATTGATGTCTGGTGACTGTTATTCGTCCATGTCCCATCTATCACTCTGTATTGTTTCAACGTTACCGAGAAAAAAACGTTGAAAAGGTATTGTCCACACACTTTAATATTACACACTACAAGACTTCGGTTGGCAATTTTAAAGTCTCATTCATTTGATTTGCAACTAATTTTTATATTTCTATTTTACTTTTACTTTCAAAAAATTAGTGATCCATTTATTTCCGTCATAATATACCAAAATTTGTAAAGTAATTTTTTTTAAGTTTGGAGCTCATGTTACTATCATGAATTTCACTCTGTTTTGAAGATTTACTGCACCTATGGCCTGTCAAAATAGATACTTAAGATATAGCATCTTATCGAAATAAAGAATGGAGGCATTTTCTGTATGTAATAACAAGCATGACTAATACTGGTCCATCAACATCATCATGCCTTGGGTTTCAAGGCCACGATTAAATCAGATGGTGGTATGTATAATAACTGTTTTGTTTGGTTCACTCTTTGGAATGAATAAAACTAATAACAGAGTTGGAAAACTGAATGCTCTTTCCTTGCAAGTGCACTTTGAAGGGATACCCGCCCAAGTATTGCGAGAACCATTTAGGGTTGTTGAATTGTAGTGGTAGTTTGTCTGAGAAATTAGATCACTTGATAAACATTGTGGATATACTAAGTAGCTTCTTGATCTTAGTAACCTCATCAACCAATTTGTCCATGTACTATAGTGCAATCCTATCACAGTGAAATTTTAGCCCACAAACCAATTCACTTATATCAGGATTTATGTAGTATAATTACTTCGCCCCGATCCAACTTTTTGTCTGCTAATTTGTTGTGCCTCGCCTATTTTCATAATGTGGAAAGTTAATTCTTCTGTTGAGATGCATAGATTGTTCAATTCTGCATATCTTTGTAATAGCTACAATTTGCAGGCCGAAACCTAACAAGGGCAGTCCGAAACTGAACATGCACATGGTGTCCAGGGTGAGACACAAGACACCACTTGTTGTATTATTAAGAATCGGGAAGAAAAATGTATCGGAAACCACCACCAAAGTAGCAATAAGATGATTGTCAGTATCACTACACCTCCCAGTACGCCCAGCACAATCCAAATCTGTCATCCTGCATGTAGTTGACATGTAATCCAAGGAAAAATATGATGTAAAAAAGTAATCAATTTTGCGTCTCATGCTTAACTCATCGATAACCGTATATAGTTGAGGGGGCTATTGCCCCCCCCCCCCCCCCCCGCCCAAACAAATTCCTGAAGGATGTGTCACATTACTGGGCAGTTCACTAGCAGCCTTGTCGAATGCTTTGCACTGGCCAGGGATCTAGGGACCATCCATCCTAAAGGCTGTTTGCAAATCTCCATAATGAAATGTGATGTTCCTCTCAGCAAACCCAGGACTACACACGTCATAGTAGATAGAAACACTATTCCTAAATGTGCACACAACGCGGGCATCCTAGAAGGCCCGAGTGAGACATCTCTTGCAGTCATAGGCCTCTGTGTCACCATGACATCTTGCCAGAGCATATGTTCTGTCATGGCTGGAACCAACTATCTGTCTGTAGAACAAAGAGGCGGAGGAGGCAGCTGCCTCAGGTAGCGTGGCGGACAACTCTTCGAGACGCGAGCTGGGTGGCCGGATATGTAGATCTGGAGTGTTCATTGATGCAATCGGACGGTTGAGAGCGTCGAATCACTGTGGAGGCTCCTAGTTTGCTTTATACTGTTTCTTCATAATAATAAAAAGAACAGATAAAAAACAGGCCGATTTGACCCTTTCTTTGGCCATCCCCATCTCATCTACACATTAACAGAAACACTGAAGAAGGGCCCGTTACAGGTCTGGCACATGCCAAAATCACATGACAATATATAACACCCATGCTAGGGCCTGAATCTAGATATATCTACATCCGATGGCCATGCACTTGACCGAGACTTTGTTAAATTTTAGCCGACTGAATGTATCAACTAGAACAATGTATCTTTCGCATACAAAGCTATCCCGTGGATGCCGTTTTTGGAGCCCGAGCCTTTTCAAGATTTCCTGAATTAGAGCAATGGTTGTTTGAGTCCCGTGTATTGTTGGCAGGCCATTCCGATGGATGGTGCTCAACGAGTTTGGCCTTCGCCTCAATGTTGATAAAGTTATACCTGAACACGTTGTTGCAGTGGATGCCTTGGAGTTTGGCATGGACGGTGCGTGTGCCTACCTCGTATTCTGGCAAACCGCAAACGTGTTAAGGTACAGCTTTATCGACGGCAATGTCAAGCTGGTGGAGCGCATTGAGCATAAAGAATGGCCTGCTGCTAATGAGGCACAAAACATGTACTGGTTCAAGCCCAAGCCTACTATTTCTCCGGTCCAAGAGATCAGAAAACAGGCCTCTGCAAATTAGTCATTTTGAAATTATAGTTCATCATTAGTTTCTATCTTTAGCTTGTACTATTGATTTTTGGGGCGCACCCCTCTAAAAGTGTTTATGAATTCTAATTATTCTATAAAGGAAATATAATTTTAAGATTGAGAAGATATCAATTATACCTGGCTTTTGCACTAACATGACTTAAGAACTACTCAAGATATCAAGGATGCACACAACCTAATTATTACAAAAAGGAAGAATAGAAAGACCAACAGAGCAGTTGCATCAAACAACAATAACAACAATCAATGATGGCAACGCTAGGCATAGAATAAGTGCTCCGACAACACACCTCTAGGAAAGGTGTTAGATAATCGGGGACCGACTAGGCATCAGGTGTCTGAAAAAAGAAACCATCCGATCTTTATCCAACGGCCATGAACAGATCGCGGTACTCGGGTACAAGTCAGACAATGCAACCGACACATTCAGCCGTATGCGCGCGACAGGGTTCATGTTATTTCCGCACATGTCTTGACCTTAATGACCACCTCCCATGTCGGGTACATGTCTTGACCTTAATGACCACCTCCCAGAAGGACGTGCAATCGCCCCCCCCCCCCCCCCCCCCCCAAATGCTGGAGCACGGGGGCAGGCCTCCCTAGAATCAAAGCTCATGGATGGCCAAGGGCCAAGGGAGAGGACATGTAGCACACTCAAATTTGGCGCCGCCCAATTACCTTGTGATTCGAAAACCAGTTTGGTCTTCGCATGTGCTTTAGACTTGAATTACCTTATAGGTAGGGCTCATGCGTGCAGCTTTACACAGCTCTCGGCAGGTCCACCCATCCCATATGCCATCATATCTCTTTTGACATTTGAACTTGAATTTATTATATCTTTGGTACCAAAAGTCTAATTTATATTTTGTTTTCATATTCGGGTTTCTTGCGATGAGGGCTTTCAAACATGATTAATTTTGATTACATTTTGACGTGTTTTTAGAAAATCGTTCCGTTTTAGTATGAGCAAATGACAAAAACATAAGGTTAGGAGATTGAAACTTAAAATATGATCTGCCCTCGTGCGGAATCCAACGACTTTGTGGATCACAAGACAAACCGGGCGCCCGGGTAAGTGTCAACAACTAAAACTTAATAAATTTTGCAAGCTTCAAAAGCTAAAAAACCTGAACCAAAAAACCTTAAGCCCAGAACCCTAACCTTATGAAACTTGGTAAAATGTAATGTTACGAGAAGATTGTTGCTAAGATGGAGATGTGTGGCTTCGTGCATTGCTCTTCTGACATTTGGCCTTTTATAAAGGTTGCTCACGTGCATCAGGCGGTGTGGTTGGCAGTCCATACAACCATCCACACAAACGATGATGTTCATATGGAACACCATCTTTTACTATGGTTCCTCTAGTGCGCCTCCCACTTGATCTCCTTTATCTCCACTTTACTCCTTTCCATGTATTGTCTTGATTTCTCCATAAAGATTGGATTTTTTGAATCTTTCCATTCATTAGTTATCAATAGCAATATCGGAGAGAATATCTCGGTTTTATGAAATATCTCGGTTTAAACTGAGGTTGGATGAGCGTAAAAATAACACTTATCATTGTCATCTACACCAAAATCACTTAGAATAGAAATGCCATTTCAGTATACATAATCATAAAATTTAATAAACAATTACCAAGATATTCCATAGACCATACACTCCAGGAATTCCTACCAAGATATCTAAAGATACACATATAAATATATGCAAGTGTTCTCTCACAATCAGCGAAATATGTGCTTTCTCACAATCAGCATTATTTACTTTTTAATGTATAACTTATTGAAAAATGAAAAATATAACATTTTAACATCCTATGGGATTTAATATATATTAGTTATAATTTTTTAATGAGTATTAAAAACAATAATTTTAGTATAAATAATTTTATTTAATTTGACAAGCACTGAGCCTGAAATTGCGCCGCTGGGAAATATGTTGGGTTAAAGTTTTTGCGCGATAGCGCTGACATAGTTAGGGGACCCAGTGTAGGCATCACCTGAACATTCACCATAAATATGCAGAATCATGTTCAGTCTTAGAGAACTATCCACTGATGCACTGATGAAGATAAGGCTGTCATCGGCAAAAAGCAAATGATTGACCCATGGTGCTCGAAAGGACACCTGTATGCCTCTGTCAATGTGCGGACTCTCAAAGAAGTTGAGCATGGATGTGAGGCCTTCCGCACAAAGGAGAAACAGAAAGGGAGACATGGGGCAGCCATGGCGAAAACCCCTAGTTGGTGTGAAGTAAGGTAGAAGCTCCCCATTCACTCTAACTGTGAACCTGACAGATGAGACGCATTTCATAACCAAACTTCAACATAATAGCCTGCAAATAATGCCACTCAACCCTATCATGGGCTTTCATCATATCTAGTTTGACTGCACAAGAGCAATTCTTCCCCTTCTTCCGCCTTTTCATGGAGTGGATACTCTCAAAGGCCACTAGGACATTGTCCATGATCAGACGCCCAGGGATGAAAGCGCTCTGTTCTTCTCCCACCACTGTATCCATCAACTCTTTGAATCGGTTAGTAATCATTTTGGAAGCAATTTTGTACGGCACTGGACACAAAGAGATGGGCATGTACTGTGTTATAGACTGTGGATGACGTACCTTTGGTATAAGAGTAATGGAAGTATCATTAAAACCCAGAGGTAGTTCTCCACCATTACCAAAACTAAGTATCGCCGGCACCAGATCCGTCTTGACAAGATCCCAATGCCTTTGAAAAAACCCAGCCGTGAATCCATCGACTCTAGGAGCTTTGGACGATGCCATTTGGAACAGAGCCGTCTTCACCTCATCGGCCTCAAACGATTTATCAAGGAGTTGATTCATCTCTGACGTTACACGAGCTGGTACAAACTGGAGCAGCTTAGCCATGTCATTATACCCTTGCGAGGTGTACAGCGGCTGGTAAAAAGACTGAACTTCCTCTCTATCCTCTTCCTCGTTCGCGCAGACGGAGCCATCCGCGCGCTGAAGACTCTCAATACGGTTTATTCTCTTTCGTTGCGCCGCTTGCGCCTAAAAGTAAGCGGTGTTGTGGTCGCCTTGTCGGAGCCATGGAACACGAGAACACTGTCACATCCATATTTCTTCTTGCCTTAGAGTCTCCCGCAGTTTAAGCACAATTGCTTTCTCCTCATCAGAAGCGCCTCTGCCAATGGATCGGTGCCTTAGCTGCTCAAGTTTTTGTTGCAACTTCCGAACCGTTTTGGCGAAGCAACCAAATTCTCGGGCACTCCACCCCCCAAGTTCACCTTGGAGTTTCTGCAAAGTGTCCGTGATCGCTGCAAGTCCATGACCACTATGATTTCTTTTCCAAGCTTCAACAACAATTCTATCATTGTCCGCATGGGACTGCCACACATCCTCATACTAAAATTGCCTAGGTCCTTTTTATGCTGTGATTCTCTGGTCTCAACCAAGACAAAACAATGACCCGATTCCACTGAGCATATATGTCTCACTCTAGTAAGATCAAACATTTGCAGGAACGCCTCGTATGTGACACCCCTGTCCAGACGGGCTTTAACATTAGAGTCACCCGTCTGTTTTTTATCCCATGTATATGGCACCCTTGTCCAACCTAGGTCTTGCAGGGAGGAATCGTCAATGGCTTCTCGAAAAGCACGCATTTGCCACTCAGGTCTGTCCGCTCTGCTAAAGTGTTCTGTACCGTATAGAGTTTCGTTGAAATCCCCCAAGCAAAGCCAGGCCTGATGTTGAACTGCATGCAGGTTACTAAACATCTCCAACTATGATGTCGGTCCTCACTCCTTGGGGCACCATAGAACCCCGTAAACCTCCAAGCCAGGGAGGTCTGATCAGCTTTCTGGACCATCACATCGATGTGCCAGAACTGAAATTTCATAACTCAACTATAACATCTCTTGACCAAAATAGCCTGATGCCACCATTGAGTCCCACACTATCCACCGCAAAACAACCAACAAAACCAAGAGTGTTCTGTAAGCTCTCCACCATCTTCGCCCTTATTTTTGTTTCCATCACAAAAAGTAGGGCAGGCCCTTCTTGCTTCACGACTTTGCGAAGCTCACGAACTGCCTCGGGGTTCCCAAGCCCCCGGCAGTTCCAACTTAAACTCCTCATTGCGCTTGGCAGGGCTGTCCTGCAGCCGCTGCCGAATTTTCAGATGTTGTAGGGGTCGGTTTCTTCTTCTTTGGGATAGTTTCGCCGACTCCACCTGGATCACTCGAGCTCTCACCTTTCTTTGCTTTGAAAATGACCATATCAGTAGTAGTAGCCCCGGTATTTGCATCATCAAGGTTGGCATTAGTCTCAATGCTCGGTAGTACCGGTAGTTCCACTCTACGATATATCATGTTAGCTTGAGGACCACCCTTCCGCTTATTATGTTTTCCTTTGTTTTTCATCGGAGAGTTGACCTCGGCATTGCCATCAGTTCTGCTGCCTGAAGAGTTAGTGTCTTTCTGCTTGGTAGATGAGTTTTGTGGCTCTTTAGACGATCTATCACTTGAGGCATTTCTACCTGCTGCTGGTCAGTGCTCTCTAGTAAGCCATGTCGTGTAGCCCGACGTAGGAGGGCCGCGATTTCAGGACCAGGCTGTCCTCGATGATGAGCGCCACAAGGAGGACAATCTCCTCATCCCAGCCAGCCAACTCGACCGCTGACCAGATCCGGGGAGAGACGGCAGGCCTGCCTGGCTGCTCCCCACCGCTGGCCTCTTGGCCGTCCCCAGCTTCTCCACCCCCAACGAGAAAACCCGGCCTCCCCAACGCTAGGTCGTGGGTGGGGAAGAAGCTGTGGGGTGAGCCGGTCGTCGGCGCCGGACAGAGACGAGGGAGGAGGAATAGCAGGCGTCGGTGAGGCTTCAGGGCGGAGGCCATGGTGACACGAGGAGGGGGGATGGAAGAAGTGGGAGAGGCTGTGGGGACCGACGGGAAACGGGCTAGGGTTTCTCTGGCGGCTTATGTGGGAGTGGGATGAGGCGAGGGCAGGATTAGCGGATTGGCCGAAACCTCCTGCACACGGGGTCGAAAAACCCAGCCAACCAACACGCGGTGCGAGCCCAACCGTTGTTGGCCACTCAAAACAACAGCGAGGTGAAAATTGGGTTTAACTGCCGTGAGGATCCAAGGGCTCAGACGCGAAGAAACCTAGATCTAACGGTCAACGAAGGCCCAATTGGGGAAGCACCGTGAAGGCAAGTTGGCTAGCAACCTTATAGATTAAAATGTGCCTTTCAGAAGGCTAGCTTTGTACGTGTGGATTGAGCCGTCTTGGGGCCGAAACCACGTCGCTCGTTGTCGGAAGAACTCGACATTGGGACTTGCCCAACATATTAGTCTTGTCCGGTTGGTACGTGAAGTTGTGCTAGGCCGTAGCACACTCACTCGACATATGTGTGGGTTCTTCAGTCTGCTCTGTCATACATATGTCGAAGTAGCACAAGTAGACCACAGATTGTACCACGTAGGCCCACGTCAACACAAGATTCTAGCAGGATTTATGAGAAGTGGTGCACCAGGTTATAGCTGGCCAGATGGGCCGGTTTTTTCGGGCCGGCCCGTGAGCATGCCGGCACGGCCCGCCTTGGGCCAGGCACAGCACGAGCTAAACGGGCCGGGCCAGGCACGCGGCACGCCCTGGGCCGTGCCTGGTCCTGGAGGCTGGGCACGCGGGCCGGCACGGCACGGCCCGATTACGTTTTTTTATTTTTTATACATCTATATATGGCCCAACATTTTAAAATAGGCTAAAAAACGCTTAGTGCATCAAATAACAGGCTAAAAATATGCGGCCCACCATGCTAAACGGGCCAACGTGCCGGCCCGTTTACTAACTGGGCCGTGCCTGGGCCTGGGGGCGCAGCACGCGGGCCGGCACGGCACGGACCGTATAGTAATCGTGCCCTGGCGGGCCATGCCGGGCCAGGCACGATTATGACGTGCCGGGCCGGCCCGTTTGGCCAGGTATGCACCAGGTCATCGGTAATGTTAACTAAGAAAGATTTATGGAAGTTAGATTTAAACTCCAAAGCAGATGCAAATGCATCCAGGCTCCAGCACAAACTTGAAATAAGTGAGCTCCTGTGTCGAGGCATTCACAATCACAAATCTGCATATTGAATTGCGAGCAAATGTTTGTAGGAACTCCTAGAAATAGCATCTCCAACAGACGCGCTATGTAAGGGGCGCGTTGAAAAATTAGTGGTTTTTGCGCGTGTTACCGCTCCGGGCGCTCCAGCGGAGGCGCAAAAACCGCGTGCGCGGTATAAGTAGTTCAGCGCGCGGGCCGAAACGCCATCGCGCGCCGTTTATTTGCCTCGACCGCTCCCGTGCGCTGGACACTCGAGCGCCCGCTCGCAACTTCCGCCTGCCCCCATCCAGCCGCTGGCGCCGCCGCCCGCGCCACCCCATTTGCTCCGGCGACCGTTCCGGCGCTTCCCGGCGTATCCCCGCGCCGCCGATGCTTCCTCCGTCTCCCTCTAATCGCCGCCGCCCCTCACGCGCGGCATTCCTCCGACAAACAGCGCCCGGCCGCCCATTGCCGCTCGGCGCCCGCAAGGTGTTCGACAAAACACTTGCAAGGTATGTATTGCTTCAACTTCACATTTTTTACATGAATTTGGTGCATGTTGTTTGTATTTTTTATAGCCTAGTTTAAATTGAACATTGTAGATGAGTTCGTCATATGATTCTTCCAAAGAAGAATTTGATATTGAAGAGGAGGAGGATCTTGCAATGATCCTAGCTATGCACATCAATAAAAAACCGAAGCACGGTGGTTCGGTTATGGGTCGGCAGAAAATTTGGAGGGATAGGATCGATGCCCACAACAGATTGATCAGGCACTATTTTGCTGGTCCTCCCGTGTACCCAGAGTCGTACTTCCAGCGCCGGTTTAGGATGAGCACCGAGTTGTGCAGGCGCATTGCAGAGAAACTAGCGAGCCATGACCGGTTTTTTCAGCAAAGGAGGAATGCCGCCGGAGAGCTCGGGCATAGCACCTTTCAGAAGGTGATAACCGCTTTGCGTATGTTGGCATACGGTATCCCCGCTGATCTAGTTGATGATCACTTGGCCATGGGTGAGAGTCAAGCCATCATGTATGTCCAGCACTTCGCAGTCGGAATTGTGCAAGTGTTTGGCCAGGAGTATTTGGATCTCCCAGTGTCGAAGACACCGCAAGGCTATTGGAGATGAACAAAGCTCGCGGCTTCCCAGGTATGCTTGGCTCCATAGATTGCATGCATTGGAGTTGGAATAATTATCCTAAGGCATGGCATGGCCAATTCCATGGCAAAAAAAAGGGTTCCACTATAATCCTTGAAGCGGTGGCAGGTCAAGAGACTTGGATTTGGCATGCATTTTTTGGAATGCCTGGATCTTTGAATGACATCAACGTTGTTAATCGGTCACCACTGATAAATAAGATTGCAAATGGTGAACTGGCACCGGTGCAGTTTGTAGCAAATGGCCGTACATACAATTATGGCTACTATCTTGCGGATGGCATCTACCCAAAGTGGCCAACATTTGTGAAGCCGTTGAAAAAACCGGAAGGTAAGAAAAATCTTGATTTCCACAATGCTCAGGCGGCGGCTAGAAAAGATGTGGAGAGAGCTTTTGGGATTTTGCAAGCCCAAATTGCTATTGTGAGAGGACCGGCTAGATTTTGGGATCAAAAGATGCTTTGGTACATCATGCATGCTTGTGTGATCATGCACAATATGATCATCGAGAATGAGCGTGGCCAAAATGTAGACTACTCTCACTATGAGCTCTTGGGACATCCCATGCAAGTGCGGCGGAGGGCTGACAGGGTGGCCCGTTTTGTTGCCTCCTATCATGCCATTTGACGTGCTGAAACGCATGATGATCTTCAGAAGGATCTCATCGAGGAGTGGTGGGCATGGAATGGCCGACAAAGAGCATCATGATTTCTGCGTTTGATGTTTTATTGTTGAACTATTTGTTGTACTGAAAGATAAACTATTTGTTTGAGTTGTAATAACGAAATTGAACTATTTATTTTTGATTTATTTTGTTTGTTTTTGATCTTCTTGGTTGTGTTTGGAGTGCATATGTTGATTGTGCGAGAGCACGCGCGCAGTATTTTTGCAGCGCCTGCTGGAGCTACTCACGCGCGCTAAAATTTACAGCAGCCGCTGGAGCCAGCGCCCCGCGCCACGCAAAAACAGGCGATCGGCGCGCTGCAAACGCTTTTTTTGCGCGCCAGGAGGTTGGCTGCCTATCCTAGATCTTCCCATTTCCAAAAAGATCCCTTGTTTGATCTGGTTTAGTATCAACGTTCTTCTTTTTCTATTTCTATATATATCAAATCAGATGGTTCTATTTCTCAACCTTTCTGACTTGCTCCTACGGAACCAAGTTCCAAAGGATTGAAAAATTCAGTCATTCACAACCACTGATGAAGGATTCCTCGAAAAGTTAAGGATTAGTAGTCCTCGATTTCAAAAAAGAATGGATTCGGTCTTATACATATGCGAGGAAGGTAATCAAAAAAGAGAGAAGACGAGTACTTCTTTCTTTTATCACTTAGGAGCCGTGCGAGATGAAAGTCTCATGCACGGTTTTGCATGAGAGAAAGAAGCGAGGAATCCTCTTTTCGCTCTGACTCCCCCACTCAAGTCGTTGCTTTTCTTTCTGTTACTTCGAAAGTAGCTGCTTCAGCTTCAGCCACGCGAATTCTCGATATTCCTTTTTATTTCTTATCAATCGAATGCATCTTCTTCTGGAAATCCTAGCTATTCTTAGCATGATTTTGGGGAATCTTCTTGCTAGAGATGCTCTAAGATGACACATGACCCCAGGGTTACCCTGTGTCACTCCCTTCCTGCAATGGAAATATTTCATGGGAACCCCACGCAACAAAACAACAAATAAAGCAGCAGATGAACCTTTGGATCTTTTGTTTGTAATCTACTATATTATGCTCAAGTGTAAGATGTAAACTACACTATCGCTATGTAATAAATATATACAGAAATAAACAACCAGGCATGAGTTGTTTGCAAGCATATCGACTGTTGAGATGGGCAAGTAAGAGCATCTACATCCGCAACCTGTAAATTTGAGCCATCAAACATCTGCGGACGTGCCCGCGGACAGTGACCGGGCGGGCATCAAATTTTACCATTTGCAACTGCAGACCCTATTTCCAAAACAACTAATACTTGCAACCGCATGCACATCGATCATCATGTTCGTGTTGGGTCGGCAGGGCTGTGAAAAAATACCAAACATACTCATCCTTAAGATTTTCACATCCATTTGGACCGGCTAGTTTCGGATGTTTAGTTCCACCTCGCCACTTGAGTAGCTAGTCGACCGGCTTAAATAGCCGGGTCATGCACAAGCGATAAATATTAGCTATGAATCTTCTTCTTTGCTTAACACAAAGAAGATTCATGGTCATGATATCTCCTTCACAAGCGGAACATTGATCTTTTGCATGGCATTTTTTGAATCACAACGTGTCAAAAAAATTCGAAAAACAAAATGAAATCTGTATTAGTTTAGCAGCTTGCCGCCTTCAGTTCAGGAAAGTGCTTCGGGTGGCTGTTGGTGGGACCGCTTTAAACCAGGGGTGGGGTGCCCGGCCGCCTCTGGGCGCCTTCATATCATCTCTACATTTGGTATCGATATGAGCGGCGCCGGTCAGTCCGGGCGTATAGGAACTAAGTGAGGGTCCGGTTGGCTCAACTTTTTATGACCGGGCTAATATTGCAGGCGTTTAGGGAGGGAATAGGGGGTTCAGACGTAGATGCTCTGAGAACAAATTGACGCATATACCGAAATCTAACATATAAACGCTGCTGTGTTACCCGCCATTCTAGCGCTATTACATCCCGCGAGTGATTTCGTTCGCACGATCTACCACGGTGAGTACTTTTCACGCTGCTGTCAAAAATCTATCGGTTGATTTCTTTGCACGTTATGCTTTTGTGCTCAAGTGAATGACTGGTGGGCCTATTTCCCCGGCGGTCCCAGCTATGTGGTCTATCTTGCGTGCGTTCGCGGTGAGAAAAGAGGTGCGCGCTGCAGCGAGCGTCGAATTAGGCGGATCGAACATGGGTCGGCAAAAATATCTCCCTCGTCACCCCCTTTCTCTCCCTCGTCTCTTCCCATCCCGCTCCCCTTGTCTATGCCGCCGCCGCTGCTTCCCCTCTCCCTCTCCCCGCCTCCACCACCACCTCCTCTCCTGCCTCCTCTCCAACCAGCACAGCTAGAGGAGGTGACAGATTGGGAGGCGGGCAAAGGGAACCAGGCGGTTCTCCTTCCATGGTTGGGCCTCGACCTGCCACATCTTCCTCCTCCCAGTCCGGCGAAGAGGAGTGGCGGATCCGCTTCCTCAAGCGAGCAGGGGCGCACGGGGATTCGGATCTCGTTGCGAGAGGCCGCCACCACAGAAGTAGGTCCGCGGTGCCGTCACTCTGCTCAAGCTACTGATTCATCCCGTGCGGCGGCAGAAGGAGGTCCTGCAGCCTGCTTCCGTACTACTCCTTGCCGTGTGGGTCGAAATCTCCAGCGGTGCTGTCGTCTGGGTGAGCCCCCCGTCACGGCTGAGACCAGCTCGCCGCCGTCGGCCATGCCACTCTCGCCGGCGCACGGAGCACCTCCCCTCCAAGCACAGGTCCTCCCCCGCTCCCCTCTGTTCCCTCTCTCTTTCGTACATGAAGAGAGCCATGGTAGCAACACACCAGAGTACCAAATTGGAGGCCAAAGAAGCAGATTTGTCTAATTCTCATACTAGATTTAATGAAGGATGTTGCAGGTCGTTACAACGCCGATTATGGATATGGATTCATCCAGCTGCGCTGGATGAAGGGATGGTTGGAATAAGAATTGCATGTGACAAACAAGTGCTTCCTCTAGGTATTCTTTCTTGCTAATATCATTGAATTTCTCCTGAGATTTCTCCAGACCTTTCCAGATGTGATTTAGTTTTATCTTCTACATATGTTCTTGTAATGTTATCTTAGGTTCGACTTCAACAAAATATCAAACAAGAACCCTAGCAATTTAGACCTTGGAGGATGCTTGTGAAAATGAAGTGCTTCAGGTTACTCTTTTGACTATTTGTAGTTCAGTGTTTCTATTAACTAGCCGAAGAAGGGATGCAGATGGATTCTATCTCAAGAAAATAACACCAGCCTTTCTTTGAATGTTCTTGCCCAGCCTTTTATATGTGCCATAAATATTTCTTTGTTATGGTTATTTGCTTTGCGTTCTTGACTGAGACGAGCAAGGAGGACCAGTACTATCTAGCTAGGCAATCCCATGTAAGGGAAAGCATCTACAGTTTTTTGTACGAGTCAAACTTATACAGAATACTTCATGGAGGAAGTAATATATGGGTTTTCTTTTCACTTCCTTGCTCTTGCTTACTCCAGTCTCTTGTTTATTGATAAAGGAATCAACTGACATTCCCTTTCGTTCTACAGATGGGATTCCAAATGTCAGGTGGTTTGGTGTAGAGAGGGTGATTACAATGTTTTGGTGATGGACCCACTGAGGCCAAGCCTTGAGCATCTTTTCGTTTAGTTTTATCTTTGTTTGCTGAGATAAGCGAGATCGTACTCATTCCAATTCCGGGTATAGTTTCCCTTTTTTATTATTGGCTGATGAGAAAATATAATGGCATTCCACACTATACTTTTCTGAATCATGCATAAGGGAGGAATCTCTTAAATACTAATACACAAATTTCTCTTTACCCCTTCTGTAATTTTAGCTTGTGTGTCTTGCTTTATGCAGATAATTTGTCTGCATAGCCTTCGAATGGCACATACTGACCTCAGACTGGAGAATGTTCATGTAAGACCAGTAGACAAACGTTGTCAAAGTAAGCGCCATTCTCTTTCATTCTTATTTTTAGAAATGGCCTTTCTTTATTATTGGTTGGTGAAAAAAATATTATGTCATCCTACACTATACTTTCCTGAAGCATGCATAAGGAATCTCTCAAATACTAATACACAGATTTCTCTTCACCCGTTCCGTAGTTTTAACTTCTGAGAAATGCGCAACTACTTTCTAAACCAGTAAGGTAAATTTGTATGCAAGCTATAAAGTTATTGCTTCTCAAGAATGCTATTTTTGAAATCCAATGTTCAGTTACAAAAGAAAAATATTGTACGGGGTTGTTGGAATGGACTAAGTTAGCGGTGTGGTTCAAATGCTATTCTAGGATCTTTGTATGTCAACAGTCTTAAATGATTTTCCCTCTGTTTTACAACCATTTGTGTTGCTAGACCTACTTTCATGTTCTTAGTTGGCAAATAATCAACTTAGAAAAGGTTATTTTAATTCATCATCATACATATAAACATAATAAACTTCGTTTGGTTTATGGAAAATTGATAAGCTCTATTTATTTGTTTCACTGAGCAATCTATTTATCATTGGACTTTTGGATCAGAAAATCTAATTAGTGCAACTTATTTTTTGCATAGTATGTGCATGCTTGATAGGAACAACTAACTCATGTCTCTTAGATAATACTGCGTGAGGCATGCCAGCATGCCGGCCATTCCTCATGTAAATAACTGAATTTGACATTTGAGATGTATTCTTTAAGCATGGTGGTGTACATAAGTGTACTTGTATCACTTGCCTCATGGGATTATTGTCAGCGGCCTGATCTCCTGTTATGCTACCCTTTGTCTGAATGTAGGAAAGATTTCTGATTCTCAGAGAATTATACTATTGAGATGTTCACAAAGGGCGTCCCTAATGCAAGGATGCACTTGAATACTCTTCAGGAGAGCAGGAAAAATTTGCATATTACCTAAATAGGGTTTCCATATTATTTATTTATTTGTTTTGCTTTTGTGCAGCAATTAGATTTTCCGACACTAATATTGTTGTTTGTTGCAGACATGGTTGTCACACATGCGTCCTGTCCCAATGGCTCAAATTGTTGGTCCTCGCATGGCAATGTCCCTGCTTGTATTCATGGAGTTGGTCAGCAACTCTCTTATGGCCAGCAACCTCCAACGTTTATTAACCCTCTACAGGTGAGCAGAGTTAACTTTATTCCCTGATGGATGCACGCCTTGTTAGCTAGCTAAATTTGAATTTACACTTCCTAACATTATTATGTCGAGTTGGGCTTCTGGATTTTCATGCAAGCTTGTACCATTGATTTTTACCGCAAAGATCCATTACCAATATTTTCTCGTTGTTCTTGCTTCTAACCCATGGTTCACTGAAATTGTCGGGCATTGTTGCGTGGTTACAAATTACCTATCTGCTTTTGTACCAATCATAACTACTTTTTAGTTGTCATTGCCAATAATCTAAACACTTTTTATGTGTCAAGGGAGAGCAATTATGATGCCACTGCCTGCTGCTTTAATATCCAAGGATGATCTTTATGTTATTTATGAGACACCTTCTCTACGGTTAGAAGATCATGGTATATAGAAGTTAAGTGAACTTGGTCTGATGATTGTGTATTTTCTGTTGTTTTATCCCTTAAATATGGATTTGTCTAGCTTTCTCTTGTGATTTACTTATTATTAGAAGTGCTTTTCATTGCCTTGGTATTTTGTTGTTTTTCATTGTGTTAGGGACACAAAAGTTTATCACTATGCCTAAATATCACAGAAGACCTGGAAATAATTCAATATTCCAAAATACTTCAGTCAGACCAGAATACTTCAAAAATGGAAGTTGCATTTGTTGGTCTGATGTAGATGAGAAGCCCCCATTTTGTTGGCAATAGATGCATGGTTTCTCAAAAAATAAAAATAACTTCATGTTGTATATGATGTATGGTAGTCATGTGTCTCATGTTCTTCGTGTGTCGGATTCCAAGTTTTAGGATGGGTGATAAGGTTCCCATGTTTGATATTTTTTTACTTACGCAAAATTGGTCGATGCTGATGAGAATGGCACCGTCTTCCACACTTATATTTTTAATATACAATGTTCCCAATTTTATTGTTTTACTTTTTTGGTTCAATAAGATTAAGATATACACTTTATCTTGTGCTGAATCTGATGTCGTTCAGATTGTAGGAATTTTAGGATGGGTCACAAGTTTCTCTTGTTGGATGTTTTCTTTCTCTAGGCAATGCATGACATAGATATGTACTCAGCTGGACATGTTGTTGCCGAGTTTGTGTTGATTTGGCGAGAACCATCAATATTAGTTGACAAAAACCATCATGTTATTATGCCTCCATGTTATATTTAGAGGCGCAACCAGATGTGAGATTCCTACTTAGCTAGATAAGATACAGCGTTGATGGTCTTGTCTGATGTTGTAAATACAAAATATGTACAGACGAGCCTTCCAAAATACGGGTCATCTTGTCTGATGGTCTCCTCTCCTGCCGCCGCCGCCGCCGAAGAAGCTCGCCTCCGCGCCCACAAGCCTCGGATTCGGCGGGATCCAGGACGAGGAGGGGTGGATGAGACGGGGGAGGAGGAGGAGGAGAGCGTGGGGGCGTCTGGGGAGGAATATCCCCGCCGCCTCCTCCGCTCGTGACGCAGGGCCTCGGGCCATGGGGGCGTTCGTTGCAGGAGCCTCGCCGCTGACCTCCCGTGCGCGGCACCCGGCCCTGGCAGTGCCAATCTCCCCTTCACACACAGGTACTCCCCCTCTCTCCTCTGTGCCCTCTCTCTCTCTCTGTGTGTCTCACTCCCTTTCTTTTAATAATTCCTACAACTTTTTGTTGATTGATATTGGGGATAAATAAACTGTTATTTGTGTTGTTGATTGTTTTGATCTGGACATGGATTGGATAGTGGAGAATTGATACTAGGATAGAGAAATTGTTATTTGTGTTGCTGTTATTTTTTTGATTTGGACATGGATTGTTCAGTGCTAGAACTTCATATCATTATTGTTGAGAAGGTATTGCTAAAAGACAGTTAACTCTCTGATATTTGTCCATTCGCTTTCTATATGGAGTGGAATTAATATGTACAGATGAGCCTTCCAAACTGAATATTTGAGTGCTCATCCTAAGAAGATTAATCCACCTGGACTTTTAACTTGACTTCCAAAGAAGTTCTGAAGGATCAAGCATGCTCGGGTTTTTAGTAAACTGAAATAATGTTGCACTCTAACAATAGTATTCTGATTTTCTAAGTTAACAAAATCTTCTCACATACGCGATACGTCATGCAGATCGGGTCGTAGTCGGAGCACAACTAAGGTTGGCGCTGCTCAAGTGTTTGCAGCGGGATCCTCTTCTACAACGGCGATGACAAGGACTCCGCTCCCAGTTCAGTCTATCAACTACACACACAACTCCTGGACCTGCCTTCAGATTTAAGGCAAGCGCTTCAGTACTTCCTTGTGTTGCATAGTCACTAGACTGGGTTTTCTTTGATTCTATGATTGGTTTGTTTTCATCGCAATGTATGTGTCCACACAATCAAAAGGATCAAGATAGCTTCACATAGATTAGTTAATTGGCCAGGTACATACGAAGCTGTGAATCTAAACAGGACGCACCTACATCACCACACCAATATGTTGTGTGTAACACGACCATTCCTAACATACCATGGTTTGCATGCTGGATAACCGATGTGTGTTAAGATGAGCAGCAGCACGCTCACACATTATCTTTGCCGTTTAAATAACCATATTTGTTCTATGAAGTTTCTGTTATATATCTCTATGTCCATGTACTTCTCAAAAGTTACCATGGATGAGAAGCATTGTTTTGCTGGTCTTTGTGAAGACAAGATAGGAAGATCCATGTTCTTGATCAATCAAATATGGTCAAAACTGTAGTTTTTTCGCCAGTGTAATCTTATTAATAACTTCGACCAAAAGTCCTACAATCTCATTAGTAATCAGGTGTGGACAAATATGTTTTTAGTCCAGTTTGATCTAATATATCCTATTGAAGCGTACTTTGACCAAACGTCCTACAATCTCATTAGTAATTAATCAGGTGTGGACAAATATGTTTTCAATCCAGTTTGATATGATATTTTCAATTGAAGCAACAAAACCATCGTATTTGGCTTTCCGTAAGTACCAAGTTAACAATAATAGAGTTGATTAGTAGCTGATACAGTGCTATGAATTTTTATTATAGTCATCGTTGGTATCAAACTATCAAATCAGTTTATACAGTAGAAACTTGGACAGTGCTAAGATGGATTAGCACGTACAGTTGTAAACTACAGAAAAAAGATTATTTGTCCATTAGTCGATACCGAATTTGATCATCTATATTGTTCTATTGAGCTTATTATTGTAAAGTCACCAACAAGTTGAATCAGCTATAAGCCTCTCAGAAGGGTATAGCCGCCTCTGCTTCCGCATTACATCTCCATGTAAGTTTCTAATGTACGTTCACATATAATTTTGGTTGACATTATCTCTTCTGTGAATTCTGCTTGCATTTTTTCAGTTGAAACAGTAACCGAATTTGATAAGTATGCAACGATTTCTGCCCTGCAGCATGAGTAAAATGTTATGAGTTATCACTTCAGATAAGTAACCACTATATTATTTTCTCTGTGTAATTGACCTGTACACATGTTGTCGCTCTGCTTGAACCATCGATCTCTATATGTATTTGAGCTCCTCTCACAGGCTGACTCCTATGTTCGTGACTGAGCATGTGTGTGTGTGGCCATGGGGCAGACTTTATCTTTGACTGAATCCTTGCAACATTTTCCTTTCAGGCCAACGAACAATAAGATTCTTCTGACCTTACATGTCGAAAACCCTTCGGAAGATTTCGCTGTCCTGATCCCTGAGGGTTCCGGCTGACCTGAGGATATGATGTACTTTTTCTCTGAAGTAGTAATAAGGATTGATACAACGATGGTGTGGTACCCGAATGGCTACTTTTATTGCCTTTCGACATGCGCAAGTATTTGAGTAGCATGTGACTAATCTTACAGCCCCCCTCCCCTGATGTTTGGGATGAATGTTGTAAAATGTTTCACAAATAGATGATGGATTGATGCAATGTCTTACCCAATACAAAAGAAAATCACCACGATAGTCTGAATGTCAAGCATTTTATGTTTCTGTTTATGTTTACAGAACGTGGGAAGGGGGCATGGTGCACTATTTCACCTTCAGGAGAGAATTGCAGTGTCTTATTTTGTTCATTTTTCTTGCATGAGTTGTGCTGTCAAGAGATTTAGAATACCACTGTTAATAGGCTCTCTGCTCTATATTCTGAAATAATAGTCATGTGTCATGTATCATCCTTGGGTGATGTTTAGGTCTAGATGTGGGTCGTTTTGTCCATAAAAAACCGTGAAGTTGTATGTGCATTTCCTTCTATGCATCTCTTCAGATATTTGATTGATGCAAATATGTACTTTGAATTCTTATTGGATGTCTCTCAATATTGCTAAGAGTATCCAATACCCTATGAACCAACCTTCAACGTAATATATAACACTATGTAGGAACATCATACCTGTATCTATTTCCCTATGCTACAAGGAGTTATTGATCAGTCTCTAAATATTCTTACTCTCATGGTTTGGAAGCTTGGTTTGCTCTCGTCCTTTGCGCTATCAAGGGTGTTGACAAAAGGGCCACCATCACTAGAGGCTAGAGCGACTTCTTCCATCAGGTGCACATGGAGGAAGGTCAAGCATATGCTTTCATCTTCAAATGCACTTCCAAGGGAACCCAAGAACCGACTATGTGACAGTACACTGGGGCTCAAGTGACAATGAGAAGGTTGGTGCTTTGAGTGTTTTGTCTTGCGATGTTTCGCTTGTTCTTGTTTCTTAATTTTTAGTCAGCTTACTTTGGTAAGATCCTCTTATGGCAGTGCAGTATGATGGTGATCTCTAGCGGTGATCGTTCAACAGACGCAAAAAACCCAGGCCCTGGCCAACCAAAGCCCGACACAAAAAACCCAGGCCCGGCTCTCGGGCCGGGCCAACCAAAGCCCGACGCAAAAAACCCAAGCCCGACCCAGCCCGGCTGTCGGGCCTAAAAATCGGGCCTGAGCCCGGCCCATCACGCTAAAAGCCCGTCGGGCGTCGGGCCACGGGCTGGGCCTCTTCCTTAAACGTGGAAAACAACGGGCCCGGGACCGGCCGGGCCAGTGCTTCGGGCTCAAAACCTAGGCCCGAGCCCGGCCCGTGGACAAGGCCGGGCCGGGTCGGGCCGTCAGGGCCGGGCTGCCCATGGCCAGGACTACTCACTACCATCATCGCTTCTAATTCGCTTCTTGCGCCATTGGCGCAACCAGGTCATCTAGTTATAACAACAAGCAAGTCACCACGCCCACAAGCTGATCAGTTCTCGCTTGGATACCAAGTTTACACTTCACTAAAGAATGTTTTAATATACTCGATGGGACGTCTCTCAAGTCCTCAACTACTATTGAGCTACATAGCTGTGTGCCATGCATGTCCATGCATGCCATCAGAAGAGAAATATAATAGTAATCAGCACGCACACGCTCCCGTGGACCAAACGATGGCTGAGCCGAACATGTAGACGAGGATGCACACCACGGCCAGGATCAGGCAGGCCACAAGCTGCACCAAAAGCAAAAGAGCAAATCAACCAAATTAGTCTATCCTCTATATATATCGGCATCATACATATAGACATTAGGTTGCAGTTTGCAAACTACGTAGATGACCCCGCGTACCGTGCAGTTGTAGAGACCGCCGTCGGCGTCGGAGTCGGAGCAGTCCGGCTTCGGCCTGTGCTCGAGGAGAGGGGCCCCGACCGTCGTCGGAAGGTAAGAGTACGGGACGGGGAACCCCGGCAGCGCCGGCGCCTGCTGGCTGTCGTGATGGTGATGGTGATGATGGCCGCCGTGATGGTGGTGGCCGCCGCCATGATGATGGTGGTGATGGTGATGGCCGTGCGTCATCGCCGGAGATCGATACTGCCGATGTCGGTCGGCGAACTGGTCGGTACGCTGGCGCGTTATTTGTTCGTACGGTTGATTGCTTTGGCCCCTGCCTCCATCGCTTTGGTTTATTTATTATAATATATATGTTGGATCCGTGTACGACCATGTGTACGAATAGGTCACGATTTCGACCGACGAGTAGGTATGTTCATCTAGCGTCCTAATAGGACTGGAGTTCAAAAAGGTGATTCAGTCGGACACCTATAGCCATGAGAGGTTGTTCGTAACAATGGCGATGATCGGAGTGTGTAAAAGCAAACAATTCCTCCTCGATTCCGTTGTGGTGCAAAAGTCCACCGCGTGGACGAAAGGGCAACAACCAAAAAGGATCAAATGCCGAGAGCCGCGTGATCTCGTTCCTTTCCCCGTGACACTTTGTTCTCTCGTCTCGTGCGCTCGCCTGTGGCACCGCCATGCATGAGCGATGAAGAATAACTGATTGTATTGATCCTGGAGGTAACACATATAGGCCCTATTCGTTTCAAAGGGTTTTCACAAGAATAACTGATGGTTTAGTAGCAACACACGCAAAGGGATGGCCCGGCCCAGTGCCCAAGCAGAGGAACACCAGGCTGCCCTCCGGCTGCGCGTCCAGCCACGCCAGGCACTCCCCGCGGCGCTTCACACCCACCTCCGCCGACTTTATCAGCGGCCCGATGCTGCACCGGCGGCGTCGGCAGGCCGGGCGGCGTGCATAGCCCCGCGGCGATGGCCTCGACGACGCGCGGCTCGAGGGACCGGAACGTGTCGATGATGATGCCCTGCGAGCGGCAAAGGTCGGGCGACACCCGCAAGAACCCCCGGTACGCCGAGTCGGAGCGGTTGTGGAGCGGCTTGAGTCGGTCGTGGAGAGGCACATTGTACATGAGTCCGACGCAAACTCTGTACATATAGTTGGAATTCAGTAGATTGTACTTGTGTATGCCGACTCATATTGCAAGCAAAGTCACCGTGAGACAAACAAAATCCCAACGCCAGGATACGATCGATCGAGCTCACACGTACGTACCGGCGAGTCGGCGAGAGAGAGAGAGAGAGCCAATCCGCCAAACGTACGTACCAACTCGTGTGAGCGAAACAACCCGGCAGGGGGCAGCAAAACCAAAAGTTCTAGGACAGACAAACACAACATGTAGACAACTAGGGCTCCTGCCTACGAGAAAATTGTGTTTAACACGTTATAGCCTAGAGAAAATTTTGTTGCTGATTTGTTTGCCACGTCTGTTGGTGCCCAATGTGATCTGGCAACGAAAAAGACTGTTTGGTTGTCAACCCTTTTTTTTTTGCGAAATAGTTCGTCAACCTTATTGCAAAGAAAATCTTACGACTCAACCTTGTTGGGGATGAACGGATAACTCTCAAGTTAAGATCTCCACTAGGGCATTAATTTCCTTACATACATGCCATTGTCGATTCTCTCCGCTATGACAAGTGTGTTTATGTCTTGCGTACTTATTTCCTTTCGTGCATACCATAACTGATCAGGAAGAAGTCGTTCCAAAAAGATCGAGCCCACGCTGCCATGATCGTGATGACGCCAAACAATTGTGGTACGGTTTGTGCCGGGAGTGGCCTCATTTAAATAGCAGGTGTCGGTGAGGCCAAGCGGCTGGGTGTGTCAATGCGGGCGCCAGAGTTTGTTTCTCGGCTGGCATGAGTATTTAATGGCGGCAGACAGACATACGTGCAGCTCATTTGAATGCGGTAGATATCCGTCCCGTCCAGTAACGCAACTCCGGCATTGAACGGGCAGGGACACCGGGGACACTGGGGACTCAGTGTGGGCGGAAATTTCGGCCGGTGATCCGCTTCAATGTCAGCACCAGTGAGAGGTCACGTCTGCTCTGGGCCGACATCAATGCGGAATTGGCACTGTAGAGCGGCATGAATGCGGGGCAATCATTTCGGGTGGGAAAGGACGCAGACGAGGGAAAGGAAAATGGGTGGGCCAGGGGTATTGAATGCATGTGTGGCAGTGGTCCGATCACGCGATCTTAACAGATGCGGGGGATTTGAGGGTTAGCGTTGGAGATGCACTTAAGTGGTGCATCGAGTAACTTTCGCTATAGCTCCGCACATGATTATTGTAGCAAGCCTACTATTTCTACAACGAACACTCCTCACTGAACATTGCCTACATAAATTGTAACTACATCAAGGTCTCGCATGATAATAGTGGTGACTACTCCACATGATATAGTATCAAATTCTCATATGGCAACCAAGTTAATTTACTCTATTCAAATTAAACTAGCTAGTATACTGGTAGCAGTACAATGTAATATATGTACTTGGTAGGACGTCTCCCGCCCGAGTATAAGTAGTAATATGCTGGCTCCATGCATGTCCCTGTCCTCAAAGATATTTCCAGCTGCTCACGAGTGCAAAGATGATGAGGGCGATATAGCCCACTGCAAACATGCCGACCACACACTGTACCACAAGCACCAAGAGCCCGATCAATCGAATAAATTATTAGTTATTAATTATCTCAATGTTATCGAAATTAATTTGACTAACCGTGCAAATACGTTCCCCGACGGTGTCGGCGCCGTCGGAGTTGTCCCGCATGGGCTGGAGCGGTGCCACTGCCGTCGTCGACGCCAGCGCGGGGGCCGGGTACGCGTACGGCACCGGGAACCCCGGCACCGCCGTGGGCTGCTGCGCATGGTGATGACGGTGGTGGTGGTGACCGCCGCCATGTTGTTGATGATGGTGGTGGTGGTGGCCGCCGCTGTGATGATTGCTGTGCGTCATCGCCGGCGATGTTGCGGGCGTCGAGACGTGATGGTGGCTGTCCGAATATGCAGCCGGCATAGAGACATGGACATGATGGTTGTTCGTCATCGGTCGGCGCTAGCTTGGAGGTAGATGGAATATGCGCGTGTTTGCCCGGCTCGGCGTCAGCCATTTGCTGCTGGGCTGTTCCTGTTCGGTCCGCAACATCAACAGCCGGTCGTTGTTCTGTGATAGCTGGGAGCTGAGTGATAGTGCAAGCGCATGCCAGGGCGGATAATATGAAGGCAAACCAACTGACCACCATCCATACTGCCCTGTTTCCCTCGCCTATGTGCTACCCGGATGGCCTGTTGGCCTTGCCCTTTGTGTGCCGCATCGTCCAGTGGAGAGACGCTCACCCACCAGTGTTTTCCATAACCGGCTGCTAGTTTACCCTGGCCTGCACACACGAGAGGGCCAGTTTGCGCAGAGAGCTGCTTCTGATCAGGGCGGCTGGTGCGATCGCGTTTGTTGATTGGGTTGTTTGTTGCGCTCTACCTCGTGGGAATAGGGCACGTCGCTTCCCGTGCAGTGCATTCATGAAGGGCGGAGTTCCGCATCAGTCCCGTGTTCATGAGTCCGATGCGAACTCTATAGTAGTTATACTATCCTACTAGTACTACGCACGGATACTACGACTACTTGGAATTCAGGTCCATGGTACGTGCAGTGCAGACCGACTCCTACACGGAGTCATGGTGTTGGTGTATACATATTGGACGCAACTGATAAATCCAACGCCAGGGCACCGTCGAGCTCTCACACGTACGAGCACCAGCGAGACAGAGCAGGGCGAGAGAGAGCCAATCCAGCGTACGTAGTACCTACTTTCGGTCGATAATCCCCGCCTAGCACCGACCGATGACGCACGACCATCATCACGTCTCCATGCCGGACGCATATTCGGCGGTGACGTACACCCATCATCATATCTCGATACCGGCAGAATCGCCGGCGACGACGCACATCCATCATCATCAACACGGCGGCGGCTACCACCACCACCATCCCCACGGTCATCACCACCGCGAAGACGACGAAAGCCAGCAGCGGGCGGCCTTGCCGGGTTTCCCGGTTGCGTATGCGGACCCGTCCCCTGCCCTGGCATCGACAAGGATAGGAGCGGCAGTCCTCGAGCCCACGCCGGACGACGACTGCTGCGACGCCGACAACCGCGCCGGTGCCATCGCGGTACGTACGTACGCACGCGCGTGTGCATGCATCTTGCGTTGTTAGTCAAATTAATTTCGATAACCATGGAATAATCAATAGCTAATATATTCGATTGATGGTGCTCTTGTTGGTTGTGGTGCAGTGTGTGATCACCGTGATCATGGATTTTTTGTTAAAAGAGACCACCTGCCGGGTTGAAATGACAAAAAAGACCACCTCTGACTCAGAATGACAAAAAAGACCCCTCTCGCGGTGGCGGCAGGCGTGCCGGGCGACACGTGGCGCCTGCCGCCACGGGCTGAGGCGGCCGGCCCGGCCGCCAAGCTGCTAGGCGGCCAGTCGCTGCCAACGGCATCCTCGGCGTGGGACGGAACGGAGCGGTGTGTGGTGGGCCATGCCGCCACCGGTTTAGGCGGCCGGCTCTGTAGCTCTTCACTGCTGCTGCTGCAAAGTGGGAAGAGAGGGTGAGCCATGCCGCCACGGCTTCTGGTGGCCGCACTGCTATGCTGCACACGGGCCACACTGTTGTTCTCCACATGCACGAGAAAAGCAACTAAATAATGGAATCGAGCTTTGTACTGATGCATCATACCTGGCTAGCTAGCCTTTTGCTTCCCCGTCTAACCTGGCACTAACTAGTGTACAAGAACCACTTAGCCACCCAACAGCGACGGCCCCGTGGTTTTTTAATAGCACTAACCAGGTGGGGAGGGGGCATCCTTAAACCGGGCGCGGGAGGCAGACACATACAGCCCGTTTCTTTAAGCTTTGCCTTGCCACGGGCGGTGATGATCACTGGATAGCACAACAGTGCGGCCGCCAGAAGCAACGGCGGCATGGCCCACCCTCTTTTCCCACCTTGCAGCAGCAGGAGTGCAGAGCTACAGAGGCGGCCGCCTGAACCGGTGGCGGCATGGCCCACCACACACCGCTCCGTTTCATCCCACGCTGAGGATGCCGTTGGCAGCGACTGGCCGCCTGGCAGCTTGGCGGCGGGGCCGGCCGCCTCAGCCCATGGCGGCAGGCGCCACGTGTCACTTGGCGCGCCTGCCGCCACCGCGAGGGGGGTTTTTTTTGTCACTCTGAGCCAGAGGTGGTCTTTTTTGTCATTTCAACCCAGCAGGTGGTCTCTTTTGACGAAAAATCCGTGATCATGATCGTGGTGGGCATCCTCCTCTATGTATTCGTCTTCAACCGGCGATAGGTCGACGGGAGCGTCGAGATTCCTTTGATGACAACATGGATGGAGCCAGCAGATTACTTAGACTTGCGAGACATCCTAGAGTAAATACTTTATATTAGTACTAGCACAAATGCCCGTGCGTTGCAACGGGGAGAAAAATTATGTGTGTTCATCAAAAAGTTCACCAAGGCCACATATGACATTCCTAAGTTGCTACCCGGTGGCAGCAAGGAGGCGCACACCGGCATTTAGAAGAAAAAACATTATTAGTTGCACATTAGTTACGAAAGAAGCCTTAACACCGATGGTAAGAAACACTTTTTTCATAATCCTGAGTTCTACTCTCTCCCTTTGGGTTTGCCAAGCCTATCTCACAAGTCTCAGGAACTAAGGTAGATACTGATCAGAGAGAATGAATATTACATGCTCAAAACCACACAATTAACGCGTCTATGATTAGAAAAAAAATCATGTTATAGTAAATTGATCCGGGAGAATAACTCTAACTATTAGTGGAAATGTTGCTTGCATCTTCCTCGACTTCCACATAATGTCGGCATGCCCGACAACATTAATTGCTGGTAAACAGCTGTAAATATGTATTGTCATTGAATTCTAATGAACTAACCTTATGTAGTCTTAGACTGATCACAGGTGACCTCCTGTCCATACGATATCATAGAAATACAAAAGTAATGCAAATACCAGGTAGCAAGCCTGGTAAGCTATCTAAAAAAAGTAACATCTTACAAGTTACATACACTGCCAGCAATATAAATAACATTTTTCTTGTCAAGCTCGCAAAATTTATTTGTATCATGAATCAGTCTCACCTGCAGTTTGCACTCTCATTTGTGAGATAGACACGTGGCTACCAGCAAATTGGAAGAGAGAGAGAGTTGGTGCAGCGCATTTTGGAGGTTTCAGCCCATTTCCTTTCCCTCTCCTTGTGTAATCTTCTCTCGCACAGGTCCAACTGGTCAACACGGCCCACGACACCACGCTTAACCTAGTTCGTCCCAGCCACCCTCGCCCGATCCCCTCGTCCTCCTCATGCGCCGCCTCACACACACACACACACAGAGGCAAGGACACCTCATGCGCCCACCCACCGGGGTGTGCCCGGCCGACGAAAGCCTGCGCCGCCATCCCCCTCTCTTCAACTTCTTCTTCTGGCCTCCTCCTTCCTTCGCTCTCCTGCCTTGCCGTGCCTCCTGAGGCGAGGCTTCTTCTGGCCTCGCCCTTCCTTCCCTCTCGTGCCTCCTGAGGCGAGGCACCTCGCGCTCGACCCCGCTCGCCCAGCCACCGGCGAGCCCGCGTCACCGTGCCTCTTGAGGCGAGGCGCCTCGCGCCCGAGCTCGATTTGTTTATCCATGTAGCATCGACGATTTGACTTCTCTTTCTCTCCTTCTATCTAAGAAGCTCGATTTGTTTACCCCCTGTGGCATTGTCCCCTCTATGTTTATGTAATCCTGAGGCTTGTTTATGGTCTATTTTTTAACTTATATAAATTAGTAGGATTTGTTGAAAAGTTACAGGGTGGGATTATTAAGCGACGCATATGCATATGCGATTTTTTGCTTGTTCTTAGAGGCCAAGTACAGATGGTATATATGTGCTCTTTCACGTGCAGAGGAGCGGCGCGGGCCAACGGGCCGATGCGAACGTAGAGCGGCGGCATGGGCTGACCTGTTACCTTAAACGAACGAACGAAACTAGGCATCTGGCTTGGACGAATTAGTACCACCTTATGTATTTCACATAATGTAAGATCAGATGTGGGATGAAACTAGGTGTCTGGCTCGGACGAATTATTACCACCTTATGTATTTCACATAATGTAAGATCAGATGCGGGACGAAACTAAGGATATCACCGTGCTTTATTAGTAAAAAAAAGGTAGGTATAGGTATAGATATAGATATAGATAACTAGTGCTAGCTAACTAGTTGAATTTGAATAGAGTCAATTAACTTTGGTAGCGACGCATGTTGGAAGTGCTAGATCAGATGCGGTAGCGTGACTATTGTCATGTCAGACCTTGGTGTAACTACAGTTTATGCTTCCTTGAAAAAAAAAACACTACTCCCTCCAATCCAAAAAAAAGTGTCATGGCCTTAGTTCAGTTTCAGTTCAAATTAAATTGAAACCACAATACTTTTTTTTTGGATCAGAGGAAATACAATTTATGCTAGCAATGTCATCCAATGGGCGGTCGTACTAGAAATATATTCCTCACTATGATAATCAGGGAAAACAACATTATACTATATTTATTAAATAAGTGTGGTCCGCAATTTTAAAGCATAAATTATTCAACTTAATAAACTAGAATGCACACCTACAAAGACATAGCAATCGAAATGCTAACTTTAATTATAAAACATGGAAAAACTAATTTGATAAAATGTCTTGAGTTTGTGAAGTACATCATCGAACACCGAGCCTCAATCACTTCTAATATTAGAAGTAACTTAAATCTTTGTAAATAGTGGGAATAGGATTTGGGGCACGCAAGTGAGGGGCACTGAGTCCCCTGTATGTATATTTTCTTTTGACTTTTGATTTTCAAAATTTCATATCTTTTTCATGAAAATTCTAAATTAAGTTATGTTTTCATATTCGTATTTCATATTCAAATAAGATCAACTTTGAATACGTTTTGATGATTTTTCAAATCAAATTTTAAGTTTCAACTCTTGAAACATAGTAGAGTGACCAACACAATCATGATTTTTGTGCCTATGACCAAGAAAAAATGACTTAAAGTTTCATCTATGAACCTTGGTTAGAGCTAGCGAGAAAATCGGAAGTTTTAGATGAAAAATCCCAGGTTTGAATGATTGAAATTTAAAACTTACTGTGTCCTCGCGCGGGGTCTAACTACTTCAGGAACCGCAAGGCAATCGAGCGGCCGAGAAGGGTTTGCCAGATGTGTGCCACACCCGTGTGCACCCACGAAGTTCCGTTAAATTGTGTTATAGATATGGAAACTGATTCAAAACAACCAGATGCAGATGCTCTCTTAGCAACTGTCTCATCCGTGTGACACGCGTCGCATGGGTGGTCCACCCACATGCCACCCCTTTATCCTCTCTCTCTCTCCTTGTCCTTCGGCGGGATCTCTTCCAGCCACCCATTTTTCATCCGCCTGGTCAATCCATCTTCTTCCCCATCTCTCTATTTAGTTCTATCCCGTTGGATCTCCTCCGTCATGAAAAACCTCCACGAACTCCTTCAAGCGTTGCGCGGGTGCTGCGAGGGTGGTCCAGGTGCTGCGAGCCCTTCAAGTGCTTCGAGTGGAGTGGCCCGGCTGCTGCGAGCACAATTGCATGCAGGGCTGCGGGCACCATGTGCTTCGACATTTTGGTTGCTGCGACGATGCTTCGCCTGCGTCCCGGCTGCTCCGATGATGCTGCAATGGCGGCCAGGCTGCTCCGGTGTTGCTGTGTTGGTGTGCTTCAACGGATGCTACGACAGACGTCTTGATTGCTTTGACGGTATCCATGGCCCGACTGCTCCGGCGTCGACGGTGCTGTGATGGCGTCTCGGCTGCTCCGGCGAGGTTACGATGGTGATGCTGCAACGGACGCCTCGACTGCTTCGATGGCATCGGCGATGCTACGACGGCGGCGCGACTGCTGCGACTGTGTCTCAGCTACTTTTGACGATGATGCGGCTTCCACCTGGCCGCTCCGGCGTGTTTCGACGGCAGCGGTGATGTCGCGATGGCACATTGCGCTGGCACAAAGTACTCCGAGCAATAGTGCTAGTTGAGGATGGTGTGTTTTGAACATGTACTGTGGAGAGGACAAAAGAGGATAACAGGTGGATTTGATCAAGCAGATCCAACGGCAGGGGAGGCGGATGTTTATTCCTCCCCAACAGCTGGATGGCGCCTAGCAGCCGCCTATAGATATTCCCTTATAATTTTGTGAAACATATATGCTTTAGGACAGTCTCCTAGAGTTTTCCTAAAAATAAGTTGGCAAGTGTACAAGCACTGTGTGCTCATCAAATGCATTAGCTAGTCTATGAAGAAAATCATCAAAACTCGGTATAATGCTGAAGATCTGTAGAAGAGAAACGAGCACTTCAGAGTACCCTATGCCTAAATCAAATAACACAAGAACAGGTCAATGGGAGAAAAATAGACTATAACAGAGAAGAGTTTTTGCCATTAAAAGCAATATTGCCGCTTTCTTCGATCGTGGAACAAGCAGAGGAACCTGTATTTGTCTTCCTAGTCTCTATCTAGGCTGAATTACCAAGTCTCGTTCTACCCTACAAACTGCTAGTTAGATTGATCCTATTTTTCTTGGAGGAAAAACTTCTCATTCATTCATCAACCGTCATGGCAGTTGTCTGTGTCAAAACCGGCGGATCTCGGATAGGGGGTCTCGAACTGTGCGCCTAAGGCTAATGGTAACAGGAGACGGGGGACACAATGTTTAACCAGGTTCGGGCCCTCTCTATGGAGGTAATATCCTACTTCCTGCTTGATTGATCTTGATGAATATGAGTATTACAAGAGTTGATCTATCACGAGATCGTAATGACTAAACCCTAGAAGTCTAGCCTATCAGATTATGATTGATATTCTATGGACTAAACCCTCCGGTTTATATAGACACCGGAGGGGGATAGGGTTACACAAAGTCGGTTACAGAGAAATGAATCTACATATCCGAATCGCCAAGCGCGCCTTCCACGCAAAGGCGAGTCACATCCGGACATGGGAAGAAGTCTTCTATCTTGCATCTTCATAGCCCAACAGTTCGGCCCATGTATATAGTCCGGCTGTCCGAGGACCCCTTAATCCAGAACTGCCTCAGCCCCTGAACCAGGCTTCAATGACGATGAGTCCGGCATGCAAATTGTCTTCGGCATTGCAAGACGGGTTCCTTCTCCGAATACTTCAAAGTAGATTTCAAACACAAGAATAGTGTCCGGCTCTGCAAAACAAGTTCCACATACACAACCATAGAGATTATAATATTTCATGAGTCCAATCCTCTGACAACTTTTTGTAGTGTGACATCACGCCACTGCTCGGTCATTATTCGAACCGTTTTTTAGCCTGCCGCTCCATATTTCGAGGTGCGGTTTTATTGGCACGTCTTGTCAAAGCAGAGATCGTGTCCCCTTATCACGGGATTCTCATCAATACGTGCATGGGTAACCCAACCGTGCCATCTGCACAGCCCTTGGGGAATAGGCGAGTTTTAAGGGTTTTAAGGTGAGTGGGGAGGCGCATAATATTCACTACCTTTATAAAGGGATAAGGATTCCTCCTTTTTCACCCACGCCTTCTCCTTCCTCTGCCCATCCATTCTCGAGCTCCAGTGCCCAAGCTAACTCTCATTTTCTCCATCCAAAAAAGCTCTCCAACCGTGTCCGGATCCGGAGCAGGAGGCAAGTGGATCATCTCCTCCGTCAAGGAGAAGGATATCAAGAAGCTCCAGGAGGCAGGGTACTTGGCCACGAAAATCGCTCACTGACTTCTGGCCAAGGAACATATTGTCCCCAGCCCGGAGTCCCAGGAGAGGGTGGTGTTCTTCTCACACTTCGCCTGCGGGCTGGGATTCCCTCTCCACCCGTTCGTCCGGGGACTAATGTTCTACTATGGGTTAGACTACCACGATCTGGCCCCCAACTCTATCCTCAACATCTCGGCATTTATTATCGTGTGTGAGGCCTTCCTCCGCATCCCACCTCACTTCAGACTATGGCTGAAGACCTTCAATGTGAAGCCGAAGGTGGTGAGTGGTCATCAAGCAGAGTGCGGAGGCGCCATGGTGGGCAAGATGCCCAATGTCACTTGGCCTGAAGGCTCCTTCGTAGAGACTGTCAAAGGGTGGCAGTCGGGGTGGTTCTACATCACCGAGCTGCGCGTCACCAATTTGGCGGCAGCTCCCGCATTCCAATCCGGAGTCTCGATGCGGCTCACCTCCTGGCAAGAGAAGGGCCTGACCTGGGTCTCTTCGGACGAGCTGACAGCGCTCCAGACGCGCGTCCAGAGCATGATAAACAAGAGAATCAAGGTCGTCAACGTGATCCAGGTTATGCTCATTCACCGGATCCTTCCGTGCCAACGTCGGACTTGCTATTTATGGGAGTTCGATCCGGCCAAGCACCAGACGCTACTAGAGGTCTTTGGCATGATGCACGAAGATATCTGGAAGGTGCTCTTCAAGGCCAGTTATATGCCACCGCCCACGAACGAGGATCGTGGGCATGACTTAACTCACTCCGCTAATCCGATAAGCTCTTTCATGTTTTCAAGGTATGCCCTTTACTTGCACACCCGAGGAAGGCATCTAAGCCCCCCCATCAATTTTTTCAGGATTGGATAGAGATGGCGAAGGGGATTAACTGTCCGGCTCCGCTGCCCGAAGACCCAGAAGCCCCGCTTCTGGGGAAGATGCTGGTTTCGGCGCCTTATCAGGTGCCGGAGAAGAAGGCCAAGAAGAAGGCCAAGGGGACCAGAGGTGGTCTCCGTCGCAAGGGCGCTTTGGACGCGATGTACAAAGACGCCGAGACTCACTCCTCCGTCGCCGAAGACGACGAGGAAGAGGAGGAGGAAGAATAAGAAATCCATTCCCCCCTGTAGGGGGGGAGAAAGAAGAGGACGGCCTCCACGCATCTGGAGGCCGGGGCGTCCAAGAAGGGGAAAGCTTCCCTTCTGGATAGCTCCGTAGCGGCCACCGACAGCAGCTGGGAGTGGGATCCCAGGGAGAAGTCCCTGGCCAAATCGTAAGCGTTCGGACACATTTATATATCCGGCCTTTTTTACTTCATTGTTTTAATGTGCTAAATTATGTATTTGCAGTCCGGCTCGGTCCAACCTCGAGCCGTCCTTATCTTCAGAGGATTCGCTGGACCCGTCAGCGATGGACAGCGGGACCCTTCCATCGGCCTCCTCTCCCCGGGACCTGGATGGCGCCGAGGCATCGTCCCGAAGGATCCCCGGCCCGGGAGAGAATCCATAGGCCGTCAAGGAGGCTCCAGAGGGTGAAGCCTTGGCAGCCGGACACATGGGGGAGCAAACCCGGCCCCATGGACACTGACTACAGGGGCCATATCCAAATTGGCCCTCGGCTAAATATAGTCTCGGAGACCCAAGTGACTCCGGAATCAGGCGGGCCGCCTCTTTCGAAAGAGGGAGGTGAGCCTACTCCACCGATGACCTCTGTCCAACCAGAGGCGCCAGGCAGTTTGTTGGAAGCAGTGCAAGGTGCTTCCATTGTTGACGAACACCGTACCCTTATGAGTACGGTGATTGAGAGGGTCCAGTCCGCAAAAAACGGACTGACCGAAGCCTGCGCTAGCCTTCTAACATGCTTTGAGGTAAGTAATGTAATTGTATAAAAATAATATCACAATATAGACAGTATCCCCTGACACTCTGTCCAGTGTTCGGAAAGAAAAGTCGAACAGAGGATCAAATAATTTTTGCAGGAGTCTAATCTAAAATGTCTATGTGAACAAGCAGGCGTCGCTGCTAGCTGCGTCCGCTCATACTCCGGAAGTCACCGGACCGAAGCAGAATCTGGAGCGGGCCGAGGACGAGCTCGGCCGCGTGAAGAAGCAGCTGGAGGACAGTCAAGGTATCCAGTAACATGTGTATGCATTTAGGAAGGACGAATGATTCGTGCTGACTAAAGTGCCATGAAATTTATAAGGGGGAACGACCAAAGTAGAGGCCCTCAAGAAGGCGCTGGTCAAGGCCGAGGACAAAGCGGCCAAGGAACGAGCCGCACCCGAAAAGCATGAGGCCCGGGTCAGTGAGGTCCAGCAAGAGCTCCAGGACGCTGTCAAGAAGTGCGTGTCCTTGGAGCGCGACTTTAAGGAGCAAGAGTCCGAACTTGCCAAGGCCCGCCAGGGCACAAACGATGCCCGAGCTAAAGCCCAGGGCGCCCTCCAGGAAATCCAAGCGGCCAAGAAGATCATGGCGGGTAAGGCTTTTATCATGCAGAGCAGATATGTAAAGGAAAGATTCCTTTTACTGACCCGAATTTGGAGTTCTCCAGGAGCGTTTGCGGATCTGCCACGGAGCGTGTCAGATGCTGCGGAATTCTACCGAGCCGAAGAGGGGAGCTCCACGGAGAAGCTGTTCTGATCGCAGTACCTTACGCCAGAACATCCAATGCCCTTTAGCGATCAGCTGAAACAGCTGGTCGAGCTGCATAGGGCGGCCAAACTAGCCATGAAGGATTTAATAATCCGGCTATGGCCTGCCGAAGCCATTCCCAGCAGCTACTTCGGACTCGTGAAGAGGCTTATCAGTGCCTGCCCTCGGCTTGATGCCATCAAGCGGTCGGTCTGTATTGAAAGTGCGCGAATGGCCTTTGCCCGCGCCAAGATGCACTGAGCGAAGATGGACGCCACGAAGCTGATGACCGAGGGGCCGCCCGAGAGCAATGAGCACCGCAGACCTCAACTGTATTTTGACAGTGTCCTGGAGGGATCCCATCTTGTGGCGGAGCAATGTGCTAAGGATATCATATTCCCATGAATACTCTCATGTTATCCTGTTCAGTACTATGAAAACATATCCGTTATGTAATATAATGTCTGTTATTTAAAAAATTTCCTCCTGTGCGGCCGTTTTGTTAAATCTGAGAGTTGGCTAGTCGTCGGCTTCTGCCCCCACGTAGGTAGTACGGGGTGTACGGGATAAATCTAAACACTCTTTATCCAAGGTTTTGGTCCTTTAAGGAGGTGTTTAGCGCAACGAACCAGGCAATCGGACTATGCGGCTTTATTACTCTCACTTAGCCATAGGAGTTTGACAAGAAAAATTTAGGCGCAGCCCCTGGTGTTCGGAAGTACGAACTTGGGGCGCTATACACGCCAGATCGGATAAAAACCGATTTATCGCATAATGCGGAAAAAATCGATAAAAAGTTGCAACCTCTCGAATAGCTGACCGGCTCTCGCCGCATCATGACAGTCAGTTTTCGGCTTTCTCTACTGAGCTGCTCATCCGGAATAACCGGGACACAATCGCACTAGTTCTCCTTTACTACCCTCGCCCATTTAGCGGAACGTAAGGTAGTAAGCACAGGAGCCGGGCAACCCAACTATTGACCAAAGACATGATTCGGAGCCGATGCATATAATGTTATAAGTTCGGGGTGCCGAACTGTACTGTAAAAGTGTTCGGACTTTATTGTCGTATTGTGGGGTATGATGAAGCCCCTGGCGAATTGAGGCGTACTAGATTGTACAGGCACAATTGATAAGAATATAAGGAAAATGAAAAAAAAAATCAAGTAATAAGCTGACGCCGCAAACGGTGAGCCGCAAATTATTTTCTATTGTAATTTGATTAATGCGTCAAGGCGTATTTGTACAAGTAGTGCGATAAGCAAATAGGGCTATGTGACATGCCACGACCAAGGGCGAGCTGCGTGCAGGTTTTTAAAACATGTATAACGATCATTAGCAGAGACCACCTGGGATTCCCTTGTACGTCAAAGCTTCTTGCCTTTTTGGTGTATCCGTCCCTTGATAGGTCCGATGATCAGGTTATCCGAAAAAGTCTCGGGAAGAGAAAAAGCTGAAAGAAAAAGAAATGGTGAAGGTACACCCTACTTCCTGCTTGATTGATTTTGGGTAAACAAATGAAAATGTAACGACGACTACTTCCCCTTGTCTATGCCGCCGCCGCTGCTTCCCCTCTCCCTCTCCCCGCCTCCACCACCACCTCCTCTCCTGCCTCCTCCCCAACCAGCACAGCTAGAGGAGGTGACAGATTGGGAGGCGGGCAAAAGGAACCAGGCGGTTCTCCTTCCATGGTTGGGCCTCGACCTGCCACATCTTCCTCCTCCCAGTCCGGCGAAGAGGAGTGGCGGATCCGCTTCCTCAAGCGAGCAGGGGCGCACGGGGATTCGGATCTCGTTGCGAGAGGCCGCCACCACAGAAGTAGGTCCGCGGTGCCGTCACTCTGCTCAAGCTACTGATTCATCCCGTGCGGCGGCAGAAGGAGGTCCTACAGCCTGCTTCCGTACTACTCCTTGCCGTGTGGGTCGAAATCTCCAGCGGTGCTGTCGTCTGGGTGAGCCCCCCGTCACGGCTGAGACCAGCTCGCCGCCGTCGGCCATGCCACTCTCGCCGGCGCACGGAGCACCTCCCCTCCAAGCACAGGTCCTCCCCCGCTCCCCTCTGTTCCCTTTCTCTTTCGTACATGAAGAGAGCCATGGTAGCAACACACCAGAGTACCAAATTGGAGGCCAAAGAAGCAGATTTGTCTAATTCTCATACTAGATTTAATGAAGGATGTTGCAGGTCATTACAACGCCGATTATGGATATGGATTCATCCAGCTGCGCTGGATGAAGGGATGGTTGGAATAAGAATTGCATGTGACAAACAAGTGCTTCCTCTAGGTATTCTTTCTTGCTAATATCATTGAATTTCTCCTGAGATTTCTCCAGACCTTTCCAGATGTGATTTAGTTTTATCTTCTACATATGTTCTTGTAATGTTATCTTAGGTTCGACTTCAACAAAATATCAAACAAGAACCCTAGCAATTTAGACCTTGGAGGATGCTTGTGAAAATGAAGTGCTTCAGGTTACTCTTTTGACTATTTGTAGTTCAGTGTTTCTATTAACTAGCCGAAGAAGGGATGCAGATGGATTCTATCTCAAGAAAATAACACCAGCCTTTCTTTGAATGTTCTTGCCCAGCCTTTTATATGTGCCATAAATATTTCTTTGTTATGGTTATTTGCTTTGCGTTCTTGATTGAGACGAGCAAGGAGGACCAGTACTATCTAGCTAGGCAATCCCATGTAAGGGAAAGCATCTACAGTTTTTTGTACGAGTCAAACTTATACAGAATACTTCATGGAGGAAGTAATATATGGGTTTTCTTTTCACTTCCTTGCTCTTGCTTACTCCAGTCTCTTGTTTATTGATAAAGGAATCAACTGACATTCCCTTTCGTTCTACAGATGGGATTCCAAATGTCAGGTGGTTTGGTGTAGAGAGGGTGATTACAATGTTTTGGTGATGGACCCACTGAGGCCAAGCCTTGAGCATCTTTTCGTTTAGTTTTATCTTTGTTTGCTGAGATAAGCGAGATCGTACTCATTCCAATTCCGGGTATAGTTTCCCTTTTTTATTATTGGCTGATGAGAAAATATAATGGCATTCCACACTATACTTTTCTGAATCATGCATAAGGGAGGAATCTCTTAAATACTAATACACAAATTTCTCTTTACCCCTTCTGTAATTTTAGCTTGTGTGTCTTGCTTTATGCAGATAATTTGTCTGCATAGCCTTCGAATGGCACATACTGACCTCAGACTGGAGAATGTTCATGTAAGACCAGTAGACAAACGTTGTCAAAGTAAGCGCCATTCTCTTTCATTCTTATTTTTAGAAATGGCCTTTCTTTATTATTGGTTGGTGAAAAAAATATTATGTCATCCTACACTATACTTTCCTGAAGCATGCATAAGGAATCTCTCAAATACTAATACACAGATTTCTCTTCACCCGTTCCGTAGTTTTAACTTCTGAGAAATGCGCAACTACTTTCTAAACCAGTAAGGTAAATTTGTATGCAAGCTATAAAGTTATTGCTTCTCAAAAATGCTATTTTTGAAATCCAATGTTCAGTTACAAAAGAAAAATATTGTACGGGGTTGTTGGAATGGACTAAGTTAGCGGTGTTGTTCAAATGCTATTCTAGGATCTTTGTATGTCAACAGTCTTAAATGATTTTCCCTCTGTTTTACAACCATTTGTGTTGCTAGACCTACTTTCATGTTCTTAGTTGGCAAATAATCAACTTAGAAAAGGTTATTTTAATTCATCATCATACATATAAACATAATAAACTTCGTTTGGTTTATGGAAAATTGATAAGCTCTATTTATTTGTTTCACTGAGCAATCTATTTATCATTGGACTTTTGGATCAGAAAATCTAATTAGTGCAACTTATTTTTTGCATAGTATGTGCATGCTTGATAGGAACAACTAACTCATGTCTCTTAGATAATACTGCGTGAGGCATGCCAGCATGCCGGCCATTCCTCATGTAAATAACTGAATTTGACATTTGAGATGTATTCTTTAAGCATGGTGGTGTACATAAGTGTACTTGTATCACTTGCCTCATGGGATTATTGTCAGCGGCCTGATCTCCTGTTATGCTACCCTTTGTCTGAATGTAGGAAAGATTTCTGATTCTCAGAGAATTATACTATTGAGATGTTCACAAAGGGCGTCCCTAATGCAAGGATGCACTTGAATACTCTTCAGGAGAGCAGGAAAAATTTGCATATTACCTAAATAGGGTTTCCATATTATTTATTTATTTGTTTTGCTTTTGTGCAGCAATTAGATTTTCCGACACTAATATTGTTGTTTGTTGCAGACATGGTTGTCACACATGCGTCCTGTCCCAATGGCTCAAATTGTTGGTCCTCGCATGGCAATGTCCCTGCTTGTATTCATGGAGTTGGTCAGCAACTCTCTTATGGCCAGCAACCTCCAACGTTTATTAACCCTCTACAGGTGAGCAGAGTTAACTTTATTCCCTGATGGATGCAGGCCTTGTTAGCTAGCTAAATTTGAATTTACACTTCCTAACATTATTATGTCGAGTTGGGCTTTTGGATTTTCATGCAAGCTTGTACCATTGATTTTTACCGCAAAGATCCATTACCAATATTTTCTCGTTGTTCTTGCTTCTAACCCATGGTTCACTGAAATTGTCGGGCATTGTTGCGTGGTTACAAATTACCTATCTGCTTTTGTACCAATCATAACTACTTTTTAGTTGTCATTGCCAATAATCTAAACACTTTTTATGTGTCAAGGGAGAGCAATTATGATGCCACTGCCTGCTGCTTTAATATCCAAGGATGATCTTTATGTTATTTATGAGACACCTTCTCTACGGTTAGAAGATCATGGTATATAGAAGTTAAGTGAACTTGGTCTGATGATTGTGTATTTTCTGTTGTTTTATCCCTTAAATATGGATTTGTCTAGCTTTCTCTTGTGATTTACTTATTATTAGAAGTGCTTTTCATTGCCTTGGTATTTTGTTGTTTTTCATTATGTTAGGGACACAAAAGTTTATCACTATGCCTAAATATCACAGAAGACCTGGAAATAATTAAATATTCCAAAATACTTCAGTCAGACCAGAATACTTCAAAAATGGCAGTTGCATTTGTTGGTCTGATGTACATGAGAAGCCCCCATTTTGTTGGCAACAGATGCATGGTTTCTCAAAAAATAAAAATAACTTCATGTTGTATATGATGTATGGCAGTCATGTGTCTCATGTTCTTCGTGTGTCGGATTCCAAGTTTTAGGATGGGTGATAAGGTTCCCATGTTTGATATTTTTTTACTTACGCAAAATTGGTCGATGCTGATGAGAATGGCACCGTCTTCCACACTTATATTTTTAATATACAATGTTCCCAATTTTATTGTTTTACTTTTTTGGTTCAATAAGATTAAGATATACACTTTATCTTGTGTTGAATCTGATGTCGTTCAGATTGTAGGAATTTTAGGATGGGTCACAAGTTTCTCTTGTTGGATGTTTTCTTTCTCTAGGCAATGCATGACATAGATATGTACTCAGCTGGACATGTTGTTGCCGAGTTTGTGTTGATTTGGCGAGAACCATCAATATTAGTTGACAAAAACCATCATGTTATTATGCCTCCATGTTATATTTAGAGGCGCAACCAGATGTGAGATTCCTACTTAGCTAGATAAGATACAGCGTTGATGGTCTTGTCTGATGTTGTAAACACAAAATATGTACAGACGAGCCTTCCAAAATACGGGTCATCTTGTCTGATGGTCTCCTCTCCTGCCGCCGCCGCCGCCGGAGAAGCTCGCCTCCGCGCCCACAAGCCTCGGATTCGGCGGGATCCAGGACGAGGAGGGGTGGATGAGACGGGGGAGGAGGAGGAGGAGAGCGTGGGGGCGTCTAGGGAGGAATATCCCCGCCGCCTCCTCCGCTCGTGACGCAGGGCCTCGGGCCATGGGGGCGTTCGTTGCAGGAGCCTCGCCGCTGACCTCCCGTGCGCGGCACCCGGCCCTGGCAGTGCCAATCTCCCCTTCACACACAGGTACTCCCCCTCTCTCCTCTGTGCCCTCTCTCTCTCTCTGTGTGTCTCACTCCCTTTCTTTTAATAATTCCTACAACTTTTTGTTGATTGATATTGGGGATAAATAAACTGTTATTTGTGTTGTTGATTGTTTTGATCTGGACATGGATTGGATAGTGGAGAATTGATACTAGGATAGAGAAATTGTTATTTGTGTTGCTGTTATTTTTTTGATTTGGACATGAATTGTTCAGTGCTAGAACTTCATATCATTATTGTTGAGAAGGTATTGCTAAAAGACAGTTAACTCTCTGATATTTGTCCATTCGCTTTCTATATGGAGTGGAATTAATATGTACAGATGAGCCTTCCAAACTGAATATTTGAGTGCTCATCCTAAGAAGATTAATCCACCTGGACTTTTAACTTGACTTCCAAAGAAGTTCTGAATGATCAAGCATGTTCGGGTTTTTAGTAAACTGAAATAATGTTGCACTCTAACAATAGTATTCTGATTTTCTAAGTTAACAAAATCTTCTCACATACGCGATACGTCATGCAGATCGGGTGGTAGTCGGAGCACAACTAAGGTTGGCGCTGCTCAAGTGTTTGCAGCGGGATGCTCTTCTACAATGGCGATGACAAGGACTCCGCTCCCAGTTCAGTCTATCAACTACACACACAACTCCTGGACCTGCCTTCAGATTTAAGGCAAGCGCTTCAGTACTTCCTTGTGTTGCATAGTCACTAGACTGGGTTTTCTTTGATTCTATGATTGGTTTGTTTTCATCGCAATGTATGTGTCCACACAATCAAAAGGATCAAGATAGCTTCACATAGATTAGTTAATTGGCCAGGTACATACGAAGCTGTGAATCTAAACAGGACGCACCTACATCACCACACCAATATGTTGTGTGTAACACGACCATTCCTAACATACCATGGTTTGCATGCTGGATAACCGATGTGTGTTAAGATGAGCAGCAGCACGCTCACACATTATCTTTGCCGTTTAAATAACCATATTTGTTCTATGAAGTTTCTGTTATATATCTCTATGTCCATGTACTTCTCAAAAGTTACCTTGGATGAGAAGCATTGTTTTGCTGGTCTTTGTGAAGACAAGATAGGAAGATCCATGTTCTTGATCAATCAAATATGGTCAAAACTGTAGTTTTTTCACCAGTGTAATCTTATTAATAACTTCGACCAAAAGTCCTACAATCTCATTAGTAATCAGGTGTGGACAAATATGTTTTTAGTCCAGTTTGATCTAATATATCCTATTGAAGCGTACTTTGACCAAACGTCCTACAATCTCATTAGTAATTAATCAGGTGTGGACAAATATGTTTTCAATCCAGTTTGATATGATATTTTCAATTGAAGCAACAAAACCATCGTATTTGGCTTTCCGTAAGCACCAAGTTAACAATAATAGAGTTGATTAGTAGCTGATACAGTGCTATGAATTTTTATTATAGTCGTCGTTGGTATCAAACTATCAAATCAGTTTATACAGTAGAAACTTGGACAGTGCTAAGATGGATTAGCACGTACAGTTGTAAACTACAGAAAAAAGATTATTTGTCCATTAGTCGATACCGAATTTGATCATCTATATTGTTCTATTGAGCTTATTATTGTAAAGTCACCAACAAGTTGAATCAGCTATAAGCCTCTCAGAAGGGTATAGCCGCCTCTGCTTCCGCATTACATCTCCATGTAAGTTTCTAATGTACGTTCACATATAATTTTGGTTGACATTATCTCTTCTGTGAATTCTGCTTGCATTTTTTCAGTTGAAACAGTAACCGAATTTGATAAGTATGCAACGATTTCTGCCCTGCAGCATGAGTAAAATGTTATGAGTTATCACTTCAGATAAGTAACCACTATATTATTTTCTCTGTGTAATTGACCTGTACACATGTTGTCGCTCTGCTTGAACCATCGATCTCTATATGTATTTGAGCTCCTCTCACAGGCTGACTCCTATGTTCGTGACTGAGCATGTGTGTGTGTGGCCATGGGGCAGACTTTATCTTTGACTGAATCCTTGCAACATTTTCCTTTCAGGCCAACGAACAATAAGATTCTTCTGACCTTACATGTCGAAAACCCTTCGGAAGATTTCGCTGTCCTGATCCCTGAGGGTTCCGGCTGACCTGAGGATATGATGTACTTTTTCTCTGAAGTAGTAATAAGGATTGATACAACGACGGTGTGGTACCCGAATGGCTACTTTTATTGCCTTTCGACATGCGCAAGTATTTGAGTAGCATGTGACTAATCTTACAGCCCCCCTCCCCTGATGTTTGGGATGAATGTTGTAAAATGTTTCACAAATAGATGATGGATTGATGCAATGTCTTACCCAATACAAAAGAAAATCACCACGATAGTCTGAATGTCAAGCATTTTATGTTTCTGTTTATGTTTACAGAACGTGGGAAGGGGGCATGGTGCACTATTTCACCTTCAGGAGAGAATTGCAGTGTCTTATTTTGTTCATTTTTCTTGCACGAGTTGTGCTGTCAAGAGATTTAGAATACCACTGTTAATAGGCTCTCTGCTCTATATTCTGAAATAATAGTCATGTGTCATGTATCATCCTTGGGTGATGTTTAGGTCTAGATGTGGGTCGTTTTGTCCATAAAAAACCGTGAAGTTGTATGTGCATTTCCTTCTATGCATCTCTTCAGATATTTGATTGATGTAAATATGTACTTTGAATTCTTATTGGATGTCTCTCAATATTGCTAAGAGTATCCAATACCCTATGAACCAACCTTCAACGTAATATATAACACTATGTAGGAACATCATACCTGTATCTATTTCCCTATGCTACAAGGAGTTATTGATCAGTCTCTAAATATTCTTACTCTCATGGTTTGGAAGCTTGGTTTGCTCTCGTCCTTTGCGCTATCAAGGGTGTTGACAAAAGGGCCACCATCACTAGAGGCTAGAGCGACTTCTTCCATCAGGCGCACATGGAGGAAGGTCAAGCATATGCTTTCATCTTCAAATGCACTTCCAAGGGAACCCAAGAACCGACTATGTGACAGTACACTGGGGCTCAAGTGACAATGAGAAGGTTGGTGCTTTGAGTGTTTTGTCTTGCGATGTTTCGCTTGTTCTTGTTTCTTAATTTTTAGTCAGCTTACTTTGGTAAGATCCTCTTATGGCAGTGCAGTATGATGGTGATCTCTAGCGGTGATCGTTCAACAGACGCAAAAAACCCAGGCCCTGGCCAACCAAAGCCCGACACAAAAAACCCAGGCCCGGCTCTCGGGCCGGGCCAACCAAAGCCCGACGCAAAAAACCCAAGCCCGACCCAGCCCGGCTGTCGGGCCTAAAAATCGGGCCTGAGCCCGGCCCATCACGCTAAAAGCCCGTCGGGCGTCGGGCCACGGGCTGGGCCTCTTCCTTAAACGTGGAAAACAACGGGCCCGGGACCGGCCGGGCCAGTGCTTCGGGCTCAAAACCTAGGCCCGAGCCCGGCCCGTGGACAAGGCCGGGCCGGGTCGGGCCGTCAGGGCCGGGCTGCCCATGGCCAGGACTACTCACTACCATCATCGCTTCTAATTCGCTTCTTGCGCCATTGGCGCAACCAGGTCATCTAGTTATAACAACAAGCAAGTCACCACGCCCACAAGCTGATCAGTTCTCGCTTGGATACCAAGTTTACACTTCACTAAAGAATGTTTTAATATACTCGATGGGACGTCTCTCAAGTCCTCAACTACTATTGAGCTACATAGCTGTGTGCCATGCATGTCCATGCATGCCATCAGAAGAGAAATATAATAGTAATCAGCACGCACACGCTCCCGTGGACCAAACGATGGCTGAGCCGAACATGTAGACGAGGATGCACACCACGGCCAGGATCAGGCAGGCCACAAGCTGCACCAAAAGCAAAAGAGCAAATCAACCAAATTAGTCTATCCTCTATATATATCGGCATCATACATATAGACATTAGGTTGCAGTTTGCAAACTACGTAGATGACCCCGCGTACCGTGCAGTTGTAGAGACCGCCGTCGGCGTCGGAGTCGGAGCAGTCCGGCTTCGGCCTGTGCTCGAGGAGAGGGGCCCCGACCGTCGTCGGAAGGTAAGAGTACGGGACGGGGAACCCCGGCAGCGCCGGCGCCTGCTGGCTGTCGTGATGGTGATGGTGATGATGGCCGCCGTGATGGTGGTGGCCGCCGCCATGATGATGGTGGTGATGGTGATGGCCGTGCGTCATCGCCGGAGATCGATACTGCCGATGTCGGTCGGCGAACTGGTCGGTACGCTGGCGCGTTATTTGTTCGTACGGTTGATTGCTTTGGCCCGTGCCTCCATCGCTTTGGTTTATTTATTATAATATATATGTTGGATCCGTGTACGACCATGTGTACGAATAGGTCACGATTTCGACCGACGAGTAGGTATGTTCATCTAGCGTCCTAATAGGACTGGAGTTCAAAAAGGTGATTCAGTCGGACACCTATAGCCATGAGAGGTTGTTCGTAACAATGGCGATGATCGGAGTGTGTAAAAGCAAACAATTCCTCCTCGATTCCGTTGTGGTGCAAAAGTCCACCGCGTGGACGAAAGGGCAACAACCAAAAAGGATCAAATGCCGAGAGCCGCGTGATCTCGTTCCTTTCCCCGTGACACTTTGTTCTCTCGTCTCGTGCGCTCGCCTGTGGCACCGCCATGCATGAGCGATGAAGAATAACTGATTGTATTGATCCTGGAGGTAACACATATAGGCCCTATTCGTTTCAAAGGGTTTTCACAAGAATAACTGATGGTTTAGTAGCAACACACGCAAAGGGATGGCCCGGCCCAGTGCCCAAGCAGAGGAACACCAGGCTGCCCTCCGGCTGCGCGTCCAGCCACGCCAGGCACTCCCCGCCGCGCTTCACACCCACCTCCGCCGACTTTATCAGCGGCCCGATGCTGCACCGGCGGCGTCGGCAGGCCGGGCGGCGTGCATAGCCCCGCGGCGATGGCCTCGACGACGCGCGGCTCGAGGGACCGGAACGTGTCGATGATGATGCCCTGCGAGCGGCAAAGGTCGGGCGACACCCGCAAGAACCCCCGGTACGCCGAGTCGGAGCGGTTGTGGAGCGGCTTGAGTCGGTCGTGGAGAGGCACATTGTACATGAGTCCGACGCAAACTCTGTACATATAGTTGGAATTCAGTAGATTGTACTTGTGTATGCCGACTCATATTGCAAGCAAAGTCACCGTGAGACAAACAAAATCCCAACGCCAGGATACGATCGATCGAGCTCACACGTACGTACCGGCGAGTCGGCGAGAGAGAGAGAGAGAGCCAATCCGCCAAACGTACGTACCAACTCGTGTGAGCGAAACAACCCGGCAGGGGGCAGCAAAACCAAAAGTTCTAGGACAGACAAACACAACATGTAGACAACTAGGGCTCCTGCCTACGAGAAAATTGTGTTTAACACGTTATAGCCTAGAGAAAATTTTGTTGCTGATTTGTTTGCCACGTCTGTTGGTGCCCAATGTGATCTGGCAACGAAAAAGACTGTTTGGTTGTCAACCCTTTTTTTTTTGCGAAATAGTTCGTCAACCTTATTGCAAAGAAAATCTTACGACTCAACCTTGTTGGGGATGAACGGATAACTCTCAAGTTAAGATCTCCACTAGGGCATTAATTTCCTTACATACATGCCATTGTCGATTCTCTCCGCTATGACAAGTGTGTTTATGTCTTGCGTACTTATTTCCTTTCGTGCATACCATAACTGATCAGGAAGAAGTCGTTCCAAAAAGATCGAGCCCACGCTGCCATGATCGTGATGACGCCAAACAATTGTGGTACGGTTTGTGCCGGGAGTGGCCTCATTTAAATAGCAGGTGTCGGTGAGGCCAAGCGGCTGGGTGTGTCAATGCGGGCGCCAGAGTTTGTTTCTCGGCTGGCATGAGTATTTAATGGCGGCAGACAGACATACGTGCAGCTCATTTGAATGCGGTAGATATCCGTCCCGTCCAGTAACGCAACTCCGGCATTGAACGGGCAGGGACACCGGGGACACTGGGGACTCAGTGTGGGCGGAAATTTCGGCCGGTGATCCGCTTCAATGTCAGCACCAGTGAGAGGTCACGTCTGCTCTGGGCCGACATCAATGCGGAATTGGCACTGTAGAGCGGCATGAATGCGGGGCAATCATTTCGGGTGGGAAAGGACGCAGACGAGGGAAAGGAAAATGGGTGGGCCAGGGGTATTGAATGCATGTGTGGCAGTGGTCCGATCACGCGATCTTAACAGATGCGGGGGATTTGAGGGTTAGCGTTGGAGATGCACTTAAGTGGTGCATCGAGTAACTTTCGCTATAGCTCCGCACATGATTATTGTAGCAAGCCTACTATTTCTACAACGAACACTCCTCACTGAACATTGCCTACATAAATTGTAACTACATCAAGGTCTCGCATGATAATAGTGGTGACTACTCCACATGATATAGTATCAAATTCTCATATGGCAACCAAGTTAATTTACTCTATTCAAATTAAACTAGCTAGTATACTGGTAGCAGTACAATGTAATATATGTACTTGGTAGGACGTCTCCCGCCCGAGTATAAGTAGTAATATGCTGGCTCCATGCATGTCCCTGTCCTCAAAGATATTTCCAGCTGCTCACGAGTGCAAAGATGATGAGGGCGATATAGCCCACTGCAAACAGGCCGACCACACACTGTACCACAAGCACCAAGAGCCCGATCAATCGAATAAATTATTAGTTATTAATTATCTCAATGTTATCGAAATTAATTTGACTAACCGTGCAAATACGTTCCCCGACGGTGTCGGCGCCGTCGGAGTTGTCCCGCATGGGCTGGAGCGGTGCCACTGCCGTCGTCGACGCCAGCGCGGGGGCCGGGTACGCGTACGGCACCGGGAACCCCGGCACCGCCGTGGGCTGCTGCGCATGGTGATGACGGTGGTGGTGGTGACCGCCGCCATGTTGTTGATGATGGTGGTGGTGGTGGCCGCCGCTGTGATGATTGCTGTGCGTCATCGCCGGCGATGTTGCGGGCGTCGAGACGTGATGGTGGCTGTCCGAATATGCAGCCGGCATAGAGACATGGACATGATGGTTGTTCGTCATCGGTCGGCGCTAGCTTGGAGGTAGATGGAATATGCGCGTGTTTGCCCGGCTCGGCGTCAGCCATTTGCTGCTGGGCTGTTCCTGTTCGGTCCGCAACATCAACAGCCGGTCGTTGTTCTGTGATAGCTGGGAGCTGAGTGATAGTGCAAGCGCATGCCAGGGCGGATAATATGAAGGCAAACCAACTGACCACCATCCATACTGCCCTGTTTCCCTCGCCTATGTGCTACCCGGATGGCCTGTTGGCCTTGCCCTTTGTGTGCCGCATCGTCCAGTGGAGAGACGCTCACCCACCAGTGTTTTCCATAACCGGCTGCTAGTTTACCCTGGCCTGCACACACGAGAGGGCCAGTTTGCGCAGAGAGCTGCTTCTGATCAGGGCGGCTGGTGCGATCGCGTTTGTTGATTGGGTTGTTTGTTGCGCTCTACCTCGTGGGAATAGGGCACGTCGCTTCCCGTGCAGTGCATTCATGAAGGGCGGAGTTCCGCATCAGTCCCGTGTTCATGAGTCCGATGCGAACTCTATAGTAGTTATACTATCCTACTAGTACTACGCACGGATACTACGACTACTTGGAATTCAGGTCCATGGTACGTGCAGTGCAGACCGACTCCTACACGGAGTCATGGTGTTGGTGTATACATATTGGACGCAACTGATAAATCCAACGCCAGGGCACCGTCGAGCTCTCACACGTACGAGCACCAGCGAGACAGAGCAGGGCGAGAGAGAGCCAATCCAGCGTACGTAGTACCTACTTTCGGTCGATAATCCCCGCCTAGCACCGACCGATGACGCACGACCATCATCACGTCTCCATGCCGGACGCATATTCGGCGGTGACGTACACCCATCATCATATCTCGATACCGGCAGAATCGCCGGCGACGACGCACATCCATCATCATCAACACGGCGGCGGCTACCACCACCACCATCCCCACGGTCATCACCACCGCGAAGACGACGAAAGCCAGCAGCGGGCGGCCTTGCCGGGTTTCCCGGTTGCGTATGCGGACCCGTCCCCTGCCCTGGCATCGACAAGGATAGGAGCGGCAGTCCTCGAGCCCACGCCGGACGACGACTGCTGCGACGCCGACAACCGCGCCGGTGCCATCGCGGTACGTACGTACGCACGCGCGTGTGCATGCATCTTGCGTTGTTAGTCAAATTAATTTCGATAACCATGGAATAATCAATAGCTAATATATTCGATTGATGGTGCTCTTGTTGGTTGTGGTGCAGTGTGTGATCACCGTGATCATGGATTTTTTGTTAAAAGAGACCACCTGCCGGGTTGAAATGACAAAAAAGACCACCTCTGACTCAGAATGACAAAAAAGACCCCTCTCGCGGTGGCGGCAGGCGTGCCGGGCGACACGTGGCGCCTGCCGCCACGGGCTGAGGCGGCCGGCCCGGCCGCCAAGCTGCTAGGCGGCCAGTCGCTGCCAACGGCATCCTCGGCGTGGGACGGAACGGAGCGGTGTGTGGTGGGCCATGCCGCCACCGGTTTAGGCGGCCGGCTCTGTAGCTCTTCACTGCTGCTGCTGCAAAGTGGGAAGAGAGGGTGAGCCATGCCGCCACGGCTTCTGGTGGCCGCACTGCTATGCTGCACACGGGCCACACTGTTGTTCTCCACATGCACGAGAAAAGCAACTAAATAATGGAATCGAGCTTTGTACTGATGCATCATACCTGGCTAGCTAGCCTTTTGCTTCCCCGTCTAACCTGGCACTAACTAGTGTACAAGAACCACTTAGCCACCCAACAGCGACGGCCCCGTGGTTTTTTAATAGCACTAACCAGGTGGGGAGGGGGCATCCTTAAACCGGGCGCGGGAGGCAGACACATACGGCCCGTTTCTTTAAGCTTTGCCTTGCCACGGGCGGTGATGATCACTGGATAGCACAACAGTGCGGCCGCCAGAAGCAACGGCGGCATGGCCCACCCTCTTTTCCCACCTTGCAGCAGCAGGAGTGCAGAGCTACAGAGGCGGCCGCCTGAACCGGTGGCGGCATGGCCCACCACACACCGCTCCGTTTCATCCCACGCTGAGGATGCCGTTGGCAGCGACTGGCCGCCTGGCAGCTTGGCGGCGGGGCCGGCCGCCTCAGCCCATGGCGGCAGGCGCCACGTGTCACTTGGCGCGCCTGCCGCCACCGCGAGGGGGGTTTTTTTTGTCACTCTGAGCCAGAGGTGGTCTTTTTTGTCATTTCAACCCAGCAGGTGGTCTCTTTTGACGAAAAATCCGTGATCATGATCGTGGTGGGCATCCTCCTCTATGTATTCGTCTTCAACCGGCGATAGGTCGACGGGAGCGTCGAGATTCCTTTGATGACAACATGGATGGAGCCAGCAGATTACTTAGACTTGCGAGACATCCTAGAGTAAATACTTTATATTAGTACTAGCACAAATGCCCGTGCGTTGCAACGGGGAGAAAAATTATGTGTGTTCATCAAAAAGTTCACCAAGGCCACATATGACATTCCTAAGTTGCTACCCGGTGGCAGCAAGGAGGCGCACACCGGCATTTAGAAGAAAAAACATTATTAGTTGCACATTAGTTACGAAAGAAGCCTTAACACCGATGGTAAGAAACACTTTTTTCATAATCCTGAGTTCTACTCTCTCCCTTTGGGTTTGCCAAGCCTATCTCACAAGTCTCAGGAACTAAGGTAGATACTGATCAGAGAGAATGAATATTACATGCTCAAAACCACACAATTAACGCGTCTATGATTAGAAAAAAAATCATGTTCTAGTAAATTGATCCGGGAGAATAACTCTAACTATTAGTGGAAATGTTGCTTGCATCTTCCTCGACTTCCACATAATGTCGGCATGCCCGACAACATTAATTGCTGGTAAACAGCTGTAAATATGTATTGTCATTGAATTCTAATGAACTAACCTTATGTAGTCTTAGACTGATCACAGGTGACCTCCTGTCCATACGATATCATAGAAATACAAAAGTAATGCAAATACCAGGTAGCAAGCCTGGTAAGCTATCTAAAAAAAGTAACATCTTACAAGTTACATACACTGCCAGCAATATAAATAACATTTTTCTTGTCAAGCTCGCAAAATTTATTTGTATCATGAATCAGTCTCACCTGCAGTTTGCACTCTCATTTGTGAGATAGACACGTGGCTACCAGCAAATTGGAAGAGAGAGAGAGTTGGTGCAGCGCATTTTGGAGGTTTCAGCCCATTTCCTTTCCCTCTCCTTGTGTAATCTTCTCTCGCACAGGTCCAACTGGTCAACACGGCCCACGACACCACGCTTAACCTAGTTCGTCCCAGCCACCCTCGCCCGATCCCCTCGTCCTCCTCATGCGCCGCCTCACACACACACACACACACAGAGGCAAGGACACCTCATGCGCCCACCCACCGGGGTGTGCCCGGCCGACGAAAGCCTGCGCCGCCATCCCCCTCTCTTCAACTTCTTCTTCTGGCCTCCTCCTTCCTTCGCTCTCCTGCCTTGCCGTGCCTCCTGAGGCGAGGCTTCTTCTGGCCTCGCCCTTCCTTCCCTCTCGTGCCTCCTGAGGCGAGGCACCTCGCGCTCGACCCCGCTCGCCCAGCCACCGGCGAGCCCGCGTCACCGTGCCTCTTGAGGCGAGGCGCCTCGCGCCCGAGCTCGATTTGTTTATCCATGTAGCATCGACGATTTGACTTCTCTTTCTCTCCTTCTATCTAAGAAGCTCGATTTGTTTACCCCCTGTGGCATTGTCCCCTCTATGTTTATGTAATCCTGAGGCTTGTTTATGGTCTATTTTTTAACTTATATAAATTAGTAGGATTTGTTGAAAAGTTACAGGGTGGGATTATTAAGCGACGCATATGCATATGCGATTTTTTGCTTGTTCTTAGAGGCCAAGTACAGATGGTATATATGTGCTCTTTCACGTGCAGAGGAGCGGCGCGGGCCAACGGGCCGATGCGAACGTAGAGCGGCGGCATGGGCTGACCTGTTACCTTAAACGAACGAACGAAACTAGGCATCTGGCTTGGACGAATTAGTACCACCTTATGTATTTCACATAATGTAAGATCAGATGTGGGATGAAACTAGGTGTCTGGCTCGGACGAATTATTACAACCTTATGTATTTCACATAATGTAAGATCAGATGCGGGACGAAACTAAGGATATCACCGTGCTTTATTAGTAAAAAAAAGGTAGGTATAGGTATAGATATAGATATAGATAACTAGTGCTAGCTAACTAGTTGAATTTGAATAGAGTCAATTAACTTTGGTAGCGACGCATGTTGGAAGTGCTAGATCAGATGCGGTAGCGTGACTATTGTCATGTCAGACCTTGGTGTAACTACAGTTTATGCTTCCTTGAAAAAAAAAACACTACTCCCTCCAATCCAAAAAAAAGTGTCATGGCCTTAGTTCAGTTTCAGTTCAAATTAAATTGAAACCACAATACTTTTTTTTTGGATCAGAGGAAATACAATTTATGCTAGCAATGTCATCCAATGGGCGGTCGTACTAGAAATATATTCCTCACTATGATAATCAGGGAAAGCAACATTATACTATATTTATTAAATAAGTGTGGTCCGCAATTTTAAAGCATAAATTATTCAACTTAATAAACTAGAATGCACACCTACAAAGACATAGCAATCGAAATGCTAACTTTAATTATAAAACATGGAAAAACTAATTTGATAAAATGTCTTGAGTTTGTGAAGTACATCATCGAACACCGAGCCTCAATCACTTCTAATATTAGAAGTAACTTAAATCTTTGTAAATAGTGGGAATAGGATTTGGGGCACGCAAGTGAGGGGCACTGAGTCCCCTGTATGTATATTTTCTTTTGACTTTTGATTTTCAAAATTTCATATCTTTTTCATGAAAATTCTAAATTAAGTTATGTTTTCATATTCGTATTTCATATTCAAATAAGATCAACTTTGAATACGTTTTGATGATTTTTCAAATCAAATTTTAAGTTTCAACTCTTGAAACATAGTAGAGTGACCAACACAATCATGATTTTTGTGCCTATGACCAAGAAAAAATGACTTAAAGTTTCATCTATGAACCTTGGTTAGAGCTAGCGAGAAAATCGGAAGTTTTAGATGAAAAATCCCAGGTTTGAATGATTGAAATTTAAAACTTACTGTGTCCTCGCGCGGGGTCTAACTACTTCAGGAACCGCAAGGCAATCGAGCGGCCGAGAAGGGTTTGCCAGATGTGTGCCACACCCGTGTGCACCCACGAAGTTCCGTTAAATTGTGTTATAGATATGGAAACTGATTCAAAACAACCAGATGCAGATGCTCTCTTAGCAACTGTCTCATCCGTGTGACACGCGTCGCATGGGTGGTCCACCCACATGCCACCCCTTTATCCTCTCTCTCTCTCCTTGTCCTTCGGCGGGATCTCTTCCAGCCACCCATTTTTCATCCGCCTGGTCAATCCATCTTCTTCCCCATCTCTCTATTTAGTTCTATCCCGTTGGATCTCCTCCGTCATGAAAAACCTCCACGAACTCCTTCAAGCGTTGCGCGGGTGCTGCGAGGGTGGTCCAGGTGCTGCGAGCCCTTCAAGTGCTTCGAGTGGAGTGGCCCGGCTGCTGCGAGCACAATTGCATGCAGGGCTGCGGGCACCATGTGCTTCGACATTTTGGTTGCTGCGACGATGCTTCGCCTGCGTCCCGGCTGCTCCGATGATGCTGCAATGGCGGCCAGGCTGCTCCGGTGTTGCTGTGTTGGTGTGCTTCAACGGATGCTACGACAGACGTCTTGATTGCTTCGACGGTATCCATGGCCCGACTGCTCCGGCGTCGACGGTGCTGTGATGGCGTCTCGGCTGCTCCGGCGAGGTTACGATGGTGATGCTGCAACGGACGCCTCGACTGCTTCGATGGCATCGGCGATGCTACGACGGCGGCGCGACTGCTGCGACTGTGTCTCAGCTACTTTTGACGATGATGCGGCTTCCACCTGGCCGCTCCGGCGTGTTTCGACGGCAGCGGTGATGTCGCGATGGCACATTGCGCTGGCACAAAGTACTCCGAGCAATAGTGCTAGTTGAGGATGGTGTGTTTTGAACATGTACTGTGGAGAGGACAAAAGAGGATAACAGGTGGATTTGATCAAGCAGATCCAACGGCAGGGGAGGCGGATGTTTATTCCTCCCCAACAGCTGGATGGCGCCTAGCAGCCGCCTATAGATATTCCCTTATAATTTTGTGAAACATATATGCTTTAGGACAGTCTCCTAGAGTTTTCCTAAAAATAAGTTGGCTAGTGTACAAGCACTGTGTGCTCATCAAATGCATTAGCTAGTCTATGAAGAAAATCATCAAAACTCGGTATAATGCTGAAGATCTGTAGAAGAGAAACGAGCACTTCAGAGTACCCTATGCCTAAATCAAATAACACAAGAACAGGTCAATGGGAGAAAAATAGACTATAACAGAGAAGAGTTTTTGCCATTAAAAGCAATATTGCCGCTTTCTTCGATCGTGGAACAAGCAGAGGAACCTGTATTTGTCTTCCTAGTCTCTATCTAGGCTGAATTACCAAGTCTCGTTCTACCCTACAAACTGCTAGTTAGATTGATCCTATTTTTCTTGGAGGAAAAACTTCTCATTCATTCATCAACCGTCATGGCAGTTGTCTGTGTCAAAACCGGCGGATCTCGGATAGGGGGTCTCGAACTGTGCGCCTAAGGCTAATGGTAACAGGAGACGGGGGACACAATGTTTAACCAGGTTCGGGCCCTCTCTATGGAGGTAATATCCTACTTCCTGCTTGATTGATCTTGATGAATATGAGTATTACAAGAGTTGATCTATCACGAGATCGTAATGACTAAACCCTAGAAGTCTAGCCTATCAGATTATGATTGATATTCTATGGACTAAACCCTCCGGTTTATATAGACACCGGAGGGGGATAGGGTTACACAAAGTCGGTTACAGAGAAATGAATCTACATATCCGAATCGCCAAGCGCGCCTTCCACGCAAAGGCGAGTCACATCCGGACATGGGAAGAAGTCTTCTATCTTGCATCTTCATAGCCCAACAGTTCGGCCCATGTATATAGTCCGGCTGTCCGAGGACCCCTTAATCCAGAACTGCCTCAGCCCCTGAACCAGGCTTCAATGACGATGAGTCCGGCATGCAGATTGTCTTCGGCATTGCAAGACGGGTTCCTTCTCCGAATACTTCAAAGTAGATTTCAAACACAAGAATAGTGTCCGGCTCTGCAAAACAAGTTCCACATACACAACCATAGAGATTATAATATTTCATGAGTCCAATCCTCTGACAACTTTTTGTAGTGTGACATCACGCCACTACTCGGTCATTATTCGAACCGTTTTTTAGCCTGCCGCTCCATATTTCGAGGTGCGGTTTTATTGGCACGTCTTGTCAAAGCAGAGATCGTGTCCCCTTATCACGGGATTCTCATCAATACGTGCATGGGTAACCCAACCGTGCCATCTGCACAGCCCTTGGGGAATAGGCGAGTTTTAAGGGTTTTAAGGTGAGTGGGGAGGCGCATAATATTCACTACCTTTATAAAGGGATAAGGATTCCTCCTTTTTCACCCACGCCTTCTCCTTCCTCTGCCCATCCATTCTCGAGCTCCAGTGCCCAAGCTAACTCTCATTTTCTCCATCCAAAAAAGCTCTCCAACCGTGTCCGGATCCGGAGCAGGAGGCAAGTGGATCATCTCCTCCGTCAAGGAGAAGGATATCAAGAAGCTCCAGGAGGCAGGGTACTTGGCCACGAAAATCGCTCACTGACTTCTGGCCAAGGAACATATTGTCCCCAGCCCGGAGTCCCAGGAGAGGGTGGTGTTCTTCTCACACTTCGCCCGCGGGCTGGGATTCCCTCTCCACCCGTTCGTCCGGGGACTAATGTTCTACTATGGGTTAGACTACCACGATCTGGCCCCCAACTCTATCCTCAACATCTCGGCATTTATTATCGTGTGTGAGGCCTTCCTCCGCATCCCACCTCACTTCAGACTATGGCTGAAGACCTTCAATGTGAAGCCGAAGGTGGTGAGTGGTCATCAAGCAGAGTGCGGAGGCGCCATGGTGGGCAAGATGCCCAATGTCACTTGGCCTGAAGGCTCCTTCGTAGAGACTGTCAAAGGGTGGCAGTCGGGGTGGTTCTACATCACCGAGCTGCGCGTCACCAATTTGGCGGCAGCTCCCGCATTCCAATCCGGAGTCTCGATGCGGCTCACCTCCTGGCAAGAGAAGGGCCTGACCTGGGTCTCTTCGGACGAGCTGACAGCGCTCCAGACGCGCGTCCAGAGCATGATAAACAAGAGAATCAAGGTCGTCAACGTGATCCAGGTTATGCTCATTCACCGGATCCTTCCGTGCCAACGTCGGACTTGCTATTTATGGGAGTTCGATCCGGCCAAGCACCAGACGCTACTAGAGGTCTTTGGCATGATGCACGAAGATATCTGGAAGGTGCTCTTCAAGGCCAGTTATATGCCACCGCCCACGAACGAGGATCGTGGGCATGACTTAACTCACTCCGCTAATCCGATAAGCTCTTTCATGTTTTCAAGGTATGCCCTTTACTTGCACACCCGAGGAAGGCATCTAAGCCCCCCCATCAATTTTTTCAGGATTGGATAGAGATGGCGAAGGGGATTAACTGTCCGGCTCCGCTGCCCGAAGACCCAGAAGCCCCGCTTCTGGGGAAGATGCTGGTTTCGGCGCCTTATCAGGTGCCGGAGAAGAAGGCCAAGAAGAAGGCCAAGGGGACCAGAGGTGGTCTCCGTCGCAAGGGCGCTTTGGACGCGATGTACAAAGACGCCGAGACTCACTCCTCCGTCGCCGAAGACGACGAGGAAGAGGAGGAGGAAGAATAAGAAATCCATTCCCCCCTGTAGGGGGGGAGAAAGAAGAGGACGGCCTCCACGCATCTGGAGGCCGGGGCGTCCAAGAAGGGGAAAGCTTCCCTTCTGGATAGCTCCGTAGCGGCCACCGACAGCAGCTGGGAGTGGGATCCCAGGGAGAAGTCCCTGGCCAAATCGTAAGCGTTCGGACACATTTATATATCCGGCCTTTTTTACTTCATTGTTTTAATGTGCTAAATTATGTATTTGCAGTCCGGCTCGGTCCAACCTCGAGCCGTCCTTATCTTCAGAGGATTCGCTGGACCCGTCAGCGATGGACAGCGGGACCCTTCCATCGGCCTCCTCTCCCCGGGACCTGGATGGCGCCGAGGCATCGTCCCGAAGGATCCCCGGCCCGGGAGAGAATCCATAGGCCGTCAAGGAGGCTCCAGAGGGTGAAGCCTTGGCAGCCGGACACATGGGGGAGCAAACCCGGCCCCATGGACACTGACTACAGGGGCCATATCCAAATTGGCCCTCGGCTAAATATAGTCTCGGAGACCCAAGTGACTCCGGAATCAGGCGGGCCGCCTCTTTCGAAAGAGGGAGGTGAGCCTACTCCACCGATGACCTCTGTCCAACCAGAGGCGCCAGGCAGTTTGTTGGAAGCAGTGCAAGGTGCTTCCATTGTTGACGAACACCGTACCCTTATGAGTACGGTGATTGAGAGGGTCCAGTCCGCAAAAAACGGACTGACCGAAGCCTGCGCTAGCCTTCTAACATGCTTTGAGGTAAGTAATGTAATTGTATAAAAATAATATCACAATATAGACAGTATCCCCTGACACTCTGTCCAGTGTTCGGAAAGAAAAGTCGAACAGAGGATCAAATAATTTTTGCAGGAGTCTAATCTAAAATGTCTATGTGAACAAGTAGGCGTCGCTGCTAGCTGCGTCCGCTCATACTCCGGAAGTCACCGGACCGAAGCAGAATCTGGAGCGGGCCGAGGACGAGCTCGGCCGCGTGAAGAAGCAGCTGGAGGACAGTCAAGGTATCCAGTAACATGTGTATGCATTTAGGAAGGACGAATGATTCGTGCTGACTAAAGTGCCATGAAATTTATAAGGGGGAACGACCAAAGTAGAGGCCCTCAAGAAGGCGCTGGTCAAGGCCGAGGACAAAGCGGCCAAGGAACGAGCCGCACCCGAAAAGCATGAGGCCCGGGTCAGTGAGGTCCAGCAAGAGCTCCAGGACGCTGTCAAGAAGTGCGTGTCCTTGGAGCGCGACTTTAAGGAGCAAGAGTCCGAACTTGCCAAGGCCCGCCAGGGCACAAACGATGCCCGAGCTAAAGCCCAGGGCGCCCTCCAGGAAATCCAAGCGGCCAAGAAGATCATGGCGGGTAAGGCTTTTATCATGCAGAGCAGATATGTAAAGGAAAGATTCCTTTTACTGACCCGAATTTGGAGTTCTCCAGGAGCGTTTGCGGATCTGCCACGGAGCGTGTCAGATGCTGCGGAATTCTACCGAGCCGAAGAGGGGAGCTCCACGGAGAAGCTGTTCTGATCGCAGTACCTTACGCCAGAACATCCAATGCCCTTTAGCGATCAGCTGAAACAGCTGGTCGAGCTGCATAGGGCGGCCAAACTAGCCATGAAGGATTTAATAATCCGGCTATGGCCTGCCGAAGCCATTCCCAGCAGCTACTTCGGACTCGTGAAGAGGCTTATCAGTGCCTGCCCTCGGCTTGATGCCATCAAGCGGTCGGTCTGTATTGAAAGTGCGCGAATGGCCTTTGCCCGCGCCAAGATGCACTGAGCGAAGATGGACGCCACGAAGCTGATGACCGAGGGGCCGCCCGAGAGCAATGAGCACCGCAGACCTCAACTGTATTTTGACAGTGTCCTGGAGGGATCCCATCTTGTGGCGGAGCAATGTGCTAAGGATATCATATTCCCATGAATACTCTCATGTTATCCTGTTCAGTACTATGAAAACATATCCGTTATGTAATATAATGTCTGTTATTTAAAAAATTTCCTCCTGTGCGGCCGTTTTGTTAAATCTGAGAGTTGGCTAGTCGTCGGCTTCTGCCCCCACGTAGGTAGTACGGGGTGTACGGGATAAATCTAAACACTCTTTATCCAAGGTTTTGGTCCTTTAAGGAGGTGTTTAGCGCAACGAACCAGGCAATCGGACTATGCGGCTTTATTACTCTCACTTAGCCATAGGAGTTTGACAAGAAAAATTTAGGCGCAGCCCCTGGTGTTCGGAAGTACGAACTTGGGGCGCTATACACGCCAGATCGGATAAAAACCGATTTATCGCATAATGCGGAAAAAATCGATAAAAAGTTGCAACCTCTCGAATAGCTGACCGGCTCTCGCCGCATCATGACAGTCAGTTTTCGGCTTTCTCTACTGAGCTGCTCATCCGGAATAACCGGGACACAATCGCACTAGTTCTCCTTTACTACCCTCGCCCATTTAGCGGAACGTAAGGTAGTAAGCACAGGAGCCGGGCAACCCAACTATTGACCAAAGACATGATTCGGAGCCGATGCATATAATGTTATAAGTTCGGGGTGCCGAACTGTACTGTAAAAGTGTTCGGACTTTATTGTCGTATTGTGGGGTATGATGAAGCCCCTGGCGAATTGAGGCGTACTAGATTGTACAGGCACAATTGATAAGAATATAAGGAAAATGAAAAAAAAATCAAGTAATAAGCTGACGCCGCAAACGGTGAGCCGCAAATTATTTTCTATTGTAATTTGATTAATGCGTCAAGGCGTATTTGTACAAGTAGTGCGATAAGCAAATAGGGCTATGTGACATGCCACGACCAAGGGCGAGCTGCGTGCAGGTTTTTAAAACATGTATAACGATCATTAGCAGAGACCACCTGGGATTCCCTTGTACGTCAAAGCTTCTTGCCTTTTTGGTGTATCCGTCCCTTGATAGGTCCGATGATCAGGTTATCCGAAAAAGTCTCGGGAAGAGAAAAAGCTGAAAGAAAAAGAAATGGTGAAGGTACACCCTACTTCCTGCTTGATTGATTTTGGGTAAACAAATGAAAATGTAACGACGACTACTTCCCCTTGTCTATGCCGCTGCCGCTGCTTCCCCTCTCCCTCTCCCCGCCTCCACCACCACCTCCTCTCCTGCCTCCTCCCCAACCAGCACAGCTAGAGGAGGTGACAGATTGGGAGGCGGGCAAAAGGAACCAGGCGGTTCTCCTTCCATGGTTGGGCCTCGACCTGCCACATCTTCCTCCTCCCAGTCCGGCGAAGAGGAGTGGCGGATCCGCTTCCTCAAGCGAGCAGGGGCGCACGGGGATTCGGATCTCGTTGCGAGAGGCCGCCACCACAGAAGTAGGTCCGCGGTGCCGTCACTCTGCTCAAGCTACTGATTCATCCCGTGCGGCGGCAGAAGGAGGTCCTACAGCCTGCTTCCGTACTACTCCTTGCCGTGTGGGTCGAAATCTCCAGCGGTGCTGTCGTCTGGGTGAGCCCCCCGTCACGGCTGAGACCAGCTCGCCGCCGTCGGCCATGCCACTCTCGCCGGCGCACGGAGCACCTCCCCTCCAAGCACAGGTCCTCCCCCGCTCCCCTCTGTTCCCTCTCTCTTTCGTACATGAAGAGAGCCATGGTAGCAACACACCAGAGTACCAAATTGGAGGCCAAAGAAGCAGATTTGTCTAATTCTCATACTAGATTTAATGAAGGATGTTGCAGGTCATTACAACGCCGATTATGGATATGGATTCATCCAGCTGCGCTGGATGAAGGGATGGTTGGAATAAGAATTGCATGTGACAAACAAGTGCTTCCTCTAAGTATTCTTTCTTGCTAATATCATTGAATTTCTCCTGAGATTTCTCCAGACCTTTCCAGATGTGATTTAGTTTTATCTTCTACATATGTTCTTGTAATGTTATCTTAGGTTCGACTTCAACAAAATATCAAACAAGAACCCTAGCAATTTAGACCTTGGAGGATGCTTGTGAAAATGAAGTGCTTCAGGTTACTCTTTTGACTATTTGTAGTTCAGTGTTTCTATTAACTAGCCGAAGAAGGGATGCAGATGGATTCTATCTCAAGAAAATAACACCAGCCTTTCTTTGAATGTTCTTGCCCAGCCTTTTATATGTGCCATAAATATTTCTTTGTTATGGTTATTTGCTTTGCGTTCTTGATTGAGACGAGCAAGGAGGACCAGTACTATCTAGCTAGGCAATCCCATGTAAGGGAAAGCATCTACAGTTTTTTGTACGAGTCAAACTTATACAGAATACTTCATGGAGGAAGTAATATATGGGTTTTCTTTTCACTTCCTTGCTCTTGCTTACTCCAGTCTCTTGTTTATTGATAAAGGAATCAACTGACATTCCCTTTCGTTCTACAGATGGGATTCCAAATGTCAGGTGGTTTGGTGTAGAGAGGGTGATTACAATGTTTTGGTGATGGACCCACTGAGGCCAAGCCTTGAGCATCTTTTCGTTTAGTTTTATCTTTGTTTGCTGAGATAAGCGAGATCGTACTCATTCCAATTCCGGGTATAGTTTCCCTTTTTTATTATTGGCTGATGAGAAAATATAATGGCATTCCACACTATACTTTTCTGAATCATGCATAAGGGAGGAATCTCTTAAATACTAATACACAAATTTCTCTTTACCCCTTCTGTAATTTTAGCTTGTGTGTCTTGCTTTATGCAGATAATTTGTCTGCATAGCCTTCGAATGGCACATACTGACCTCAGACTGGAGAATGTTCATGTAAGACCAGTAGACAAACGTTGTCAAAGTAAGCGCCATTCTCTTTCATTCTTATTTTTAGAAATGGCCTTTCTTTATTATTGGTTGGTGAAAAAAATATTATGTCATCCTACACTATACTTTCCTGAAGCATGCATAAGGAATCTCTCAAATACTAATACACAGATTTCTCTTCACCCGTTCCATAGTTTTAACTTCTGAGAAATGCGCAACTACTTTCTAAACCAGTAAGGTAAATTTGTATGCAAGCTATAAAGTTATTGCTTCTCAAAAATGCTATTTTTGAAATCCAATGTTCAGTTACAAAAGAAAAATATTGTACGGGGTTGTTGGAATGGACTAAGTTAGCGGTGTTGTTCAAATGCTATTCTAGGATCTTTGTATGTCAACAGTCTTAAATGATTTTCCCTCTGTTTTACAACCATTTGTGTTGCTAGACCTACTTTCATGTTCTTAGTTGGCAAATAATCAACTTAGAAAAGGTTATTTTAATTCATCATCATACATATAAACATAATAAACTTCGTTTGGTTTATGGAAAATTGATAAGCTCTATTTATTTGTTTCACTGAGCAATCTATTTATCATTGGACTTTTGGATCAGAAAATCTAATTAGTGCAACTTATTTTTTGCATAGTATGTGCATGCTTGATAGGAACAACTAACTCATGTCTCTTAGATAATACTGCGTGAGGCATGCCAGCATGCCGGCCATTCCTCATGTAAATAACTGAATTTGACATTTGAGATGTATTCTTTAAGCATGGTGGTGTACATAAGTGTACTTGTATCACTTGCCTCATGGGATTATTGTCAGCGGCCTGATCTCCTGTTATGCTACCCTTTGTCTGAATGTAGGAAAGATTTCTGATTCTCAGAGAATTATACTATTGAGATGTTCACAAAGGGCGTCCCTAATGCAAGGATGCACTTGAATACTCTTCAGGAGAGCAGGAAAAATTTGCATATTACCTAAATAGGGTTTCCATATTATTTATTTATTTGTTTTGCTTTTGTGCAGCAATTAGATTTTCCGACACTAATATTGTTGTTTGTTGCAGACATGGTTGTCACACATGCGTCCTGTCCCAATGGCTCAAATTGTTGGTCCTCGCATGGCAATGTCCCTGCTTGTATTCATGGAGTTGGTCAGCAACTCTCTTATGGCCAGCAACCTCCAACGTTTATTAACCCTCTACAGGTGAGCAGAGTTAACTTTATTCCCTGATGGATGCAGGCCTTGTTAGCTAGCTAAATTTGAATTTACACTTCCTAACATTATTATGTCGAGTTGGGCTTTTGGATTTTCATGCAAGCTTGTACCATTGATTTTTACCGCAAAGATCCATTACCAATATTTTCTCGTTGTTCTTGCTTCTAACCCATGGTTCACTGAAATTGTCGGGCATTGTTGCGTGGTTACAAATTACCTATCTGCTTTTGTACCAATCATAACTACTTTTTAGTTGTCATTGCCAATAATCTAAACACTTTTTATGTGTCAAGGGAGAGCAATTATGATGCCACTGCCTGCTGCTTTAATATCCAAGGATGATCTTTATGTTATTTATGAGACACCTTCTCTACGGTTAGAAGATCATGGTATATAGAAGTTAAGTGAACTTGGTCTGATGATTGTGTATTTTCTGTTGTTTTATCCCTTAAATATGGATTTGTCTAGCTTTCTCTTGTGATTTACTTATTATTAGAAGTGCTTTTCATTGCCTTGGTATTTTGTTGTTTTTCATTATGTTAGGGACACAAAAGTTTATCACTATGCCTAAATATCACAGAAGACCTGGAAATAATTAAATATTCCAAAATACTTCAGTCAGACCAGAATACTTCAAAAATGGCAGTTGCATTTGTTGGTCTGATGTACATGAGAAGCCCCCATTTTGTTGGCAACAGATGCATGGTTTCTCAAAAAATAAAAATAACTTCATGTTGTATATGATGTATGGCAGTCATGTGTCTCATGTTCTTCGTGTGTCGGATTCCAAGTTTTAGGATGGGTGATAAGGTTCCCATGTTTGATATTTTTTTACTTACGCAAAATTGGTCGATGCTGATGAGAATGGCACCGTCTTCCACACTTATATTTTTAATATACAATGTTCCCAATTTTATTGTTTTACTTTTTTGGTTCAATAAGATTAAGATATACACTTTATCTTGTGTTGAATCTGATGTCGTTCAGATTGTAGGAATTTTAGGATGGGTCACAAGTTTCTCTTGTTGGATGTTTTCTTTCTCTAGGCAATGCATGACATAGATATGTACTCAGCTGGACATGTTGTTGCCGAGTTTGTGTTGATTTGGCGAGAACCATCAATATTAGTTGACAAAAACCATCATGTTATTATGCCTCCATGTTATATTTAGAGGCGCAACCAGATGTGAGATTCCTACTTAGCTAGATAAGATACAGCGTTGATGGTCTTGTCTGATGTTGTAAACACAAAATATGTACAGACGAGCCTTCCAAAATACGGGTCATCTTGTCTGATGGTCTCCTCTCCTGCCGCCGCCGCCGCCGGAGAAGCTCGCCTCCGCGCCCACAAGCCTCGGATTCGGCGGGATCCAGGACGAGGAGGGGTGGATGAGACGGGGGAGGAGGAGGAGGAGAGCGTGGGGGCGTCTAGGGAGGAATATCCCCGCCGCCTCCTCCGCTCGTGACGCAGGGCCTCGGGCCATGGGGGCGTTCGTTGCAGGAGCCTCGCCGCTGACCTCCCGTGCGCGGCACCCGGCCCTGGCAGTGCCAATCTCCCCTTCACACACAGGTACTCCCCCTCTCTCCTCTGTGCCCTCTCTCTCTCTCTGTGTGTCTCACTCCCTTTCTTTTAATAATTCCTACAACTTTTTGTTGATTGATATTGGGGATAAATAAACTGTTATTTGTGTTGTTGATTGTTTTGATCTGGACATGGATTGGATAGTGGAGAATTGATACTAGGATAGAGAAATTGTTATTTGTGTTGCTGTTATTTTTTTGATTTGGACATGAATTGTTCAGTGCTAGAACTTCATATCATTATTGTTGAGAAGGTATTGCTAAAAGACAGTTAACTCTCTGATATTTGTCCATTCGCTTTCTATATGGAGTGGAATTAATATGTACAGATGAGCCTTCCAAACTGAATATTTGAGTGCTCATCCTAAGAAGATTAATCCACCTGGACTTTTAACTTGACTTCCAAAGAAGTTCTGAATGATCAAGCATGTTCGGGTTTTTAGTAAACTGAAATAATGTTGCACTCTAACAATAGTATTCTGATTTTCTAAGTTAACAAAATCTTCTCACATACGCGATACGTCATGCAGATCGGGTGGTAGTCGGAGCACAACTAAGGTTGGCGCTGCTCAAGTGTTTGCAGCGGGATGCTCTTCTACAATGGCGATGACAAGGACTCCGCTCCCAGTTCAGTCTATCAACTACACACACAACTCCTGGACCTGCCTTCAGATTTAAGGCAAGCGCTTCAGTACTTCCTTGTGTTGCATAGTCACTAGACTGGGTTTTCTTTGATTCTATGATTGGTTTGTTTTCATCGCAATGTATGTGTCCACACAATCAAAAGGATCAAGATAGCTTCACATAGATTAGTTAATTGGCCAGGTACATACGAAGCTGTGAATCTAAACAGGACGCACCTACATCACCACACCAATATGTTGTGTGTAACACGACCATTCCTAACATACCATGGTTTGCATGCTGGATAACCGATGTGTGTTAAGATGAGCAGCAGCACGCTCACACATTATCTTTGCCGTTTAAATAACCATATTTGTTCTATGAAGTTTCTGTTATATATCTCTATGTCCATGTACTTCTCAAAAGTTACCTTGGATGAGAAGCATTGTTTTGCTGGTCTTTGTGAAGACAAGATAGGAAGATCCATGTTCTTGATCAATCAAATATGGTCAAAACTGTAGTTTTTTCACCAGTGTAATCTTATTAATAACTTCGACCAAAAGTCCTACAATCTCATTAGTAATCAGGTGTGGACAAATATGTTTTTAGTCCAGTTTGATCTAATATATCCTATTGAAGCGTACTTTGACCAAACGTCCTACAATCTCATTAGTAATTAATCAGGTGTGGACAAATATGTTTTCAATCCAGTTTGATATGATATTTTCAATTGAAGCAACAAAACCATCGTATTTGGCTTTCCGTAAGCACCAAGTTAACAATAATAGAGTTGATTAGTAGCTGATACAGTGCTATGAATTTTTATTATAGTCGTCGTTGGTATCAAACTATCAAATCAGTTTATACAGTAGAAACTTGGACAGTGCTAAGATGGATTAGCACGTACAGTTGTAAACTACAGAAAAAAGATTATTTGTCCATTAGTCGATACCGAATTTGATCATCTATATTGTTCTATTGAGCTTATTATTGTAAAGTCACCAACAAGTTGAATCAGCTATAAGCCTCTCAGAAGGGTATAGCCGCCTCTGCTTCCGCATTACATCTCCATGTAAGTTTCTAATGTACGTTCACATATAATTTTGGTTGACATTATCTCTTCTGTGAATTCTGCTTGCATTTTTTCAGTTGAAACAGTAACCGAATTTGATAAGTATGCAACGATTTCTGCCCTGCAGCATGAGTAAAATGTTATGAGTTATCACTTCAGATAAGTAACCACTATATTATTTTCTCTGTGTAATTGACCTGTACACATGTTGTCGCTCTGCTTGAACCATCGATCTCTATATGTATTTGAGCTCCTCTCACAGGCTGACTCCTATGTTCGTGACTGAGCATGTGTGTGTGTGGCCATGGGGCAGACTTTATCTTTGACTGAATCCTTGCAACATTTTCCTTTCAGGCCAACGAACAATAAGATTCTTCTGACCTTACATGTCGAAAACCCTTCGGAAGATTTCGCTGTCCTGATCCCTGAGGGTTCCGGCTGACCTGAGGATATGATGTACTTTTTCTCTGAAGTAGTAATAAGGATTGATACAACGACGGTGTGGTACCCGAATGGCTACTTTTATTGCCTTTCGACATGCGCAAGTATTTGAGTAGCATGTGACTAATCTTACAGCCCCCCTCCCCTGATGTTTGGGATGAATGTTGTAAAATGTTTCACAAATAGATGATGGATTGATGCAATGTCTTACCCAATACAAAAGAAAATCACCACGATAGTCTGAATGTCAAGCATTTTATGTTTCTGTTTATGTTTACAGAACGTGGGAAGGGGGCATGGTGCACTATTTCACCTTCAGGAGAGAATTGCAGTGTCTTATTTTGTTCATTTTTCTTGCACGAGTTGTGCTGTCAAGAGATTTAGAATACCACTGTTAATAGGCTCTCTGCTCTATATTCTGAAATAATAGTCATGTGTCATGTATCATCCTTGGGTGATGTTTAGGTCTAGATGTGGGTCGTTTTGTCCATAAAAAACCGTGAAGTTGTATGTGCATTTCCTTCTATGCATCTCTTCAGATATTTGATTGATGTAAATATGTACTTTGAATTCTTATTGGATGTCTCTCAATATTGCTAAGAGTATCCAATACCCTATGAACCAACCTTCAACGTAATATATAACACTATGTAGGAACATCATACCTGTATCTATTTCCCTATGCTACAAGGAGTTATTGATCAGTCTCTAAATATTCTTACTCTCATGGTTTGGAAGCTTGGTTTGCTCTCGTCCTTTGCGCTATCAAGGGTGTTGACAAAAGGGCCACCATCACTAGAGGCTAGAGCGACTTCTTCCATCAGGCGCACATGGAGGAAGGTCAAGCATATGCTTTCATCTTCAAATGCACTTCCAAGGGAACCCAAGAACCGACTATGTGACAGTACACTGGGGCTCAAGTGACAATGAGAAGGTTGGTGCTTTGAGTGTTTTGTCTTGCGATGTTTCGCTTGTTCTTGTTTCTTAATTTTTAGTCAGCTTACTTTGGTAAGATCCTCTTATGGCAGTGCAGTATGATGGTGATCTCTAGCGGTGATCGTTCAACAGACGCAAAAAACCCAGGCCCTGGCCAACCAAAGCCCGACACAAAAAACCCAGGCCCGGCTCTCGGGCCGGGCCAACCAAAGCCCGACGCAAAAAACCCAAGCCCGACCCAGCCCGGCTGTCGGGCCTAAAAATCGGGCCTGAGCCCGGCCCATCACGCTAAAAGCCCGTCGGGCGTCGGGCCACGGGCTGGGCCTCTTCCTTAAACGTGGAAAACAACGGGCCCGGGACCGGCCGGGCCAGTGCTTCGGGCTCAAAACCTAGGCCCGAGCCCGGCCCGTGGACAAGGCCGGGCCGGGTCGGGCCGTCAGGGCCGGGCTGCCCATGGCCAGGACTACTCACTACCATCATCGCTTCTAATTCGCTTCTTGCGCCATTGGCGCAACCAGGTCATCTAGTTATAACAACAAGCAAGTCACCACGCCCACAAGCTGATCAGTTCTCGCTTGGATACCAAGTTTACACTTCACTAAAGAATGTTTTAATATACTCGATGGGACGTCTCTCAAGTCCTCAACTACTATTGAGCTACATAGCTGTGTGCCATGCATGTCCATGCATGCCATCAGAAGAGAAATATAATAGTAATCAGCACGCACACGCTCCCGTGGACCAAACGATGGCTGAGCCGAACATGTAGACGAGGATGCACACCACGGCCAGGATCAGGCAGGCCACAAGCTGCACCAAAAGCAAAAGAGCAAATCAACCAAATTAGTCTATCCTCTATATATATCGGCATCATACATATAGACATTAGGTTGCAGTTTGCAAACTACGTAGATGACCCCGCGTACCGTGCAGTTGTAGAGACCGCCGTCGGCGTCGGAGTCGGAGCAGTCCGGCTTCGGCCTGTGCTCGAGGAGAGGGGCCCCGACCGTCGTCGGAAGGTAAGAGTACGGGACGGGGAACCCCGGCAGCGCCGGCGCCTGCTGGCTGTCGTGATGGTGATGGTGATGATGGCCGCCGTGATGGTGGTGGCCGCCGCCATGATGATGGTGGTGATGGTGATGGCCGTGCGTCATCGCCGGAGATCGATACTGCCGATGTCGGTCGGCGAACTGGTCGGTACGCTGGCGCGTTATTTGTTCGTACGGTTGATTGCTTTGGCCCGTGCCTCCATCGCTTTGGTTTATTTATTATAATATATATGTTGGATCCGTGTACGACCATGTGTACGAATAGGTCACGATTTCGACCGACGAGTAGGTATGTTCATCTAGCGTCCTAATAGGACTGGAGTTCAAAAAGGTGATTCAGTCGGACACCTATAGCCATGAGAGGTTGTTCGTAACAATGGCGATGATCGGAGTGTGTAAAAGCAAACAATTCCTCCTCGATTCCGTTGTGGTGCAAAAGTCCACCGCGTGGACGAAAGGGCAACAACCAAAAAGGATCAAATGCCGAGAGCCGCGTGATCTCGTTCCTTTCCCCGTGACACTTTGTTCTCTCGTCTCGTGCGCTCGCCTGTGGCACCGCCATGCATGAGCGATGAAGAATAACTGATTGTATTGATCCTGGAGGTAACACATATAGGCCCTATTCGTTTCAAAGGGTTTTCACAAGAATAACTGATGGTTTAGTAGCAACACACGCAAAGGGATGGCCCGGCCCAGTGCCCAAGCAGAGGAACACCAGGCTGCCCTCCGGCTGCGCGTCCAGCCACGCCAGGCACTCCCCGCCGCGCTTCACACCCACCTCCGCCGACTTTATCAGCGGCCCGATGCTGCACCGGCGGCGTCGGCAGGCCGGGCGGCGTGCATAGCCCCGCGGCGATGGCCTCGACGACGCGCGGCTCGAGGGACCGGAACGTGTCGATGATGATGCCCTGCGAGCGGCAAAGGTCGGGCGACACCCGCAAGAACCCCCGGTACGCCGAGTCGGAGCGGTTGTGGAGCGGCTTGAGTCGGTCGTGGAGAGGCACATTGTACATGAGTCCGACGCAAACTCTGTACATATAGTTGGAATTCAGTAGATTGTACTTGTGTATGCCGACTCATATTGCAAGCAAAGTCACCGTGAGACAAACAAAATCCCAACGCCAGGATACGATCGATCGAGCTCACACGTACGTACCGGCGAGTCGGCGAGAGAGAGAGAGAGCCAATCCGCCAAACGTACGTACCAACTCGTGTGAGCGAAACAACCCGGCAGGGGGCAGCAAAACCAAAAGTTCTAGGACAGACAAACACAACATGTAGACAACTAGGGCTCCTGCCTACGAGAAAATTGTGTTTAACACGTTATAGCCTAGAGAAAATTTTGTTGCTGATTTGTTTGCCACGTCTGTTGGTGCCCAATGTGATCTGGCAACGAAAAAGACTGTTTGGTTGTCAACCCTTTTTTTTTTGCGAAATAGTTCGTCAACCTTATTGCAAAGAAAATCTTACGACTCAACCTTGTTGGGGATGAACGGATAACTCTCAAGTTAAGATCTCCACTAGGGCATTAATTTCCTTACATACATGCCATTGTCGATTCTCTCCGCTATGACAAGTGTGTTTATGTCTTGCGTACTTATTTCCTTTCGTGCATACCATAACTGATCAGGAAGAAGTCGTTCCAAAAAGATCGAGCCCACGCTGCCATGATCGTGATGACGCCAAACAATTGTGGTACGGTTTGTGCCGGGAGTGGCCTCATTTAAATAGCAGGTGTCGGTGAGGCCAAGCGGCTGGGTGTGTCAATGCGGGCGCCAGAGTTTGTTTCTCGGCTGGCATGAGTATTTAATGGCGGCAGACAGACATACGTGCAGCTCATTTGAATGCGGTAGATATCCGTCCCGTCCAGTAACGCAACTCCGGCATTGAACGGGCAGGGACACCGGGGACACTGGGGACTCAGTGTGGGCGGAAATTTCGGCCGGTGATCCGCTTCAATGTCAGCACCAGTGAGAGGTCACGTCTGCTCTGGGCCGACATCAATGCGGAATTGGCACTGTAGAGCGGCATGAATGTGGGGCAATCATTTCGGGTGGGAAAGGACGCAGACGAGGGAAAGGAAAATGGGTGGGCCAGGGGTATTGAATGCATGTGTGGCAGTGGTCCGATCACGCGATCTTAACAGATGCGGGGGATTTGAGGGTTAGCGTTGGAGATGCACTTAAGTGGTGCATCGAGTAACTTTCGCTATAGCTCCGCACATGATTATTGTAGCAAGCCTACTATTTCTACAACGAACACTCCTCACTGAACATTGCCTACATAAATTGTAACTACATCAAGGTCTCGCATGATAATAGTGGTGACTACTCCACATGATATAGTATCAAATTCTCATATGGCAACCAAGTTAATTTACTCTATTCAAATTAAACTAGCTAGTATACTGGTAGCAGTACAATGTAATATATGTACTTGGTAGGACGTCTCCCGCCCGAGTATAAGTAGTAATATGCTGGCTCCATGCATGTCCCTGTCCTCAAAGATATTTCCAGCTGCTCACGAGTGCAAAGATGATGAGGGCGATATAGCCCACTGCAAACAGGCCGACCACACACTGTACCACAAGCACCAAGAGCCCGATCAATCGAATAAATTATTAGTTATTAATTATCTCAATGTTATCGAAATTAATTTGACTAACCGTGCAAATACGTTCCCCGACGGTGTCGGCGCCGTCGGAGTTGTCCCGCATGGGCTGGAGCGGTGCCACTGCCGTCGTCGACGCCAGCGCGGGGGCCGGGTACGCGTACGGCACCGGGAACCCCGGCACCGCCGTGGGCTGCTGCGCATGGTGATGACGGTGGTGGTGGTGACCGCCGCCATGTTGTTGATGATGGTGGTGGTGGTGGCCGCCGCTGTGATGATTGCTGTGCGTCATCGCCGGCGATGTTGCGGGCGTCGAGACGTGATGGTGGCTGTCCGAATATGCAGCCGGCATAGAGACATGGACATGATGGTTGTTCGTCATCGGTCGGCGCTAGCTTGGAGGTAGATGGAATATGCGCGTGTTTGCCCGGCTCGGCGTCAGCCATTTGCTGCTGGGCTGTTCCTGTTCGGTCCGCAACATCAACAGCCGGTCGTTGTTCTGTGATAGCTGGGAGCTGAGTGATAGTGCAAGCGCATGCCAGGGCGGATAATATGAAGGCAAACCAACTGACCACCATCCATACTGCCCTGTTTCCCTCGCCTATGTGCTACCCGGATGGCCTGTTGGCCTTGCCCTTTGTGTGCCGCATCGTCCAGTGGAGAGACGCTCACCCACCAGTGTTTTCCATAACCGGCTGCTAGTTTACCCTGGCCTGCACACACGAGAGGGCCAGTTTGCGCAGAGAGCTGCTTCTGATCAGGGCGGCTGGTGCGATCGCGTTTGTTGATTGGGTTGTTTGTTGCGCTCTACCTCGTGGGAATAGGGCACGTCGCTTCCCGTGCAGTGCATTCATGAAGGGCGGAGTTCCGCATCAGTCCCGTGTTCATGAGTCCGATGCGAACTCTATAGTAGTTATACTATCCTACTAGTACTACGCACGGATACTACGACTACTTGGAATTCAGGTCCATGGTACGTGCAGTGCAGACCGACTCCTACACGGAGTCATGGTGTTGGTGTATACATATTGGACGCAACTGATAAATCCAACGCCAGGGCACCGTCGAGCTCTCACACGTACGAGCACCAGCGAGACAGAGCAGGGCGAGAGAGAGCCAATCCAGCGTACGTAGTACCTACTTTCGGTCGATAATCCCCGCCTAGCACCGACCGATGACGCACGACCATCATCACGTCTCCATGCCGGACGCATATTCGGCGGTGACGTACACCCATCATCATATCTCGATACCGGCAGAATCGCCGGCGACGACGCACATCCATCATCATCAACACGGCGGCGGCTACCACCACCACCATCCCCACGGTCATCACCACCGCGAAGACGACGAAAGCCAGCAGCGGGCGGCCTTGCCGGGTTTCCCGGTTGCGTATGCGGACCCGTCCCCTGCCCTGGCATCGACAAGGATAGGAGCGGCAGTCCTCGAGCCCACGCCGGACGACGACTGCTGCGACGCCGACAACCGCGCCGGTGCCATCGCGGTACGTACGTACGCACGCGCGTGTGCATGCATCTTGCGTTGTTAGTCAAATTAATTTCGATAACCATGGAATAATCAATAGCTAATATATTCGATTGATGGTGCTCTTGTTGGTTGTGGTGCAGTGTGTGATCACCGTGATCATGGATTTTTTGTTAAAAGAGACCACCTGCCGGGTTGAAATGACAAAAAAGACCACCTCTGACTTAGAATGACAAAAAAGACCCCTCTCGCGGTGGCGGCAGGCGTGCCGGGCGACACGTGGCGCCTGCCGCCACGGGCTGAGGCGGCCGGCCCGGCCGCCAAGCTGCTAGGCGGCCAGTCGCTGCCAACGGCATCCTCGGCGTGGGACGGAACGGAGCGGTGTGTGGTGGGCCATGCCGCCACCGGTTTAGGCGGCCGGCTCTGTAGCTCTTCACTGCTGCTGCTGCAAAGTGGGAAGAGAGGGTGAGCCATGCCGCCACGGCTTCTGGCGGCCGCACTGCTATGCTGCACACGGGCCACACTGTTGTTCTCCACATGCACGAGAAAAGCAACTAAATAATGGAATCGAGCTTTGTACTGATGCATCATACCTGGCTAGCTAGCCTTTTGCTTCCCCGTCTAACCTGGCACTAACTAGTGTACAAGAACCACTTAGCCACCCAACAGCGACGGCCCCGTGGTTTTTTAATAGCACTAACCAGGTGGGGAGGGGGCATCCTTAAACCGGGCGCGGGAGGCAGACACATACAGCCCGTTTCTTTAAGCTTTGCCTTGCCACGGGCGGTGATGATCACTGGATAGCACAACAGTGCGGCCGCCAGAAGCAACGGCGGCATGGCCCACCCTCTCTTCCCACCTTGCAGCAGCAGGAGTGCAGAGCTACAGAGGCGGCCGCCTGAACCGGTGGCGGCATGGCCCACCACACACCGCTCCGTTTCATCCCACGCTGAGGATGCCGTTGGCAGCGACTGGCCGCCTGGCAGCTTGGCGGCGGGGCCGGCCGCCTCAGCCCATGGCGGCAGGCGCCACGTGTCACTTGGCGCGCCTGCCGCCACCGCGAGGGGGGTCTTTTTTGTCACTCTGAGCCAGAGGTGGTCTTTTTTGTCATTTCAACCCAGCAGGTGGTCTCTTTTGACGAAAAATCCGTGATCATGATCGTGGTGGGCATCCTCCTCTATGTATTCGTCTTCAACCGGCGATAGGTCGACGGGAGCGTCGAGATTCCTTTGATGACAACATGGATGGAGCCAGCAGATTACTTAGACTTGCGAGACATCCTAGAGTAAATACTTTATATTAGTACTAGCACAAATGCCCGTGCGTTGCAACGGGGACAAAAATTATGTGTGTTCATCAAAAAGTTCACCAAGGCCACATATGACATTCCTAAGTTGCTACCCGGTGGCGGCAAGGAGGCGCACACCGGCATTTAGAAGAAAAAACATTATTAGTTGCACATTAGTTACGAAAGAAGCCTTAACACCGATGGTAAGAAACACTTTTTTCATAATCCTGAGTTCTACTCTCTCCCTTTGGGTTTGCCAAGCCTATCTCACAAGTCTCAGGAACTAAGGTAGATACTGATCAGAGAGAATGAATATTACATGCTCAAAACCACACAATTAACGCGTCTATGATTAGAAAAAAAATATCATGTTATAGTAAATTGATCCGGGAGAATAACTCTAACTATCAGTGGAAATGTTGCTTGCATCTTCCTCGACTTCCACATAATGTCGGCATGCCCGACAACATTAATTGCTGGTAAACAGCTGTAAATATGTATTGTCATTGAATTCTAATGAACTAACCTTATGTAGTCTTAGACTGATCACAGGTGACCTCCTGTCCATACGATATCATAGAAATACAAAAGTAATGCAAATACCAGGTAGCAAGCCTGGTAAGCTATCTAAAAAAAGTAACATCTTACAAGTTACATACACTGCCAGCAATATAAATAACATTTTTCTTGTCAAGCTCGCAAAATTTATTTGTATCATGAATCAGTCTCACCTGCAGTTTGCACTCTCATTTGTGAGATAGACACGTGGCTACCAGCAAATTGGAAGAGAGAGAGAGTTGGTGCAGCGCATTTTGGAGGTTTCAGCCCATTTCCTTTCCCTCTCCTTGTGTAATCTTCTCTCGCACAGGTCCAACTGGTCAACACGGCCCACGACACCACGCTTAACCTAGTTCGTCCCAGCCACCCTCGCCCGATCCCCTCGTCCTCCTCATGCGCCGCCTCACACACACACACAGAGGCAAGGACACCTCATGCGCCCACCCACCGGGGTGTGCCCGGCCGACGAAAGCCTGCGCCGCCATCCCCCTCTCTTCAACTTCTTCTTCTGGCCTCCTCCTTCCTTCGCTCTCCTGCCTCGCCGTGCCTCCTGAGGCGAGGCTTCTTCTGGCCTCGCCCTTCCTTCCCTCTCGTGCCTCCTGAGGCGAGGCACCTCGCGCTCGACCCCGCTTACCCAGCCACCGGCGAGCCCGCGTCACCGTGCCTCTTGAGGCGAGGCGCCTCGCGCCCGAGCTCGATTTGTTTATCCATGTAGCATCGACGATTTGACTTCTCTTTCTCTCCTTCTATCTAAGAAGCTCGATTTGTTTACCCCCTGTGGCATTGTCCCCTCTTTGTTTATGTAATCCTGAGGCTTGTTTATGGTCTATTTTTTAACTTATATAAATTAGTAGGATTTGTTGAAAAGTTACAGGGTGGGATTATTAAGCGACGCATATGCATATGCGATTTTTTGCTTGTTCTTAGAGGCCAAGTACAGATGGTATATATGTGCTCTTTCACGTGCAGAGGAGCGGCGCGGGCCAACGGGCCGATGCGAACGTAGAGCGGCGGCATGGGCTGACCTGTTACCTTAAACGAACGAACGAAACTAGGCATCTGGCTTGGACGAATTAGTACCACCTTATGTATTTCACATAATGTAAGATCAGATGTGGGATGAAACTAGGTGTCTGGCTTGGACGAATTACTACCACCTTATGTATTTCACATAATGTAAGATCAGATGCGGGACGAAACTAAGGATATCACCGTGCTTTATTAGTAAAAAAAAGGTAGGTATAGGTATAGATATAGATATAGATAACTAGTGCTAGCTAACTAGTTGAATTTGAATAGAGTCAATTAACTTTGGTAGTGACGCATGTTGGAAGTGCTAGATCAGATGCGGTAGCGTGACTATTGTCATGTCAGACCTTGGTGTAACTACAGTTTATGCTTCCTTGCAAAAAAAAAAAACACTACTCCCTCCAATCCAAAAAAGTGTCATGGCCTTAGTTCAGTTTCAGTTCAAATTAAATTGAAGCCACAATACTTTTTTTTTGGATCAGAGGAAATACAATTTATGCTAGCAATGTCATCCAATGGGCGGTCGTACTAGAAATATATTCCTCACTATGATAATCAGGGAAAGCAACATTATACTATATTTATTAAATAAGTGTGGTCCGCAATTTTAAAGCATAAATTATTCAACTTAATAAACTAGAATGCACACCTACAAAGACATAGCAATCGAAATGCTAACTTTAATTATAAAACATGGAAAAACTAATTTGATAAAATGTCTTGAGTTTGTGAAGTACATCATCGAACACCGAGCCTCAATCACTTCTAATATTAGAAGTAACTTAAATCTTTGTAAATAGTGGGAATAGGATTTGGGGCACGCAAGTGAGGGGCACTGAGTCCCCTGTATGTATATTTTCTTTTGACTTTTGATTTTCAAAATTTCATATCTTTTTCATGAAAATTCTAAATTAAGTTATGTTTTCATATTCGTATTTCATATTCAAATAAGATCAACTTTGAATACGTTTTGATGATTTTTCAAATCAAATTTTAAGTTTCAACTCTTGAAACATAGTAGAGTGACCAACACAATCATGATTTTTGTGCCTATGACCAAGAAAAAATGACTTAAAGTTTCATCTATGAACCTTGGTTAGAGCTAGCGAGAAAATCGGAAGTTTTAGATGAAAAATCCCAGGTTTGAATGATTGAAATTTAAAACTTACTGTGTCCTCGCGCGGGGTCTAACTACTTCAGGAACCGCAAGGCAATCGAGCGGCCGAGAAGGGTTTGCCAGATGTGTGCCACACCCGTGTGCACCCACGAAGTTCCGTTAAATTGTGTTATAGATATGGAAACTGATTCAAAACAACCGGATGCAGATGCTCTCTTAGCAACTGTCTCATCCGTGTGACACGCGTCCCATGGGTGGTCCACCCACATGCCACCCCTTTATCCTCTCTCTCTCTCCTTGTCCTTCGGCGGGATCTCTTCCAGCCACCCATTTTTCATCCGCCTGGTCAATCCATCTTCTTCCCCATCTCTCTATTTAGTTCTATCCCGTTGGATCTCCTCCGTCATGAAAAACCTCCACGAACTCCTTCAAGCGTTGTGCGGGTGCTGCGAGGGTGGTCCAGGTGCTGCGAGCCCTTCAAGTGCTTCGAGTGGAGTGGCCCGGCTGCTGCGAGCACAATTGCATGCAGGGCTGCGGGCACCATGTGCTTCGACATTTTGGTTGCTGCGACGATGCTTCGCCTGCGTCCCGGCAGCTCCGATGATGCTGCAATGGCGGCCAGGCTGCTCCGGTGTTGCTGTGTTGGTGTGCTTCAACGGATGCTACGACAGACGTCTTGATTGCTTCGACGGTATCCATGGCCTGACTGCTCCGGCGTCGACGGTGCTGTGATGGCGTCTCGGCTGCTCCGGCGAGGTTACGATGGTGATGCTGCAACGGACGCCTCGACTGCTTCGATGGCATCGGCGATGCTACGACGGCGGCGCGACTGCTGCGACTCTGTCTCAGCTGCTTTTGACGATGATGCGGCTTCCACCTGGCCGCTCCGGCGTGTTTCGACGGCAGCGGTGATGTCGTGATGGCACATTGCGCTGGCACAAAGTACTCCGAGCAATAGTGCTAGTTGAGGATGGTGTGTTTTGAACATGTACTGTGGAGAGGACAAAAGAGGATAAGAGGTGGATTTGATCAAGCAGATCCAACGGCAGGGGAGGCGGATGTTTATTCCTCCCCAACAGCTGGATGGCGCCTAGCAGCCGCCTATAGATATTCCCTTATAATTTTGTGAAACATATATGCTTTAGGACAGTCTCCTAGAGTTTTCCTAAAAATAAGTTGGCAAGTGTACAAGCACTGTGTGCTCATCAAATGCATTAGCTAGTCTATGAAGAAAATCATCAAAACTCGGTATAATGCTGAAGATCTGCAGAAGAGAAACGAGCACTTCAGAGTACCCTATGCCTAAATCAAATAACACAAGAACAGGTCAATGGGAGAAAAATAGACTATAACAGAGAAGAGTTTTTGCCATTAAAATCAATATTGCCGCTTTCTTCGATCGTGGAACAAGCAGAGGAACCTGTATTTGTCTTCCTAGTCTCTGTCTAGGCTGAATTACCAAGTCTCATTCTACCCTACAAACTGCTAGTTAGATTGATCCTATTTTTCTTGGAGGAAAAACTTCTCATTCGTTCATCAACCGTCATGGCAGTTGTCTGTGTCAAAACCGGCGGATCTCGGATAGGGGGTCTCGAACTGTGCGCCTAAGGCTAATGGTAACAGGAGACGGGGGACACAATGTTTAACCAGGTTCGGGCCCTCTCTATGGAGGTAATATCCTACTTCCTGCTTGATTGATCTTGATGAATATGAGTATTACAAGAGTTGATCTATCACGAGATCGTAATGACTAAACCCTAGAAGTCTAGCCTATCAGATTATGATTGATATTCTATGGACTAAACCCTCCGGATTATATAGACACCGGAGGGGGATAGGGTTACACAAAGTCGGTTACAGAGAAATGAATCTACATATCCGAATCGCCAAGCGCGCCTTCCACGCAAAGGCGAGTCACATCCGGACATGGGAAGAAGTCTTCTATCTTGCATCTTCATAGCCCAACAGTTCGGCCCATGTATATAGTCCGGCTGTCCGAGGACCCCTTAATCCAGAACTGCCTCAGCCCCTGAACCAGGCTTCAATGACGATGAGTCCGGCATGCAGATTGTCTTCGGCATTGCAAGACGGGTTCCTTCTCCGAATACTTCAAAGTAGATTTCAAACACAAGAATAGTGTCCGGCTCTGCAAAGCAAGTTCCACATACACAACCGTAGAGATTATAATATTTCATGAGTCCAATCCTCTGACAACTTTTTGTAGTGTGACATCACGCCACTGCTCGGTCATTATTCGAACCGTTTTTTAGCCTGCCGCTCCATATTTCGAGGTGCGGTTTTATTGGCACGTCTTGTCAAAGCAGAGATCGTGTCCCCTTATCACGGGATTCTCATCAATACGTGCATGGGTAACCCAACCGTGCCATCTGCACAGCCCTTGGGGAATAGGCGAGTTTTAAGGTGAGCGGGGAGGCGCATAATATTCACTACCTTTATAAAGGGATAAGGATTCCTCCTTTTTCACCCACGCCTTCTCCTTCCTCTGCCCATCCATTCTCGAGCTCCAGTGCCCAAGCTAACTCTCATTTTCTCCATCCAAAAAAGCTCTCCAACCGTGTCCGGATCCGGAGCAGGAGGCAAGTGGATCATCTCCTCCGTCAAGGAGAAGGATATCAAGAAGCTCCAGGAGGCAGGGTACTTGGCCACGAAAATCGCTCACCGACTTCTGGCCAAGGAACATATTGTCCCCAGCCCAGAGTCCCAGGAGAGGGTGGTGTTCTTCTCACACTTCGCCCGCGGGCTGGGATTCCCTCTCCACCCGTTCGTCCGGGGACTAATGTTCTACTATGGGTTAGACTACCACGATCTGGCCCCCAACTCTATCCTCAACATCTCGGCATTTATTATCGTGTGTGAGGCCTTCCTCCGCATCCCACCTCACTTCAGACTATGGCTGAAGACCTTCAATGTGAAGCCGAAGGTGGTGAGTGGTCATCAAGCAGAGTGCGGAGGCGCCATGGTGGGCAAGATGCCCAATGTCACTTGGCCTGAAGGCTCCTTCGTAGAGACTGTCAAAGGGTGGCAGTCGGGGTGGTTCTACATCACCGAGCCGCGCGTCACCAATTTGGCGGCAGCTCCCGCATTTCAATCCGGAGTCCCGATGCGGCTCACCTCCTGGCAAGAGAAGGGCCTGACCTGGGTCTCTTCGGACGAGCTGACAGCGCTCCAGACGCGCGTCCAGAGCATGATAAACAAGAGAATCAAGGTCGTCAACGTGATCCAGGTTATGCTCATTCACCGGATCCTTCTGTGCCAACGTCGGACTTGCTATTTATGGGAGTTCGATCCAGCCAAGCACCATACGCTACTAGAGCTCTTTGGCATGATGCACGAAGATATCTGGAAGGTGCTCTTCAAGGCCAGTTATATGCCACCGCCCACGAACGAGGATCGTGGGCATGACTTAACTCACTCCGCTAATCCGATAAGCTCTTTCATGTTTTCAAGGTATGCCCTTTACTTGCACACCCGAGGAAGGCATCTAAGCCCCCCCATCAATTTTTTCAGGATTGGATAGAGATGGCGAAGGGGATTAACTGTCCGGCTCCGCTGCCTGAAGACCCAGAAGCCCCGCTTCTGGGGAAGATGCTGGTTTCGGCGCCTTATCAGGTGCCAGAGAAGAAGGCCAAGAAGAAGGCCAAGGGGACCAGAGGTGGTCTCCGTCGCAAGGGCGCTTTGGACGCGATGTACAAAGACGCCGAGACTCACTCCTCCGTCGCCGAAGACGACGAGGAAGAGGAGGAGGAAGAATAAGAAATCCATTCCCCCCTGTAGGGGGGGAGAAAGAAGAGGACGGCCTCCACGCATCTGGAGGCCGGGGCGTCCAAGAAGGGGAAAGCTTCCCTTCCGGATAGCTCCGTAGCGGCCACCGACAGCAGCTGGGAGTGGGATCCCAGGGAGAAATCCCTGGCCAAATCGTAAGCGTTCGGACACATTTATATATCCGGCCTTTTTACTTCATTGTTTTAATGTGCTAAATTATGTATTTGCAGTCCGGCTCGGTCCAAACTCGAGCCGTCCTTATCTTCAGAGGATTCGCTGGACCCGTCAGCGATGGACAGCGGGACCCTTCCATCGGCCTCCTCTCCCCGGGACCTGGATGGCGCCGAGGCATCGTCCCGAAGGATCCCCGGCCCGGGAGAGAATCCATAGGCCGTCAAGGAGGCTCCAGAGGGTGAAGCCTTGGCAGCCGGACACATTGGGGAGCAAACCCGGCCCCATGGACACTGACTACAGGGGCCATATCCAAATTGGCCCTCGGCTAAATATAGTCTCGGAGACCCAAGTGACTCCGGAATCAGGCGGGCCGCCTCTTTCGAAAGAGGGAGGTGAGCCTACTCCACCGATGACCTCTGTCCAACCAGAGGCGCCAGGCAGTTTGTTGGAAGCAGTGCAAGGTGCTTCCATTGTTGACGAACACCGTACCCTTATGAGTACGGTGATTGAGAGGGTCCAGTCCGCAAAAAACGGACTGACCGAAGCCTGCGCTAGCCTTCTAACATGCTTTGAGGTAAGTAATGTAATTGTATAAAAATAATATCACAATATAGACAGTATCCCCTGACACTCTGTCCAGTGTTCGGAAAGAAAAGTCAAACAGAGGATCAAATAATTTTTGCAGGAGTCTAATCTAAAATGTCTATGTGAACAAGCAGGCGTCGCTGCTAGCTGCGTCCGCTCATACTCCGGAAGTCACCGGACCGAAGCAGAATCTGGAGCGGGCCGAGGACGAGCTCGGCCGCGTGAAGAAGCAGCTGGAGGACAGTCAAGGTATCCAGTAACATGTGTATGCATTTAGGAAGGACGAATGATTCGTGCTGACTAAAGTGCCATGAAATTTATAAGGGGGAACGACCAAAGTAGAGGCCCTCAAGAAGGCGCTGGTCAAGGCCGAGGACAAAGCGGCCAAGGAACGAGCCGCACCCGAAAAGCATGAGGCCCGGGTCAGTGAGGTCCAGCAAGAGCTCCAGGACGCTGTCAAGAAGTGCGTGTCCTTGGAGCGCGACTTTAAGGAGCAAGAGTCCGAACTTGCCAAGGCCCGCCAGGGCACAAACGATGCCCGAGCTAAAGCCCAGGGCGCCCTCCAGGAAATCCAAGCGGCCAAGAAGATCATGGCGGGTAAGGCTTTTATCATGCAGAGCAGATATGTAAAGGAAAGATTCCTTTTACTGACCCGAATTTGGAGTTCTCCAGGAGCGTTTGCGGATCTGCCACGGAGCGTGTCAGATGCTGCGGAATTCTACCGAGCCGAAGAGGGGAGCTCCACGGAGAAGCTGTTCTGATCGCAGTACCTTACGCCAGAACATCCAATGCCCTTTAGCGATCAGCTGAAACAGCTGGTCGAGCTGCATAGGGCGGCCAAACTAGCCATGAAGGATTTAATAATCCGGCTATGGCCTGCCGAAGCCATTCCCAGCAGCTACTTCGGACTCGTGAAGAGGCTTATCAGTGCCTTCCCTCGGCTTGATGCCATCAAGCGGTCGGTCTGTATTGAAAGTGCGCGAATGGCCTTTGCCCGCGCCAAGATGCACTGAGCGAAGATGGACGCCACGAAGCTGATGACCGAGGGGCCGCCCGAGAGCAATGAGCACCACAGACCTCAACTGTATTTTGACAGTGTCCTGGAGGGATCCCATCTTGTGGCGGAGCAATGTGCTAAGGATATCATATTCCCATGAATACACTCATGTTATCCTGTTCAGTACTATGAAAACATATCCGTTATGTAATATAATGTCTGTTATTTAAAAAATTTCCTCCTGTGCGGCCGTTTTGTTAAATCTGAGAGTTGGCTAGTCGTCGGCTTCTGCCCCCACGTAGGTAGTACGGGGTGTACGGGATAAATCTAAACACTCTTTATCCAAGGTTTTGGTCCTTTAAGGAGGTGTTTAGCGCAACGAACCAGGCAATCGGACTATGCGGCTTTATTACTCTCACTTAGCCATAGGAGTTTGACAAGAAAAATTTAGGCGCAGCCCCTGGTGTTCGGAAGTACGAACTTGGGGCGCTATACACGCCAGATCGGATAAAAACCGATTCATCGCATAATGCGGAAAAAATTGATAAAAAGTTGCAACCTCTCGAATAGCTGACCGGCTCTCGCCGCATCATGACAGTCAGTTTTCGGCTTTCTCTACTGAGCTGCTCATCCGGAATAACCGGGACACAATCGCACTAGTTCTCCTTTACTACCCTCGCCCATTTAGCAGAACGTAAGGTAGTAAGCACAGGAGCCGGGCAACCCAACTATTGACCAAAGACATGATTCGGAGCCGATGCATATAATGTTATAAGTTCGGGGTGCCGAACTGTACTGTAAAAGTGTTCGGACTTTATTGTCGTATTGTGGGGTATGATGAAGCCCCTGGCGAATTGAGGCATACTAGAGTGTACCGGCACAATTGATAAGAATATAAGGAAAATGAAAAAAAATCAAGTAATAAGCTGACGCCGCAAACGGTGAGCCGCAAATTATTTTCTATTGTAATTTGATTAATGCGTCAAGGCGTATTTGTACAAGTAGTGCGATAAGCAAATAGGGCTATGTGACATGCCACGACCAAGGGCGAGCTGCGTGCAGGTTTTTAAAACATGTATAACGATCATTAGCAGAGACCACCTGGGATTCCCTTGTACGTCAAAGCTTCTTGCCTTTTTGGTGTATCCGTCCCTTGATAGGTCCGATGATCAGGTTATCCGAAAAAGTCTCGGGAAGAGAAAAAGCTGAAAGAAAAAGAAATGGTGAAGGTACACCCTACTTCCTGCTTGATTGATTTTGGGTAAACAAATGACAATGTAACGACGACTACTTCCCCTTGTCTATGCCGCCGCCGCTGCTTCCCCTCTCCCTCTCCCCGCCTCCACCACCACCTCCTCTCCTACCTCCTCCCCAACCAGCACAGCTAGAGGAGGTGACAGATTGGGAGGCGGGCAAAAGGAACCAGGCGGTTCTCCTTCCATGGTTGGGCCTCGACCTGCCACATCTTCCTCCTCCCAGTCCGGCGAAGAGGAGTGGCGGATCCGCTTCCTCAAGCGAGCAGGGGCGCACGGGCATTCGGATCTCGTTGCGAGAGGCCGCCACCACAGAAGTAGGTCCGCGGTGCCGTCACTCTGCTCAATCTACTGATTCATCCCGTGCGGCGGCAGAAGGAGGTCCTGCAGCCTGCTTCCGTACTACTCCTTGCCGTGTGGGTCGAAATCTCCAGCGGTGCTGTCGTCTGGGTGAGCCCCCCGTCACGGCTGAGACCAGCTCGCCGCCGTCGGCCATGCCACTCTCGCCGGCGCACGGAGCACCTCCCCTCCAAGCACAGGTCCTCCCCCGCTCCCCTCTGTTCCCTCTCTCTTTCGTACATGAAGAGAGCCATGGTAGCAACACACCAGAGTACCAAATTGGAGGCCAAAGAAGCAGATTTGTCTAATTCTCATACTAGATTTAATGAAGGATGTTGCAGGTCGTTACAACGCCGATTATGGATATGGATTCATCCAGCTGCGCTGGATGAAGGGATGGTTGGAATAAGAATTGCATGTGACAAACAAGTGCTTCCTCTAGGTATTCTTTCTTGCTAATATCATTGAATTTCTCCTGAGATTTCTCCAGACCTTTCCAGATGTGATTTAGTTTTATCTTCTACATATGTTCTTGTAATGTTATCTTAGGTTCGACTTCAACAAAATATCAAACAAGAACCCTAGCAATTTAGACCTTGGAGGATGCTTGTGAAAATGAAGTGCTTCAGGTTACTCTTTTGACTATTTGTAGTTCAGTGTTTCTATTAACTAGCCGAAGAAGGGATGCAGATGGATTCTATCTCAAGAAAATAACACCAGCCTTTCTTTGAATGTTCTTGCCCAGCCTTTTATATGTGCCATAAATATTTCTTTGTTATGGTTATTTGCTTTGCGTTCTTGATTGAGACGAGCAAGGAGGACCAGTACTATCTAGCTAGGCAATCCCATGTAAGGGAAAGCATCTACAGTTTTTTGTACGAGTCAAACTTATACAGAATACTTCATGGAGGAAGTAATATATGGGTTTTCTTTTCACTTCCTTGCTCTTGCTTACTCCAGCCTCTTGTTTATTGATAAAGGAATCAACTGACATTCCCTTTCGTTCTACAGATGGGATTCCAAATGTCAGGTGGTTTGGTGTAGAGAGGGTGATTACAATGTTTTGGTGATGGACCCACTGAGGCCAAGCCTTGAGCATCTTTTCGTTTAGTTTTATCTTTGTTTGCTGAGATAAGCGAGATCGTACTCATTCCAATTCCGGGTATAGTTTCCCTTTTTTATTATTGGCTGATGAGAAAATATAATGGCATTCCACACTATACTTTTCTGAATCATGCATAAGGGAGGAATCTCTTAAATACTAATACACAAATTTCTCTTTACCCCTTCTGTAATTTTAGCTTGTGTGTCTTGCTTTATGCAGATAATTTGTCTGCATAGCCTTCGAATGGCACATACTGACCTCAGACTGGAGAATGTTCATGTAAGACCAGTAGACAAACGTTGTCAAAGTAAGCGCCATTCTCTTTCATTCTTATTTTTAGAAATGGCCTTTCTTTATTATTGGTTGGTGAAAAAAATATTATGTCATCCTACACTATACTTTCCTGAAGCATGCATAAGGAATCTCTCAAATACTAATACACAGATTTCTCTTCACCCGTTCCGTAGTTTTAACTTCTGAGAAATGCGCAACTACTTTCTAAACCAGTAAGGTAAATTTGTATGCAAGCTATAAAGTTATTGCTTCTCAAGAATGCTATTTTTGAAATCCAATGTTCAGTTACAAAAGAAAAATATTGTACGGGGTTGTTGGAATGGACTAAGTTAGCGGTGTTGTTCAAATGCTATTCTAGGATCTTTGTATGTCAACAGTCTTAAATGATTTTCCCTCTGTTTTACAACCATTTGTGTTGCTAGACCTACTTTCATGTTCTTAGTTGGCAAATAATCAACTTAGAAAAGGTTATTTTAATTCATCATCATACATATAAACATAATAAACTTCGTTTGGTTTATGGAAAATTGATAAGCTCTATTTATTTGTTTCACTGAGCAATCTATTTATCATTGGACTTTTGGATCAGAAAATCTAATTAGTGCAACTTATTTTTTGCATAGTATGTGCATGCTTGATAGGAACAACTAACTCATGTCTCTTAGATAATACTGCGTGAGGCATGCCAGCATGCCGGCCATTCCTCATGTAAATAACTGAATTTGACATTTGAGATGTATTCTTTAAGCATGGTGGTGTACATAAGTGTACTTGTATCACTTGCCTCATGGGATTATTGTCAGCGGCCTGATCTCCTGTTATGCTACCCTTTGTCTGAATGTAGGAAAGATTTCTGATTCTCAGAGAATTATACTATTGAGATGTTCACAAAGGGCGTCCCTAATGCAAGGATGCACTTGAATACTCTTCAGGAGAGCAGGAAAAATTTGCATATTACCTAAATAGGGTTTCCATATTATTTATTTATTTGTTTTGCTTTTGTGCAGCAATTAGGTTTTCCGACACTAATATTGTTGTTTGTTGCAGACATGGTTGTCACACATGTGTCCTGTCCCAATGGCTCAAATTGTTGGTCCTCGCATGGCAATGTCCCTGCTTGTATTCATGGAGTTGGTCAGCAACTCTCTTATGGCCAGCAACCTCCAACGTTTATTAACCCTCTACAGGTGAGCAGAGTTAACTTTATTCCCTGATGGATGCAGGCCTTGTTAGCTAGCTAAATTTGAATTTACACTTCCTAACATTATTATGTCGAGTTGGGCTTCTGGATTTTCATGCAAGCTTGTACCATTGATTTTTACCGCAAAGATCCATTACCAATATTTTCTCGTTGTTCTTGCTTCTAACCCATGGTTCACTGAAATTGTCGGGCATTTTTGCGTGGTTACAAATTACCTATCTGCTTTTGTACCAATCATAACTACTTTTTAGTTGTCATTGCCAATAATCTAAACACTTTTTATGTGTCAAGGGAGAGCAATTATGATGCCACTTCCTGCTGCTTTAATATCCAAGGATGATCTTTATGTTATTTATGAGACACCTTCTCTACGGTTAGAAGATCATGGTATATAGAAGTTAAGTGAACTTGGTCTGATGATTGTGTATTTTCTGTTGTTTTATCCCTTAAATATGGATTTGTCTAGCTTTCTCTTGTGATTTACTTATTATTAGAAGTGCTTTTCATTGCCTTGGTATTTTGTTGTCTTTCATTGTCTTAGGGACACAAAAGTTTATCACTATGCCTAAATATCACAGAAGACCTGGAAATAATTCAATATTCCAAAATACTTCAGTCAGACCAGAATACTTCAAAAATGGCAGTTGCATTTGTTGGTCTGATGTACATGAGAAGCCCCCATTTTGTTGGCAATAGATGCATGGTTTCTCAAAAAATAAAAATAACTTCATGTTGTATATGATGTATGGTAGTCATGTGTCTCATGTTCTTCGTGTGTCGGATTCCAAGTTTTAGGATGGGTGATAAGGTTCCCATGTTTGATATTTTTTTACTTACGCAAAATTGGTCGATGCTGATGAGAATGGCACCGTCTTCCACACTTATATTTTTAATATACAATGTTCCCAATTTTATTGTTTTACTTTTTTGGTTCAATAAGATTAAGATATACACTTTATCTTGTGCTGAATCTGATGTCGTTCAGATTGTAGGAATTTTAGGATGGGTCACAAGTTTCTCTTGTTGGATGTTTTCTTTCTCTAGGCAATGCATGACATAGATATGTACTCAGCTGGACATGTTGTTGCCGAGTTTGTGTTGATTTGGCGAGAACCATCAATATTAGTTGACAAAAACCATCATGTTATTATGCCTCCATGTTATATTTAGAGGCGCAACCAGATGTGAGATTCCTACTTAGCTAGATAAGATACAGCGTTGATGGTCTTGTCTGATGTTGTAAACACAAAATATGTACAGACGAGCCTTCCAAAATACGGGTCATCTTGTCTGATGGTCTCCTCTCCTGCCGCCGCCGCCGCCGGAGAAGCTCGCCTCCGCGCCCACAAGCCTCGGATTCGGCGGGATCCAGGACGAGGAGGGGTGGATGAGACGGGGGAGGAGGAGGAGGAGAGCGTGGGGGCGTCTGGGGAGGAATATCCCCGCCGCCTCCTCCGCTCGTGACGCAGGGCCTCGGGCCATGGGGGCGTTCGTTGCAGGAGCCTCGCCGCTGACCTCCCGTGCGCGGCACCCGGCCCTGGCAGTGCCAATCTCCCCTTCACACACAGGTACTCCCCCTCTCTCCTCTGTGCCCTCTCTCTCTCTCTCTGTGTGTGTCTCACTCCCTTTCTTTTAATAATTCCTACAACTTTTTGTTGATTGATATTGGGGATAAATAAACTGTTATTTGTGTTGTTGATTGTTTTGATCTGGACATGGATTGGATAGTGGAGAATTGATACTAGGATAGAGAAATTGTTATTTGTGTTGCTGTTATTTTTTTGATTTGGACATGGATTGTTCAGTGCTAGAACTTCATATCATTATTGTTGAGAAGGTATTGCTAAAAGACAGTTAACTCTCTGATATTTGTCCATTCGCTTTCTATATGGAGTGGAATTAATATGTACAGATGAGCCTTCCAAACTGAATATTTGAGTGCTCATCCTAAGAAGATTAATCCACCTGGACTTTTAACTTGACTTCCAAAGAAGTTCTGAATGATCAAGCATGTTCGGGTTTTTAGTAAACTGAAATAATGTTGCACTCTAACAATAGTATTCCGATTTTCTAAGTTAACAAAATCTTCTCACATACGCGATACGTCATGCAGATCGGGTCGTAGTCGGAGCACAACTAAGGTTGGCGCTGCTCAAGTGTTTGCAGCGGGATCCTCTTCTACAACGGCGATGACAAGGACTCCGCTCCCAGTTCAGTCTATCAACTACACACACAACTCCTGGACCTGCCTTCAGATTTAAGGCAAGCGCTTCAGTGCTTCCTTGTGTTGCATAGTCACTAGACTGGGTTTTCTTTGATTCTATGATTGGTTTGTTTTCATCGCAATGTATGTGTCCACACAATCAAAAGGATCAAGATAGCTTCACATAGATTAGTTAATTGGCCAGGTACATACGAAGCTGTGAATCTAAACAGGACGCACCTACATCACCACACCAATATGTTGTGTGTAACACGACCATTCCTAACATACCATGGTTTGCATGCTGGATAACCGATGTGTGTTAAGATGAGCAGCAGCACGCTCACACATTATCTTTGCCGTTTAAATAACCATATTCGTTCTATGAAGTTTCTGTTATATATCTCTATGTCCATGTACTTCTCAAAAGTTACCTCGGATGAGAAGCATTGTTTTGCTGGTCTTTGTGAAGACAAGATAGGAAGATCCATGTTCTTGATCAATCAAATATGGTCAAAACTGTAGTTTTTCACCAGTGTAATCTTATTAATAACTTCGACCAAAAGTCCTACAATCTCATTAGTAATCAGGTGTGGACAAATATGTTTTTAGTCCAGTTTGATCTAATATATCCTATTGAAGCGTACTTTGACCAAACGTCCTACAATCTCATTAGTAATTAATCAGGTGTGGACAAATATGTTTTCAATCCAGTTTGATATGATATTTTCAATTGAAGCAACAAAACCATCGTATTTGGCTTTCCGTAAGCACCAAGTTAACAATAATAGAGTTGATTAGTAGCTGATACAGTGCTATGAATTTTTATTATAGTCGTCGTTGGTATCAAACTATCAAATCAGTTTATACAGTAGAAACTTGGACAGTGCTAAGATGGATTAGCACGTACAGTTGTAAACTACAGAAAAAAGATTATTTGTCCATTAGTCGATACCGAATTTGATCATCTATATTGTTCTATTGAGCTTATTATTGTAAAGTCACCAACAAGTTGAATCAGCTATAAGCCTCTCAGAAGGGTATAGCCGCCTCTGCTTCCGCATTACATCTCCATGTAAGTTTCTAATGTACGTTCACATATAATTTTGGTTGACATTATCTCTTCTGTGAATTCTGCTTGCATTTTTTCAGTTGAAACAGTAACCGAATTTGATAAGTATGCAACGATTTCTGCCCTGCAGCATGAGTAAAATGTTATGAGTTATCACTTCAGATAAGTAACCACTATATTATTTTCTCTGTGTAATTGACCTGTACACATGTTGTCGCTCTGCTTGAACCATCGATCTCTATATGTATTTGAGCTCCTCTCACAGGCTGACTCCTATGTTCGTGACTGAGCATGTGTGTGTGTGGCCATGTGGCAGACTTTATCTTTGACTGAATCCTTGCAACATTTTCCTTTCAGGCCAACGAACAATAAGATTCTTCTGACCTTACATGTCGAAAACCCTTCGGAAGATTTCGCTGTCCTGATCCCTGAGGGTTCCGGCTGACCTGAGGATATGATGTACTTTTTCTCTGAAGTAGTAATAAGGATTGATACAACGACGGTGTGGTACCCGAATGGCTACTTTTATTGCCTTTCGACATGCGCAAGTATTTGAGTAGCATGTGACTAATCTTACAGCCCCCCTCCCCTGATGTTTGGGATGAATGTTGTAAAATGTTTCACAAATAGATGATGGATTGATGCAATGTCTTACCCAATACAAAAGAAAATCACCACGATAGTCTGAATGTCAAGCATTTTATGTTTCTGTTTATGTTTACAGAACGTGGGAAGGGGGCATGGTGCACTATTTCACCTTCAGGAGAGAATTGCAGTGTCTTATTTTGTTCATTTTTCTTGCACGAGTTGTGCTGTCAAGAGATTTAGAATACCACTGTTAATAGGCTCTCTGCTCTATATTCTGAAATAATAGTCATGTGTCATGTATCATCCTTGGGTGATGTTTAGGTCTAGATGTGGGTCGTTTTGTCCATAAAAAACCGTGAAGTTGTATGTGCATTTCCTTCTATGCATCTCTTCAGATATTTGATTGATGCAAATATGTACTTTGAATTCTTATTGGATGTCTCTCAATATTGCTAAGAGTATCCAATACCCTATGAACCAACCTTCAACGTAATATATAACACTATGTAGGAACATCATACCTGTATCTATTTCCCTATGCTACAAGGAGTTATTGATCAGTCTCTAAATATTCTTACTCTCATGGTTTGGAAGCTTGGTTTGCTCTCGTCCTTTGCGCTATCAAGGGTGTTGACAAAAGGGCCACCATCACTAGAGGCTAGAGCGACTTCTTCCATCAGGCGCACATGGAGGAAGGTCAAGCATATGCTTTCATCTTCAAATGCACTTCCAAGGGAACCCAAGAACCGACTATGTGACAGTACACTGGGGCTCAAGTGACAATGAGAAGGTTGGTGCTTTGAGTGTTTTGTCTTGCGATGTTTCGCTTGTTCTTGTTTCTTAATTTTTAGTCAGCTTACTTTGGTAAGATCCTCTTATGGCAGTGCAGTATGATGGTGATCTCTAGCGGTGATCGTTCAACAGACGCAAAAAACCCAGGCCCTGGCCAACCAAAGCCCGACGCAAAAAACCCAGGCCCGGCTCTCGGGCCGGGCCAACCAAAGCCCGACGCAAAAAACCCAAGCCCGACCCAGCCCGGCTATCGGGCCTAAAAATCGGGCCCAAGCCCGGCCCATCACGCTAAAAGCCCGTCGGGCGTCGGGCCACGGGCTGGGCCTCTTCCTTAAACGTGGAAAACAACGGGCCCGGGACCGGCCGGGCCTGTGCTTCGGGCTCAAAACCTAGGCCCGAGCCCGGCCCGTGGACAAGGCCGGGCCGGGTCGGGCCGTCAGGGCCGGGCTGCCCATGGCCAGGACTACTCACTACCATCATCGCTTCTAATTCGCTTCTTGCGCCATTGGCGCAACCAGGTCATCTAGTTATAACAACAAGCAAGTCACCACGCCCACAAGCTGATCAGTTCTCGCTTGGATACCAAGTTTACACTTCACTAAAGAATGTTTTAATATACTCGATGGGACGTCTCCCAAGTCCTCAACTACTATTGAGCTACATAGCTGTGTGCCATGCATGTCCATGCATGCCATCAGAAAAGAAATAGTAATAGTAATCAGCACGCACACGCTCCCGTGGACCAAACGATGGCTGAGCCGAACATGTAGACGAGGATGCACACCACGGCCAGGATCAGGCAGGCCACAAGCTGCACCAAAAGCAAAAGAGCAAATCAACCAAATTAGTCTATCCTCTATATATATCGGCATCATACATATAGACATTAGGTTGCAGTTTGCAAACTACGTAGATGACCCCGCGTACCGTGCAGTTGTAGAGACCGCCGTCGGCGTCGGAGTCGGAGCAGTCCGGCTTCGGCCTGTGCTCGAGGAGAGGGTCCCCGACCGTCGTCGGAAGGTAAGAGTACGGGACGGGGAACCCCGGCAGCGCCGGCGCCTGCTGGCTGTCGTGATGGTGATGGTGATGATGGCCGCCGTGATGGTGGTGGCCGCCGCCATGATGATGGTGGTGATGGTGATGGCCGTGCGTCATCGCCGGAGATCGATACTGCCGATGTCGGTCGGCGAACTGGTCGGTACGCTGGCGCGTTATTTGTTCGTACGGTTGATTGCTTTGGCCCGTGCCTCCATCGCTTTGGTTTATTTATTATAATATATATGTTGGATCCGTGTACGACCATGTGTACGAATAGGTCACGATTTCGACCGACGAGTAGGTATGTTCATCTAGCGTCCTAATAGGACTGGAGTTCAAAAAGGTGATTCAGTCGGACACCTATAGCCATGAGAGGTTGTTCGTAACAATGGCGATGATCGGAGTGTGTAAAAGCAAACAATTCCTCCTCGATTCCGTTGTGGTGCAAAAGTCCACCGCGTGGACGAAAGGGCAACAACCAAAAAGGATCAAATGCCGAGAGCCGCGTGATCTCGTTCCTTTCCCCGTGACACTTTGTTCTCTCGTCTCGTGCGCTCGCCTGTGGCACCGCCATGCATGAGCGATGAAGAATAACTGATTGTATTGATCCTGGAGGTAACACATATAGGCCCTATTCGTTTCAAAGGGTTTTCACAAGAATAACTGATGGTTTAGTAGCAACACACGCAAAGGGATGGCCCGGCCCAGTGCCCAAGCAGAGGAACACCAGGCTGCCCTTCGGCTGCGCGTCCAGCCACGCCAGGCACTCCCCGCCGCGCTTCACACCCACCTCCGCCGACTTTATCAGCGGCCCGATGCTGCACTGGCGGCGTCGGCAGGCCGGGCGGCGTGCATAGCCCCGCGGCGATGGCCTCGACGACGCGCGGCTCGAGGGACCGGAACGTGTCGATGATGATGCCCTGCGAGCGGCAAAGGTCGGGCGACACCCGCAAGAACCCCCGGTACGCCGAGTCGGAGCGGTTGTGGAGCGGCTTGAGTCGGTCGTGGAGAGGCACATTGTACATGAGTCCGACGCAAACTCTGTACATATAGTTGGAATTCAGTAGATTGTACTTGTGTATGCCGACTCATATTGCAAGCAAAGTCACCGTGAGACAAACAAAATCCCAACGCCAGGATACGATCGATCGAGCTCACACGTACGTACCGGCGAGTCGGCGAGAGAGAGAGAGAGAGCCAATCCGCCAAACGTACGTACCAACTCGTGTGAGCGAAACAACCCGGCAGGGGGCAGCAAAACCAAAAGTTCTAGGACAGACAAACACAACATGTAGACAACTAGGGCTCCTGCCTACGAGAAAATTGTGTTTAACACGTTATAGCCTAGAGAAAATTTTGTTGCTGATTTGTTTGCCACGTCTGTTGGTGCCCAATGTGATCTGGCAACGAAAAAGACTGTTTGGTTGTCAACCCTTTTTTTTTTTGCGAAATAGTTCGTCAACCTTATTGCAAAGAAAATCTTACGACTCAACCTTGTTGGGGATGAACGGATAACTCTCAAGTTAAGATCTCCACTAGGGCATTAATTTCCTTACATACATGCCATTGTCGACTCTCTCCGCTATGACAAGTGTGTTTATGTCTTGCGTACTTATTTCCTTTCGTGCATACCATAACTGATCAGGAAGAAGTCGTTCCAAAAAGATCGAGCCCACGCTGCCATGATCGTGATGACACCAAACAATTGTGGTACGGTTTGTGCCGGGAGTGGCCTCATTTAAATAGCAGGTGTCGGTGAGGCCAAGCGGCTGGGTGTGTCAATGCGGGCACCAGAGTTTGTTTCTCGGCTGGCATGAGTATTTAATGGCGGCAGACAGACATACGTGCAGCTCATTTGAATGCGGTAGATATCCGTCCCGTCCAGTAACGCAACTCCGGCATTGAACGGGCAGGGACACCGGGGACACTGGGGACTCAGTGTGGGCGGAAATTTCGGCCGGTGATCCGCTTCAATGTCAGCACCAGTGAGATGTCACGTCTGCTCTGGGCCGACATCAATGCGGAACTGGCACTGTAGAGCGGCATGAATGCGGGGCAATCATTTCGGGTGGGAAAGGACGCAGACGAGGGAAAGGAAAATGGGTGGGCCAGGGGTATTGAATGCATGTGTGGCAGTGGTCCGATCACGCGATCTTAACAGATGCGGGGGATTTGAGGGTTAGCGTTGGAGATGCACTTAAGTGGTGCATCGAGTAACTTTCGCTATAGCTCCGCACATGATTATTGTAGCAAGCCTACTATTTCTACAACGAACACTCCTCACTGAACATTGCCTACATAAATTGTAACTACATCAAGGTCTCGCATGATAATAGTGGTGACTACTCCACATGATATAGTATCAAATTCTCATATGGCAACCAAGTTAATTTACTCTATTCAAATTAAACTAGCTAGTATACTGGTAGCAGTACAATGTAATATATGTACTTGGTAGGACGTCTCCCGCCCGAGTATAAGTAGTAATATGCTGGCTCCATGCATGTCCCTGTCCTCAAAGATATTTCCAGCTGCTCACGAGTGCAAAGATGATGAGGGCGATATAGCCCACTGCAAACAGGCCGACCACACACTGTACCACAAGCACCAAGAGCCCGATCAATCGAATAAATTATTAGTTATTAATTATCTCAATGTTATCGAAATTAATTTGACTAACCGTGCAAATACGTTCCCCGACGGTGTCGGCGCCGTCGGAGTTGTCCCGCATGGGCTGGAGCGGTGCCACTGCCGTCGTCGACGCCAGCGCGGGGGCCGGGTACGCGTACGGCACCGGGAACCCCGGCACCGCCGTGGGCTGCTGCGCATGGTGATGACGGTGGTGGTGGTGACCGCCGCCATGTTGTTGATGATGGTGGTGGTGGTGGCCGCCGCTGTGATGATTGCTGTGCGTCATCGCCGGCGATGTTGCGGGCGTCGAGACGTGATGGTGGCTGTCCGAATATGCAGCCGGCATAGAGACATGGACATGATGGTTGTTCGTCATCGGTCGGCGCTAGCTTGGAGGTAGATGGAATATGCGCGTGTTTGCCCGGCTCGGCGTCAGCCATTTGCTGCTGGGCTGTTCCTGTTCGGTCCGCAACATCAACAGCCGGTCGTTGTTCTGTGATAGCTGGGAGCTGAGTGATAGTGCAAGCGCATGCCAGGGCGGATAATATGAAGGCAAACCAACTGACCACCATCCATACTGCCCTGTTTCCCTCGCCTATGTGCTACCCGGATGGCCTGTTGGCCTTGCCCTTTGTGTGCCGCATCGTCCAGTGGAGAGACGCTCACCCACCAGTGTTTTCCATAACCGGCTGCTAGTTTACCCTGGCCTGCACACACGAGAGGGCCAGTTTGCGCAGAGAGCTGCTTCTGATCAGGGCGGCTGGTGCGATCGCGTTTGTTGATTGGGTTGTTTGTTGCGCTCTACCTCGTGGGAATAGGGCACGTCGCTTCCCGTGCAGTGCATTCATGAAGGGCGGAGTTCCGCATCAGTCCCGTGTTCATGAGTCCGATGCGAACTCTATAGTAGTTATACTATCCTACTAGTACTACGCACGGATACTACGACTACTTGGAATTCAGGTCCATGGTACGTGCAGTGCAGACCGACTCCTACACGGAGTCATGGTGTTGGTGTATACATATTGGACGCAACTGATAAATCCAACGCCAGGGCACCGTCGAGCTCTCACACGTACGAGCACCAGCGAGACAGAGCAGGGCGAGAGAGAGCCAATCCAGCGTACGTAGTACCTACTTTCGGTCGATAATCCCCGCCTAGCACCGACCGATGACGCACGACCATCATCACGTCTCCATGCCGGACGCATATTCGGCGGTGACGTACACCCATCATCATATCTCGATACCGGCAGAATCGCCGGCGACGACGCACATCCATCATCATCAACACGGCGGCGGCTACCACCACCACCATCCCCACGGTCATCACCACCGCGAAGACGACGAAAGCCAGCAGCGGGCGGCCTTGCCGGGTTTCCCGGTTGCGTATGCGGACCCGTCCCCTGCCCTGGCATCGACAAGGATAGGAGCGGCAGTCCTCGAGCCCACGCCGGACGACGACTGCTGCGACGCCGACAACCGCGCCGGTGCCATCGCGGTACGTACGTACGCACGCGCGTGTGCATGCATCTTGCGTTGTTAGTCAAATTAATTTCGATAACCATGGAATAATCAATAGCTAATATATTCGATTGATGGTGCTCTTGTTGGTTGTGGTGCAGTGTGTGATCACCGTGATCATGGATTTTTTGTTAAAAGAGACCACCTGCCGGGTTGAAATGACAAAAAAGACCACCTCTGACTCAGAATGACAAAAAAGACCCCTCTCGCGGTGGCGGCAGGCGTGCCGGGCGACACGTGGCGCCTGCCGCCACGGGCTGAGGCGGCCGGCCCGGCCGCCAAGCTGCTAGGCGGCCAGTCGCTGCCAACGGCATCCTCGGCGTGGGACGGAACGGAGCGGTGTGTGGTGGGCCATGCCGCCACCGGTTTAGGCGGCCGGCTCTGTAGCTCTTCACTGCTGCTGCTGCAAAGTGGGAAGAGAGGGTGAGCCATGCCGCCACGGCTTCTGGCGGCCGCACTGCTATGCTGCACACGGGCCACACTGTTGTTCTCCACATGCACGAGAAAAGCAACTAAATAATGGAATCGAGCTTTGTACTGATGCATCATACCTGGCTAGCTAGCCTTTTGCTTCCCCGTCTAACCTGGCACTAACTAGTGTACAAGAACCACTTAGCCACCCAACAGCGACGGCCCCGTGGTTTTTTAATAGCACTAACCAGGTGGGGAGGGGGCATCCTTAAACCGGGCGCGGGAGGCAGACACATACAGCCCGTTTCTTTAAGCTTTGCCTTGCCACGGGCGGTGATGATCACTGGATAGCACAACAGTGCGGCCGCCAGAAGCAACGGCGGCATGGCCCACCCTCTCTTCCCACCTTGCAGCAGCAGGAGTGCAGAGCTACAGAGGCGGCCGCCTGAACCGGTGGCGGCATGGCCCACCACACACCGCTCCGTTTCATCCCACGCTGAGGATGCCGTTGGCAGCGACTGGCCGCCTGGCAGCTTGGCGGCGGGGCCGGCCGCCTCAGCCCATGGCGGCAGGCACCACGTGTCACTTGGCGCGCCTGCCGCCACCGCGAGGGGGGTCTTTTTTGTCACTCTGAGCCAGAGGTGGTCTTTTTTGTCATTTCAACCCAGCAGGTGGTCTCTTTTGACGAAAAATCCGTGATCATGATCGTGGTGGGCATCCTCCTCTATGTATTCGTCTTCAACCGGCGATAGGTCGACGGGAGCGTCGAGATTCCTTTGATGACAACATGGATGGAGCCAGCAGATTACTTAGACTTGCGAGACATCCTAGAGTAAATACTTTATATTAGTACTAGCACAAATGCCCGTGCGTTGCAACGGGGAGAAAAATTATGTGTGTTCATCAAAAAGTTCACCAAGGCCACATATGACATTCCTAAGTTGCTACCCGGTGGGGGCAAGGAGGCGCACACCGGCATTTAGAAGAAAAAACATTATTAGTTGCACATTAGTTACGAAAGAAGCCTTAACACCGATGGTAAGAAACACTTTTTTCATAATCCTGAGTTCTACTCTCTCCCTTTGGGTTTGCCAAGCCTATCTCACAAGTCTCAGGAACTAAGGTAGATACTGATCAGAGAGAATGAATATTACATGCTCAAAACCACACAATTAACGTGTCTATGATTAGAAAAAAAAATTCATGTTATAGTAAATTGATCCGGGAGAATAACTCTAACTATCAGTGGAAATGTTGCTTGCATCTTCCTCGACTTCCACATAATGTCGGCATGCCCGACAACATTAATTGCTGGTAAACAGCTGTAAATATGTATTGTCATTGAATTCTAATGAACTAACCTTATGTAGTCTTAGACTGATCACAGGTGACCTCCTGTCCATACGATATCATAGAACTACAAAAGTAATGCAAATACCAGGTAGCAAGCCTGGTAAGCTATCTAAAAAAGTAACATCTTACAAGTTACATACACTGCCAGCAATATAAATAACATTTTTCTTGTCAAGCTCGCAAAATTTATTTGTATCATGAATCAGTCTCACCTGCAGTTTGCACTCTCATTTGTGAGATAGACACGTGGCTACCAGCAAATTGGAAGAGAGAGAGAGTTGGTGCAGCGCATTTTGGAGGTTTCAGCCCATTTCCTTTCCCTCTCCTTGTGTAATCTTCTCTCGCACAGGTCCAACTGGTCAACACGGCCCACGACACCACGCTTAACCTAGTTCGTCCCAGCCACCCTCGCCCGATCCCCTCGTCCTCCTCATGCGCCGCCTCACACACACACACACAGAGGCAAGGACACCTCATGCGCCCACCCACCGGGGTGTGCCCGGCCGACGAAAGCCTGCGCCACCATCCCCCTCTCTTCAACTTCTTCTTCTGGCCTCCTCCTTCCTTCGCTCTCCTGCCTCGCCGTGCCTCCTGAGGCGAGGCTTCTTCTGGCCTCGCCCTTCCTTCCCTCTCGTGCCTCCTGAGGCGAGGCACCTCGCGCTCGACCCCGCTCGCCCAGCCACCGGCGAGCCCGCGTCACCGTGCCTCTTGAGGCGAGGCGCCTCGCGCCCGAGCTCGATTTGTTTATCCATGTAGCATCGACGATTTGACTTCTCTTTCTCTCCTTCTATCTAAGAAGCTCGATTTGTTTACCCCCTGTGGCATTGTCCCCTCTTTGTTTATGTAATCCTGAGGCTTGTTTATGGTCTATTTTTTAACTTATATAAATTAGTAGGATTTGTTGAAAAGTTACAGGGTGGGATTATTAAGCGACGCATATGCATATGCGATTTTTTGCTTGTTCTTAGAGGCCAAGTACAGATGGTATATATGTGCTCTTTCACGTGCAGAGGAGCGGCGCGGGCCAACGGGCCGATGCGAACATAGAGCGGCGGCATGGGCTGACCTGTTACCTTAAACGAACGAACGAAACTAGGCATCTGGCTTGGACGAATTAGTACCACCTTATGTATTTCACATAATGTAAGATCAGATGTGGGATGAAACTAGGTGTCTGGCTTGGACGAATTACTACCACCTTATGTATTTCACATAATGTAAGATCAGATGCGGGACGAAACTAAGGATATCACCGTGCTTTATTAGTAAAAAAAAGGTAGGTATAGGTATAGATATAGATATAGATAACTAGTGCTAGCTAACTAGTTGAATTTGAATAGAGTCAATTAACTTTGGTAGCGACGCATGTTGGAAGTGCTAGATCAGATGCGGTAGCGTGACCATTGTCATGTCAGACCTTGGTGTAACTACAGTTTATGCTTCCTTGCAAAAAAAAAAAACACTACTCCCTCCAATCCAAAAAAGTGTCATGGCCTTAGTTCAGTTTCAGTTCAAATTAAATTGAAGCCACAATACTTTTTTTTTGGATCAGAGGAAATACAATTTATGCTAGCAATGTCATCCAATGGGCGGTCGTACTAGAAATATATTCCTCACTATGATAATCAGGGAAAGCAACATTATACTATATTTATTAAATAAGTGTGGTCCGCAATTTTAAAGCATAAATTATTCAACTTAATAAACTAGAATGCACACCTACAAAGACATAGCAATCGAAATGCTAACTTTAATTATAAAACATGGAAAAACTAATTTGTTAAAATGTCTTGAGTTTGTGAAGTACATCATCGAACACCGAGCCTCAATCACTTCTAATATTAGAAGTAACTTAAATCTTTGTAAATAGTGGGAATAGGATTTGGGGCACGCAAGTGAGGGGCACTGAGTCCCCTGTATGTATATTTTCTTTTGACTTTTGATTTTCAAAATTTCATATCTTTTTCATGAAAATTCTAAATTAAGTTATGTTTTCATATTCGTATTTCATATTCAAATAAGATCAACTTTGAATACGTTTTGATGATTTTTCAAATCAAATTTTAAGTTTCAACTCTTGAAACATAGTAGAGTGACCAACACAATCATGATTTTTGTGCCTATGACCAAGAAAAAATGACTTAAAGTTTCATCTATGAACCTTGGTTAGAGCTAGCGAGAAAATCGGAACTTTTAGATGAAAAATCCCAGGTTTGAATGATTGAAATTTAAAACTTACTGTGTCCTCGCGCGGGGTCTAACTACTTCAGGAACCGCAAGGCAATCGAGCGGCCGAGAAGGGTTTGCCAGATGTGTGCCACACCCGTGTGCACCCACGAAGTTCCGTTAAATTGTGTTATAGATATGGAAACTGATTCAAAACAACCGGATGCAGATGCTCTCTTAGCAACTGTCTCATCCATGTGACACGCGTCCCATGGGTGGTCCACCCACATGCCACCCCTTTATCCTCTCTCTCTCTCCTTGTCCTTCGGCGGGATCTCTTCCAGCCACCCATTTTTCATCCGCCTGGTCAATCCATCTTCTTCCCCATCTCTCTATTTAGTTCTATCCCGTTGGATCTCCTCCGTCATGAAAAACCTCCATGAACTCCTTCAAGCGTTGCGCGGGTGCTGCGAGGGTGGTCCAGGTGCTGCGAGCCCTTCAAGTGCTTCGAGTGGAGTGGCCCGGCTGCTGCGAGCACAATTGCATGCAGGGCTGCGGGCACCATGTGCTTCGACATTTTGGTTGCTGCGACGATGCTTCGCCTGCGTCCCGGCTGCTCCGATGATGCTGCAATGGCGGCCAGGCTGCTCCGGTGTTGCTGTGTTGGTGTGCTTCAACGGATGCTACGACAGACGTCTTGATTGCTTCGACGGTATCCATGGCCCGACTGCTCCGGCGTCGACGGTGCTGTGATGGCGTCTCGGCTGCTCCGGCGAGGTTACGATGGTGATGCTGCAACGGACGCCTCGACTGCTTCGATGGCATCGGTGATGCTACGACGGCGGCGCGACTGCTGCGACTGTGTCTCAGCTGCTTTTGACGATGATGCGGCTTCCACCTGGCCGCTCCGGCGTGTTTCGATGGCAGCGGTGATGTCGCGATGGCACATTGCGCTGGCACAAAGTACTCCGAGCAATAGTGCTAGTTGAGGATGGTGTGTTTTGAACATGTACTGTGGAGAGGACAAAAGAGGATAAGAGGTGGATTTGATCAAGCAGATCCAACGGCAGGGGAGGCGGATGTTTATTCCTCCCCAACAGCTGGATGGCGCCTAGCAGCCGCATATAGATATTCCCTTATAATTTTGTGAAACATATATGCTTTAGGACAGTCTCCTAGAGTTTTCCTAAAAATAAGTTGGCAAGTGTACAAGCACTGTGTGCTCATCAAATGCATTAGCTAGTCTATGAAGAAAATCATCAAAACTCGGTATAATGCTGAAGATCTGCAGAAGAGAAACGAGCACTTCAGAGTACCCTATGCCTAAATCAAATAACACAAGAACAGGTCAATGGGAGAAAAATAGACTATAACAGAGAAGAGTTTTTGCCATTAAAAGCAATATTGCCGCTTTCTTCGACCGTGGAACAAGCAGAGGAACCTGTATTTGTCTTCCTAGTCTCTGTCTAGGCTGAATTACCAAGTCTCATTCTACCCTACAAACTGCTAGTTAGATTGATCCTATTTTTCTTGGAGGAAAAACTTCTCATTCATTCATCAACCGTCATGGCAGTTGTCTGTGTCAAAACCGGCGGATCTCGGATAGGGGGTCTCGAACTGTGCGCCTAAGGCTAATGGTAACAGGAGACGGGGGACACAATGTTTAACCAGGTTCGGGCCCTCTCTATGGAGGTAATATCCTACTTCCTGCTTGATTGATCTTGATGAATATGAGTATTACAAGAGTTGATCTATCACGAGATCGTAATGACTAAACCCTAGAAGTCTAGCCTATCAGATTATGATTGATATTCTATGGACTAAACCCTCCGGTTTATATAGACACCGGAGGGGGATAGGGTTACACAAAGTCGGTTACAGAGAAATGAATCTACATATCCGAATCGCCAAGCGCACCTTCCACGCAAAGGCGAGTCACATCCGGACATGGGAAGAAGTCTTCTATCTTGCATCTTCATAGCCCAACAGTTCGGCCCATGTATATAGTCCGGCTGTCCGAGGACCCCTTAATCCAGAACTGCCTCAGCCCCTGAACCAGGCTTCAATGACGATGAGTCCGGCATGCAGATTGTCTTCGGCATTGCAAGACGGGTTCCTTCTCCGAATACTTCAAAGTAGATTTCAAACACAAGAATAGTGTCTGGCTCTGCAAAACAAGTTCCACATACACAACCGTAGAGATTATAATATTTCATGAGTCCAATCCTCTGACAACTTTTTGTAGTGTGACATCACGCCACTGCTCGGTCATTATTCGAACCGTTTTTTAGCCTGCCGCTCCATATTTCGAGGTGCGGTTTTATTGGCACGTCTTGTCAAAGCAGAGATCGTGTCCCCTTATCACGGGATTCTCATCAATACGTGCATGGGTAACCCAACCGTGCCATCTGCACAGCCCTTGGGGAATAGGCGAGTTTTAAGGTGAGTGGGGAGGCGCATAATATTCACTACCTTTATAAAGGGATAAGGATTCCTCCTTTTTCACCCACGCCTTCTCCTTCCTCTGCCCATCCATTCTCGAGCTCCAGTGCCCAAGCTAACTCTCATTTTCTCCATCCAAAAAAGCTCTCCAACCGTGTCCGGATCCGGAGCAGGAGGCAAGTGGATCATCTCCTCCGTCAAGGAGAAGGATATCAAGAAGCTCCAGGAGGCAGGGTACTTGGCGACGAAAATCGCTCACCGACTTCTGGCCAAGGAACATATTGTCCCCAGCCCGGAGTCCCAGGAGAGGGTGGTGTTCTTCTCACACTTCGCCCGCGGGCTGGGATTCCCTCTCCACCCGTTCGTCCGGGGACTAATGTTCTACTATGGGTTAGACTACCACGATCTGGCCCCCAACTCTATCCTCAACATCTCGGCATTTATTATCGTGTGTGAGGCCTTCCTCCGCATCCCACCTCACTTCAGACTATGGCTGAAGACCTTCAATGTGAAGCCGAAGGTGGTGAGTGGTCATCAAGCAGAGTGCGGAGGCGCCATGGTGGGCAAGATGCCCAATGTCACTTGGCCTGAAGCCTCCTTCGTAGAGACTGTCAAAGGGTGGCAGTCGGGGTGGTTCTACATCACCGAGCCGCGCGTCACCAATTTGGCGGCAGCTCCCGCATTCCAATCCGGAGTCCCGATGCGGCTCACCTCCTGGCAAGAGAAGGGCCTGACCTGGGTCTCTTCGGACGAGCTGACAGCGCTCCAGACGCGCGTCCAGAGCATGATAAACAAGAGAATCAAGGTCGTCAACGTGATCCAGGTTATGCTCATTCACCAGATCCTTCCGTGCCAACGTCGGACTTGCTATTTATGGGAGTTCGATCCGGCCAAGCACCAGACGCTACTAGAGCTCTTTGGCATGATGCACGAAGATATCTGGAAGGTGCTCTTCAAGGCCAGTTATATGCCACCGCCCACGAACGAGGATCGTGGGCATGACTTAACTCACTCCGCTAATCCGATAAGCTCTTTCATGTTTTCAAGGTATGCCCTTTACTTGCACACCCGAGGAAGGCATCTAAGCCCCCCCATCAATTTTTTCAGGATTGGATAGAGATGGCGAAGGGGATTAACTGTCCGGCTCCGCTGCCCGAAGACCCAGAAGCCCCGCTTCTGGGGAAGATGCTGGTTTCGGCGCCTTATCAGGTGCCAGAGAAGAAGGCCAAGAAGAAGGCCAAGGGGACCAGAGGTGGTCTCCGTCGCAAGGGCGCTTTGGACGCGATGTACAAAGACGCCGAGACTCACTCCTCCGTCGCCGAAGACGACGAGGAAGAGGAGGAGGAAGAATAAGAAATCCATTCCCCCCTGTAGGGGGGGAGAAAGAAGAGGACGGCCTCCACGCATCTGGAGGCCGGGGCGTCCAAGAAGGGGAAAGCTTCCCTTCCGGATAGCTCCGTAGCGGCCACCGACAGCAGCTGGGAGTGGGATCCCAGGGAGAAGTCCCTGGCCAAATCGTAAGCGTTCGGACACATTTATATATCCGGCCTTTTTTACTTCATTGTTTTAATGTGCTAAATTATGTATTTGCAGTCCGGCTCGGTCCAACCTCGAGCCGTCCTTATCTTCAGAGGATTCGCTGGACCCGTCAGCGATGGACAGCGGGACCCTTCCATCGGCCTCCTCTCCCCGGGACCTGGATGGCGCCGAGGCATCGTCCCGAAGGATCCCCGGCCCGGGAGAGAATCCATAGGCCGTCAAGGAGGCTCCAGAGGGTGAAGCCTTGGCAGCCGGACACATGGGGGAGCAAACCCGGCCCCATGGACACTGACTACAGGGGCCATATCCAAATTGGCCCTCGGCTAAATATAGTCTCGGAGACCCAAGTGACTCCGGAATCAGGCGGGCCGCCTCTTTCGAAAGAGGGAGGTGAGCCTACTCCACCGATGACCTCTGTCCAACCAGAGGCGCCAGGCAGTTTGTTGGAAGCACTGCAAGGTGCTTCCATTGTTGACGAACACCGTACCCTTATGAGTACGGTGATTGAGAGGGTCCAGTCCGCAAAAAACGGACTGACCGAAGCCTGCGCTAGCCTTCTAACATGCTTTGAGGTAAGTAATGTAATTGTATAAAAATAATATCACAATATAGACAGTATCCCCTGACATTCTGTCCAGTGTTCGGAAAGAAAAGTCGAACAGAGGATCAAATAATTTTTGCAGGAGTCTAATTTAAAATGTCTATGTGAACAAGCAGGCGTCGCTGCTAGCTGCGTCCGCTCATACTCCGGAAGTCACCGGACCGAAGCAGAATCTGGAGCGGGCCGAGGACGAGCTCGGCCGCGTGAAGAAGCAGCTGGAGGACAGTCAAGGTATCCAGTAACATGTGTATGCATTTAGGAAGGACGAATGATTCGTGCTGACTAAAGTGCCATGAAATTTATAAGGGGGAACGACCAAAGTAGAGGCCCTCAAGAAGGCGTTGGTCAAGGCCGAGGACAAAGCGGCCAAGGAACGAGCCGCACCCGAAAAGCATGAGGCCCGGGTCAGTGAGGTCCAGCAAGAGCTCCAGGACGCTGTCAAGAAGTGCGTGTCCTTGGATCGCGACTTTAAGGAGCAAGAGTCCGAACTTGCCAAGGCCCGCCAGGGCACAAACGATGCCCGAGCTAAAGCCCAGGGCGCCCTCCAGGAAATCCAAGCGGCCAAGAAGATCATGGCGGGTAAGGCTTTTATCATGCAGAGCAGATATGTAAAGGAAAGATTCCTTTTACTGACCCGAATTTGGAGTTCTCCAGGAGCGTTTGCGGATCTGCCGCGGAGCGTGTCAGATGCTGCGGAATTCTACCGAGCCGAAGAGGGGAGCTCCACGGAGAAGCTGTTCTGATCGCAGTACCTTACACCAGAACATCCAATGCCCTTTAGCGATCAGCTGAAACAGCTGGTCGAGCTGCATAGGGCGGCCAAACTAGCCATGAAGGATTTAATAATCCGGCTATGGCCTGCCGAAGCCATTCCCAGCAGCTACTTCGGACTCGTGAAGAGGCTTATCAGTGCCTGCCCTCGGCTTGATGCCATCAAGCGGTCGGTCTGTATTGAAAGTGCGCGAATGGCCTTTGCCCGCGCCAAGATGCACTGAGCGAAGATGGACGCCACGAAGCTGATGACCGAGGGGCCGCCCGAGAGCAATGAGCACCGCAGACCTCAACTGTATTTTGACAGTGTCCTGGAGGGATCCCATCTTGTGGCGGAGCAATGTGCTAAGGATATCATATTCCCATGAATACACTCATGTTATCCTGTTCAGTACTATGAAAACATATCCGTTATGTAATATAATGTCTGTTATTTAAAAAATTTCCTCCTGTGCGGCCGTTTTGTTAAATCTGAGAGTTGGCTAGTCGTCGGCTTCTGCCCCCACGTAGGTAGTACGGGGTGTACGGGATAAATCTAAACACTCTTTATCCAAGGTTTTGGTCCTTTAAGGAGGTGTTTAGCGCAACGAACCAGGCAATCGGACTATGCGGCTTTATTACTCTCACTTAGCCATAAGTTTGACAAGAAAAATTTAGGCGCAGCCCCTGGTGTTCGGAAGTACGAACTTGGGGCGCTATACACGCCAGATCGGATAAAAACCGATTCATCGCATAATGCGGAAAAAATCGATAAAAAGTTGCAACCTCTCGAATAGCTGACCGGCTCTCGCCGCATCATGACAGTCAGTTTTCGGCTTTCTCTACTGAGCTGCTCATCCGGAATAACCGGGACACAATCGCACGAGTTCTCCTTTACTACCCTCGCCCATTTAGCGGAACGTAAGGTAGTAGGCACAGGAGCCGGGCAACCCAACTATTGACCAAAGACATGATTCGGAGCCGATGCATATAATGTTATAAGTTCGGGGTGCCGAACTGTACTGTAAAAGTGTTCGGACTTTATTGTCGGACAATTGATAAGAATATAAGGAAAATGAAAAAAAAATCAAGTAATAAGCTGACGCCGCAAACGGTGAGCCGCAAATTATTTTCTATTGTAATTTGATTAATGCGTCAAGGCGTATTTGTACAAGTAGTGCGATAAGCAAATAGGGCTATGTGACATGCCACGACCAAGGGCGAGCTGCGTGTAGGTTTTTAAAACATGTATAACGATCATTAGCAGAGACCACCTGGGATTCCCTTGTACGTCAAAGCTTCTTGCCTTTTTGGTGTATCCGTCCCTTGATAGGTCCGATGATCAGGTTATCCGAAAAAGTCTCGGCAAGAGAAAAAGCTGAAAGAAAAAAAAATGGTGAAGGTACACCCTACTTCCTGCTTGATTGATTTTGGGTAAACAAATGACAATGTAACGACGACTACAAGCATTGCAATGAGCCGAAGGCATGCAACCATCATTGCCAGAAGGTACAAAAGTCGTCGTGCTTAGACCCGATAGGACAGGTGCACCAGAACAATTGAATATAAACGTAGATCTACCCGTAGACACAAATATAGACGAATTGAGAATGGATCCGCGCAGAACGGACCTATGTGCTTGTGCACAAAGCGTGGATCGACCTGTAGACACACGAACACGAATCGACCTGTAGACACACGAACCATAGTTATCTGGTCCAAAGGATGAAATACCATTTTTTTTTCAAATTTACATCCACTCCTTCAATATTTCAATTTGTAGAAGACTTCTTTTCACTTGGCTTATATCTCATATAAATGAGATTTACTTCCGTACACCCCTTCCTAAAAATGTCTCAGGGATCCTAGAGTCCAGTATCTTATACATCGTTCCTAAACTCAAACAGAGGTAGCCATTTGAACAACATTTCATGGGCATGTTTTATTGGGACCTAAGTACACCGTCCTAAAAATGCCTCAAAGGTCCTAGGTACCAAGGACCCACGTATCTGGTGCAACCGTGGTTATTGTGCTACCGGTGCAGCAATGTCAAAAACTCGGGCAAAAACTTTCCAAAATTCTGAAAATAAATGAGTACATGGACACAATATATGTCTATCAGGTCAGAGAATTTTAGATAAAAATTCAACTCACACCCGGAGAAACAAAAAAGATAAATTGCGGCATGAATGCAGTTAATTTAAACTGGGCGATGCATTGGGTCCGTTTGCACAACCAAAGCTGGATTTGTTGTTTTTGTTTCTCTTGTTGTGATTTGAATTTAGGACTGAAATTTGTAGCATGTTAGATGTATGCTATCTCTTTACACTCAATTATTTTTTATTTTTTTAGAAAGTTTTTTATGGTCGATATGCGCTGGAGCACAAAAACTCCTAGGTACGTTAACATTCGGCTATGGCGATATTGATGTCCAGGACAACAATTTTCGAGACAGAAGTGACCCACGTCTTCATTAAGGAGGGAGGCAATACAAAACGGACAAAACAAATGAAAATATGGTGCTAAACAGGAGCAACTCAGTTGTACAAAGACTATGGCTAAAGTATCTTCGGTCTTGATGGCGGCGGCGCATAGTGTCATCACCCTCTTGGGGTCATCGCCGTGGAGCCGTGTGATGATCAAACGACACCACACTATGTAGCATGCTAAGATGTGCGAAAGCAAAGGTTGTCCACATTACTAGTAAATATTTTCCGCTTCACTCGATTGTGGAGGCAAACTCCAACCATACGATGGACTGCAAGTCTCCTCGTACCTATGAACTGTTAGGTTAAGATCGATTTTAATGTGCTGGCCGATACAATTGTTGATAGCACATTACTAGTAAATATTTTCCACTTCACTCGATCGTGGAGGTAAACCCCAACCACGGACTGCAAGTCACCTCGTACCGATGAACTGCTAGGTTTAGATCGATTTTAACGTGTTAGCCGATACAATTGTTGATAGCACATTACTAGTAAATATTTTCCACTTCACTCAATCGTGGAGGTAAACCCTGTAAAGTATTTTGGGAAGCGTAGAACCCTTCGTCTGGGCCGCACTGTATTATATCAAGATGATGTCGTGGCTTAGAAGGCATAAAACGATCGAGAGAAGAGGAGATTGACCGTGACTTGTTACAGGAGTGATATAACAGAAGAAGGGATAGAAAGAAGATACAATTCAAACTATTTTCCTGTCCCTATACAACTTGTCTAACACTCCCCCTCAATCTAAGCCTTAATAAACTTTGCCAAGGTTGAGATTGTACTTAAACTCATCCAACCTCCTCATAGTGAGAGGTTTTGTGAAGCCATCGGCGAGTTTATCTCCAGTAGGTATAAAACGAATATCAAGCAGCTTTCGAGGCACTCGTTCCCTTAAAAACGAAAATCAACTTCAATGTGCTTCGTACGTGCATGAAAAACAGGATTGGCTGAGAGATAGGTCGCACCAATATTATCACACCATAGTCTTGCAACTTGTGGAGCTTTAATTTTAAGCTCATGAAGCAATGTCTGTATCCACTTTACTTCAGCTGTGGCATTTTCCAATGCTTTATATTCAGCCTGAGTGCTCGATCTTGAGACTGTAGCCTGTTTTCTTGCACTCCATGACACAAGATTTGTTCCCAGAAACACAACAAAACCACATGTAGATCTTATATCATCAGCACATCCTGCCCAGTCTGCATCAGAGTATGGAGTAACAAGCAAAGAGGAGGACTTGATAATTTGAAGTCCAAGTCCTTCAGAAAACTTGAGATACCACAAAATCCTTTTGACTGCAGTCCAATGAGTAGTGATAGGTGCATGTAAATATTGACCTATGATGACCCACAAGTATAGGGGATCTATCGTAGTCCTTTCGATAAGTAAGAGTGTCGAACCCAACGAGGAGCAGAAGTAAATGATAAGCGGTTTTCAGCAAGGTATGCTCTGCAAGTACTGAAATAAGTGGTAACAGATAGTTTTTGTGATAAGATAAATGGTAACAAGCAACAAGTAGCAAAAGTAAATAAAGTGCAGCAAGGTGGCCCAATCCTTTTTGTAGCAAAGGACAAGCCTGGACAACTCTTATAACTAGATAATACCCCGCGCGTTGGTGCGGGACTTGTAGATTGAATAAAAATGTGTACATAGTGAATGAATGGGAAAGCATGTTTGGACATTTGAGCCATTCGGTAATCAGGGGCTGGTACTAAAGGTCTAGAGAAACCAAATTAGTTGAAAAAAGCATGTTCCTACTCGAGAAACAATGACATAAATTTTATATGCAGAAGAGAAATTATCTATAAAAACTATAAACGTTCTAGGACTAAAGAGGCTAATGGCTATGAAAATGAATATAACAATATTTCTAGCCTCAAGCATGGAACTGATAGAACAACAAATGCACAAACTTAAGAAAAAGCAGTTAAGTACGAAAGGACCAAATAAAGGCACATAAACTTAATCTTGTAAGGTAAGGTGAGATGAGTCAGATGACTCATCGTATATTCGTATGGGGCACAGAGATGGAACCCAACCATTTCTTAATTGGAAAAAACATAGGCAAGAAATGAGATATTCTGTTTGACAGTGTAACCTCATCTTAATTCTGGCACCTCCTCTCTGGTCGTGTGTCACGCCTCCGGCTATGTCGGCGGACATCGAGTTGCCTGGTCTTGCCAACCCAGATGATTGTGCAGGATCCAGCTATGAGGAGAGCTGCGATTCAGGATGAGCGAGCTTGCTGAGCTGGCTTGTGGCCCCCGGGACCACCTGTAAGTGTGTGTGTGGGAGAAATGTATAAGAGTGGCTGAGTCCGTGCAAGTGAGCAGGCGTTGATTAGTCTCTGAACTCTCTCTCTCTCTCTCTCTCTCTCATTCTCGGAACCTCACCCCTTCACCTTCCTCCTCCCTCAGTATCTCCAATTCCCCGTCCCAAACTATCATGTATCCTGGTGATGTTGAAATAGATGATTTGGGACATTACATCATGGGGAGCAGTCGAGTTATCCATGTAGGTGAAATTAAATTACTCTACTTACCTGAGGTAAGCAGAGCGCGAGAAGAAGAGAGCAGAGCACCTATTCTTCCTCCTCTGCAAGCCACACCGGCTGGCTTATCGGGCAACACGCCAGAGCAAGGGAAGGATGGGCTCTCCTTGGTGGAGCTGAGGCGATGGCGTGGGGTGGGTGTGGAGGGCAGTCCCGGCCGGGCGAATCAGATGCGGAAGGTCCGACGAAGGCGTTGTAGCAGCTGATGGCGCCAGTGGCGCTGAGCAGGACGGGCACTGCGTCAGCCGGGTACACTTGGAACACGCACGAGCGACAGTGCCTGTAGACAATGCTGGCGACGGAGGCGGCCGCAGACCAGATGCAGCAGGTCCGGCAGGAAGCGGCGCACCCGCTCCTGCTCTTCCTCCATGTCAATCATCTCACAGCTGATCTCCAATCCTACAACAGAGCGATGGACTGATGATGATAAGCCAAGTGCAGCAATTGATTGGATCGAGATTTTTTCATGGGTACGTCGCATCCGGGCGTGGAGGGTGTCGTCGCGGTCGTAAAAGGGAGCTTGAGGCGGGTGGCCGGAGGTGGAGAAGAAGCCGATGCAAGGTACCAGGAAGGCGCTGATGTTGCCGGCGACCCGCCGGGGGTGCGTGGTAGCGCAGCCCAGGCGAAGCCGAACCGGGGCAACAACGAAGCGCCGCCGGTGCCGCCGATGCGCTGCGTGCGTGCAGCAGTGCCGGGCAGGCGTGGCGTGATGGTGAGACATCGCGTGATGAGGTAGTGCGCACGGGAACTCGATTCCGGTGGTGACAGGTCAATTAAGAATGAGGGTAAGACGGTGCCTCTGTGCTTTTCGACTACCTAGTCAGTTATAGAAGGAATCTCTCCCCTTTGTAGTGAATTTGTCCATAATGCTTCATAGTGGATTACAATTAAGAGGAGCTCACACCTCGCAGGAGGAGATTATAGTTGAGGAAAAGGCTGGAGAAGGAAGAGTCGCTTTGGTGGGAAGAGGAGAGAACAGACATTACAGATTCAGAGATTGGCTGGTGCTCGGTTGGTTCTGGACACTGGTAATGGAAGGAGAAATCGTTTTTACTTGTGGATCTATTTGATGATGTGGACATCTTGCAACGACGTGGCACATCGCTAATGTGGACAGTGTGCATGGCGAGAGAATAGGGAGTAGTGGGGAGCAACTTCTTAAGAATGGTAGATAGGAAAAGCGCTCCCGAGGACACATGGGAATATCGTCAAGCTAGTTTTCATCACGCTCATATGATTCGCGTTCGGTACTTTGATAATTTGATATGTGGGTGGACCGGTGCTTGGGTGCTGTTCTTACTTGAACAAGCATCCCACTTATGATTAACCTCTATTGCAAGCATCCGCAACTACAACAGAAGTATTAAGGTAAACCTAACCATAGCATGAAACATATGGATCCAAATCAGCCCCTTACGAAGCAACGCATAAACTAGGGTTTAAGCTTCTGTCACTCTAGCAACTCATCATCTACTTATTACTTCCCAATGCCTTCCTCTAGGCCCAAATAATGGTGAAGTGTTATGTAGTCGACGTTCACATAACACCACTAGAGGTTAGACAACATACATCTTATCAAAATATCAAACGAATACCAAATTCACATGACTACTAATAGTAAGACTTCTCCCTTGTCCTCAGGAACAAACGTAACTACTCACAAAGCATATTCATGTTCACAATCAGAGGTGTAATATTGTGCATAAAGGATCTGAACATATGATCTTTCACCAAATAAACCAAATAGCATCGACTACAAAGAGTAATCAACACTACTAGCAACCTACTAGCACCAATTCCGGAGTTGGAGAAAAGAATTGGATACAAGAGATGAACTAGGGTTTGGAGATGAGATGGTGCTGGTGAAGATGTTGACGGAGATTGCCCTCTCCCGATGAGGGGAGCGTTGGTGATGACCATGGTGATGATTTCCCCCTCCGGGAGGGAAGTGTCCCCGGCAGAACAGCTCTGCCGGAGCCCTAGATTGGTTCCGCCAAGGTTCCGCCTCGTGGCGGGGGAGTCTTGTCCCGAAAGGTTCTCTGCTATTTTTTTCTCATCGAAAGACTTCATATGGGAGAAGGTAGACGTCAGAGAGCCACCAGGGGGCCCACGAGGTAGGGGGCCGCGCCCAGGGGGGGCCACCCTCGTGAGTAGGGTGTGGGCCCCCTGGCATTGATCTTTGGCGACGATTTTTCTTTATTTATTTTAAGGTGTTCCGTGAAGTTTCAGGACTTTTAGAGTTGCACAGAATAGTCCTTCAATATTTGCTCCTTTTCCAGCCCAGAATTCCAGCTGCCGGCATTCTCCCTCTTCATGTAAACCTTGTAAAATAAGAGAGAATAGCCATAAGTATTGTGACATAACGTGAAATAACAGCCCATAATGCAATAAATATCGACATAAAAGCATGATGCAAAATGGACGTATCAACTCCCCCAAGCTTAGACCTCGCTTGTCCTCAAGCGAAAAGCCGATAACAATAAATATGTCCTCATGTTTAGAGGTAGAGGCGTCGATAAAAATAAAATACGGACATGAAGGCATCATGATTATTTCATAACAGCAACATATATAGATTTTGTCATATGATTACTTATGTTCAAGTGATTATCTTTTCACAAAGCCAAAATATGAATCAGAAACCTTATTGGTCACCAACAATTATAATCTCAGTCATTGAAGCAATTGCAATTTATCATAACATCGGAAAGAGTCTATGTCAGAGCTTAAAAGCAAGTCCACATACTCAACTATCACTTAGTCCTTCATAATTGCTAACACTCACGCGATACTTGTGGTTACGGAGTTTTAATCGGACATAGAGAAAGATAGGGGCTTATAATTTGCCCCACAACTTTTTACCTCAAGGGTAATGTCAACAATAATAATGACCAAAGCTATATTTGCCAACTCCCAACAACTTTAAATCATCATACTCTTTCTATGTGAAGTCATTACTTTCAATAAGATCAATATGAACTCTTGATTCTTTTTACTCTTTTTCTTCTAATCACCCAAGATCATGGCAAAATACTCAAGCCCTTGACTCAACACTAATCTTTATTATATAGCTCATGGACTCGATTACAAAGAAGGACCATAAAGCAAAACTCAAAACTAGATCATGCCATAACTTTATTCTACTAAATCAAGATAATACTAATAGGATCGAACTAAGAAAAATGGTAAAGATAGGAGTTGTGATGGTGATACGATACCAGGGCACCTCCCCCAAGCTTGGCAGTTGCCAAGGGGAGTGCCCATACCCATGTGATTATGTCCTCGGAGGTGATGGAGGTGTTGCATTTTTCTTCTCCAGCTTGCGTCTGAGGCTAAAATTTTCCTCCCTTAGATCCTCATTCTCGAGCTCAAGTTTCATTATCTTTTTGAATAGTGCTGCCTTGCTGTCCTGCAAAAAACGAGGTGGGGTAGATTGGACCTTAGGGAGGCTTGACTTCTTGAACTCCACATGCATATCACCAGGTTGAGGTAGGGGATAGTCCTCTTCGTCGGAACTCGTTTCCTCCTTCCTCTTTGGATCATAGTCTTCTTCTTCCTCCGTGGTCCAGCCATAATGCTCTGCATCCCCATATACTTTTGGATTTGTAATATAATCAGCCATGTAGCTCTCTCCCTCCGAATCTTGGGAAGACATCTTGCCCTAATCTGCAGCAGCAACAGCTCGAAACGAAAACAAAGGATATTTGCGTGATGCGAGAGTCAAAACCTTCGGGAGTATATATAATGAATTTTCATCGACCAAAATATGTATCGTGCAAGGAAACGGAGTCCGGAGGGCACACGAGGTGCTCACGAGGTAGGGGGAGCGCCCAGGGGGGTAGGCGCGCCCTCCACCCTCATGGAGGCCTCGTGTCCTCCCCGGACTGCTACTTATTTTTCTATTTTTCTAAATATTCCAAAACGAAGAAATATTGCCTTAAAAATTGTTTTGGAGTCGGTTTACTTACCGTACCACATACCTATTCCTTTTTGGAGTCTGGAACGTTCTGGAAAGTGTCCCTTATGTATTCCTCCGGGGTTACGGTTTCAATAACATTAGTTTCAACATTTATAGGATTACCTGAGATATAGTGTTTGATTCTTTGACCGTTCACCACCTTCGGATTTGTGCCTACAAAGTTGTTGATTTATATGGCACCGGAATGATAGACCTCCTCGATAACGTAAGGACCTTCCCATTTGGAGAGAAGTTTCCTGCAAAAAATCTTAAACGAGAGTTGTATAGCAATACATAATCACCTACATTAAACTCACGCTTTTGTATCCTTTTGTCATGCCACCTTTTAACTTTTTCTTTAAACAGCTTGGCATTTTCATAAGCTTGGGTTCTCCATTCATCAAGTGAGCTAATATCAAATAACCTCTTCTCACCGGCAAGTTTGAAATCATAGTTGAGCTCCTTAATAGCCCAATATGCCTTATGTTCTAGTTCAAGAGGTAAATGACAAGCTTTTACATAAACTATTTTATACGGAGACATACCCATAGGATTTTTGTATGCGGTTCTATAGGAGCATAATGCATCATTCAGTTTTTTGGACCAATTCTTTCTAGACCTATTGACAGTCTTTTGCAAAATTAATTTGAGCTCTCTATTGCTCAATTCTACCTGACCACTAGACTGCGGGTGATATGGAGATGCAATTCTATGATTAACGTCATATTTAGCAAGCATCTTACGGAAAGCACCATGAATAAAGTGTGAACCACCATCAGTCATTAAGTATCTAGGGACTCCAAACCTCGGAAAAATAACTTCCTTAAGCATTTTAATAGAAGTGTTATGATCAGCACTATTAGTTGGAATAGCTTCTACCCACTTAGTAACGTAATCAACAGCAACTAAAATATGAGTGTAACCATTAGAGGCAGGAAAAGGTCCCATATAATCAAAGCCCCAAACATCAAATGGCTCAATAACAAGTGAATAATTCATAGGCATTTCTTGATGTCTACTAATATTACCAATTCTTTGACATTCATCGCAAGATAAAACAAACTTACGGGCATCCTTGAAGAGAGTAGGCCAATAAAAACCGGATTGCATACCTTATGTGCAGTTCTATCTCCAGCGTGGTGTCCTCCATAAGCCTCGGAGTAACACTTGCGTAGGATCTGTTCCTGTTCATGCTCAGGAACACAACGTCTAATAACACCATCTACTCCTTCTTTATAAAGATGTGGGTCATCCCAAAAGTAATGTCGCAAGTCATAGAAAAACTTTTTCTTTTGTTGGTATGTGAAGCTAGGCGGTATAAATTTAGCAACAATATAATTAGCATAATCAGCATACTAAGGAGTGCTACGAGAAGTACTTATGACATTTAATTGCTCATCAGGAAAGCTATCATCAATAGGTAGTGGGTCATCAAGAACGTTCTCTAGCCTAGAAAAGTTGTGTGCAACAGGGTTCTCAGCTCCTTTTCTATCAACAATATGTAAATCAAATTCTTGAAGCAAGAGAACCCATCTAATGAGTCTAGGTTTTGCATCTTTCTTTTCCATAAGATATTTAATAGCAGCATGATCTGTGTGAATAGTTACTTTAGAATCAACAATATAGGGTCTGAATTTACCACAAGCAAATACAACCGCTAAAAGTTCCTTTTTGGTAGTAGCATAATTTCTTTGAGCATTGTCTAGAGTCTTACTAGCATAATGGATAACATTCAATTTCTTATCAACTCTTTGCCCTAGAACAGCACCTACAGCATAATCACTAGCATCACACATAATTTCAAAGGGTAAATTCCAATCAGGTGGCTGAACAACAGGTGCACAGACTAATGCTTTCTTAAGTATTTCAAATTCTTCGACACAATCATCATCAAAGACAAATGGTACATCTTTTTGTAATTAATTAGTCAGAGGCCGAGAGATTTTTGAGAAGTCCTTGATGAACCTCCTATAAAATCCGGCGTGACCAAGGAAACTTCTTATACCTTTGATGTCCTTGGGACATGGCATCTTTTCAATAGCATCAACCTTGGCTTTATCAACTTCAATACCTCTTTCAGAAACTTTGTGCCCCAAGACAATACCTTCATTAACCATAAAGTGGCACTTTTCCCAATTCAGGACAAGATTAGTTTCTTCACATCTCTGCAAAACTCGAGCAAGATTGCTCAAGAAATCATCAAAAGAGGAACCATAGACGGAAAAGTCGTCCATGAAAACCTCACAAATTTTCTCACAAAAGTCAGAGAATATAGCCATCATGCATCTTTGAAAGGTAGCAGGTGCGTTACATAAACCAAAAGGCATACGTCTATAAGCAAAAGTACCAAAAGGGCATTTAAAAGTAGTCTTTGATTAGTCTTTAGCCGACACAGGTATTTGAGAAAAACCAAAGTAACCATCTAGAAAGCAATAATATGTATGTTTGCATAATCTTTCTAGCATTTGATCAATAAAAGGTAAGGGGTAATGATCTTTCTTAGTAGCCTTATTTAATGTGCGAAAATAAATTACCATCCTATAACCTGTGATAATTCTTTGCGGAATCAATTCATCTTTATCATTAGGGACAACAGTAATACCTCCCTTCTTGGGGACACAATGGACAGGACTTACCCACTAACTATCAGCAGCGGGATAAATTATACCTGCCTCCAGAAGCTTGAGTATTTCTTTTCTTACCACTTCTTTCATTTCAGGATTCAAACGTCGTTGAGGATCACAAACTGGTTTGGCATCAGCTTCCAAATTTATTTTGTGTTGACATAGAGTGGGACTGATGCCCTTAAGATCATCCAGAGTATATCCAATAGCGGCACGATGCTTCTTCAGAGTTTTCAATAATCTTTCTTCTTCATGCTCTGAAAGGTTAGCGCTAATAATAACAGGATATATTTTATTTTCATCAAGATAAGCATATTTAAGATTATCAGGCAACGGTTTAAACTCAAACACGGGATCACCCTTGGGTGGAGGAGGATCCCCTAGGATTTCAACAGGCAAATTGTGTTGTAGAATAGGTTCCTATTTAAAGAATACTTCATCTATTTCCTTTCTTTCATTCATGAACATATCATTTTCATGGTCTAGCAAATAGTGTTCTAAAGGATCACTAGGAGGTACAACTATAGAAGCAAGACCAATAATTTCATCCTTACTAGGGAATTCTTCCTCACGATCTTGTTTACTAAATTTAGAGAAATTAAACTCATGAACCATATCATCCAAGCCAACAGTAACAACATTCTTTTTGCAATCTATCGTAGCATTAATAGTACGCAAGAAGGGTCTACCAAATATAATGGGACAAAAGCTATCTTGTGGAGAACCAAGAACAAGAAAATCAGCGGGATATTTGGTTTTCCCACACAAGACTTCAACATCTCTAACAATTCCCATTGGAGATATAGTATCTCTATTGGCAAGTTTAATTGTAACATTAATATCTTCTAACTCAGCAGGTGCAATATCATGCATAATTTCTTTGTATAAGTCAATGGGTATAACACTAGCACTAGCACTAGCACCCATATCACACAAGCCATGATAACAATGATCTCCTATTTTAACATAAATAACAGGCACGCCTACCACAGGTCTATGTTTATCTCTATCACAGGGTTTAGCAATTCTAGCAGTTTCACCAGTGAATTGAATAACATGCCCATCAATATTATCAGACAAGAGATCTTTAACAATAGCAATATTGGGTTCCACTTTGACTTGCTCAGGAGGTGTATAAGTCCTAGTATTGCTTTTACGAACAACAGTTGAAGCTTTAGCATGATCCTTCATTCTAACAGGGAAAGGAGGTTTCTCAACATAAGAAGTAGGAACAATAGGATCATTATAAGTGACAATCTTTTCTTCAACTTTAATAGGTGCAGCTACTTTTACTTCTATGGGAGGATGATATTTAAACCACTTCTCCTTGGGGAGATCAACATAAGTAGCAAAAGATTCACATAAAGAAGCTACTATCTTAGAGTCAAGTCCATATTTAGTGCCAAACTTACGGAAAACATCGGTATCCATAAAAGATTTAACACAATCAAACTTAGGTGTCATACCTGACTCCTTACCTTCGTCGAGGTCCCAATCTTCAGAGTTGCATTTAATTCTATCCAATAAATTCCATCCAAATTCAATAGACTTCATCATAAAAGAGCCAACACAAGAAGTATCGAGCATGTTGCGATTATTTTCAAAAAGCCGAGCATAAAAATTCTGGAGAATTGTCAATTTTGAGAGCTCATGATTGGGGCATGAGTGTAACATTGATTTAAACCTCCCCAAGCTTGAGCGATGCTTTCTCCTTCGCGAGGCCAAAAATTATATATATAATTGCGATCACGATGAACAAGATGCATATGGTAATACTTTTGATGAAATTCCAATTCCAATCTTTTATAGTTCCATGATCTCGTATCATCACATAGCCTATACCATGTCAATGCGTCTCCCTCCAAATATAAAGGGAAAGCCTTTGTCGGTGTCAAAATCGGCGGATCTTGGGTAGGGGGTCCCGAACTGTGCGTCTAGGCGGATGGTAACAGGAAACGAGGGACACGATGTTTTACCCAGGTTCGGACCCTCTTGATGGAGGTAAAACCCTACGTCCTGCTTGATTAATATTGATGATATGGGTAGTACAAGAGTGGATCTACCACAAGATCAAGGAGGCTAAACCCTAGAAGCTAGCCTATGGTATGATTGTTGTAGTGGAGGTTATATCCTACGGACTAAAGCCCTCCGATTTATATAGACACCGGAGAGGGCTAGGGTTACACAGAGTCGGTTACAATGGTAGGAGATCTACATATCCGTATCGCCAAGCTTGCCTTCCATGCCAAGGAAAGTCCCATCCGGACACGGGACAGAGTCTTCAATCTTGTATCTTTGTAGTCTTGGAGTCCGGCGGATGATGATAGTCCGGCTGTCCGGACACCCCCTAGTCCAGGACTCCCTCAGTAGCCCCTGAACCCGGCTTCAATGACGATGAGTCCGGCGCGCATAATGTTCGGCATTGCAAGGCGGGTTCCTCCTCCAAATAATCCAAAGAAGATTGCGAACACCAGGATAGTGTCCGGCTCTGCAAAATAAATTCCACATTCCACCGTAGAGAGAATAAAATGTACACAAGTTCAATCTGCTGACGTATTTTGCGGCATGACGTCACACCACTACCAAGCCTTTACTTGAATCATTTTTTATTATACCGCCTCAGCACGTTTAGCGAAGCGGTTTCCTTGGCACGTCTTGTCGAAGCAGAGATCGTGTTCCCCTTATTCCGGGATTCTCATCAATACGGATGTGGGTAACCCAACCGCGCCATTGATGGTGGCCCTTGGGAGATAAGCGAGTTTCACCAGGCTAGTGGGGGACGAATAGTCTTCGCCCGCCTATTTATAAGGGATAAGGATTCACCTTTTCACCTACGCCTTCTTCCTCCTTTGCTTATCCATCTCCGCGCACTCGAGCTCCAACGCCCAAGTTCGCGCATCTCGTCTCGACCTACTTCGACCATGTCTGGAGCGGGAGGCAAATGGCTGGCCTCCACCGTTAAGGAGGAGCATATCACAAGGCTGCGCAGCGCCGGGTACCTTTCCGGCGACGTCGCGCACCGGCTTCCCAACGAGGGGCAACTCATCCCCACCCCCGGGCCCCATGAGAGGGTCGTTTTCCTTCCCCACTTCCTCCGCGGACTGGGCTTTCCACTTCACCCCTTTGTCCGGGGGCTCATGTTCTACTACGGCCTGGATTTCCATGATCTGGCGCCGAACTTCATCCTCAACATCTCGGCGTTTATCGTCGTGTGCGAGGCCTTCCTCTGCATCCAGCCCCACTTCGGCTTATGGCTCAAGACCTTCAACGTCAAGCCGAAGGTGGTGAAGGGCACTCAAGCGGAGTGCGGAGGTGCCATGTTGGGAAAGATGCCCAACGTCCTTTGGTTCGAAGGAGCCTTTGTGGAATCCATCAAGGGGTGGCAGTCGGGGTGGTTCTATATCACCGAGCCGCGCGACCCTATGTGGGCGGCGGCCCCCGAGTTCAGATCTGGAATCCCTACACAACTCACCTCCTGGAAAGAGAAGGGCTTGCTGTGGGGTAATTCGAAGGAGCTGACGGGACTCCAAGCCTGTATCCAGAAGCTGGTGAACAAGAAGCTCAGGCTGGTTAACATGGTCCAGGTCATGCTCGTTCGCCGGATTCTCCCATGCCAAGAACGGGCATTCAATCTGTGGGAGTTCAATCCGGAACAGCACCAGGCATTGAGCGAGCTCTTCGACACGACGTACGAAGGCGCCTGGAGGGTGCTGTTTAAGGGCGCCGAAGCCCCCGCATCCGCGACGGAAGATCGCGGATTTCACTCACAGCGTCCAGCTGACGAGGTAAGTGATTCTACCCCTTTACGGGACACTTGTTGTTAATAGTTCGACCCTAAGCGGGTTTTAATCTCCCTTTTCCTTTGACAGGAGTGGATGAAGAAGGCCGAGCAGCTCATCTGCCCGGCTCCCATGCCAAAAGACCCAATGGACGCCCGTCTAGCGGGGTTGCTGGTTCCGGCACCGCACGTGTTGCCGGAGAAGAAGGCCAAGAAGGTGGCCACTGGAACTCGAAAGAGTTCCCGTTTTCAGGTGTCCGACGACTTTGAGGCGGACTCCTCCCCCAAAGATGAGGAGGAGGAAGAAGACTCTCTCCCAGAGGGGGGAGAGAGGAAGAGGAAGGCTTCCCCAACAGGGGAGGCCGAAGGGTCCAAGAGGGGAAGAACTATTCCCCCGGACAGCTCCGCCAACACTAACATTGGCGGTGAAGAGTGGCCCTCAAGGCCCAGGCCTCAGGCGAGATCGTAAGTATCTGGATCCCTGAATGATGTGCAATTTCTTTTGTGTCACATAGTATCCTTCTAATGCCGCATACTATCTGCAGTCCGGCCGATGATGATCTCCTCGCTTCATCGAGCGGATCGTTGGCTCCGTCGGATGTGGATTCCATCCCGAATGCCTCCACCCCTCGCGCCGATGAGGACGCCAAGGTGGGATCCCGGAAGGGGACCCATCAGGAGGAGGCTCCGGAGGCGCCGCAAGGCAGCCTTCCGGACTTTGCGCCGGACTCTACGCCGGAACCTGCAGTGATTCCAGAGTCTGGCAGGTGACCCCTTCGTAAGAAGGGCAAGACCGTGACACCGGCGGCCTCCGTCCAACCGGAGGCGCCGGACAACTTGCTGGAGGCGCTCAAAGGCGCTTCCATCGAGGAAGAACACCGCACTATCATGAGTGCGGTGATCCAGAAGGTTCAGCTCGCCAAGAGCGGACTGACCGAAGCCTGCAGCAGCCTTCTAACAGGCTTTGAGGTAAGAAGTTAAAATTATGTAATGTAATACCGCATAGACAGTAGCCCCTGATGCTCGGTTCGGTGTTCGGAAAGAAAAGCCGGACTGAGGACCTAAAAAGATATCCGCAGGGTTGCTAAAAAGTATGTCAATATGGGTTTGCAGGCTGCGCTGCTGACCTCTGCCGCACTGACTGCAGAGTTCGGTCCGTTGAAGCAGGATCTCGAGCGGTCCGAGCAAGAGCTCGGTCGTGCCAAGAGGCAGCTCGAGGACAAAGAAGGTGAGTAACACCACTTTGAAAAGTTACTTTACAGAAAAGGATTTAGGTTGCAATAAGAAAATAACAAGGATAACATGGGTACTGCAGGGGCCACAAACGAGGTGGTAGCCCTGAAGGAGGCTGTGTCCGCGGCAGAGCGAGAAAAGCAGGAGGCACGGGTGGCGGAGGTGCGGCAAGAGCTCCATGCTCTCATGGAGAAGCATGAGAGTTTGGAGCGCGACACAAAGGCTCGAGAGTCCGAGCTCGCCTCGGCTCTCGAAAGTGCCAAGTCCGCCAAGGCTGAGGCCCGTAAGGCCCTTCAGGAAATTGAGGATATGAAGAAAATAGCGGCGGGTAAGGCATTTTTCATGCAAAGCAAGCATGTTAATGTAAACTACCTGACACTTACCCGAATTCGGAGCTCTCCAGGGGCGTTTGCAGATCTGCCCCGCAGTGTATCCGACGCTGCCGCATTCTACCGTGGCGAGGAGGGGAGCTCGACGGAGAAGGTCTTCTGGTCTCAGTATGCTGAGGCCGGCCATCCGGTGCCCCCTAGCGACCAGCTGAAGCAGCTGGTCGAACTCCACAAGGTAGCTGAGGAGGCCATGAAGGGCCTTATAGTCCGGCTGTGGCCTGGACAGGCCATGCCTGGGAGCTACTTCGGCCTCGTGCGGCGGCTGGTGGATGCGTGCCCCTGGGTGGATGTCATCAAGCGCTCCGCCTGTATTGAAGGTGCTCGTCGGGCCCTTGCCCGCGCAAAGGTGCACTGGGGCAGGCTGGATGCGGTGAGGCTTCTTACTGACCTGCCGCCAGCGGGCAAGGAATATCGTATGCCCGAAATGTACTATAAGACAGTCCTGAAGGGTGCCCGCAATATTGCGGATGAGTGCCCCAGAGATGTAATTATTGAGTGAACTCGTTATGTATTATCCTGTGCGCTGAAAACTTTGTTCATATGCGCTACGCAACGCTTGTTTAATTTAAAATATTACCTTCTGTGCGGCCGTTTATAAAATCTGAGAGATGGCAAGTCGTTGGCTTCAGCCCCCAAGCCACGAGTGCTGGGTGTTCGGGATAAACTTGAGCACTCTTGTTCCCATTTTTGGGTCCATCTAGGGAGGCGCTCAACACAACGAACAAGGCGATCGGACTTATAATGCTTGAACACTCTCACTTAGCCATAGAATTCTATAATTTTAAATTTCGGTGAAGCCCCTAGTATTCGGAAGACCGAACTCGGGGCACTATCCACGCCTTCATCGGACATTATCCGGTACTTCGCTCGAAGCGGCATAGGTCTTTAGGGACCCGAAAATACCTCTCGAACAGCGACCAGTCTCTCGCCTTGTCATGCCAGTCAGTTTTAGCTTTCTCCACTGAGGCGCTCGCCCAGCTCAACCGGGTCGCAATCGCAGTGGTTCTCCCAGTGCCACCTTAGCCGACAGAACGGAACGTAAGGCACCAAAACGTGGGAGCCGGGAAAACCCAACTATTGACCCAAGACATGATTCGGAGCCGATTCATATAATGCTATAAGTTCGGGGTGCCGCACTTGTGAGAGTGTTTGGACTTATCACACCATAATGCGGGGAACATAAGCCCCTGGTGTATTCGGCCGTACCAAAATATACGGGTGCAAGATGTCATTAATGAACATATGTATAAAGTAATGCAATAATAGGCAAAAAATGCTGCATTATTTATTCAAGGAATTCTGCTATAAGTGCGGAAGGATACAAATAGTGCGGTAAGCAAGGGATTGGACTAAATAAGCATGTCCCCCTCCAGGGGTGGGCTGCGGACTGGTGTATATAATCGAATTTAATGCTCGTAATGGAGACCACCTGAGTGTTAACCGCAGCCTTCTTTCTTCCCTGGCCGTTGCATCGTGAGTTCGGCGGGTCCACCGTCGGACAGGGCTTCTGGTAAATGGAGTCCTATATATAAGAAGAAAAATAAAAAGAGCGACACACTTGGGAGCCCCTGGTGTGGTCGAGCCGCACTCTGGGTCTGTTGTGGTCGTGCCCCTCCCCTTAAGCCCATGGTATCTCCAGAGCGTAATGATGTACGCGGAGGGTTGGTCTTGCAATTATGCAAGGGTTGGGGTTGGGGCCGTATTGCTACGCGTGCTCGGATCGTGCCAGGTGGTCTTGGTTGATTTTGCTTCGGGCGCGTTTGGTCGTGTCCGGCCGTTGACTCGAAAATTGCCTTAAAAGGCTGCTCTGTACTTCTGCCGCGAGAGCCGCTGTGTGTTCCTCCATTTGGAGGGAGCGTTCCGTATTTCCGCTGACCGTGATGACTCCACGAGGGCCTGGCATCTTGAGCTTGAGGTATGCGTAATGCGGCACCGCGTTGAACTTTGTGAACGCGGTTCGTCCGAGCAGGGCGTGATAGCCACTGCGGAATGGGCCTTGTCGAAGATTAACTCCTCGCTCCGGAAATTGTCCGGGGATCCGAAGACCACTTCCAGTGTGACTGAGCCTGTACAATTCGCCTCAACACCTGGTATGACGCCTTTGAAGGTCGTCTTTGTAGGTTTAATCCTTGAGGGGTCTATGCCCATCTTGCGCACTGTGTCCTGATAAAGCAGGTTCATGCTACTGCCACCGTCCATCAGGACTCTCGTGAGGTGAAATCCATCGACGATTGGGTCTAAAACCAATGCGGCGAATCCTCCATGGCGGATACTGGTCGGATGGTCTCTTCGATCGAAAGTGATCGGGCAAGAGGACCATGGATTGAACTTCGGGGCGACTGGATCCATCGCATATACGTCCCTTAGTGCACGCTTCCGCTCCCTCTTGGGTATATGGGTTGCGTATATCATATTCACCGTCCGCACTTGTGGGGGGAAACCCTTATGTCATCTATTGTTCGGTGGTCGGGTCTCTTCCTCGTCGTCGCTGTGCAGCCCCTTGTCATTGTTTTCGGCAATTAACTTGCCTGCCTGCTTGAATACCCAACAATCTCTGTTGGTGTGATTAGCTGGCTTTTCGGGGGTGCCATGTATCTGGCATAAGCGGTCGAGTATTCGGTCCAAATTGGACGGACCCGGAGTGGTTCTTTTGAATGGCTTCTTCCGCTGACCGGGTTTAGAGCCTCGGAATCTGGCGTTGACTACCGTATCCTCCTTGTCGTCGCCGTTAATGCGGCATTTATTTTTGCTTCGACGCGACATGCTGTATCCTCCGGACTGCCGTATCCTTCGGACTGCTAGAATTTTTACTGAGGTTGTTGCTGCGAGCTAGCCAGCTGTCCTCTCCCGCACAGAAGCGGGTCATTAGAGATGTGAGGGTTTCCATGGATTTCGGCTTTTCCTATCCTAGGTGCCGGGCTAGCCACTCGTCACGGATGTTATGTTTGAAGGCTGCTAGGGCCTCTGCATCCGGACAGTCGACGATTTGATTTTTCTTTGTTAAGAACCGTGTCCAGAACTGTCTGGCCGATTCGTCTGGCTGCTGAATTATGTGGCTTAGGTCATCGGCGTCTGGTGGTCGCACATATGTGCCCTAGAAGTTGTCGAGGAATGCGGCTTCCAGGTCTTCCCAACACCCAATTGACTCTGCGGGCAAGCTGTTAAGCTAATGCCGAGCTGGTCCTTTAAGCTTGAGTGGGAGATACTTGATGGCATGGAGATCGTCGCCGCGGGCCATATGGATGTGAAGGAGATAATCTTCGATCCAAACCGCGGGGTCTGTTGTGCCATCGTAGGATTCAATGTTTACGGGTTTAAACCCTTCAGGAATTTGATGATCCATTACTTCGTCAGTGAAGCATAGCGGGTGTGCGGCGCCTCTATATTGAGCAATATCATGACGTAGCTCGAGTGAGCGTTGTCTGCTGTGTTCGGCCCGGTCGGAGTTATTGTATCCGGCGCGACGGTATTCGTCGTGGGTCGTGGGGCGCCCACGTGATCCATAGATGGATCTGGATTGCCTTGCTTTGTCCTCCAATATATCCCGCAAGTCCGGCGCGTTCCCTCTTGGCTTCGTACTTTTGGAGCGATGCCGGGGTATGGTCTTGGTAGAGGGCCTAGATGCCTCTCTGTCGCGGCCACGGGGTGGTCGGTCGGCCGTATTGTGCGCTGGTGATGAAGGTATGTATGCTTCCTCCTCTAATCGGGGGAGCAACTTGCGTTTTGGGTAGCTTTTGGAGGGGCGTTCGAGTTCGTACACTTCGGCCGCGAGGACCTCGGTCCATCGATCGGCCAGCAGGTCCTGATCAGCTTGAAGCTGCTGCTGCTTTTTCTTTAGGCTGTTTGCCGTGGCGATAAGCCTGCGTTTAAAACGCTTTTGTTCGACGAGATCCTCGGGCACGACGAATTCATCGTCGTTGAGGCTTGCCTTGTCTTCGGAGGGAGGTATGTAATTATCATCCTCGGCCTCTTCATCTGCCGCTCTCTTGTGAGGGCTCGCTTATGCATCGTCCTGCGCTGAATCTTGCTGGAGGGGATTGTCTTCGGCACTTTCTGGGGTATTATTATCTCCTGTGCCTGAATCACCATTCTTGCTGTGGCGGGATTTAGAGCGGCGCCGCTGACGTCGGTGCTTGGGCTGTTTCTTTAAGGAATCTGCCTCCGCTGCTTCTTCGCCGTCCCCCTCTTTTGGGGTGTCCACCATGTATATGTCATATGACGAGGTGGTCTTCCAGTGCCCTGTAGGCGCTGGTTCTTGTTCGTCTCCGGCATCGTCGTCCATACCGTCAATGTCTTCGGAGTCGTAGTCTAGCATGTCTGTTAGATCGTCGACAGTGGCTACAAAGTGGGTGGTGGGTGGGCCTTGAATTTCTTCGTCGTCCGAATCCCAACCGTCCTAGCCATAGTCCAGCCAGGTCTATCCGGATAGCGAGAGATGTTTTAGCGAATTTAGGATGTCGCCGAAGGGCGAGTGTTGGAGGACATCCGCGGTAGTGAACTCCATGACCGGCGCCCAATCAGATTCGATTGGCAGGGGCGCGGGAGGTTCGGAGTCCGGCACCTCGGAGTCATGAGCTTCGCAAGGACAAGGTTAGTGTTCGGCTCCATCGCCGTGGAAGTTGCAGCCCCCGAGGCGGTGTCCAGTCACCGGTCCTCGATCTGGGCGATCGGCTCCAGACTAAGGTCTTGAGCGGACTCGTGTGCGGCCACCAAGGCACTATCCGGCGGCAGAGCTAGATCATGCCCATCGTGACAGTGCGGCACGCTCGGCTGTGGCTCGAGCCAGTCGAAGATCAAGTCCCCGCGGATGTCGGCCGTGAAGTTTAGGCTTCCGAACCTGACCTGACGGCCAGGGGCGTAGCTTTCGATCTGCTCCAGATGGCCAAGTGAATTAGCCCGCAGCGCGAAGCCGCTGAATACGAAGATCTGTCCGGGGAGAAAAGTCTCACCCTCGACAGCGTTGTTGTTAATTGAAGAAGCCATCGAGCCTATCGGTGACGACACAGAGGAACTCTCAATGAAAGCACCAATGTCGGTGTCAAAACGGGCGGATCTCGGGTAGGGGGTCCCGAACTGTGCGTCTAGGCGGATGGTAATAGGAAACGAGGGACACGATGTTTTACCCAGGTTCGGGCCCTCTTGATGGAGGTAAAACCCTACGTCCTGCTTGATTAATATTGATGATATGGGTAGTACAAGAGTGGATCTACCACGAGATCAAGGAGGCTAAACCCTAGAAGCTAGCCTATGGTATGATTGTTGTAATGGAGGTTATATCCTACGAACTAAAGCCCTCCGGTTTATATAGACACCGGAGAGGGCTAGGGTTGCACAGAGTCGGTTAGAATGGTAGGAGATCTACATATCCGTATCGCCAAGCTTGCCTTCCACGCCAAGGAAAGTCCCATCCGGACACGGGACGGAGTCTTCAATCTTGTATATTCGTAGTCTTGGAGTCCGGCGGACGATGATAGTCGGGCTGTCCGGACACCCCCTAGTCCAGGACTCCCTCAGCCTTCCTCTTAACGGCATCATCGGGTACACCTGCAAGCTTAAATAGTCCACAAATATCATCCACAAAGCGTAGATGTTCGTCAGGATGCTTTGTTCCATCTCCTAGAAAAGTGTTAGCTAGCAGTTTTTCCATCATACCCGAAGGGATCTGAAAAGCAGTTACATTTTCAATAGATTTTGTAGGTTCAGTAGGTTGAGGAGAAACTTTTGGCTCAACTGGACGGGGTGAAGATACCCTGAACAAGCCCCTCAAACAATTACTTTCCATGGTAACAAGTGACAGAAAATTTCAGCACAATAAATAAATTTTTCCTTACCAAATTCCACCAACCAAAGGCGCTTCACTCCCTGGCAACGGCGCTAGAAAAGAGTCTTGATGACCCACAAGTATAGGGGATCTATCGTAGTCGTTTCGATAAGTAAGAGCCCAACGAGGAGCAGAAGGGAATGACAAGCGGTTTTCAGCAAGGTATGCTCTGCAAGTACTGAAATAAGTGGTAACAGATAGTTTTGTGAGAAGATAAATGGTAACAAGCAACAAGTAGCAAAAGTAAATAAAGTGCAGCAAGGTGGCCCAATCCTTTTTGTAGCAAAGGACAAGCCTGGACAACTCTTATAATAGGAAAAGCGCTCCCGAGGACACATGGGAATATTGTCAAGCTAGTTTTCATCACGCTCATATGATTCGCGTTCGGTACTTTGATAATTTGATATGTGGGTGGACCGGTGCTTGGGTGCTGTTCTTACTTGAACAAGCATCCCACTTATGATTAACCTCTATTGCAAGCATCCGCAACTACAACAAAAGTATTAAGGTAAACCTAACCATAGCATGAAACATATGGATTCAAATCAGCCCCTTACGAAGCAACACATAAACTAGGGTTTAAGCTTCTGTCACTCTAGCAACCCATCATCTACTTATTACTTCCCAATGCCTTCCTCTAGGCCCAAATAATGGTGAAGTGTTATGTAGTCGACGTTCACATAACACCACTAGAGGTTAGACAACATACATCTTATCAAAATATCGAACGAATACCAAATTCACATGACTACTAATAGCAAGACTTCTCCCTTGTCCTCAGGAACAAACATAATTACTCACAAAGCATATTCATGTTCATAATCAGAGGGGTAATAATGTGCATAAAGGATCTGAACCTATGATCTTCCACCAAATAAACCAACTAGCATCAACTACAAGGAGTAATCAACACTACTAGCAACCTACTAGCACCTATCCTGGACTTGGAGACAAGAATTGGATACAAGAGATGAACTAGGGTTTGGAGATGAGATGGTGCTAGTGAAGATGTTGATGGAGATTGCCCTCTCCCGATGAGAGGAGCGTTGGTGATGACGATGGTGATGATTTCCCACTCCCGGAGGGAATTGTCCCTGGCAGAGCAGCTCTGCCGAAGCCCTAGATTGGTTCCGCCAAGGTTCCGCCTCGTGGCGGCGGAGTCTCGTCCCAAAAGGTTGCCTTCTATTTTTTTCTCATCAAAAGACTTCATATAGGAGAAGATGGGCATCGGAGAGCCAACAGGGGGCCCACGAGGTAGGGGGGTGCGCCCAGGGGGGGAGACGCACCCCCCACCCTCGTGAGCAGGGTGTGGGCCCCCTGGCCTTCATCTTTGGCGACGATTTTTCTTTATTTATTTTAAGGTGTTCCGTGGAGTTTCAGGACTTTTGGAGTTGCACAGAATAGTCCTTCAATATTTGATCCTTTTCCAGCCCAGAATTCCAGCTGCCGGCATTCTCCCTCTTCATGTAAACCTTGTAAAATAAAAGAGAATAGCCATAAGTATTGTGACATAACGTGAAATAACAGCCCATAATGCAATAAATATCGACATAAAAGCATGATGCAAAATGGACGTATCAACTTACCTTGTTGACTGAATAAGAAATATCAGGGCGTGTAAGTGTCAAATACTGTAGAGCACATACAATACTTCTGTAATTTGTTGCATCCTCTGGTCCAACGGCTTGTCCACTTTCAACTGTTAGTTTCTCTGAGGTTGAGATTGGTGTACTCACTGGCTTACAATTTTCCAATCCTACTCTCCTGAGAATATCATAAGTGTATTTTTCATGTGTGAGCAGTATGCCACATTTAATTTGCTTCACCTCTATGCCAAGAAAATAGTGAAGGTCACCCAAGTCCTTAAGAGCAAATTCCAACTTTAGATCCTTAAGTAAGCAAGTAGCGGCATCTGAACTTGAACTAGCAACAATGATATCATCAACATAGACAAGCACAAAAATAGTGAAACTGCATTTATTATAAAAGAACAATGAGGTATCCGCCTTGGATGGTGTAAACCCAAGTTTTCGTAGCTCCATATTCAATCGAGAGTACCAGGCTCGTTGTGACTGTTTCAAACCATAGAAGGCTTTATCCAACTTACAGACATAATGTGGAGTGCTTTGATCCTCATACCCTAGTGGCTGCCGCATGAACACTTCTTCCTCAAGAACACCATGAAGAAACGCGTTCTGGACATTTAGCTGTCTTAGACTCCAACCTCTGGAAATAGCAATAGACATTACTAGATGAATAGTAGCGGATTTAACCACGGGATTGAAAGTATCTTCATAATTAATTCCAAATCTCTGTTTAAACCATTTTGGAACTAACCTAGCCTTGTATATGTCTATACTTCCATCAGACTTCCTCTTTATCTTGTACACCCATTTACAATCAATAACATTATTGCCTTGGTGGTACTAAGTGCCAAGTTTTATTTTTCATAAGTGCATCATATTCAATAGCCATAGCTTCCTTCCAATCCTTATTAGCAAGACCATCATGCAAATGAGTTGGTTCACCGGTAGTGGTAAGAAAAGCTCGCTTGATTTTATCATACTTTATCGTGCCATCATTATATTCTTTTTCTTTGATAATACCTGACTGTGACCTTGTGTGGCGATGAGGAAGTGCAGGTACGGCTGCTGTAGGCACAGGCGCAGAAGATCCTGGCGACACAGGCGCAGAAGATCCAGCCTGAATGGTATCAGGCTCCTCCCGATCCGAGGCCAATCGCGAGCTAGGCTCCTCCCGATCAAAGGCCGATCGCGAGCCAGACAGGCCAGGAAGCCTCATGTAGAGCGCGACAGTCAGAAACCGCCGCGCATCGCCTCCTCGATCCGCGTCGCCGGGCCTACGCGATGTCGCTGTCGTGCACTCACGGGAGCAGTCTGCCGCTGACCCAGCTCGCAGAGTCGTGGCGAAGGGAGACTCGCCCCGCCCCGCGCCTGGGCTGGTGGTCACGCTGTAGGTGGGAGTGGAAATAAATGGGACTAACCAACCCATCCCACTTAAACTGCATTAGTGGATTTCCATTGGGCATGAAACAAATTAAGTGGGCTAGCCCTATTAATCCATTGGGACCCCACCTCACCCACCAGGCACTTCCCTCGTTAGATTACTCCGGTGGACATAGGAGGCGCCACGGCCGTGGCGCAGGCGCATTCTCACTGGGGCACTGCTCGACGCACACCGCCCCCGAACCTCCGCCTATTCCTCCTCATAGCTTCTCCTGCTTTGTATCCTGCGAGACCAATAGCTAATCCAGTGAACAAACAGAGACCACTAGCTAATTGAACCAGGCGTTGATCTGCATCTGCTCCACGTGTTGAGCATCTCCCTGTAGTGAGCAGCGAGTTGAGCCTCTGCAGCTGCAGTTGCTATCGGCAATTCTGATGAAGTCGTCCGCCCTCTCGTCCACGCACGTGCCTGCCATGGTCACCGGTGCCTGCATCCTCCTTCATTACCTCCGTCAACACCGCACGAGCTGCAGTAGCTGAGGGAGTCCCGGATTAGGGGGTCCTCGGACAGCCGGACTATATGGTTATGCCGGACTGTTGAAATATAAAGATACAAGATTGAAGACTTCGTCCCATGTCCGGGTGGGACTCTCCTTTGCGTGGAAGGCAAGCTTGGCAATTCGGATATGTAGATTTCCTTCTCTGTAACCGACTCTGTGTAAGCCTAGCCCCCTCCGGTGTCTATATATACCGGAGGGTTTAGTCCGCAGGACAACTACAATCATAATCATAGGCTAGCTTCTAGTGTTTATTCTCTACGATCTCGTGGTAGATTAACTCTTGTAATACTCATATCATCAAGATCAATCAAGCAGGAAGTAGGGTGTTACCTCCATAGAAAGGGCCCGAACCTGGGTAAACATTGTGTCCCCCGCCTCCTGTTACCATTAGCCTTAGACGCACAGTTCGGGACCCCCTACCCGAGATCCGCCGGTTTTGACACCGACATTGGTGCTTTTATTGTGAGTTCCACTGTGTCGTCACCATAAGGCTTGATGGCTTCGTCAATCGTCTACAGCAATGCAATCCAGGGTGAGATTTTCCTCCTCGGACAAATCTTCGTATTCGGCGGCTTCGCACTACGGGCCAACTCACTTGGCCATATGGAGCAGATCGATAGCTACGCCCCTGGCCGTCATGTCAGGTTTGGAATCTTGAACTACACTGCCGACATCCACGGAAACTTGATCTTCGACGGATTCGTGATGAGCATGACTTAGATCTGCCATCGGGCGGTGTTCAAGAGATCACACCAGCAGCTGTCCTGGCTTTAAATCCAAAGCAGATCGTGCCATCCGAGGACGGGTGGATGGACCCCCCCCCCCACGGAGGCCGCACACTTGGCGGCGATAGAGCCGAACACAGATCTCACTTCCAAGGAGGTCTGTGTCTTCGGACCCTCGGACTCGTCTCCGGCCAGGGGCTCCGAACCGCATGCATCGGTGCCCATCAAACCTAACTGGGCACCGACCATGGAGTTTAGCTTCTCGGATATCTTTCAGCGCTCGCCCTTGGGTGACGTGCTAAGCTCATTAAAATCTCTCTCCCTGTCAGGAGACTCTTGGCCGAACTATGTCCGGCTGGAGTGGGAAGCGGACAACAAAGAAATTCGTTACCCACCCACCACCCACTTAATAGCCACTGTCGACGACTTAACCGACATGCTTGATTTCGACTCCGAAGACATCGATGGTATGGACAACGATGCCGGAGAAGAACAGGAACCACCGCCCACAGGGCGCTGGACACACCCAAAGAAAGCAATGGCGATGAGGCAACGGAGGATAATCCCCTTGAGAAGCAATCTTAGCGCCAGCATCAGCATCGCCGCTCTAAGCCCCACCAAAAAAAATATTGATACCAACACAAGAAACAATAGCACTCCGGATGATGCCAAAGGCGAAAACAATCCCGCCCAGCCAAGCTTCGAGCAAGCCGGATGGGAGGATGAGCAATCTAGCCCTAATGAATAGGCAATGGATGGAGACTCGGAGGATGACAATTACATGCCCCTCTCCGAAGACGAGGTGAGCCTTGGCGACGAAGAATTTATCGTGCCTGAGGATCCCGTCGAGCAGGAGCGCTTCAAGCGCCGGCTTATAGCCACTGCGAAAAGCCTGAAGAAAAAACAGCAGCAGATTCAAGCTGATCAAGATCTTCTAATTGATAGATGGACTGAGGTCCTGGCAGCCGATGAATACGGACTCGAGCGCCCAACTAAAAGTTACCCGAGGCGCAGGTTGTTACCTCAATTCGAGGATGAGGCACTAGAGCCTACACTACCAACGCAGGATGCGGCTGACCGACCACCTCGTGGCCGAGACAAAGCGACATATCAGCCCGAACACCAGCCCGCACACCATCGCCAAACAAATAAAAACATGAAGGCCCGGGGCTACACGCATGACCTGCGAGACGAATTGAAAAACAAAGCAGCACAACCAGGATCGATCTACGGATCACGGGGGCGCGCCCCAACAAGTGACGATGACCGCCACGCCGGATATACTAAATACAAATCCGTCTGGGCCGAACACAGCAGACCAGACTCATTGAAACTGCGTCGCGGCGTAGCCCAGCATGGAGGCACTGCACACCCCCATTGCTTCACAGACAAAGTAATGGAGCATGAGTTCCCACAAGGTTTAAAACCGTGAACATCAAACCATATGATGGAACGACAAACCCCGCGGTATGGATCAAATATTTCCTTCTCCACATTCATATGGGCCACGGCGATGATCTGCATGCTATCAAGTACCTCCCACTAAAACTCAAGGGACCAGCTCGGCATTGGATGAATAGCCTACCGGCGAACTCCATTGGCAGTTGGGAGAACTTGGAAGACGCATTCCTTGACAACTTCCAGGGCACTTATGTGCAACCAATGGACGCTGATGACTTAATTCACATAACCCAACTGCCCGAAGAGTCAGCCTGGAAATTCTGGACTCGGTTCTTAACTAAAAAGAACCAAATTGTCGACTGTCCGGATGTCGAAGCCCTAGCGGCCTATAAGCACAACATCCATGACGAGTGGCCTGCCCGACACCTCGGCCAAGAGAAGCCGAAATCCATGGCATCCCTTACGACACTCATGACCCGCTTCTGTGCGGGCGAGGACAACTGGCTAGCTCGTAGCAACATCATCTCAAGCGAGCTTGGGACTTCTGAACCAAGAGATAACAACGGCAAGCCCATACGCAGCAAACACAAGCGTCATAATAATGGTGAACGCCGAAGACACGACCGTTAATGCCCAGCGGCTCTACTACCGGTCAAAGGAAGAAACAATTCAAAAGAAATAGTCCGGGCACGTCCAGTTTGGACCATATACTCGACCGTCCATGCCAAATTCAAGGAACCCCAGGAACACCAGCCAATCACACCAACAGAGAATGTTGGGTCTTCGAACAAGCTGGCAGGTCAGGTGCCGAAAACAAGGAGAAGGGGTCGCAAAGTGATGACGACGACGAGGAGCCCCGGCCACTGAACACAGGAGGGCAAAAGAAGTTTCCCCCGCAAATCAAAACAGTGAACATGATAAATGCCACCCATATTCCCAAGCAGGAGGGATATGCACACCCAGGGATGTTGATGCAACAGAGCCAGTCACCCCAAAATATAACCTATGGTCGTCCGGCCCGGTCACCTTTTGACCATATGGATCGTCCGACCAATAACAGCCAGGGCAATTCAGCCGCACTAGTCCTTGACCCAATAATTGACGGATTCCACCTCACATGAGTCCTTATGGACGGAGGCAGCAGTCTGAACCTGCTGTATCAGGACATAGTGCGCAAGATGGGTATCGATCCTTCAATGATCAAACCCACTAAAACCACCTTTAAAGGTGTTATACCAGGTGTGGAGGCCCGTTGTACAGGCTCCATCACTCTGGAGGTAGTTTTTGGACCACCGAATAACCACCGTAACGAAGAGTTAATCTTTGACATCGTCCCCTTTCGCAGCAGCTATCATGCATTGCTCGGACGAACCGCATTTGCTCAATTCAACGCACTGCCACATTATGCCTACCTTAAGCTTAAGATGCCCGGTCTGCGCGGCGTCATAACAGTTAATGGCAGGGCCGAACGCTCCCTCCGTGCCGAGGAGTACACCGCCGCCTTAACAGTAGAAGCACAGAGTGGCATCTTTCAATCGAACCTTGAGTCGACAGCCAAGCTTCGAACACCATCAAACGAGTCTGAACTACTTCATGGCAGGATAGCCCGGTTCGTCAAGAGCTCAACTAAACACTCTGGCAGCAGACGGAGGCAAAGCTAGGATAGGCAACACAATGCGGCTCAACCGCTCCGTGGCACACAAACATTTTTTCGCATTTCCTTTGCAGGTTCACTTGTGTGTAGGCGGCGACCAGACCCATGAGGGGACAAACATACCAAGGCGGGAAACAACTCGAACGCGTAAGGGAATCCTTAGATATTCCCCTCGATGACCATCCGACTACAATCCGGATCCGCACACAGCCTCCCTCCCTCGGTCTCAGCAGGTTCTGAACTCATATTTATTTCTTATCACATTACTTGTACTCGTACGCTTTGATGTATTATTCAATTACAATGTGTGGCTTTCTATGACGCTTACTTGTTGTTCCTTTTTTGATATTCTTCGTCAAATGGCATCCATACACTACGATATGCCTTAATATGCTAGGGGCCTCGTCGTACCCATAGTACGGCAATAAAGTCCGGACACCTTCACGGTCGTTCGGCACCCCGAACTTATAGCATTGTATACATCGGCTCCGAATCATTTCTTGGGTCAATAGTTGGGTTTCCCAGCTCCTGTGCTTGCTACCCTACGTTCCGCTATATCGGCTAGGGTAGTAAAGGGAGAACTACTGCGATTGCGTCCCGGTTCTTCTGGACGAGCTCCTCAGTAGAGAAAGCAAAAACTGACTATCATGACACGGCGAGAGCTGGTCAGCTGTTCGAGAGGTTGCAAAATCTTTAAGGATTTCTTCCGCACTATGCGATAACTAATGCAGCGTGCGATGGATCGGCTTTCTCTTCCGATCAGGTGCTTATAGAGCCCCCTAGTGCGGTCTTCCGAACACCAGGGGTTGCGCCTACCTTTCTTTTGTCAAACTCCTATGGCTAAGTGAGGGTGATAAAGCCTTATAGTCCGATTGAATGGTTCGTTGCACTGAACACCTCCTTCAAGGACCCAAAACTGGGGTAAAGAGTGCTCAGGTTTATCCCGAACACCCCCGTATTTCCTACATGGGGGCAGAAGCCGACGACTGGCCAACTCTCAGGGTTAATATATAAAACGGCCGCACAGGAGGTAAAACATCCAAAATAACAGGCATTATATCATTTAAATGACCTTGTTCAAACATTACATAGGACAACATGAATGTATTCATGGGAATATAATGTCCTTGGCATATTGCTCCGCTACAAGACGGGATCCTTTCGGGACACTATCATAATATAACTCGGGCTTGCGGTGCTCCTTCCCCTCAGGCGGTCCTTCAGTCATCAGCTTTTTAGCATCCATCTTCGCCCAGTGCACCTTCGCGCGAGCGAAGGCCATTCGCGCACCCTACATATAGACCGACCGCTTGATGACTTCAAGTCGAGGGCAGGCACTTACCAGCTGCTTCACGAGCCCGAAGTAGCTGCTGGGAATCGGCTCGGAAGGCCATAGCCGGATAATTAAATCCTTCATGGCTAGTTCGACTGCCTTATGCAGTTCGATCAGCTGCTTCAGTTGATCGGCAAAGGGCACTGGATACTGTGGCGCCAGATACTGCGACCAGAAGAGCTTCTCCGTAGTGCTCCTTTCTTCGACTTGCTAGAATTGTGCGGCATCAGATATGCTGCGCGGCAGTTCTGCAAATACCCCTGGAGAAATCCGAATTCAAATTAGTAACGTGATTTTCTCCCTTCAAATATTTGCTTTGCATAGATAAAGCCTTACCCGCCGCGATCTTCCTCGCCTCCTGGATTTCCTGCAGGGCGCCTTGGGCTTCCCCCCGGGCATCGCGTGCGGCCTGACGAGCCTTGATGAGTTCGGGTTCTTTCTCCGTTAAACTCTGCTCCAAGGTCTCGCTTTTCTTCACGGCCTCTTGGAGCTCTTGCTCAGCTTCAATAACCCTGGCCTCGTTGAGGGAGTCCTGGACTAGGGGGTGTCCGGACAGCCGGACTATCATCGTCTACCGGACTCCAAGACTACGAAGATACAAGATTGAAGACTCCGTCCCGTGTCCGGATGGGACTTTCCTTGGCGTGTAAGGCAAGCTTGGCGATACGGATATGTAGATCTCTTACCATTGTAACCGACTCTGTGTAACTCTAGCCCTCTCCGGTGTCTATATAAACCGGAGGGCTTTAGTCCGTAGGACATAACCTCCATTACAACAATCATACCATAGGCTAGCTTCTAGGGTTTAGCCTCCTTGATCTCGTGGTAGATCCACTCTTGTACTACCCATATCATCAATATTAATCAAGCAGGACGTAGGGTTTTACCTCCATCAAGAGGGCCCGAACCTGGGTAAAACATCGTGTCCCTCGTTTCCTGTTACCATCCGTCTAGATGCACAGTTCGGGACCCCCTACCCGAGATCCGCCGGTTTTGACACTGACATTGGTGCTTTCATTGAGAGTTCCTCTGTGTCGTCACCGATAGGCTCGATGGCTTCTTCAATCAACAACAACGCTGTCCAGGGTGAGACTTTTCTCCGCGGACAGATCTTCGTATTTGGCGGCTTCGCGCTGCGGGCTAATTCACTTGGCCATCTGGAGCAGATTGAAAGCTACGCCCCTGGCCGTCAGGTCAGGTTCGGAAGCCTAAACTTCACGGCCGACATCCGTGGGGACTTGATCTTCGACGGGCTCGAGCCGCAGCCGAGCGTGCCGCACTGTCACGATGGGCATAATCTAGCTCTGCCGCTGGACAGTGCCTTGGTGGCCGCACACGAGTCCGCTCCGGCCCTTAGTCCGGAGCCGATCGCCCAAATCGAGGACCGGTGGCTGGACACCGCCTCGGGGGCTGCAACTTCCATGGCGATGGAGCCGAACACTAACCTTGTCCCTTGAGAAGCTCGTGACTCCAAGGTGCCGGACTCCCTGCCGGACTCCGAACCTCCCGCGCCCCTGCCAATCGAATCTGATTGGGCGCCGGTCATGGAGTTCAACGCCGCGGACATCTTCCAACACTCGCCCTTTGGCGACATCCTAAATTCGCTAAAACATCTCTCGCTATTCGGAGAGACCTGGGCGAATCATGGCCAGGATGGTTGGGATGCGGACGACGAAGAAATCAAAGCCCACCCACCACCCACTTTGTAGCCACTATCGACGATCTAACAGACATGCTAGACTAGGACACCAAAGACATCGACGGTATGGACGATGATGCCGGAGACGATCAAGAACCAGCGCCTACAGGGCACTGGAAGACCACCCCAACACATGACGTATACATGGTGGATACCCCAAAAGGAAGCGATAACGAGGACCAACGGGACGCGGCAAAGGATAATCCCGCTGATAAACAACCAAAACGGCGACGTAAACACCACCCTAAGTCCCGCCTCGACAACAACAGTGCTCCTCATGACCAAGCAATAGAGCAGGGCAAAACAGTGGACGACGAACATGCGGACAGGCAACCGTCCGAACAGGACGAATCGGATAATCAATCCATGCCCGGCGAAACCTACAGTCCAGTCGACCTCACGCCGGACACACCGCCGGAGAATAAAAACCTTCGGAAAAGACTCGTCGCCACAACAAGAAGTTTGAAGAAGGAAAAACGGAAGCTCAAAACAGCGGAAGATATACTCAGAATGAGGTGGAGCAAAGTGCTCAAAACCGCAGACAAATACGGCAATGGCCATCAATCAAAGAGCTACCCGAAGCGCAAGCTACTGCCAGAATTTGACGAGAAGGCCATAGAGCCCCCACAGTCAAAAAACAAAGAGGCCGCCTGGTCGGATAGACGACCAGATGATAATCCAAAATCTAAAAGCGGCGCCGCACACAGGCCAACTAATGACCCTGGAAGAATAGATGGCCCAGCCAGGTCCATTTACGAGCCAAAGAAGAGGGCCCCAGGAAGCAACACAACACGCCAAGTGTCCGAAGACAGCGGTACACCCAAATACAGGGGCGCCACACACCCACTATGTTTCACCAATGAGGTGCTGGATCATGAATTCCCAGCAGGGTTTAAACCCATAAACATAGAGGCCTACGACGGAACAATAGACCCTGGAGTTTGGATAGAGGATTATATACTACACATACACATGGCTAGAGGAGATGATCTCCACGCCATAAAATATTTACCCCTCAAGCTCAAAGGGCCAGCCCGTCATTGGCTCAAAAGCCTCCCAGAAAACACTGTTGGAAGTTGGGAAGAGCTTGAGGACGCGTTTAGAGCATATTTTCAAGGGACTTATGTCCACCCTCCGGATGCAGACGATTTAAGTCATATAACTCAACAGCCCGGAGAGTCAGCGTGCAAATTCTAGAACCGGTTCCTTACTAAAAAGAACCAAATAGTCGACTGTTCGGACGCCGAGGCCTTAGCAGCTTTTAAACACAACGTCCGAGACGAATGGCTCGCCAGGCACCTCGGCCAAGAGAAGCCGAGGACAATGTCCGCGCTAACAAGCCTCATGACCCGCTTTTGTGCGGGGGAAGATAGCTGGCTGGCAAGATGCAGCACCAGCGATCCAAGTACATCCGAGATCAGAGATGGAAACGGAAAATCACGGCGCAAAAAAGATCAGCACCGGAATAAAGAGAAAAGCCCAAAGAACACGACGGTCAACGCCGGTTTCAAAAGCTCGCGGCCAAACAACAAAACACTGCCTCTTACGGACAACAGTGATGAGCTATCTAACTTAAACAAAATCTTGGGTCGGATATGTCAAATCCACAGTACCCCCGGAAGGCCTGCAAACCACACACACCGAGATTGTTGGGTTTTCAAACAGTCCGGCCGATTAAACGCCGAACACAAGGGGCTTGACGCATCAAGCGAGGATGATGATAAACCCCACCAGCAGAGCACCGGAAAACAAAAGACTTTCCCACAAGAAGTCAAAGCAGTAAACTCACTTCATGTGATAATACGGAAAAATGCGGCACCCGCTAAGACGTGTCCCGTACGGTCCACCCCAGCGGAACGTCGAGATTGGATGTCCAAACCAATAACTTTTGACCACATGGATTATTCCAGAAATGTCCGGAATGCAGGATGGACTGCTCTGGTATTGGATCCTATAATCGACGGACTACAATTTACACAAGTCCTGATGGACAGAGGCAGCGATCTAAACCTGCTATATCCAAACACAATCCGCAAGTTGGGGATAGACCGTACTAAAATTCGACACAGCCACACTTCCTTTAAAGGATTGACGCCAGGCCCTTACGCCAAATGCGCAGGCTCCTTATTACTCGAAGTTGTGTTCGGGTCACCGAACAACTTCCGACACAAAAAATTAATCTTTCATGTCGCCCCGTTCAAAAGTAGCTATCAAGCACTATTGGGACGTGAAGCTTTTGTCTGCTTCAACGCCATACCACATCACGCGTCTCTTACACTTAAAATGCCCGGTCCACGTGGCATCATTTCATTGCAAGGGTCATTTAAAGACCCCGGACACGGCTAGACGAGTCCGGCATAAATAAGCGAGGGGCTCCCTAGCCGCACACCCCTTCACAAGGGGCTGTGCATTTAAGCAACAACGAGCTCATATAGACTCTGCTTTACTTATTTATTAATATTTTTCATATACCTTTTTTTCGCACGATTTCCTTTCAAACTAAGTTCCTCTCTTTTTACAGATGAACAGCGTGCACACCCGTCCAGGATAACGGCACAACGGAGACACATGCGCAGATGTGCAGTAGGGACCCGTCGCAAGGATTCTTTTCAGATTAAGACCCTGCGTAAACCTTTTTTACTGTCTCTTGTTGTTATAATCCCCTGGTTTCTCATTATAACCAGAGTGGAGCCTGACGTTTTGGCATCAGCCGCGTCAGAGGACCTTGCCCGTACCTGGACACTAGGGGCTTAGGGTATTGTTCTGCCCATCATTATAAAGACCGAACACCTTAGGGAGTGTTCGGCGTCTCGAGTTAGGCCTTATATGCATTAGCTCCGAATCATGTCTCTGGTCAAATGTTGGGTTTGCCCGGCTCCTGTGTTTTGCTGCCTTACGTTCCGTATCATCGGCTAACGCGGCACCAGTAGAACTACTGCGATTGTGCCCCAGTTCGGCTGGGCGAAGCAACTCAGTAGAGAAAGCCGAAAACTGACTGTCATGATACAGCGAGAGACTGGTCAACCACTCGATCGACCACCGGAATGTTTAGAATTCCCCCGCTTTGACGAAGGACCGTTTCCCGGTCAGGCACACACGCGCCCCGAATTTGGAGAGCGCGGTGCCCCCAGGGGCTATATCGTAGCCCCACCCTCGAACTCCAATGGCCAAGTGAAAGTGATAAAACATTATAGTCTGGTTGCCTTGTTTGCTATGCTACCACCTCCTCAACAGGACCGAGACGTCGGATTAAGAGTGACAATGAGCTATTTTTGCGAACACCCCCGCACCTTATGCGTGGGGGCTGAAGCCAAAGACTGCCATCTTTCAGGTTATACACACGTATACATAAACGGCCGCATAGGAGATATTTCAATACTTGGAACGCACAAGTATAAAAAGCGATTACATCATAACCATTGTTTTACAAAATACAACGTCCATTTGAACGTGACATTTTTCGAGCACTGCGACTCTATTACACGAGCACCACGCATAACTTCCCCAAAATAGTGCTCGGCGGGTAACCGGCTTCCGTCCGAACCCTGGGTTGCAACAGCGGTGGCATCCATCTCCGTCCAATGTGTCTTCACACGGGCAAGGGCCATCCGCACACCTTCTATGCAGGCCGACCGCTTCATCTCCTTGATATGCGGCACCGCCCCAAGAAATTGCTGCAATAAGCCAAAATAGCTCGTCGCCTTGGGCCTCTCTGGCCAGACATGAGTCACGATATCCGTCATGGCAAGTCCGGACAACCTATTCAGCTCAGCCCATTCGGCCAACCGATCGGTCAGCGGAAGTGAACGATCCGGACTATGGAATTGAGACCAAAATAGCTCTTCTGTCTTGTGATCCTTCTGATTCCGGAACTGCAAAACGGCATCCGCCGCACTTGCCGCTATGTCCATATATGGATCCTCCGGACCCCACAACTGGCCAAGCTAGGCATAATTTGGATCCGTAAACCGGCGACGTAGCAGAAAAGGCTTGCCAGTCACAATATCTCCGGCTTGACGCAGTTCCTGCTTCATAGCCCGCATTGCAGAACGGACATCCTTGGCCTCGGCGGTGGCCTTCCCCAGGTCTTCCCGCTCCGATAGGCGCTCCTTTTCAAGAGCCTCATTGCGGTCGGTAGCACCCTTCAATTTTACGGCCAATTCGGCCATCTCTTCCCTGCTTCGGCAGTGTGCAGCCCTTTCGGCTTCTAACTCTTCGGCCGCCCTCGAGGCAGCCGCATCACTCCTTCTGGCTTGCTCCTTGGCTTGAGTAAGTTCTGCCTGAAGGCTCTCCACAGCAGCAGCACCATCTGCGTCAAGCTTAAATATTGTAAGAGCTGGGCCTTGACTCGCTTAAACAGGTGACTGCGGAGAGACAACTTACCTTGCGACTCGTCAAGTCGCTTGTTGACCAGCGTGATGTCCGCATTCGCCACATCGAGCTGCCGCATTAATTCGGCAACTCCATCAGTCTGGCTAGCCCCCGGACTATCCGCCACCTGCATAGGAAAGGCGACACTCAATACCTGCGATTTTGATCCCCGGGCTGAATAGATTGCGCGACCGGGGCCTCCCCGGACGCAGGACCCTCCGGTGAAGATTTCTTCCCCCGCTTAGGGGCTTGGGCCTCCGGGTCTTCGGAGGCGGTCTTCTTCTCCCCCTGGAGGGAGGGATTCTCGATCCCCCCTTCTTCAAGCGGCCCCTTGGGCGAGGTGATAGCTCCTCTATTCTCCCCTTCGCCTTCTTCTGAAGGCGCGATCTCCAACATTCTGACCAGCACGGGCTTCGGTGCGGTCTCTGGGAGGGGAGCCGGACACCTTATCAGCTTTGCTTGCGCTACCCACTCCTGATGAAGGATAAACGGGTTAAGAGGCGAATTATAGAAAAGCAAACAAACCGTACATCCGGACACTGAGCTGCTTACCTGAGTATCCGGGCGATTGCAGCTTAGGCCTGCATCCTCGGTCAATTCCGGACACGGCACCTGCGGTCCGAAGAACAACTTGTACATCTCCAGGGTGTCGTACCCATGAAGTGTTGGAGAATCCGTGGTCCATCCGGATTGAACTCCCATAACCGGCGAGGACGGCGTTTGTAGGGCAGAAGACGCCTGATTAGCATGACCTGCATCACCACGACCAGATCGATCTCCCTCGCTTGGAGGTCTTGAATCCGGCCTTGCAATAGGGGCACGTCTTTTGATGGCCCCCAATTGAGCCCTTGGTTGACCCACGACATTAACCGTCATGGAGGTCCCGGGCGGAATGAAGGCGGCGGCTTTTGCCCGCTGCCTTTCGGAGCGGTGATATAGAACCACTCCTGCTGCCACAAGCCGAGCTCCTCTTGAAAGGAGCCCTCGGGCCATGGGGCATCGGTCCTACTGCTTATGACCGCCCCGCCGCACTCTGCTTGACGCCCCCCAATCATCTTCGGCTCTACATTGAAGGTCTTCAGCCACAGGCCGAAGTGGGGGGCGACGCGGAGGAAGGCTTCGCAGACGATAATAAATGCGGAAATATGGAGGATGGACTCCGGAGCCAAGTCATGAAAATCCAGCCCGTAGTAGAACATGAGCCCTCTCACGAAGGGATCCGTCGAGAAGCCTAAACCCCGACGGAGGTGGGATACGAAGACGACGTATTCACCGGGCTCGGGAGTGGGTATGGCCTGCCCTTGGGCGGGCAACCTGTGCGAAATCTCGTAAGACAGGTACTTGGCCTCACGCAGCTTTAGCATGTCCTCCTCCGTGACGGAGGAGGGCATCCACCGGCCCTGAAGGTCGAAGCCAGACATTGTTGAAGGTCCGAAGCACTTGAATCTAGGTCTCTGGGTGTTGGAACTTGGAGCAAGGAGAGGATTCGATGGAAGATTGAAGAAAAGAAACGAGCCTTGGTCCTGTTATAAAGAGGGGGAATACCAAGAGCCGTCTCTGTGACCGTTCGGGATTCGCCTTCGATAGAGGAGGCGTGGCGACGGGCGCGGTTGGGTTACCCACGCCCGTATTGATGAGGATCCCGGAATAAGGGGAACACGATCTCTGCTTCGACAAGACGTGCCAAGGAAACCGCTTCACTAAACACGCTGAGGCGGTATAATAAAAAATGATTCAAGTAAAGGCTTGGTAGTGGTGTGACATCATGCCACAAAATACGTCAGCAGATTGAGCTTGTGTACGTTTTATTCTCTCTACGGTGGAATGTGGAATTTAGTTTGCAGAGCCGGACACTATCTTGGTGTTCATTATCTTCTCTGGATTATTTAAGGGAGGAACCCGCCTTGCAATGCCGAACATTATGCGCGCCGGACTCATCATCATTGAAGCCAGGTTCAGGGGCTACTGAGGGAGTCCTGGACTAAGGGGTGTTCAGACAGCCGGACTATCATCGTCCGCCGGACTCCAAGACTACGAAGATACAAGATTGAAGACTCCGTCCCGTGTCCAGATGGGACTTTCCTTGGCGTGGACGGCAAGCTTGGCGATACGGATATGTAGATATCCTACCATTGTAACCGACTCTGTGTAACCCTAGCCCTCTCCGGCGTCTATATAAACCGGAGGGCTTTAGTCCGTAGGACATAACCTCCATTACAACAATCATACCATAGGCTAGCTTCTAGGGTTTAGCCTCCTTGATCTCGTGGTAGATCCACTCTTGTACTACCCATATTAATCAAGCAGGACGTCGGGTTTTACCTCCATCAAGAGGGCCCGAACCTGGGTAAAACATCGTGTCCCTCGTTTCCTGTTACCATCCACCTAGATGCACAGTCTGGGACCCCCTACCCGAGATCCGCCGGTTTTGACACCGACACTCGTGCTTTTCACGAAGAGCCTGCTCTGCGGCTGCCTTCTTCTCGGCCTCGGCCACAGCCTTCTTAAGAGCCTCGACTTCAGTCGTCGCCCCTAGAGCACATCATGAAAATATTTTCATCATACTCAGTTATTCATTCGCGTTGAACGCGAACAAGGTTTTTTTGCATACCTTGGTTATCCTCCAACCGCTTTTTCAATTGGCCAAGTTCTTCTTCGGCCCGCTCCAGACTCTGCTTCAGTCCGGAGACTTCCGCAGTATGAGAGGCAGTCGCTACAGATGCCTGCTTATAAATAAAAAGGAGGGAGAGGTGCCACAAGGTGAGTCTCCTGCGATCCTGTATTTGATCCTCCGTCCGGTTCTTTCTTTCAAACACCAAACAGTGTATCAGGGGCTACTACCTATACTATAACACTCTTTGAAACCTCACAACAAACCTCAAAGCCCGTTATAAGGCTGATGCAGGCTTCGTTCAACCCGCTCTCAGCGGACTAAATCTTCTCAATCAACGCACCCATAAGGGCACGGTGCTCCTCAACGATGGAGGCACTTTTCAGCGGCGCTGATAAGGTATCCGGCACCTGTGGTTGGGCAGAGGTTGCCGGTGGGACAGGCGCACCCCCTCCTGTTGAAGGAGGCTGCCTGCCTGATTCCGGAGCCGTATAGGTCTCCGGAATTGTGTCCGGCTAGGGGCCAAATTCAAGATGGCCCCCGCCGTCGTGTCCATGGGAGCCCAGGGGCGGAGCCAGGATAAAAACCAAGAGGGGACAAAGAGGTACACGGTTTTTTTTTCAAAAACATATATACGAGGTAATAGGTAGATGATTTAAACAACCAACTACAAAAGCAGAAATATAGTGTGTAAGAAGCAAAATTGTATACTTGCTTATATAAGATAATGTCATCACACATGTAACTATAACGAGTTCATTTGCCAAAATGAATGTATACTAACCACTGAAGGCAGAATAACTTGAGAAATATGAATATGCCGGCCCTTTTCTTGGCACGTCCTTGATTTCTAGCCTTTGCTGCAGGGGAAAAAACCATGTTTAAATACAGAGAGAATGCAAACATTGACAGATAAAAATATACGCATGAGCACATTACCGAGTATGCTTGTTCAGATCGATTTCAGACATACTATCAGTTGTGGATTATACAAAAAAAAATCTGTTAGCTTTCCCGTCAATGTCAAATAGGAGTAGTTAAACAATAAATACATTGACGTACATGAAGGCACAATATTACAATAGTATATCAATTTTATTCTACTCTGACGGCCACATGCTTCCTGAGGAATTGTTACATGAAGCTAGGTTCAATTAACCTAACTACCTGTTTGTACCTTTTTAAACCTGGAACCAGAATGGACTAATAATAGGAAAATTTGAAAGGAACAGATCAGAACTGAACCTAGGGCTTGATGAGTGGTGCGCTTCTTTTTTCCTTAGGGATGGCAACGCGTCCGGCCGGCCGGCGTGCAAGGTACAGATCAAGGCTGAATGGTTCATCATCGGAGGGGCGGCCGGCGGCGTGTAGGCGCTGCGTAGTTTATAGCCAGGCGTCGGCGGCTTCGGCTGGGCGGTCGCGCGAGGAGTAGATTAGTCAGGATGAAGAGAAGAAACGCATACGGTTCTAGCGATTTCAGCCTGCTCGTAGGCATCTGCGTGTTGATTCTCTCTTAGATGGGCTGGTCGGTTGCTCGCTTTCTCTCACAAAGATAGATGGGCTTCCAAAACAACACAGAAGCAAGGTCTCGAGCTAGTCCATCTTTCTATACGAATTTCTTTAAAGAATACTTCTCTTATGATCTACTACGAGAGTGTCAAGCGGCGATGGAAGTTGAGTAACTGTCTTGGAAATAGGTAAGTCAGGCACATATTCTAGTTCCGATTCTAGGCTATCTATAGAAGAATGGAGTGTTATAAATTCTACTATTTAAGCTGTTGGTGCAGAGGTAAGCAAGTCAATGGGGGCAAATATTCTGGGCTGAGCGGGGGCAATGTTCTATATCGCTGGCAGGGTGTAAGTGGGCCAAAAAATCGAGTGGTGGCATTCGCCCCCACGACCTTCAAGGTAGATTCGCCCCTGTGGGAGCCTTGTCTCCCGTGTGTCCGGCCACCGAAGTTTGACCTCCTGGCGCTGCCTAGACGGTCTTTTCCCCCCTCCTTGGCCTGGGTCCTTCTGGGACGATGCCTCGGTGTGGTTCACGTGTTTTGGGGAAGGGGCCTTCGGGGGTGTCCCGCTGTCCATAGCATCCGAGCCCAGTAAATCCTCCGATGAGGATTGTTCGGCGCGGGACCTCGCCGGACTGCAAAAAAGTGTGGCTCAATGATTAAACGTCATACAATGGTGAGTCTGGATGTGCAAACGTGTCCGGATTTTATATACTCAGGATTTCACCGGGGGCTGGACCCTGGGATCCCACTCCGGGCTGCTGTCGGTGGCGGTGGCGGATTCCTCCGGAAGGGGTGTCTTTCCCTTCTTAGGCGACTCAGCCTCCAATTGTGTGGAGGTCGTCCTTTTCTTTCTTCCCCTCGCTGGGGGGATTGGTTTTCCTCCTCTTCCTCGTCCTCTCTGGAGGAAGAGTGGGCATCGGAGTCTTCGGATATTGTGTCCGAAGTGCCTCGGCGATGAAGGCCGCCCCTGGTCTCTTTGACCTCCTTCTCGGCTTTCTTCTTCGGCGCCTTATAAGGAGCCGGGACCAGCATCTTCGTCAGAAGTGGGCCGGCTGGTTCTTCTGGCAGTGGGGCCGGACCATCCCGCCTTCTTCGTCCAGCCCTGGGGGGGTTGTGGAAAAACACATTAAGCATTTCCCTCGGATTATACAGATAAAGCATGTGACTTGCCAACGTACGGAGACTTACTGAACTCGTAGGTCGGGACAGTTGATACCCGCGGTCCTTGGCTGAGTCCGGCCATGATTTGCTAGACTTAAAAAGCACTTTCCAGATGTCTTCGTGCGATGAGTCGAAGAATGCTAGTAGGGTATGGTGCTTGGCCGGGTCGTATTCCCATAAATGGCAAGCCCTATGTTGGCAAGGGAGAATCCGGCGAACTAACATCACCTGGACTACATTGACAAGTTTGATATTCTTGTCTTCCATACCCTTGACGCGCGTATAGAGCACCGACAACTCATCGGGCAAAGACAAGTTCAGGCCCTTCTTGGGCCAAGACGTAAGTCGCAGCGGAGCTCCGGATCGGAATTCAGGAGCTGCGGCCCATTTTGTGCCGCGTGGCTCAGTGACACAGAACCACTGTTGTTGCCATCCCTTGACGGAGTCATTGAAGGTACCCGATGGCCATGTGACGTTGGGCATCTTGCTCACCATAGCTCCTCAGCACTCAGCGTGCTTGCCGCTCACCACCTTGGGCCTCACATTGAAAATCTTCAGCCATAAGCCGAAGTGTGGGGGGATGCGGAGAAAGGCCTCGCAAACGACGATGAATGTCGAGATGTTGAGGAAGGAATTGGGGGATAGATAAGGAAAATCGATCCCATAGTAATACATAATGCCGCGAACGAATGGGTGGAGGGGAAACCCTAGCCCGCGGACAAAAATAAGGAAGGAATACAACCCTCTCGTGGGGTTCTAGAGTAGGGATGATCTGTCCCGCCGCCGGGAGGCGGTGGCTGATCTTCTTGGACAGATACCCAGCCTCCCGAAGTTGCTTGATGTCCTTCTCCCGGACGGTAGAGGCCATCCACTTGCCTCCTGCTCCCGATCCAGATATTTTCGGAGGGCCTTTGTGGGTGGAGAAGGTGAATGCTTGGGTGCTGGAGCTCGAGCGAGAGAGAATGGATGAGCAGAGGAAAAAGAAGGCGTGGGTGAAAAAGGGGAGTCCTTATCTCCTTATAAAGGTAGCAGGGATCCTGTGCCTCCCCACTTGCCCTGGAAACTCGCTTGTCCCCCAAGCACCGTGATTAATGACGCGGTTGGGTTACCCACACCCGTATTGATGAGAATCCCGTGACAAGGGGACACGATCTCTGCTTCGACAAAACGTGCCGATAAAACCGCCTCACAAAATGTGCAGTAGCAGGTTGAGAAAAACGGTTCGAATGATGACCGGGCCACGGCGTGATGTCACGCTATGGAAAAGTTATCAGCAGATTAGATTCGTGTAATATTGTGCTCTTTACGGTGGTATGTGGAATTTGTTTTGCAGAGTCGGACACCATTCTTGTGTTCAAAATCTTCTCTGGAGTATCCGAAGAAGGAACCCGCCTTGCAATGCCGAAGACAATCTGCGCGTCGGACTCATCGTTATTGAACCCTGGTTTAGGGGCTACTGAGGGAGTCCCAGATTAGGGGGTCCTCAGACAGCTGGACTATATGCTTATGCCAGACTGTTGGACTATAAAGATACAAGAGTGAAGACTTCGTCCCGTGTCCGGGTGGGACTATCCTTTGCGTGGAAGGCAAGCTTGGCAATTCGGATATATAGATTTCCTTCTCTGTAACCGACTTTGTGTAACCCTATCCCCCTCCGTGTCTATATAAACCGGAGGGTTTAGTCCGTAGGCCAACTACAATCATAATCATCGGCTAGCTTCTAGGGTTTAGCCTCTACAATCTTGTGGTAGATCAACTCTTGTAATACTCATATCATCAAGATCAATCAAGCAGGAAGTAGGGTATTACCTCCATAGAGAGGGCCCGAACCTGGGTAAACATTGTGTCCCCCACCTCCTGTTACCATTAGCCTTAGACGCACAGTTCGGGACCCCCTACCCGAGATCCGTTGGTTCTGACACCGGCAGTAGCCCTCGGCGCGAGCCGCACCAGCCACGTCGGTGCCTTCACCGAGGCGCGCTACAACCTCCTCACCTCCGTGATCGGTTTCTTCGCCACCTTCCCCCTGGCCGCCTTCTCCGCCTCATTGCCCGTCTTGTTCTCGAGCTTCCTCATGGCCGGCTCAGACCGGCTCCTGTTGTACTATTGCTTGCCGCTCTCGCCGCCGTTGATGTTGTGGGCGGAGGAGAGGTTGTAGTTGTAGTCAGAGGGAAGTCACCGCCAGCGGGACCGGAGGTGGCGGAGGGGTATACTGGACGTTGTAGTACTTCTTTTGCTGCTTCTGGTGGCCATCGTCACCACGGTTGTCATTGCGGTGGCCGTAGGAGCAGGAACGATGGTGCCGTCGAGGACGTTGCGTAGTCAACCGTGTAGTGTGATATTATCCTCTGTGCATTATCAAGTGTGCTAGGTGGGAACCCACTTGTGCCCACATAATTTGCATGTAATCTGATGGAATGCCCGATTAATTCCACCAAACATAGTGGGACCAAGTGGGCTAGAGGTGGAACGCCCATGGATACTCCCACCTGCAGCCTGAGCTGGTGGGCTCCATCCGGTCGGGGCTGTTAGCCACCGGGCCGCGTCTGGCCGCACGCGGGGAGGACAGATCCGCCTGGGATCGCAAGCTAACACGTTGACACGCCACGGATAACATTTTGTCAGCCGAATCAGGAGCGTGTTTCGTGCCTGTTCTGTCTGTTTCTTTACACATAAAATAACAGCCTGAATATGCACATACATCAACAGAAGCACAATTTTCGCTAGAATTTTGTACATGATCAAGTTTAGTTAATTCACCCCCGTGATTAGGAGTTGTGACATAGTCTGGGAGAAGTGCTATTTCAGCACGAAGTAAGGCTCCGACATTGGGATGAAGCTTGGCAAAAGGAAAAAGAGTTTCATCAAAAACAACATCGCGACAAATATAGATACATCCAGTGGAAACCTCTAGTAATTTATACCCTTTGTGGAGATTACAATAGCCAAGAAAGACACATTGAGTAGAACAAAACTCAAGTTTATGACGATTTTATGGACGTAGATTCGGATAACAAGCACACCCAAATTTTTTTGAGAGAGTTGTAATCAGGTTTTTGATGGTATAAACGCTCCAATGGAGTAGAGTTACCAATTATTTTACTAGGAAGATGATTGATAAGATATGTGGCTGCAATGAATGATTCATCCCAATACTTAAGAGGCATGGATGCATGGGCTAAAAGGGAGAGACCAACTTCAACAATGTGACGGTGTTTATGTTCTACAGACCCGTTTTGTTGATGAGCATGGGGGCAAGATACATGATGTGCAATGCCAATGCTACGAAAGAAAGAGTTGAGTTTTTCATACTCCCCTCCCCAGTCACTTTGGACTGTCAGGATTTTTCTATCAAAGTGTCTCTCAACAAGCTTTTGAAACTCCTGAAAGACAAAAAAAAACTTCAGATTTATACTTAAGCAAATAAATCTAGGTAAACTTGCTATAATCATCAATGAAGCTAACATAGTATTTTTTTTCGCCCGAAAGAATCTCTTGCATGACCCCATACATCACTGAAAATAAGCTCTAAAGGAGCATGAGATACACTATTTGACTTAGGATAAGGAAGTTGATGACTCTTGGCACACTGACAAGCTTCACAAATAGACTCACTAAGTGAACGTTTCGAGCTTGCGTTGGTTTTCCCCGAAGAGGAGGGGGTGATGCAGCACAGTAGCGTAAGTATTTCCCTCAGTTTTTGAGAACCAAGGTATCAATCCAGCAGGAGGTCATGCGCAAGTCCCTCGTACCTGCACAACACGATAGCAACTCGCAACCAACGCTTAGGGGTTGTCAATCCCTTCACGGTCACTTACGAGAGTGAGATCTGATAGAGATAATATCTTTGGTATTTTTGGTATAAAGATGCAAAGTAAAAAGTAAAGGCAAAGTAAAAAACAAAGCAAGTAAATAAAGTGATATAGATTGATATGATGAGAATAGACCCGGGGGCCATAGGTTTCACTAGTGGCTTCTCTCAAGAGCATAGATATTCTACGGTGGGTGAACAAATTACTGTTGAGCAATTGACAGAATTGAGCATAGTTATGAGTATATCTAGGCAATGATCATGTATATAGGCATCACGTCCGTGACAAGTAGATCGAAACGATTCTGCATCTACTAATATTACTCCACTCATCGATCGCTATCCAGCATGCATCTAGAGTATTAAGTTAAAAACAGAGTAACGCCTTAAGCAAGATGACATGATGTAGACTAATAAATTCATGCAATATTATAAATACCCCATCTTGTTATCCTCGATGGCAACAATACAATACGTGCCTTGCAACTCTTTCTGTCACTGAGTAAGGACACCGCAAGATTGAACCCAAAGCCATGCACTTCTCCCATTGCAAGAACTACCAATCTAGTTGGCCAAACCAAACGGATAATTCGAATAGACTTGCAAAGATAACTCAATCATACATAAAAGAATTCAAAGAAGAATCAAATATTTTCCATAGATAAGTTGGATCATAAACCCACAATTCATCGGTCTCAACAAACACACAGCAAAAAGAAGATTACATCGAATAGATCTTCACGAGAGAGGGGGAGAACATTGTATTGAGATCCAATAAGAGAGAAGAGGCCATCTAGCTACTAGCTATGGACCCGAAGGTCTGAAGTAAACTACTCACACTTCATCGGAGGGGCTATGGTGATGATGTAGAAGCCCTCCGTGGTGGATGCCCCCTTCGGCGGAGCTCCAGAACAGGCCCCAAGATGGGATCTCGTGGATACAGAAGGTTGCGGCAGTGGAATTAGGTTTTTGGCTCCCCTCTGATCATACGGGGATACGAAGGTATATATAGGAGGAAGGAGTATGTCGGTGGAGCTCCGAGGGGCCCACGAGGCAGGGGGCGCGCCCAGGGGGGAGGGCGCGCCCTCCACCCTCGTGACCGCCTCGTGGCTTTCTTGACGGAGGGTCCAAGTCTCTTGGATCTTATATGATGAGAAAATCACGTTCCCGAAGGTTTCATTCCGTTTGGACTCCCTTTGATATTCCGTTTCTTCGAAATACTGAAATAGGCAAAAAACAACAATTCTGGGTTGGGCCTCCGGTTAATAGGTTAGTCCCAAAAATAATATAAAAGTGGAAAATAAAGCCCAATATAGTCCAAAATAGTAGATAAAGTAGCATGGAGCAATCAAAAATTATAGATACGTTGGAGACGTATCAAGCATCCCCAAGCTTAATTCCTGCTCGTCCTCGAGTAGGTAAATGATAAAAAAGAATTTTTGATGCGGAGTGATACTTTAGCATAATTTCAATGTAAACCTTCTTAATCATGGTATGAATATTCAGATCCAAAAGATTCAAGACAAAAGTTCATATTGACACAAAATAATAATACTTCAAGCATACTAATCAAAGTAATCATGTCTTCTCAAAATAACATGGCAAAAGAAAGTTCATCCCTACAAAATCATATAGTTAGGCTATGCTTCATTTTCATCACACAAAGATGTTCCCAACTTCTATACCCCGATGACAAGCCAAGCAATTATTTCATACTTAAATAATGTCAAACTTTTTCAACCTTCACGCAATACATAAGCGTGAGGCATGGATATAACACTATGGGTGGAATAGAATATGATGATGGGGATTATGTGGAGAAGACAAAAAAGGAGAAAGTCTCACATCAACGAGGCTAATCAATGAGCTATGGAGATGCCCATCGATTGATGTTAATGCAAGGAGTAGGGATTGCCATGCAACGGATGCACTAGAGCTATGAATGCTCAACAAAAGAAAACTAGTGGGTGTGCATCCAACTTGCTTGCTCACGAAGACCTAGGGCATTTGAGGAAGCCCATCGTAGGAATATACAAGCCAAGTTCTATAATGAAAAATTCCCACTAGTATAAACAAGACTACTTATGAGACTCACTATATGAAAAACATGGTGCTACTTTGAAGCACAATATATGAGACTCACTACATGAAGAACAAGGTGCTACTTTGAAGCACAAGTGTGGAAAAAGAGATAGTAGCATTGCCCCTTTTATTTTATTTTATTTTCTTTTTTTTGGGCCTTTCTTTTTTTATTTTGGCCTTTCTTTTTTTTGGGCCTTTTCTTTTTTTGGCCGTGCTCTCTTTTTTTTTGGGCAATGCTCTAATAATGATGATCATCACACTTCTATTGATTACAACACAAGGATTACAACTCGAAACTTAGAACAAGATATGACTTGATATGAATGCCTCCGGCGGTGTACCGGGATGGTGCAATGAATCAAGAGTGACATGTATGGAAAATAATGCATGGTGGCTTTGCCACAAATACGATGTCAACTACAAGATCATGCAATGGCAATATGACAAAAGTAATGCATGTCACGATAATGATGGTGGAAGTTGCACGGCAATATATCTCGGAATGGCTATGGAAATGCTAAGATAGGTAGGTATGGTGGCTGTTTTGAGGAAGATAATAGGAGGTTTATGTGTGATAGAGCGTATCGTATCACGGGGTTTGGATGCACCGGCGAAGTTTGCACCAACTCTCAAGGTGAGAAAGGGCAATGCACGGTACCGAAGAGGCTAGCAATGGCGGAAAGGTGAGAGTGCGTATAATCCATGGACTCAACATTAGTCAAAAGAACTCATATACTTATTGCAAAAATTTAGAAGTCATCAAAAATCAAGTACTATGTGCATGCTCCTAGGGGGATAGATTGGTAGGAAAAGACCATCGCTCGTCCCCGACCGCCACTCATATGGATGCACAAGCCAGGTATACTTCATGTTTCAAATTTGTTACATAACTTTAACCATACGTGCATGCTACGGGATTTGCTAACTTCAACACAAGTATTTCTCAAATTCATAATCACCCAACTAGCACGACTTTGATATTATCACCTCCATATCTCAAAACAATTATCAAGCATCAAACTTATCTTAGTATTCAACGCACTCAAAAGAAAGTTTCACATATCTTGAATACCAAGTATATTAACATTAAGCAAATTACCATGCTATTAAAGACTCTCAAAATAATCTAAGTGAAGCATGAGAGATCAAGTTTCTTTAAAACAAATCCACCACCGTGCTCTAAAAGATCTAAGTGAAGCACTAGAGCAAAAATTATCACGCTCTAAAGATATAAGTGAAGCACATAGAGCAAAGCTATCAAGCTCAAAAGATATAAGTGAAGCACATAGAGTATTCTAACAAATTCCAAATCATGTATGGCTCTCTCAAAAGGTGTGTACAGCAAGGATGATTGTGGTAAATTAACAAGCAAAGACACAAATAATACAAGACCCTCCAAGCAAAACACATATCATGTTGGTGAATAAAAATATAGCTCCAAGTAAATTACCGATGGAAGTGGACGAAAGAGGGGATGCCTTCCGGGGCATCCCCAAGCTTTGTCTTTTTGGTGTATTTGGATTATTTTGGGGGTGCCATGGGCATCCCCAAGCTTAGACTCTTGCCACTCCTTGTTCCATAATCCATCAAAAGAATTCACCCAAAACTTGAAAACTTCACAACACAAAACTCAACAGAAATCTCGTGAGCTCCATTAGAGAAAGAAAACAAAAGACTACTTCAAGGTACTGTAATGAACTCATTCTTTATTTATATTGGTGTTAAACCTACTGTATTCCAACTTCTCTATGGTTTATAAACTAATTTACTAGCCATAGATTTATCAAAACAAGCAAACAACGCACGAAAAACAGAATCTGTCAAAAACAGAACAGTCTGTAGTAATCTGTAACTAACGCAAACTTCTGGAACTCTAAAAATTCTACCAAAATAGGAAGTCCTGGAAAATTTGTTTATTGATCATCAGCAAAATGAATCACCGCAAAAGCACGTTCCTGTGATTTATCATAACTAAATTCGTGCGCGCAAAGTTTCTGTTTTTCAGCAGAATCAAATCAACTATCATCGTAGGTTATCCTATAGGTCTTACTTGGCACAAACACTAATTAAAACATAGAACCACATCCAAACAGAAGGTAGATGGATTATTTATTCCTAAAAAGAACCAAAAACAAAAAACACAAAATAAAATTGGGTTGCCTCCCAACAAGCGCTATCGTTATACGCCCCTAGCTAGGCATTGAGATTATGATGATGCTCACATGAAAGATAGGAATTGAAGCACAAAGAGAGCATCATAAAACATGTGACAAACACACTTAAGTCTAGCATACTTCCTATGCATAGGCAACTTGTAAGCAAACAAATTATCAAGGCAAGCAAAAACTAGCATATGCAAGGAAGAACAAAGAGATGATAGCAATCTCAACATGAAGAGAGATAATTTAATAACATGAAAACTTCTACAACCATATTTTCCTCTCTCATAATAATTACATGTAGGATCATAAGCAAATTCAACAATATAGCTATCACAAAACATATTCTTAAAACGATCCACATGTATGCAAAGTTGACACTCTTCCAAAATAGTGGGATTAACATTAACTAAAGTCATGACCTCTCCAAACCCACTTTTATCAAAAACTTCATAAGATTGAACATTATCCAAATATGTGGGATCTAAAGTTGACACTCTTCCAAACTCACTTTCAATATTATTGCAAACAATATTATCAATCTCATATTCATCATGGGGATTAAATAAATTTTCAAGATCACAAGAAGAATCACCCCAATCGTGATCATTGCAACAAGTAGTAGACATAGCAAAACTAGCATCCCCAAGCTTAGGGTTTTGAATATTATTAGCACAATTGACATCAAGAGAATTTATAGTAAAATCATTGCAATCATGCTTTTCATCGAAGGAACTACCAAGTATGGGTGCAATAGCAACGATCTCATGTTTAACATAAGGAACTGTAGCAAATTCATCTTCATAAATACTGGCATCATGGCCACAAGAATAGCAAGCATCATGTTCATCAAGGGGTGTTTCGATCAAATCATCGGAATCATCATTTTCTATAGATTCATGCATATCATTATTTTCTTCCAAAGCAACGGTCATTCTTTCAATAAACTCTTGGACATAGACATTATGAGCAAAGTTTTCATTGCGATACTTAAGTATGACGAAATTTTCAGATTTGTTGAGAGTAAATTCATACTTTTCAATCAAAGAAGCAACTTCATGAGCACCCTTAAAAATGACAAATTCTTCAATTTGTTCGATATCATAGTAACTATAAACACCCTTTGCATAAGAAGATAAGATTTCATTATCATTGAACTCACATAGGTAGGGAAGGTGTTTTTTAGGGTCCTTAGAGCAACAAGTAAAATCACACATTTCACAAAGATTCAAAGCATAGCACAACAATCTTTTTATTTGACTCCATAGGTGTCTCCCTTTTTCAGACAAACGGTGACGCGCATAATAAAAATGCTCATCTAAAGATTTCCCATCAACTAGGCTAGTTGGGGTTTCAGCACGAGCACATAAGGATCGAAGATGATCCAAGTAGAACACTTTAAGTGGATCCATATCAATAGATTTTCAGCAAGCGGAGATGCAAGCATATAGAAGGCACAAGGAAACACAAACAAAGATACATACGGGAAGAAGGCAAACGGGAAAGAGAGGTGGAGATTGGGAAAGAGAAGGCGAATAAAATGGCAAGGGTGAAGCGGGGGAGAGGAAAACGAGAGGCAAATGGCAAATAATGTAATGCGAGAGATATGGATTGTGATGGGTACTTGGTATGTTGACTTTTGCGTAAGCCTCCCTGGCAACGGCGCCAGAAATCCTTCTTGCTACGTCCTGAGCTTGCGTTGGTTTTCCCCGAAGAGGAGGGGGTGATGCAGCACAGTAGCGTAAGTATTCCCTCAGTTTTTGAGAACCAAGGTATCAATCCAGTAGGAGGTCACGCGCAAGTCCCTCGTACCTGCACAACACGATAGCAACTCGCAACCAACACTTAGGGGTTGTCAATCCCTTCATGGTCACTTACGAGAGTGAGATCTGATAGAGATAATATTTTTGGTATTTTTGGTATAAAGATGCAAAGTAAAAAGTAAAGGCAAAGTAAAAACAAAGCAAGTAAATAAAGTGATATAGATTGATATGATGAGAATAGACCCGGGGGCCATAGGTTTCACTAGTGTCTTCTCTCAAGAGCATAGATATTCTACGGTGGGTGAACAAATTACTGTTGCGCAATTGACAGAATTGATCATAGTTATGAGTATATCTAGGCAATGATCATGTATATAGGCATCACGTCCGTGACAAGTAGATCGAAACGATTCTGCATCTACTACTATTACTCCACTCATCGACCGCTATCCAGCATGCATCTAGAGTATTAAGTTAAAAACAGAGTAACGTCTTAAGCAAGATGACATGATGTAGAGGAATAAATTCATGCAATATTATAAATACCCCATCTTGTTATCCTCGATGGCAACAATACAATACGTGCCTTGCAACTCTTTCTGTCACTGAGTAAGGAGACCGCAAGATTGAACCCAAAGCCATGCACTTCTCCCATTGCAAGAACTACCAATCTAGTTGGCCAAACCAAACGGATAATTCGAAGAGACTTGCAAAGATAACTCAATCATACATAAAAAATTAAGAGAAGAATCAAATATTTTCCGTAGATAAGTTGGATCATAAACCCACAATTCATCGGTCTCAACAAACACACCGCAAAAAGAAGATTACATCGAATAGATCTCCACGAGAGAGGGGGAGAACATTGTATTGAGATCCAAAAAGAGAGAAGAGGCCATCTAGCTACTAGCTATGGACCCGATGGTCTGAAGTAAACTACTCACACTTCATCGGAGGGGCTATGGTGATGATGTAGAAGCCCTCCGTGGTGGATGCCCCCTCCGGCGGAGCTCCAGAACAGGCCCCTAGATGGGATCTCGTGGATACAGAAGGTTGCGGCGGTGGAATTAGGTTTTTGGCTCCCCTCTGATCATACGGGGATATGTAGGTATATATAGGAGGAAGGAGTACGTCGGTGGAGCTCCGAGGGGCCCACGAGGCAGGGGGCGCGCCCAGGGGGGAGGGCGCGCCCTCCACCCTCGTGACCGCCTCGTGGCTTTCTTGACGGAGGGTCCAAGTCTCCTGGATCTTATCTGATGAGAAAATCACGTTCCCGAAGGTTTCATTCCGTTTGGACTCCGTTTGATATTCCGTTTCTTCGAAATACTGAAATAGGCAAAAAAACAACAATTCTGGGCTAGGCCTCCGGTTAACAGGTTAGTCCCAAAAATAATATAAAAGTGGAAAATAAAGCCCAATATAGTCCAAAACAGTAGATAAAGTAGCAAGGAGCAATCAAAAATTATAGATACGTTGGAGACTTATCAGAGGGCTTGATGCTGGAGTAGACCTGACGACACTTGCGACTAAGTGCTCCAGATTTGATGGGGTAGAGTCCTCCTATGCATCTACCGTGATGGGGGAGTTCCCTCGTTGCCCGATCCTTGATAAAAATGTAACGAGGGCGAGTTTCAAAGAAGACATTATTATTGGTGGCTAAACAAGACATAGATGCAATATTTTTATTGGCTTGTGGAACATGAAGAACATCCTTCAGAACTAGATCACATTTAAGAGTAGGGGAATTAATAGAAGCTTGACCAATGTGACAAATATTCATACCTCCCCCGCTTGTAGTATGGATTTGGTCGTTGCTGAGGTACCTCTCGCGAAGAGCAAGTTGCTCTAGCTCGCTTGTGACGTGATCGGTGGCTCCGGTGTCAACATACCAAACACCTTCACCTCCTTGTTCACGCATAGCATCAGCAACAAGACGGGCATCCGGGACGTTGTCTTCATCGAAGCAATGCCAACAATCAATGACTTCATGGCCGGATTTCTTACAGAGTTGGCAGCAAGGTCGACCACGACGGCTGTTGTTGGCGTTGAATCCGCCGCTGGTGTTGTTGTCCCCGCCGCCGCTGGAGTTGTTGCTGTAGTTGGCGCCCCGTAGCCACCACCAATAGAACGAGCGCCGTCGCCCTGAGGGGTACTACGCCCGCGACCTCCACCGCGGTTTTTCCCCTGGTGACCGTGGCCACGACCGCGACCACATGAGACAGAGTTATCAGAGGACTGACAGAGATTTGTGCCATGGAGGAGGCTGAGGCGGGCATCAAAACTGAGGAGCTGGCTATAAAGTTCATGGTCCGTGATCGGTTCCACACGAGCAGCAAGCGTAGAAACAACAGGATTGTACTCAAGATCCAATCCAGCAAGGATTTTAGACGTGATCTCCAGATCAGAGAGCACAGCGCCGGTGCAAGCAACTTCATCGGTGGGACTTTTGATTTTTCGAAGGTACTCGGCCATAGTCATATTACCTTTTTGCAGGTTAGTGAGCTCAATGCGGGTGTTGATAGCTTGAGCCTAACTTTGAGCAGCAAACATGGCGTGGATGGCACGCCACACCTCGACCGGTGTCTGGAGAGTGACGACCTGAGCAAGAATTTTGCGGGAAAGAGAACCCATCAAATATCCTTGGAGTTGTTGCTGCTGTGCATACCAGAGGGTTCGGGCAAAATTGGCGGCTTGCTCTTCTTTCCCGTCCTTGGTGATGGTGAGGGTGGCCGGTGGTGCCGGACTCTTCTCGTCAAGATGGTGTTCCATCTGCGCTCCCTTGATCTGGGGCTGCACAACTGCTTTCCAGAGCAGGAAGTTTCCCCTCCTGAGCTTCTCTTGCGGTGGCGATCCGAGGCTGGTGGCGTTGGAGCTAGAGGATGAAGCGAAGGTGGAAGATGATGAGGTGGTGAGGGCTCCCATGGTGCTGGGAGTCATGGCAGCGTCGGTGGTGGACATATTCTCGGTTGCCGGGGTAGCTAGATGTGACCTCTTCGATCTAATTGAGGAAAAGGCTCTGATACCATGTAAAGTATTTTAGGAAGCGTAGAAGCCTTCGTCTGGGATGCACTGTATTATATTGAGATGATGTCGTGGCTTACAAGGCAGAGAACGATCGAGAGAAGAGGAGATCGATCGTGACTTGTTACAGGAGAGATAGAACAGAAGAAGGGATAGAAAGGAGATACAATTCAAACTACTTTCCTATCCCTACACAACTTGTCTAACAAACCCCAACCATACGATGGACTGCAAGTCTCCTCGTACCTATGAACTGTTAGGTTTAGATTGATTTTAACGTGCAAATTATGAACGACACAGTTTCTATTTTGCTCTTATTGCGTTCTTTCCTACTGTTTCTATAACTTGGCATGCACCTCCCATCTGTCTTATGGTCGGCCCTTTTACTTCAACTTTTTTTCTTGTTCGCACTGTCCGCCAAATTTATGCAACACGTGCCAGGTTTTCGCGAGCCACTGGCCCATTCGAAATTGGAAGCTTCTACATGATTTCAGTCTGGTTTCTTTTTTCCTTTTGCTTTTGGACCCTGATAAGTTTCACAAGTTAGGTGCGTGGCACTCCGGCCCTGGCGGTTTTTATGGCAAGTTTAGTGACGCGATGATGACAACTTTAGTCTTTAGTTGCCAAGCATGGCCACTTCATGTTTGAGTTTATTTTTTGCGGAAACTTACTGTGTGTCACAGGAAGTTGCCATCCTTGCGTGGCTGGAATTTCCATCGAGAAATGTCAGGGCCGCAGTGCCGCACACCTGACGTGTGGCACTTATCATTTGAATTTCTTGTTTTTTTTCTTGTCGGGTTTCTTCCTTTTTTTTACTGTTTTACTTTTTTCTTTTCCTTTTTCCTTTTTATTTGTTCTCTTCCTTTCCTGTTTTCATTTTTTTCGTCAATATTCGTGGCTGTGTTTTGAAAGCGCTTAAATTTTTACAAATTCATGAACCTTTTCCCAAACCATTGATTTCTTTTTCAAATCTATGAACTTTTTCTGAATCCAAGAAATCCGTGACTTTTCAACTACATGAATTTTTTCTTTTTGAACCACAAATTTTTTAAATATTCACGAACATTTTACAATGCCTAAAGTTTTTCCAAATTGATGAAGAATTTTTTGAACCTATGAACTTTTTTCTGAATCCATTAAATTTGGAATCTTTATTTATTTATGAACTGTTTTCAAGTCTATGAACTTTTCGAATCCATGAGATCTATGATTTTTTCTCAAAATCTCAAACTTTTTTCAAATCTACAAACTTTTTTAAAAAAGTTAACGGTCAGCCGAGCGACCAACACCGATTGAAGCAAGCAAAAATGCACCGCCCAGCTGAATACCCTCACTACAACATGCCGTTGTTGCAGGTATTATATATGATGGTGATCGCCCTTGCTGCGTCGACGGTGCCTATGTCATCGATGCTAAGTGTAGTGTTGGAGGGTTGGTTGTCGCTGCTAGATATCGTGTTTTGATCCTTTTTCCAAAGTTTATCGAGATCTCACCCTGTCTTGAAAAATTTCGGGATCTGACCCTTTTCTTACCGCCAGGGTCCATGGCGGTAGGGTATAACAGGCTACCGCCAAGGTCCTTGGCGGTAGGGTTGCACACCCTGCCGAATTTTTTTCCTAAGTATGAAACAAAGTGCATGCTCGCACCTACCACCGGACACCTTGGCGGTAGGTTTGTACAGACTACCGCCAGCCTGTTTGGCGGTAGGGGTGTTTCCTACCGCCAAGGCCCCTGGTGGTAGGCTGTTACACCCTACCGCCATGGACCCTGGCGGTAGCAGAAGGGTCGGATCCTGATATTTTTACAAACTGGGTCAGATTTCGATTAACTTTTAGAAAAGGGTCAAAACACGAAAATTTTCCTCTGTTGCTGCCACCGGTTTTTTAAGACAAGCATCAGTGTTTCACGATCGGCCATTGTCACCTCGCGCCGGTGTTGTTAGAGTTTGCTATCCGGCCGCGTGTTATAAGGCAACATCTCTCCTTGTGTTTCCTGAAACAGGGGAAATATTTCAATGGGAACACGACAGTGCATTGATGCGGGTGCAATCATATTTTCTGCAACAAGATCTCTGTTGGAGTAGGGGAGGCTCCGCTCGACTGCTCGACGCGCTAGATCTGACAGCTTGCGATACGGCTGGTTTTTTGAAAAGCTCAGTCGGCGGACGCGTAGCACACCCGAAAGTTTTATAATAAGGAACAGTAAAGACGATTTAAAAATCGCTCGTGTCGCGATACATATTATTTTTTTTTAGAACACCGCGATACATATTACTGCGTACACGAGTCCAATGCAAACTCTGCGTAGTACTTACTCAACTTGTTGGATGGGATTCAGATCGACCGTAGACCGACTCGTACGTGGTAACATGAACAAACTCTTTACATATTGGACGCAAAGCGAAGTCGCCGAGAAAACATCCAAACGCTAGCATACAATCGAGCTAGTCAGCGAGAGAGGGAGAGCGCGCGCTTATCCACCATTACGAACCTACGTACTTTGCACCGATCACCAGCGAGCCAGCGCCGACCGATGACGCACGACCATCATCATGTCTCGATGCCGGATACATCTTCTTCGATGACGCACAGCCATCACCATGACGGTGGCCACCACCACCATCACCATCAACAACAGCACGGCGGCGGCCACCACCACCATCATCACCACGGCCGGCAGCCGACGGCATTGCCGGGTTTCCCGGTCGCGCACGCTTGCCCGACCTCCGCCCTGAATTTGACGACGGTACAGGCGCAGGTCATTGACCTTGTTCCGGCATGTTGCCGGGTTCTCGGGGTACGTGCATACGCACGCGCGTTTTACTCAATTAATTTCGATAACCCTGGATTCATTACTAACTAACTCGATCGACCGTGCTTTTGATGCTTGTGGTACAGTGTGTGGGCGGCTTGGTCCTGATCGTGATGTCCATCGTCCTCTACCTAACCATGATCTGTGGTGTATCCCTTTAATGACGGACTTGATGACAGGGACATATATGCATGGAGCTAGCAGATTACTTTTTTTTTTCGAGACCGGAGGGGAAGAATCCCTCGGTTTACTTTTATAGAAGAATTAGGTGAGTACGCGCTGGTATTGCGAGCACGGAGGCTCGAACCCAGGCGGGCAGGCATGCATCAGCCCATGCCTACCATCCCGGCTATGCCGTGGTTCTCACTAGCAGATTAATTAATTAGGACTTGGGAGACATAGGAAGTAACTATATAGTTTTATTTTTTCATTTTTTGAACAGGAACTGCATATAGTTTTATTGGACCGCAAAATCGTAGAACAACTGTTAAACCGTAATTTTGTATTAATATGAAAAATATTTACATAGAGCAAAATGGACTAAAATAAAGTTTATTACAAGAACTATCCAATTCTTGGGATGTTGGCCTACATCTTGGATTATTAGTTCCTTTCGTATTTTGGATCAACCTTAGACCCTTAGTTTTTAGACACCAAAATGTAAGTTATATACCACAAAAATTGTGTCATTAAATATCTCTTTCGAATATGAAATCTAACAATATACCTTTTGTGACATACAACTTATATTTTTTTAGTCAAATCTATAACCAAGCTTTGACACAAAATACAAATGGGACCAATAAACCCAGATGAAAGTAGTACTAGCTAGCTAGTTTAACCTGAAAAGTGTAGAGTACTACTACGTGACTTGGTAGCTATGTGAGGTCATGATAATTATCATGTGAGACCTTAGTATAATTTCAATGAAAAAAGTCCATTTTACCACCTAAGAAAACTTGTTGGTTCACATAACACCCTGGTCTTTATTTCGGCTCCCTTAACCCCCCCACCCAAACAATTCCATACCGGTAGAAAATCATCCCTACGTGGTTTGCCCCGACTTAGTGATGACATGGACACAGTCAAAGGCGTATTTGACCTGCGGGTGGGACCCATTGTGAGGACTCTTTTTCTCTCTCACACACATGTGGGGCCTCCTAGAAAAAACAAAACAAAAAAATAGACTCTCTCTCTTCTTATAGGCGGGACCCATGAGGAAAAATTCACAAAAGAAACAAAACAAAAGAAAAAAGAAACAATAGAGCGGACGCCCATAGCGGCGTGGATGGCCATGGCTTGCCCGAGTGACCCATACACATGGTGGAGCAACCAGGAACCTATGCTCATCGCTGATATCAATCTCAAGAGAAACCGGCCACCGAGAACTCTCCATCGAGCTCTGGAGCCGCGTCCGTGGATCAGCGGATAGTGGAACATGGCCACGCGGGGAGAGGTCCTCGGGGGATACACTCTTCCATATAGATAGGCCGGTCGCCTTCAAGGGGGCTCCATGGTTCTCAGGAAGCATGGGAGGAGAAGACGGGTGTCACCGGAGGAAGAGACCGAGACGGCGGTGGTGGATGCCGGAGTCAGGGAAGAAGACATGGGCGACGACAATTCATGGCAAACCAGAGAAATTGTTTTAGCTGGAATGTGTAACATAGCAAGGAGAAGCTCTTAGACAAGGCTTCACGTGAGGAGGAGGTACTGGCCGCGCTGACAAGAACCATGGCGGCCGTTAGAGCTAGGCCACGTAGGGAGAGGTCCTTGGAGACTCGTCGCTCCAAATGGATGGGTCTGTTAGCTTCAGGGGAGCACCATGATGCTCGGGAAGCAGGGGAGGGGAAGCGAAGATCACCATGGCAAGAGATCGAGGCAGCAATGGTCAATATCGAAGGCGGGGAAGAAGACATCATGATGGCGCCCCAAACAAATTCCTTTCCAAGGTGAAGCTCTCTGACAAAGTATCAAGCTGAGGAGGAGGCTTTGGCCCTGCGCGCGAAGAATGGCAGTGCCGTTGGCATGAACTGAGTGCCAGTTATGCTCTTCACCTAACGAGGGAATGAACCTGATGGGGGGGGGGGGCACCCGCCGGTCAAATACCTCCTTTGACCGTGTCCATGTCAGCACTTAATTGGGGCAACCACCAACAGATAGTTTTTGACCGATATGGAATTGTCGGGGGCGGTGAGGGAGTAGAAATTTTTTTAGAGACTTATGTGAACCACCATGTTTCTTCAGGTTAGTAAAATGGACATTTTTCTCAATTTCATTTTATGCAGCTAATGTGTGTCTTCGAGGGGTAAATGTTGTAGAAGTACCATCCTCATTGCGGTCATTATCTAATCCAAAATTTGCATCTACATATTCAATATTTCCCTTTTTAGAAGACATTATTCATTCGGATTATGTACCGCATATAGAAATGACACATACTTGATACAACCCTTCCTAAAAATGCCTATAACTGATCCTAGAGTCAATTATGCAATAATGCTAGACCTACAAAATCTACAAACAATTTAATTAGCTTTCCAAACTAATACTCCATCCCTAAATTCAACTGGGGTGGACGCCTTTATCCCCCTATTACCAATCATAATCCTCGACATCAGCTTGTTTGTAAAAATATTAAGTGACCTTTTGTAGATGTAGCATTAATCATCAATCATGCATATTTCCCTCCTTTTGCCGGTCGCCGTCGCCTCCCCTCGCGGTGGTCCTTGCTTCGTTGCCAACCCTACTCTGTATGCCTTAAAGCTTCCCCCTTTTGCCAGAACAGTTGCTCGGAGGTCCGGAGGCGGTGCCACCCACCGACGGCAGGTGCAACCCCACCACCCCCTTCGGCTTGGTTCCGGTCAGCATTGGCTTCCTGGTCTTCAAGACCATATTAGGCGGCTATGGGATTGCTCGGCTCAGGCCAGGGAGAAATCCCTGCTCGGCTTGCCGGTGCTAGCAGCGGCGGCGCCCGCGGGTGTCGTTTTTCCTTCTTGGAGGCGCTGCCATGGCCTTCAGTTGTGCCCCTCTTCGAGCTTAGGGGAAACCCTAGGTCCGGCTGCTCCGGACCGGATACCGAAGACGTGTCGGCATCATGTTCCTTCTTGAAGGCGCCATCTTGCTTGCTCGCGGTGACCCCGATGTTGGCTTTGGTGATGTTGGGACTCATTGTTGGTTCGGCTTTGTCGGTTCGGGCTTGGTTGGTTTAGCTGTGTTGTTTCCCCCTTTTCGGGCCGAGCATCCCTTGCCTGTCTGCTGCGGGAACGATGTTCGCGCCTGTCTGCGTTCGTGTAATGTGTTGTACCCCCGCTATACTCATTTTACTCCTTCTATCAATGAAATAATACGCAGGCTTTGCGTATTCGCGGAAAAAAATCATGTACTTATTGTACCCAAACTGAAACACAGGTTGCCGGTTGAGCGGCATTTCATCGGCAGCATTTTCTTGAGACCTAGTACCCCGTCCTAAATATGTCTCATGGATCCTACCGTTTAGCTATGGCGATGAATATTTTTGGACTGCAATTTTTTAGGAAAGCAAGTGATCAGTTATTTTCCAAGAAGAAGAGGGGAAACATTGCAAAACTGGGTTAAAAAACCCAAAAATCTGATATATTTTTAGGGTTAGAAACTAAAAATACGTTGCGGGGTGGGGGAGGGGGGGGTCTCTACTCAGTCGTGAACTCCTCAACTCCCCCGAGTCCTATTAAGACGTAAGAGCGTCTTCAACGGCTCACTTTCTCCATGGGAGTTTCATAACTACTCCTTCCATCTAGGTGTGCAAGTCACCTTACGAAAACCAAATAATCCCAAAAAACTTAGGAATGGTACATTAACTCCCTCCTCGTTTTTTGTTTCGTGACATATCAACCAATAAGAGATGTGGGTCGTGCATGCTTCAATGACTTGAGACTACCAAACATGACATGCAGTGGTTAGTTCATTGCATGCAATGCTATTATAATTAGCAAAAAGACATTAAGTTCTCTCATTTTCCCCTCGGCCATGGTCGCGGTGCACAACCTAAGATGACTTATACACAACTGGGTCCTTTGTATGTCAAATTGATTGTTGAGGGAGATTTATTGGGAAACTGCTGTAGCGTCCATGCCCGATAATCTCTACTATTAAAAGGGGGATCGAACGTCGTGATGGTTCGACCTCGTTGGATCCCCACCTCCCTTCCTACGACTACCTCCTCCTATCGATCGCCCCACGCCACCGATTTTCTTTCATGGTGCGTCCCACTTCAACCTCCGGTTTACAGGGAAAAACCACAAAACTAAACAGCCCTACCCCACACACGCCTCACGAAGTCACGATCCCCAACCGTCCCTAGACCAAGCCAACGTGCACCAGGTCAAGGCGTTACACGTGCAATCGGGAGGCGATCACGGCTGCTAGGGTTTCGCTCACAGGGATGGTTTCTTGCTGGCGGCTGTAAGGATTACGACGGCGTGATCCATTGGCTGGCCAGATAGTGTGTTGGTTGCCTCGCTTGCTTGGCTGTCGCACGGGGGCGATGGCGACGCACAAGATAATGCATCCCCTATGAAGGGTGTCCCGATCCTCATGAGATATGACACGGAGGAGGAGGATGCAGACCACTTGCAAGGCTTGGAGGAGGAGGATGCAGGCCACGCAGGAAGGCTGGGACTGGGAGGGCTCATCTTGACGGAGAAGGAAGACCAAGGGATGCTCTTTGAGGATGATCCAGGTGATCAATTCCAAAACTTTAGATGGGTTGTTGCGGGCAAAGGTATGTTCGTCGAGAAATCTCAACATCACGGCGCTGGAAAAAGCCATGAAGAGTAGGATGGGTTTGGCCGAGGGGAGGCGGTGGTTTGTGGCTATTTGTACTTTTGTACAACTCATGATTCTTGAGTAAGGACTTTCAGCATGCTTGCAGCGCTGCTGCTCTGCCTGAACATGACCTGGAGCGCCAGCCTAGCGCTTATCGTACTCAACTTCATGGACGCCGCCCTAGCAACTCACAATTGTCCTTATTTGTTTTGTGCTGCACTTCTGCCTCTGGTTGTCGCACGTACAGGTTGCGGGCTGTGTGGAGGTGTGGCGGCAGCGATGACGAGGACTGCATAATTAACCATCCAGGACGAGCACCGCTGCAGCTATTCCTGCTGTGCTCACAGCCTCACACGCCGTGGAGCTGGCCTGCCATAGCCTTTCCAATCAGCATCCCCGTGCACCTGCGCTTGGCTGGTCCAACGCGGGCGACTGCCTGCCAATCCCGGTAGAGCTTCTCTCTACCCACCATGGCCAAGAGGTGAGCAAAATCCAATGACCGGGCCGGTAGGATGCATCCGTAAAGAACCTCCCAATCTGGGGAACTCACGAACACAATTTCTCATCATCTCATGAATACCAGATTTCCAAGTTCTCCTGGGTAGTTCAGGCAAAAATTCTGAAATACTACTTCCAAATCGTCAAATGTTTCCATGATATGCTGAGTTAATTGTTGAATATCCATGGAATTAGTATGACAAGTTTACAGCGATTGGTATGTCCCTGTTTGAGGCATGGTTTGAGGTAGTGAGTTCGCGTTCTGCTTGGTGAACAACCACTGTACTTGAGTACGTTCTATTCTGAACTTGTCGAGGAGGAGATATAATTTTGATTGTTTCAGACCAGGATTTTGGTTTTTGAGAAGTACTCTTTAAGTTTTGTTGGTAAGTAATATTTCTGTATTAATTTCGTGATAACTAATCAGTTCGTATGATATCAGGCCCATTGTTCAAATGAAAGTTTTTTTCTAGGGAAATGAATTGGAGGGATTTTACTTGGGCATTACGCTCATCTTTTTATTAGGTGAGGTTAATAGTTAATACCCTGACCCCTGAACTGTGATGCAGACGGTTAGATCTTCGGAGCATTTTTCTTTTGACGCCTCAATTGTAGAGGAGTTCACATTGTACGTTGTAGTAAAACTTACTAGAGACAACCAGTTTTGTTTGAGCTTTGGTCATGTTATTTCATGTCCCAATTTTGGTGCAAGTGGTCCGATTCTTTCAGTCTCTGTGTAGCATGTTATGTTTCAGTTCAAGCTGACAGAGTACAGAGCGACGAGATGGTCCAAATTCTCACAACATATCATGGTTAGTCATTCAAAATTTAGCATCTCATAATGTGATGCCCAATTACTTCCACTAAACATTTTTCATATACGATGATTTATTGTAATGTACAGAACATTTTTCATGTATAATGGCCTTTGTAACGTTTGTTTACTATTTTTGCAAGAAGACAGATTTTAGTACCACCTATAATCATATCTTAGGTGACTGCCTGTACAAGTACGTGTCCGTTTTTTTTTTTGGATTAAGAACACCAATGCGTTAATATGGTACTGACATTTTTGGCACTTGATCAGGACGCGGAACTTTGGCTACCGGGAGCATATGGTCCCTAATAAACAGTAAAATCAAAATAAATAGTAAATAAAAAGCCAAAATTGTGATATTCTTTTGTAGATGTTCATGTTAGTGTAGCAAGTGTGATTGACAATTTTCATGCGATACGGGATAGCAATGCTTCGTCGGTGAAAAAAAATTAAGTGTACCATTTGGCGTTCGACTTAATTTTTTTTGCACAAGTCAAAATGCTTAAGTTTTTTCCTTGAAAATGTGACAACAAAAAAGGTTTCGTTACCAACCATGCAGTGTGGGTGCTCACTAGTACCGTAGAAGGGGACGGGGGGGGGGGGGGGGGGGGGGGGGGTAGATGTATGGTCGGGGGCAACGATGGACCATCGGAGAAGGCGGCTCGGGCAGGGCAGCACCCGACATTAGAACTAGTTGCAACCACTGTCAAAAGGTGGGTTATGGGGATGAAAGCAAGATGTTGACAATGACCATGAAATTTTAGAAGAAGGGGTGGGGATAGAGGGATGGTCATGGGCAACGGTGGACCACCTGAGAAGGTAGCTCGGGCAGGGTGGCATATACACCGGTCGTGACCAATGTCGGGCAACGTGAACCAATGGAGAAGGCAGCTCGGGTAGGGTGGCGCACGACATCGACACTGGCCGCGACCAATGTCGGAGGATGGGCTGTCGGGTCGGAAAGAGGAAGGTGAAGAGGAGGAAGAAGAAATTGATCAAAGAATTTTACAACCAACAAAACTAGACGACTAATGTAATCGACAAAATGCTTAAGTTTTCTCCTTGAAAATTTGATAACAAAAAAGGTATCCTTACCAATCATGCAGTGTGGGTGCTCACCAGTACCGTAGAAGGGGAGGGGGTAGATGTATGGTCGGGGGCAACGATGGACCATCGGAGAAGGCGGCTCGGGCAGGGCATCACCCGACATTTGAACCGGTTGCAACCACTGTCAAAAGGTGGGTTATGGGGATGAAAGCAAGAAGTTGACAATGACCATGAAATTTTAGAAGAAGGGGTGGGGATAGAGGGATGGTCAGGGGCAACGGTGGACCTACGGAGAAGATGGCTTGAGCAGGGAGGCACGCGACATCGACATCGATCATGACCAGTGTCGGAGGGTGGATCAGGGGCAACAATGAACCACCTGAGAAGGTAGCTCGTGCAGGGTGGCATATACACCGGTCGTGACCAGTGTCGGGCAACGTGAACCGATGGAGAAGGCAGCTCGGGTAGGGTGGTGCAGGATATCGACACTGGCTGCGACCAATGTCAGATCATGGGCTGTGGGGTCGGAAGGAGGAAGGTGAAGAGGAGGAAGAATAAATTGATCAAAGAATTTTACAACCGACAAAAGTAGACGACTGATGCATAGTTGCTCTCATAGTTTCCACTAAAAATGATAGAAGGCGAAGGACTTCACTCATGTCACTTTGTCATCAATTTGATTCATGTTCCTATATTTCGCCCATAGCTTGCCCATAGCAATGCACGGGCATTCTACTAGTAATTATAAAAGTTTTGTTGGGCAACTTTTTTTGGTGAACTGTTAAAGATGCTCTAAGGCACTGACAAACAAATCGTTGTAGGGTGCCCACTACCTTCTCGCTAGCTCCTAGGTGGGCGCTGGCCCATGTTGTCTCTCCATCATCTTTTTGGGAACCTTCTAGAAGTTTCTCTTTTGTTTTCATGGCTAGATGTTGTTGGTTTTTGTATTCATCGGGGTTTGTCTGGTTTTATATCTTTTTGTCTGTTTCTTGTGTTTCTTTCTTCTGATGTCTTCTTTTAGTTCTCTTTTTTTTCATTTTAATTAATGAATATTTTCAAATTTGAGTATTGTTTTCAATTTTTGAACTTTTTTCAAATTTGCAAAGTATTTTCAATTTTGTAGAATCAAATTTCTAATCTTTTTCGACATTGTGATTTTTTTTCGAACACTGCCAATTAGTGGATATGCCCCTTTCAATCTTTTTATATTGGTATAGATAAGAAAAGCGTTATAGCCACTCCCTAAATACATAACCATGCATAAGCTCTCGCAATTCATGTTTTGTACGTGCGATGATTGTAATTATTAAAAAGCAAACCAAACATTGTTATTTAATCTTGATCTAAACTAATGGCATACTGTATCCCACAATTAACAGAAAAAGGCATCATCGATGCAAACACTTTATTACCTGATCAAGTACCTACTCATTTTTATTTTGTGTGTGAATAAAGCGCCTACTCATTTGGCACAAAGGAAGTCAACTGCAGTTCACACACCTACACGAGCCTCCCTTATCCTGGAAATTGCAGTAGCCACCACCACTGTTACCAGCAAGATAGCATGGCGTAGTGCATATATCAGAGTCATCACACTTGATCGTGGTACTGGACTCTTTGCACCGGCCTTCAACCATGTCTTTATAAAAAAAAAAGGAAATGCTTATTGCATAGACAGGAAAATAATATAGCACAAACCTATACAAAAGTTAGTAACATGTTTGTTTTCTCCTTACCGCCATATAGGAGGAGTGCAAGGACCAAAATAGATGTGACAACGACGGTGATTTTGCTTGCCATGGTGAACACTTGGGTTGGGTGCTGGTATATCTTGAGTTCTTAACACGTATTTATAGGACCAGAAAATGAGATTCTTTATTAGGGCTTCGTTATCCAATTCATTGATCTCTTCCAAATATAGCTCGGCCCACATTAATTGTCGAAGATAAGTACTAGTAGTATGAGAACACTACAAATTTCATTCATCTATTCCTAATATGGCCTCACATTAATTGGTGAAGATTGGAATTGAATATTAATGATTTAGACTAGAGCAAATAAAGTTTTTTTTAAATATTTTTGAAGTATATACTCCGGATTACATTACATTACTAATCGATACAAGTTGTTACTCAATTAATGTATCCCTCGAAATACTTTTTCGATAAGTCATGGCATTAGTCGTTGAGGTTACCTTTTAACTACACTAATCGTATACGTGCAATGCACGTTGATATTAGTTAGGATATTAATTAGACATGCATATTTGGCAAGATATTAATTACACGTGTAGATTTCATGGTATGAGTACCTTCTTGCAAGAGTCGTGTCGACTGCTGACACAAAGATGAATACAAGCTCTGCTAGTCATCCTAAAACCGATGAGCAGTCTGAAAAACTCAACAAGTGCTTAGAAAGATTTCTCAGATGCATGGTCAATTCTGCACCCAAGAGACCAGCACATTGGCTTCCCCAAGAGGTGTATTCGTACGACACTAACAATCATTCAGCTCTGGGCAAGACACCGTTCCAAATTCTTTATGGATATCAGCCTCGCCATTTAGGCATGGCAAATCTTCAGAGCTCCTTATCATATGATCTGTCAGGCTGGTTGGCTGAACGCAATTTGATACAAGATCTGATCCGGGAGCATCTTCTTCGTGCACAACAGCGCATGAAAGCGCAAGAAGACAAGCATTGATCCGATCGGCAGTTTGCTGTAGGTGACTGGGCATTTATGAAGTTACAACCTTATGTTCAAAGGTATGTAGCTCGCCATTTCAACCACAAGCTTGGATTCAAATACTTTGGCCCCTACTAGATTGTGGCGAAAGTGGGGGATGTGGCCTATCGGTTAGCTCCACCGGCAACCAGCAAAATTCACCCAATGGTCCATGTTTATCTTCTGAAGCCGGTAGCGCCTCCCTCACCAGAACCTATGGTGTCGAAAATCTACATGTGATCAATGACTTGCCTACCCTTCGACCAGCTCAGGTATTATAGTCTCATTTGATGCAGATGGGTTGGCATACCCGTCCGCAGGTGAAAGTGGCGTGGAGCGGTCTTCCTCTGTCCATGGCGGCCTAGGAGTGGACAAGTGTGCTTGCGGCAACGACAACGGCTTGACGTTGAACAGTATGAGGGCGTCCTGTTTCTCATGAGGAGGGGCATGCAACGACCTGTACTTGGTCCATGCCTCACCGTGTAGAGTGGTCAGCTGGCCGGCCCATTGAGGGCCTTATAGGTAGTTGTGTGTGCGGAGAAAGGTTTGTATGTGTGATCACCGAACCTGATTATCCTCAATCCCAAGCCTTCTTCCGCGCTTCTTCTTCTTCTCCACGCAATTCGCCTCTCTCTCTAGCTACCACATCCTAACGTGACGCAAGGAGTTGCTGCGATCTCGTAGCACATACGGGTGGTGGAAAGAAGAAGAACACACACGCAGGATTTTTTGAGTGTTCGGCAAACGCCACTCAACTGGAGCTTTTTTTTTCTCTTCTTGTAAACTAAACAACCTGGTTACATGGCTTTATAGATGGGAAACACTTGGTTTCAACTGGCGGATCGCACGCAAGCGTCTGCCGCCTCCTTCTTGCAACACATGTCTTGTATGGCTTCATCTAGTACTATTTTCTAGCAGTTTCGCGTGATCACGTGTGCGTCTGGCAGAAAAAAAATTCAGCAACAACATATCTATGTTGCAAGAATTTCTTCCGCAATAACTTCCATGTTGCAAAAAAGTGAAGATGAAACAAAATCTGCAACGTCACCAGCGGAAACTGCCCGTGTTCGACCGTGCCGCCACACGCCGTCGAATTTCTACAACAACGACACCGTTGCAACATGGTAACAGTGGTGCTGCTGCGACAACTTTTATTACAAAAAAATATTCTGCAACAACACCAGGGTGCAAAAGTCTTTTTCGCAACATTATCTATGTGGTAAAAAGGTGAAGACGGTTTTTTTTTTGTAACACAACCTCTATTGCAAAATGTTTCTGTAGTATGAGCTCTGTTGGAAAATGTTTTGGAACACAACCTTTGTTGCAATGGTGAGGAATGGCTGCGTCGCTGGATTGTGCCAGATCTAATGGCTGCTGAGGCGGTGGATATTTAACCGGCCGACCCGTAGCACGGCCCTTTATATATACTCTAGCACACACATATGTTGGGACAAACCCACCGGGCGACATACGCCGAACCGCCCTCCGGCGACGAACGCCGGACGAAGGTAAAAGAAGATGAACAGAGTTTTCCGGCGACGAACGCCCCGGCCGTCGAACGGTCTGTATGTTGGCTTCTATTCAACTCAACTATTCAAACACACACACATGGAGGTACACACGCACACATGCAGCACAACCCCAGAAGAACTCTCACATCGACTGGGCGCATACCACGGTCCCGATGGAGACTACATCTTCCTTAGGCCCCTCCCCCTTGGCTCGGCACATACCGTCACCGTGGCGCGGCAACTGACCGGCGCAACTACAAGCAGTACACACCGAGGCTTTTATAGCCAGGTGCACACACACTACCCAGCCGACACACCCGGCCACTAACTCCATGCATGCAGCACACACTAACTAACCACGCCATACACGCACCCACGTCTCATGCAACGCACCAGCCAAGCAACGCAGCTACTTGATCCACACAATCCGGCTAACCAACTGACTCGAGATTAACTCCAAGTCAGGATTATCCTAACAAACTCCCCCTAATCTTGATTTGCCTTCTCGCCTCGCCATCACAGGAGACATGGCTCGTCGTCGACCATCGTCCGCCTGATGCCGCCGCGCACCCCTGTGCCCGCTGCGACGTGTCGTATGCTCACCGCGCCCGCGCCATGGTTGCTGCGTCGCTCATCATCGGAGATGCGTCTAGAAACGCTGGGCATCATCGTCACCACGGCCGTCGATGTCGCTCCGTGTCTCCGTGCCTCCATGCACGTCCTCCACGGCCTCCTCGCCATGCCGCCGCAGTCGCCGCGTTGCTCGACGTCGAGGCCGTATGCCAACACCACGCCCGGACTCGCCGCGCGTCGCCCCCAAGTCCGCCATGATAGTCGCAGCGCCGCGCACCTCCTTAGGCCGACACACGGCCCCGAGCTCCATCGCGCAGCCACCGACGAACGCCGCCGTCGCCAGCACGCCTCTGGCATGGTGAACCACGCCCAAGCCAACCAAACTCTGATACTAAATGTTGGGACAAACCCGCCGGCGACATACGACGAACCGCCCTCCGGCGACGAACACCGGGCGAAGGTAGAAAAAGATGAACAAAATTTTTCGGCGAGGAACGCCCCAGCCGCCGAACGGCCTATATGGTGGCTTCTATTTAACTCAACTACTCAAACACACATACATGGAGGTACACACGCACACACGGAGCAAAACCCCCGAAAAACTCTAACATCGACCTGGCGCATACCACGGTCCCGACGGAGACTACATCTTCCTTAGGCCCCTCCCCCTCGGCTCGGCACATACCGTCACCGTGGCACGGCAACTGACCGGCGCAACTACAAGCAGTACACACCGGGGCTTTTATAGCCAGGTGCACACACACTACCTAGCGGGCACACCCGGCCACTAACTCCATGCAGGCAGCACGCACTAACTAACCACGCCATGCACACGCACCCACGTCTCATGCAACGCACCGGCCAAACAATGCAGCTACTTGATCCAGACAACCCGGCTAACCAACTGACTCGAGATTAACTCCAAGTCAGGATTATCCTAACAAACTCCCCCTAATCTTGACTTGCCTTCTCGCCTCGCCATCACAGAAGACATGGCTCGTCATCGACCATCATCCGCCTGATGCCGCCGCGCAAACCCGCGCCCTCTACGACGTGCCGTGTGCTCGCCGCACCCGCGCCATGGTTGTTGCGTCGCTCATCATCGGGGCTGCGTCTGGAAATGCCAGGCGTCATCGTCGCCACGGCCATCGATGCCGCCGCGTGTCTCCGCGCCTCCATGCAGGTCCTCCACGGCCTCCTCGCCATGCCGCCGCAGTTGCGCGTGGCTCGACGTTGAAGCTGTGTGCCACCACCACTCCCGGACTCGCCGCGCGTCGCCCCCCCCCCACCCCCCCCCCCCCCCCAAGTCCACCATGATAGTCGCAGCGCCGCGCACCTCCGTAGGCCGACACTCGGCACAGAGCTGCATCGCTCAGCCACCGACGAACGCCGCCATCACCGGCACGCCTCTGGCATGGTGAACCACGCCCAAGCCAACCAAGCTCTGATACGAAATGTTGGGACAAACCCACCGGCAACATACGCCGAACCGCCCTCCGGCGACGAACGTCGAACGAAGGTAGACGAAGATGAACAAAATTTTCCGACGACGAACGCCCCGGCCGCCGAACAGCCTGTATGTTGGCTTCTATTCAACTCAACTACTCAAACACACATACATGGAGGTACACACTCACATACGCAGCACAACCCCGGAAGAACTCTCACATCGACCGGGCGCATACCACGGTTCCAACGGAGACTACATCTTCCTTAGGCCCCTCCCCCCCGGCTCGGCGCATACCGTCACCATGGCGCGGCAACTGACCGGCGCAACTACAAGCAGTACACACCAGGGCTTTTATAGCCGGATGCACACACACTACCCAGCCGGCACACCCGGCCACTAACTCCATGCATGCAACACGCACTAACTAAGGGCATGTACAATGGTTCTATCTTAGCAATGCCACGTAGGTTAAATGATGAGATGGAGGAGAGAGAAATCATAAGAGAAGGCTTGTCTTCTCTTAATTAAGAGAAGGCAAGAGATGATCTCTTAGCACAATATGTCTCACCATGTTTTTAGGAATAACATGTTATTGAAGATAAGACTAAGAGATGACCTATTGTAGACATGTTTTTTTGTCATCTCTAAATTACATGCAAGATTTAAGATAAGACTACCTTATCGACCATTGTATATGCCCTAACCACGCGATGCACACGCACCCACGTCTCATGCAACGCACCGGCCAAGCAACGTAGCTACTTGATCCACACAACCCGACTAACCAACTGACTCGAGATTAACTACAAGTCAGGATTATCCTAACAACATATGGTCAATGCACTAACTACTTGATCCACTAATCACTCCAATAATCAGCAGCATGTACGTACAATTTGAGTGACAACCAAGTCTGGAGAACCTTTAGATTCCCATGTTCAGATGGAGTCCGTGGCCAATGATGTCGCCCAGCCTACTCGCCTTCCTAGCGAGCATGACTTGCTTTGTTGAGCCTTCGCTGTCATGACTCAATTAAGCTAGATGATGTCCCACGTATTGCTGCAGAAACCTTGATAAAAGAAATGTGTAAATAATCGTCGTAAGATCATCCAAAATTTATGGGAAACAAATTAAACTTAAAACAATAAAAATGCGAACCATATAAAAATAAATATAAAAATATGGTTTAAAGAATGTGGTGTCTAACAAAATGGGGAGAATATACTACATAGGTATCCTACAACCCCACAACACATTTACAATACAAAATTTAATGTATAATTTAATCTATGACTAACATGCATGCATCGATGATGTGGCGTTGCATACATGGAGTAATGCATAAAATGTAATTTATGATCTGCATGCATGACATGCTTATATGGCATGGTTGCACGGCTTGCTTCAGTGATTATAATCGTCGCTAGGTGGTCTGCGGATCTGAATGTTATTTTTATTATTTCTGGTATTTGTTGTACTGTCATGATTAAAAAAGTATAAATCGGTAATTCTCTGGAAAAAAAATAGTGGATTGTAAGAAATTAGTAATAGAAGATGCGAGAACAGCACGATGGTGACCCTTCGCCGTCCTCCGCTGTCGCTTATGAGCCGTGGGGTCAAACAGAAAGGAGGAAGATGATGTGCTCAAGCAGAGAACAGTCCACGCACCAAAAGATAAGAAAAGAATAGGAAAGAAGGAAGCAACGTGGCAACTTCCACGCCACTGCCCCGCAAGGAAAACCTCCATGCCACCTACCGCTAGCTGCAAATCAGTGAAGTCCAGTAGTCCACCTACCACACATCAAACAGAGCGTCATAGAGAGCCATGTCTCCGGAGGCTCTGTACACATCAAACAGAGCGTCATACAGAGCCACTTCCCTGCAAGGAAAACCTCCATGCCGTGAAGTCAAGTAGTCCACCTACCGCACATCAAACTAAGTGTGCTAGAGAGCCATGGCTATGGAGGTTCTGTACCCGTTCTTCCTCTGCCTCGCCGTGTTAGCCGGCACAGCAGCCTCCGCCCCACCACACTCGCAGTGCCTAGATCACCCACCGGACTTGACGGCCGCCACGGTCGAGTCCGGAAAGGTCGTCCATGACTTCGCCGGCTACATGGCTTATGTCACCGGCACCATCCACTCCGACCGGGCCGTCGTCCTTGCCTCCGACGTTTTCGGTTAGTTCATTTTACTAAACTGTACATGGAACATGTTGGTTCAGTCTATATATGTGCAATTTTTTTGCATATGGCTTGTTTTCCTTTTGTGTGAAGGAGAACTGTACGTATGAACATGGCTTTTGCATTTTCATTTCTTCAGGATTCGAAGCGCCGTTGCTGAGGTTCGACAATCCATTGCCGATCATTTTAAGTATTTCTGTTACATCAAAAAGACCTGAACACTATTTGTTAAATTTCAAGTTCATACATGGATTTCTTTCGAAGAAGAGAAAAGTAAATTTATGCGTACGGAATTCAACGCACAAATGGATGTCCTGGATATAGTGTGTACATGCTGTGGCGGCAACACCTTTCCCTTTCTTCCTCTTATATAAGCAAGACACTTCCTTCGGATGGGGATAAAAGTCATGCATGGATTTTATGTGTTTGATTTCATTACCGAAAAATGGGCTGTATGTCATCGAAGGTATTTTCTAGATTTGTCGTCCAAAAAAGTTTCTAAATATATATTTTTTTGTATTATGTACATGTTTTGCTAGTTAAATTGACTACCTAAATAAATTCCTAGGTCAGACTAATATTCTCGTCCTCCAAAGGAATTAGTAACACTGCTGTTTAAATTAAATAGTACGTACAAAGTGACATGAGCATGCATATAGTGTCGTGCCGATCAATAACTTCTTTATCCCCATATCTATGCATCTATATGTAGGAATCGTGTAGAGTGTTGCTATACAAGACAAGTTTATGGCTGACGCGTGCGGGATTGTACGTGGAGGCCTGCAGAGAGCCTGTAGGGAGGTGGTTATTTCTTTTCTTTTCTTTTAGCTGATGCTAGTGCTGTTGGACACGAATCATCATTCGTGGACCGTGTCCAAAGTGTCGTCCATGAATCAATTTCGAATCAAGTATGGTTGTGAATAATGTTTAACATGACAAGGAAGGAAGATAGCAGACAAAGTTGGTGAAACTGGATACTATGTCGTGGTCCCTGATTTCTTTAATGGGCAACCTTTAACGGGGACACCAGGTGAAAACCTCACAAAATGGCTCAATGAGCACTCTCCGGTAATATATTTCAATAATAACATTCCCTTGACTTTTTATTAAACATTTATATTGCTTTTCTCGACTATATTAGTCTAATACACATTGGAGTATACTATCATCAAAGTGGTAAGTTCCAAAAGAAACCGGTATATTTTGTTGAAGTTTTGTAGTGGTTCGGGCGGAAATAGATTTACTGTCAGGATAATTTTGCAAATGTTATCTTATTGGCTTGGTTTACCTAACAGGTAAAAGCTGCTCAAGATGCCAAACCAATATTTGCGACCTTGAGAAAAGAGAAAAAATTTAGTCTTGGAGTTGGAGGATACTGTTGGGGTGGTCAGTGAAATCAATATAAATTATTGAAAGTAATCATAATACAGTCAACTTTAAATCTTTCATCCTATACTTAATCCGATAATCCTTTTGTTATGTTGCACTAACAGGAAAGTTCGCAGTGGAGATAGCGAAAATGAATGAGGTGAAGGCAATTGTCATCTCCCATCCTTACTCAGTCATTGTCGGCGATATGAGAGGTGCACTTTTATTTCTACTTATGAGGTTGTTAGTTTCAGTGTGACTCCCTTGTGTTCACATTTCAAGTTTATCTGGAACTCAGAGGTCAAGTGTCCCATTGAAATCCTTGGAGGTGAAAATGACCCAACTACACCACCAAAGTTCATATATAAGTTCTTGAATGTCCTTCGTAAAAGAAGTGATAAGGTGAGTTAATTTTTATTTTGTTGACTCTTGATGTCATTAACATAGTTATGCTCGCATTGTTATTCCAAAGTTTGAAATGTAGTTTTTTGGAGCACAAGATCTATTTTTAGAATATCATAGTGTGTATAATTGCTACACATCTACCGAAATGAAGAAATATAACCATTTTTATCGAATAAGGCCTCATATTTCCTGACATAGTTGTAGCTCGATTGATCTTGAAGTATGCAGTTACTCCTTATTTCCTTAGCTGTCAAATTTACGATTTTATGAAGTATTCATTGTCGTACTCAATTTGGCTTTCAACTTTAATTTAGATTAGGATATGCTAATAAAATTATCACATTCTACAATAATTTTAATAAAAAACATTGTTACTTTGTATCGTGAGAAAGTTTGACACTGTAACATTTCTTCGAGAAGTAAATGAGAATGGAGGTACAACCATGGATGTGTAGTTTTGAACTTTGTTGACTAGATTTGGTAGGTTTATAAAAAAATTGGCAGGCCTATGAAAAATGTGTTAGACTGCCTAAGACTTCAATACACCATCTCATAAGTGAATTCACATGACTGGTCAGAAGTTCTTTTTAACCAAAGTGCTACCTAGCTCATATCATATTGCTTTGTTGCAGATACCTTACTTCGGGAAGATCTTTCCAGGAGTTGCCCATGGCTTTGCTTGTAGGTACAATATCACCAACCCGTTCGAAGTCAAAACCGCTGAACAAGCTCTTGCCCTAATGGTTGGATGGTTCGAGAAACACCTGAAATGAGAAATGCTAACCATAAAGGTCAGATTGATCTGACCTAGTTAGTTTCATATCCATGTAAAAGTTTCCAGCACAATATTTATGTAATTGCATATCCATACACTTAATGTACATGCAGTGACCATGATTTGCGAGTCCTTTGTAACCTCCTTTGCATGTAATTTATTTATGGAAGGTTTAGAGATTTCAACATCATATTAAGATATATAACATAATTCACTTTGACATTCTTTTCTTATATCAAGAATCTGCATAGACTTTATTAGGTGTATTTTTCTTAACAATTCTTGTATATATGAGTTGACTATACCCTCTAGAAAATATATCATAAAATTTTAAACCCATACTATCAATAATGGTTTGCGTCATCGACTACTCCCCGGATAATATCAAGAGATGCCCTTCTAACTAGTCCTCTCTTTGTGGTTGAAAAAGGTGGAAAAGTTGATCAAGTATATCAAACAAGCTCCACTACTAAAATATAAAATGTATTTTCATATTGAATCTGTTTTGTATTCTAACTGTTGATAGTTTTAAATGAAGTTGATCCAAATTTTTACCATTAATTTGACCTCAAACAAATTTGTTTATGTTCTTTCCAGCGCACAATGGAGTTGTAAAGAAGATATGACCTGGATTTAGGGCGAACAACCTCTCACTCTCTAGATAGAACATGTATTATTCTATGGGTGCCCATGTTATATGGAAACACTAAAACTCATACCGCTGATTTTCTGTCTAGCATCAGTCGCGTCTCGTGCATGTCACATGCCTGTGTTGGGCCCACCCATCGCTTCTACATCAAACTTTATCTCCAAGTGAACCGCCCATCCACCCGTTTCTCTCTCACATCATCTCTCTCCCCTTGCTACCTTTTCAAGTGTCTGACTCGACATGAAGAAGATTGGATCCATGGACACCCGCTGCTACAAGACATGGCTCTGCCACCATGCGGGTCCAGATCCATCGGTTGTTGTTGCAGCGCAGTAGAGATTGATTCTTTCTAGCCACCCACCCACAACCCGCTGCAATGAAGGAAATAAGCCCTAGAGGCAATAATAAAGTTATTATTTATTTCCTCATATCAAGATAAATGTTTATTATTCATGCTAGAATTATATTAACCGGAAACATGATACATGTGTGAATACATAGACAAACATAGCGTCACTAGTATGCCTCTACTTGACTAGCTCATTAATCAAAGATGGTTATGTTTCCTAACCATAGACATGTGTTGTCATTTGATTAATGGGATCACATCATTAGGAGAATGATGTGATTTACATGACCCATTCCGTTATCCTAGCACTTGATCGTTTAGTATATTGCTATTGCTTTCTTCATGACATATACATGTTCCTGTAACTATGAGATTATGCAACTCCCGTTTACCGGAGGAACACTTTGGGTGCTACCAAACGTCACAACGTAACTGGGTGATTATAAAGGAGTACTACAGGTGTCTCCGAAGGTACATGTTGGGTTGGCGTATTTCAAGATTAGGTTTTGTCACTCCGATTGTCGGAGAGGTATCTCTGGGCCCTCTCGGTAATGCACATCACTATAAGCCTTGCAAGCAATGTCGCTAATGAGTTAGTTAGGTAATGATGCATTACGTAACGAGTAAAGAGACTTGCCGGTAACGAGATTGAACTAGGTATTGGATACCGACGATCGAATCTCGGGCAAGTAACATACCGATGACAAAGGGAACAACGTATGTTGTTATGCGGTTTGACCGATAAAGATCTTCGTAGAATGTGTAGGAGCCAATATGGGCATCCAGGTTCTGCTATTGGTTATTGACAGAGAATAGTTCTAGGTCATGTCTACATAGTTCTCGAACCCGTAGGGTCCGCACGCTTAACGTTACGATGACAGTTTTATTATGAGTTTATAAGTTTTGATGTACCTAAGTTTGTTCAGAGTCCCGGATGTGATCACGGACATGACGAGGAGTCTCGAAATGGTCAAGACATGAAGATTGATATATTGGACGACTATATTCGGACACCGGAAGTGTTCCGGGTGATTTCGGAGAAAACCGGAGTGCCGGAGGGTTACCGGAACCCCCCCCCCCCCCCCCGGAGAAGTAATGGGCCTTAGTGGGCCTGAGGGGAGAGAGAGGGCAGCAGCCCAGGAGGTGGCGCCCCCCCCATGAGGAGTCCGAATTGGACTAGGGGAGGGGGCGCGGCCCCCCCTTTCCCTCTCCCTCTCCCTCTCTTTCCTTCCCCCTTCCTCCTTCCTAGTGGGACTAGGAAAGGGGAGTCCTACTCCCACTAGGAGGAGGACTCCCCCCTCCTTCGCGCGCCCCCTAGGGCCGCCCGGCCTCCCCCCTTGCTCCTTTATATACGGGGGCAGGGGGCACCCTAGAGACACACAAGTTGATCTACGGATCGTTCCATAGCTGTGTGCGGTGCCCCCCTCCATCATATTCCACCTCGGTCATATCGTCGCGGAGTTTAGGCGAAGCCCTGCGCCGATAGAGCATCATCATCATCACCACGCCGTTGTGCTGACGGAACTCATCCCCGACACTTTGCTGGACCGGAGTCTAGGGATCGTCATCGAGCTGAACGTGTGCTGAACTCGGAGGTGCCGTACGTTCGGTACTTGGATTGGTCGGATCGTGAAGACGTACGACTACATCAACCGCGTTGTCATAACGCTTCCGCTTACGGTCTACGAGAGTACGTGGACAATACTCTCCCCTCTCGTTGCTATGCCATCACCATGATCTTGCGTGTGCGTAGGAAATTTTTTGAAATTACTATGATACCCATCAGTGGCATCTGAGCCTGGTTTTATGCGTAGATGTCATATGCATGAGTAGAACACAAGTGAGTTGTGGGCGATACAAGTCATACTGCTTACCAGCATGTCATACTTTGATTCGGCGGTATTGTGAGATGAAGCGGCCCGGACCGACATTACGCGTACGCTTACGCGAGACTGGTTTCACCGTTACGAGCACTCGTGCTTAAAGGTGGCTGGCGGGTGTCTGTCTCTCTCACTTTAGCTTAATCGAGTGTGGCTACGCCCGGTCCTTGCGAAGGTTAAAACAACACTAACTTGACGAACTATCGTTGTGGTTTTGATGCGTAGGTAAGAACGGTTCTTGCTAAGACCATAGCAGCCACGTAAAATTTGCAACAACAAAGTAGAGGACGTCTAACTTGTTTTTGCAGGGCATGTTGTGATGTGATATGGTCAAGACGTGATGCTATATTTTATTGTATGAGATGATCATGTTGTGTAACCGAAGTTATCGGCAACTGGCGGGAGCCATATGGTTGTCGCTTTATTGTATGAAATGCAAACGCCTGTCATTGCTTTACTTTATCATTAAGCGGTAGTGATAGTCGTAGAAGCAATAGATGGCATAACGACAACGATGCTACGATGGAGATCAAGGTGTCGCGCCGGTGACAATGGTGATCACGAGGGTGCTTCGAAGATGGAGATTACAAGCACAAGATGATGATGGCCATATCATATCACTTATATTGATTGCATGTGATGTTTATCCTTTATGCATCTTATCTTGCTTTGATTGATGGTAGCATTTTAAGATGACCTCTCACTAAAATTATCAAGAAGTGTTCTCCCTGAGTACGCACCGTTGCGAAAGTTCTTCGTGCTGAGACAACACGTGATGATCGGGTGTGATAGGCTCTACGTTCAAATACAACGGGTGCAAAACAGTTGCACACGCGGAATACTTAGGTTAAACTTGACGAGCCTAGCATATAACAGATATGGCCTCAAAACACGGAGACCGAAAGGTCGAGCGTGAATCATATAGTAGATATGATCAACATATTGATGTTCACCGTCGAAACTACTCCATCTCACGTGACGATCGGACATGGTGTAGTTGATATGGATCACGTAATCACTTAGAGGATTAGAGGGATGTCTATCTAAGTGGGAGTTCTTAAGTAATATGATTAACTGAACTTAAATTTATCATGAACTTAGTACCTGATAGTATTTTGCTTGTCTATGTTTGTTGTAGATAGATGGCTCGTGCTGTTGTTCCGTTAAATTTTAATGCGTTCCTTGAGAAAGCAAAGTTGAAAGAGGATGGCTGCAATTACACGGACTGGGTCCGTAACCTGAGGATTATCCTCATTGCTGCACAGAAGAATTACGTCCTGGAAGCACCGCTGGGTGCCAGGCCTGCTGCTGATGCAACTGACGATGTTAAGAACGTCTGGCAGAGCAAAGCTGATGACTACTCGATAGTTCAGTGTGCCATGCTTTACGGCTTAGAACCGGTTCTTCAACGACGTTTTGAAAGTCATGGAGCATATGAGATGTTCCAGGAGTTGAAGTTAATATTTCAAGCAAATGCCCGGATTGAGAGATATGAAGTCTCCAGTAAGTTCTATAGCTGCAAGATGGAGGAGAATAGTTCTGTCAGTGAACACATACTCAAAATGTCTGGGTATAATAATCACTTGATTCAACTGGGAGTTAATCTTCCTGATGATAGTGTCATTGACAGAACTCTTCAATCACTGCCACCAAGCTACAAGAGCTTCGTAATGAACTATAATATGCAAGGGATGGACAAGACTATTCCCGAGCTCTTCGCAATGCTAAAAGCCGCGGAGGTAGAAATCAAGAAGGAGCATCAGGTGTTGATGGTTAACAAGACCACCAGTTTCAAGAAAAAGGGCAAAGGGAAGAAGAAGGGGGACTTCAAGAAGAACAGCAAACAAGTTGCTGCTCAAGAGAAGAAACCCAAGTCTGGACCTAAGCCTGAAACTGAGTGCTTCTACTGCAAGCAGACTGGACACTGTAAGTGGAACTGCCCCAAGTATTTGGTGGATAAGAAGGATGGCAAAGTGAACAAAGGTATATGTGATATACATGTTATTGATGTGTACCTTACTAATGCTCGCAGTAGCACCTGGGTATTTGATACTGGTTCTGTTGCTAATATTTGCAACTCGAAACAGGGACTACGGATTAAGCAAAGATTGGCTAAAGACGAGGTGATGATGCGCGTGGGAAATGGTTCCAAAGTCGATGTGATCGCGGTCGGCACGCTACCTCTACATCTACCATCGGGATTAGTTTTAGACCTAAATAATTGTTATTTGGTGCCAGCGTTGAGCATGAACATTATATCTGGATCTTGTTTGATGCGAGACGGTTATTCATTTAAGTCAGAGAATAATGGTTGTTCTACTTATATGAGTAATATATTTTATGGTCATGCACCCTTAAAGAGTGGTCTATTTTTATTGAATCTCGATAGTAGTGATACACATATTCATAGTGTTGAAACCAAAAGATGCAGAGTTGATAATGATAGTGCAACTTATTTGTGGCACTGCCGTTTAGGTCATATCGGTGTAAAGCGCGTGAAGAAACTCCATACTTATGGGCTTTTGGAATCACTTGATTATGAATCATTTGGTACTTGCGAACCGTGACTCATGGGCAAGATGACTAAAATGCCGTTCTCCGAAACTATGGAGCGAGCAACTGATTTATTGGAAATCATACATACTGATGTTTGTGGTCCAATGAATGTTGAGGCTCACGGCGGGTATCGTTATTTTCTCACCTTAACAGATGATTTGAGTAGATATGGGTATATCTACTTAATGAAACACAAGTCAGAAACATTTGAAAAGTTCAAAAAATTTCAGAGTGAAGTGGAAAATCATCGTAACAAGAAAATAAAATTTCTACGATCTGATCGTGGAGGAGAATATTTGAGTTATGAGTCTGGTCTACACTTGAAACAATGCGGAATAGTTTCGCAACTCACGCCACCCGGAACACCACAACGAAATGGTGTGTCCGAACGTCGTAATCGTACTTTACTAGATATGCTGCGATCTACGATGTCTCTTACTGATTTACCGCTATCGTTTTGGGGTTATGCTTTAGAGACGGCCGCATTCACGTTAAATAGGGCACCATCAAAATCCGTTGAGACAACGCCTCATGAACTATGGTTTGGCAAGAAACCAAAGTTGTCATTTCTTAAAATTTGGGGCTGCGATGCTTATGTGAAGAAACTTCAACCAGATAAGCTCGAACCCAAATCGAAGAAATGTATCTTCATAGGATACCCAAAAGAAACTGTTGGGTACATCTCCTATCACAGATCTGAGGGCAAGATTTTCGTTGCTAAATTCGGATCCTTTCTAGAGAAGGAGTTTCTCTCGAAAGAAGTGAGTGGGAGGAAAGTAGAACTTGATGAGGTAACTGTACCTGCTCCCTTTGGAAAGTAGTTCATCACAATAACCGGTTCCTGTGACAACTACACCAATTAGTAAGGAAGCTAATGATATTGATCATGAAACTTCAGATCAAGTTTCTACTAAACCTCGTAGGTCTACCAGAGTAAGATCCGCACCAGTGTGGTACGGTAATCCTATTCTGGAAGTCATGTTACTTGATCATGATGAACCTACGAATTATGAGGAAGCGATGATGAGCCCAGATTCCGCAAAATGGCTAGAGGCCATGAAATCTGAGATGGGATCCATGTATGAGAACAAAGTATGGACTTTGGTTGACTTGCCCGATGATCGGCAAGCCATTGAGAATAAATGGATCTTTAAGAAGAAGACTAACGGTGATGGTAATGTAACTGTCTATAAAGCTCGACTTGTTGCGAAAGGTTTCGACAAGTTCAAGGGGTTGACTACGATGAGACTTTCTCACCCGTAGTGATGCTTAAGTCTGTCCGAATCATGTTAGCAATTGCCCCATTTTATGATTATGAAATTTGGCAAATGGATGTCAAAACTGCATTCCTGAATGGATTTCTAGAAGAAGTGTTGTATATGATGCAACCAGAAGGTTTTGTTGATCGAAAAGGTGCTAACAAAGTGAGCAAACTCCAGCGATCCATTTATGGACTGGTGCAAGCATCTTGGAGTTGGAATAAACGCTTTGATAGTGTGATCAAAGCATATGGTTTTATACAGACTTTTGGGGAAGCCTGTATTTACAAGAAAGTGAGTGGGAGCTCTGTAGCATTTCTGATATTATATGTAGATGACATATTATTAATTGGAAATGATATACAATTTCTGGATAGCATAAAGGCATACTTGAATAAAAGTTTTTCTATGAAAAACCTCGGTGAAGCTGCTTATATATTGGGCATCAAGATTTATAGAGATAGATCAAGACGCTTAATTGGACTTTCACAAAGCACATACCTTGATAAAGTTTTGAAAAAGTTCAAAATGGATCATGCAAAGAAAGGGTTCTTGCCCGTGCTACAAGGTGTGAAATTGAGTCAGACTCAATGCCCGACCACAGCAGAAGATAGAGAGAAAATGAAAGATGTTCCCTATGCTTCAGCCATAGGCTCTATCATGTATGCAATGCTGTGTACCAGACCTGACGTGTGCTTAACAACAAGCTTGGCAGGAATGTACCAAAGTAATCCAGGAGTGGATCACTGGACAGCGGTCAAGAACATCCTGAAATACCTGAAAAGGACTAAGTATATGTTTCTCGTATATGGAGGTGACAAAGAGCTAGTCGTAAAAGGTTACGTCGATGCAAGCTTTGACACTGATCCGGACGATTCTAAATCGCAAACCGGATACGTGTTTTTATTAAACGGTGGAGCTGTAAGTTGGTGCGGTTCTAAACAAAGCGTCGTGGCGGGATCTACATGTGAAGCGGAGTACATAGCTGCTTCGGAAGCAGCAAATGAAGGAGTCTGGATGAAGGAGTTCATTTCCGATCTAGGTGTCATACCTAGTGCATCGGGACCAATGAAGATCTTTTGTGACTATACTGGTGCAATTGCCTTGGCAAAGGAATCCAGATTTCACAAGAGGACCAAGCACATCAAGAGACGCTTCAATTCCATTCGGGACCAAGTCCAGGTGGGATACATAGAGATTTGCAAGATACATATGGATCTGAATGTTGCAGACCCATTGACTAAGCCTCTCTCACGAGCAAACCATGATCAGCACCAAGACTCCATGGGTGTAAGAATCATTACTGTGTAATCTAGATTATTGACTCTAGTGCAAGTGGGAGACTGAAGGAAATATGCCCTAGAGGCAATAATAAAGTTATTACTTATTTCCTCATATCATGATAAATGTTTATTATTCATGTTAGAATTGTATTAACCGGAAACATGATACATGTGTGAATACATAGACAAACATAACGTCACTAGTATGCCTCTACTTGACTAGCTCATTAATCAAAGATGGTTATGTTTCCTAACCATAGACATGTGTTGTCATTTGATTAATGGGATCACATCATTAGGAGAATGATGTGATTGACATGACCCATTCCGTTAGCCTAGCACTTGATCGTTTAGTATATTGCTATTGCTTTCTTCATGACTTATACATGTTCCTGTAACTATGAGATTATGCAACTCCCGTTTACCGAAGGAACACTTTGGGTGCTACCAAATGTCACAACGTAACTGGGTGATTATAAAGGAGTACTACAGGTGTCTCCGAAGGTACATGTTGGGTTGGCGTATTTCGAGATTAGGTTTTGTCACTCGGATTGTCGGAGAGGTATCTCTGGGCCCTCTCGGTAATGCACATCACTATAAGCCTTGCAAGCAATGTCGCTAATGAGTTAGTTAGGTAATGATGCATTACGTAACGAGTAAAGAGACTTGCCGGTAACGAGATTGAACTAGGTATTGGATACCGACGATCGAATCTCGGGCCAGTAACATACCGATGACAAAGGGAACAACGTATGTTGTTATGCGGTTTGACCGATAAAGATCTTCGTAGAATGTGTAGGAGCCAATATGGGCATCCAGGTTCTGCTATTGGTTATTGACCGAGAATAGTTCTAGGTCATGTCTACATAGTTCTCGAACCCGTAGGGTCCGCACGCTTAACGTTACGATGACAGTTTTATTATGAGTTTATAAGTTTTGATGTACCTAAGTTTGTTCGGAGTCCCGGATGTGATCACGGACATGACGAGGAGTCTCGAAATGGTCAAGACATAAAGATTGATATATTGGACGACTATATTCGGACACCGGAAGTGTTCCGGGTGATTTCGGAGAAAACCGGAGTGCCGGAGGGTTACCGGAACCCCCCGGGAGAAGTAATGGGCCTTAGTGGGCCTGAGGGGAGAGGGAGGGCAGCAGCCCAGGAGGTGGCGCGCCCCCCCATGAGGAGTCCGAATTGGACTAGGGGAGGGGGCGCGGCCCCCCCTTTCCCTCTCCCTCTCCCTCTCTTTCCTTCCCCCTTCCTCCTTCCTAGTGGGACTAGGAAAGGGGAGTCCTACTCCCACTAGGAGGAGGACTCCCTCCTCCTTGGCGCGCCCCCTAGGGCCGGCCGGCCTCCCCCCTTGCTCCTTTATATACGGGGGCAAGGGGGCACCCTAGAGACACACAAGTTGATCTATGGATCGTTCCTTAGCCGTGTGCGGTGCCCCCCTCCACCATATTCCACCTCGGTCATATCGTCGTGGAGTTTAGGCGAAGCCCTGCGCCGGTAGAGCATCATCATCGTCACCACGCCATTGTGCTGACGGAACTCATCCCCGACACTTTGCTGGATCGGAGTCCGGGAATCGTCATCGAGCTGAACGTGTGCTGAACTCGGAGGTGCCGTACGTTCGGTACTTGGATCGGTCGGATCGTGAAGACGTATGACTACATCAACCGCGTTGTCATAACGCTTCCGCTTACGGTCTACGAGGGTACGTGGACAACACTCTCCCCTCTCGTTGCTATGTCATCACCATGATCTTGCGTGTGCATAGGAATTTTTTTGAAATTACTACGTTGCCCAACATGCAACAGTGAAGGTGCAGTTCTGCGGCGATGGCAAAAGGAACATCGGTGCTGCTACGACAAGCTCTGCAATTGAAATGATACTACAACAGCAACAGCGCGATAATGATGGTGTTGCAACTCGGAAGGGTGGTGCCGACATCATCGAACATGCTGCAAACCAGAAGGGCATTGTAGTTACCACTACTGCATTCGCCTCACGACAACATCCACCATGCTGCAATCGTCGGTGCCTCTGCAAGGCCAGGGCGAACGACCGCGATGTTGTGCTGCTGTTGCCGCAATGACAGCGAGGCGATGCTTCCGCAACCACGATGATATGTTCCAAAACAATGATGGTGTTGCAACGCTTCGGCAACTATGGTGGAGTTGCAATGCTTTCCACAACAATGGTGGTGTTGCAAATAGAGTCGTGCTTCAAAAGGCTGACCTAACAATCCTAGGTTGCATGATCAAACGGCTGGGGACCCGGCAGATAACTATATTACAGGGCACTAGAGCGTACAATACATACTGTTCGAGTTTCCAAGCCATGACCTATTCGTTCATGACTCGACCCGGATCGTCCAACATAGATAACGACCCAAAACAATCCATCGTAGTCCATCACACCCTCGCAATGGTACGCGTCTTATTTCCACCTAGCAAGCCCTCAATCAGCATCGATCGGTGGCATCTCCATCAATGACGCCCGACCAGCATCATCACTATCACGATGGCCAGGTCATCATCACGGCAATTACCACCACGACGGCCACCAGCGGCAGCACCAGGAGCTGCCGGAGTTCCCGGTCCAGTTCACTCAAGTGCCGACGACGGTGGAGGCGCCGCTCCTCGAGCCCAGGCTAGACAGGTCCGACGACCCCGTGGCCTCTCTCTTCACAGTACATAGGGGCGGACAGAATCTCCATGCACTTGCAGGCCATCTTACTACGATCAGACCCTGACCACGTTGGGCTCATTAATTATATGTTGACATTGAAGGATTAACTAATTCAGATTTGGGAATTTGTAACTTCCGAACGTGAGGATTTTACATTAGATCTGAGCTGCCTGATCGCTGTTGGATGTGCTCACTACGCACGTCATAGGCGGCAGTTTCCTTTTTTCTGGCCATTTCCTTTTATTTCGGTTACTAATTAGTTTGCACATATAATTATGTTTGGGAAATGTTTAGAGCCGGTGCGCCGGCCAAAGCGCTCGGCCGGTCGCACGCCAGCCTCGCGTCGCCCACTCTTCCGCATAAGCCCAACCTACCCTTTTCTTATGGGCCCACAACCACTTCTTTATCCGTCCAGGAACTTTCCTCATCTCCCCACCAGAGCCTTCGTCTTCCTCGCCGCAAGCAGCTTCCGCTCCTCCCCCATGGCCCTCGTCGGCCCTAGCTCCGCTCACCCTAGAGAACCCTTACCCAAGCTGCTCCATCCCCATGCACACACATCGTTGCACATCCATACTCCATTCATTGCCAGTGCAGGGCGGAAAACGTCGGCGTGCAACCATGGCCGCTACAAACGACGAGCTCGGATGACACTGGTGCGCGGCCGGCATGAAACTGATTCAACTGAAATCGAGTGTGTGTGTGTGGGGGGGTGGGGGGGGGGGGGGGGGGGTGTTGCGACCGTTGGTGTGAGGTGCTGGAACCCGGCGATGAAGGAGCTGTGACCCATGGAGGAATTTGCTACGACCGAATACGACGAGGGCATGACCCGCGACGGCGGCGACATATTTTTTCCTGCAACCATATCAGCTTTTGCTACTACAGATGTTTGCAATTTCTACCACCGGCAATGCCATTTGCTACATCCTTCATGATGATGTTGCAACCTCGACGGTGGCGACGATGTTTTTTTGCTGCAACCGGCTATGGCCGAAGCTACCACCGGCGAGCTTTTTTGCTACAACCATGTATAGATTAGCTGCGACCCGGGTCGGCGGTGATGACATTTGCTGCAACCATTGTTGGTTTTTGCTACTTCCGGCGTCATTGTTTACTACATGCTTCACAGCTTAGCTGCGACGTGCGACGACGGCGGCGACGTTTTTGCTACATCTGTTCATGGATTAGCTGCAACCCGCGATGAGCGGCGTCGATGTTTTGCTGCAACCGTGCTTCGGTTTTGCTACCACCGCCAAACATTTTTGCTACATTCATGCATTTTTACTAGAACCAAGGACTGACAGAAAACTAGACCTTGCGAACACACAACTCCCCGGCGGTGACCATGACCCGCAATGAAGGCGACGACAATGTTTGCTGCACATCCATGAATGGCGCATCGCGGTGCTGCAGGCATGGGAGCTTGTTTTTTTTCCGAACGAGGCATGGAGCTCGCCGGCGACCGACGGCGAGGGCCATGACCAACAGCGAGGGTCGGCAACCAGGGACGACCGGCGGTGAGAGGAGATGAGGATGCGAGGCGAGGCGAGGGGGCGGCGCCCTCCTTCCTCTCCCTTAATTCTGTGCGGGAGGTTGAAGATGGAGTGCGGGGGAGGAGGGGAAGCGATCTGACGGCTGCGCGCGTACAAATCGGACGGATCTGGGCTGACCGGCCAAAACATTGGGCCGACGCAGAGCGCTGCCCATTATGTTTCCCTTTTCTATTCGATTTATCATTTTTCTTTTCTTTGACCACTAATTTCTCAATCGTGCATATGCATGTTTCCTTTTCCCTAATTTCTCGCATATGTTTCCTTCCCCTTTTCTATTCAATTTCTCAAAAAAAAGCACGAGCTGTGATTCAAACCTTCTACCTATATAGCTAAGTTCACACTCAATAAACACCTCAGCTATAACCGTTTTGTGATTAAATTTTGTTTAGTTTCATTTTGTACCTTCTAATCTCCGGCCGGAAAAGAAAAAAAGATCTCACGTTTGTGCATGGTGCATAGTTTTCGAACCTGAATTTTCTGACAAAGTAAGTAGCTTATGTGAACATTTTATATGAACACTATCCTTTTTAATACAAGAAAAACAAAAAAAAACATCAGTAGTATCAAAAAGGCTAATTTCCAAACCACGTTGTTTTTATAATACATATGAATGACCTCAGATCTATATCTGATGACCATTGTTTGTGTGATGTAGAGCGTGCATGCGAAGCGGGGGAGGGGGGAGACTGGAATTTGTTGAAAACAAAACCTTGATAACTTATGCGTAGCGGAGCTGATAACCTGTTTATGAACACCTGGGTTGTTAGGAAACGTAATAATTTCAAAATTTTCCTACGCACACGCAAGATCATGGTGATGCATAGCAACGAGAGGGGAGAGTGTTGTCTACGTACCCTCGTAGACCGAAGCGGAAGCGTTGACGCAACGTAGAGGAAGTAGTCGTACGTCCTCCCGGTCCGACTGATCCAAGCACCGTTACTCCGGCACCTCCGAGTTCTTGACACGCGTACAGCTCGATGACGCACCCCGGGCTCCGATCCAGCAAAGCTTCGGGGAGGAGTTCCGTCAGCAAGACGGCGTGGTGACGATCTTGATGTTCAACTGTCGCAGGGCTTCGCCTAAGCACCGCTACAATATGACCGAGGTGTAATATCGTGGAGGGGGGCACCGCACACGGCTAAGGAACGATCACGATGATCAACTTGTGTGTCCATGGGGTGCCCCCTACCCCCGTATATAAAGGAGAGGAGGAGGGAAGGGCCGGCCCTCTACTATGGCGCACCCTGGGGAGTCCTACTCCCACCGGGAGTAGGATTCCCCCTTTCGTAGTCCAACTAGGAGTCCTTCCATGTATTAGGAGTAGGAGACTAGGAAGGGGAAGAGAGAAGGGAAGGAAGGAGGGGGTGCGGCCCCTCCCCCTAGTCCAATTCGGACTAGGCCATGGGGGGGGGGGGGGGGGGGGGGCGCGGCCTGCCCTAGGCAGCCCCTCTCTCTTTCCCGTAGGGCCCAATAAGGCCCAATACTTCTCCCCGGCGAATTCCCATAACTCTCCGGTACTCCGAAAAATACCCGAATCACTCGGAACCTTTCCGAACTCCGAATATAGTCGTCCAATATATCGATCTTTACGTCTCGACCATTTCGAGACTCCTCGTCATGTCCCCGATCTCATCCGGGACTCCGAACTCCTTCGGTACATCAAAACTCATAAACTCATAATATAACTGTCATCGAAACCTTAAGCGTGCGGACCCTATGGTTCGAGTGTTGGAAATATGCCCTAGAGGCAATAATAAAAGCATTATTATTATATTTCCTTGTTCATGATAATTGTCTTTATTCATGCTATAATTGTGTTATCCGGAAATCGTAATACATGTGTGAATAACAGACACCAACATGTCCCTAGTAAGCCTCTAGTTGACTAGCTCGTTGATCAATAGATAGTCATGGTTTCCTGACTATGGACATTGGATGTCATTGATAACGAGATCACATCATTAGGAGAATGATGTGATGGACAAGACCCAATCCTAAACATAGCACAAGATCGTATAGTTCGTTTGCTAGAGTTTTCCAATGTCAAAGTATCTTTTTCTTAGACCATGAGATCGTGTAACTCCCGGATACCGAAGGAGTGCTTTGGGTATACCAAACGTCACAACGTAACTGGGTGACTATAAAGGTAGACTACGGGTATCTCCAAAAGTGTCTGTTGGGTTGACATGGATCAAGATTGGGATTTGTCACTCTGTATGACGGAGAGGTATCACTGGGCCCACTCGGTAATGCATCATCATAATGAGCTCAGAGTGACCAAGTGTCTGGTCACGGGATCATGCATTACGGTACGAGTAAAGTGACTTGCCGGTAACGAGATTGAACGAGGTATTGGGATACCGACGACCGAATCTCGGGCAAGTAACATATCGATTGACAAAGGGAATTGCGTACGGGGTTGATTGAATCCTCGACATCGTGGTTCATCCGATGAGATCATCGTGGAGCATGTAGGAGCCAACATGGGTATCCAGATCCCGCTGTTGGTTATTGACCGGAGAGTCGTCTCGGTCATGTCTGCTTGTCTCCCGAACCCGTAGGGTCTACACACTTAAGGTTCGGTGACGCTAGGGTTATGAAGATATGTATATGCAGAAACCCGAATGTTGTTCGGAGTCCCGGATGAGATCCCGGACGTCACGAGGAGTTCCGGAATGGTCCGGAGGTAAAGAATTATATATAGGAAGTTCTGTTTCGGCCATCGGGACAAGTTTCGGGGTTATCAGTATTGTACCGGGACCACCGGCTGGATCAAGAAAGGAGGAGAGGTATCCCGTCCCGTACGTGTGTTGAACGCGGAGGTGCCGTTCGTTCGGCGCTTGGTCATCGGTGATTTGGATCACGTCGAGTACGACTACATCATCACCGTTCTTTGAACGCTTCCGCTCGCGATCTACAAGGTACGTAGATGCATCCGATGACTCGTTTCTAGATGAACTCCTAGATGGATCTTGGTGAAACGAGTAGGAAAATTTTGTTTTCTGCAACGTTCCCCAATAGTGGCATCATGAGCTAGGTCTATGCGTAGTTCTTCTTGCGCGAGTAGAACACAATTTGTTGTGGGCGTAGATTTGTCAACTTTCTTGCCGTTACTAGTCTTTTCTTGCTTCAGCGGTATTGTGGGATGAAGCGGCCCGGACCAACCTTACACGTACGCTTACGTAAGACCGGTTCCACCGACTAACATGCACTAGTTGCATAAGGTGGCTGGAGGGTGTCTGTCTCTCCTACTTTAGTTGGAGCGGATTCGATGAACAGGGTCCTTATGAAGGGTAAATAGAAGTTGACAAATCATGTTGTGGCTTTAACGTAGGTAAGAAGACGTTCTTGCTAGAACCCTAATTCAGCCACGTAAAACTTGCAACAACAATTAGAGGACGTCTAACTTGTTTTTGCAGCAAGTGGTTTGTGATATGATATGGCCAAAGTTGTGATGAATGATGAATGATCTATATGTGATGTATGAGATGTTCATGCTATTGTAATAGGAATCACGACTTGCATGTCGATGAGTATGACAACCGGCTGGAGCCATAGGAGTTGTCTTTATTCTTTTATATGACCTGCGTGTCATTGAGAAACGCCATGTAAATTACTTTACTTTATTGCTAAACGCGTTAGCCCTAGTAGTAGAAGTAATAGTTGGCGAGCAACTTCATGGAGACACGATGATGGAGATCATGATGATGGAGATCATGGTGTCAAGCCGGTGACAAGATGATCATGGAGCCCCAAGATGGAGATCAAAGGAGCTATGTGATATTGGCCATATCATGTCACGTTTATTATTTGATTGCATGTGATGTTTATCATGTTTTGCATCTTTTTTACTTAGAACGACGGTAGTAAATAAGATGATCCCTCATACTAATTTCAAGAAGTGTTCCCCCTAACTGTGCACCGTTGCGACAGTTCGCTGTTTCAAAACACCACGTGATGATCGGGTGTTTTATTCAGACATTCACATACAACGGGTGTAAGACAGATTTACACATGCAAACACTTAGGTTGACTTGACGAGCCTATCATGTACAGACATGGCCTCGGAACACAGAAGACCGAAAGGTCGAGCATGAGTCGTATAGAAGATACGATCAACATGAAAATGTTCACCGATGTTGACTAGTCCGTCTCACGTGATGATCGGACACGGTCTAGTTAACTCGGATCATGTAATACTTAGATGACTAGAGGGATGTCTAATCTAAGTGGGAGTTCATTAATAATTTGATTAGATGAACTTAGTTATCATGAACTTAGTCTAAATATTTTACAATATGTCTTGTAGATCAAATGGCCAATGTAGTCCTCAACTTCAACGCGTTCCAAGAGAAAACTAAGCTGAAAGACGATGGCAGCAACTATACGGACTGGGTCCGGAACCTGAGGATCATCCTCATAGCTGCCAAGAAAGATTATGTCCTACAAGCACCGCTGGGTGACGCACCCGTTCTCCCTGCAGAACAAGATGTTATGAACGCTTGGCAGGCACGTACCGATGACTACTCCCTCGTTCAGTGCGGCATGCTTTACAGCCTAGAGCCGGGGCTCCAAAAGCGTTTTGAGAGACATGGAGCATATGAGATGTTCGAAGAGCTGAAAATGGTTTTCCAAGCTCATGCCCGGGTCGAGAGATATGAAGTCTCCGACAAATTCTTCAGCTGTAAGATGGAGGAAAATAGTTCTGTCAGTGAGCACATACTCACTATGTCTGGGTTACATAACCGCTTGACTCAGCTGGGAGTTAATCTCCCGGATGATGCGGTCATTGACAGAATCCTCCAGTCGCTTCCACCAAGCTACAAGAGCTTTGTGATGAACTTCAATATGCAGGGGATGGAAAAGACCATTCCTGAAGTATTTGCTATGCTGAAATCAGCAGAGGTAGAAGTCAAGAAGGAACATCAAGTGTTGATGGTCAATAAAACCACTAATTTCAAGAAAGGCAAGGGTAAAAGGAACTTCAAGAAGGACGGCAAGGAGGTTGCCGCGCCCGACAAGCAAGCTGCCGGGAAGAAGCCAAAGAATGGACCCAAGCCCGAGACTCAGTGCTTTTATTGCAAGGGAAGCGGTCACTGGAAGCGGAACTGCCCTAAGTACTTAGCGGACAAGAAGGCCGGCAAAACAAAAGGTATATGTGATATACATGTAATTGATGTGTACCTTACTAGTGCCCATAGTAGCTCCTGGGTATTTGATACCGGTGCAGTTGCTCACATTTGTAACTCAAAGCAGGGGATGCGGAATAAGCGGAAACTGGCAAAGGACGAGGTGACGATGCGCGTCGGGAATGGTTCCAAGGTCAATGTGATCGCCGTCGGCACGCTGCCTCTGCATCTCCCTTCGGGATTAGTTTTAAACCTTAATAATTGTTATTTAGTGCCAGCTTTGAGCATGAACATTGTATCGAGATCTCGTTTAATTCGAGATGGCTACTCATTTAAATCCGAGAATAATGGTTGTTCTATTTATATGAGAGATATGTTTTATGGTCATGCTCCTATGGTGAATGGTTTATTCTTTATGAATCTCGAACGTGATGCTACACATGTTCACAATGTGAGTACCAAAAGAAGTAAGGTTGATAATGATAGTCCCACATACTTGTGGCACTGCCGCCTTGGTCACATAGGTGTCAAACGCATGAAGAAACTCCATGCTGATGGACTTTTAGAGTCTCTTGATTATGAATCATTTGACACATGCGAACCATGCCTTATGGGAAAAATGACCAAGACTCCGTTCTCAGGAACAATGGAGCGAGCAACCAACTTATTGGAAATCATACATACTGATGTGTGCGGTCCAATGAGTGTTGAGGCTCGCGGTGGCTATCGTTATGTTCTCAACCTCACTGATGATTTAAGTAGGTATGGGTATATCTACTTAATGAAACACAAGTCTGAAACCTTTGAAAAGTTCAAGGAATTTCAGAGTGAGGTTGAAAATCAACGTGACAGGAAAATCAAGTTTCTACGATCAGATCGTGGAGGAGAATACTTGAGTCATGAGTTTGGCACACACTTAAGAAAATGTGGAATAGTTTCACAACTCACGCCGCCTGGAACACCTCAGCGTAATGGTGTGTCCGAACGTCATGATCGCACTCTGTTAGATATGGTGCGATCTATGATGTCTCTTACCGATTTACCGCTATCTTTTTGGGGATATGCTTTAGAGACTGCCGCATTCACTTTAAATAGGGCTCCGTCGAAATCCGTTGAGACGACACCGTATGAATTATGGTTTGGGAAGAAACCTAAGCTGTCGTTTCTAAAAGTTTGGTGATGCGATGCTTATGTCAAGAAACTTCAACCTGAAAAGCTCGAACCCAAGTCGGAAAAATGCGTCTTCATAGGGTACCCAAAGGAAACTATTGGGTACACCTTCTACCTCAGATCCGAAGGCAAGGTATTTGTTGCCAAGAATGGGTCCTTTCTATAGAAAGAGTTTCTCTCGAAAGAAGTAAGTGGGAGAAAAGTAGAGCTTGATGAAGTATTACCTCTTGAACCGGAAAATGGCGCAACTCAAGAAAATGTTCCTGAGGTGCCTGCACCGACTAGAGAGGAAGTTAATGATGATGATCAAGATACTTCTGATCATGCTCCTACTGAAATTCGAAGGTCCACAAGGACACGTTCCGCACCAGAGTGGTACGGCAACCCTGTCTTGGAAATCATGTTGTTAGACAATAGTGAACCTTCGAACTATGAAGAAGCGATGGCGGGCCCGGATTCCGACAAATGGCTAGAAGCCATGAAATCCGAGATAGGATCCATGTATGAAAACGAAGTATGGACTTTGACTGACTTGCCCGTTGAGCGGCGAGCCATAGAAAATAAATGGATCTTTAAGAGGAAGACAGACGCGGATGGTAATGTGACCATCTATAAAGCTCGGCTTGTCGCTAAGGGTTATCGACAAGTTCAAGGGGTTGACTACGATGAGACTTTCTCACCGGTAGCGAAGCTGAAGTCCGTCCGAATCATGTTAGCAATTGCCGCATTCTACGATTATGAAATATGGCAAATGGACGTCAAAACGGCATTCCTTAATGGTTTCCTTAAGGAAGAATTGTATATGATGCAGCCGGAAGGTTTTGTCGATCCTAAGAATGCTGACAAAGTGTGCAAGCTCCAACGCTCGATTTATGGGCTGGTGCAAGCATCTCGGAGTTGGAACATTCGCTTTGATGAGATGATCAAAGCGTTTGGGTTTACACAGACTTATGGAGAAGCCTGTGTTTACAAGAAAGTGAGTGGGAGCTCTGTAGCATTTCTCATACTATATGTAGATGACATACTTTTGATGGGAAATGATATAGAACTCTTGGACAGCATCAAGGCCTATTTGAATAAGAGTTTTTCAATGAAGGACCTTGGAGAAGCTGCTTATATATTAGGCATCAAAATCTATAGAGATAGATCGAGACGCCTCATAGGTCTTTCACAAAGCACATACCTTGATAAGATATTGAAGAAGTTCAATATGGATCAATCCAAGAAGGGGTTCTTGCCTGTGTTACAAGGTATGAAATTGAGCTCAGCTCAATGTCCGACCACGGCAGAAGATATAGAAGAGATGAGCGTCATCCCCTATGCATCAGCCATAGGTTCTATTATGTATGCCATGCTGTGTACCAGACCTGATGTAAACCTTGCCGTAAGTTTGGTAGGAAGGTACCAAAGTAATCCCGGCAAGGAGCACTGGACAGCGGTCAAGAATATCCTGAAGTACCTGAAAAGGACTAAGGAAATGTTTCTCGTTTATGGAGGTGACGAAGAGCTCGTCGTAAAGGGTTACGTCGACGCTAGCTTCGACACAGATCTGGATGACTCTAAGTCACAGACCGGATACGTGTATATTTTGAATGGTGGGGCAGTAAGCTGGTGCAGTTGCAAGAAGAGCGTCGTGGCGGGATCTACATGTGAAGCGGAGTACATGGCGGCCTCGGAGGCAGCACATGAAGCAATATGGGTGAAGGAGTTCATCACCGACCTAGGAGTCATACCCAATGCGTAGGGGCCGATCAAGCTCTTCTGTGACAACGCTGGAGCTATTGCACTTGCCAAGGAGCCCAGGTTTCACAAGAACACAAGGCACATCAAGCGTCGCTTCAACTCCATTCGTGAAAATGTTCAAGATGGAGACATAGAGATTTGTAAAATACATACGGACCTGAATGTAGCAGATCCGTTGACTAAACCTCTCCCTAGGGCAAAACATGATCAACACCAGAATTCCATGGGTGTTCGATTCATCACAATGTAACTAGATTATTGACTCTAGTGCAAGTGGGAGACTGTTGGAAATATGCCCTAGAGGCAATAATAAAAGCATTATTATTATATTTCCTTGTTCATGATAATTGTCTTTATTCATGCTATAATTGTGTTATCCGGAAATCGTAATACATGTGTGAATAACAGACACCAACATGTCCCTAGTAAGCCTCTAGTTGACTAGCTCGTTGATCAATAGATAGTCATGGTTTCCTGACTATGGACATTGGATGTCATTGATAACGAGATCACATCATTAGGAGAATGATGTGATGGACAAGACCCAATCCTAAACATAGCACAAGATCGTATAGTTCGTTTGCTAGAGTTTTCCAATGTCAAAGTATCTTTTCCTTAGACCATGAGATCGTGTAACTCCCGGATACCGTAGGAGTGCTTTGGCTATACCAAACGTCACAACGTAACTGGGTGACTATAAAGGTAGACTACGGGTATCTCCGAAAGTGTCTGTTGGGTTGACATGGATCAAGATTGGGATTTGTCACTCCGTATGACGGAGAGGTATCACTGGGCCCACTGGGCAATGCATCATCATAATGAGCTCGGAGTGACCAAGTGTCTGGTCACGGGATCATGCATTACGGTACGAGTAAAGTGACTTGCCGGTAACGAGATTGAATGAGGTATTGGGATACCGACGATCGAATCTCGGGCAAGTAACATATCGATTGACAAAGGGAATTGCGTACGGGGTTGATTGAATCCTCGACATCGTGGTTCATCCGATGAGATCATCGTGGATCATGTGGGAGCCAACATGGGTATCCAGATCCCGCTGTTGGTTATTGACCGGAGAGTCGTCTCGGTCATGTCTGCTTGTCTCCCGAACCCGTAGGGTCTACACACTTAAGGTTCGGTGACGCTAGGGTTATGAAGATATGTATATGCAGAAACCCGAATGTTGTTCGGAGTCCCGGATGAGATCCCGGACGTCACGAGGAGTTCCGGAATGGTCCGGAGGTAAAGAATTATATATAGGAAGTTCTGTTTCGGCCATCGGGACAAGTTTCGGGGTTATCAGTATTGTACCGGGACCACCGGAGGGGTCCCGGGGGCCCACCGGGTGGGGCCACCTGTCCCGGGGGGCCACATGGGCTGTAGGGGGTGCGCCTTGGCCTTCATGGGCCAAGGGAACCAGCCCCTATAGGCCCATGCGCCTAGGGTTCCCACCATGGAAGAGTCCATGTGGTGGAAGGCACACCTAGGTGCCTTGGGGGGGAGGGAAACCTCCCCTTGGCCGCCGCCCCCCCTAGTAGATCTCGTCTACTAGGGCCGACGCCCCCCCCCCATGGCACCCCTATATATAGTGGGGGGGAGAGGAGGGAAACAGACCAGCCCCTGGCGCCTCCCTCTCTCGCCTTTACGTCTCTCTCTCGTAGTCTCGGCGAAGCCCTGCTTCTGTGACGCCCTGCATCCACCACCACGCCGTCGTGCTGCTGGATCTTCATCAACCTCTCCTTCCCCCTTGCTGGATCAAGAAAGGAGGAGATGTCTCCCGTCCCGTACGTGTGTTGAACGCGGAGGTGCCGTCCGTTCGGCGCTTGGTCATCGGTGATTTGGATCACGTCGAGTACGACTACATCATCACCGTTCTTTGAACGCTTCCGCTCGCGATCTACAAGGTACGTAGATGCATCCGATGACTCGTTGCTAGATGAACTCCTAGATGGATCTTGGTGAAACGAGTAGGAAAATTTTGTTTTCTGCAACGTTCCCCAACATCGAGAACAATGTAGACATGACCGAGACACGTCTCCGGTCAATAACCAATAGCGGGACCTGGATGCCCATATTGGTTCCTACATATTCTACGAAGATCTTTATCGGTCAGATCGCATAACAACATACGTTGTTCCCTTTGTCATCGGTATGTTACTTGCCCGAGATTCGATCGTCGGTATCCAATACCTAGTTCAATCTCGTTACCGGCAAGTCTCTTTACTCGTTCCGTAATACATCATCTCGCAACTAACTCATTAGTTGCAATGCTTGCAAGGCTTAAGTGATGTGCATTACCGAGAGGGCCCAGAGATAATTCTCCGACATTCGGAGTGACAAATCCTAATCTCGAAATACGCCAACCCAACAAGTACCTTTGGAGACACCTGTAGAGCACCTTTATAATCATCCAGTTACGTTGTGACGTTTGGTAGCACACAAAGTGTTCCTGCAGTAAACGGGAGTTGCATAATCTCATAGTCATAGGAACATGTATAAGTCATGAAGAAAGCAATAGCAACATACTAAACGATCGGGTGCTAAGCTAACGGAATGGGTCATGTCAATCAGATCATTCAACTAATGATGTGATCCCGTTAATCAAATAACAACTCTTTGTCCATGGTTAGGAAACATAACCATCTTTGATTAACAAGCTAGTCAAGTAGAGGCATACTAGTGACACTCTGTTTGTCTATATATTCACACATGTATTATGTTTCCGGTTAATACAATTCTAGCATGAATAATAAACATTTATCATGATATGAGGAAATAAATAATAACTTTATTATTGCCTCTAGGGCATATTTCCTTCAGTCTCCCACTTGCACTAGAGTCAATAATCTAGATTACACAGTAATGATTCTAACACCCATGGAGTCTTGGTGTTGATCATGTTTTGCTCGTGGAAGAGGCTTAGTCAACGGGTCTGCAACATTCAGATCCGTCTGTATCTTGCAAATCTCTATGTCTCCCACCTGGACTAGATCCCGGATGGAATTGAAGCGTCTTTTGATGTGCTTGGTTCTCTTGTGAAATCTGGATTCCTTCGCTAAGGCAATCGCTCCAGTATTGTCACAAAAGATTTTCATTGGACCCGATGCACTAGGTATGACACCTAGATCGAATATGAACTCCTTCATCCAGACTCCTTCATTGGCTGCTTCCGAAGCAGCTATATATTCCGCTTCACACGTAGATCCCGCCACGACGCTTTGCTTTGAACTGCACCAACTGACAGCTCCACCGTTTAATGTAAACACGTATCCGGTTTGCGATTTAGAATCGTCCGGATCAGTGTCAAAGCTTGCATCAACGTAACCATTTACGATGAGCTCTTTGTCACCTCCATATACGAGAAACATATCCTTAGTCCTTTTCAGGTATTTCAGGATGTTCTTGACCGCTGTCCAGTGATCCACTCCTGGATTACTTTGGTACCTCCCTGCTAGACTTATAGCAAGGCACACATCAGGTCTGGTACACAGCATTGCATACATGATAGAGCCTATGGCTGAAGCATAGGGAACACTTTTCATTTTCTCTCTATCTTCTGCAGTGGTCGGGCTCTGAGTCTTACTCAACTTTACACCTTGCAATACAGGCAAGAACCCTTTCTTTGCTTGATCCATTTTGAACTTCTTCAAAACTTTGTCAAGGTATGTGCTTTGTGAAAGTCCAATTAAGCGTCTTGATCTATCTCTATAGATCTTAATGCCCAATATGTAAGCAGCTTCACTGAGGTCTTTCATTGAAAAACTTTTATTCAAGTATCCCTTTATGCTATCCAGAAATTCTATATTATTTCCAATCAATAATATGTCATCCACATATAATATTAGAAATGCTACAGAGCTCCCACTCACTTTCTTGTAAATACAGGCTTCTCCAAAAGTCTGTATAAACCCAAATGCTTTGATCACACTATCAAAATGTTTATTCCAACTCCGAGAGGCTTGCACCAGTCCATAAATGGATCGCTGGAGCTTGCACACTTTGTTAGCTCCCTTTGGATCGATAAAACCTTCTGGTTGCATCATATACAACTCTTCTTCCAGAAATCCATTCAGGAATGCAGTTTTTACATCCATTTGCCAAATTTCATAATCATAAAATGCGGCAATTGCTAACATGATTCGGAAAGACTTAAGCATCGCTACGGGTGAGAAGGTCTCATCATAGTCAACCCCTTGAACTTGTCGAAAACCTTTTGCAACAAGTCGAGCTTTGTAGACAGTAACATTACCATCAGCGTCAGTCTTCTTCTTGAAGATCCATTTATTTTCTATGGTTTGCCGATCATCGGGCAAATCCATCAAAGTCCATACTTTGTTCTCATACATGGATCATATCTCAGATTTCATGGCCTCAAACCATTTTGCGGAATCTGGGCTCATCATCGCTTCCTCGTAGTTCGTAGGTTCATCATGATCTAGTAGCATGACTTCCAGAATAGGATTACCGTACCACTCTGGTGCGGATCTTACTCTGTTCGACCTACGAGGTTCTGTATTAACTTGATCTGAAGTTCTATGATCATCATCATCAACTTCCTTACTAGTTGGTTTTGACGTCACCGAAACCGGTTCCTGTGATGTACTATTTTCCAACAAGGGAGTAGGTACAGTTACCTCATCAAGTTCCACTTTCCTCCCACTCACTTCTTTCGAGAGAAACTCCTTCTCTAGAAAGGATCCATTTATTAGCAACGAATGTTTTGCCTTCGGATCTGTGATAGAAGGTGTACCCAACAATTTCCTTTGGGTATTCTATGAAGACGCACTTCTCCGATTTGGGTTTGAGCTTATCAGGATGAAACTTTTCACATAAGCATCGCAGCCCCAAACTTCAAGAAACGACAACTTTGGTTTCTTGCCAAACCATAGTTCATAAGGTGTCGTCTCAACGGATTTCGACGGTGCCCTATTTAACGTGAATGTGGCCGTCTCTAAAGCATAACCCCAAAACGATAGCGGTAAATCTGTAAGAGACATCATAGATCGCACCATATCAAGTAAAGTACGATTACAACGTTCGGACACACCATTACGTTGTGGTGTTCCGGGTGGCGTGAGTTGCGAAACTATTCCACATTGTTTTAAGTGTAGAACAAACTCGTAACTCAAATATTCTCCTCCACGATCAGATCGTAGAAACTTTATTTTCTTGTTATGATGATTTTCAACTTCACTCTGAAATTCTTTGAACTTTTCAAATGTTTCAGACTTATGCTTCATTAAGTAGATATACCCATATCTGCTTAAATCATCTGTGAAGGTGAGAAAATAACGATATCCGTCACGAGCCTCAGCATTCATCGGACCACATACATCTGTATGTATGATTTCCAACAAATCTGTTGCTCTCTCCATAGTACCGAAGAACGGCGTTTTGGTCATCTTGCCCATGAGGCACGGTTCGCAAGTACCAAGTGATTCATAATCAAGTGATTCCAAAAGTCCATCAGTATGGAGTTTCTTCAAGCGCTTTATACCGATATGACCCAAACGGCAGTGCCACAAATAAGTTGCACTATCATTATCAACTCTGCATCTTTTGGTTTCAACACTATGAATATGTGTATCACTACTATCGAGATTCATCAAAAATAGACCACTCTTCAAGGGTGCATGACCATAAAAGATATTACTCATATAAATAGAACAACCATTATTCTCTGATTTAAATGAATAACCGTCTCGCATCAAACAAGATCCAGATATAATGTTCATGCTTAATGCTGGCACCGAATAACAATTATTTAGGTCTAATACTAATCCCGAAGGTAGATGTAGAGGTAGTGTGCCGACCGCGATCACATCGACTTTGGAACCGTTTCCCACGCGCATCGTCACCTCGTCCTTTGCCAGTGTTCGCTTAATCCGTAGTCCCTGTTTCGAGTTGCAAATATTAGCAACAGAACCAGTATCAAATACCCAGGTGCTACTGCGAGCTCTAGTAAGGTACACATCAATAACATATATATCACATATACCTTTGTTCACCTTGCCATCCTTCTTATCCGCCAAATACTTGGGGCAGTTCCGCTTCCAGTGACCAGTCTGCTTGCAGTAGAAGCACTCAGTTTCAGGCTTAGGTCCAGACTTGGGTTTCTTCTCTTGAGCAGCAACTTGTTTGCTGTTCTTCTTGAAGTTCCCCTTCTTCTTCCCTTTGCCCTTTTTCTTGAAACTAGTGGTCTTGTTAACCATCAACACTTGATGCTCCTTCTTGATTTCTACCTCCGCAGCTTTCAGCATTGCGAAGAGCTCGGGAATCGTCTTATCCATCCCTTGCATATTATAGTTCATCACGAAGCTCTTGTAGCTTGGTGGAAGTGATTGGAGAATTCTGTCAATGACGCTATCATCCGGAAGTGTAACTCCCAGTTGAATCAAGTGATTACAATACCCAGACATCTTGAGTATGTGCTCACTGACAGAACTATTCTCCTCCATCTTGCATCTATAGAACTTATTGGAGACTTCATATCTCTCAATCCGGGCATTCTTCTGGAATATTAACTTCAACTCCTGGAACATCTCATATGCTCCATGACGTTCAAAACGTCGTTGAAGTCCCGGTTCTAAGCCGTAAAGCATGGCACATTGAACTATCGAGTAGTCATAAGCTTTGCTCTGCCAGACGTTCTTAACGTCGTCAGTTGCATCAGCAGCAGGCCTGGCACCCAGCGGTGCTTCCAGGACGTAATTTTTCTGTGCAGCAATGAGGATAATCCTCAAGTTACGGACCCAGTCCGCGTAGTTGCTACCATCATCTTTCAACTTAGCTTTCTCAAGGAACGCATTAAAATTCAATGGAACAACAGCACGGGCCATCTATCTACAATCAACATAGACAAGCAAGATACTATCAGGTACTAAGTTCATGATAAATTTAAGTTCAATTAATCATATTACTAAAGAACTCCCACTTAGACAGACATCTCTCTAGTCATCTAAGTGATCACGTGATCCAAATCAACTAAACCATAACCGATCATCACGTGAGATGGAGTAGTTTTCAATGGTGAACATCTTATGTTGATCATATCTACTATATGATTCACGCTCGACCTTTCGGTCTCCGTGCTCCGAGGCCATATCTGCATATGCTAGGCTCGTCAAGTTTAACCTGAGTATTCCGCGTGTGCAAAACTGGCTTGCACCCGTTGTAGATGGACATAGAGCTTATCACACCCGATCATCACGTGGTGTCTGGGCACGACGAACTTTGGCAACGGTGCATACTCAGGGAGAACACTTCTTGATAATTAGTGAGAGATCATCTTAAAATGCTACCGTCAATCAAAGCAAGAATAAGATGTATAATAGATAAACATCATATGCAATCAAAATATGTGACATGATATGGCCATGATCATCTTGCGCCTTTGATCTCCATCTCCAAAGTACTGTCATGATCTCTATCGTCACCGGCACGACACCATGATCTTCATCATCTTGATCTATATCAATGTGTCATCACATGGTTGTCTCACCAACTATTGCTCTTGCAACTATTGCTATCGTATAGCGATAAAGTAAAGCAATTATTTGGCACTTGCATCTTATGCAACAAAGAGACATCCATAGGGCTTCTGCCAGTTGCCGGTAACTTCAACAAAACATGATCATCTCATACAACAACTTATATCTTATCACGTCTTGACCATATCACATCACAACATGCCCTGCAAAAACAAGTTAGACGTCCTCTACTTTGTTGTTGCAAGTTTTACGTGGCTGCTACGGGCTTAAGCAAGAACCAATCTCACCTACGCATCAAAACCACAATGATAGTTTGTCAAGTTGGTGCTATTTTAACCTTCGCAAGGACCGGGCGTAGCCACACTCGATTCAACTAAAGTTGGAGAAACTGACACCCGCTAGTCACCTGTGTGCTAAGCACGGCGGTAAAACCAGTCTCGCGTAAGCGTACGCGTAATGTCGGTCCGGGCCGCTTCATCCAACAATACCGCCGAACCAAAGTATGACATGCTGGTAAGCAGTATGACTTATATCGCCCACAACTCACTTGTGTTCTACTCGTGCATATAACATCAAACCATAAAACCTAGGCTCGGATACCACTGTTAGGGAACGTAGTAATTTCAAAATTTTCCTACGCACATGCAAGATCATGGTGATGCATAGCAACGAGAGGGGAGAGTGTTGTCTACGTACCCTCGTAGACCGAAGCGGAAGCGTTGACGCAACATAGAGGAAGTAGTCGTACGTCCTCCCGGTCCGACCGATCCAAGCACCGTTACTCCGGCACCTCCGAGTTCTTGACATGCGTACAGCTCGATGACGCACCCCGGGCTCCGATCCAGCAAAGCTTCGGGGAGGAGTTCCGTCAGCACGACGGCGTGGTGACGATCCTGATGTTCAACTGTCGCAGGGCTTCGCCTAAGCACCGCTACAATATGACCGAGGTGTAATATCGTGGAGGGGGGCACCGCACACGGCTAAGGAACGATCACGATGATCAACTTGTGTGTCCATGGGGTGCCCCCTACCCCCGTATATAAAGGAGAGGAGGAGGGGAGGGCCGGCCCTCTACTATGGCGCGCCCTGGGGAGTCCTACTCCCACCGGGAGTAGGATTCCCCCTTTCCTAGTCCAACTAGGAGTCCTTCCATGTATTAGGAGTAGGAGACTAGGAAGGGGAAGAGAGAAGGGAAGGAAGGAGGGGGTGCGGACCCTCCCCCTAGTCCAATTCGGACTAGGCCATGGGGGGGCGCGCGGCCTGCCCTAGGCAGCCCCTCTCTCTTTCCCGTAGGGCCCAATAAGGCCCAATACTTCTCCCCGGCGAATTCCCGTAACTCTCCGGTACTCCGAAAAATACCCGAATCACTCGGAACCTTTCCGAACTCCGAATATAGTCGTCCAATATATCGATCTTTACATCTCGACCATTTCGAGACTCCTCGTCATATCCTCGATCTCATCCGGGACTCCGAACTCCTTCAGTACATCAAAACTCATAAACTCATAATATAACTATCATCGAAACCTTAAGCGTGCGGACCCTACGGTTCGAGAACAATGTAGACATGACCGAGACACGTCTCCGGTCAATAACCAATAGCGGGACCTGGATGCCCATATTGGTTCCTACATATTCTACGAAGATCTTTATCGGTCAGACCGCATAACAACATACGTTGTTCCCTTTGTCATCGGTATGTTACTTGCCCTAGATTCGATCGTCGGTATCCAATACCTAGTTCAATCTCGTTACCGGCAAGTCTCTTTACTCGTTCCGTAATACATCATCTCGCAACTAACTCATTAGTTGCAATGCTTGCAAGGCTTAAGTGATGTGCATTACCGAGAGGGCCCAGAGATACCTCTCCGACATTCGGAGTGACGAATCCTAATCTCGAAATACGCCAACCCAACAAGTACCTTTGGAGACACCTGTAGAGCACCTTTATAATCACCCAGTTACGTTGTGACATTTGGTAGCACACAAAGTGTTCCTCCGGTAAACGGGAGTTGCATAATCTCATAGTCATAGGAACATGTATAAGTCATGAAGAAAGCAATAGCAACATACTAAACGATCGGGTGCTAAGCTAACGGAATGGGTCATGTCAATCAGATCATTCAACTAATGATGTGATCCCGTTAATCAAATAACAACTCTTTGTCCATGGTTAGGAAACATAACCATCTTTGATTAACAAGCTAGTCAAGTAGAGGCATACTAGTGACACTCTGTTTGTCTATATATTCACACATGTATTATGTTTCCGATTAATACAATTCTAGCATGAATAATAAACGTTTATCATGATATGAGGAAATAAATAATAACTTTATTATTGCCTCTAGGGCATATTTCCTTCATGGGTAACTTCTGATCCAAAAAAGAGGGGGGGCGGGGGTTGTTGAAAACATACCAACTGATAACTTCTGTGTAACAACATAATAATTTGCGCACACGGAGCTGATATCTTACGTAGAAACACCGCGATAACTTTGATTCAGAGGGGGAAAAGTTGTTGAAAATGTACCCCGGTAACTTTTGTATAAATAACATGGTAATATACACATCGCCGACCTGATAGCTTGCATACAAACACCACGGAAACTTTCACTCGGGGGAAAATAGTTGAAAAATACCCTGGTCACTTCCGTGTTAAATAGCATAGTAATACACACAACAGGGTTGATAACTCATGCACAAACATTGCGTTAAGTTTTTGATCTGAGAAAAAAAGTTCTTGAAAGAAATACTACGATAACTTCCATTCAAATAACATGATAATATAAGCACACCATGACTGCTAACTTACTCAGTTAAAGTGTGATAATCTTTTGACGCCGAGGTACGTTGTTAATAAACACCCTCAGTAACTCATGTGTAGGTAAGACGGTAATATACGGACAACATAGTTGAAAATATTCCCCCATAACATCTATGTAAATAACACGCTAATGTACACCGTGTTTACCTTTTCAACCAGGTGAAAAAGTTATGGGATACATGCACCGAAAAGTTTTGCCTAAATAGCATGGTAATATGCACACATAAGGCATGGTAACTTACGAACAAACACCAAACTTTGACCTGAGAAAAAATAGTTATTGAAATCATACCACCGGTAACTTCTGCCTAAATAACATGGTAATATACACATCACGTGTGTGGTTACTTATGGACAAATAACATGGTATGTTTGACCCAGAGAGGAAACACTAGTAGAAAAACACCTATTAGTCCCGGTTCGTAAGGGCCTTTAGTCCCGGTTCATGAATCGGGACTAATGGGTCGTTACTAATACCTCCACCCATTAGTCCCGGTTCAAACACGAACCGGGACAGATGTGCCTCCACGTGGCCGGTCCGTCGAGCCTAGTCAGGGGGGCCTTTGGTCCCGGTTGGTGGCACCAACCGGGACCAAAAGTCCATTTTTTTTAGAAAAGTGGCTGCTTTAGGGGTTTTGGGTGTTATATTTAGGTTGTTATTAGCTAGCTAATAGAGAGAAGTGTCCTCTCTTATATCTTTGTCCTTGGTTTACCAACGCTGCTGCTATGTCCATTTCACCTGCTGATATAACAACTCATGCATGCTCGCATCATACATCATCATATATAATAACAAGTCCTACTAATCATGCATCATCATACAAACTTCTACTCGTTATTAATTATAAGTCCTACGATCATCATCCTCATAGTCATCGAACCCAACCCTACATAATTGTTCTTAGCACATGATCATCAGTATCAGGTAGGACCTAAACACCCTTAAGGTAAAATAGCATAAAACAATATAGACCCTGACTCTCCATTATGAAGAATGGCGACCATCCTGTCTCCAATTCTTGCCCTTCGTTGCGTTCTGCTTCCAAGAAGCTCCTTACGACTGTCCATACATTTTTTCCATTCTTTGATTGTCATGTCTCCACTTCTTTTAGAAACCCGGTATGGACAGTTGAGATTCGTAGGAAGACCTGGTTGTATGTTCAAAACATGAAGAGTACTGTGCATATACATCAGATGAGGCACACAATCATTCGGGATTATCTGTTCAAAAACATAGTAATAACTTCATAGTTAGCAATGATGTACTAGTTTTAATTAGAAGTGTGCAAAAAGATGCACGGATGTTGTAATAGTAAAAAAAAATCTTACCAGGGTATCTCCATGGTAGTTACCGTAGTTCAACACGTGCACTAGTGGCACGTATTGACCATAATGTTGAGGAGTTTGATTGTAGATATTGTAATTCTCAAGATCAGTACAAAATGCGACCAGATGATTTTTCTTCTGATAAGTTAATTCGGAGCCTTCGGTGTAGTAGGTTCTGTCTACCATCTTCCGCACATTCTTTGAAGAATGAAAATAAGCAGTCAATGGAAATAAGTTGTCAACTATTTTGAAATAAACAATATAAATTACTTAATAACTATGTTAAGCTCACATGGGGGAAGAATTGGAGGTGTATCCACAAGGACCCAAATCGAAGGTCTCTCTTGCTCGATTGTAGGATCACCAAGATCCATGGTGACAAGCATACCCTCATCAAGACCATACATCTTGCAAAGTGATTCCCAATTTTTGCAACCAAAATGGGTTACACTCTGAGCGTTATACATCTTTACTTGAAAATCCACACCATGATGGGTACTTAGGATAATTGTTTTGGTTTCGAAACTTTCATGGTCTTCAAAACCCATCCTCTCCAAGACATACCGTCTTGCAAAGCATGGGATAAGCTAGTCAAATTGGAAAAGATGAAAAATACACGTTAAAATAGTTGAAGTCATGCTTAATTACGAAGAAAACTATTGTCGTCGTTGCGTACCGTATGAACATCGAAGATCTCCTCGAGCTTAATGCTGAAGCGCCGATCTTCATCCAGCTCAATGAACTTGTCGCACATACCTCGGTCGTCGTGGCACCAGTCGCACTCCCCCGGGCGGCTTTCTTCGTCCGAGTACGACATTTCCGGCCTATGTTCATAATTCAAATATTAAACTAGATTATTAATCACGGGTTGACTATAGGTTATGTACGTAGCTCCTCCTTTCGTTCCCGAGTGCATTATTACATCAAATTGTCTAGCACACGGGAATGAAGGAGAACTTATCCAATATGAGCATTCAATAAGCAAAACCAAATCATAAAATAAGCAAAACCAAATCATAAAATAAAGTAGTATTCAAATTAGCATGCATTCAATAATTATAAGCAAAAGTACATCATCTCTTGGTGTCCGTACATCGTCGAATATTATCACTAATATAGCATCACTAAAACAACTAGAACCGTAGCGCCCGACGGGTATCGATGCGGGCGGTGGACACCCAAAGATAAGGAACCATCACAAGATCATAGCTCCAGTGAGATCCCTGAAGAACCTGCCAGGTATTGTCGAACCTGCCCTCCAATGCAACCATGTAGCGACAGACGTGCTCGTCCTCCTCGCTGACATGGTGACGTACCACCTCCGTGGTGTCCAGAAGCCTCGGCACCGTCACTGGCCCACGCGACCCCACCAAACAAGGATCGGGTCAACAACGGGCTGCCTCCTCACCAACCTACGTCCCCCGGAAGGTAGCACCTCCCAATAGCAGCCCGGCGGAGCCCAGTCCCGAACATGGCCCTGATCAAGCATGCCTCCACCACCGAGTCGACGACGACGAGGATGCGGGATAGGCATCACCGACGTCGATGCGGGAACTACTTCTATATATAGTTAAATAAAGTAATTTTATTAATTAAATCAACCATCTAGTTCAACTACTAAGCACTTACTATAAATAAATAAAGTAGTACTTACTAAAAACAAACTACTTCTACATATAGTAAAATAAATTAGTTTATTAAATCAACTAGCTAGTTCAACTATATATATATGAAGCACTTACTATAAATAAAATAAAATATTACTTACTAAAAATGAACAAATTAATTACACAATCTAAATTACACAATATGAACTACATATCTAAATTACACCACATCTAATCTAACAAAAAAATCTATTAACAATAATATCACCAAACACATATTCAACAATAATATCACCAAAAAAATATATTAAAAGGAAAAAAATCTAATATAATATGAACAAATTAATTACACAATCTAAATTACACAATATGAACTACATATCTAAATTACTACACATCTAATCTAAAAAAAAAATCTATTAACAGAAAAAAATCTAACATAATATGAACAAATTAATTACACAATCTAACAACATATCTAATTACTACACATCTAATCTAAAAAAAAAATCTATTAACAGAAAAAAAAATTAACATAATATGAACAAATTAATTGCACAATCTAAATTACACAATATGAACTACATATCTAAATTACTACAAATCTAATCTAACAAAAAAATTTGTGAACTACAAAAAAATCTAAAAAAAATCTAACAAAAATAAAAAAAGTTGCTCACGGCCGGCGACGGCGACGACGACGGCGACGGCGAGGTGCGGCGCGGGGCGGCGACGGCGTCAATGTGGCACGGGCCGGGGCGGCGACGTTGGGGCGGCAGGGCGGGCGGCGACGGCGCGCGGGGCGGGGCGGCGACGACGTCGGGGCGGACGGCGATGGCGTCGGGGCGGGGCGGTGACGGCGTCGGGGCGGGGCGGCGACGGCGACGTGGCGGCAGGGGGACGGCGCGCGGCGTCGAGGAGAGATCGAAGTCGGGGCGGGGCGGCAGTGCTACTTATATAGCAAAGGCTTTCGTCCCGGTTCGTGCCACAAACCGGGACCAATGCCACCTTTAGTCCCGGTTGGAGCCACCAACCAGGACCAAAGGCCTCTTTTCAGTAGCCCAAAGGGCGGGAAATGAAGACCTTTGGTCCTGGTTGGTGGCTCCAACCGGGACAAAAGAGGGGTATTTGTCCCGGTTGGTGCCACCAACCGGGACCAAAGAGCGGGACTGGTACCGGTTAGTGCCACCAACCGGTTCCACTGCACCTCTTTCTGTAGCTGTTTTTAATTAGTCCCACCTCGCTAAGCGAGAGGCACTCGCAGCGATTTATAAGCCCTGAGTGCAGAGACGATGAAGAAGAGGCTCAATGCTCACCTGCACGTTGCTTAGCTTCAAGCCTTGAGGATTAGGGTAGACTGCACGGTGCTGTGTGCAGTGCAGTTTACACTATTCCGAAAGGTTTGAAGCTAATTAACGAGCATTGCGCCTTTTTTTTATTTTTAATGACTTATTACAACTCAGAAATAAAAAGTAAAAAAATAAATATAGCAGAAAAGAAAAAAAACTATATAAAAAACTACTCAGAAATAAATAGAAGAAAAAATAGTTGTGATTAACTTTACTAAAAAATGAGCATAGATGCTTATTTTTAATGACTTATTACAATTCAGAAATAAATAGAAGAAAAAATAGTTGTGATTAACTTTACTAAAAAATGAGCCTAGATGCTTATTTTTAATGACTTATTACAACTCAGAAATAAAAAGAAAAAAATAAATATAGCAGAAAAGAAAAAAACTATATAAAAAACTACTCAGAAATAAATAGAAGAAAAAATAGTTGTGATTAACTTTACTAAAAAAATGAGCATAGATGCTTATTTTTAATGACTTATTACAATTCAGAAATAAATAGAAGAAAAAATAGTTGTGATTAACTTTACTAAAATATGAGCATAGATGCTTATTTTTAATGACTTATTACAACTCAGAAATAAAAAGAAAAGAAAAAATATAGCAGAAAAGAAAAAAAAACTATATAAAAAATTACTCAGAAATGAGCATAGATGCGCTTATAGTGAAAATTCAACCTAAATTCATAATAAATTTCTGCTAACTTCATAGAAATTCAGTATGAATTTAGGTTAAATTCCCTGTATAAAGGCATCTATTTTCATTTTGAGAGGAGCTCAACAAGGCAGAGAGGGAGGGGCTTATAAACCGGTCTGAGCCCCCTTCGGTTGGCGAGGTGGGACTAAACTCTGGCCGCAACGAGGACCAACCCTTTAATCCCGGTTGGTGGCACAAACCGAGACTAAAGGGCAGCCTTTGGTCCCGGTTCAAGCCACCAACCGGGACCAATGGTGGTGGGCCAGGAGCGAGGCCCATTGGTCCCGGTTCGTCCCACCAACCGGGACCAAAAGTTCCAGACGAACCAGGACAAATGGCCCACGTGGCCCGGCCGGCCCCCGGGGCTCACGAACCAGGTCCAATGCCCCCATTTGTCCCGGTTCTGGATTGAACCGGGACTAATGGGCTGGACCGGCCTGGACCATTGCCCCCTTTTCTACTAGTGAAAACAGTTGTTGAAACCATATCTCTGGTAACTTCTATGGAAATAACATGGTAACATATGCAGCGTGGATCTGATAACTCAGGTACAAACATCGTGATATCTTGTTAACCCGGGGGAAAAGTTGTTGAATCATGCCCTGGTAACTTCTATGTAAATAACATGATAATATACTAATCACTGACCAGACTTACGCACAACCACTACAATAACTTTTGACCGCGAAGACAAGCCCAAAAAACATAAAAGAAAACAAGAAAAGGACCACCAAGTGGCCCCTCCACCAACAACCCCATAGCAGGTCGTGGTCCCACTACCTAGCTAGCGGGTCCCAGTGCTGCAAGAAGTCAAGAAATTTGAAATAGAAGCCAGAGGCCCTGCGAAGGAAGACCCACTCAATCACCATTTTATTATAGGTCGTCCAGAGAGCGTCCAAGCCAAAGACGTGAAAACAAGCCGAACCAACCATCTTTTTCATCGAGCCTGGACCGCCCTAGCCTGGAGAAAACCAGCCAGGTCATGGGCCTCCCAATCTGGACAAGAGCCTCCCAAACAAAGAAGGACCACAGAACGCGGTCCGCGGTGCATGTGAAGAGGATGTGGGTAGTCGGCGATCTAGCCTGGAGAAAACCAGCCAGGTCATTGGCCTGCCAATCTGGCCCAAGAGCCTCTTGAACAATGCACCACAGAACGCACTCCGCGGAGCACGTGAAGAGGATGTGGGTCCCCATTTTCGAGACCCCGCACAAGGGGTACCACCCATTACTCAGGTCGTGCTTCTTGAGCACCTCTGTCCCCGACAGGAGGCAACCTCTCAGTAGTTGCCACATGAAAATTTTGATCTTAGGTAGGGGCACCTTTCAGAATGGAGAAACACACAGAATAGTCGGCCTCCAACATAAGGCGTAGTAACCGATGCAGCAGAATAATGTGCAGAGGGAGAGCTGCTCCAAGAAGCAGAGTTGAGTGAAGTAAACATTCTATCCATGCGAGGAGCCGATGACCGATTTTGCGTGTGTGATGAACTGCTGATCGAGCAAATTTGATTATCATTGTGTGATTTCAGTATGTGAACCAATAGATTCATCCTTGTAATAGTCTGTGTGCACAAATATTTTTTCTCGAAAATTATCTTTTGTTAGGAAGGTGTCTCCCGCATTAGGAATAGTCTGTGTGCTCATATTTTTATTTCCTTTTGTTTTCCAGTCGTGACATGCATGTAGTATATGTCAATCATCACTTGTAGAAGTGCTAGGCTCGATGACATGTACAACTTTTTATGGAGATGACTCATACACAGTTCATGTACGTTACGGTGGTGTTTTTCATTCCCAAATGATAACGCTCACCCATACGTGTTGATCCACGTTGATTCTATTTTGCATGAATCCTAAAAAAATTTGTTAGAATTTCAATGCCATGTGGGTGTCATTGTGTGTGTGGGCGTTTGAGAGTTCGCCCACACGTCCCGCAACACGCGGTTGCCAGTTGCACTGTGTGGGCGATTCAGTTTCTGCCCACACAGTCACCACCCGGTCCACGCGCGTGTGGGCGAACTACTTTTTCGCCCACATGACACTTGTACATGTTGGATGGCAACTGCAGTTGCGCGTACGTGGCAACTAGATAAACACACATGGCAACTATGATTCGTTGCTAGACGACAACTGCAGTTGCGCATACGTGGCAACCAGATAAACACACATGACAACTGTGATTAACCATACATGGCAACTATGGTTCGACCACACATGGCAACTAGGTAAACGCACATGGCAACTATTGTTTGACCATACATGGCAAGTTGTTAATCACACACGGCAACTATGGTTTGATTACACACGGCAACTACCATAAATTAGACATGACAACTATAGTTAACCAAAACAGAGAGAGTTGCCATGCTTTTACAATTACATTTGCCATCCCGGATAACTATAGTTGCCATCCCGGGGTAACTAAAGCGTCATCCCGCGCGTAACTAAAGTAGCTGCGCTAGGACATGTGGGCATATTTGCTTCGTGCCACACGCACGGAGTGGGGGATAAGTAGTACTTGCTGGGCGTGTAGCATGAAGTAGTTGCGCCTACACATGTGGGTAGTTCTAATGTTCGCCCACACACGGCCTGTGTGGGCTGCCTCCTGCTTATGCCACACAGGACGTGTGGGCGGATTTCTAATAAGCCACATGTGTGGGCGTTATCGCCGTCCTTTTCATTTGATCCTTTTTATTTATTTTCTGGAATATACTGTGTCTGTCTGGTACACAGATTCAGTCCCTCCCTCGTGTAGGTGTTAGTCTCATATAAACAGTTTATTACGGCTCCATGTATGTGTCGAGCGCTGCTATCTCGCGCGCGCGCGCTGGAACGCGCGATTTCCGACAAGCTGCACTTTGCTTTTTTTAGCAAGTCTGGAATGTCATTTAAGGTAAATCGAGGCCCCACCCATTGAAATCAGGGGGGCGAAGATTAAGAGGTCACGGGAGAGAGAGAGAGAGTAGGGAAGGTCGAGCAATGTACACGCGCATGTGGGCTGATGCATTAACGTTGGTGGGCCCATCTGTTCTTTGGCTTCCGATAGCGTGAGGATACGAGATCGCTCGTTGGAACGCTCGCTCGCGAAGGAGCATTTCCGGTATGTGTCTAATGATTTTCTTCCTTACAAACTTTGTGGGTCCTTTGGTTGATAACGGCGTGTCTAGGGGAGAAGCATATGACTTTTTTTTAGACGGGCATAGGACATCCTTTTTTGAGACTAGTGACTTCGTTTTTTCCCTTGCCATACGAAACTGTGCGCACGTTCTTTGTTTTTTTTGGAAAGGACCGTCCGCTTGCTCTTTTTTTTTTCATCTAATGTCCCACCTGATCTTGTTTTGTACGTGTCTATATTGGCATTTTTTTAGAACATTTATATTGCATCAAGTTTGCACATGTCAATTGTAGACTTGTTACCAATCAACCCAACAACCTGTGATTAGATGGTTAGAGGGACAGTGGTATTCCCGGTCTATCAGGGTTCAACTCTTGGTGGTCGCATTATTCTTGGATTTAATTTAGGATTTCTGGCTCAGTCTTTCGAAGGTGCTCATAGGGGTAGGATTTATGTGTGTTCATAGGAGTGAGTGTATGAGCGCTTGCGTTTGTACTGTATTCAAAAAAGATTGTAGACTTGTTTGTACGCGTTAGATATTGTACATAACATTTTTATCTTTTCATCTCATCTATTATAATTAAGATCAACGGATGACCTATTTTTAGCATATGTCGACGATGCGTCATATATATTGCAGATATAAGTCTTATGTCATTGTCTCATTGATCTTACGCAGAGATTCGTGTTACTATTTTATTTTCCTTTATTCTTTTCCTCTGTATGCACGATTGTTTCACTTAGATGTGCAATAATTATGACACATCTAGATGTGCCGACAAACTCAATCATTATTTTAATTTTTGTAAGACCTAATCATTTTTAGATTTTGTTAGATTTATTAAAATAACATTATATTTTTTGCGGGAAAAGTAGCAGTATACTCCTGATCTCGATTTATGTTATATATCGATATACAAAATTTATGGTATATACCAATATGTGAAATTTAAAGCTACATATATGGATGATATACTGCACAATATACATCACATAGTTGGCCAGAAGGGCCCGGCAAGTACGTAAATTGTATGTTTGATCCTGGTTTAATACGTGCACCACGCAATCCAGTACGGACTCTCTGAGTCGTGATGCTGTTGAATCTAACCAGCACATAGAGTCCTCTCCTGATCGCTATTGGATTCGAGCTGCACATGGAGTCCTGAACTCCTGATCAATCCACCGTATCGCCGCCGCCATCAAATTAACCTGTGCATATGTCGACGCCGGCCTCTACCAGCGGCAGCATGGCGCCGACTCTGTGGGCCGACCTCCCGCCAGACCTGCTCGGCGACGTCTCCGGCCGCCTGCAAGACCCCGTCGATTTCACGCGCTTCCATGCTGTCTGCACGGCGTGGCGCGACTCGCTGACAACGTCCCGCCGATTCAGGTTGTTACCAGGGCTCCTCACGCTCACGGCGTGCAAGGGCCACGTCCTGCACTCCTCCGTCAAATTCTCGCCCGAGAGGACGAAGCGGCGGCTGAGCTACTACCGCCGCAGCTGCCGTGACATCCTTCTCTCCAAGCCGCCAGACACATCACCGGCCAGCAGCAACTGGGTTTCCAGCGCGAATGGCACGGACGCTTGGCTCTTGATGACCACAGATGCAGGATCAGGACTTCTCAACCTTCTTACCGGAGCGTTCACCTCGCTGCCGGCATACGATGACAAGATGCGGCAGATGAAGAATCCCCACGGTATTGTCTATGCCGACGGCACCGTTTTTCTCTACAGCTTTGCCTACAAGCTACGTTGCACGGATACTTGGATACGTATCGGATACGCGATACGGGGATACGCCCAATATGTCAATTTTCTAAAAATATGGATACGGGGATACGTTTATATATAGATGTTAAATATTAATTATTACAAATATGAAGAAAAAAAATTAAGGAGCTTCTAGGTCAAAGCATGCCTCAATAAGATTGCCCCTTTCTTTTCTTGCACTTAGTCCACTTTTATTAATTGGCCGTGAGATTTGACCAGGTTTGCTGTTCCAATCAATGCGTCGACTCTCTCTTGCTCACCTTTCAATTGAATAAAAAACATTGACAGACATGTTTTCACATAAACTCACGCCCATGTTGGGAATCTTCAAAGGCGCCTTTATTATTGAGGGGATTTCACGTCGAACGAGGGGTTTCAGGTATCCAAAACGTATCGCAGAAGTATCCTAGGAGTATCAAACATTATTTTCTTTTTTTAATATCAAAATATCGAGGGATACTTACGGGATACGTATCGGGAAGTATCGGGGCAGTATCCGAGTATCGGGGCAGTATCCGGCTGGATACGCGCACTTTTTGAAGTATCCGCGCAACGTAGCCTACAAGTCGAGGAGCAAGCTGGCTTTCATGGTGGCAATCCTGCGTCCTCTCGACGTGATATGGACGACAGTAAATACAATGCTGCATTACACGACATACATCGTCGGAAGCTATTTATTTCCCGCGGCGGCGGCATACCACGACGGTAAGATCCTTCTGTGCGTGAAATTAGACCACTGGTGCATCCTCACGCCAGATGACGATAACGCTAGCCGCAAGCTCCAGCCGTTGAGCGCGTGGTACGGCCGACGCGGGTACCGTAGTGACAGCTACATCTTGGAGTTCCGCGGTCAGCTTTTGTGGGTGTCTGTCCTGGTCCGCATCGGGGAGTCTGACCCAGCACACGCTGTATCTCTGGTTGTACATGCGCTGGAGCAAGATAACATGCGGTGGGTGATGGCGGATGTCCGGAGCTTGACCGACCATGTTCTCTTCCTTGGCTCCCGTTCCAGCTTTTTCATGGACGCCGCTGTGCCGGAGGGAGACGGCGGGTGCGCCTACCTCCTCTTCGGGAATGTCGTGCTAAGATACAGCTTTGTCCACGACGAGACCAAGCTCGTGGAGCACATTAATGATCCAGATTGGCCAATCAACGAGTCGCAAAACATGCACTGGCTCCAGCCCCAGCCTGCTATTGCTCCAATCCAAGATATCAGAAAAAGGCTTGGGGGATTTAACCTTCAGCAAAATTTCATATTATTAACTTGACAGATTCTACATTTCAATTAATATTTCATCATTAGTTATCTCTTTACTACTATTCGTTTCTTCCGTGATTTATTGCCATCGGCTTCTCCTCCCGTATACACCATGCACATGAAAATCGTGTTGCTAATATTACGAAATAATTGTGGTGATTTTTCTTAAATGATGACCAACTCATACATCTAGATCACATTGACCGCAAAATGAGTGAGCAAGTTCTTAGTATTTGTATCATAGTTTAAAATAATTATCTATTTTATGGTTATGTAGTAAGTTGAATTTAAGATAGAGAGCACGTGGAACTCTGCAAGCTGAGATTTATCTATGGTCTCATTCACCTGATTTCATCGCATATGTCGGCTAGACTTATTTCTTCTCCTCAGGATTTGCATGTATCGTGTCTTTTTTTTAGGCTTGGCCTTTTGTTTCTCCTATCGCTCGTACTAGAGCAAACGTATGTGTCCTTAAAAGAAGCATGTACGCCTTAGTGTGCCTGCCTGTACAAAATGTTTTTAGTTGTTGAACCCAGTTTTCGAGTGTTTTCTTCGCTGTCTCAAAAAAAGGAGAATATTTGATTCGATGTACTTTCAGTTTTTACTCTATTCTGCAGTAGTCGTCAGCATGATGCCTCTGTCGCAGGATCAATCCCGGTTTTGTCCCAGACATTAAATATTTATTTATTTTTCGAATATTCATCAAATTGTTTTAAAAATGATAAACAGCACAAACAAAATATTTATAATGCATAAAATGAAAATTTTGACATATTGGTTCTAAAAAATGTTTATCACGTAGTTGGAAAAAACGTTGTCAGTTATTATGGAACAATGTTTCATCATGTATTTGAAAAAATGTTTGCCGCATATTCAAAATAATTTAACCGCATATATAAAAATGTTCGCCGCATTTCCCACGAAAAAATATATTCACCGCTTGTTAGAAAAGGTCATCTCATATCTAAAAAGATGTTCATCATGTTTACAAGCCTTGCAATTGCATGGGTACTGTTGGACATGCAACTGGCCGACAGGAACCACTTGTCGCCCTGGTTAAGATCACTTTATCAGTCATGAGCAATTTCGGTTGTGTTACAACACTTGCAGTTGCATCGTGGTGGACATGCAAGTGGCCAACAACCCAATATCGCCCTCAATTGCAATCGCTTTGAGGCTCTTGCAGTTCCAGTAGGGTTACAACACTTGCGGTTGCATATGTAGTGTTAGGCATGCAACTGGAAGAAAACAATCCCTTCCTACCACCTAGCACTAAGGTGGGAAGGCGGTTTCCGCCCTTGTCCCTTGTTGCTGACTGTCATGATAACATCGATCATTCGCTCACCTAGAACACATGGTAACGGATTTTGTGATAAGAGTGAGGGTTGAGAGTGAGCGGGTTGGGGGTTGGGGTTGGTTTGTTCAATTACGACTGTCTGACCGGAATAGTTTCCCCATTTTATCAAATGTCGCAAATTGCATGACTGAGCGGTTCATGTACTTTTTTTAATCAAGTCATATTTGGTTAGGATAAAAAGGTGAATGCATTGGTTTGTTGCTTGAAGAGTTAAACGGACACGGTGGCCTATCAGTTGTTTTCCCAGCAACGGACATCATATATTTATATGATGGTAATGCATGACATTTAATTGTATGTCATAACATGGCAATGGCGAAAGAGACTTCAAATCTTCCTTCTAGGCTCCGGCGGATCGACACAAACATGGGGAGGGGATTAGAGCATAGAGTTGGGTGATTGGCAAGGGATTCCTCCTTGGCTGTCTGGGGAAGTATGGTGAAGGTGAGGTGGGCGTCTTCCAGTTTTAAAGGAGAAGGCTCAGCGAGAAATGTCCCGCTACGGCAGGAAACTGAGCAGGAATGGGAGCGTCCGGCAGAAAAAGGGAAGGGTGTGTGGTGGGGTGGGGTTTTTATGTTGGGAACACCTGTTGGAGATAACATGGTGGATACTCTTGATAACCACGTTTCGTCTCACATATGGGCAGAATAGCCAGACGATTGAATTTTGGAGAGCCTGCTGGTTGTCCGTTTGATGTCCAAACACATCCAGACGTATAAGGAAAAATGAGTTTCAAATATCTTAATCATTTGTTTGATTCATTTATATGCATTATACTTTCTCCGTTCCTAAATATAAGTCTTTGTAGAGATTTCACTATGAATCACATACAGAGCAAAATGATTAAATCTATACTCTAAAATACATGTACATACACATGTATGTGGTTCATAGTGAATTTTTCACAAAGACTAATATTTAGAAACGAAGTGAGTATCTCGTAGCAAACGTGCGTTCTACTGGTCCAACAAACAACATCAGGACTCGGAGTCTGTATTTGATTGCTTGGTATGTCCGTGCATGGATTGTTGGTCACATGCGAGAAGAGGAGATAGGCATGACACGTGCAAGGTGCAACACGCAATCCACCCGGTCGAAGTTCTGATGCTATACGGCTGGACACCAATGTTAATAATCGGTTCGAGCAGCCCGCGCATGTCAGCCAGGAACCCTAGGTAAATCGAACGTATGTCTCGCCGTGCCCGCCGCCGCCGCCTAAATCGCATCACTCAGGCCGGTACCAGCAGCGTTGCGCTGCCACGGTGGGCCGACCTTCCACCGGACCTTCTCGGCGACGTCTCCCGCCGCCTGCACGCCGCCGCCGATTTCATGCGCTTCCACGCCGTCTGCACGGCATGGCGCGACGCGCTGCCGACCCCGCTGTACCGCCGTCCTGCGTTCCTCCCATGGCTCCTGTGCACGGTCACGGCCTGCGACGGCCCCATCCTGCACTCCTCTATCAACTTCGGCCGCAGCTGCGGTGACATCCTTCTCACGAATCCGCCCGGTTCATCGAACTGGTTGGCCAGCATGGATGGCACGGCCGCCTGGCTCTTGACCACAGATACAGGACCAGCACTCATGGACCTCCTCACTGAAACTTTGACCCCATACCAGCGTACGATGACGAGCTGGAGAATCCCCGCGGCATAATCTCCAGCGACGGCACCATCTTCCTCTACGGCTTTAATTGCATGGCGACCTTCTTGCGTCCTGGCGATATGGCATGGACCCAAGTGTTTGCTCTGCTGGATTATTTGCCACGCGGTCAGCCTTATTTCAGCGCCAAGGCGGCGTATCACGACGGTAAGATCCTGGTGGTGTGTGCCGATGTGACTTATTGGTGCATCCTCACGCCGGACAATTATGGCGTCACTCGCAGGACGGAGCTGCCGAGGATGCGGTATGACGAATGCAAGTGTCGGCTAAATAACCACTTCTTGGAGTTTCAGGGGCAGCTGTTGTTGGTGTCTGTCATGGTGAATTACCACCACCACGACCCAACACTAATGTTGTCTCTCGTAGTGCATGGTTTGGAAGAAGACGAGATGCGTTGGGTGGTGAGGGCCGGCGCGAGCTTGGGCGACCAAGCGCTCTTCCTTGGCTCCCGCGCTAGCTTCACTATGGATGCCGCGGAGTTGGGTGTGGATGGCGGGTGTGCCTATTTCATCTTCCGACATGATGTGTTTAGGTACAACTTTTTTGACAGTGATGTCAAGCTCATAGATAACCTTCCTCAAGCCTGGCCTGCCAACACTGTTCGGGGCATGTACTGGCTCCTGCCTCAGCCTATAATTTCTTCGATTCAGGAAATTAGAGAAAGACTCGGGCTCCAGTAAGAACCCTGGCAGGATAAGTTTGTATACGAAAGATATATCTCTTGAATTTCTACAGAGTATTTACTTTAAATTTATATTTTACCATTAGATTCTCTCTTTGCCGTATACTTGCTATTTATTCCTTGATTTACCGCGCGCAATATTTTCACTGGAATCCTAGTGTGGCAACTATCTTGGCTACTAGTATATATATGTGCATTGACAAGTGTAGTTAATATTACGTAGAATTGTGTGAATTCTCTTACGTGTTTAACAAATCACACATCCTGACCATGTTAACCCAAAAATATTGAGCACACTCCTAGAAAGAATTGGCATCTAAGCTATAATTTAGAAAAAGGTTTTAATCAAATGTGTGAATTCTGAATTTACCAAGATCACAAGGGGAGGCTGGTTTCATGGGAATGGTGGAAGTTCGGACCATGAATCAGAAGGGAATCAGTGGACCAATTTATGTGGCTTATAAGTACCTTCTAAACTCAAAAGTTTTTCTGTGGTGTCTTGCGAAGCATTCAATCCCTACTTTGGACATTTTGAATCATGGGAATATATCTACTCTCCGTATTGATTGCTGTTTGGTATGTGCGATTCATGGAAGCACGCACTCGTTGATTGCTCTTTGGCCTGCGCTTGCAAATGAGGACATGTTGAACATATAATTATGACTACAATTCCAAATGCAAAACTCTGGGTAGCTATTATGCAGTGCAGTATGACTCGTTGGGCAGTGCAATTCCAACGCCGCTGACTATAATTATGACTCGTTGCAGAAAGATATTTTTGCAGAGTTGGTAGTGACCCTTTGGGCAGTGCAGTATGCGCGAAGACAGGCAATATATCAGCTGGGATTTCAGGATCCCAGGTCTAGACATCTTTTCGTGAGGCGTTACTTGGTCGAGATGAATTCCCCCTCATGTCCACAGCGTGCAGGGGTCCAGTGAGCTCGGGTCAATATCCGTGAGCCGCGGGGCAGACCACCACAAGGTTACATGAAAATCAATGTTGATGGGGCAGTAGGAAGACATGGTAATAGAGGTTTTGCGACTGCTATATGCCGGGACCTTCTTGGTAATTACATGGGCTCATCGTCTATAACTTATTTGGGTATTAACGATGTGCCATCCTTGGAGGCCTTGGCATGCCACGAGGCTTTGTCTCTGGCCAAAGATTTGGACATTTCTTGGGTCCTTGTATCTTCTGATTGTGCTACGGTGATTAATGATATTGAGATAAATCAAGGAGGAAGACATGCAACCATTATTCAAGAGATCAGTGCTAACAAGTTAGACTTTTCGGAGTGGGATTTCATGTACGAAAGAAGATCTCGAAATTACAAGGCTGATAGCATAGCTAAAGTTTCTTTATCTCTAGGTGTAGGTAGACATGTGTGGTTCCTTCAATCACATAATATTGTAACGATTCCGTTGAACTTGCCTAGATAAAGAATCGTCATACCCTTCAAAAAAACATAACTCATCCTAATACTATGCGGCCTCTTTGATCTAAACTATCCGTTCATGGAACATGGATTCATGCATCAATCGAACGTACATCTCGCGAACTTGCCTAGTCCTTTCCGGCCATTTGATTGCTTTAATATTCGTAAACTTGTCTAGTATTAGGCCTTTAATTACTGTATGCCGGAGTCCATCCATGCATGCTTTTGATAGCTTTTGTCAAAGTTGCATGTGCCTTTCGTCCCACCTCTTATATTTTTCATTTTCATCTTTTAATTTCAATCTATTATATCTTTTGAATCAAAAGTACAACTTTATTTTTATTTGCATATTTGTGTTCTTTGCGATGAGAACTTTTGAACAAGATCAATCGTGAATACATTTCGACAACTTAAAAAAACTAAGTTTCAAATTGTGAAACATACTCGTAACATTTAATTTCACCAAGATTCATATGGTTTGAGGGTTTTAGGGTTCTGGGATTAGGGTCTATGGTTTATGTTTTTAGTTTTTGAAACTTGCTAAATTATAAAGTTTACTTACACGGTCGTCCGATTTGGCTCGTGATCCTGAAAGTTGTGCATTCCACATGAGGGCACACCAAATTTTAAGTTGCAATTTTTGAACCTTATGTTTTCGTCATTTGCTCGTACCAAAGCTTAACGATCTTTTAAAAACACGTCAAAACGTATTCAAAATCGATCTTGTTTGAAAGCCGACATAGCAAGAAACGTGAATATACAAACGAAATATAAATTAAACTTTTGGTTCAAAAGATATAGTATATTCAAATTTGGATGTCAAAAGAAATAGAATAGGACGTGGGATGGGTGGACCTACCAAGATCTATGAAAAGCTGCATGCATGAGCCCCATCTATAAGGTATTTGAAGGCTAAAGCACATGCAAATACCAAAATGGTTATCGATCACGAGGCAATTAGGCGGCGCCAAATCTGAGTGTGCTAGATGTCATGTCCCTTGTCTCTTGGCCTCTGATGAGCTTTCATTCCAGGGAGGCCTGCCCCTGTGCTCTTGCATTGAGAGGGGGGCCGCGTGTGGTGGGGTTCTCTCGGACGATCAATGATTGAGATATATGTGAGTGTCATTGATTAGTCATTGCCTGCGCGACTACACGTCCTTCCGGAACCCATGTACCTGACATGGGAGGTGGTCATTCAGGTCAAGTGATGTGCGCCCATAACATGAACCCTGTGGCGCGCGTATGGCCGAATGTGTTGGCTACACTGTCCGACTTGTACAGTAAATTGAGTGCCGCGATTGGTCCAGCGCCATTGGACAAAGGTCGGAATTATTATTTTTGCAAGCACCTGATGCATAGTCGGTCCCAATTTTTGAGTCATTGATTGTTCTTTGAGATAGTCGGCCCTGATTACCTAATACCGCTCCTAGAGGTATGTTGTTGGAGCACCTATTCTATGCCTAGGGTTGCCGTCATTGATGGTTGTTATTGATATCCTCTCGATCTTAAATATATATATTTACTTTATAGAATAATCAGAATTCATAAACACTTTTAGAGGGGTGCGCCCCAAAAAAAATAGTACAGGCTTTTAGAGGGGTCCAGAGAAATAGTAGGCTTGGGCTTGAACCAGTACATGTTCTGTGCCTCATTAGCGGCAGGCCATTCTTTATGCTCAATGCGCTCCACCAGCTTGACATTGCCGTCCATAAAGTTGCACCTTAACACGTTTGCATTTTGCCTGAATACGAGGTAGGCACATGCACCGTCCATGCTCAACTCCAAGGCATCCACTGCAAAGCTAGCACGGGAGCCAAGGAAGAGCACATGGTCACTCAAGCTCCGGCCGTCCCTCACCACCCACTGCATTTTATCTTCTTCCCATGCATGCACCATCAGATACACAATGCGACATGGGTCAATCTCGGTGAGGCGGATCATGACTGACACCCAATGTAGCTGACCTTGGAACTCCAAGGCGTAGCTTTGAATCCGGCACCTATGTTTGCCGCACCACGTGCTCGACAACTCGAGCTCGCGGCTAATGCCATCATTAGCCGACATGAGGATGCACTAGTAGTCTAGATCCGCACACATCAGCATCTTACCGTCATGATACGCCGCCACGGGGCAAGAATTGGTGCGCATTGATGGCATGTAATCCAACATCGTTTTCACTTGTGTCCAAGCCATGTCACCAGGACGCAGGATGGCCGGCGTGAAAGCAATCCTGCCGGAATCCTGGGAAAAGTTGTAGAGAAAAATGGTGCCATCGGTATAGATGATACCGTTGGGATTCTCCATCTGCCACATCTTGTCATTGTATGCTGGCAGCATGGTTAGGGCTCCGGTCAGAAGGTCGAGGAGTCCTGATCCTGTATCCATCGTCACTAAGAGCCAGGTGGCCGTGCCATTGGTGCTGGCAACCCAGTTGCTGCTAGCGGGTGATGCACCCGGCGGCTTCGCGAGAAGGATGTCATGGCAGCTGCGGCGGTAGTAACTCGGTCGCCGCTTCGTCGTCTTGGGGAAAAGATTCACGGAGGAGTGCAGGATGTGCCCGTTGCACGACGAGGCACGGCAAGAACTCAGGACTGCGGGACCTTGGCAGCGTGTCACGCCACGCCATGCAGAAAGCGTGGAAACACGTGAAATCGACGGCGTCGTGCAGGCGGCCAGAGATGTCTACAAGCAGGTCTAGAGGGAGGTCGGCCCGCAACATCGGCGCCATGCTGCTGGTAGCGGCGGGCAACGTGTACACTTTAGTTTAATGGCGGCGGCTGCGGGATGGTCGATTGATGTATATACGTGCTAAAAAGAGAAAGAGAAGACATATCGAAGGGCATGTCGTGCACGTATCCAATTAGCAAGTTGGTCACCGTGCGTACAGCATCAGGACTCGCGGAGACTGTATTTGATCGCGTGATGTAGCTATATGTTCATATTCAAACGTGCATGCATTTTTTTCGTCTACCTTTTCTTTGCGCGTAGTCTAGCGTAATTCATATCTGAACCACACATTGGCATTGTCATTTACGTCAAATCAGTTGGTCCACATGCGGAGAAGAGGAGATAGGCGTGATATGCCATGCCCTAGAACAAAGCTTCTGCGCGCATGGCACTTGAACGTTTTGCTTTGCAATGTTCATGCCTGATGCATGGTGTATGTTCTCCTTCCCTTACAGTAAAGGCCATTTTTTTATTGGGAAAGTAAAGGTCGATGAGATCCTGGTTAAATACGTCCGTACCATACGTACGCCACGTGCGACACGCAATCCAATATACGGAACCTAAGCTCTGAAGCTATACCCCGCAAAAGAAAAAGTTCTGATGCTATACGGCCGGACACTAATACTGTGGCTGTTTGGATCGTGACTATCTTTGGCATGTGTTGCCACATGATTTTTACCACATTTGCCATACTTGTCTTACCTGAGTTGCTTAAATTGTTAGCCACACTTTGATTTGTCTAAGAAAATCTTGCCACACTTTTTGTGCCTATGACATGTGGGGTTCACTGGTCATAAAAAATTTCTTGCCTTTAAGTGTGGCCAGAACCAGACACCTACCTAACTTGGTCAAACTTGCCTAAGGTTAGGCGTGGCAAAACGTAGCAAGGTGTGGCTAGGAACCAGGTGGCCACGGCCTAGATCGATCGAACGTATGTCTCGCCAGGGCCGTCGCCGCCGCCACCCGAATCGCATCTCTCGAGCCGCTACCAGCAGCGTAGCGCCGTCACGGTGGGCCGACCTGCTCGGCGACGTCTCCGGCTGCCTGCACAGCGCCGATGACTACACACACTTCCACGCCGTCTGCACGGCATGGCGTTTAGCGCTGTCGACGCCGGTGTGCGGCCGCCCCGCGTTTCTGCCTTGCTCCTCACGCTCACTGCGTGTGAGGGCACGCCCGCGGCCTGCAAGGGCCGCCTCATCCTGCATTCCACCGTCAGCTTCTCCCCCGACTGGAAGCCACGGACGAGGTACCGCTACGAGGGCGTCCTTCTTGTGCGGCCGCCGGGCGAATCATCCCCCAGGAACTGGCTGACTAGCACAGATGGCACAGGAGCGGGACTGCACGACCTTTTCACCGGAGCCTTCACCACGCTGCCGGCATACCAAGACGAGTGGCGGCGGATGGAGAATCCTCATGGCAACATCTGCTGCGACAGTACCATCTTTCTCAACAATATTTTTTCTGGCAGGTCAATCGGCAAGCTCGTTTTCAGGACGGCCTTCCTACGTCGAGGCGACACGGCATGGACGCTGATGCAAACGACGCTCGATCATTTGCTAAATGTCAGAAGCGATGGTGGAATCACGGCGGTGTATCACAACGGCAAGATCTTGGTGTGCCTAGGTTTGTACTGGTGCATCCTAACGCTGGAAGACGACGGTGCCAGCCGCAGGCTCAAGCCGATGCCATGGGTCGACAAAGGCAGCGGGTTTCGGAGGAAGACACCCTAAGCCTTAGAGTTCTAGAGTCAGCTGTTGTGGGGCACAGTCCTAGTGCACGTTAGCCACACAAGAGAAACACCCACGCTATCTCTGGTGGTGCATGCATGGGATGAAGACAAGATGCAATCGTTGATGAGGGATGGCCGGAGCTTGGTCCATGGCGTGCTCTTCCTTGGCTCCCGTGCTAGCTTCGCTCTGGATGCCGCGCAACTAGGCATGGACGGTGGATGTGCTTACTTCGTCTTCAATAGCAACAACGTGTTCAGGTATAACTTTATCAACATTAAGGCGAAGGCCAAGCTCGTTGAGCACCTTCCATCGGAATGGCCTGCAGACAATACACGGGACGTGTACTGGCTCCGGCCTCAACCAACCATTGCTCCAATTCAGGAAATCAGGAAAAGGCTCGGGCTCCAAAAACGGCATCCACGGGATAGCTTTGTATGCGAAAGATACATTGTTCTAGTTGGTACGTTCATCCTTTTAAGTTGAACTACAGATCTGCTAAATCCCAGTCAGCTAAAATTTAACAAAGTCTCAGTCAAGTGCATGGCCATCGGATGTAGATACATCTAGATTCAGTCTCTGCCCTGGGTGTTATATATTGTCATGTGATTTTGGCATGTGCCAGACCTGTAATGGGCCTTTCTTCAGTGTTTTTGTTAGTGCGGAGATGAGATGGGGATGGCCTAAGAAAGGGTCAAATCGGTCTTTTTTTAATTCTTTTTATTATTATTAAGAAAAAGTATAATGCAGCTAGCTAGGAGCCTCCACAGCGATTTGACGTTCTCAACAGTCGGATTGCGTCAATGAACACTCCAGATCTACATATCCGGCCACATAGCTCGCGTCTAGAAGAGTTGTCTGCCACGCTGCCTGAGGCAGCCGCCTCCTCCTCATCTTTGTTCTACAGGCAGATAGTTGGCTCCAGCCAGGAAAAAACATATGCTCTCGCAAGATGTCATGGTGACACAGAGGCCTATGACTGCAAGAGATGTCTCACTCGGGCCTTCCAAGATGCGGGATTTGTTTGCATATTTAGGACTAGTGTTTCTATCTACTATGACGTGTGCAGTCTTGGGTTTGCTGAGAAGAACATTATATTTCATTATGGAGATTTGCAAACAGCCTTTAGGATGGATGGTCTTAAGGTCCCTGCATAGTGCAAAGCATTCGACAAGGTTGGTAGTAATCTGCCTGCTGATGTGACTTGTCCTTCAGGAATTTGTGTTGGGCTTGGGGGGGGGGGGGGGGCAATAGTCCCCTCGTCTATATATAGTTATCGGTTGGAACAATATCGATTCTTCAATGCTTCGAACGTTGAGTTAAGCATGAGATGCAGGATTGATTACTGTCAACTACACGTGGGATACTGTACAATCATCTCACTGCTGCTTTGGTGGTGGCTTCCGGTATAGTTTTCTTCCTAATTCTTAATAATCCAACAAGTGATGTGTTGTGTCTCACCCTGGACACCCTGTGCATGTTCAGTTTCGGACTGCCTGTGTTAGGTTTCGTCCTGCAAATTTTAGCTATTACTCCCGCCGTAGTACAAAGTTGAGTCATCTATTTTGGAAGGAGGGAGTACATAGATATGCAGAATTGAACAATCTGTGCATCTCAACAGAAGAATTAACTTTCCACTTTCTGAAAATAGGCGAAGCACAACAAATTAGCGGACAAAAAGTTGGATCAGAGTGAAGTGATTGTACTACATAAAGCCTGATATAAATGATTTGGTTTGTGGGCTAAAATGTCACTGTGATAAGATTGCACTATAGTACATGGACAGATTGGTTGATGAGGTTACTAAGATCAAGAAGCTACTTAGCATATCCACAATGTTTAACAAGTGATCTAATTTCTTAGACAAACTGCCACTACAATTCAACAATCCTAAATGGTTGTCGCAATTCTTGGGCGGGTATCCCTTCAAAGTGCACTTGCCAAGGAAAGAGCATTCAGGTTTTCCAACTAAGAACTAACCATTTTATTTAGAAGTACCAACTATGACTCCATTATGCACCACATGTGCTTTTAATTATACCTTATCATCGTGTAAAGTAGCTTACATGTTGGGAAATAACCCTTGGTTCCTCGTTGTATCTACACCATATATGGACACAAATTAATAATAATAATAAGAGTCAAAATAATTAAGAAATTTTTTAGAGTAAATTTGACTTTCTTTTGCACTAGTATGTAAATTCTCACGAATAAAAAACCAACATTAACTTCAGGGCAAGAAAACAAAATTTATTTGTTATTACAGAACACTGTTCACACTATTTTGGCCGAAATTTGTTTTTTAAAGAAGTTAAAGGGGATTTTTCTTTTTGTGGATTTTTTTCCACAAGTAGGATGAAAGGTCAAGTTTATTTCAAAAACATTTTCAGAATTTTTATCTTTTATTTAAGAGAGAAGTATGTTCTTGGTTTCTCAAGTTCACAAAAGTATACATTTAGTCCCTCAAGATTTTTTTCGGTGATGTTTCATCCCCCAAGTACCAAAATCGGTTAAATTTCGTCCAAAACCATATCGGAGTGGTGAACCGGCTACATGGAGGCAATCTTCTTTTTCTTTACTTGCCACATAGCACGAGCAATTTAGTCAAACACACTCACTGTTGCGCTGCTCGAGCCCATGCTCCTGTCGTCATCTGGTCAGCCACGTAAGCTTGTCAGCAAGCAAAAAGAGGGAAGTTCCACCATGGAGACGAGATGCAATGGTGTAGGGGAAAATGGATTTGAGATCCTGGGATGAGGACCTCGTCCACGAGGGAGAGACAGAGATGGTTAGAGCTCAGATCCGGGGAAGGTGATTCCCACTGTGCCAAAGAGGAAGCTAGGGCATCGACGCTGGAGCTTGTCGGGGTGTAGCTCACCGAAGCCTGCTGCACCAGAGAACACATGAAGGGAGCAATGGAAGGGCGGTGGCGCATGAGCCGAATCCCGTTATGGGAGGTGGGCGCGAAGCAAATGAAGGGGAAGTGCGGCTCGCCCTCGCCCTCATCTCGTGGTTGAGCTTGCTGTCAGCAGGGATTGGGGGGCGTCGCACGGGTGATGCTGGCGACGCGCGGCGGGTCAAGGGTGAGAGGGAAGGATGTGCGCATCCCACCTTACGTCTGTTGGTGCGGCGGATTTGGCCGCTACATCCTGGATATCGGGGTCTGTGGAGAAGGAACGACACAACGACAGCGGAAGAGCGGGGTGGAGCACCTAGTGGAGGAGGAACATAGTGGCGGCTTGAGGAGGGTTAGTGCAACCAGTGGTTGTCGGGCTGCTGGTAGGGAGACCGGGGTGGTGGCATTGGGAGGAAGAAGGCTGTCGATGGTGGGGTGGGTCAATGTTTGACTGAATTTCCTGTCCTACGTGGCGAGTAAAGAGAGAAACAGCTTCCATGTGGCCGGTTTTCTCCTCAGATCTGGTTTTGGACGAAATTTACCCGGTTTTGAGACTCAAGGGATGAAATATCACCGAAAAACCTTTAGTGACTAGATGTATACTTTCTGTAAACTAGAGGGATCAAAAATATACATTTCTCTTTATTTAATTACCAATTTGTTTTTCCATACACGGTGATATACACCCATCGACCAAAAGTTCCCCGCCCTTACATGTTGTTCTACATGCAACTTATATTTTCACCACACATTGCCATGCATGTCAAATTATTGGTCCACATGCGAAGAAGAGGAGATAGGCTTGAATCATGTCACTCCCTAGAACAAGCTGTTGCGTGCAGCTGATTGTTTTGCAACGTATGATGCGTACTGTATGTCCTTCCTTCCCTTGTGTACTATGTACTAGTAAAGGCCAATTTGATTCTTGTTGAACCAGAGTTGAAGTCCTGGTGCTTGAATATATTGTGAATTTATTTCATAATTTTCGGCGATACACGTTCGGTGGGAGAAGATGTTTCCGTTAACTACCAGGCAGTGCTACTGCTAAGTGGTCCCAACGCCACCCGACTGGGGCTACGCATATTAGTAGCGGTTGGTCGGAATCAACGCTACTAGTAACACAATAGCAGTAGCACATATCGGTGGCCCACCGCTACATCTATGTGTGTACGGTGCCAGCAGGTGGCCTACTGCTATGGATATGTGTGTACGGCCCTGCCTGGCGATATCCACCTTTTCCATCTCCTTCCCGGAGTATCCAGACCAATATGGCCTTCATTGTATAAATGGGTGCCACTCTACATCACCATGGACATCAGTGTTCCCCTCACCAAGAGGTACACCATCGGGCTTCATCATTGACGAATTTCGCACGACGAGAACATGTGCATTGGATGTGGAGGACACGAGCTCCATCATCGCCTCCACTGCCCATGGTCGATAGGAAGGGAAAAGACGATGTACATGCCACTGCCACTCGTGAGGTAACGTCGCGGACGACACAAGAGGAAGGATGGATGGGCAGTGGGCATGGAGACGTGTGAAATATCTCGTCGGAGGAGAAAGATCGGACACATTATGGTCAAGAGCTCATTCTCTCCGTTGCAAGTTGGAATCTGAGGCGGCACGCCGCTGGCTCCCATAGTCGGTGGGTTAGGTGTGGTGGAGAGGCCAGGGGAACCGCTCAACTATCTACTCATGTAGTCGACCTGAGGTGGAAGAGGAAGAGGAAGGGTGAGGTGGAGGAGGAGGATGCGAGGCAGCGAGCAATGAAGATCGGAATCCTTCCAGGAAACACGCGATATGTGAGGAGTGGAATACAATTTATATTTTCTATGCAAACTTCTATCATATATTATAAAATATATTTTTATGGTTTATTATTTTTCAATTATACATTTATTTATTCCATGATGATATTATATATTGTTATTATGAGATACTGTATTTCACTTGTTTCATACCTATCAAAATACAACATTTAATTAGCTCTTAGGTTAGCACATATATTTATTAAAAAATCCAATATTTAACTTTTCTCTAGGCAAATCACAATTTATGTTTTTTATTTAGCGAATTCAAAAAGTAATATGTTTTCACCACATTTTTTTCTCCACACTAATTATCCTTTTATAATAAGAAGTTTAGCAAATATATATTTCCGATGGAATATCACCACCTATAATATCATGACTTTTCTCAATAAAATTGTCCATTAAAATTAAACAACACTACAAAATTAGAAATATACTTTAAATTAAATTAAACTTGACATAACTTATAATTAACTATTTTATTATTTAGTCAGTACATATTACGAGCATTGCATGTTTCTTTTCAAATATTATTACTTGGAAGATGACCTTTATATTATTGTATTTCATGTATTTTTGTTCCTCTTTTACAAATATGCGATATATATTCCATTTTTGTAATGTTGTGACTTTTATTTCCAATCTTTACGTTTAGAATTTTTTAATGTTTTTCAGTATATAGCATCTTTGTCTAACTATCAATATATTATCCTGTATAATAATGAATTTTAAATTAAAATCATTAAATTTTACTCACTATTTTTTTAATTCCTTAAATATTATATGCAGTATTGAATATTTGTAAAAGTATGTTGGTGTGTGTGGGCACACACACACACAAACACACACACACACACACACACACACACACACACGCACACACACACACACACACACACACACACACACACACACACACACTTGTGTGATTCATCCTTTCATATATATAGTTCTCCAGGTATAGATCTTTATAGAATGTGAGTAGTGACTGATATTTTACTTTAGAGACCATTTATGTCTTAGTAACCAATTAATTCATTTTCAACTGGGAAATTCCTGTTTGTAGTTTTGTAATCAATGAGTTGGGTAGATTTACATTTTTGAGTTAAGTGCATGTCGGTAATTTTGTCAACTAAGAATTAACCATTTTATTTAGAAGTACCAACTATGATTCCATTATGCACCACATGTGCTTTTAACTATACCTCGTCATCGTGTAAAGTAACTTACATGTTGGGAAATAACCCTTGGTTCCTCGTTGTATTTGCACCCTATATGGACACAAATTAATAATAATAATAATAATAATAATAATAATAATAATAATAATAATAATAATAACAACAACAACAACAACAACAACAATAATAAGAGTCAAAATAATTAAGATTTTTTTACAGTAAAGTTGACTTTCTTTTGCACTAATATGTAAATTCTCACGAATAAAAAACCAACATTAACTTTATTTTGGCCAAAAAATATGTTTGTTAAAGAAGTTAAAGGGGATTATTATTTTTGTGGAATTTTTTCCACATGTAGAATGAAAGGTTAAGATTATTTCAAAAATATTTTCAGAATTTGTGATCTTTTATGTAAGAGAAAAGTATGTTTTTGGTTTCTCAAGTTCACTACACTATTTCACGAAACTACGTTGAAGACACATAGTTCACCAATTCTTCACGAGAAAACTTATCCAAACAAGACGACAAGGATAATTATATGCTTCAACGGAAACACAACTTCCTCGAGATCCACTACAAGTGTGGTCAATACTTTCTTCATCTCCTTATTGTGTTCATTGCCATCTTCCTGAACACTTCTGTCAAATTTCGTCCAGACCGGAGTGGGGAGCCGGTTACATGGAGGCAATTTTGTTTTTCTTTACTTGCCACATAGCATGAGCAATTTAGTCAATCACATTCACTACTGTGCTACTTGAGCCCGTGCTCCCGTCGTCGCCTGGTCAGCCACGTAGGGATCTTGTCAGTGACTAAAAAGAGGGAAGTTCCACGACGGAGACGAGATGGAATGGTGTAGGGGCAAATGGATTTGAGGTCCTGGGATGTGGACCTCGTCCATGGGGGAGAGACAGGGATGGTCAGAGTTCAGATCGGGGGAAGGTGATTCCCGATGCAGCACAGAGGAAGCTAGGGCATCGACGCTGGAGCTCGTGGAGTGTAGCTCACTGGAGCCTGCTGCATCGGAACCACAAGAAGGGAGCAATGGAAGGGTGGTGGAGCATGAGCCGAATCCCGTTATGGGAGGTGGGCACGACACGAATGGAGGGGAACTGCGTCTCGCCCTCATCCCGTGGTTGAGCTTCCTGTCAGTGGGGATTGGGTGGCGTCGCACTGGGAATGCTGGTGACGCGCGAGGGTTCGAATGAGAGAGGGAAGGATTTGCGCCGCCTCCCCACCTTATGGCTGTTGGTGCTGCGGATCTGGCCGCTACATCCTGGATATCTGGTCGGTGGAGAAGGAACGGCACAACGGGGGTGGAAGCACGGGGCGGCGCACCCAGTGGAGGCGGACCGTAGCGGCGGGTGGAGGAGAATCGGCGCAGCCGGTAGTTGTCAGGTTGGTGGTAGGGCGGTTGGGGTGGTGGCATTGGGGAGGAAGAAGGCTCTCGAGGGTGGGGTGGGTCAATGTTTGACTAAATTGTGTGTCCTACGTGGCGAGTAAAGAGAGAAACTGCTTCCACGTGGCCGGTTTTCTCATCAGATCTGGTTTTGGACGAAATTTACCCAGTTTTGAGACTTGAGGGATGAAATATCACCGAAAAAACCTTTAGGGACTAGATGTATACTTTCTGTCAGCTTGAAGGATCAAAAACATATATTTCTCTTTATTTAATTACCAATTTTTTTTTCCATATACGATGATATACATCCATCGACCAAAAGTTCCCCACCCTTACATGTTGTTCTACGTGCAACTTATATTTTCACCACACATTGCCATGCATGTCAAATCATTGGTCCACATGCGAAGAAGAGGAGATAGGCTTGAATCATGTCACTCCCTAGAACAAGTTGTCACGTGCAGCTGATAGTTTTGCAATGTATGATGCGTGATGTATGTCCTTCCTTCCCTTGTGTACTATCTACTAGTAAAGGTCAATTTAATCTTGGTAGAACCAGGATTCAAGTCCTGATGCTTGCATTTATCTTGGATTTATTTTAGGATCTTCGGCGATACACGTTCAGTGGGAGATGTTCATGTCGACTACGATGCGTCTATGATGACTTCGTAAAATCTTAAGTTGATATGTCGGCTCAATCTCTTGGAGGTGCTCATAGGGGTATGGTGTACATGTGTGCGTTCATAAAAGTGAGTGTATGTGTGTATATATGAGCGTTAGTGTCTTTACTGATGTTTAAAAAAAATACTACGTACGCCACGATGAAACAAGTAACAAATGTACTAACTACTAACAATTGATTAATTGGTTTGTGTAATAAAATGATGCTACAATATTATACTCCCTCCGTCCGAAAATACTTGTCGGAAGAATGGATGTATCTAGACACAATTTAGTTCTAGATGCACTCATTTTCATGCATTTTTCCAACAAGTATTTCTGGACGGAGGGAGTAACTCGATGATAATACCTTTGCTTTTGTTCACCGGGTCAAGTTAGCGGAATTGTGTGTGGTGGTGCCGTCCGGCTGACCATTGTCCGTACACTCACTCTCGTAGAATTTTGCTCGGTTGATGGGCGGCAGGCGGCAGCTTTGCTAATGGCCGAGCGGCCACGGCTGATCATGTCACTCCCTAGAACAAGCTGTCACGTGCAGCTGATAGTTTTGCAATGTATGATGCGTGATGTATGTCCTTCCTTCCCTTGTGTACTATGTACGTAAAGGTCAATTTGATCCTGGTTCAACCAGGAAGGCCTTGTGCTCGCATTTATCCTGAATTTATTTTAGAATTTTTGACGATACATGTTCAATGGGAGGCTGTAGGAAGACGCCACAAGCCCACGATGTGTGCGTGTGTGCTGATCGATCACGTGACAAGGTATAGTAGAGGCCGATTTGATCCTGGTTTGAATACCCACGTACGCCACTCTCAACAAGCAATCCAATACGGACCCGAGTACTAATTCCATCCGGCCGGATATATCAAATACTAATATAATTGGTTCTAGCCGCCCGCGAATCCAACAGCAGTAACCCTAAATCAATGGGACGTATGCCTCTCCATGGCCGCAGCCGCCGCCGCCGCCGCCGCCTAAATCGCATAGCTCGTGCCACTACGCCATCACAGTGGCCCGACCTTCCGCCAGACCTTCTCGGTGACGTCTCCAGACGCCTACACGACGCCACCGATTTCACGCGCCTCCACGCCGTCTGCACGGCATGGCGCGACGCGCTGCCGACGCCGCTGTGCCGCCCTCCCGCATTCCTGCCGTGGCTCCTGTGCACGGTCACGGCCTGCGAGGGGTCCGTCCTGCACTCCTTTATCAAGTCCTCCCGCCGCAGCAGCTGCGGTGACATCCTTCTCACGAAGCCACCAGGTTCATCGAACTGGTTGGCCACCATGCATGGCTCGGCCGCCTGGCTGTTGACCACAGACACAGGAGCAGAACTCATGGACCTCCTCACTGAAGCCGTGACACCGGTACCAGCATACGATGACGACAAGTCGCCACGGCTTGAGAATCCACGTGGCATCATCTCTAGCGACGGCACCATCCTCCTCTACGACTCTAAACGCCAGTCAGCCCACAAGCTCGCCTTCATGGCGACCTTCTTGCGTCGGGGCGATGCAGCATGGACGCGGGTGAAAACCACGTTGGATTATTCTCCAGACACTGGCATTTGTTTCAGCGCCATGGCGGCGTACCACAACGGCAAGATCCTGGTGTGTGCGGACGTGAACTACTGGTGCATCCTCACGCCGGACGATTGTATCGTCAGTCAAAGGCTCGAGCCGTTGACAATGTCTAAGCATTACAGAGGGTGGTGCCAGAGGAATAGCTACTTCCTGGAGTTTCAGGGTCAACTGTTGTGGGTGTCCATCATGGTCAAATATAGGTACGATGAGCCAACACACATGTTATCTCTCGTAGTGCATGCGTTGGAAGAAGGCAAGACGCATTGGGCGGTGAGGGACGGCGCCAGCTTGGGAGACCAAGTTCTCTTCCTTGGCTCCCACGCTAGCTTCAGCATGGATGCTGCGCAGCTGGGTGTGGACGGCGGGTGCGCCTATTTCATCTTTATGCACGATGTGCTTAGGTACAACTTTGTTGACGGTGAGGTCAGTCTCGTGGAAAGCCTTCCCCCAGACTGGCCTGCCATCAAAGAGTGGGACTGGCTCCTGCCTCAACCTACAATTGCTTCGACTCAGGAAATTAGGAAAAAGCTCGAGCTTCAACAAGAACATTGACATGATAACTAACTTGTATACGAAGATATATTTCCTGAATATTTCTAGAGTACTAGTGATTTATTCATTGATTTACCACGTGCAACATTTTCACTGCAATCTGTGGCAACTTTTCTTTTGTGTGTGTGTGTGTGCCGGGGGGCTGCCTCGAGCACCAGCATTGGCTGCGTTTGGTGCTAGCGGTCCATCTGAACTCGGATCGGCAACGGCGGCGGCATGGAGGGCCTAGTGGACGGGTCGGCGGCATACGTGGTCTGGCCTCCGATCAGGTATGATCTGGCCGGTGCGGCATGCTCCCTGTGATGAAGTCATGTACCTAGGGTAGGGTCACGGGCCTGTCCAAAGTACCCTCCCCAAGGACATCTTCAGAAGAAGTTACCTTCCAATCGACTAAGAGGGATTCCACTCGACGGACTCGAAGGCACTCGACCATGAAGACTCACTCGACCATCAGGAGATCAAGAGCCACTCTGCATCCAAACGGTCTGTAATTAAGTAGTCTTTATGGTCATGATTACACTTTACGTAAAGCGTTACTGGGAACGCCCATTTTTATGTACTTTAAACCCTGCATAACTGAGGGCCGGAGGGGTCTGGCAGACACTATATAAGCCACCCCCTCCTCAGTGTAAAGGGTTCGCACCCCTGTAACTCATACGCACATAATCCAGTCGACCGCCTCCGGGCTCCGAGATGTAGGGCTGTTACTTCCTCCGAGAAGGGCCTGAACTCGTAAATCCCTTGCGTATACAACTACTCCATAGCTAGGATCTTGCCTCTCCATACCTACCCCCCATTCTACTGTCAGACTTAGAACCACGACAGTTGGCGCCCACCTTGGGGCAGGTGTCTTAGCAATTTTTGGAGAAGTTGCAATTGTTCCGATTGTTTTCATCATGGTTTCGGGTGGAGTTTTGGTCGAGGGCCGCGAGATCCGTCTTGGCGCGCTCACCTTCATCGCCGACGACTTTGCTTGGCTCCAGGAGGCTCCACTCGACATCGACGCGCTCCCCGTCCACGGTGCGACGCATTTTTGGGCGTGTGTCCGCGGCGTTCTGCTGCGGCAACCGTCGGCCCCGTATCAGTCGACTCCCGTGTCGTTCACCCTCCCTGCCTCCCGCCGGCGCAAGCGCTCTGGTCGGTCGAGGCTTCAGCGGTGGGTGAGGCAGGCGGTAGCTCGCCAATAGGCCACCACCCAGGTCGCGGCAATTGAGCCCGACGAATCTCTTTACGGCCTGTTCGATCTGTCGACTGGCTCCGTAGAGACTGCATCCGAGTGCGACATCAGTGATCCAGCGGTGGAGGTCCTGATGGTCAATGGGCCTCGTAGCCCTCCCGGCTTCCCCCGCAACGACGGGGTGGACGGTGGAGGCGACCCCGCTCAGGCACATGAGGAACTTCGCCACTTACTTCTCTGCAAAGGGAAGAACTTCGCCGCAGGAACATGGATGCCCTGCATACTCCTATCGCAAGAGAAACTCCTGAGGCTCGTGCCTTGGAAGAGGTGCGTTTGGCCAACTTGGCTGAGCGCACTCGACTGGAGAACCTCCAGCGAGCACTCGACGAGCGTGCGCGGCAACGGATACGCGACTCCAGCCGACGTCAGCTCTTTCCGCAACCCACTCAGGTATATTGGACCCCGATTCAAAATTTAGCAGCTGCAGCCCGTATAGCAGAGTCGATTCAGCCCTCTCAGTCGGAGGCTGGAAGAGGCTTGATGCAGATCAGGGATTTGCTCCGGGCAGCAGGGGATCAAAATTCAGTCGTGTCACAGTAGCGCAACAGGATTCACAGTCGATCCGTCGCTGCGAATACTGTTCAGTCGGCTCACAGCCCAAGGTCACCTCTGAGGCGCGTGGGACGTGAAGACCGGCGGGATCACTATGATGACCAATTTGATCGTGATGAAAGGCGTCGAATGCCCACTCCTCCTCCGAGAGGTGGGTCTAATGCCCATCGGCAGCAAGATGACAGGCGCCAACTCAGTGTTGGGCGGAGAGATCCGGTCGACCCTAGAGAACCAGGCTTTGACGCGAGATCCATCATCGTGCAAGGTTTGGTCGATCGGAACAGAGCTCATAGAGGTGGCCATGACAGGGATGTGCCCACTAGCAGCCGAGTCCATGTTTCAGGTCCAGAATGCTTTAGCAGAGCCATCAGAGCCGCAGTGATACCCCCCAACTTCAGGTTGGCGACTGGGGTAAGTAAGTTCACCGGAGAGTCCAAGCCTGAAACTTGGCTTGAAGACTACCGAGTGGCGGTACAGATTGGAGGCGGTAATGATGAGGTGGCCATGAAGCACTTGCCACTCATGCTAGAGGGTTCGGCCAGGGCGTGGTTGAATCAGTTAGCTCCTAGCAGCATTTACACTTGGGAAGATCTTTCCCGAGTGTTCGTCAGGACGTTCGAGGGAACTTGCAAGCGACCGGCCGGATTGACGGAGCTGCAAGTCTGCGTACAAAAGTCGAGTGAAACATTGAGAGATTACATCCAGAGATGGATCACTTTGCATCATACCATGGAGAATGTGTCGGACCATCAAGCGGTCTGCGCCTTCAAGGATGGCGTCAAGAACAGAGAGTTGAGCCTGAAGTTTGGTCGGACTGGGGATATGACCTTGAGTTGAATGATGGAAATCGCCACAAAGTACGCCAATGGTGAAGAAGAGGACCGACTCCGGAGTGGCAAGTACAAGCCGAGTCAGTCGGAGAAAGGAAACTCCAGTCGGAAGGCCGAGCCAGCTGCTCCTGGAGAGGCTCTGGCCGTGACACAGGGCAAATTCAAAGGAAAGCCCAAAGGATCTTGGAACCCCAAGAAGGTAAAGGATAAAGAAGGAAATGACGTGATGGATCTGCCGTGTCACATCCACACGAAGAAAGACGAAGAGGGTAACTTCATCTACCCGAAACATACCACTCGCCAGTGCCGGCTCTTGATCCAGCAGTTCCAAGGAAAGCAACCCAAGGACAAAGAGAAGGAGTCGGACAAGGCCGAGGACAAGGAGGACAGTGATGGAGGCTACCCTCATGTCAATTCCACCCTGATGATTTTTGCTGATGTAGAGAGCAAAAGTCGACTGAAAGTGATCAACCGTGAGGTAAATATGGTCGCCCCTGCGACAGCAAGCTATCTGAGATGGTCGCAAACTCCCATTACGTTCGACCAGTCCAATCACCCCACTCACATTGCCACCCCTGGGAGGAAAGCGTTGGTGGTCGACCCAGTCGTCGAAGGCACTCGGCTGATGAAGGTATTGATGGATGGCGGCAGTGGGTTGAATATACTGTATGCAGAGACGCTCAAGGGAATGGGCATTCCGATGTCCAGGCTCAGCTCCAGCAACATGATCTTTCACGGAGTCATTCCTGGAAGGAAGGCTGAGTCACTCGGCCAAATAGCTCTGGACGTAGTGTTCGGCGACTCAAAGCATTTCCGCAAAGAGAAGCTGACATTTGAAGTCGTGGATTTCCAGAGCGCTTACCACGCTATTTTGGGGAGACCAGCTTATGCACGGTTCATGGCTCGACCATGTTACGTGTACCTCAAACTGAAGATGCCCGGCCCCAAGGGTGTGATCACTATTACTAGCAATCGGAAGAAGGCAGAAGAGTGTTTTCAGAAAGGCTCGAAAATTGCCGATTCCCAGATAACAATGGTAGAGCTGGAAGGATACAAGAAAAATGCAGATCCGAGTGATTTGTTGCGAGCCAAGAAGCCCGCCACAGAGTCAGCGTTCCAGTCGTCTGGGGAGACAAAGCCAGTTCATATCCACCCAACTGACCCCAACGCAGCTCCGACCCATATTTCCACAACACTCGACTCTAAATAGGAAGAAGCGCTCATCCAGTTCCTCCGTGAGAACTGGGACATCTTCGCATGGAAGCCAGCTGACATGCCAGGTGTTCCCAGGTGGCTGGCTGAGCATCGCCTTAGAGTCGACTCGGAAGCGAAGCCTGTCAAAGAACATCTTTGACGGTCCGCCGTTTAGAAGAAAAAAAGCCATTGGCGAGGAGGTGGCTCGACTCCTTGCAGCAGAGTTTATCCGAGAGATATACCACTCCGAGTGGCTCACCAATGTCGTCATGGTTCCCAAGAAGGACAACTCACTCTGCATGTGCATTGATTTCAAACATATCAATCGGGCCTACCCGAAAGATCATTTTCCTCTCCCTCGCATCGACCAAATTGTCGACTCGACTGCGGGATGCGAGAGATTGTCTTTTTTAGACGCCTATTCCGGGTACCATCAGATCCGTCTGTATGGGCCTGCCAAAATTAAAACAGCTTTCATCACTCCATTCGGGTGCTTCTGCTATATCACCATGCCATTCGGTCTCAAGAATGCCGGAGCCACGTTCATGAGAATGATTCAAAAGTGTCTACTCACTCAAATCAGTCGGAATGTGGATGCGTACATGGATGATATCATGGTCAAGTCACGAAAGGGTTCCGACCTGTTGACTGACCTAGCTGAAACATTTGCCAATCTCAGGATATACGATATCAAGCTTAATTCATCAAAGTGCACATTCGGAGTACCTGGCGTAAAGTTACTCGGTTTTCTCGTTTCAGAACGAGGAATCGATGCTAACCTAGAAAAAGTTTGCACCATACTCCGAATGAAACGCCCTGTGCGTGTGCACGATGTCCAGAAGCTTACTGGATGCTTGGCCGCATTAAGTCGATTCATCTCTCGCCTCGGTGAAAAGGCGTTACCTCTTTACCGACTGATGAAGATGGCAGACAAGTTCGAGTGGACTCCAGAAGCTGATGCAGCGTTTGCCGAGCTAAAAGCTCTACTCTCCACCCAGCCAGTGCTTGCTGCTCCAATCAGCAAAGAGCCTCTGTTGCTTTACATTGCAGCCACAGGACAGGTCGTTAGTACAGTACTTACGGTCGAGCGGGAAGAGGAAGGTAAAACCTTCAAAGTTCAGTGCCCAGTGTATTATCTCTCGAAAGTTTTGACTCCATCGAAGCAAAGATATCCTCATTATCAGAAGCTCGTATATGGAATCTACATGACCATGAAGAAGGTTGCTCAATATTTCTCTGATCATGACATTACAGTCGTCAGCGACGCACCATTGTCAGAGATTCTGCACAACAGAGATGCAACTGGTTGAGTGGCTAAATGGGCGATCGAACTTCTTCCCCTTGATATCAAATTTGAGGCAAAGAAAGCCATTAAGTCCCAGGCTATAGCTGAATTCCTTGCCGTGTGGATTGAACAACAGCAGCCGACTCAAGTTCACTCGGAGCATTGGACCATGTTCTTTGATGGCTCTAAGATGTTAAATGGTTCTGGTGCTGGGGTGGTTTTGGTTTCCCCCCGAGGAGATAAGCTCAGATATGTGCTCGAGATCCACTTTGATTCCTCCAACAATGAAGCAGAATATGAAGCACTCTTGTATGGGTTGCGCATGGCCATTTCACTCGGCGTCCGTCGCCTCATGGTTTATGGCGACTCAGATTTGGTGGTTGAGGGAGTCCTGGACTAGGGGGTGTCCGGATAGCCGGATTACCACCATCGGCCGAACTATCATTGGCCGGACTATCATCATCGACCGGACTCCAAGACTATGAAGATACAAGATTGAAGACTTCGTCCCGTGTCCGGATGGGACTTTCCTTGGCGTGGAAGGCAAGCTTGGTGATACGGATATGTAGATCTCCTACCATTGTAACCGACTCTATGTAACCCTAGCCCTCTCCGATGTCTATATAAACCGGATGGCTTTAGTCCGTAGGACATACATCAACCCTTACAATCATACCATAGGCTAGCTTCTAGGGTTTAGCCTCCTTGATCTCGTGGTAGATCCACTCTTGTAAACATCCACAATATCAATATCAATCAAGCAGGACGTAGGGTTTTACCTCCATCAAGAGGGCCCGAACCTGGGTAAAACATCGTGTCCCTTGTCTCCTGTTACCATCCGCCTAGACGCACAGTTCGGGACCCCCTACCCGAGATCCGCCGGTTTTGACACCGACATTGGTGCTTTCATTGAGAGTTCCTCTGTGTCGTCACCGATAGGCTTGATGGCCTCTTTAATCAACAACGACGCAGTCCTGGGTGGGACTTTTCTCCCCGGACAGATCTTCGGATTCGGCGGCTTCGCACTGCGGGCCAACTCGCTTGGCCATCTGGAGCAGATCGAAAGCTACGCCCTTGGCCGTCAGGTCAGGTTTGGAAGCCTAAACTTCACAACCGATATCCGCGGGGACTTGATCCTTGATGGATCAGAGCCACAGCCGAGCGTGCCGTGCTGTCACGATGGGCATGACCTAACGCTGCCGCCGGACAGTACCTTGGAGGCCGCACACGAATCCGCTCTGACCCATAGTCCGGAGCCGATCGCGCAGATCGAGGACGGGTGGCTGGACACCGCCTCGGGAGCTGCAACTTCCACGGCGATGGAGCCGAACACTGACCTTATCCCGCGTAAAGCTCATGACTCCAAGGCGCCGGACTCCCTGCCGGACTCCGAACCTCCTGCGCCCTTGCTGGTTGAATCCGATTGGGCGCCGATCATGGAATTCACCGCTGCGGACATCTTTCAGCACTCACCCTTCGGGGACATCTTAAATTCACTGAAGTATCTCTCGCTATCCAGAGAGCCCTGGCCGGACTACGGCCAGGATGGTTGGGATGCGGACGACGAAGAAATTCAGAGCCCACCCACCACCCACTTCATAGCCACCGTCGACAATCTAACCGACGTACTCGACTACGACTCCAAAGACATCGACGGTATGGACGACGATGCCGGAGACTATCAAGAACCAGCGCCTACAGGACACTGGAAGACCACCTCGTCATACGACATATACATGGTGGACAGCCCCAAAGATGGGGACGACGAAGAAGCAGCGGAGGCAGATTCCTTAAAGAAACAGCCCAAGCGCCGACGTCAGCGGCGCCGCTCTAAATCCCGCCACAGCAAGAATGGAGATTCCGGTACAGGAGACAATAACACCCTAGAAAGTGCCGAAGATAACCCCCTCCAGCAAGATTCAGCGCAGGAGGAAGAAGCAAGCTCTCACGAGAGGGCGGCAGACGAAGTGGTCGAGGATGATAATTACATACCTCCCTCCGGAGATGAGGCAAGCCTCGACGAGGACGAATTCGTCGTGCCTGAGGATCCCATCGAACAAGAGCGTTTCAGACGCAGGCTAATGGCCACGGCAAATAGTCTAAAGAAAAAGCAGCAACAACTTCAAGCTGATCAAGACCAGCTAGCCGACGGATGGACCGAGGTCCTCACGGCCGAAGAGTATGAACTCGAACGCCCCTCCAAAAGCTACCCAAAATGCAAGTTGCTCCCCCGACTAGAGGAGGAAGCATACAAACCAGCATCACCAGCGCACAATACGACAGACCGACCACCTCGTGGCCGCGACAGAGAGGCATGTAAGCCCTCCACCAAAACCGTACCCCGGCACCGCTCAAAAAGCGCGAAGCCGCGAGGGAACGCGCTGGACTTGCGGGACATATTGGAGGACAAGGCAAGACAATCCAGATCTATCTATGGATCACGTGGGCGCCCCAAGACCCACGACGAATACCGTCGCGCCGGATACAACTACTCCGGCCGGGCCGAACACAGCAGACAACGCTCTCTTGAGCTACGTCGCGATATTGCTCAATACAGAGGCACCGCACACCCACTATGCTTCACTGACGAAGTAATGGATCATCAAATCCCTGAAGGGTTTAAACCCGTTAACATCGAATCCTACGATGGCACAACAGACCCTGCAGTTTGGATTGAGGATTATCTCCTTCATATACATATGGCCCGCGGCGACGATCTTCACGCCATCAAATATATCCCGCTCAAGCTTAGAGGACCAGCTCGGCATTGGCTTAACAGCCTGCCCGCAGAGTCAATTGGATGCTGGGAAGACCTGGAAGCCGCATTCCTCGACAACTTCCAGGGCACGTATGTGCGACCACCGGACGCAGATGACCTAAGCCACATAATCCAGCAGCCAGACGAATCGGCCAGGCAATTCTGGACACGGTTCTTAACAAAGAAAAATCAAATCGTCGACTGTCCGGATGCGGAGGCCCTCGCTGCCTTCAAACATAACATCCGCGACGAGTGGCTGGCCCGGCACCTAGGACAGGAAAAGCCGAAATCCATGGCAGCCCTCACATCACTCATGACCCGCTTCTGTGCGGGAGAGGATAGCTGGCTAGCTCGCAGTAACAATCTCAGCAAAAATGCTGGCATTCCGGATACCAAGGACCGCAATGGCAGGTTGCATCGAAACAAAAACAAACGCCGCATTAACGGCGACAGCAATGAGGATACGACAGTCCATGCCGGATTCCGAGGCTCCAAACCCAGTCAACGGAAGAAGCCATTTAAAAGAACCACTCCGGGTCCGTCCAATTTGGACCGAATACTCGACCGCTCTTGTCAAATACATGGAACCCCCGAAAAGCCAGCTAACCACACCAACAGAGATTGTTGGGTATTCAAGCAGGCAGGCAAATTAATTGCCGAAAACAATGACAAGGGGCTACACAGCGATGACGAGGAAGAGACCCGGCCGCCGAACGACAGAGGACAGAAGGGATTCCCCCCTCAAGTTCGGACGGTAAATATGATATACGCAACGCATATACCCAAGAGGGAGCGGAAGCGTCCACTAAGGGACGTATACGCGATGGAGCCAGTCGCCCCAAAATTCAACCCATGGTCCTCTTGCCCGATCACTTTCGATCAAAGAAACCATCCGACCAGTATCCGCCATGGCGGATTCGCCGCATTGGTTTTAGACCCAATCGTCGATGGTTTTCACCTCACGAGAGTCCTGATGGACGGCGGTAGTAGCCTGAACCTGCTTTATCAGGATACAGTGCGCAAGATGGGCATAGACCCTTCAAGGATTAAACCTACAAAGACGACCTTCAAAGGCGTCATACCAGGTGTTGAGGCCAATTGTACAGGCTCAGTCACACTGGAAGTGGTCTTCGGATCCCCGGATAATTTCCGAAGCGAGGAGTTAATCTTCGACATAGTCCCGTTCCGCAGTGGCTATCACGCTCTGCTCGGACGAACCGCGTTCGCAAAATTCAACGCGGTGCCGCATTATGCATACCTTAATCTCAAGATGCCAGGCCGTCGTGGAGTCATCACGGTCAATGGAAACACGGAACGCTCCCTTCGAACGGAGGAACATACAGCGGCTCTCGCGGCAGAAGTACAGAGCAGCCTTTTAAGGCAATTTTCGAGTCCGGCCGTTAAACGACCGGACACAGCCAAACGTGCCCGGAGCAACATCAACCAAGACCACCTGGCACGTTCCGAGCACGTGTAGCAATGCGGCCTCAACCCCAGCCCTCGCACAATTGCAAGACAAACTCTCCGCGTACATAATTACACCTTGGAGATACCATGGGCATAGGGGGAGAGGCACGACCACAACAGACCCAGAGTGCGGTTCGACGACACCAGGGGCTCCCAAGTGTGTCGCTCTTTTTATCTTTTATTTCTTCTCTTTTTACAAGACTCTGTCCGGCGCCGAACCTGCCGAACTCATGATGCAACAGCCAGGGAGGGACAAAGGCCGCGATGAACACTCAGGTGGTCTCCATTACGAGCATTAAATTTGTTAAATACACCATTCCGCGGCCTATCCTGGAGGGAGACGCCTTTCATTCGTCCAATCCCTTGCTTTCCGCACTATTTGTATCATTCCGCACTCATAGCAGATCTTCTTGAATAAAATGCAGCACTTTTTGCCCATAATTGCATTACTTTATATATATATGTTCATTTACGACATGTTGCATCCGTATATTTTGGTACGGCCAAATACACCAGGGGCTTACGTTCCCCGCATTATGGTGTGATAAAGTCCGAACACTTTCACAAGTGCGGCACCCCGAACTTATAGCATTATATGAATCGGCTCCGAATCATGTCTTGGGTCAATAGTTGGGTTTGCCCGGCTCCCATGTTTGGCACCTTACGTTCCGTTCTATCGGCTAAGGTAGCACTGGGAGAACCACTGCGATTGCGCCCCGGTTGAGCCGGGTTAACGCCTCAGTGGAGAAAGCTAAAACTGACTGTCATGATAAGGCGAGAGACTGGTCGCTGTTCGAGAGGTTTTTTCGGGTCCTTAAAGACCTACACCGCTTCGAGCGAAGTTCCGGATAATGTCCGACGAAGGCGTGGATAGCGCCCCGAATTCGGTCTTCCGAATACTAGGGGCTTCGCCGAAATTTAAAATTATAGAATTCTATGGCTAAGTGAGAGTGTTCAAGCATTATAAGTCCGGTTGCCTTGTTCGTTGTGTTGAGCGCCTCCCTAGATGGACCCAAAAATGGGAACAAGAGTGCTCAAGTTTATCCCGAACACCCCAGCACTAGTGGCATGGGGGCTGAAGCCAACGACTTGCCATCTCTCAGATTTTATAAACGGCCGCACAGAAGGTAATATTTTAAATTAAACAAGCGTTGCTTAGCGCATATGAACAAAGTTTTCAGCGCACAGGATAATACATAGCGAGATTACTCAATTATTACATCTCGGGGGCACTCATCCGCAATCTTGCGGGCACCCTTCAGGACAGTCCTATAGTACATCTCGGGCGTACGATATTCCTTGCCCGCTGGTGGCGCGTCAGTGATTAGATTCTCCGCATCCAGCTTGCCCCAATGCACCTTTGCGCGGGCAAGGGCCCGACGAGCACCTTCAATACAGGCGGAGCGCTTGATAACCTCCACCCAGGGGCACGCATCCACCAACCGCCGCACGAGGCCGAAGTAGCTCCCAGGCATGGCCTCTCCGGGCCACAGCCGGACTATGAGGCCCTTCATGGCCTGCTCGGTTACCTTGTGAAGCTCGACCAGCTGCTTTAGCTGGTCGCTAGGGGGCACCGGATGGCCGGTCTCAGCGTACTGAGACCAGAAGACCTTCTCCGTTGAGCTCCCCTCCTCGGCTCGGTAGAATGCGGCGGCATCAGACATGCTACGAGGCAGATCTGCAAACGCCCCTGGAGAGCTCCGAATCCGGGTAAGTAACACGTAATTTACATTCACATGCTTGCTTTGCATGAAAAATGCCTTACCCGCCGCTATTTTCTTCACATCTTCCACCTCCTGAAGGGCCTTATGGGCCTCGGCCTTGGCGGCTTTGGCACTTTCGAGAGCCGAGGCAAGCTCGGACTCTCGAGTCTTTGAGTCACGCTCCAAACTCTCATGATTTTCCATGAGAGCCTGGAGCTCTTGCCGAACCGCCGCTACCTGCGCCTCCTGCTTTTCTCGCTCTGTCCGTTCCGCGGCCGCGCTGCGTTCGTCCGCGGACACGGCCTCCTTCAGGGTTGCCACCTCGTTCGTGGCCCCTGCAGTACCCATGTTATCATTGTTATTCTTTTATTGCAACCTAAATCCTTTTCTGTAAGGTAACTATTCAAAGTGGTGTTACTCACCTTCTTTCTCCTGGAGCTGCTCCTTGGCACGGCCGAGCTCTTGCTCGGACCGCTCGAGATCTTGCTTTAATGCACCAACCTCCGCAGTCAGTGCGGCAGAGGTCAGCAGCGCAGCCTGCAACCCATATTGACATAACTTTTTAGCAACCCTGCGTATGTCTTTTTAGATCCTCAGTCCGGCTTTTCTTTCCGAACACCGAACCGAGCATCAGGGGCTACTGTCTATGCGGTATTACATTACATAATTTTAACTTCTTACCTCAAAGCTTGTTAGAAGGCTACTGCAGGCTTCGGTCAGCCCGCTCTTGGCGAGCTATACCTTCTGAATCACCGCACTCATGATAGTGCGGTGTTCTTCCTTGATGGAAGCGCCTTGGAGCGCCTCCAACAAGTTGTCCGGCGCCTCCGGTTGGACGGAGGCCACCGGCGTCACGGTCTTGCCCTTCTTGCGAAGGGGCCGCCGGCCGGACTCCGGAACCACTGCGGGTTCCGACGTGGAGTCCGGCGCAAAGTCCGGGAGGCCGCCTTGGGGCGCCTCCGGAGCCTCCCCCTGATGGGTCGCTTCTTGGGAACCCACCTCAGTGTCCTCAGTGGCGCGAGGGGTAGAGGCCGTCGGGATGGAGTCCACATCCGACGGAGCCAACGACCCGCTCGATGAAGCAGGGAGATCATCATCGGCCGGACTGTAGGCAGTATGCGGCATTAGAAGGACGCTACGCGACATAAAAAGAAATCATAAATCATTCAGGAATCCGGATACTTACGATCTCGCCGGAGGCCTGGCCCTTGAAGGCCATTCTTCCTTGCCAACGTTGATGTTGGCGGAGCTGTCCGGGGGAATAGTCCTTCCCCTCTTGGACCCTTCGGCCTCCCCTGTTGGGGAAGCCTTCCTCTTCCTCTCTCCCTCCTCTGGGAGAGAGTCCTCTTTCTCCTCCTCGTTTTCGGGGGAGGAGTCCGCCTCGGAGTCGTCGGACACCTGAAAACGGGAACTCTTTCGAGTACCCATGGCCTCCTTCTTGGCCTTCTTCTCCGGCACCACGTGCGGTGCCGGAGCCAGTAGCCTCGCTAGACGGGCGTCTACTGGGTTTTCTGGCATGGGAGCCGGGCAGATGAGCTGCTCTGCCTTCTTCATCCAGTCCTGTCAAAGGAAAAGGGGAAATTAAAACCCGCATAGAGTCAATCTATGAAAAGCAAGTGTCCCGTAAAGGGGTAGAATCACTTACCTCGTCAGCTTGGCGCTGCGAGCGAAATCCGCGATCTTCAGTCGCGGATGTGGGGGCTTCGGTGCCCTTAAACAGCACCCTCCAGGCGCCTTAGTACGTTGTGTCAAAGAGCCCGCTCAACGCCTGGTGCTGTGCCGGATCGAACTCCCACAGATTGAATGCCCGCTCTTGGCATGGGAGAATCCGGCGGACGAGCATGACTTGGACCACGTTAACCAGCCTGAGCTTCTTCACCAGCTTCTGGATACAGGCTTGGAGTCCCGTCACCTCCTCGGAACTACCCCACAGCAAGCCCTTCTTTTTCCAGGAGGTGAGCTACGTAGGGATACCAGACCTGAACTCGGGGGCCGCCGCCCACGTAGGGTCGCGTGGCTCGGTGATATAGAACCACCCCGATTGCCACCCCTTGACGGATTCCACGAAGGCCCCTTCGAACCAAAGGACGTTGGGCATCTTGCCCAACATGGCGCCTCCGCACTCTGCTTGAGTGCCCTTCACTACCTTCGGCTTGACATTGAAGGTCTTGAGCCACAAGCCGAAGTGGGGCTGGATGCAAAGGAAGGCCTCGCACACGATGATAAACGCCGAGATGTTGAGGATGAAGTTCAGCGCCAGATCATGGAAATCCAGGCCGTAGTAGAACATGAGCCCCCGGACAAAGGGGTGAAGTGGAAAGCCCAGTCCGCGGAGGAAGTGGGGAAGAAAAACGACCCTCTCATGGGGCCTGGGGGTGGGGATGAGCTGCCCCTCGTCGGGCAGCCGGTGCGCGATGTCGCCGGACAGATAGCCGGCGCCGCGCAGTCTTTCGATGTGCTCCTCAGTAACAGAGGAGGTCATCCACTTGCCTCCCGCTCCGGACATGGTCAGAGAAGGTCGAGACGAGATGCGCGAACTTGGGCGCTGGAGCTCGAGTGCGTGGAGATGGATAAGCAAAGGAGGAAGAAGGCGTAGGTGAAAAGGTGAATCCTTATCCCTTATATATGGGCGGGCGAAGTCTATGTGTCCCCCACCTGCCTGGTAAAACTCGCTTATCTCCCAAGCGTCACCATCAATGGCGCGGTTGGGTTACCCACGTCCGTATTGATGAGAATCCCGGATTAAGGGGAAACACGATCTCTGCTTCGACGAGACGTGCCAAGGAAACCACCTCGCTAAATGCGCTGGGGTGGTAAAGTAAAAAATGATTCAAGTAATGGCTTGGTAGTGGTGTGACGTCATGCCACAAAAAACTTCAGCAGATTGAACTTGTGTATATATTATTCTCTCTACGGTGGAATGTGGAATTTATTTTGCAGAGCCGGACACTATCCTGGTGTTCACAATCTTCTACGAATTATTCGGAGGCGGAACCCGCCTTGCAATGCCGAACAATATGCGTGCCGGACTCATCATCATTGAAGCCTGGTTCAGGGGCTACTGAGGGAGTCCTGGACTAGGGGGTGTCCGGATAGCCGGATTACCACCATCGGCCGAACTATCATTGGCCGGACTATCATCATCGACCAGACTCCAAGACTATGAAGATACAAGATTGAAGACTTTGTCCCGTGTCCGGATGGGACTTTCCTTGGCGTGGAAGGCAAGCTTGGCGATACGGATATGTAGATCTCCTACCATTGTAACCGACTCTATGTAACCCTAGCCCTCTCCGGTGTCTATATAAACCGGATGGCTTTAGTCCGTAGGACATACATCAACCCTTACAATCATACCATAGGCTAGCTTCTAGGGTTTAGCCTCCTTGATCTCGTGGTAGATCCACTCTTGTAAGCATCCACAATATCAATATCAATCAAGTAGGACGTAGGGTTTTACCTCCATCAAGAGGGCCCGAACCTGGGTAAAACATCGTGTCCCTTGTCTCCTGTTACCATCCGCCTAGATGCATAGTTCGGGACCCCCTACCCGAGATCCGCCGGTTTTGACACCGACAGTGGTCAATCAGGTGATGAAGGAGTGGGACGTTAGAAGCCCAACCATGACTGGATATTGTAATGCAGTGAGGAAGCTTGAAAATAAATTCGAAGGGTTAGAGCTCCATCATATACCCCGACTGAAGAATCAAGCGGCTGATGACTTGGCGAAGATAGGTTCCAAGAGAGAAGCCATTCCCAGTGATGTGTTCTTGGAGCATATCCATACTCCATCAGTTGTAGAAGATCCTTTTACCGAAGAAGCTCCGCAGCCCAAGAGTATCACAGATCCGACTGAGGTTGAAGTGCCAGCAGTGGTCGACCTGATCATGGAAGCTTTGGTGATCACTCCCGATTGGACAGTATCGTACATCGCCTATATCTTGAGGAAAGAGCTCCCGAAAGACAAAGAAGAGGCTCGACAGATCGAACGCCGATCTAAAGCCTTTACGGTGATAAGGGGGCAGCTGTACAGAGAAAGCGCGACTAGAGTTAGTCATAAATGCATAACACCAGAGGAAGGTCGAATAATTCTTGATGACATCCACTCGGGGACCTATGGCCATCATGCGTCCTCTCGGACCATCGTGGCCAAAGCATACCGAGCCGGATATTACTGTCCAAGAGCGAATGAAATGGCAAAGGAGATAGTCGACAAGTGTGAGGGATGTCAATTTTACTCCAATATGTCACACAAGCTCGCGTCAGCTTTAAAGACCATACCACTCGTCTGGCCCTTCGTAGTATGGGGGTTGGATATGGTAGGGCCCTTGAGAACAGGCAGAAGCGGTTTCACACATGTGCTGGTAGCAGTCGACAAGTTTACCAAGTGGATGGAAGCTAAACCCATCAAGAACCTTGATGCCGGTACCGCTGTCAGCTTCATCAGAGAATTGATATTCAGATATGGAGTCCCACACAGCATCATCAGTGACAACGGATCAAACTTCGATTCGGAGGAATTCAGGGCGTTCTGCACTTCTCAGGGCACACGAGACGATTATGCCTCAGTCGCCCATCCTCAGTCGAATGGACAAGTAGAGCGGGCCAACGGCTTGATTCTCAAAGGGTTGAAGCCCCGACTGATGCGTGATCTCAAGCATGCGGCTGGAGCATGGGTCGACGAACTTCCCTCGGTGCTTTGGGCTTTAAGGACCACGCCTAATCGGTCGACTGGGAGAACACCGTTCTTCCTGGTCTACGGAGCTGAAGCAGTCTTGTCGAGTGACCTTCTCCACAATGTTCCTCGGGTCGAGCTCTACACCGAGGCTGAAGCAGAACAAGCACGACAGGACGCAGTCGACCTTTTAGAGGAAGAAAGGGAGATGGCTCTGATCCGATCAACCATTTATCAACAAGACTTGCGTCGCTTCCACGCCAAAAACGTGAAGAGTCGAGCCTTCCAGGAAGGAGATTTGGTTCTCCAAGTGCATCAGCAGAAACCACATAAACTTGCTCCTTCTTGGGAAGGTCCCTTCATCGTCACCAAGGTTCTCCACAACGGAGCGTACCGTCTTTACAACGTCGAGCACAACATCGACGAGCCCCGAGCTTGGAACGCGGAGCTTCTCCGCCCCTTTTACACTTAAATATTCACTCGGATGAGTTGTAATAAAAGTACTTTTGTAGTTTATTTATCAAAGACAAGAGCTTTATAATTTTCCCAATAATTATCATTACTTTTGTCCACATAAAGCAATCCCCCAGTGGGTGGCTTGGCTGCGAATCTGATTCGCCTAAGTCTGTAAAAAAATCCTAACCGAGTGGTGAGCCGGCCTCCCACTCGGGGGCTTAGCTGCGAAATCCGTTTCGCCTAAGTTAAACAAAATCCTACCGAGTGGTAAGCCAGCCTTCCACTCGGGGGCTTATCTGCGAAATCCGTTTCGCCTAAGTTAAACAAAATCCTATCGAGTGGTAAGCCAGCCTTCCACTCGGGGGCTTAGCTGCAGTCCAAGTACTCGCCTAAGTTAAACAAAATCCTACAGAGTGGTAAGCCAGCCTTCCACTCGGGGGCTTAGCTCCAGTCCAAGTACTCGCCTAAGTTAAACAGAACCCTACCGAGTGGTAAGCCAGCCTTCCACTCGGAGCCTTAGCTGCAGCATTGCGCTCGCCTAAGATCAAATACAACATGTGCTACGCAAGGAGGACGAGGTGCAAGTCGACTGCTACCCTCTCCTCCCGAGCTACACCACAAATACAACGTACGCTCTGCAAGGAGGACGAGGTACAGGTCGACTATTACCTCCTTCTCTAGAAGTACGCCTTGAAAATCCTACCGAGTGGAGAGCAAACCTCCCACTAGGGGCTTAGCTGCAGCCCAGTGCTCGCCTAAGTTTTTAAAAATCCTACCGAGTGGAGAGCAAACCTCCCACTCAGGGGCTTAGCTGCAGCCAAGTGTTCGCCTAAGTTTTTTTTGAAAATCCTACCGAGTGGAGAGCAAACCTCCCACTCGGGGGCTTAGCTGCAGCCCAGTGCTCGCCTAAGTTTTTGAAAATCCTACCGAGTGGAGAGCAGACCTCCCACTCGGAGGCTTAGCTGCAGTCCAAGTACTCGCCTAAGTTAAACAGAACCCTACCGAGTGGTAAGCCAGCCTTCCACTCGGAGGCTTAGCTGCAGCATTGCGCTCGCCTAAGATCAAATACAACGTGCGCTACGCAAGGAGGACGAGGTGCAGGTCGACTGCTACCCTCTCCTCCAGAGCTACGCCACAAAATACAACATACGCTCTGCAAGGAGGACGAGGTACAGGTCGACTGTTACCTCCTTCTCTAGAAGTACGCCTTGAAAATCCTACCGAGTGGAAAGCAAACCTCCCACTCGGGGGCTTAGCTGCAGCCTAGTGCTCGCCTAAGTTTTTAAAAATCCTACTGAGTGGAGAGCAAACCTCCCACTCAGGGGCTTAGCTGCAGCCCAGTGTTCGCCTAAGTTTTTTTTGAAAATCCTACCGAGTGGAGAGCAAACCTCCCACTCGGGGGCTTAGCTGCAGCCCAGTGCTCGCCTAAGTTTTTGAAAATCCTACCGAGTGGAGAGCAAACCTCCCACTCGGGGGCTTAGCTGCAGCCCAGTGCTCGCCTAAGTTTTTGAAAATCCTACCGAGTGGAGAGCAGACCTCCCACTCGGGGGCTTAGCTGCAGCCCAGTGCTCGCCTAAGTTTTTGAAAATCCTACCGAGTGGAGAGCAGACCTCCCACTCGGAGGCTTAGCTGCAGCCCAGTGCTCGCCTAAGTGTATTGGGGAATAAGTCGATTGCAATGAGCGCCTCGCTTTAGCCTGCAGAAGACACCTCAAACCAAATACAAACATATTCAACATCGAATCCAAGTTCGGATAAAGCCTAACGGAACTGAAAGTGCTCAGGCGCTAAGCCTGTTAAGGTTTGTCGGTTACAAAAATCACTCGGCATACCGAGGCAAATTTAAAGTATCAAGCTCAGATGTTTTTTACCCCTCCTGTGGAGGGCTGGAAGGTGCAACAAACTCATCCAGGTCGATTCCATCCGCAATCTGAGTGGCAGCGGCGATGAAGGTCTCCATGAAAGATCGGAAGTCGTACTTCTTGGTGTTAGCCACTAAGGGAGTCCTGGACTAGGGGGTGTCCGGATAGCCGGATACCCATCATCGGCCGAACTATCATTGGGCGGACTATCATCATCGACCGGACTCCAAGACTATGAAGATACAAGATTGAAGACTTTGTCCCGTGTCCGGATGGGACTTTCCTTGGAGTGGAAGGCAAGCTTGGCGATATGGATATGTAGATCTCCTACCATTGTAACCGACTCTATGTAACCCTAGCCCTCTCCGGTGTCTATATAAACCGGATGGCTCTAGTCCGTAGGACACAATCACAACCACCCTTACAATCATACCATAGGCTAGCTTTTAGGGTTTAGCCTCCTTGATCTCGTGGTAGATCCACTCTTGTAAACATCCACAATATCAATATCAATCAAGCAGGACGTAGGGTTTTACCTCCATCAAGAGGGCCCGAACCTGGGTAAAACATCGTGTCCCTTGTCTCCTATTACCATCCGCCTAGACGCACAGTTTGGGACCCCCTACCCGAGATCCGCCGGTTTTGACACCGACATTGGTGCTTTCATTGACAGTTCCTCTGTGCCGTCACCGATAGGAAGGATGCCTCTTCCCGTCTTCAAGGACGGTATCTTCGCCGATGGAGCCCTGGCCGCCGGCCAAACTATCCGGCTAGGAGGTTTTCTTATGACCGCCTGTCCGGCCACCGCTTTAACGATGACCTCTTGGGTCATCGAGAGCAATCTTCACGTCAACTCGGAATTCGCCGAGCAGCTAGATCCAGCAGAGCTCTCGTCTATAAACGAACTCTTGGATAGGATCGCCGCCCTGGGAGTCGCTACCGACTACAATCAGATCGGGCTTAAAACCGATCTGAGAGAGATAAACTCTCCCCAGGTTACCCACCACGTCACGGTGGTAGAGGAACATCGCGACGATCCTTCTCCCATATTGAAAACTAGTCGTGTCCGGGCTACCGAACCCTCCATGCCGGATTCCTGTGGAGGAGCGGATTTCGATCAAGCGCTGAACATAAAGTCAGGCATCGGACCGGACTCGTTGGACAACGTTCCACTTTCCAAGCTTCCAAGTTCGGAAACTTCTCGGCCCTTGAGCCCTGAGATGGATGGGGTTCCGGACTTAATTCCGCCCAATCGCCCAGACATATGCGATCTATCTCTAATCCGGCAAGAGCCCTCTGAAACAGTACATCACTACTGGGCCAGATTCCTCCTGGTTATGGACAGGATAAAGGACTGCCGAGAGGAAAATGCAATCTCAATTTTCTGCAATAATTGCACAGACGAGGGTATCTTGAACGCCGTCAGCCGTCGTGAAATTACACGCTTTGCCGACCTGGCGTCCGTAGTATGAAAATACTGTGCGATGGAGAGTGTCCGGAAAACCGAAAATAAATTTTGGGACAATCCGGCCCCGAATACAACCCTAGTCCGCAACAAAAGGGTGCATTATACTCATGCACCGGACACAAAAAATCAAAAAACAGAAGCCCCTTAAAGGGAATGGAACCTTACTGGAGGGATGGCTTAGTAAACCCTGTACAATTCACGGTACCAAGGGAGCCACCCAAACGCATAGCCTTCGCGGATGTTGGATATTACGGCAGGTGGCCAAAAGTGGCGAGGAGCTTCTAGCCCCGATAAACCACACCAATAATACCGGTACGGTATCAACAGTCTTCGAGACTTTTGCATCAAACAATATGCGGAAACGAACAATCTGCAGCCTCGCCAAAGTCTACCAAGTAGCCACAGCAAATCCTTGGAGCGACGCAGCCATCACCTTCAACGCCAGCGACGAACCTAAATTTCGAACAGCCCGAGCAACAGCCGCATTGATCCTCAGTCCAATAGTGGACGGCTTTCGACTTACCAAGGTACTCATGGATGGCGGCAGCGGATTAAACCTCATCTATGAGGAAACCCTTCAAAAAATGGAAATAGACTGGAGCCGCATTGAGCGAAGCAGCACAACCTTCAGAGGAATAATCCCTAGCCGGGAAGCGTGCTGCACAGGAAAAATCACACTCGATGTGGTATTCGGCTCACCGGACAATTACAGATCCGAAGAAGTCACGTTCCAAGTGGCCCCGTTCAACAACAGATATCACACTATATTAGGACGAGAGGCATTCACAATTTTCCAAGCCGTACCCCATTACGGGTACATGAAGCTCAAAATACCCGGGCCCGGCGGAATAATCACTTTCGTTAGTGATCCGGACATAGCACTCCGCGCCGAAAACAAGATAGCCGCATTAGCCTTGGAGGCACTATCCAAAGCCCTGGCGGCAGAGGAACTCACCGCGCTGTGCTCTACGGTGAATAGGGACGATGTGATACTCGATAAGAGATCCAAGTCCACCTCCTTTAAACTAGCAGATGAAATAGTAAAATTCCAGGTCCACCCAACGGACCCAACAAAGACGGGCTCCATCGGGGCACAATTGAACCCTGATGTAGACGCCGCACTGCGAGAATTCCTTCAGGAAAATTGGGACATTTTCGCCTGGCACCCCTCGGATATGCCTGGAATCCCACGCAGATTGGCAGAACACAGCCTAAACATCCTAAAAGGATTCAAGCCAGTCAAACAGGCTCTTCGACGATTTTCCGAACCCAAAAGACAGGCAATGGGAGAGGAACTAGCCAGACTATTGGAAGCCGGATTCGTCAGAGACATCAAACATCCGGATTGGCTAGCAAACCTGGTAATGGTACCAAAGAAGGACAAATCCTGGCGCCTATGTGTCGATTTCAAAGACCTAAATAAAGCCTGCCCAAAGGATCCCTTCCCCCTCCCCCGCATCGACCAAATTATTGATGCCACTGCAGGGCACGATTCATTGTGCTTCCTGGACGCATACTACGGCTATCATCAAATCAAGATGGCAGAAGCGGATCAAGCCGCAACGACATTCATTACTCCATATGGACCATTCTGCTTCAACACGATGCCCTTCGGACTTAAAAATGCCGGCGCGACATCTCAGCACATGATTCAGACATGTCTGGCTACCCAGATCGGCAAAAGAGTAGAGGCATACGTAGACGACGTAGTCGTCAAAACTAAACACGTCGAAACTCTAGTAGACGACTTCAGGGTCACATTTGACAACCTCCGAGCATATGATATTAAGCTGAATCCGGAAAAATGCGTTTTCGGCGTACCAGCCGGAAAGCTCTTGGGCTTCATTGTATCCGGTAGAGGAATTGAAGCAAATCCGGCCAAGATCCGAGCTCTATCACAGCTGGATATTCCAAAAAACCTCAAACAGATCCAGAAATTGACTGGATGCGTGGCGGCTCTCAGCCGCTTTATGTCCCGCTTAGGAGAAAAGGCATTGCCCCTCTATCGCCTCCTCAGGCACACCGAACACTTCGAGTGGACGGATGCTGCCACGGCCGGATTCGAAGAAATAAAGGCCATATTGGCAACGAATCCGGTCCTGGCTGCGCCCAACATGGGCGAACCTATGTTGTTATACATTGCGGCAACACATCAAGTAGTAAGCGCGGTGCTCGTTGTAGAACGAGAAACAGAAGGGCATAAATTCCCTCTTCAAAAACCAGTGTACTATGTATCCACTGTGTTAACCCCCTGCAAGTCCCGTTACCCGCACTATCAGAAGATAGCGTATGCGGTGTTCATGGCATCCCGGAAGCTCCGACACTACTTTCAAGAGTGTTCGATAACAGTGGCCTCCGAAGTACCACTTAGCGACATTATAAACAACCGCGATGCAAAGGGCAGGATTGCAAAATGGGCCATTGAGCTCTTACCATTCGATATAACTTACAAACCTCGGCAAGCTATAAAGTCACAAGTTTTGGCTGACTTTGTCGCTGAATGGACCGAAGCCGAACTCCCTAAAGAGTACGGCGCATACTCCAATTGGATTATGCACTTCGACGGCTCTAAATTGTCGACCGGACTGGGGGCCGGCGTCGTATTGACGCCCCCGACCGGGGACACAGTCCGATACGTACTTCAAATAATGTACACGGACTCCAACAACGTAGCCGAATACGAGGCCCTTTTACATGGTCTCCGGATGGCAATCTCCATGGGCATCCAATGCCTAGAGGTGCGCGGGGATTCAAACCTCGCAATATCCCAAATAAATGGAGACTTTGATGCCAAGGATCCGAAAATGGTAGCATATCGCAACACTGTCCTAAAAATGTCAGCTCGGTTCGACGGACTCGAATTCCACCACGTAGCCAGGGATAATAACCAAGCGGCCGATGTATTAGCACGCATCGGCGCAAAACGTGACGCTGTCCCTCCAAACATCTTCCTGGAACGGCTGTTCTAGCCATCCGTACTATGGAAGAGGAGTCCGGAAATAACAAACCGGAAGCAGCCACACCAACCGACACAGAGCAATTTCACATAAGCGGCGATTCCGCCGCTGAAATAACACCTTCAGCCCACGACATAATGGCCGTAATCGCCCCGTGGACAGAACCATTCCTAGCCTACTTACTTAGGCAGGAACTTCCCGAAGACCAAAATGAGGCCCACTGCATAGTTCGGCGATCTAAAGCCTACAAGGTCCATGAGGGAGAACTTTGTAAGAAAAGCACAACCGGAGTCCTTCAAAGGTGTATCTCTGAAGAGGAAGGGCGAGACCTCCTGGCTGAAATTCATGCCGGACTAGGCGGACACCACGCAGCAGCCCGGGCCCTTGTATGTAAGGCATTCCGTACAGGATTTTATTGGCCAACGGCCCGGGCAGATGCTCAGGACTTAGTCCAAAGATGCGTCGGTTGTCAGCTCTTTGCTAATCAGAGCCATATGCCACCCACCGCCCTCAAAACTATACCCATTACCTGTCCGTTTGTGGTCTGGGGGATTGACATGGTTGGACCCCTTAAAGGGGGAACCCACAAGCAAAGGTACCTATTGGTCATGGTGGACAAGTTCACCAAATGGATAGAGGCCAAACCAGTCAAAACGGCAGAGTTCGGACGAGTGATAGACTTTATCTCCGGGGTAGTACACCGTTTTGGCGTCCCCCACAACATCATCACCGATAACGGCACGAATTTTACGGCCGACGAGGTTAAATCACGGTGCAAAAATATGGGCATTAAGCTCGATTACGATTCAGTCTATCATCCTCAAACCAACGGTCAAGTGGAACGAGCAAATGGTCTAATAATGAGCGGCATCAAACCCAGACTAGTGCGGTCACTTACGAAATTTGACACGCACTGGGTAGAGGAGCTCGACTCCGTACTCTGGGGGCTGCGGACAATGCCCAACCGTACTACCGGATTCACACCATTTTTTGTGGTGTACGGCGCAGAGGCAGTTCTGCCCTGCGACATTATTCATGACTCACCTCGAGTGCGCATGTATGAAGAAAGAGAGGCCGAGCTGGATCGGCAGGACAGCTTGGACGCATTGAAGGAAGAACGCGACATCGCCAAGGCTCGTTCCGCATTCTATCAGCAGCAGGCTCGAAAATATCAAAGCAGAGAAGTACGGGCCAAGACTTACAATGTTGGCGAACTAGTTCTACGCCTGCCGGACAAGAAAAAGGACAAGCTCAAGCCCAAATGGGAGGGCCCCTTCATTATCGATCAAGTCCTGACCGGCAGAGCGTACCGTCTACGAAATGCGTCGGACAACCGACTCGAGCCAAACCCATGGAACGCAGCCCGCCTCCAAAGATTGTATGCCTAGCACCGGACTAAGAGTTCGTCCCCTTCCCCTGCTCAAATTTTTTACACTTCAGCTGTCTTTTATTTTCTCTTTCTTCCCTTAACCTCTTATTAAAAAGCCCTAAAGGGCCTACCTGCGCATTGTTCGCACAAACTTGATGTGCCATCCGCACTCATTATACCTGGGGGCTTCTTTACCAGAAGCTTAATTATAAGGGCTTCATACCCAGCACATGTGTCAAGCTTCCACATGTACCTTTTATTCACCATTATATGCATCGATATGACTTAAGTTTTGGCCAAGCTGGGTTGCCTGGCTCCTGTGCTTACCCCTATGTTCCCGATTGTTCGGCTAGGAGGTAAAGGGAGCACCTCTGCGATTGTTACTGCCGGGTCAGCCGGATGTGTACCTCAGACTGGGTGAAGCCGAAAGCTAGCGCTCTTAAGGGAATATTCGGTCGGTGACTTGAAAGATGATTTTTTACCTACTTATTTATCTGCCCCCAGATTTTTTTCTGCTTTTTTCGCAGTCAGGACATGCACTTTAGGGCATGCCACCCCAGAGGAAAGGAACCCTTAACGGAACTATTCTCCCTGGAAGATGTTTCTTACAAACCATGTAATATAACATAACTAGTTGGGCACTTGTCTGATAAAGCACTAATGACCCCTACGCCTGGTCTCCATGCATACCCCGGTTGTTTCATAACCGAGAAGGTATTCGGACACACTCCGGACTCTAGGGTCCCGAGGTCGAAGCGAAAAGGTCGGCAAAGACAAACGATCTACAATCCGGCTAGAAGGCATTTTACATGTCATTTTATAATACATTGTCAAATCGACTAACTGTATTCTTCCTCAATCCCGTCTAACAGGCTGTCTAATTTACAATCCTGTTGGGAAAACTTAGCGGCCAACTCTACTTGGCCGTATACTAAACTTACAGGGATCTCCTTCCCATCGGGCCCCACAGGTCCGACTTCGGCCATGTGGTTGGGATCCGCCTTCTTGTACCGCGTCTTCACCATGCCCCAGGCCTCCCTGGCACCTTGGCGGCAGGCTGAAACCTTCCATAAATGGAAGTGCTGCCGTACTCCCTGAAGGCCCTCGGGTAGGGAGAAGGCTGGCCATAAAGCCTGGATGACGCCGCGCATTTCCTGCCGAACTCGTTCGATCAGTTGCAACAGCTCGGGAAGTTGATCACCCGTTGATACGGGCATCTCCTCCGCAGGACGACCTATGAGTATACCTACAGACATATTTTGTCAATCGACTTCCTCGCCGGACTCTTCATTTCAAAGGAGTTCGCTCAAGCACTTACTATAAATGCCGCGATGAAGTCGCTGATTCTCCTTAATGGAGCCGGACAGCTCGGCCCGAACGCCTTTCAGCTCTTCTCCAAGCTGGGCATGGGCATCTTGGAGTTTGTTCCTTTCTTGCTGTACTCCATTCGGCACCCTCTCGCCGGCCTTCAGCTGGCGCAGAAGTTCTTGCCTGTCCGGATCCTGTCCGGCAGCACCTGCAACGTCATTATCAAACTTGCGAACAGGCCACACACTACTTATCTTTCTTAAAATAATGTGTTACCAGGAGAGGTCCCTGTGTTTCCTCCTGCGGCAGCGAGTGCGGCCTCAAGTTGGGCCTTACACTCTTGCAGCTCCTGAGATAGTTGGGTATTCTTCTCAGTAAGACCTTGCGTTTCATATGATCCTTAAATCAGTTAATATAACTACTTTAAGTCTCGGGGGCTACTGGCATATATAACTATTAAATTCTCTTACCCATATGTCTTTTACATACTGCTCCGTGGCTCTGGTCAAACCATCTTGAGCGGCACCGAGGTGCGTGTCCCCTGCGTTAAAAGCATCCAACGCCTCAGTGGAGAAGCACGCGTCACGAAAAACTGTCCGGCGGCGCTTGTGGTTCATGGCGCTCTCCACCTTAGATTTGGTGGCGGACAGTCTGTCGGCATCCTCCGTTGGAGGAGTATCCGGCTCGCGCCTTACGCTCGCCTCCCCCTCCGGACCAGGTGTTGGAGCTTGGCTGGTAGAGGCCGGATTGGCAACCTCTACGCCCGCAGTCCGGCGGGCGCTTTTTCTCCTACAAAAGTCATGAGCACTCAAACGCTTCCTAGGAACGTTGCTCCAAATAATGAATTGTGAGCTATACCTTTGCGGCGACGTTTCAGTCCGCACTGCGCTCCTCTTCCGCTTACTGGTCCGGACTAGCCTTTGTTGGTCAGCCGCCGCGGGCTCGGCTTCCCGCCCTAGAGGCGCCTCCTGCACAGCACCATCGTGTATGATGGTCAGAAATAAGCAAGGAAGGAATGACGGTGTCAGGACTTCGGTCACAATCACCTGGGGAGCCGGATATAGTCCGGGATAGTCGGCCATAATGGCGACTAAAGCATTATCCATGCTGAGCTGGTGGAACACCCCGTTGATTAGCTCCACCTCTATGTCCGGATCCTCTTCGGAGGCCGGATCCCGGGATCTCTCTGGATCCTCGGGTTGCGGAGCTGGACTTAGCATGTCCTCCACGACCCGACGCAGCTCCTGCGTCGAAAGAAGAACACGATATAAAGAAACTTGAGTTTCAAAAGCATGGGTCGGACACGCGGAGTGTTCGCTTACCCAAGGCCGGGGATTATTCATGGAGAACCCATTTAACAGGTTCGTCCGAAGGAAATCCTCCTTCTCCCCCTTATACAGGCCGGACAGGATCTTCACCAGGTCTTCGGTCGAATCCGGCCCTTTGCAGCCATGACGGGTGGCATCGTCCTCCCCGTTGAAATCCCACATGGGGTGGCCCCTGTATTGTAGTGGCTGCACCCCCCGCATACTGCACGTTGCCATCACTCCAATCATGGTCAACCTGGAATGGGCCAGTAACCTTATCTGGCCCATCAAATAATGGACGCTCTTGTCTTCCTCCAGTTGGGGGCTCCGCGGACGCCAACTAAGGCGTTTCTTCAGAGGAGCATTACTGAACTCCGGGAGGCCGATCCGAACAGGGTCCGGCAGCGGAGCGTCTTCTATATAAAACCATTCCGAAGGCCAGTCTTCAGACGCCTTCTTAGGGGTTCCGGATGGATATCCGGTCCCGGCAATGCGCCATATTTCGGCACCGCCCACTTGATATATGGACCCCTCGTGAGAGCGGGGTACAAGGCAGAACAACCTCTTCCACAGCGCGAAATGGGGCTCGACGCCCAGGAATAGCTCGCAAAGAGCTACGTAACCCGCAATATGCAGGATCGAGGCGGGCGTGAGGCGATGAAGCTGGAGTCCGTAGAACTCCAGGAGCCCGCGGAGGAACGGATGTACAGGAAATCCGAGTCCCCTTATCAGATATGGGACGAAGCATACCCGCTCCCCTTTGTTGGGACTTGGGGTAGCCTCCGCCAGCTTCCCACCTTTGTAGGTGGCCAGTCCGGCTCGAACCGGAACCATGAAGGCCGGAGGGAGATATCCCCCCGCTTGGAGCTTCACCAGCTCGTTGTGCGGAACAGAGCATCTCCTCCAATCTCCTGGCAGAGGGCCGGGGGCGTGAGAAGAGGAGCCGCGTTGACGGTCCATGTTGGAATGGATTCTTGGTCGAAAGCGCTCCGATGAGTATTCGCGGGAGGAAGATGGTGTGATTTGGATCTGGATTCTTGCCTCTCTTATAGGCAGATTATTCGCACAACTAGGGGGTAAAACATAAAAGACACCCTGGCTTTTCGCATTCGTGCGACGCGTGGAAGAAGGCCATTATTGGGCGTGGAAGCCAAGAAGCACAACATTGATGAGGAAGCCGGACCCTGTTCGGCAGGTACATGGAACTTGAAGGAGAACCCGCCTTGCAACGCCGAAGACTACACACATGCTGGACTTATCGTCATTGAAGCCTGGTTCGGGGGCTACTGAGGGAGTCCTGGACTAGGGGGTGTCCGGATAGCCGGATACCCATCATCGGCCGAACTATCATTGGCCGGACTATCATCATCGACCGGACTCCAAGACTATGAAGATACAAGATTGAAGACTTCGTCCCGTGTCCGGATGGGACTTTCCTTGGCGTGGAAGGCAAGCTTGGCGATACGGATATGTAGATCTCCTACCATTGTAACCGACTCTATGTAACCCTAGCCCTCTCCGGTGTCTATATAAACCGGATGGCTCTAGTCCGTAGGACACAATCACAACAACCCTTACAATCATACCATAGGCTAGCTTTTAGGGTTTAGCCTCCTTGATCTCGTGGTAGATCCACTCTTGTAAACATCCACAATATCAATATCAATCAAGCAGGACGTAGGGTTTTACCTCCATCAAGAGGGCCCGAACCTGGGTAAAACATCGTGTCCCTTGTCTCCTGTTACCATCCGCCTAGACGCACAGTTCGGGACCCCCTACCCGAGATCCGCCGGTTTTGACACCGACAGCCACCCTGAGGGCCGCCAGCTTGTCCTCTCGTGCATCCTTGCAGTCAATGCGGACCAAAGATAGAGCAACATCCGCGCCGCACCTGGCAGAAGACTTTTTCCACTCCTGCACTCGACTTGGGACTTCGTTCAGTCGAGTTATCAGGGACTTGAGGTCATTCTGGAGCGTCTCTCTTGGCCAGAGTGTTGTGTCGATGTGAGAAGTTGCGACCTTCAGCCTTGCGAGATAGTCGATGACAGCAGCAACGCGAGATTCAAGCCGGAGCACGTTCATAGCGACTTCATCTTTCACGGGAGAATTGATGGGATCCAAGTTTACTTCCAGTCGGCCAGTCTCCTCTTCAAAGTTCTGGCAAAATTATGCAAAGTTCAACCACCGAGTCAAGACAATAGTCGAATGGAAAGATCACAGTTAAAGTGTCTGTTTGGTACAAAAGATTACCTTCAAGCATGAGGAATAGCTTTTTGGCGAGTCCACCCAGATAAGCCTCCAGATCGTTGTTCTTTCCCGCCAACTCACTGGCCTTATCATTCAGGGCAATCTTATCGCTTTTCAGTCGACTGACCTCCTTGTTGGCAGCATCAAGAGCAGCTTTCAGATTGGCATTTTCTTCTTCGAGCTTGATGACTGAAGCCAGCTTCTCGTATGCGAGCCTGGTCTTCTCTAAAGCCGCTTTCTGCATCTCAGCCAAGTCAAGGTCTTTCTTCTTCAGGGCATCATTCACTTTGTCTGCAAAGTTACAGTGAGATCAGACTCTGAAACAAACGAGAGGCAAAGGCAGTCGTCGAAGACCTCACCAAACATACCTTTAGCTTCCTCCTTCGCCTTTGTTAAGTTCTCCTGGGTCAGCTTCAGATCAAGCTCGAGCTGGATGTGTTTGTTCTCCATCTCAGTATAACGAGCCGCAAGATCGCAGGATTTCTGCGAAGAACCAATCGACAGATGTCAAAGACAATTCACTTCCGAGTGACTAAGGAAAAATCATAGCGTTTCTAAGACTACGGCCGAATACAAACATTCGACCATACTCTCGGGGACTACACCCAGTGGGTGCACTCAGCGTGCCCCCACTAGTTTTATCAGTGAGAGTCGACCAGTCGACCAACAAAAAAAATGGAGGTGTTCTTCAGACTATCGTCGACTGCCAGCAGTCGACCACAATCTCGGGGACTACACCCAGTGGGTGCACTCAGCGTGCCCCCACCGGTCTATGAATCCATTCGACCTAGTCGAGTAAGGAAAAAGCTTAAGACATAAAGACTATGGTCGACTGCCAGCAGTCCACCATAGCCTTGGGGACTACACCCAGTGGATGCACTCAGCGTGCCCCCACTAACCCGGAATGTCAATCGACACACCCAGCGGGTGTAGGACAAACTCTAGGAACTTCAGAAAGAAGAATTTTCATATATCATATCCTAACAGAACAGGCGGTGACCGACTGACCTGAACGTTACTCTGAAGAGCTGAACTGGCGTCATAGGCTGCCTAGTTGGCTTCTCGGATTGCCTTCACTTGCTCCATCATGACCCCCGCCTGGCGTATTGCTTCTTTAGCACCGCTAGCTTGGTCTTCTGGGGCGTGGTGGGTTGAGAAAAGCGAGGGTTGAGCAGCTATCGACGATGAAGGGCGAGCACTCGTCAACGGCACCGCAAAGGATACGGTAGGCCGAGTGACGTTGTCTCCCTCCACGATCAACGTCTCGGGTGCTGGCACGTCCTGAGTCGCCTTACCAGCAGACGCTTTCCTGCTCCTCCTCTGCCTCAGTGGTTCCTCGTCGTCGTCATCAGGAAGGTCAATAACGACGTTGGATGAAGCTGCGGAAAAGAATCAGAATTATTGACAAGAAGTCAATCGACTGAAGACGAGACTACAAGAGTCATACCAGGTTTCGAAGTAATAGCATCCTCCATCTCATGATCTTCGGCCCTGGCCGAGGTATCAGAAGTAGCAACACTGCAGTTCCATAAGTCAGTCGATTAGCTCATGAGTCGACCAAGAACAAGTTCATGAAACGGGAAAACTCAAGTTACACCATTACCCTGAGATTGTGGGGATCACCATCTTCATCTTCGCCAAGACTTTCGCCGGCTTCGACGACACCACTCAAGATTGCTTTGGAGCTTTCTCAGTCGGTGCCGGAGAAGTAGTCCGAGGGTGCTTGGTCGATTGCGTGACGGTTGCGACCCCCTTACCGCGCTCAGCCGCGGGATCATGGACAAGCTTCGAACGTCTTTCCGACCGAGGAGGTACAACTTCCTCCTCCTCCTCCCCCTCCTCCTCTTCCTCCTCGCCAGAGTCATCACCCTCATCATCGTCGTCAGCATTCGATTCCCACCCCTCTGGTCTTTCGCCCCCACTTCCTTCCTCCTCTTCAGTCGGCGTTTGCGCTCCATTGGGCATTGAGTATAACTCAGTGGTGACTTGACAGACAACAAAACAAAACAAAGGTCAATCGACCGATTCGCAGCAAAGCAGAATGAATAAAGGAAGATTACAATCGGAGATAAGTGGTCATACCGTGTCCGGTGTGTAGGTATGGTCGAGTGGTGGGATCCTCCTAGCCCCTCGTGGGTTGTCCTTGTTCCCTGTGATTGCAGCCACCCACCTCTCCAGTGTGGCATCGTCGACCGCTTCTGGATGGACCTGAGTGGTGTCTTCAGTACCACAGTACAGCCACATCGGGTGGCCTCGGTACTGAAGCGGTTGGATACGCCGTCTCAGGAAGACCTCCAGAAGATCCATACCCGTCACTCCGTCTCAAACAAGCTGGACTACGTGCTCCATCAACATCCTTACTTGAGCTTTCTCCTCAGGAAGCACCTTCAGAGAAGAGGGTTTGTTCACTCGGTCCATGGAGAACGGAGGGAGACCAGTCGACTGCCCCGGCGTTGACTCGTCTTGGCAGTAGAGCCAAGTCGACTGCCACCCTTTGACCGACTCAGGAAGGGTCATGGCCGGGAAAGTGCTCTTACTCCTCATCTGAATCCCAAGACCCCCGCACATCTGGATAACCCTAGTCCTGTCATCGTCCGGACTAGCCTTTTTCACCGTCTGTGAGCGACAGGTGAATATATGCTTAAAGAGACCCCAGTGTGGTCGACAACCCAGGAAGTTCTCGCACATGGACACGAAAGCAGCAAGATAGGCAATGGAATTGGGAGTGAAATGGTGGAGTTGCGCCCCAAAGAAGTTCAGAAACCCTCGGAAGAAAACACTCGGCGGCAGAGAGAACCCTCGATCTACATGTGTGGCTAGGAGAACGCACTCACCCTCCTGCGGCTGCGGTTGCCACTCGGACCCCGGGAGCCTCGCTGACCCGTGGGAGATCAGACCCTCATTGGCCAGGTCATTGAGATCCGCCTTGGTGATGGTCGAGCGGATCCAATCTCCTTGGACCCAACCTTGCGGCAAGCGGGACCTTGACGAAGATCCGCCCCGACTGGGCGCTCTCCCCTTTGCTTTCCCCGTCGCCGTTGCCTTCTTCGCGCGCTCCAAGGCCGCCGTCTTCTCCTTCACCATTGTCGCCGGTGAAGCACGCAAGGAGTGGATGGGCAGAGGCGAGAGAAGGCGCAGCAGGCGGAGGCGAAGAGGGCGGAGAGAAGAATGAGAAGGCACTGTTCAAAAACCCTCGCCCGACGCTTTATATAAAGTCGCTTGCGAGTGGCTGACAGGTAGGCCCGGGCGGTCCTGTCACATCCCGAAACAGTCGCGCACGCGTGATACGTGGCGAAAAAGGCGGCGTGAGAATCGAGGCATCCACGCCTTATCCCAACCGAGTACCGCGGTGCGCCCCGCTTCGCGCGCTTCCCAAAATTCGGATCCCACAAAATCCGCTAACAGCAGATCAATTTGTCAGACGATAGATTTCCTGCGATCCGTTGCTCGGAAGTTCACTAAGTTCAAAAGTTCACTCGACAGAAGAAAGGAATGGATCAAGGCGACTGAAAGAAAAGTTGCTGCCATCATTACAAAAGAGTATTGATCCAAGATGAGACATGTTCAGAACACAAAAACGGGTCGGAAAGATTATCAACTCCTTCCTCACTCAAACCTCGATCCATTCGGGGGCTAATGATGAAGTCATGTACCTAGGGTAGGGTCACGGGCCTGTCCAAAGTACCCTCCCCAAGGACATCTTCAGAAGAAGCTACCTTCCAGTCGACTAAGAGGGATTCCACTCGACGGACTCGAAGGCACTCGACCATGAAGACTCACTCGACCACCAGGAGATCAAGAGCCACTCTGCATCCAAACGGTCTGTAATTAAGTAGTCTTTATGGCCATGATAACACTTTACATAAGGCGTTACTGGTAACACCCATCTTTATGTACTTTAAACCCTGCATAACTGAGGGACGGAGGGGTCTGGCAGACAATATATAAGCCACCCCCCTCCTCAGTGTAAAGGGTTCGCACCTATGTAACTCATACGCACATAATCCAGTCGACCGCCTCCGGGCTCCGAGACGTAGGGTTGTTACTTCCTCCGAGTGTTGGGGAACGTAGTAATTTCAAAAAATTTCCTACGCACACGCAAGATCATGGTGATGGCATAGCAACGAGAGGGAAGAGTGTTGTCCACGTACCCTCGTAGACCGTAAGCGGAAGCGTTATGACAACGCGGTTGATGTAGTCGTATGTCTTCACGATCCGACCGATCCAAGCACCGAACGTACGGCACCTCCGTGTTCAGCACACATTGAGCTCGATGACGTTCTCCGGGCTCCAATCCAGCAGAGCGTCGGGGGTGAGTTCTGTCAGCACGACGGCATGGTGACGGTGATGATGTTCTACCGGCGCAGGGCTTCGCCTAAACTCCGCGACGATATGACCGAGGTGGAATATGGTGGAGGGGGGCACCGCACACGGCTAAGGAACGATCCATAGATCAACTTGTGTGTCTTAGGGGTGCCCCCCTCCCCCGTATATAAACGGGGAGAGGAGGAGGGGGCCGGCCAAGGGGAGAGGCGCGCCCTAGGGGGGGCAATCCTACTCCAAGTAGGTTTGGCCCCCCCTTTCCTATTAGGAGTAGGAGAAGGAAGGAAGAGAGGGGAGGGAAGAAGGAAAGGGGGGCCGGCCCCCCTCCCAATTCAGATTGGGCTTGGGGGGGGGGCGCCCCCTCCTTTGCTCCTTCTCCCTCCCTTCCACTAAGGCCCAATAAGGCCCATATACTTACCGGGGGGTTCCGGTAACCTCCCGGAACTCCGGTATAGTCCCAATCTCATCCGGAACCTTTCCAGTGTCCAAATATATCCGTCCAATATATCAATCTTTATGTCTCGACCATTTCGAGACTCCTCGTCATGTCCGTGATCACATCCGGGACTCCGAACAAACTTCGGTACATCAAAACTTATAAACTCATAATAAAACTGTCATCATAACGTTAAGCGTGCGGACCCTACGGGTTCGAGAACTATGTAGACATGACCTAGAACTATTCTCAGTCAATAACCAATAGTGGAACCTGGATGTTCATATTGGTTCCTACATATTCTACGAAGATCTTTATCGGTCAAACCGCATAACAACATACGTTGTTCCCTTTGTCATCGGTATGTTACTTGCCCGAGATTCGATCGTCGGTATCCAATACCTAGTTCAATCTCGTTACCGGCAAGTCTCTTTACTCGTTCCGTAATACATCATTTTATAACTAACTCATTAGTTACAATGCTTGCAAGGCTTAGGTGACGAGTATTACCGAGAGGGCTCAGAGATACCTCTCCGACAATCGGAGTGACAAAACCTAATCTCGAATTATGCCAACTCAACATGTACCTTTGGAGACACCTGTAGAGCACCTTTATAATCACCCAGTTATGTTGTGACGTTTGGTAGCACACAAAGTGTTCCTCCGGTAAACGGGAGTTGCGCAATCTCATAGTTGCAGGAACTTTGTATAAGTCATGAAGAAAGCAATAGCAACATACTAAACGATCAAGTGCTAAGCTAACGGAATGGGTCAAGTCAATCACATCATTCTCCTAATGATGTGATCCCATTAATCAAATGACAACACATGCCTATGGTTAGGGAACATAACCATCTTTGATCAATGAGCTAGTCAAGTAGAGGCATACTAGTGACACTATGTTTGTCTATGTATTCACACATGTATCATGTTTCCGGTTAATACAATTCTAGCATGAATAATAAACATTTATCATGATATGAGGAAATAAATAATAACTTTATTATTGCCTCTAGGGCATATTTCCTTCAGTGTCCCACTTGCACTAGAGTCAATAATCTAGTTCACATCGCCATGTGATTTAACACCAATAATCATATCTGTATATGATTAACACCCATAGTTCACATCGTCATGTGACCAACACCCAAAGGGTTTACTAGAGTCAATAATCTAGTTCACATCGCTATGTGATTAACACCCAAAGAGTACAAAGGTATGATCATGTTTTGCTCGTGAGAGAAGTTTAGTCAACGGGTCTGTGACATTCAGAGCCGTATGTATTTTGCAAATATTCTATGTCTACAATACTCTGCACGGAGCTACTCTAGCTAATTGCTCCCACTTTCAATATGTATCCAGATTAAGACTTAGAGTCATCTGGATCAGTGCCAAAACTTGTATCGACGTAACCTTTTATGACGAATCTTTTTTTACCTCCATAATTGAGAAACATATCCTTATTCCACTAAGGATAATTTTGACCAATGTCCAGTGATCTACTCCTAGATCACTATTGTACTCCCTTGCCAAACCAGGGCAGAGTATACAATAGGTCTGGTTCACAGCATAGCATACTTTATAGAACCTATGACTGAGGCATAGGGAATGACTTTTCATTCTCTTTCTATTTTCTGCTATGGTCGGGTCTTGATTCTTACTCAACTTCACACCTTGCAACACAGGCAAGAACTCCTTCTTTGACTGTTCCATTTTGAACTATTTCAAAATCTTGTCAAGGTATGTACTCATTGAAAATCTTATCAAGCGTCTTGATCTATCTCAATAGATCTTGATGCTCAATATGTAAGTAGCTTTAATGAGGTCTTTATTTTAAAGAACTCCTTTCAAACACTCCTTTATGCTTTGCAGAATAATTCTACATTATTTCTGATCAACAATATGTCATTCACATATACTTATCAGAAACGCTGTAGTGCTCCCACTCACTTTCTTGTAAATACAGGCTTCACCGTAAGTCTGTACAAAACTATATGCTTTGATCAACTCATCAAAGCGTATATTCCAACTCCGAGATGCTTGCACCAGTACATAGATGGATCGCTGGAGCATGCACATTTTTCTTAGTACCTTTAGGATTGACAAAACCTTCTGGTTGCATCATATACAACTCTTCTTTGAGAAAACCATTAAGGAATGCAGTTTTGACATCCATTTGCCAGATTCCATAAATTGTGTCAATTGCTAACATGATTCAGACAGACTTAAGCATCGCTACAGTTGAGAAAATCTCATTGTAGTCAACACCTTGAACTTCTCAAAATCCTTTTTGCGACAAGTCGAGCTTTGTAGATAGTAACACTACTATCAACGTCCGTCTTGCTCTTGAAGATCCATTTATACAATATGGCTTGCCGATCATCGGGCAACTCCACCAAAGTCCACACTTTGTTCTCATACATGGATCCCATCTCAGATTTCATGGCCTTAAGCCATTTTGCGGAATCTAGGATCATCATCGCTTCCTCATAGTTCATAGGTTCATCATGGTCTAGTAACATGACTTCCAGAACAGGATTACCGTACCACTCTGGTGCGGACCGTACTCTGGAAGACTTACGAGGTTCTGTAGTAACTTGATCTGAAGTTTCATGATCATCATCATTAGCTTCCTCACTAATTGGTGTAGAAATCACTGGAACTGATTTCAGTGCTGCAATTTTCCAATTTGGGAGAAGGTACAGTTACCTCATCAAGTTCTACTTTTCTCCTACTCACTTCTTTCGAGAGAAACTCCTTCTCTAGAAAGGATCCATTTTTAGCAACGAATATCTTGCCTTCGGATCTGTGATAGAAGGTGTACCCAACAATTTCCTTTGGGTATTCTGTGAAGGCGCACTTCTCTGATTTGGGTTCGAGCTTATCAGGATGAAACTTTTTGACATAAGCATCGCAGCCCCAAACTTTAAGAAACGACAACTTGGGTTTCTTGCTAAACCACAGTTCATATGGTGTCGTCTCAACGGATTTAGATGGTGCCCTTTTAACGTGAATGCAGCTGTCTCTAATGCATAAACCAAAAACAATAGTGGTAAATCAGTAAGAGACATCATAGATCGCACTATATCTAATAAAGTGCAGTTACGATGTTTGGACACACCATAACATTGTGGTGTTCCAAGTGGCGTGAGCTATGAAACTATTCCACATTGTTTTAATTGAAGACCAAACTCGTAGCCACTACAAGAAATATGTCAACTTATGACCTTCTGTCAGTGACCCTCGAAGAATTGGTCATAAATTTATGACCATTTCAGACCAATTGGTCAAAAGCTATTCGGGGGGCTCCAAACCCTAAACCATTGCGACCATTTTGGTCAGTAAGGTCGTAATTTCCTCACACGAAAAGGTCATAATGCAAACAGCGCTAGTCCGCTGCCTTATTTCTAGTTGTTAACGACTAATATAGATGGTCATAGCCTTGTAAATTGTGGTGGGTTGCTATGACTAGGCGCCACCTCATCAGTTTTGCCTATGTGTCATGTCCATGTGGCAGTTTTTGCCCTAGGTTGTGAAGCAACCTATATTTCTGTCATTCCCAAAATTCCCAAAAAAATCTCATAAATTCTTTGGGTCATATCTTCGTCAAGTATGTAAAAACCTTCCTTGCCTAGTTCAAAAATAATTCAAAAATATTCATTTTCCTATTCTGTTCAGAGTAACAGTTTGTGAAGGAAGTACCACTTTGGCATGTCCAAATAGTATCCATTTTCTACAGTGATTTCCTATGCCCAAATAACCATCCTCCACCAAATTCCAGCTCAATCCATTCATTATTTTGAGCCGAGCTTCAACATTTGTATTTATGTCCAGTGTGGTGGTTTGCAAAGCAAGTACCACCTAGGCTCCTCCTTTTGAGCTGAAAATTTGTGAAGACGGTCTTATTAGTAACTAATCATCCTCAGCCAAAACTCACGCCCATTAGCCATGTACATTTCCCGTACCGCTAATCAAACACTTGGCTGCTTATTCATGTTTGAGCATCGATCGGTCTCCTCGTGAGAATCTTATGTTGTGATTTTCTTCCTAGCACCTATCTGGGGAGTGCCCAACCCACTAGACATGCCTAGGCCGCCCAGAACACATGGCAACGCTACGGTCACGCGGTGACCACGCGACGGGCATGCGAGCTTATGCGCTCTAGAGTTGGGGCCCTCGGCCACCGTCCAAACCTTGATGCCTCGCCATCAAACCATGTATTTCTGATTAAATAGATACTTATTTACCTAGAAATGATTTTTGGAAAAAATAAAGAGCAAACTATGAGGCAGGTGTAGTTCAAATTTGACCCGTTTCCAGCTGAATCGGCGGCAATTTGTCTTTTTCACCAGAGGTGGATCAAAACTTTTTTCACCCACCATTTTGTCAATTGTGCATTATATATGGCCTAGTATTTTATAAAATTGATTTGGTCCATTTTTGCAACAATTATTTGGTAATTCTTCACAAAAAAACCTCCTTTTGGGCACTCGGAAAATGGAAAATGGTTTTTTCGTCCAAAGAAAATGAAAACTTCCTTAGGCAACATTGTTTGGAATTCCAATATGTACCCTTGTGCACAATATGAGATCATTTGAACAAACTATACCATGAATGTGGCCATAAGATTGATCATTTGGCTTGAAAGCCATTGATCTCCACACGTGATAGCTCGTTTCTGAGAACACTTTTTAAAAATAATTGCCGTATTACAAGTTTGTTATTTTTTCTAGGAACTTGGACACATATAATGACACAATGCGAAGGTTCCCAATTTTTTGATTTTTGTTGAATTTTTTATGCCCGTTTCAAAATGCGGTCAAAACGGCGGGCTTGACCGTTCCTAGCTAGTGGTTGAATCTTGGAATTTTTTTGGCGTTTCTCTGATTAAATAGGTACTTATGTACCTAGAAATGATTTTTGGAAAAGATAAATAGCAAACTATGAGGCACCTACAGTTCAAATTTGACCCGCTTCCAGCTGAATCGGCAGGAATTTGTCTTTTTAACCAGAGGTGGATCAAAACTTTTGACACCCAACCATTTTGTCAATTGTGCATTAAATATGGCCTAGTATTTTAGAAAAATGATTTGGTCCAATTTTGCAACAATTATTTGGGAGGTCCTTCACAAAAAAACCTCCTTTCGGGCACTCAAAAAATGAAAATGGTTTTTTCGTCCAAAGAAAATGAAAACTTCCTTAGGCAACATTGTTTGCCATTCCAATATGCACCCTTGTGCACAGTATGAGATCATTTGAACAAACTATGCCATGAATGTGGCCATAAGATTGATCATTTGGCTTGAAAGCCATTGATCTCCACACATGATAGCTCGTTTCTGAGAACACTTTTTAAAAATAATTGCCGTATTACAAGTTTGTTATTTTTCCTAGGAACTTGGCCACATATAATGACACGATGCGAAGGTTTCCCAATTTTTTGATTTTTGTTGAATTTTTTATGCCCGTTTCAAAATGCGGTCAAAACGGCGGGCTTGACCGTTCCTAGCTAGTGGTTGAATCTTGGAATTTTTTTAGCGTTTCTCTGATTAAATAGGTACTTATGTACCTAGAAATGAATTTTGGAAAAAATAAATAGCAAACTATGAGGCACCTACAGTTCAAATTTGACTCGCTTCCAGCTGAATCGGCAGGAATTTGTCTTTTTAACCAGAGGTGGATCAAAACTTTTGACACCCAACCATTTTGTCAATTGTGCATTAAATATGGCCTTGTATTTTAGAAAAATGATTTGGTCCAATTTTGCAACAATTATTTGGGAGGTGCTTCACAAAAAAACCTCCTTTCGGGCACTCGAAAAATGAAAAATGGTTTTTTCGTCCAAAGAAAATGAAAACTTCCTTCGGCAACATTGTTTGCCATTCCAATATGCACTCTTGTGCACAGTATGAGATCATTTGAACAAACTATGCCATAAATGTGGCCATAAGATTGATCATTTGGCTTGAAAGCCATTGATATCCACACATGATAGCTCGTTTCTGAGAACACTTTTTTATAATAATTGCCGTATTACAAGTTTGTTATTTTTCCTAGGAACTTGGCCACATATGATGACACAATGCGAAGGTTTCCCAATTTTTTGATTTTTTTTTTGAATTTTTTATGCCTGTTTCAAAATGCGGTCAAAACGGCGGGAATGACCGTTCCTAGCTAGTGGTTGAATCTTGGATTTTTTTTGGGTGTTTCTCTGATTAAATAGGTACTTATGTACCTAGAAATGATTTTTGGAAAAAATAAATAGCAAACTATGAGGCAGCTGCAGTTCAAATTTGACCCGCTTCCAACTGAATCGGCAGAATTTTGTCTTTTTCACGAGAGGTGGATAAAAGATTTTGACACCCTTCCATTTGGTTAATTGTGAATTAAATATGGTCTACTATTTTAGAAAATTGTTTTGGTCCAGTTTTGCAACAATTATTTGGTAGGTTCTTCACAAAAAAACCGCATTTTGCGCATTCGAAAAATGGAAAATGATTTTTTCGTGCAAAGAAAATGAAAAATTCCTTGTTCACAATGTGAGACCATTTTTTTTAATATTTCATGTGCAAAAGTAGAAGAAAAACAAAATAAAATACACAAATCACATATACTTTATTCCCATTGGTGGAGTTGGTTTGACACGGATTGATGACATGGCGCCCATCCATCCATCCATCATCCCACATCCATCCATCCATTTATCTATAGAGAACAAAAAAGAAAAAAGAAAATGAAAAGGGGAAACCCCACAGACCCACCCACCCCGATCCCATCCCTCCCACACCCCCTCTCGTCTCCCACCCACCCCCGATCCCATCCCTCCCAAACCCTAACCCGCACTCCTCCTTCCCCGGCTCCTCGCCGCCGCCACCTCCTCCCCGTCCCGCAGCGGCGCCCACCCAGATCGGTGTTCTCCCTCCCAGATCCAATCCGGCCTCCCGCCCTCCCGCCCTCCATCTCCATTCCTGCGCCCATCCACCTTGCCCTCCCGCCCCGGCCATCTCCATTCCTGCGCGCGTCAGCCACCTCCCTCCGGCGGAGTTCGACCCCCCTCTCCCGCGCCCATCCACAGGCCTCGCGATGGATGTTGCTCTGCAGACGCCAAGGCCACCACCGCGTGCTCGCCCGCAAGCAATTCGTGCTTGAGGTCATCCACCCGAGCACCAAATCCTAACCACCCGTGCTCGAGGTCAAACACGTGGTCCTGCTCTGCAAGGTTCGTCGAGCGCATCTCCGCCAGGAGGGAGGTGCCTCGCCGTCTCCTCGCCCCGACCGCCCGGCCGCCGGTAAGTAGTCCCTCCTGATCCGCCCCGCTCGCCACCTAGCGGCCCGCGTCTCTGCGCTTGGGCCGGTCAGATCGCAGCCTGCTTGGCGCGCCTCCCGATTTGGATCTGCCCGATCCCTCGGCGCGGCTCGCCGGGCGCCTCCTTGCACGGGGCCCATCCCTGTCGGATTCGGCCGCCGGCCTGCCTACCTGCCTGCCCGTGCCTACGCCGCTGCTGACAATTTAGTTAAGCCTAGGTGCCTGTCTTCGTCGAAGTCGCTGTGCTGTTGGTGCTCCGGCCCAGTCCTGCCTCCGCGTGCTGCTGGGTGGCCGAGCTCCAAATCTCGTAGCCGGCGTGTCCCTGCCCAAAAGGGGAGGGCTGGGGATATATATTTTTTTTCCAATGCGTCGAGTAGATTCGCGTTGCTACTTCTGTAGTTCTGCTAGTCGCTCTCATTCATTCCTTGTTTGAGCTTCCGCATGCACAACGGCTTGCTTATTACTGACACGAATTTACGGAGAAATCCGGCTCTAATCCTGTACATGTAGATAGATTTGTCAGGGATTTGATCCTTGCTTGAGAAGATAGCACCACATCTGGCTAGTCTTACTTTTAAGGCACATTTTGCCTTTGAGATACGCTGCAATTTACTACTTACAAGTTGTTGGTTGCTCTGCCTTGTCGAGTTGCTGATGACCATAACCATTTGCTGCTCGTCGTTGGTGGTTCCTGGCAAGCAAGTGAAGCCTAGCTGGCATGGCGGCCAACCTGCCCTTCCTGCCGAATGCGTGCAGCTCTCTAGTTCTCTCATGTCTTCTGCACGCACGCACGCTACTGCCCTCTGGTGACTTGCTACGCACACACTGCAACAACAGGTAGAGATGCCTTTCATCTCCCTTTGTACTGTTGGTCATGGGGTGGTGCTGCTCCTCTCCCTTTCTCGGATCAGTAGCTGCATTATTCCCAAATAAATCTGTGCTTCTATTTAGATTCTGCCCATAACATGTTTGATGTTATGCTTATGAGGAGTTGAACTTCATTTTTTACAGGTTCTTCTTTGGTGTGTCAGGCCTGGTGTAATTTATTTTCAAAAGTGAGCTTGTTGTACAGTCCAATTCATCTGGGAAAATTCACTTAATGGAGAGTTCTTCGTGATGTTGCTTGCATATATTTCTTTTGTCTAACAAACTGGATGCTTAAATTTTGGATATAAACATTGAGTAGGTGCTAAAATGTTTTGCTAATAATAGTTTCCAACTTGCTTTTAGCAGAACTACATAACTATAAAAACACATCAAAACTATTATAGCTCAATCAATTTGCATATTTTAATTATGTGTACTCAAAATTGAAACTGTTATCAGAATTGTGATATTGTGCATTGGCTTGCTGAACCCTTGCTGAACCCTTGTGCTGGCTAGAAATGCAGAATTGTGATATTGTGCTGGGAGCACTCTTGCTACAGTCATTAACTCATAAGCATCAGACCATATGTTTTCTTATAAGCAAACTATATTGATGGTTGCAAGATAAGTTAAAATATACTAGTGCTACCTTGAAATGTCAAATACATGTTCGCTCTCAGCTGGGATATTGGATTGTACTTAGTTATGTGACTCGTTCATGTTCGCGCTGCTTGTTAAGTGATTACCTTTATGTACTTGCTACAAGTAAGATGGTCAATACATGCTTGTTTTGTATCTATTCCAGAACAGTTTTCTTGGTCGCCTGATGCTTGATGCATGTATAATGTGACTCACACATCATGAAATCTGAATAACTTTGACATAGTTGCTCTGTTATCTTGCACTGGGTTGATACTTGTCATTTTCCCTTCCCAAATATATCTTAGTTTTGCTGTTATGAGAATGCTATATGCATAGTTTCTTATTAGATCTCAAATTCTACAGCTATTTTTCATTGTTAGGAGAATGTTGTATGCATGGCTTCACTTGATTATATTGCTAACTTTTCTGATATATAACTCACAGATTTTGGCCTTAATTCGTCAAAAGTTGCTGTACAAGGAACTGCAGGAGAAGAATCCTAAAGAAAACTTGCACCCAACAATGTGTTTTAGCTCCCTGGAGCAGGACATGTTAATATTTAGCCGTATTTTATATTTCAATACCTGATTTGTACCGCTGTGATTGTAAAGTACCTGCCATGATTTGGCTGCCGTTTGAAAATTTATGTGTTATTGGCTCTGTTTGAATCAAGTTATTGGTTGTTGCACAAATTGAGAATTGACGTGTGGCACCTAAACAACACACCTGGTCCCATTTCACTAGTGGATCCTTTAAAATAGGAAAGAAACAAAAGAAAACTGACATGTGGGACCTAATTGGATGACCTGGACCTGGTTGAAAATGGATTGTAAAAAGGCCCAAATAAGAAATGGAAGCAAAAAGGCCGAACGCCTAGAAAATAAAAAGGCCACAATATTGGGCTTGGCCCATGAACCCAACCAAAAATTGACAGACAAAAAAAAAACACAAATAGGCCGAATTGTTGGGCTAGGCCCATGTAGAAAATCGAATTGCACCGGGCTGAATCTTGTGCCACATCAGCTTGCCACGCTGGATGCCTACGTGGCCTGGGGGAGGTTGCTAGTGACCAAAATGCCACAGTAGGAATATTTTGGTCGTAAACGTCTTTGACCATTCCAGAAGAAAGGTTGCTATAGTCAGTTTACGATGGCCAGCTTTTGACCTTCTGTTTTTGGTCACAAAAAGGTCGTAAATGGAAATTTGTGACCTTTCAGTGACCAATAGTGGTGGTCACAAGTTGACATATTTCTTGTAGTGAACTCAAATATTCGTCTCCACAATCAGATCGCAGAAACTTTATTTTCTTGTTACGATGATTTTTCCACTTCACTCTGAAATTCTTTGAACCTTTCAACTATTTCAGACTTATGTTTCATCAAGTAGATATACCCATATCTGCTCAAATCATCTTGTGAAGGTCAGAAAATAACGATACTTGCCACGAGCATCAATACTCATTAGATCGCATACATCGGTATGTATTATTTCCAATAAGTCAGTAGCTTGTTCCATTGTTTCGGAGAACGGAGTTTTAGTCATCTTGCACAAAAGGCATGGTTCGCAAGCATCAAATGATTCATAACCAAGTGATTCCGAAAATCCATCTTTATGGAGTTTCTTCATGCGCTTTACACCGATATGACCAAAACGGCAGTGCCACAAATAAGTTGCACTATCATTATTAACTTTGCATCTTTTGGCATCAATATTATGAATATGTGCATCACTACGATCGAGAGCCAACAAACTATTTTCGTTGGGTGTATGACCATTGAATGTTTTATTCATTTAAATAGAACAACAATTATTCTCTGATTTTAAATGAATAACCGTATTGCAATAAACATGATCAAATCATATTCATGCTCAACGCAAACGCCAAATAACATTTATTTAGGTTTAACACTAATCCCGAAAGTATAGGGAGTGTGTGATGATGATCATATCAATCTTGGAACTACTTCCAACACTCATCGTCACTTCCCCTTCAACTAGTCTTTGTTTATCCTGTAACTCCTGTTTCGAGTAACTAATCTTAGCAACCGAACAAGTATCAAATACTCAGGGGCTACTATAAACACTAGTAAAGCACACATCAATAACCTGTATATCAAATATACCCTTGTTCACTTTGCCATCCTTCTTATCCACCAAATATTCAGGGCATTTCCGCTTCCAGTGACCATTTCCTTTGCAGTGTAAGCACTCAGTTTCAGGCTTGGTCCAGCTCTGGTCTTCTTCATGGGAGTGACAACTTGTTTGCCATTCTACTTGAAGTTTCCCTTTCTTTCCCTTTGCCCTGTTCTTGAAACTAGTGGTCTTGTCAATCATCAACACTTGATGCTCTTTCTTGATTTCTACCTTCGTTGATTTCAACATCATGAAGAGCTCGGGAATCGTTTTCGTCATCCCTTGCATACTATAGTTCATCTCGAAGTTCTAGTAACTTAGTGATGGTGACTAGAGAATTCTGTCAATCACTATCTTATCTGGAAGATTAACTCCCACTTGATTCAAGCGATTGAAGTATCCAGACAATCTGAGCACATGCTCACTAGTAGAGCGATTCTCCTCCATCTTTTAGCTATAGAACTTGTTGGAGACTTCGTATCTCTCAACTCGGGTATTTGCTTGAAATATTAACTTCAATTCCTGGAACATCTCATATGGTCCATGATGTTCAAAACATCTTTGAAGTCCCGATTCTAAGCCATAAAGCATGGTGCACAAAACTATCAAGTAGTCATCATATTGAGCTAGCCAAACATTCATAACGTCTGCATCTGCTCCTGCAATAGGTCTGTCACCTAGCGGTGCATTAAGGACATAATTCTTCTGTCCAGCAATGAGGATAAACCTGAGATCGCGGATCCAATCCGCATCATTGGTACTAACATTTTTCAACAAAATTTTCTCTAGGAACATATCAAAATAAACATATGAAAGCAACAACGCAAGCTATTGATCTTACAACATAATCTGCAAAACACTACCAGGACTAAGTTCATGATAAATTTAAGTTTAATTAATCATATTACTTAAGAACTCCCACTTAGACAGACATCTCTCTAGTCATCTAAGTGATCACGTGATCCAAATCAACTAAACCATAACCGATCATCACGTGAGATGGAGTAGTTTTCAATTGTGAACATCACTATGTTGATCATATCTACTATATGATTCACGCTCGACCTTTCGGTCTCCGTGCTCCGAGGCCATATCTGCATATGCTAGGCTCGTCAACTTTAACCTGAGTATTCCGCGTGTGCAAAACTTGCTTGCACCCGTTGTAGATGGACGTAGAGCTTATCACACCCGATCATCACGTGGTGTCTGGGCACGACGAACTTTGGCAACGGTGCATACTCAGGGAGAACACTTCTTGATAATTTTAGTGAGAGATCATCTTAAAATTCTACCGTCAATCAAAGCAAAATAAGATGCATAAAGGATAAACATCACATGCAATCAATATAAGTGATATGATATGGCCATCATCATCTTGTGCTTGTGATCTCCATCTCCGAAGCACTGTCGTGATCACCATCGTCACCGGCGCGAAACCTTGATCCCCATCGTAGTATCGTTGTCGTTTACGCCATCTATTGCTTCTACGACTATCGCTACCGCTTAGTGATAAAGTAAAGCAATTACAGGGCGTTTGCATTTCATACAATAAAGCGACAACCATATGGCTCCTGCCAGTTGCCGATAACTTCGGTTACAAAACATGATCATCTCATACAATAAAATATAGCATCACGTCTTGACCATATCACATCACAACATGCCCTGCAAAAACAAGTTAGATGTCCTCTACTTTGTTGTTGCAAGTTTTACGTGGCTGCTACGGGCTGAGCAAGAACGTTCTTACCTACGCATCAAAACCACAACGATAGTTCGTCAAGTTGGTGTTGTTTTAACCTTCGCAAGGACCGGGCGTAGCCACACTCGGTTCAACTAAAGTTGGAGAAACTAACACCCGCTAGTCACCTGTGTGCATAGCACGGCGGTAAAACCAGTCTCGCGTAAGCATACGCGTAATGTCGGTCCGGGCCGCTTCATCAAACAATACCGCTGAATCAAAGTATGACATGCTGGTAAGCAGTATGACTTGTATCGCCCACAACTCACTTGTGTTCTACTCGTGCATATAACATCAACGCATAAAACCTAGGCTCTGATACCACTGTTGGGGAACGTAGTAATTTCAAAAAAAATCCAACGAACACGCTAGATCATGGTGATGGCATAGCAACGAGAGGGGAGAGTGTTGTCCACATACCCTCGTAGACCGTAAGCAGAAGCGTTATGACAACACGGTTGATGTAGTCGTACGTCTTCACGATCCGACCGATCCAAGCACCGAACGTACGGCACCTCCATGTTCAGCACACGTTCAGCTCGATGACGTTCTCCGGGCTCCAATCCAGCAAAGCGTCGGGGATGAGTTCCGTCAGCACGACGGCGTGGTGACGGTGATGATGTTCTACCGGCGCAGGGCTTCGCCTAAACTCCGCGATGATATGACCGAGGTGGAATATGGTGGAGGGGGGCACCGCACACGGCTAAGGAACGATCCGTAGATCAACTTGTGTGTCTTAGGGGTGCCCCCCTCCCCCGTATATAAAGGAGGAGAGGAGGAGGGGGCCGGCCAAGGGGAGAGGCGCGCCCTAGGGGGGCAATCCTACTCCAAGTAGGTTTGCCCCCCCCCCCTTTCCTATTAGGAGTAGGAGAGGGAAGGAAGAGAGGGAAGGGAAGAAGGAAAGGGGGGCCGGCCCCCCTCCCAATTCGGATTGGGCTTGGGGGGGGGCGCCCCCTCCTTTGCTCCTTCTCCCTCCCTTCAACTAAGGCCCAATAAGGCCCATATACTTACCGGGGGGTTCCGGTAACCTCCCGGAACTCCGGTATAGTCCCAATCTCATCCGGAACCTTTCCGGTGTCCAAATATATCCGTACAATATATCAATCTTTATGTCTCGACCATTTCGAGACTCCTCGTCATGTCCATGATCACATCCGGGACTCCGAACAAACTTCGGTACATCAAAACTTATAAACTCATAATAAAACTGTCATCGTAACGTTAAGCGTGCGGACCCTACGGGTTCGAGAACTATGTAGACATGACCTAGAACTATTCTCGGTCAGTAACCAATAGTGGAACCTGGATGTTCATATTGGTTCCTACATATTCTACGAAGATCTTTATCGGTCAAACCGCATAACCACATACGTTGTTCCCTTTGTCATCGGTATGTTACTTGCCCGAGATTCGATCGTCGGTATCCAATACCTAGTTCAATCTCGTTACCGACAAGTCTCTTTACTCGTTCCATAATACATAATTTTATAACTAACTCATTAGTTACAATGCTTGCAAGGCTTAGGTGATGAGTATTACCGAGAGGGCCTAGAGATACCTCTCCGACAATCGGAGTGACAAAACCTAATCTCGAATTATGCCAACTCAACATGTACCTTTGGAGACACCTGTAGAGCACCTTTATAATCACCCAGTTACGTTGTGACGTTTGGTAGCACACAAAGTGTTCCTCCGGTAAATGGGAGTTGCACAATCTCATAGTTGCAGGAACTTTGTATAAGTCATGAAGAAAGCAATAGCAACATACTAAACGATCAAGTGCTAAGCTAACGGAATGGGTCAAGTCAATCACATCATTCTCCTAATGATGTGATCCCATTAATCAAATGACAACACATGCCTATGGTTAGGAAACATAACCATCTTTGATCAATGAGCTAGTCAAGTAGAGGCATACTAGTGACACTATGTTTGTCTATGTATTCACACATGTATCATGTTTCCGGTTAATACAATTCTAGCATGAATAATAAACATTTATCATGATATGAGGAAATAAATAATAACTTTATTATTGCCTCTAGGGCATATTTCCTTCACCGAGAAGGGCCTGAACTCGTAAATCCCTTGCGTATACAACTACTCCATAGCTAGGATCTTGCCTCTCCATACCTACCCCCCATTCTACTGTCAGACTTAGAACCACGACACCCTGCGCGGCAACACAGATCGGCGGTGGATCATGCACACGATGCTAGATGGAGGTTCGTAGAGCAGATCTGGGTGGAAACCCTGCTCTCAGCTAGTTGTCAAAGGAGGGGATCACTCTTTTGTTCCAGTCTCTTCTTGAAGGCATCGCCGCGGAGAAGCTCCAGACCTCTATCCGTTACCTCCGGGGTTAACCCTAGATCAATCGACGGTTCCTTTAGCCTATGCACTTCTATGGTGGAGCGGCGGTTCCTGTGATGCATTGACGACGTGGAGTCTCTGCGGCATGGCGATGCGCGGTCTTGGTGACGGATGCGTGATGATGGACGCGCGTAGTGTGGTGGCATTATCTATCGCAGTGGTGGCGTCGATGGCAGGCATGTTAAGGTCGATACGCCAGTACCTGATCCGAAGATGGATCCGCGGAAGATGGTAGTGACAACCTCTGCACCCTGCGCATGCAGTGCCCACTGAGAGTGTGCGGGACTGGTGTGTGTTCCAGATCCTGGCAATTCGGCTTGCCTAGGGCCTCTAGCTTTAGATGTTTTATTTTGGTGTGAGGTCTGTGTATGCTGCGCCAACAATCTGCACCCATTCATCAAGTGGATAGGACTAGAGACAGATGTTGCCAAGATGGTGACTTCAAACATATTGATGTATTACTTGTAAGGTCTTGATGAATAATTAATAAAATGGTTGCATGCATCGCCCTGATGCATAGACCGGGGTCATCATCTTTTCAAAAAAATAATAATTAACTGAGCTACTATATAAACATTGACTCATGTTGTTAATATTAAGGAAGAATTGTGTGAACTCCTTTGCACGTTGGACAAATGACACATCTTGATCATGTTAACTCAAAAATATTGAGCATGCTCCTTGAAATAATTGCCATCTAAATTAAACTTTAGTAAAATTTATTAATTATTTGTGGGAACTAAATATTTCCTGTAGTTAGGCTGATTTTATGCTAGAATTGTGTTATGTCTACAATGGTTTCCGTATGATATAACATACACTACCAATTGACAGCCACCAATTTTGTTTGTTGTATGGCTAAGAATCAGATCGTATGAAAATCATATCTAGTTTCATGTTAGGCAAAGCAATTCCCTTTAAGACAATTGAAAGTTATAGTTGATTTATCTATTTTGTGAAAAACTATCGATTGAATATAATATAGCTCAAAATTTAACGGCCCTAAATGAGTTTTACTTCTTTTTTTATTCTTGCCCTCACTCCTCCATAAACTCCCTAATATTATTTGGGAGGTTCAGTTTGCTTTATAGATTAATAAAATTTATTTAGTATTGTAATACAGCCTTGTGTTCGGAACATAATTACAACAACAAAATATATACCTTTTAGCTTGTTAACGTAATTTAGATTATAAATGCAAAGCATTCTAGAAATATGTAACACTAAAACTCGAATTTACTAAAAACTCTAGAGATCTCATTTAATTATTATCCATAAAAACAATAGCTGGGTGTCCGGGTATTACATAACATAAGTCTTATGTGTTAGGTCAAGATTCTAAAAATTTAATTCATGTAATCGTTGACACTTTGCAACGACTAGCAGCATGGGTTGGTTCAAATTTTGGAAGAGAAGCAATATGATATATTTACAAACACTTCCCGGTGACCACTCCATCATCAAGCTCGGTTGCGGGCTATCACATGGCAGCATCCATATAGAAAGATTCCACAAGCATTGGGTGGGTAGGCTGCCTGGACGGGATGGTCGTCGGTTGCTACTTTGGTGAAGCCTACACTCGTCAGCATGATCACCTCAGCCTGCTCAATGGAGCGTATTTGTAATTTTACTTCTGATTTTAGATTAACCTTAGGCTGGTCACAATGGGTCGTATCATAGTCTAGTATCATGAATGATACTACATTATGATACCACGTCCACAATGCATGGTTTATAGGGGGTAGTATCGTAGAACACATCTTTTATTGCTGTGTAGGATCTATGGTATGATTTCAATGTTGTAGCTTATTGTGGCCAGCATTGGAAACCATATTTTATACATATTAATTTATATGAACTTTAAAATTATTGAAACAATCAAACAAGTGTCGCTAATGAGTAATGACTGAAGTTTCAAAATTCTAATATAAGTTACTTCTGCGTATACTGGTGGGAAAATCTTCTATGGCAGGTTCCTTTAGCTATGCCAAGAGCTCAATATCGGAACCCCAGAAAATACGTCATGCGCCAAGAGCAACACTCGGCATGGGGTAGAACACGGCAAAGAGAAGCCTTTTCCTAGATTCAAGTAAATGGGTCTTGGCAAATACACGAAACTCAGCAACCGTATCATATGCCAAGTGTTGAACAGTAAGAACACGAAAATGAGGTGCCACATGGCAAGTCTGTCATTGGTTGACGACTCCATGATGGCAGGTACACTTTGTCCAGTGCCCGCACTTTGGAACTCGGCAAAGCGATGTTTCATTGCATAATTCAAAGCATTACATCAAGCCTCACATACCAAGAAGATACCAGATGAACAATTACATGCTTTTATGTTTCGCTAATGAAGTAGATCTTAGATTATTATTCACGTCCATTTGGTTTCTTACGTTGTGTCTTGCTGATGAAGACGACTCATTCGAAACTCAGGTTTGGACTTTTAAGCTAAGGACTCCTCATTAGGATCTGGAGTTAATTAATTTAAGGATGCGGTGGGTCATTAGCAATAAATTTTAAGTGATATCTACAAAGTATGTTGCGCCCTTGGTTTTTGAAGATAGCATGGATGATCGTGAGTGAAGTGATCGAAGAGACCAATTCTAAACTAGAATAGTTAATTCTTGGTTCAATTACAACAATACTGTCCAAATCAGGTACCTGTACTCGGAACAATCTCGATGTTTGTCAATGACTAGTAACTAAAATCAAAAGGTATGTGATGATAAATTTTAATAGGAATTGAAGTACACAAACACAACAAGTAGCTAATATGAACGTGGCTAGCTCTTCAAACTTTGGTGAGTTTGATATTGGTCTTGCCTAGGTTCCTCCAAAAGCCCATAAGCAGCTCAAACAGTTCATCAACATTGTCATCTTTGTTATGCGTGATTTCAATCACCTCCAAATTATCACACTTAAAAGACATAAGATTCTGACTCTCAAGAGCTACATTCGCTACTTGGCCCTTTTTGTCCTCCTCTTTGAGCGATCTGAAAACTTTAAAAAGTATAAAATATTCAATTTTTCTGATAGGAGGGTAATAAAATGATAAAATGTTGTATTAAATGCATAACATAGTAGAAGACTAGAAGTACCTCACAATTCTCCAAAATAAGCCTTTCCAAGCCAGGCACGGTTTGAAAAAAGCTATCCAATACTTGAAAGTTTGCGTATGTTTTGATATCACATTTGTCAATTAACAAGGTTCTCACATTGTGAAATTTTTGGAGTTTATCTGACATCCATGGTATCTTGTCCTAAAACAAAAAAAATGTAATATGCTATTAATAATCACAAACAAAAAAGTCATAAATGGAGTTTGAGGCATCCCATAACACATTATTTGCCTCGTTTTTATCAACTGTGAATTTTTTAACTATATTGTAAATCTTGGACGGATGTTTAATGGTTATGGTATCAAGTGGAGAGAATTGCTATCCTTAACATCATAATAAAGGAAAACAACCCGTGAAGATTATATGAGCTAATGTATGTGCTCTTGTGCATCAATACCTTGTTAGGATCCAACATAAATCAATAATTAACATGCGTGTGAGATGAATCGAGGTAATCATCAATGAAGCAATGGAGGACTAGTTGAGCTACTAAATGATTTAACACACAGCAACTAATTCAAGGAGACTTACCATCATCAAACCAAACAATTTAGATGCCTTATGTTAAATATCTTGCATAACATCTGCAAAAAGCAAGCGCTTGTCTGGTACCATGTAGTCACACATACCGATGCCTTGATGAAGAAAGTTGTGTCCATTACATACATACCATTTAGCCAGCATATACGTGATAAAGAAGTATGCAAATAAGTTAGCCTTGGAGCTGCAACCACAATTCCCAGAAACTGGTGATCACCTAGACAATCGTCAACTGTGAGGTGTCTTAGCCTTGGGAACACAATTTCGCCAAAGCGACATAAGCAAACCTAACGAGACATAAATCCTCAAGCACATTGTACCCGGAACATAGCTGCTTTGCAAAGTTACCTTCCAATTTCACACCATGAGGAATAGTCTTGTGACTTGTTAGACGAGATGAACAAGATCCCAAACTGGGGAAAGGGCCATAATTGTTTTTTGGGCAACAGTTCTGCCAACTCCGGTCAAAGTCCATGTGAATGTCAATCATTGTGGGGCTGCACTGGACGCCATTGCTGATCCATCTCAAACATGGCCCAATCGCCAGCCTACCACCTACTCCCTCCGTTCGGAATTACTTGTCTCGAAAATGGATGTATCTAGAACTAGAATACGTCTAGATACATCCATTTCTGCGACAAGTAATTCCGAACGGAGGGAGTAAATCTAGAGACCGGACATGTAACTGGAGCAAGTTCATTGACGGAGCGCTGAAGCAACGAGCTTGTCGCTGAAATCCTCCAATGAGCGCCACTCCTTGGTGCATAACTTCTTTAGCCTATAGTCTGGTTGCATTAGTTTTGACCTCCTCCACCTCCATGAGAGCACCCATGATCGTACCACCTACCGAGACTAACGGAAGGATAGGATGTTGCGGATGAGGCAGTCGGGCAGATCGCTTACACAATCTTCTTCGGCGGCGTGAATCTGCTTGCTGGGTGGCTCCACTGGTTGATTTCCATGGGTGTCTACAGCGGCATGAATATGCGTGTTGGAGGGCTCCATCGAGTCAAGGGGTTTAATTTGGTCGGATTTGATGATGCAATACACTGGGGGTACCCTGCCTCCAGGGAATAAGGCTGCCAGGCTGGCCTCTGAGCCCGGTCATAGCCTGGGCCCCTCGCCACTAATGGTGGGGCTCCTCTAGAAGGATATATCATTACTTGTACCATACAACATATATTCATAGAAAACTTGGGCGTCAAGCCATGTAAACCGACTTGGGAACATCTAACCCTACCCCTCATCCGCCTATAAAGGGGAGGTAGGGCCCTCCCAAGTTGGTAGCTAATAGATCTTCAATAGGTCTCTCCCACGTCGGGAATAGGATCCACAGATCCAATTGCTCATACGAGCCATATCAATATAATACAAGCATGATGTAGAGTATTACTCTGCGGAGGCCAGAACCTGGGGATACCCTTGTTGCGGAACGTAGTAATTTCAAAAAAAATTCCTACGCACACGCAAGATCATGGTGATGGTATAGCAACGAGAGGGGAGAGTGTTGTCCACGTACCCTCGTATACCGTAAGCGGAAGCGTTAGCACAACGCGGTTGATGTAGTCGTACGTCTTCACGATCCGACCGATCCAAGCACCGAACGTACGGCACCTCCGAGTTCAGCACACGTTCAGCTTGATGACGATCTCCGGGCTCCGATCCAGCAAAGCTCCGGAGATGAGTTCCGTCAGCATGACGGCGTGGTGACGGTGATTATGTTCTACCGGCGCAGGGCTTCGCCTAAACTCCGCAACGATATGACCGAGGTGGAATATGGTGGAGGGGGGCACCGCACACGGCTAAGGAACGATCCGTAGATCAACTTGTGTGTCATGGGGTGCCCCCCTGCCCCCGTATATAAAGGAGCAAGGGAGGAGGAGGCCGGCCCTAGGAGGAGGGCGCGCCAAGGGGAGTCCTACTCCCACCGGGAGTAGGACTCCTTCTTTCCTAGTCCAACTAGGAGAAGGGGGGAAAGGAGGGAAGTGGAGAAGGAAGGGAGAGGGGGGCCGCGCCCCAAACCCTTTGTCCAATTCGGACTGGGCTTGGGAGGGGCGCGCGCGACCTCCTGGCTCCTTCCCACTAAGGCCCATTAAGGCCCAATACTCTTCCCCGTATTCCCGTAACTCCCCGGTACTCCGAAAAATACCCGAATCACTCAGAACCTTTCTGAACTCCGAATATAGACGTCCAATATATCGATCTTTACGTCTCGACCATTTCGAGACTCCTCGTCATGTCCCCGATCTCATCCGGGACTCCGAACTCCTTCGGTACATCAAAACCCATAAACTCATAATATAACTGTCATCGAAACCTTAAGCGTGCGGACCCTACGGGTTCGAGAACTATGTAGACATGACCTAGAACTATTCTTGGTCAATAACCAATAGCGGAACCTGGATGCCCATATTGGCTCCTACATATTCTACGAAGATCTTTATCGATCAAACCGCATAACAACATACTTTGTTCCCTTTGTCATCGGTATGTTACTTGCCCGAGATTCGATCGTCCGTATCCAATACCTAGTTCAATCTCATTACCGGCAAGTCTCTTTACTCGTTATGTAATACATCATCTCACAACTAACTCATTAGTTGCAATGCTTGCAAGGCTTATAGTGATGTACATTACCGAGAGGGCCCAGAGATACCTCTCCGACAATCGGAATGAAAAAACCTAATCTCGAAATATGCCAACTCAACATGTACCTTTGGAGACACCTGTAGTACTCCTTTATAATCACCCAGTTACGTTGTGACGTTTGGTAGCACCCAAAGTGTTCCTCCGGTAAACGGGAGTTGCATAATCTCATAGTTACATGAACATGTATAAGTCATGAAGAAAGCAATAGCAACATACTTAACGATCAAGTGCTAAGCTAACAGAATGGGTCAAGTCAATCACATCATTCTCCTAATGATGTGATCCCGTTAATCAAATGACAACTCATGTCTATGGCTAGGAAACATAACCATCTTTGATTCAAGGAGCTAGTCAAGTAGAGGCATACTAGTGACACTATGTTTGTCTATGTATTCACACATGTATTATGTTTCCGGCTAATACAATTCTAGCATGAATAATAAACATTTATCATGATATAAGGAAATAAATAATAACTTTATTATTGCCTCTAGGGCATATTTCCTTCAGTCTCCCACTTGCACTAGAGTCAATAATCTAGTTCACATCGCCATGTGATTTAACACCAGTATCCACATCTGTATGTGATTAATACCCAATAGTTCACATCGTCATGTGACCAACACCCGAAGGGTTTACTAGAGTCAATAGTCTAGCTCACATCGCTATGTGATTAACACCCAAAGAGTACAAAGGTATGATCATGTTTTGTTCGTGAGAGAAATTTAGTCAACGGGTCTGTCACATACAGAGCCATATGTATTTTGCAAATATTCTATGTATTCAATGCTCGGCATGGAGCTACTCTAGCTAATTGCTCCCACTTTCAATATGTATCTAGATTGAGACTTAGAGTCATCTGGTTTAGTATAAAAGTTTGCACTGATGTAACTTTTACAACGAACTCTTTTATCACCTCCATAATCGAGAAACATCTCCTTAGTCCTCACTAAGGATATTCTTGACCGCTGTTCAGTGATCTACTATTAGATCAAAATTGTATTCCTTTGTCAAACTCAGAACAAGGTATAGAATAGGTCTCGTTCACAGCATAGCACACTTTATAGAACCTATGACTGAGGCATAGGGAATGACTTTTCATTCTCTTACTATTTTCTGCCATGGTCGGGTCTTGAGTCTTACTCAACTTCACACCTTGCAACACATGCAAGAACTCCTTCTTTGACTGTTCCATTTTGAACTATTTCAAAAAAATTATCAAGGTATGTACTCATTGAAAAATCTTATCAAGTGTCTTGATCTATCTATATAGATCTTGATGCTCAATGTGTAAGTAGCTTCACCGAGGTCTTTCTTTGAAAAACTCCTTTCAAACACTCCTTTATGCTTTGCAAAATAATTATATATTATTTCCGCTCAACAATATGTCATTCACATATACTTATCAGAAATGTTGTAGTACTCCCACTCTTTATTGTAAATACAGGCTTCTTCAAAAGTCTGTATAAAACCATATGCTTTGATCAACTCATCAAAGCGTATATTCCAACTCCGAGATGCTTGCACCAGTCCATAGATGGATCGCTGGAGCTTGCACACTTTGTTAGCATCTTTAGGATTGACAAAAACTTTCTGGTTGCATCATATACAACTCTTCGTTAATAAATCCATTAAGGAATGCAGTTTTGACATCCATTTGCCAGATTTCATAAAATGTGGCAATTGCTAACATGATTCAGACAGACTTAAGCTTCGATATGAGTGAGAAAATCTCATCGTATTCAACACCTTGAACTTGTTGAAAACCTTTCGCAACAAATCGAGCTTAGTAGATGGTAACACTACTATCAGTGTCCGTCTTCCTCTTGAAGATCCATTTATTTAACATGGCTTGCTGATCATCGAGCAAGTCAATCAAAGTCCATACTTTGTTCTCATACATGGATCATATCTCAGATTTTATGGCCTCAAGCCATTTCGTGGAATCTGGGCTCATCATCGCTTCCTCATAGTTCGTAGGTTCATCATGGTCTAGTAACATGACTTCCAGAACATGATTACCGTACCACTCTGGTGCGGATCTTACTCTGGAAGACCTACGAGGTTTGGTAGCAACTTGATCTGAAGTTTCATGATCATCATCATTAACTTCCTCACTAATTGGTGTAGGAATCACTGGAACTGATTTCTGTGATGCACTACTTTCCAATAAGGGAGAAGGTACAATTACCTCATCAAGTTCTACTTTCCTCCCACTCACTTCTTTCGAGAGAAACTTCTTCTCTAGAAAGGATCCATCTTAGCAACGAATAACTTGCCTTCGGATCTGTGATAGAAGGTGTACCCAATAGTTACCTTTGGGTATTCTATGAAGATGCACTTCTCCGATTTGGGTTCGAGCTTATCAGGTTGAAAACCTTTTTCATATAAGCATCGCAACTCCAAGCTTTAAGAAACGACAGCTTAGGTTTACTGCTAAACCATAGTTCATACGGTGTCGTCTCAACGGATTTAGATGGTGCCCTATTAAACGTGAATGCAGCTGTCTCTAACGCATAACCCCAAACGATAGTGGTAAACCGATAAGAGACATCATAGATCGCACCATATCTAGTAAAGTACGATTACGACGTTCGGACACACCATTACATTGTGGTGTTCCAGATGGCGTGAGTTGCGAAACTATTTCACATTGTTTCAAATGAAGACCAAACTCATAACTCAAATATTCGTCTCCACGATCAGATCGTAGAAACTTCATTTTTCTTGTTATGATGATTTTTCCACTTCACTCTGAAATTCTTTGAACTTTTCAACTATTTCAGACTTATGTTTCATCAAGTAGATATACCCATATCTGCTCAAATCATCTGTGAAGGTTAGAAAATAAAGATACTTACCATGAGCCTTAACACTCATCAGATCGCATACATCGGTATGTATTATTTCCAATAAGTCAGTAGCTCGTTTCACTGTTCCGGAGAACGGAGTTTTAGTCATCTTGCCCAAAAGGCACGGTTCGCAAGCATCAAATGATTCATAACCAAGTGATTCCAAAAATCCATCTTTATGGAGTTTCTTCATGCGCTTTACACCGATATGACCAAAACGGCATTGCCACAAATAAGTTGCACTATCATTATTAACTTTGCATCTTTTGGCATCAATATTATGAATATGTGCATCACTACGATCGAGAGCCAACAAACTATTTTCGTTGGGTGTATGACCATTGAAGGTTTTATTCATTTAAATAGAACAACAATTATTCTCTGATTTTAAATGAATAACCGTATTGCAATAAACATGATCAAATCATATTCATGCTCAACGCAAACGCCAAATAACATTTATTTAGGTTTAACACTAATCCCGAAAGTATAGGGAGTGTGTGATGATGATCATATCAATCTTGGAACTACTTCCAACACTCATCGTCACTTCCCCTTCAACTAGTATTTGTTTATCCTGTAACTCCTGTTTCGAGTAACTAATCTTAGCAACCGAACAAGTATCAAATACTCAGGGGCTACTATAAACACTAGTAAAGCACACATCAATAACCTGTATATCAAATATACCCTTGTTCACTTTGCCATCCTTCTTATCCACCAAATATTCAGGGCATTTCCGCTTCCAGTGACCATTTCCTTTGTAGTGTAAGCACTCAGTTTCAGGCTTGGTCCAGCTCTGGTATTCTTCATGGGAGTGACAACTTGTTTGCCATTCTACTTGAAGTTTCCCTTTCTTTCCCTTTGCCCTGTTCTTGAAACTAGTGGTCTTGTCAATCATCAACACTTGATGCTCTTTCTTGATTTCTACCTTCGTTGATTTCAACATCATGAAGAGCTCGGGAATCGTTTTCGTCATCCCTTGCATACTATAGTTCATCTCGAAGTTCTAGTAACTTAGTGATGGTGACTAGAGAATTCTGTCAATCACTATCTTACCTGGAAGATTAACTCCCACTTGATTCAAGCGATTGAAGTATCCAGACAATCTGAGCACATGCTCACTAGTAGAGCGATTCTCCTCCATCTTTTAGCTATAGAACTTGTTGGAGACTTCGTATCTCTCAACTCGGGTATTTGCTTGAAATATTAACTTCAATTCCTGGAACATCTCATATGGTCCATGATGTTCAAAACATGTTTGAAGTCCCGATTCTAAGCCATAAAGCATGGTGCACAAAACTATCAAGTAGTCATCATATTGAGCTAGCCAAACATTCATAACGTCTGCATCTGCTCCTGCAATAGGTCTGTCACCTAGCGGTGCATTAAGGACATAATTCTTCTGTGCAGCAATGAGGATAAACCTGAGATCGCGGATCCAATCCGCATCATTGGTACTAACATTTTTCAAAAAAAAATTCTCTAGGAACATATCAAAATAAACATATGAAAGCAACAACGCAAGCTATTGATCTTACAACATAATCTGCAAAACACTACCAGGACTAAGTTCATGATAAATTTAAGTTCAATTAATCATATTACTAAAGAACTCCCACTTAGACAGACATCTCTCTAGTCATCTAAGTGATCATGTGATCCAAATCAACTAAACCATGTCCGATCATCACGTGAGATGGAGTAGTTTCAATGGTGAACATCACTATGTTGATCATATCTACTATATGATTCACGTTCGACCTTTCGGTCTCCGTGTTCCGAGGCCATATCTTTATATGCTAGGCTCGTCAAGTATGACCTGAGTATTCCGCGTGTGCAACTGTTTTGCACCCGTTGTATTTGAACGTAGACCGTATCACACCCGATCATCACGTGGTGTCTCAGCACGAAGAACTTTCGCAATGGTGCATACTCAGGGAGAACACTTCTTGATTATTAGTGAGAGATCATCTTAAAATGCTACCATCAATCAAAGCAAGATAAGATGCATAAAGGATAAACATCACATGCAATCAATATAAGTAATATGATATGGCCATCATCATCTTGTGCTTGTGATCTCCATCTTCGAAGCACCTTCATGATCACCATCGTCACCGGCGCGACACCTTGATCTCCATCGTAGCATCGTTGTCGTTACGCCATCTATTGCTTCTATGACTATCGCTACCGCTTAGTGATAAAGTAAAGCAATTACAGAGCGTTTGCATTTCATACAATAATGCGACAACCATATGGCTCCTGCCAGTTGCCGATAACTTCGGTTACAAAACATGATCATCTCATACAATAAAATATAGCATCATGTCTTGACCATATCACATCACAACATGCCCTGCAAAAACAAGTTAGACGTCCTCTACTTTGTTGTTGCAAATTTTACGTGGCTGCTACGGGCTTAGCAAGAACCGTTCTTACCTACGCATGAAAAACCACAACGATAGTTCGTCAAGTTAGTGCTGTTTTAGCTATAGTACTGTTGGGAAACGTAGTAATTTCAAAAAAAATTCCTACGCACACGCAAGATCATGGTGATGGTATAGCAATGAGAGGGGAGAGTGTTGTCCACGTACCCTCGTAGACCGTAAGCGGAAGCGTTAGCACAACGCGGTTGATGTAGTCGTACATCTTCACGATCCGACCGATCCAAGCACCGAACGTACGGCACCTGCATGTTCAGCACACGTTCAGTTCGATGACGATCTCCGGGCTCCAATCCAGCAAAGCTCCGGAGATGAGTTCCATCAGCACGACGGCGTGGTGACGGTGATGATGTTCTACCGGCGCAGGGCTTCGCCTAAACTCCACGACGATATGACCGAGGTGGAATATGGTGGAGGGGGGCACCGCACACGGCTAAGGAACGATCCGTAGATCAACTTGTGTGTCATGGGGTGCCCCCTGCCCCCGTATATAAAGGAGCAAGGGAGGAGGAGGCCGTCCCTAGGAGGAGGGCGCGCCAAGGGGAGTCCTACTCCCACCGGGAGTAGGACTCCTTCTTTCCTAGTCCAACTAGGAGAAGGGGGGAAAGGAGGGAAGTGGAGAAGGAAGGGAGAGGGGGGCCGTGCCCCAAACTCTTTGTCCAATTCGGACTGGGCTTGGGAGGGGCGCGCGCGACCTCCTGGCTCCTTCCCGCTAAGGCCCATTAAGGCCCAATACTCTTCCCCGTATTCCCGTAACTCCCCGGTACTCCGAAAAATACCCGAATCACTCAGAACCTTTCCGAACTCCGAATATAGACGTCCAATATATCGATCTTTACGTCTCGACCATTTCGAGACTCCTCATCATGTCCCCGATCTCATCCGGGACTCTGAACTCCTTCGGTACATCAAAACCCATAAACTCATAATATAACTGTCGTCGAAACCTTAAGCGTGCGGACCCTACGGGTTCGAGAACTATGTAGACATGACCTAGAACTATTCTTGGTCAATAACCAATAGCGGAACCTGGATGCCCATATTGGCTCCTACATATTCTACGAAGATCTTTATCGGTCAAACCGCATAACAACATACTTTGTTCCCTTTGTCATCGGTATGTTACTTGCCCGAGATTCGATCGTCGGTATCCAATACCTAGTTCAATCTCGTTACCGGCAAGTCTCTTTACTCGTTATGTAATACATCATCTCACAACTAACTCATTAGTTGCAATGCTTGCAAGGCTTATAGTGATGTGCATTACCGAGAGGGCCCAGAGATACCTCTCCGACAATCGGAGTGACAAAACCTAATCTCGAAATACGCCAACTCAACATGTACCTTTGGAGACACCTGTAGTACTCCTTTATAATCACCCAGTTACGTTGTGACGTTTGGTATCACCCAAAGTGTTCCTTCGGTAAACGGGAGTTGCATAATCTCATAGTTACAGGAACATGTATAAGTCATGAAGAAAGCAATAGCAACATACTTAACGATCAAGTGCTAAGCTAACGGAATGGGTCAAGTCAATCACATCATTCTCCTAATGATGTGATCCCGTTAATCAAATGACAACTCATGTCTATGGCTAGGAAACTTAACCATCTTTGATTCAACGAGCTAGTCAAGTAGAGGCATACTAGTGACACTATGTTTGTCTATGTATTCACACATGTATTATGTTTCCGGCTAATACAATTCTAGCATGAATAATAAACATTTATCATGATATAAGGAAATAAATAATAACTTTATTATTGCCTCTAGGGCATATTTCCTTCAACCCTTGTCTCGCATGTACCCCAATTTGATCCACTATGCGTGCTCAGTCCCATGAGGAACCCTATGCAGGGATTTGGCGGATTACCGCTCTGTTGAGATTCCTCGTGAGTGTGCGGGATGCACAGTCCGCGGGGGCTGCCAATCATATGGTGCAGACGCAAACCCTAGAGCACAATGAGGGGCAATCCAATGATTTGGACAGGATAATGTAGGCTTCAAGGAATCGGCGGCGCATGCATCTTTTTTTATTAGAAATAGTAACTGGGAACGTTCGCCGGGGAAAACCGCCATGGATTGCCCTAGCTGCCACACGATCTTGATCCTACGGTGCTGTTTGGATGACTTTTTACACTCAAAATTAAACAATATGATGCCAATTTTGCAAAAAAGCCTCCCAGGTTCGCCAAATGCATTGAAAACTTCCCGACGAACGTTTGCCAGATGTGCCCATCCTTTTCTATTTTGAGGGGTACCTGCAACTTTATTACTTAAGAAACATCATGAACATCGTTTGCTACCATATGTAAAATACAGTCCTGTGGCACATTCGGCCAAGCCATGCATATCTCATTGCTAGCACCCTTCTTGGCTAACATGTGAGAAGAAAAGTTAGATGTACGTCGAACCAAGGAAACCTTAAAATCCTCTTGAGACCGAAGCATCCCTTCAATATCTTCAATGTAGGGATCATGGTTGCGCCGCAACTGACACCCCTCATGCTTCTCCTTTCCCTCAAACCCTCATGCCACTGATGCAGATCTTCCATTGTACAGCGGCGAAACCCCTACTCCGCCACCCCTGGAGGCCACGCCGCATCACGGTTCGAACATGCAACGAAGGGTAGAGAAAGTTTGTGGCACCGGCTGCGAGCGGTGAAAGGAGATACGCCACATGGCTGCCCTCTTCCTCGAACCCCCATGACCTCTTCCAGCACCACTGAGGGAGTCCTGGGTTAGGGGGTGTCCGGAGAGCCGGACTACCATCATCGGCCGAACTATCATTGGCCGGACTATCATCATCGACCGGACTCCAAGACTATGAAGATACAAGATTGAAGACTTCGTCCCGTGTCCGGATGGGACTTTCCTTGGCGTGGAAGGCAAGCTTGGCGGTACGGATATGTAGATCTCCTATCATTGTAACCGACTCTATGTAACCCTAGCCCTCTCCGGTGTCTATATAAACCGGATGGCTCTAGTCCGTAGGACAACCAACATCAACCCTTACAATCATACCATAGGCTAGCTTCTAGGGTTTAGCCTCCTTGATCTCGTGGTAGATCCACTCTTGTAAACATCCACAATATCAATATCAATCAAGCAGGACGTAGGGTTTTACCTCCATCAAGAGGGCCCGAACCTGGGTAAAACATCGTGTCCCTTGTCTCCTGTTACCATCCGCCTAGACGCACAGTTCGGGACCCCCTACCCGAGATCCGCCGGTTTTGACACCGACATTGGTGCTTTCATTGAGAGTTCCTCTGTGTCGTCACCGATAGGCTTGATGGCCTCTTCAATCAACAACGACGCAGTCCTGGGTGAGACTTTTCTCCCTGGACAGATCTTCGTATTCGGCGGCTTTGCACTGCGGGCCAACTCGCTTGGCCATCTGGAGCAGATTGAAAGCTACGCCCCTGGCCGTCAGGTCAGCTTTGGAATCCTAAACTTCACGGCCAATATCCGCGGGGACTTGATCCTCGACGGATCCGAGCCGCATCCAAGTGCGTCGCACTGTCACGATGGAGACGACCTAACTCTGCCGCCGGACAGCGCCTTGGAGGCCGCACACGAATCCGCTCCGACCTATAGTCCGGAGCCGATCGCGCAGATCGAGGACGGGTGGCTGGACACCGCCTCGGGAGCTGCAAATTCTACGGCGATGGAGCCGAACACTGACCTTATCCCGCATAAAGCTCATGACTCCGAGGTGCCGGACTCCCTGCCGGACTCCGAACCTCCTGCACCCCTGCCGGTCGAATCCGATTGGGCGCCGATCATGGAATTCACCGCTGCGGACATCTTTCAGCACTCACCCTTCGGGGACATCTTAAATTCGCTGAAGCATCTCTCGCTATCCGGAGAGCCCTGGCCGGACTACGGCCAGGATGGTTGGGACACGGACGACGAAGAAATTCAGAGCCCACCCACCACCCACTTCATAGCCACCGTCGATGATCTAACCGACGTACTCGACTACGACTCTGAAGACATCGACGGTATGGACGACGATGCCGGAGACTATCAAGAACCAGTGCCTACAGGACACTGGAAGACCACCTCGTCATACGACATATACATGGTGGACACCCCCAAAGATGGGGACGGCGAAGAAGCAGCGGAGGCCGATTCCTGAAAGAAACAGCCCAAGCGCCGACATCAGCGGCGCCGCTCTAAATCCCGCCACAGCAAAAATGGAGATTCCGGCACAGGAGATAATAACACCCCAGAAAGTGCCGAAGACAACCCCCTCCAGCAAGATTCAGCGCAGGAGGAGGCAGAAGCAAGCCCTCACGAGAGGACGGCAGACGAAGAGGTCGAGGATGATAATTACATACCTCCCTCCGGAGACGAGGCAAGCCTCAACGACGACGAATTCGCCGTGCCTGAGGATCCCGTCGAACAGGAGCGTTTCAGACGTAGGCTAATGGCCACAGCAAACAGTCTAAAGAAAAAGCAGCAACAGCTTCAAGCTGATCAAGACCTGCTGGCCGACAGATGGATCGAGGTCCTCGCGGCCGAAGAGTATGAACTCGAACGCCTCTCCAAAAGCTACCCAACACGCAAGTTGCTCCCCCGACTAGAGGAGGAAGCATATAAACCGGCAGCACCAGCGCACAATACGGAAGACCGACCACCTCGTGGCCGCGACAGAGAGGCATGTAAGCCCTCCACCAAAACCGTACCCCGGCACCACTCAAAAATCATGAAGCCACGGGGGAACGCGTCGGACTTGCAGGATATATTGGAGGACAAGGCAAGACAATCCAGATCTATCTATGGATCACGCGGGCGCCCCAAGACCCAGGACGAATACCGTCGCGCCGGATACAACTACTCTGGCCGGGCCGAACACAGCAGACAACACTCTCTTGAGCTACGTCGCGATATTGCTCAATACAGAGGCGCCGCACACCCATTATGCTTCACTGACGAAGTAATGGATCATCAAATCCCTGAAGGGTTTAACCCCGTTAACATCGAATCCTACGATGGCACAACAGACCCCGTGGTTTGGATTGAGGATTATCTCCTTCATATACATATGGCCCGCAGTGACGATCTTCACGCCATCAAATATCTCCCACTCAAGCTTAAAGGACCAGCTCGGCATTGGCTTAACAGCCTGCCCGCAGAGTCAATTAGGTGCTGGGAAGACCTGGAAGCTGCATTCCTCGACAACTTCCAGGGCACGTATGTGCGACCACCGGACACAGATGACCTAAGCCACATAATCCAGCAGCCAGATGAATCGGCCAGGCAATTCTGGACACGGTTCTTGACAAAGAAAAATCAAATCGTCGACTGTCCAGATGCAGAGGCCCTCGTGGCCTTCAAACATAACATCCGCGACGAGTGGCTGGCCCGGCACCTAGGACAGGAAAAGCCGAAATCAATGGCAGCCCTCACATCACTCATGACCCGTTTCTGTGCGGGAGAGGACAGCTGGCTTGCTCGCAGCAACAACCTCAGCAAAAACGCTGGCAGTCCGGATACCAAGGACCGCAATGGCAGGTCGCGTCGAAACAAAAACAAACGCCGCATTAACGGCGATAGCAATGAGGATACGGCAGTCAACGCCGGATTCCGAGGCTCCAAACCCGGTCAACGGAAGAAGCCATTTAAAAGAACCACTCCGGGCCTGTCCAATTTGGACCGAATACTTGACCGCTCTTGTCAAATTCATGGAACCCCCAAAAAGCCAGCTAACCACACCAACAGAGATTGTTGGGTATTCAAGCAGGCAGGCAAATTAATTGCCGAAAACAATGACAAGGGGCTACACAGCGATGACGAGGAAGAGACCCAGCCGCCAAACAACAGAGGACAAAAGGGATTTTCCCCTCAAGTTCGGACGGTAAACATGATATACGCAACGCATATACCCAAGAGGGAGCGGAAGCGTGCACTAAGGGACATATACGCGATGGAGCCAGTCGCCCCAAAATTCAACCCATGGTCCTCTTGCCCGTTCACTTTCGATCGAAGAGACCATCCGACCAGTATCCGCCATGAAGGATTCGCCGCATTGGTTTTAGACCCAATCGTCGATGGTTTTCACCTCACGAGAGTCCTGATGGACGGCGGCAGTAGCCTGAACCTGCTTTATCAGGATACAGTGCGCAAGATGGACATAGACCCTTCAAGGATTAAACCTACAAAGACGACCTTCAAAGGCGTCATACCAGGTGTTGAGGCCAATTGTACAGGCTCAGTCACACTGGAAGTGGTCTTCGGATCCCCGGATAATTTCCGAATCGAGGAGTTAATCTTCGACATAGTCCCGTTCCGCAGTGGCTATCACGCTCTGCTCGGACGAACCGCGTTCGCAAAATTCAACGCGGTGCCGCATTATGCATACCTTAAGCTCAAGATGCCAGGCCCTCGCGGAGTCATCACGGTCAATGGAAACACGGAACGGTCCCTCCGAACGGAGGAACACACAGCGGCTCTCGCGGCAGAAGTACAGAGCAGCCTTTTAAGACAATTTTCGAGTCCGGCCATTAAACGACCGGACACGGCCAAACGCGCCCAGAGCAACATCAACCAAGACCACCTAGCACGTTCCGAGCACGCGTAGCAATGCGGCCTCAATCCCAGCCCTCGCACAATTGCAAGACAAACTCTCCGCGTACATAATTACGCCCTGGAGATACCATGGGCATAGGGGGAGAGGCACGACCACAACAGACCCAGAGTGCGGTTCGACCACACCAGGGGCTCCCAAGTGTGTCGCTCTTTTTATCTTTTATTTTTCTCTTTTTTTATATATACAGGACTCTGTCCGGCGGCGAACCTGCCGAACTCATGATGCAACAGCCAGGGAGGGACAAAGGCTGCGACGAACACTCAGGTGTTCGCCATTACGAGCATTAAATTTGTTAAATACACCATTCCGTGGCCTACCCCTGGAGGGAGACGCCTTTAATTCATCAAATCCCTTGCTTTCCGCACTATTTGTATCATTCCGCACTCATAGCAGATCTTCTTGAATAAAATGCAGCACTTTTTGCCTATAATTGCATTACTTTATATATATGTTCATTTACGACATGTTGCATCCGTATATTCTGGTACGGCCAAATACACCAGGGGCTTATGTTCCCCGCATTATGGTGTGATAAAGTCCGAACACTTTCACAAGTGCGGCACCCCGAACTTAGAGCATTATATGAATCGGCTCCGAATCATGTCTTGGGTCAATAGTTGGGTTTGCCCGGCTCCCATGTTTGGCACCTTACGTTCCGTTCTATCAGCTAAGGTAGCACTGGGAGAACCACTGCGATTGCGCCCCGGTTGAGCCGGGTTAACGCCTCAGTGGAGAAAGCTAAAACTGACCGTCATGATAAGGCGAGAGACTGGTCGCTGTTCGAGAGGTTTTTTCGGGTCCTTAAAGACCTACCCCGCTTCGAGCGAAGTTCCGGATAATATCCGATGAAGGCGTGGATAGCGCCCCGAATTCGGTCTTCCGAATACTAGGGGCTTCGCCGAAATTTAAAATTATAGAATTGTATGGCTAAGTGAGCGTGTTCAAGCACTATAAGTCCGGTTGCCTTGTTCGTTGTGTTGAGCGCCTCCCTAGATGGACCCAAAAATGGGAACAAGAGTGCTCAAGTTTATCCCGAACACCCCAACACTAGTGGCATGGGGGCTGAAGCCAACGACTTGCCATCTCTCAGATTTTATAAACGGCCGCACAGAAGGTAATATTTTAAATTAAACAAGCGTTGCTTAGCGCATATGAACACAGTTTTCAGCGCACAGGATAATACATAGTGAGTTTACTCAATAATTACATCTCGGGGGCACTCATCCGCAATCTAGCGGGCACCCTTCAGGACAGTCTTATAGTACATCTCGGGCGTACGATATTCCTTGCCCGCTGGTGGCGCGTCAGTGATTAGCTTCTCCGCATCCAGCTTGCCCCAATGCACCTTTGCGCGGGCAAGGGCCCGACGAGCACCTTCAATACAGGCGGAGCGCTTGATGACCTCCACCCAGGGGCACGCATCCACCAGCCGCCGCACGAGGCCGAAGTAGCTCCCAGGCATGGCCTCTTCAGGCCACAGCCGGACTATGAGGCCCTTCATGGCCTCCTCAGCTACCTTGTGGAGTTCGATCAGCTGCTTCAGTTGGTCGCTAAGGGGCACCGGATGGCCGGCCTCAGCATACTGAGACCAGAAGACCTTCTTCGTTGAGCTTCCCTCCTCACCACGGTAGAATGCGGCGGCATCGGATACACTACAAGGCAAATCTGCAAACGCCCCTGGAGAGCTCCGAATTCGGGTAAGTGTCAGGTAGTTTACATTAACATGCTTGCTTTGCATGAAAAATGCCTTACCCGCCGCTATTTTCTTCACATCTTCCACCTCCTGACGGGCCTTACGGGCCTCGGCCTTGGCGGATTTGGCACTTTCAAGAGCCGAGGCGAGCTCGGACTCTCGAGTCTTTGAGTCACGCTCCAAACTCTCATGCTTTTCCATGAGAGCCTGGAGCTCTTGCCGAACCGCCGCCACCTGCGCCTCCTGCTTTTCTCGCTCTGTCCGTTCTGCGGCCGCACTGTGTTCGGCCGTGGACACGGCCTCCTTCAGGGTTGCCACCTCATTCGTGGCCCCTGCAGTACCCATGTTATCCTTGTTATTCTTTTATTGCAACCTAAATCCTTTTCTGTAAGGTAACTATTCAAAGTGGTGTTACTCACCTTCTTTGTCCTGGAGCTGCTTCTTGGCACGGTCGAGCTCTTGCTCGGACCGCTCGAGCTCCTGCTTCAAAGCACCGACCTCCGCAGTCAGTGCGGCAGAGGTCAGCAGCGTAGCCTGCAACCCATATTGACATAACTTTTTAGCAACCCTGCGTGTATCTTTTTAGATCTTCATAAAAATATAGAAAAAAGGAGTCTGTGCGCCGAGATCCGCCATAAAAGGTCCAAGCCATAGCAAGTGAGAAGCTATCCGGCTTAATTCTAACACTTTCCGAACACCAAACCGAGCATCAGGGGCTACTGTCTATGCGGTATTACATTGCATATTTTTAAACTTCTTACCTCAAAGCCTGATAGAAGGCTACGGCAGGCTTCAGTCAGCCCGCTCTTGGCGAGCTGAACCTTCTGAATCACTACACTCATAATAGTGCGGTGTTCTTCCTCGATGGAAGCTCCTTTGAGCGCTTCCAGCAAGTTGTTTGGCGCCTCCGGTTGGACGGAAGCCGCCGGCGTCATGGTCTTGCCCTTCTTGCGAAGGGGCCGCCGGCCGGACTCTGGAACCACTGCGGGTTCCGACGTGGAGTCCAGCGCAAAGTCCGGGAGACTGCCTTGAGGCGCCTCCGGAGCCTCCCCCTGATGGGTCCCTTCTTGGGATCCCACCTCGGCGTCCTCGGCGTCGCGAGGGGGGGAGGCGGTCGGGATGGAGTCCACATCCGACGGAACCAACGACCCGCTCGATGAAGCGGGGAGATCATCATCGGCCGGACTGTAGGCAGTATGCGGCATTAGAAGGATGCTACGTGACATAAAAAGAAATTATAAATCATTCAGGAATCTGGATACTTACGATCTCGCTAGAGGCCTGGCCCTTGAAGGCCATTCTTCCTCGCCAACGTTGATGTTGGCGGAGCCGTCTGGGGGAATAGTCCTTCCCCTCTTGGACCCTTCGGCCTCCCTTGTTTGGGAAGCCTTCCTCTTCCTCTCTCCCTCCTCTGGGAGAGAGTCCTCTTTTCCACCTCGTTTTCGGGGGAGGAGTCTGCCTCAGAGTCGTCGGACACCTGAAAACAGGAACTCTTTCGAGTACCCGCGGCCTCCTTCTTGGCCTTCTTCTCCGGCACCACGTGCGGTGCCGGAACCAGCAGCCCTGCTAGACGGGCGTCTACTGGGTTTTCTGGCATAGGAGCCGGGCAGATGATCTGCTCCGCCTTCCTCATCCAGTCCTGTCAAAGGAAAAGGGGGAATTAAAACCCGCATAGAGTCAAACTATGAAAAACAAGTGTCCCGTAAAGGGGTAGAATCACTTACCTCGTCAGCTTGGCGCTGCGAGCGAAATCCGCGATCTTCAGTCGCGGATGCGAGGGCTTCGGCGCCCTTAAACAGCACCCTCCAGGCGCCTTCGTACGTCATGTCGAAGAGCCCGCTCAACGCCTGGTGCTGATCCGGATCGAACTCCCACAGATTGAATGCCCGCTCTTGGCATGGGAGAATCCGGCGGACGAGCATGACTTGGACCACGTTAACCAGCCTGAGCTTCTTCACCAGCTTCTGGATACAGGCTTGGAGTCTCGTCACCTCCTCCGAACTACCCCACAGCAAGCCCTTCTCTTTCCAGGAGGTGAGCTGCGTGGGGATACCAGATCTGAACTCGGGGGCTGCCGCCCACGTAGAGTCGCGCGGCTCGGTGATATAAAACCACCCCGATTGCCATCCCTTGATGGATTCCACGAAGGCCCCTTCGAACCAAAGGATGTTGGGCATCTTGCCCAACATGGCGCCTCCGCACTCCGCTTGAGTGCCCTTCACTACCTTCGGCTTGACGTTGAAGGTCTTGAGCCACAAGCCGAAGTGGGGCTGGATGCAGAGGAAGGCCTCGCACACGACGACAAACGCCGAGATGTTGAGGATGAAGTTCGGCGCCAGATCATGGAAATCCAGGCCGTAGTAGAACATGAGCCCCCGGACAAAAGGATGCAATGGGAAGCCCAGTCCGCGGAGGAAGTGGGAAAGGAATACTACCCTCTCATGGGGCCTGGGGGTGGGGATGAGCTGCCCCTCGTCGGGCAGCCGGTGCACGAGTCTTTCGACGTGCACCTCCATAACGGAGGAGGTCATCCACTTGCCTCCCGTTCCAGACATGGTCGGAGAAGGTTGAGACGAGATGCGCGAACTTGGGCGTTGGAGCTCGAGTGTGTGGAGATGGATAAGTAAAGGAGGAAGAAGGCGTAGGTGAAAAGGTGAATCCTTATCCCTTATATATGGGCGGGCGAAGTCTATGCATCCCCCACCTGCCTGGTAAAACTCGCTTATCTCCCAAGCGTCATCATCAGTGGTGCGGTTGGGTTACCCACGTCCGTATTGATGAGAATCCCGGATTAAGGGGAAACACGATCTCTGCTTCGACAAGACATGCCAAGGAAACCGCTTCGCTAATTGCGCTGAGGTGGTAAAGTAAAAAACGATTCAAGTAATGGCTTGGTAGTGGCGTGACGTCATGCTGCAAAAAACGTCAGCAGATTGAACTTGTGTATATATTATTCTCTCTATGGTGGAATGTGGAATTTATTTTGCAGAGCCGGACACTATCCTGGTGTTCAGAATCTTCTATTATTCGGAGGAGGAACCCGCCTTGCAATGCCAAGCAATATACGCGTCGGACTTATCGTCATTGAAGCCTGGTTCAGGGGCTACTGAGGGAGTCCTGGGTTAGGGGGTGTCCGGAGAGCCGGATTACCATCATCGGCCGAACTATCATTGGCCGGACTATCATCATCGACCGGACTCCAAGACTATGAAGATACAAGATTGAAGACTTCGTCCCGTGTCCGGATGGGACTTTCCTTGGCGTGGAAGGCAAGCTTGGCGATACGGATATGTAGATCTCCTACCATTGTAACCGACTCTATGTAACCCTAGCCCTCTCCGGTGTCTATATAAACCGGATGGCTCTAGTTCGTAGGACAACCAATATCAACCCTTACAATCATACCATAGGCTAGCTTCTAGGGTTTAGCCTCCTTGATCTCGTGGTAGATCCACTCTTGTAAACATCCACAATATCAATATCAATCAAGCAGGATGTAGGGTTTTACCTCCATCAAGAGGGCCCGAACCTGGGTAAAACATCGTGTCCCTTGTCTCCTATTACCATCCGCCTAGACGCATAGTTCGGGACCCCCTACCCGAGATCCACCGGTTTTGACACCGACAACCACCTTCGTCGCTGGAGATGATGCCGCGGGTGTAGTTGCCGGACTTGGCGAGAGCGGTCAAATGAGGTCGAGCGAGAGAGGGACATAGGTAGACGAACGAGAGAGAGATTTGTGCTGCCTAACTTTCGCAGCGTTTTCTGTTTCTCATTCCTTTTCTTATGCATCTACCAAAACAGAAGCAACAACCCCTCCCGAGGCCTCACTCTGATCCGCGGCTATCATGCCTGCCCACGATCGCGTCACACGGCGTAATCAGCGTCCGAGAGGGCAAGGAAAAAGCGAAAGAAAAGGAAACTGGGAACATGCATCGCGCACTCCCTCCTATCTACTTGCATGGGCACTGAGGGAGTCCTAGACTAGGGGGTGTCCGGATAGCCGGATACCCATCATCGGCCGAACTATCATTGGCCGGACTATCATCATCGATCGGACTCCAAGACTATGAAGATACAAGATTGAAGACTTCGGCCCGTGTCCGGATGGGACTTTCCTTGGCGTGGAAGGCAAGCTTGGCGATACGGATATGTAGATCTCCTACCATTGTAACCGACTCTATGTAACCCTAGCCCTCTCCGATGTCTATATAAACCGGATGGCTCTAGTCCGTAGGACACAATCACAACAACCCTTACAATCATACCATAGGCTAGCTTCTATGGTTTAGCCTCCTTGATCTCATGGTAGATCCACTCTTGTAAACATCCACAATATCAATATCAATCAAGCAGGACGTAGGGTTTTACCTCCATCAAGAGGGCCCGAACCTGGGTAAAACATCATGTCCCTTGTCTCCTGTTACCATCCGCCTAGACGCACAGTTTGGGACCCCCTATCCGAGATCCGCCGGTTTTGACACCGACATTGGTGCTTTCATTGAGAGTTCCTCTGTGCCGTCACCGATAGGAAGGATGCTTCTTCCCGTCTTCAAGGACGGTATCTTCGCCGATGGAGCCCTGGCCGTCGGCCAAACTATCCGTCTAGGAGGTTTTCTTATGACCGCCTGTCCGGTCCCCGCTTCAACGATGACCTCTCGGGTCATCGAGAGCAATCTTCACGTCAACTCGGAATTCGCCGAGCAGCTAGATCCAGCAGAACTCTCGTCTGTAAACGAACTCTTGGATCGGATCGCCGCCCTGGGAGTCGCTACCGACTACAATCAGATCGGGCTTAAAACCAATCTGAGAGAGATAAACTCTCCCAGGTTACCCACCAAGTCATGGTGGTAGAGGAACATCGCGACGATCCTTCTCCCATATTGAAAACTAGTCGTGTCCGGGCTACCGAACCCTCCATGCCGGATTCCCGAGGAGGAGCGGATTTCGATCAAGCACTGAACATAAAGTCAGGCATCGGACCGGACTTGTTGGACAATGTTCCACTTTCCAAGCTTCCAAGTTTGGAAACTTCTCGGCCCTTGAGCCCTGACATGGATGGGGTTCCGGACTTAATTCCGCCCAATCGCCCAGACATATGCGATCTATCTCTAATCCGGCAAGAGCCCGCTGAAATAGTACATCACTACTGGGCCAGATTCCTCCTGGTTATGGACAGGATAAAGGACTGCCGAGAGGAAAACGCAATCTCAATTTTCTGCAATAATTGCAGGGACGAGGGTATCTTGAACGCCGTCAGGCGTCGTGAAATTACACGCTTTGCCAACCTGGCGTCCATAGTACGAAAATACTGTGTGATGGAGAGTGTCCAGAAAATCAAAAATAAATTTTGGGACAATCCGGCCCCGAATACAACCCTAGTCCGCAACAAAAGGGTGCATTATACTCATGCACCGGACACAAAAATCAAAAAACAGAAGCCCCTTAAAGGGAACAGAACCGTACTGGAGGGATAGCTCAGTAAACCCTGTACAATTCACGGTACCAAGGGCACCACCCCAACGCATAGCCTTCGCGCATGTTGGATATTACGGCAGGTGGCCAAAAGTGGCGAGGAGCTTCTAGCCCCGGGAAACCACACCAACAATACCGGTACGGTATCAACAGTCTTCGAGACTTTCGCATCAAACAATATGCGGAAACGAACAATCCGCAGCCTCGCCGAAGTCTACCAAGTAGCCACAGCAAAACCTTGGAGCGACGCGGCCATCACCTTCAACGCCAGCGACGAACCTAAATTCCGAACAGCCCGAGCACCAGCCGCATTGGTCCTCAGTCCAATAGTGGACGGCTTTCGACTTACCAAGGTACTCATGGATGGCGGTAGCGGATTAAACCTCATCTATGAGGAAACCCTTCAAAAAATGGAAATAGACTGGAGCCGCATTGAGCGAAGTAGCACAACCTTCAGAGGAATAATACCTAGCCGGGAAGCGCGCTGCACAGGAAAAATCACACTCGATGTGGTATTCGGCTCGCCGGACAATTACAGATCCGAAGAAGTCACGTTCCAAGTGGCCCCATTCAACAGCGGATATCACGCTATATTAGGACGAGAGGCATTCACAATTTTCCAAGCCGTACCCCATTACGGGTACATGAAGCTCAAAATGCCCGGGCCCGGCAGAATAATCACTCTCGTTAGTGATCCGGACATAGCACTCCGCGCCGAAAACAAGACAGCCGCATTAGCCTTGGAGGCACTATCCGAAGCCCTGGCGGCAGGGGAACTCACCGCGCTGCGCTCTATGGTGAATAGGGACGATGTGATACTCGATAAGAGATCCAAGTCCACCTCCTTCAAACCAGTAGATGAAATAGTAAAATTCCAGGTCCACCCAACGGACCCGACAAAGACGGCCTCCATCGGGACACAATTGAACCCTGATGTAGATGCCGCACTGCGAGAATTCCTTCGGGAAAATTGGGACATTTTCGCCTGGCACCCCTCGGATATGCCCGGAATCCCACGCAGATTGGCAGAACACAGCCTAAACATCCTAAAAGGATTCAAGCCAGTCAAACAGGCTCTTCGACGATTTTCCGAACCCAAAAGACAGGCAATGGGAGAGGACCTAGCCAAACATTGGAAGCCGGATTCATCAGAGACATCAAACATCCGGATTGGCTAGCAAACCTGGTAATGGTACCAAAGAAGGACAAATCCTGGCGCCTATGTGTCGATTTCAAAGACCTAAATAAACCCTGCCCAAAGGATCCCTTCCCCCTCCCCCGCATCGACCAAATTATCGATGCCACTGCAAGGCATGATTCATTGTGCTTCCTGGACGCATACTCCGGCTATCATCAAATCAAGATGGCAGAAGCGGATCAAGCCGCAACGGCATTCATTACTCCATATGGACCATTCTGCTTCAACAAGATGCCCTTCGGACTTAAAAACGTCGGCGCAGCATATCAGCGCATGATTCAGACATGTCTGGCTACCCAGATCGGCAAAACAGTAGAGGCATACGTAGATGACATAGTCGTCAAAACTAAACACGTCGAAACTCTAGTAGACGACTTGAGGATCACATTTGACAACCTCCGAGCATATGATATTAAGCTGAATCCAGAAAAATGCGTTTTCGGCGTACCAGCCAGAAAGCTCTTGGGCTTCATTGTATCCGGTAGAGGAATTGAAGCAAATCCGGCCAAGATCCGAGCTCTATCACAGCTGGATATTCCAAAAAACCTCGAACAGATCCAAAAATTGACTGGATGCGTGGCGGCTCTCAGCCGCTTTATCTCCCGCTTATGAGAAAAGGCATTGCCCCTCTATCGCCTCCTCAGGCACACCGAACACTTCGAGTGGACGGATGCTGCCAATGCCGGATTCGAAGAAATAAAGGCCATATTGGCAACGAATCCGGTCCTGGCTGCGCCCAACATGGGCGAACCTATGTTGTTATACATCCCGGCAACACATCAAGTAGTAAGCGCGGTGCTCGTCGCAGAACGAGAAACAGAAGGGTATAAATTCCCTCTTCAAAAACCAGTGTACTATGTATCCACTGTGTTAACCCCCTGCAAGTCCCGTTACCCACACTATCAGAAGATAGCATATGCGATGTTCATGGCATCCCGAAAGCTCCGACACTACTTTCAAGAGTGTTCGATAACAGTGGCCTCTGAAGTACCACTCAATGACATTATAAACAACCGCGACGCGATGGGTAGGATTGCAAAATGGGCCATTGAGCTCTTACCATTCGATATAACTTACAAACCTCGGCGAGCTATAAAGTCACAAGTTTTGGCTGACTTTGTCGCTGAATGGACCGAAGCTAAACTCCCTAAAGAGTACGGCGCATACTCCAATTGGATTATGCACTTCGACGGCTCTAAAATGTTGGCCGGACTGGGGGCTGGCGTCGTATTGACGTCCCCGACCGGGGACATAGTCCGATACGTACTTCAAATAATGTACACGGACTCCAACAATGCAGCCGAATACGAGGCCCTTTTACATGGTCTCCGGATGGCAATCTCCATGGGCATCCAACGCCTAGAGGTGCGCGGAGATTCAAACCTCGCAATATCCCAAATAAATGGAGACTTTGATGCCAAGGATCCGAAAATGGCAGCATATCGCAACGCTGTCCTAAAAATGCCAGCTCGGTTCGACGGACTCGAATTCCATCACGTAGCAAGGGATAATAACCAAGCGACCGACGTATTGGCACGCATCGGCGCAAAACGTGACACTGTCCCTCCAAATATCTTCCTGGAACGGCTGTTCAAGCCATTCGTACTATGGGAAGAGGAGTCCGGAAATAACAAACCGGAAGCAGCCACACCAACCGACACAGAGCAATTTGACATAAGCGGCGATTCCGCCGCTGAAATAACACCTTCAGCCCACGACATAATGGCCGTAATCGCCCCGTGGACAGAACCATTCCTAGCCTACTTACTTAGGCAGGAACTTCCCGAAGACCAAAATGAGGCCCACTGCATAGTTCGGCGATCTAAAGCCTACAAGGTCCACGAGGGAGAACCTTATAATAAAAGCACAACCGGAGTCCTTCAAAGGTGTATCTCCGAAGAGGAAGGGCGAGACCTCCTGGCTGAAATTCATGCCGGACTAGGCGGACACCACGCGGCAGCCCAGGCCCTCGTAGGAAAGGCATTCCGTATAGGATTTTATTGGCCGACGGCCCGGGCAGATGCTCAGGACTTAGTCCAAAGATGTGTTGGTTGTCAGCTCTTTGCTAATCAGAGCCATATGCCACCCACCGCCCTCAAAACTATACCCATTACTTGGCCGTTCGCGGTCTGGGGGCTTGACATGGTTGGAACCCTTAAAGGGGGAACCCACAAGCAAAGGTACCTATTGGTCATGGTGGACAAGTTCACCAAATGGATAGAGGCCAAACCAGTCAAAACGGCAGAGTCGGACCAGTGATAGACTTTATCTCCGGGGTAGTACACCATTTTGGCATCCCCCACAGCATCATCACCAATAACGGCACGAATTTTACGGCCGACAAGGTTAAATCATGGTGCAAAAATATGGGCATTAAGCTCGATTACGCTTCAGTCTATCATCCTCAAACAAACGGTCAAGTGGAACGAGCAAATGGTCTAATAATGAGCGGCATCAAACCCAGACTAGTGCGGTCACTTACGAAATCTGACACGCACTGGGTAGAGGAGCTCGACTCCGTACTCTGGGGGCTGCGGACAACGCCCAACCGTACTACCAGATTCACACCATTTTTTATGGTGTACGGCACAGAGGCAGTTCTGCCCTGCGACATTATTCATGACTCACCTCGAGTGCGCATGTATGAAGAAAGAGAGGCCGAGCTGGATCGGCAGGACAGCTTGGACGCATTGGAGAAAGAACGTGACGTCGCCAAGGCTCGTTCCACATTCTATCAGCAGCAGGCTCGAAGATATCAAAGAAGAGAAGTACGGGCCAAGACTTACAACGTCGGCGAACTAGTTCTACGCCTGCCAGACAAGAAAAAGGACAAGCTCAAGCCCAAATGGGAGGGCCCCTTCATTATCGATCAAGTCCTGACCGGCAGAGCGTACCGTCTACGAAATGCGTCGGACAACCGACTCGAGCCAAACCCATGGAACACAGCCCGCCTCCGAAGATTCTATGCCTAGCACCGGACTAAGAGTTCGTCCCCTTCCCCTGCTCAAATTTTTTACACTTCAGCTGTCTTTTATTTTCTCTTTCTTCCCTTAACCTCTTATTAAAAAGCCCTTAAGGGCCTACTTGCGCATTGTTCGCACAAACTTGATGTGCCATCCGCACTCATTATACCTGGGGGCTTCTTTACCAAAAGCTTAATTATAAGGGCTTCATGCCCAGCACATGTGTCAAGCTTCCACATGTACCTTTTATTCACCATTATATGCATCGGTATGACTTAAGTTTTGGCCAAGCTGGGTTGCCTGGCTCCTGTGCTTACCCCTACGTTCCCGATTGTTCGGCTAGGAGGTAAAGGGAGCACCTCTGCGATTGTTACTGCCGGGTCAGCCGGATGTGTACCTCAGACTGGGTGAAGCCGAAAGCTAGCGTTCTTAAGGGAATATTCGGTCGGTGACTTGAAAGATGATTTTTTACCTACTTATTTATCTGCCCCCAGATGTTTTTCTGCTTTGTTCGCAGTCAGGACATGCACTTTAGGGCATGCCACCCCCAGAGGAAAGGAACCCTGAACGGAACTATTCTCCCTGGAAGATGTTTCTTACTAACCATGTAATATAACATAACTAGTTGGGCACTTGTCTGATAAAGCACTAATGACCCCTACGCCTGGTCTCCATGCATACCCCGGTTGTTTCATAACCGAGAAGGTATTCGGACACACTCCGGACTCTAGGGTCGGCAAAGACAAACGATCTACAATCCGGCTAGAAGGCATTTTACATGTCATTTTATAATACATTGTCAAATCGACTAACTGTATTCTTCCTCAATCCCGTCTAACAGGCTGTCTAATTTACAGTCCTGTTGGGAAAACTTAGCGGCCAACTCTACTTGGCCGTATACTAAACTTACAGGGATCTCCTTCCCATCGGGCCCCACAGGTCCGACTTCGGCCATGTGGTTGGGATCCGCCTTCTTGTACCGCGTCTTCACCATGGCCCAGGCCTCCCTAGCACCTTGGTGGCAGGCTAAAACCTTCCATAAATGGAAGCACTGCTGCACTCCCTGAAGCTTCTCCGCAAGCTCCCCAAGGCCCTAGGGTAGGGAGAAGGCTGGCCATAAAGACTGGATGAGGCCGCGCATTGCCTGCCGAACTCGTTTGATCAGTTGCAACAGCTCGGGAAGTTGATCACCCGTTGATACGGGCATCTCCTCCGCAGGACGACCTGTGAGTGTACCTACAGACATATTTTGTCAATTGACTTCCTCGCCGGACTCTTCTTTTCAAAGGAGGTCTCTCAAGCACTTACTATAAATGCCGCGACGAAGTCGCTGATTCTCCTTAATGGAGCCGGACAGCTCGGCCCGAACGCCTTTCAGCTCTTCTCCAAGCTGGGCATGGGCATCTTGGAGTTTGTTCCTTTCTTGTTGTACTCTATTCAGCACCCTCTCGCCGGCCTTCAGCTGGCGCAGAAGTTCTTGCCTGTCCGGATCCTGTCCGGCAGCACCTGCAACGTCATTATCAGACTTGCGAACATGCCACACACTACTTATCTTTCTTAAAATAATGTGTTACCAGGAGAGGTCCCTGTGTTTCCTCCTGCGGCAGCGAGTGCGGCCTCAAGTTGGGCCTTACACTCTTGCAGCTCCTGAGACAGTTGGGTATTCTTCTCGGTAAGACCCTGCGTTTCATATGATCCTTAAATCAGTTAATATAACTACTTTAAGTCTCAGGGGCTACTGGCATATATAACTATTAAATTCTCTTACCCGTATGTCTTTTACATATTGCTCCGTGGCTCTGGTAAAACCATCTTGAGCAGCACGAAGGTGCGCGTCCCCCGCGTTAAAGGCATTCAACGCCTCAGGGGAGAAGCACGTGTTACGAAATACTGTCCGACGGCGCCTATGGTTCATGGCGCTCTCCACCTCAGACTTGGTGGCGGACAGTCTGTCGGCATCCTCTGTCGGAGGAGTGTCCGGCTCGCGCCTTGCGCTCGCCTCCCCCTCTAGGCCAGGCGTTGGAGCTTGGCTGGTAGAGGCCGTATTGGCAACCTTTACACCCGCAGTCTGGCGGGCGCTTTTTCTCCTACAAAAGTCATGAGCACTCAAACGCTTCCTAGGAACGTTGCTCCAAATAATGAATTGTGAGCTATACCTTTGCGGCGACGTTTCAATCCGCGCTGTGCTCCTCTTCCGCCTACTGGTCCGGACTGGCCTTTGTTGGTCAGCCGCTGCGTGATCGGCTTCCCGCCCTAGAGGCACCTCCTGCATAGCACCATCGTGTACGGTGGTCAGAAATAAGCAAGGAAGGAATGACGGTGTCAGGACTTCGGTCACAATCACCTGGGGAGCCGGATATAGTCCGGGATAGTCGGCCATAATGGCGACTAAAGCATTATCCATGCTAAGTTGGTGGAACACCCCGTCGATTAGCTCCACCTCTATGTCCGGATCCTCTTCGGAGGCCGGATCCCGGGATCTCTCTGGATCCTCGGGTTGCGGAGCTGGACTTAGCATGTCCTCCACGACCCGACGCAGCTCCTGCGTCGAAAGAAGAACACGATATAAAGAAACTTGAGTTTCAAAAGCATGGGTCGGACACGCGGAGTGTTCACTTACCCAAGGCCGGGGATTATTCATGGAGAACCCATTTAACGGGTTCGTCCGAAGGAAATCCTCCTTCTCCCCCTTATACAGGCCGGACAGGATCTTCACCAGGTCTTCGGTCGAATCCGGCCCTTTGCGGCCATGACGGGTGGCATCGTCCTCCCCGTTGAAATCCCACATGGGGTGGCCCCTGTATTGTAGTGGCTGCACCCCCCGCATAATGCATGTTGCCATGACTCCAATCATGGTCAACCTGGAATGGGCCGGTAACCTTATCTGGCCCATCAAATAATGGACGCTCTTGTCTTCCTCCAGTTGGGGGCTCCGCGGACGCCAACTAAGGCGTTTCTTCAGAGGAGCATTACTGAACTCCGGGAGGCCGATCCGAACAGGGTCCGGCAGCGGAGCATCTTCTATATAAAACCATTCCGAAGGCCAGTCTTCGGACGCCTTCTTAGGGGTTCCGGATGGATATCCGGTCCCGGCAATGCGCCATATTTCGGCACCGCCCACTTGATATATAGACCCCTCGTGAGAGCGGGGTACAAGGCAGAACAACCTCTTCCACAGCGCGAAATGGGGCTCGACGCCCAGGAATAGCTCACAAAGAGCTACGTAACCCGCAATATGCAGGATCGAGGTGGGCGTGAGGTGATGAAGCTGGAGTCCATAGAACTCCAGGAGTCCGCGGAGGAACGGATGTACAGGAAATTCGAGTCCCCTTATCAGATAGGGGACGAAGCATACCCGCTCCCCTTTGTTGGGACTTGGGGTAGCCTCCGCCTGCTTCCAACCTTTGTAGGTGGCCAGTCCGGCTCGAACCGGAACCATGAAGGCCGGAGGGAGATATCCCCCCGCTTGGAGCTCCACCAGCTCGTTGTGCGGAACAGAGCATCTCCTCCAATCTCCTGGCAGAGGGCCGGGAGCGCGAGAAGAGGAGCCGCGTTGATGGTCCATGTTGGAATGGATCCTTGGTCGAAAGCGCTCCAATGAGTATTCGCGGGAGGAAGATGGTGATTTGGATCTGTATTCTTGCCTCTCTTATAGGCAGATTATTCGCACAACTAGGGGGTAAAACATAAAAGACACCCTGGCTTTTCGCATTCGTGCGACGCGTGGAAGAAGGCCATTATTGGGCGTGGAAGCCAAGAAATGCAACATTGATGAGAAAGCCGGACACTGTTCGGCAGGTACATGGAACTTGAAGGAGAACCCGCCTTGCAACGCCGAAGACTACACACATGCTGGACTTATCGTCATTGAAGCCTGGTTCGGGGGCTACTGCGGGAGTCCTGGACTAGGGGTTGTCCGGATAGCCGGATACCCATCATCGGCCGAACTATCATTGGCCGGACTATCATCATCGACCGGACTCCAAGACTATGAAGATACAAGATTGAAGACTTCGTCCCGTGTCCGGATGGGACTTTCCTTGGCGTGGAAGGCAAGCTTGGCGATACGGATATGTAGATCTCCTACCATTGTAACCGACTCTATATAACCCTAGCCCTCTCCGGTGTCTATATAAACCGGATGGCTCTAGTCCGTAGGACACAATCACAACAACCCTTACAATCATACCATAGGCTAGCTTCTAGGGTTTAGCCTCCTTGATCTGGTGGTAGATCCACTCTTGTAAACATCCACAATATCAATATCAATCAAGCAGGACGTAGGGTTTTACCTCCATCAAGAGGGCCCGAACCTGGGTAAAACATCATGTCCCTTGTCTCCTGTTACCATCCGCCTAGACGCACAGTTCGGGACCCCCTACCCGAGATCCGCCGGTTTTGACACCGACAGGCACGTCACATCATCGTGCATGCAACATTATTAACAGAAAACAAATCTCCTAGCACTACATGAGCTTAACAGAGTCAACAATTCTCCCACTTAAGCTCATGGTTTCTTGCTTCCTTCCATGACCGCCAACTTCTGCCTCATCTCGATGAACCGCACTTTGCCCAGGGCCTTCGTCAAGATATCTGCTCGTTGGTTCTGTGTCCCAATGTGACCAATCTCAAGGATTCCTTTTTCAATGCAGTCACGGATGAAATTAAACTTCATGTCAATGTGCTTGCTGCGGTCATTGTGTACTGGATTCTTCATTAGCTCTATGGCTGACTTGTTGTCCACTAGGATCTTGAAGGTTGCTGGCTTCTGTCCCTGCAACTCAGCTAGGAGTCGACTCAACAAGATGCCTTGGCATGTGGCTGCACCGGATGCAACATATTCAGCCTCACAGGAGCTGGTGGCGACCACCTTTTGCTTCTGCGAGGTCCAGGTGATGGGATTCTCTCCAAGGAAGAATACCTGCCCAGATGTGCTTTTGCGGTCGTCAACGTCGCCAGCGTGATCACTGCCACTATACCCAACCAAAGAAGCATCGCCATTTTTTGCATTGTAGTGACATCCATAGTGTTTGGTCCCTTGAACATATCTCAGAATCTGCTTAACGGTTGTCCAATGATCATTGGTTGGGTTTGAAGGAAATATTCCCTAGAGGCAATAATAAAGTTATTATTTATTTCCTTATATCATGATAAATATTTATTATTCATGCTAGAATTGTATTAACCGGATACATAATACATGTGTGAATACATAGACAAGCAGAGTGTCACTAGTATGACTCTACTTGACTAGCTCGCTAATCAAAGATGGTTATGTTTCCTAACCATAGACATGAGTTGTCATTTGATTAACGGGATCACATCATTAGGAGAATGATGTGATTGACTTGACCCATTCCGTTAGCTTAGCACTTGATCGTTTAGTATGTTGCTATTGCTTTCTTCATGACTTATACATGTTCCTATGACTATGAGATTATGCAACTCTCGTTTACCGGAGGAACACTTTGTGTGCTACCAAATGTCACAACGTAACTGGGTGATAATAAAGCTGCTCTACAGGTGTCTCTGAAGGTACTTGTTGGGTTGGCGTATTTCGATATTAGGATTTATCACTCCGATTGTCGGAGAGGTATCTCTGGGCCCACTCGGTAATGCACATCACTATAAGCCTTGCAAGCATTGTAACTAATGAGTTAGTTGCGGGATGATGTATTACGGAACGAGTAAAGAGACTTGCCAGTAACAAGATTGAACTAGGTATTGAGATACCGACGATCGAATCTCGGGCAAGTAACATACCGATGACAAAGGGAACAATGTATGTTGTTATGCGGTTTGACCGATAAAGATCTTCGTAGAATATGTGGGAGCCAATATGAGCATCCAGGTTCCGCTATCGGTTATTGACCACATGCTTAAAGTTTGGTGATGATTTGTATTATGAGTTATGTGATTTGATGTACCGAAGGTAGTTTGGAGTCCCGGATGATATCGGTGACATGACAAGGATCTCGAAATGGTCGAGACGTAAAGATCGATATATTGGATGACTATATTCGGACATCGGAAAGGTTTCGAGTGATTCGGGTATTTTCGGAGTACCGGGGAGTTACGGGAATTAACTGGGAGAAGTATTGGGCCTTATTGGGCCATACAGGAATAGAGGAGAGAGGCCAAAAGGAAGGAGGCGCGCGCCCCACCTCTGGTCCGAATTGGACAAGGGGTGCAGCCCCCTTTTCCTTCTCCCTCTCCCCCTCTTTCCTTCTCTCCTAAGGAAAGGGGAATCCTACTAGGACTCCCCACACTTGGCGCGCCCCCTCTAGGGCTGGACTCTCCCTCCCTCCTTTATATACGAGGCAGGGTACGTGGACACACTCTCCCCTCTCGTTGCTATGCATCACCATGATCCTGTGTGTGCGTAGGACATTTTTTGAAATTACTACGTTCCCTAACAGGGTTCTTCATGAAACGGCTTACGATCCCGACCGCATGAGCTATGTCGGGTCGAGTGTGCACAAGATATCGAAGGCTCCCAATCACGCTCCTGTACAGAGTGGTGGGGTTTTGAGCCATCTTCCTTCCTTAGCTTCAGCCAGCACTCCATGGGAGTGGGATAGTTGTTGCAGCCGTCCATGCCCGCCTCCTGCAGAATCTTTGCTGCATAGTTTTGCTGACAAAGTGTGATCTCCCCCTCCTTCTACATCACCTCTATTCCCAATTAGTAACTGAGGAGGCCAAGACTCATCTTGAAACGTTTCTGCATTTGGGCCTTGAACTCCTTGATTGAGTCCACGTGAGTGCCAGTGATGATTAGGTCATACACATACACTCCAACCAGCAAGTATGAGTCCTTGTTTCCATGGCGATCGACAGCATGCTCAAGCGGACTGCGAGTGAACCCGAGGGCAGTCAAGGTTTCATCCAGTTTTGCGTACCACGCCCGAGGTGCCTGTCGGAGTCCATACAACGCCTTTCTTAGTTTCAGAACTGCGCCTTCACTTCCAGCAGCGACATCACCAGACGGCTGCAACACATAGACCTCCTCCGCCAGCTCCCCGTTGAGAAATGCGGAATTCACGTCCATGTGATACACTTCCCAGTGTGAGTGAGCGGCGTGAGCTAGAAAAAGCCGCACCGTCTCGAGCAAATACCTCCTCGAAGTCGACGCCTTCTTTCTGAGCATAGCCCTTTGCAACTAGGCGAGCTTTGTGCATCACAATGTTGCCGAGTGGATCCCTCTTGATCTTGAAAACCCATTTTAGTCCAATGGCTTTGTGCCCACGTGGGAGAGAGGCGATCTCCCACGTCTGGTTATCCATTATGCACCTCATCTCTTCGTCCATTGCTGCTTTCCATGCTGAATCATCCAAGGCCGCATAAACATTGCGGGGCTCTTCAGCGCTGAGGAGGCACCTTTCCATCTGCTCGCGTACTGCCTCCCCCTCCATTTTGTCTAGGACATCAGAGACGAGCCAGTAGCGGAGAGGACCAAAGTGAGGTCCAAAGTCCGTGTCCCGACGCTCTTCATCACCAGAGAGAGGTGTTGTCCAGCGCATCGCTCCAACAATCCCCGGCGAGGCTGAGTCAGACTGTAGCGTCCCGGCGTTCGACGACGAGGACCTCAATGTTGGTGTAGCGGGTGTCTCCTCGCCACTGCATGAGGCACATATAGTGCACCCTCAGGTGTCTAACTCGTGCACTCCGCGGTCCATGGCATAGACCACGGTGAAGGTCGAGGGCACAGTGGATGCTGCAGTCGCTGTAGACACACTTGGAGTTGAAGCATTCCATGACCACACTCTGCTTTCTTCAAAAATCATGTCACGGGTTACCCGAACTTTCTTTGACACCGGGTCATAAACATGATAGGCCTTGGAACCCTCCTCATATCCTACAAAGATCATTGGAGTGGAATGGTCTGATAGCTTGGTAATGCCAAGCCCTATCTTCTTCACATGGGCAGTACAGCCGAAGGTTCGCAGGTGATGCACACTTGATCTTCGGCCGTGCCAGGCCTCATACGGAGTGATGCCGTCCAGACTCCTGGAGGGAGCTCTGTTCAGCAAGTAAACAACAGTTTTCACTGCCTCCGCCCAGAAGTATGCTGGAACTCCCATGCTCTTCAGAAGACACCTGGCCATCTCGACCATGGTCTGATTCCCTTGCTCCACCACGCCGTTTTGCTGGGGAGAGTATGGCGCAGTGGTGTAGTGCTTGACCCCAATGTCTTCACAATATGCTTTGAATTCTATGGATTTGAACTCGCCACCTCGGTCTGATCTGAATGCACGCAGCTTACACCTGCCTTCGGCCTCAGCCATGATCTGAACCTTTTTGATTCTTTTGAAGGCTTCATCCTTGGACTTGAGCAGCTCCAGCCACATGTACCGTCTGAAGTCGTCAAACCAGAAGAAAACACTTGTTGCCACCTAGTGTCGTTGGCGTGATCAGGCCACACAGATCTCTGTGGACGAGCTCGAGCCCTTTCTCAGCTCGGTACACTATTGTCTGTGGAAAGAGAGCTTGGTATTGTTTGCCGAGTGTGCAACCGTCACAGTATTCCTGTACGTGATCAATGGTGGGCAATCCCCGCACCATCTGCTTGCTGGACAGGGCTTTGAGTGCACGAAAATGAAGATGACCCATCCTGGCATGCCATCGCCAAGTCTGTTCCTCCCCTTCAGTCAACAAGCACGCTGGTGTGTCTATAGACAAGAGACCAGTGTACAGCCTGCTTTCAGTGCGCTTGATCCAAGCTAGAACACGCCCCATGGGTCTTGAACTGACATGATCCCATCACTACTAGGGAAAACGTTATACATAGAACTTTAGCAGTAGCGCCTGTTAAAAAACCACGCTACTGCTAGACAGCAGTAGCGCGCGCAAAATAAGCGCGATGCAGATGCATATATATCAGTAGCGCGTCTCACCGAAAGCTCGCTACTACTAAAATTCCAACCACATAGCCGATGGGCTACAGATAGTAGTAGCGATCTTCCGAAAACCGCGCTACCGCTAATATACTTATAGCAGCGCATTTATGCATAACAGCGCTATTGCTAACAAAAAGAAAATAACATGAAAAATGAATAGAAAAGTAAATGAAAATGAAAGAAATAGAAAAAGGAGAAAGGAAAAATATAAAATGTACAAAAAAATAAATAAAAAGGAGAAAAAGGATGAAAACTTGGTAGTAGCACGTTCGGTGAAATGCGCTATAGCTAAGTTAGCTATAGCGCGTTTTCTGCAACTCGCTACTGTTATTTTTGACTTAATCGAAAAACGGTTCCCCCCGGCCAAGGGAGTCCTGGATTAGGGGGTATCCGGACAGTCGGACTGTGTACAACGTCCGAACTATTGAAGCATGAAGATGCAAGACTCAAGACTTCGGCCCATGTCCGGATGGGACTCTCCTTTGCGTGGAAGGCAAGCTTGGCGATCCGGATATTGTGTTTCCTTCCTTGTAACCGACTCCATGTAAACCCTAGCCCTCTCCGATGTCTATATAAACCGGAGAGGTCGGTCCTTAGAAGGCCGATCACAATTACAATCATACCATCATAGGCTAGCTCTTAGGGTTTAGCCTCTATGATCTCGTGGTAGATCTACTCTTGTATTACCTATATATTCAATATTAATCAAGCAGGAAGTAGGGTTTTACCTCCATCGAGAGGGCCCGAACCTGGGTAAACATCTGTGTCCCTTGCTTCCTATTACCATCAGCCTTGACGCATAGATCAGGACCCCCTACCCAAGATCTGCCGGTTTTGACACCGACATTGGTGCTTTCATTGAGAGTTCCTCTGTGTCGTCGCTGCAGGGCTCGATGGCTCCTTCAATCATCATCAATGACATAGTCCAGGGTGAGACTTTCCTCCCCGGACAGATTTTCGTGTTCGGCGGCGTCGCACTGCGGGCCAATTCGCTTGGCCATCTGGAGCAGATCGACAGCTACACCCCTGGCCACCAGATCAGGTTCGGAAACCTGAATTACACGGCTGACCTTCGCGGAGACTTGATCTTCGACGGATTCGGGCTTGCACCAGGAGCACCGGACAGTCACGACGGGCATGGCTTTGACCTGCTGTCGGTCAACACTCGGGATATTACCCTTGCAGTGGCCCCGGACTCAAATTCAGAGCAGGCTGCATCGCCTAAAGACTGAGGGTTAGACTCCATCCCGCAGGCTGCACACTCATCGGCGGTGGAGCCGTACACAGGTCTCACCTCTGTGGTGGCCTGTGACTTTGGACCCCCGGATTCGTATCCGGTTGTTAGTTCCAGTCCGCGCACTCTCGAGCCAACCGAGCCAGGTTGGGCTCCGATAATGGAGTTCACTGCCGCGGATATCTTCCAGCACTCGCCCTTTGGCGACATGCTGAACTCGTTAAAAACTCTTTCTTTGACAGAAAATTCCGGGCCGAACTATGTCCGGCTGGAGTGGGAAGCAGGCGACGAGGAAATTCGTTACCCACCCACCACCCACTTAATAGCCACGGTTGATGATTTAACCGAAGTGCTTGACTTCGACTCCGAGGGCATCGACGGTATGGACAACGATGCAGGAGAAGATTTGGAATCTATGGGGTGCCGGACTTCCGCCTCGTCACACGACATATACATGGTGGATACGCCCAAGGAGGATGACAACGACAATCCGGAAGATAAAACCCCCGGGCAAAAGCCAAAGTGACGGCGCAGACGCCGTTCCAAGTCCAGCAATAGTAAAAATAGCGGCAAGAGCGCAAGTAGGATCGATACTCTGGTCAACCCCGAAGGCAACAATGACCATATGGAACCAGCGATGCAGTAGGACGAGCCAGGTCACGCCGAACACAGTTCAGAGCAGACGCCCGAGGACAATGATCCAGAAGGACGAGTTCATCAAACCGGCCCAGGGCAAGAAGACAGTCCGGACGATGATGCATTCATCATTCCGGAAGAACGCGTGGAACGAGATAACCTCCACAGAAAGCTTATGGCCACAGCGAGAAGTCTGAAGAAGCAGAAGCAACGGCTTAAAGCCGCACAGGAAATGCTCAATCGCAGATGGAATAAAGTGCTAGACACTGAAGAAAGATATGGCGATGATCGCCATACAAAGAGCTATCCAAAATGCAAGCTACTGCCAGAATTCGACGACGAGGCCGTTCCACCAAAGAGTAACACGACCAGGAGGCAAGACGTACCACTTCATAACCGCAACAAAGCAGCTACCGATGCCGCGCATGATCTACGTGAGCACCTGGATAAGAAAGCTGGCGCAGTTAGGTCCATCTACGGATCTAAAGGACACACCCCAGCGAGGGATTATGGTCATCAAAACAATTATGCAAATCAAATACCAGTTCGGAATAAAGACCGGACACAACAACAGCCGACAGCATGCCACAGCACGTCCAGATACAGAGGGGCCGCTCACCCCCTGTGCTTTACCGAATAAGTACTGGACCATGAATTTCCACAGGGCTTTAAACCTGTGAACATAGAGGCATACGACGGAACGACAGACCCAGGAGTCTGGATCGAGGACTTTATCCTGCATATACATATGGCTCGTGGGGATGACCTCCACGCCATCAAATACCTTCCCCTCAAACTAAAGGGGCCAGCTCGACACTGGTTGAAAATCCTCCCCAAAAATTCAATTGGGAGTTGGGAGGAACTCGAGGATGCTTTAAGGGCCAATTTTCAAGGGACTTATGTCCGACCTCCGGATGCTGACGATTTAAGTCACATGATCCAACAGCCTGGAGAGTCCGCCCGGAAACTTTGGAACAGATTCCTCACTAAAAATAATCAAATTGTCAATTGTCCGGATGCCGAAGCCTTAGCGGCATTCAAACACAGCATCTGCGATGAGTGACTCGCCAGACACCTCGGCCAAGAAAAGCCAAGGACAATGGCAGCCCTAACAAGTCTTATGACCCGCTTTTGCACGAATGAAGACAGCTGGCTAGCCCGTAAAGGCACCAGCGACCCCAGCACATCCGAAATAAGGGATGGCAATGGGAAGCTACGGCGTAATAAAAACAAACGCCAAAACAAGGAAGAGAGCCCGGATAACACAACGGTTAATGCTGGATTCAGGGGCTCTTGACCTAATCAGCAAAATAAGCCATCTAAAGGCAGTAAAGAGGGACCGTCCGGTCTGAACAGAGTCCTGGACAGACTATGCCAAATTCATGGCACCCCTGACAAACCTGCGAACCACACACACAGAGAGTGTTGGGTCTTCAACCAGGCAGGCAAATTAAATGCCGAACACAAGGGAAGGGAAACACCAAGTGAAGACGAGGATGAACCTCGCCAGCCGAACACTGGGGGACAGAAAAAATTCCCGCCAGAGGTTAAAACAGTGAACACGATCCACGCGACTCGTAAATCCATGAGAAGGCACGAACGCGTGCATAGAGACGCGCACGATATAGAGCCCAACATACCCACACCTAACTACTGGATGTCTTATCCGATCACTTTTGATCACTTGGACGGCTGAACTATTATTCGGCGCGGAGGATCAAAGGCCTTGGTGCTTGACCCAATAATTAACGAATACCGTCTCACCCGGGTCCTCATGGACGGCGATAGTAGTCTCAATTTAATATACGAGGACACTGTCCACAGGATGGGGATAAACCCATCCAGAATCAGCCAAAGCAACACCACCTTTGAAGGGGTTATACCAGGCGTTGAAGCTTACGGTAGGGGCTCCGTCATACTGGAAGTAACATTTGGCCCCCCAGGCAACTCCAGAAGCGAAGAACTACTCTTCATCATCGCACCCTTCCAAGGCGACTATCACGCATTGCTTGGAAGAACGGCCTTCGCCCGCTTCAATGCATTGCCTCACTATGGCTACCTTACACTCAAGATGCCTGGTCCACGTGGCGTCATCATCGTTAACGGAATCACATAGCGCTATTCACGCGCAGAGGAGTGCGCGACGGCCCTAGTGGCCGGACTATAAGCGGCCTCCAACATTAGAAAACATGATTGGTCATTAAGACCAAAGACACGGTTAGACGAGTCCGGTAGCCTGGATAAAATTGAACCAGGGCATCGTATATGTAATCCCATAGCGGACACCAGGGGCTATAAATATTTAATACAGCCCCACGCTTGCCTCAATCTTCTTGGCAGGCCAACATCTTACACTTTTACTATGCATCGCGTACTTAAGTTGTACTCTCCTACGAGTTTTCCTTTTCCACAGACAAACGTTCGCGCGATACACCTTCCAGGATACGGCACAACGGAGACAAAGGCGTAGACGTGCAGCAGGGCCCCGTTCAACAGGTTTCTTTTTAGATTAAGCCCCTGTGTAAACATTTTCTATTGCCTCTTGTTGTTTAACCATCCCATGGATTTCATTGTTGGAAATATGCCCTAGAGGCAATAATAAATTAGTTATTATTATATTTCCTTGTTCATGATAATCGTTTATTATCCATGCTATAATTGTATTGATAGGAAACTCAGATACATGTGTGGGTACGTAGACAACACCATGTCCCTAGTAAGCCTCTAGTTGACTAGCTCGTTGATCAATAGATGGTTACATTTTCCTGACTATGGACATTGGATGCCGTTGATAACGGGGTCACATCATTAGCAGAATGATGTGATGGACAAGGCCCAATCCTAAGCCTAGCACAAAGATCGTGTAGTTCGTATGCTAAAGATTTTCTAATGTCAAGTATCTTTTCCTTAGACCATGAGATTGTGCAACTCCCGGATACCGTAGGAATGCTTTGGGTGTACCAAACGTCACAACGTAACTGGGTGGCTATAAAGGTGCACTACAGGTATCTCCGAAAGTGTCTGTTGGGTTGGCACGAATCGAGACTGGGATTTATCACTCCGGTAAACGGAGAGGTATCTCTGGGCCCACTCGGTAGGACATCATCATTATGTGCACAATGTGACCAAGGGGTTGATCACGGGATAATGTGTTACAGAACGAGTAAAGAGACTTGCCGGTAACGACATTGAACAAGGTATCGGCATACCGACGATCGAATCTCGGGCAAGTACAGTACCGCTAGACAAAGGGAATTGTATATGGGATTGATTGAGTCCTTGACATCGTGGTTCATCCGATGAGATCATCGTGGAACATGTGGGAGCCAACATGGGTATCCAGATCCCGCTGTTGGTTATTGATCAGAGAACGTCTCGGTCATGTCTGCATGGTTCCCGAACCCGTAGGGTCTACACACTTAAGGTTCGATGACGCTAGGGTTATAAAGGAAGTTTGTATGTGGTTACCGAATGTTCTTCGGGGTCCCGGATGATATCCCGGACGTCACGAGGAGTTCCAGAATAGTCCGGAGGTAAAGATTTATATATGGGAAGTCCTATTTTGGCCACTGGAAAATGTTCAGGATTTTTCGGTATTGTACCGGGAAGGTTCTAGAAGGTTCCGGAGTGGGGCCCACCTGCATGGGGGGACCCACATGAACGTGGGTAGTGGGGGAAAGTCCCCACACCCCTGGTCAAGGCACACCAAGATCCCCCCTTAGAAGGAATAAGATCATATCCCGAAGGGATAAGATCAAGATCCCTAAAAAGGGGGGATAGCAATCGGTGGGGAAGGAAATGATGGGATTTCTTTCCTCCCACCTTTGCCAATGTCCCAATGGACTTGGAGGGCAAGAAACCAGCCCCCTCCACCCCTATATATAGTGGGGAGGCGCATGGGAGCTTCACCCTTGCCCCTGGCGCAGCCCTCCCCCTCTCCCAAGTGCTCCTCCTCTCTCACGGTGCTTGGCGAAGCCCTGCAGGATTGCCACGCTCCTCCACCACCACCACGCCGTCGTGCTGCTGCTGGACGGAGTCTTCCTCAACCTCTCCCTCTATCCTTGCTGGATCAAGGCATGGGAGACGTCACCGGGCTGTACGTGTGTTGAACGCGGAGGTGCCGTCCGTTCGGCACTAGGATCTCCGGTGATTTGGATCACGACGAGTATGACTCCTTCAACCCCGTTCTCTTGAACGCTTCCGCTTAGCAATCTACAAGGGTATGTAGATGCACTCTTCTTCCCCTCGTTTCTAGTCTCTCCATAGATAGATCTTGGTGACTCGTAGGAAAATTTTGAATTTCTGCTACGTTCCCCAACATTCATACCCACAGAGGATACTGCCGTTATTGGCATTTCGCCACGACAAATTAACGCACGTACCTGGAAACACAGGGTTTATAAGGAATGGGCATTCTCAAGCCCATCGTCTGTTATAAAGTCCGAATACCTTCGGGAGTGTTCGGTGTCACGAGTTTGGCCTTATATGCATGAGCTCCGAATCATGTCTTTGGTCAAATGTTGGGTTTGCCCAGCTCCTGGGTTTGCCGCCTTACGTTTCATTCTTATCGGCTAAGGTGGCCAAAGGAGAACTACTGCGATTGTGCCCTGGTTATTCCGGACGAGCACCTTAGTAGAGAAAGCCGAAAACTGATTGTCATGATACAACGAGAGACTGTTCAACCACTCGAAGACTTATCGGAATCTTTAGGATCCCTCCGCATTAACGAAGGACCGTTTCCCGGTCATGTACACACGCGCCCGTATTCGGATGCAAGTGAAAGTACCAGGGGCTACATAGTAGCCCCACCATTAGACTCCCATGGCTAAGCGAAAGCGTTACAGCTATATAGTCCGGTTGCCTAGTTCGACGTGCGATCACCTCCTTAATGGACCAAGACGTTGGCTCAAGTGTGATTATGCATATTTTTTCTCGAACACCCCCACATTATGTGCGTGGGGGCTGAAGCCAACGACTGCTAACTTTCGGATCACATGTATACATATACAAAAAACGGCCGTATAGGAGACACAATAATACTTTCAGGCAAAAAGTATAAATATAGCCTTACAACCAAAATAACATTGTTTTTGCAATGATTCGATTCATCACTCGAACAAGACATTCTTCGAGCACTACGCCTCTATTAGGTGGGCACCTTCTGTGACCTGCGCTAAGTAGTGCTCGGCCGGATATTGGCCTCCCACCGGATCCTGGGTCGCTATAATGGTGGCCTCCATATCCGTCCAATAGGCTTTAACGCAGGCAAGAGCCATCCGCGCACCCTCTATGCACGCTGACCTTCTCATGGCATCGACCCGAGGCACGGCCCCAAGGAATTGTTGCACCAAGCCAAAGTAACTGTCCGGCTTAGGCCCCTTCGGCCAAAGATGGTCTATTACAGACCGTATTGCAAGCCCGGACAGCCTGTGAAGCTCCGCTACAGTAGCCATCTTGTCACTTATCGGCAGCGGGCGAGTGGGAGCATTGAATTGCGACCAGAAAAGCTTCTCCACTTCCTTATCACCCTGATCTTCGAAGAACTTGGCAGCGTTAGCTGTACTCTTCGCCAAATCCTCATACGTGTCCGTAGGACTCCAGCGTCCATCCAGGGGAGCATTCTTCGGATCGAAAAACTTTGTCCGCAGCAAGTAGGAGCCCCCAGCCGCAATTTTACCGGCCTGTTGGAGCTCCTCTCATGCACCCCTGAGCTCGGTCCGTATTTCCTTGGTGGCATTAAGTGCCTTGTTCAGGTCGGCCGAACTATCCTTATGCTCCTTTTTAAGGAGCTCATACCGGTCAGGGGCATTTTTTAACTCCACAGCCATTTCGTTTATCTTTTCCTCGCTTCGGCGATGAGCAGCCTGTTCGGCTCTCAGTTCCTCGGCCGCCTTTAGGGCAGCCGCATTACTAACCCGAGCTTGTTCCTTGGCCTGGGCAAGTTCCTCCCTCAGGGCCTCCACGGCAGCAGCACCATCTGCAGTCCAAACATACTACATTAATATCATGTCGCCTTCATACTTTCCTACACAAAGGAAGGCAGAGCACATACCTTGTGATTTGTCTAGCCGCTCGTTCACCAGCGTGATATCGGCATCAATCGATGCAATCCGCCTCGTTAGTTCGGCAACTTCAACGGACTGGCCGGCGGCCGGACCCATAGGTACCTGCACATATTTACAGCACAATCATTGGTTTATGATCCCCCGTTTGCCACCTACGGCGGGCAAACAGAGTCTCAGGGGCTACTATCTATATGGAGCACACCTAGCGCGTGCCTCACAGCCAAAAAACAGTGTATTCTTCACTACATACCTCAAAGCCTCTGAGCAGGCTTGTAAATGCTTCATTCAAGCCGCTTGTAGCGGATGAAATCTTCTTGAGCACCGCGCTCACTAATGAACGGTGCTCCTCCGAGAGTGCAGCTTGCTCCAGTAGGCCTGCCAGTACGTCCGGCCGGACATTGAACTGTGCCGGACCCTTCCCACCGCCCCTCGTGGGAGCCAAACGCTCCGGGCTCAAGGCGGCTGACGCATTAGCTTCCGGCTTCGGCAGATTCGGACTCCTCCGTGACGACACCTCGATGTCTTTCGCTTCATGAGTCGGAGAGGCGGGTGGGGTCTCGCTCTCCATCATCTCCGGAGGAAGATCCCCCGAAGACGAACTCTGTTGAGAAGAGCTGCTAGCCAGATTGCAAAAGACGAATCACGGTTATTGATGTAAGAGAAACATAGCACCTTCAAATTAATGATTGACTTACAGCTCGGTGGAGGGCTGGCCCGTTGGCGGGCACGACGCGGTGAGGGTGCCCATCGGGGCAAGGCCCCCTGGGGATACCTTTTTCCCTGGTTTGGGCATCTTCGCCTCGAATTCTTCGGAGGCAGCCCTCTTCTTCCCACGCGGGGAGGAGGCCTTAGCCTCCCCTTCCCGACTGTCCTCCTTAGGGGAGGTAACAATTCCCCCGGTTCGGATGCGTAGCGTGTGGAGTTTGGTTTCTTCGTTCTTCCCCTTCTCTTTCCCCAAGGGCATTCTGATGAGTACCCGGTCAAGCATCTTGGCCATGGTGGGACCAGGCGAGCCTACGGGAAGTGGCGCCGGACACCTGATTCTCTCCGCCTTGCTGAGCCATTCCTGGCCACGGATGAATTTCAGAATAAACCATTGTGACAAATACAAAACATGGTGTCTGGTATCAAGGTTACTTACTTGGGTATCTAGGCGATTGCAGCTTAGGCCCGCATCCTCGGTGGTGTCCGGACACTCTACTTTCGGTCCGAAGAATAATTTGCATATCCCTTCGAGCTTCAAGCCGAAGAAATGCTTGACAGTCCGCGGACCCTCCGGATTGAACTCCCACATCCGGAGAGGCCGGCGTTGGCACGGCAACATCCGTCGGATTAACATCACTTGCATTATGCTGACAAGGTTAATGTCCCTCTCAAGAAGCTCCCGGATGCGATTCTGGAGTACTGGTACATCACCAGCGGGCCCCCAATTCTGTCCTACATCGGTCCAAGACGCCAACTGTGATGGAGGGCCCGAGCAGAACTCGGGGGCGGCTACCCACTTCGTGCCCCTGGGAGCTGTAACATAAAACCACCTCCGCTGCCATACATCGGATACTTCTGGGAAAGAACCCTCTGGCCATGGGGCATCGGCGTTCCTGCTTATTATGGCACCTCCGCACTCCACATGTCGCCCCTCGATCATCTTCGGCTTCACATTGAAGGTCTTGAGCCATAAGCCGAAGTGTGGGGTGACGTGAAGAAAAGCCTCGCACACGATAATGAACGACGAGATATGGAGGATAGCGCCCGGAGCCAGATAATAAAAATCCAACCCATAGTAGAATATGAGCCCCCTTACAAAGGGGTCGAGGGTGAATCCCAAGCCGCGGAGGAAGTGAGGGACAAACACGACACACTCATTGGGCTCCGGCGTAGGGATGACCTGCCATGGAGCAGGAAGCCTGTGCTGGATGTCGGCGGTCAGGTCTCCGACCTCCCTAAGATTCGCAATGTCCTTCTTTGGAATCGAAGAGGCCACCCACCGGCCTTGAGGGTTAGATCCGGACATATTGGAGGATCTAGGGTGTTGGAGCTTAGGTTTCGGGTGTTAGAACTCGAGGTGCGAGAAGGCGCAAGGAAGGTGGAAAGGAGGCATAGGCCTCGACCCCTTTATAAAGGGGATGAATATCAAGAGTCCTCAGCGTGACCGCTTGAGGCTTATCTAAAAACACACGGAGTTATACCAACGGTCGTCGTGGGGTCATGCACGCCCATATTAATGGAAAATCCCCTAATAAGAGGAACATGATCTCTGCTTTGGCAGGACGTGCCAGTAAAAGCGCCTCGCAACACGAGTCGAGGTGGGGCAAGAAACGCCGGTTCGTGTTGGACCAGGCCACGATGCAAGGGCACGACGTACGAAGATTGCCAGTGGATCAGATTTATACTATGTTCCCTACAATGGTATGTGAAGATCATCTTGCAGATTCGGACACGATTTGAGTGTTCGATGAGGAGAAGGAACCCGCCTTGCAATGCCGAAGACAAGACTGTGCGCCAGACTCATCGTCATTGAAGCCTAGTTCAGGGGCTACCGAGGGAGTCCTGGATTAGGGGGTATCCGGACAGCCGGACTATGTACAACGTCCGGACTATTGAAGCATGAAGATGCAAGACTTAAGACTTCGGCCCGTGTCCGGATGGGACTCTCCTTGGCGTGGAAGGCAAGCTTGGCGATCCGCATATTATGTTTCCTTCCTTGTAACCGACTCCATGTAAACCCTAGCCCTCTCCGGTGTCTATATAAACCGGAGAGGTCAGTCCTTTGAAGGCCGATCACAATTACAACCATACCATCATAGGCTAGCTCTTAGGGTTTAGCCTCTACGATCTCGTGGTAGATCTACTCTTGTATTACCCATATCTTCAATATTAATCAAGTAGGAAGTAGGGTTTTACCTCCATCGAGAGTGCCCGAACCTAGGTAAACATCTGTGTCCGTTGCTTCATGTTACCATCATCCTTGAGGCACAGATCGGGACACCCTACCCAAGATCCGCCGGTTTTGACACCGACAATCATCGACAAGAAAGAACCCTACTCCGAGATTGTAAAGGATAATCCGACAATCACGAAAGAGCAGTTTCAAATATTCAAGGCGGCTTGCAAGGCCGAAGCTGCCAAAATAGGGGCTTCAAGAGAGGAACATTGGGAGCCACCACCTCGGAAGCCGTGGTTACGGAGGGAAGAGGTCCAAATGGGCCAAGGAGGACGTGGAAGCTGATACGTCCATTTTGCATCATGCTTTTATATAAATATTTATTGCATTATGGGCTGTTATTACACATTATATCTCAATACTTATGGCTATTCTCTCTTGTTCTACAAGGTTTACCATGAAGAGGGGGAATGTCGGCAGCTGGAATTCTGGCGGGAAAAGGAGCAAATATTGGAAACCTATTCTGCACAACTCCAAAAATCCGGAAACTCCACGAAATTCAGTTTTGGAATTAATAAGAATTATTAAGCGAAGAAAACACCAGAGGGGGACCATACCCTGGCCAGGAGGGTGGGGGCGCGCCCACCCGTACTGGGCGCACTCCCTTGTCTCCTGGGCCCCTGGTGGCCCTCCGGTGCCCATCTTCTACTATATGAAGGCTTTTACCCTGGAAAAAATCATAAGCAAGCTTACGGGACGAAACTCCGCCGCCACGAGGCGGAACCTTGGCGGAACCAATCTAGGGCTCCAGCGGAGCTGTTCTGCCGGGGAAACTTCCCTCCAGGAGGGGGAAATCATCACCATCATCATCACCAACGATCCTTTCATTGGGAGGGGGTCAATCCCCATCAACATCTTCACCAGCACCATCTCCTCTCAAAACCCTAGTTCATCTCTTGCATCCAATCTTTTATCAAAACCACAAATTGGTACATGTGGGTTGCTAGTAGTGTTGATTACTCCTTGTAGTTGATGCTAATTGGTTTAGTTGGTGGAAGATCATATGTTCAGATCCTTAATGCATATTATTACTCCTATGATTATGAACATGAATATGCTTTGTGAGTAGTTACGTTTGTTCCTGAGGACATGGGTAAAGTCTTGCTATTAGTAGTCATGTGAATTTGGTATTCGTTCGATATTTTGATGAGATGTATGTTGTCTCTCCTCTAGTGGTGTTATGTGAACGTCGACTACATGACACTTCACCATTATATGGGCCTAGAGGAAGGCATTGGGAAGTAATAAGTAGATGATGGGCTGCTAGAGTGATAGAAGCTTAGACCCTAGTTTATGCGTTGCTTCGTAAGGGGCTGATTTGGATCCATATGTTTAATGTTGTGGTTAGGTTTACCTTAATACTTCTTTTGCAGTTGCAGATGCTTGCAATAGGGTTTAATCATAAGTGGGATGCTTGTCCATGTTAGGTCAGTACCCAAGCACCGGTCCACCACATATCAAATTATCAAAGTACCGAACGCGAATCATATGAGCGTGATGAAAACTAGCTTGACAATAATTCCCATGTGTCCTCGGGAGCGCTTTTCTCATTATAAGAAATTGTCCAGGATTGTCCTTTGCTACAAAAAGGATTGGTCCACCTTGCTGCACTTTATTTACTTTCATTGCTTGTTACCCATTACAATTTATCTTATCACAAAACTATCTATTACCTGCAATTTCAGTGCTTGCAGAGAAAACCTTACTGAAAACCGCTTGTCATTTCCTTCTGCTCCTCGTTGGGTTTGACACTCTTACTTATCGAAAGGACTACGATAGATCCCCTATACTTGTGGGTCATCAAGACTCTTTTCTGGCGCCGTTGCCGGGGAGTGAAGCGCCTTTGGTGAGTGGAACTTGGTAAGGAAACATTTATATAGTGTGCTGAAATTTTCTGTCACTTGTTACTATGGAAACTAAACCTTTGAGGGGCTTGTTCGGGGTATATTCACCCCGACCAGAAGAGAAAAGAGTTGCTCCTCAACCTACTAAACCTACTGAAAATATTTACTTTGAGATTCCTTCGGGTATGATAGAGAAACTGCTAGCTAATCCCTTTGCAGGAGATGGAACATTGCATGCCGATTTACACCTTATCTTTGTGGATGAAGTTTGTGGATTATTTAAGCTTGTAGGTATTCCCGATGATGTTTTCAAAAGGAATGTCTTCCCTTTATCTTTGAAGGGAGATGCATTGACATGGTATAGGCTATGTGATGATACGGGATCTTGGAATTATAAACGACTGAAGTTGGCATTTCACCAGAAGTTCTATCCTATGCATCTTGTTCATTGTGATCGTAATTACATATATAATTTCTGGCCTCGCGAAGGAGAAAGCATCACTCAAGCTTTGGGGAGGCTTAAGTCATTGTTATATTCATGCCCCAATCATGAGCTCTCCAGAGAAATGATTATTCAAAAAATTTATGCTCGGCTTTCTCCCAATGATTGCAACATGCTCGATACTTTCTGTGCTGGTTCTTATATGATGAAGACTATTGAATTCAAGTGGGACTTAATGGAAATAATTAAACGCAACTATGAAGATTGGGGTTCCGACGATGGTAAGGAGTCAGGTATAACACCTAAGTTTGATTGTGTTAAATCTTTTATGGATACCGATGCTTTTCGTGGATTTAGCGCTAAGCATGGACTTGACTCTGGGATAGTAGCTGCTTTTTGTGAATCTTTGGCTACTCACGTTGATCTCCCTAAGGAGAAGTGGTTTAAATATAACCCTCCCATTGAAGTAAAAGTAGTTGCACCTATTACAGTTGAAGAAAAGACTGTCACTTATAATGATCATATTGTTCCTACTACTTGTGTTGAGAAACCTCCTTTTCCTGTTAGGATAAAGGATCATGCTAAAACTTCGACTATTGTTCGTAAGAGTAATACTAGGACTTATACACCTCCTGAGAAAATCAAAGTTGAACCTAGTATTGCTATGGTTAAAGATCTCTTGAATGATGATTTAGATGGGCATGTTATTTATTTCTGTGGTGATACTGCTAATATTGTTAGACCAGATGCTAAGATACATAGACCTATTGTAGGCATGCCTGTTATTTCTCTTAAAATAGGAGATCACTGAGGGAAATATGCCCTATAGACAATAATAAAGTTATTATTTATTTCCTTATTTCATGATAAATGTTTATTATTCATGCTAGAATTGTATTAACCGGAAACATAATACATGTGTGAATACATAGACAAACATAGTGTCACTAGTATGCCTCTACTTCCCTAGCTTGTTGATCAAAGATGGTTGTGTTTCCTAGCCATAGACATGAGTTGTCATTTGATTAACAGGATCACGTCATTAGAAGAATGATGTGATTGACTTGACCCATTCCGTTAGCTTAGCACTTGATCGTTTAGTATGTGGCTATTGCTTTCTTCATGACTTATACATGTTCCTATCACTATGAGATTATGCAACTCCCGTTTACCGGAGGAACACTTTGTGTTCTAGCAAACGTCACAACGTAACTGGGTGATTATAAAGGTGCTCTACAGGTGTCTCCGAAGGTACTTGTTGGGTTGGCGTATTTTGATATTAGGATTTGTCACTCCGATTGTTGGAGAGGTATCTTTGGGCCCACTCGGTAATGCACATCACTATAATCCTTGCAATCATTATAACTAATGAGTTAGTTGCGGGATGATGTATTACGGAACGAGTAAAGAGACTTGCTTGTAACGAGATTGAACTAGGTATTGAGATACTGACGATCAAATCTCGGGCAAGTAACATACCGATGACAAAGGGAACAACGTATGTTGTTATGCGGTTTGACCGATAAAGATCTTCGTAGAATATGTAGGAGCCAATATGGGCATCCAGGTTCCGCTATTGGTTATTGACCAGAGAGATGTCTCGGTCATGTCTACATAGTTCAAGAACCTGTAGGGTCTGCACGCTTGACGTTCGTTGACGATATAGTATTATATGAGTTATGTATGTTGGTAACCGAATGTTGTTCGGAGTCCCAGATGAGATCACGGACATGACAAGGAACTCCGGAATGGTCCGGAGATAAAGTTTGATATATGGGATAATAGTGTTTGATCTCCGGAAGGGTTTAGGAATTCACCGGAAGGGGTTCCGGATGTTTCCCGAAATGTTTGCGTACGAGAACACGTTATTTGGGCCAAAGGGGAAAGCCCACGAGGCTTTTGGAAAGTGCAAAAGGAAGTTTTGTGGAGACCAGAGGCTAGACGCCAGGAACCCTAGCGTCTAGGGGGTAGACGCCGGGAACCCTGGCGTCTAGCCCTGGAGTCTGTGTAGGACTCTTGTCTTTTGGGAAAAACCGACTTTGGGGAGGCTTTTACTCAAATTTTCGACCCAAGGGCTCAACATATAAATAGAGGGGCAGGGCTAGCACCCAAGGGACATCAAGAAACACCAAGCCGTGTGCCGGCAACCCCGTCTCCTCTAGTTTATCCTCCATCATGGTTTCCGTAGTGTTTAGGCGAAGCCCTGCGGAGATTGTTCTTCACCAACACCGTCACCACGCCGTCGTGCTGCCGGAACTCATCTACTACTTCACCCATCTTACTGGATCGAGAAGGCGAGGACGTCATCGAGCTGAACGTGTGCAGAACTTGGAGGTGCTGTGCGTTCGGTACTTGGATCGGTCGGATCGTGAAGACGTACGACTACATCAACCGCATTGATAAACGCTTCCGCTTAGTGATCTTCAAGGGTATGAAGACACACTCCCCCTCTTGTTGCTATGCATCACCATGACCTTGCGTGTGCGTAGGATTTTTTTTTTGAAATTACTATGTTCCCCAACAATCATTGTTATCATGGCTTATGTGATATTGGTGCTAGTGCTAGTGTAATACCCTATGACTTATATAAAGAAATTATGCATGATATTGCACCCGTTGAATTGGAAGGTATTGATGTTACTATCAAGCTTGCCAATAGAGATACTATTTCACCAGTTGGGATTGTTAGAGATGTTAAAGTCTTGTGTGGGAAGATTAAATATCCTGCTGATTTTCTTGTTCTTAGTTCCCCACAAGATGATTTTTGTCCCATTATTTTTTGGTAGACCCTTCTTGAATCCTGTTAAGGCTAGGATTGATTGCGAAACGGATACTGTTACAATTGGCTTAGGGGATATGTCTCATGAGTTTAATTTTGCTAAGTTTCATAGACAACCCCGTGATAAAGAATCACCTAGTAAGGATGAGATTATTGGTCTTGCTTCTATTGCCATGCCTCCTACTGATCCGTTAGAACAATATTTGCTAGACCATGAAAATGATATGTTTATGAATGAAAGAAGGGAAATAGATAAAGTGTTCCTTCAACAGGAACCTATTCTGAAACACAACTTACCTGTTGAAATCCTAGGGGATCCCCCTCCACCCAAGGGTTATCCCGTGTTTGAGCTCAAAACATTACCTGATAATCTTAAGTATGCTTATCTTGATGAATAGAAAATATATCCTGTTATTATTAGTGCTAACCTTTCAGAGAAAGAAGAAGAAAGATTATTGAAAACTCTGAAGAAGCACCGCACTACTATTGGGTATACTCTGGATGATCTCAAGGGCATTAGTCCCACGTTATGCCAACACAAAATTAAATTGGAGGAAGGTACCAAACCAGTTAGAGATCCTCAACGACGATTGAATCCTAAGATGAAAGAAGTGGTAAGAAAGGAGATACTAAAGCTCCTTGAGGCAGGTATAATTTATCCCATTGCTGATAGTGATTGGGTAAGCCCTGTCCGTTGTGTTCCTAAAAAGGGAGGTATTTACTGTCGTTCCTAATGATAAAGATGAATTCATCCCGCAAAGAATTACTACAGGTTATAGGATGGTAATTGATTTCTGTAAATTAAATAAAGCCACTAAGAAAGATCATTACCCTTTACCTTTTATTGATCAAATGCTAGAAAGACTATCCAATCACACACATTTCTGCTTTCTAGATGGTTATTCTGGTTTCTCTCAAATACCTGTGTCAGCGGGGGATCAATCAAAAACTACTTTTACTTGCCCTTTCGGTAATTTTGCTTATAGATGTATGCCCTTTGGTTTATGTAATGCACCTGCTACCTTTCAAAGATGTATGATGGCTATATTCTCTGACTTTTGTGAAAAGATTTGTGAGGTATTTGTCGGTGTCAAAACCGGCAGATCTCGGGTAGGGGGTCCCGAACTGTGCGTCTAGGCGGATGGTAACAGGAGACAAGGGACACGATGTTTTACCCAGGTTCAGGCCCTCTTGATGGAGGTAAAACCCTACGTCCTGCTTGATTGATATTGATATTGTGGATGTTTACAAGAGTGGATCTACCACGAGATCAAGGAGGCTAAACCTTAAAAGCTAGCCTATGGTATGATTGTAAGGGTTGTTGTGATTGTCCTACGGACTAGAGCCATCCGGTTTATATAGACACCGGAGAGGGCTAGGGTTACATAGAGTCGGTTACAATGGTAGGAGATCTACATATCCGTATCGCCAAGCTTGCCTTCCATGCCAAGGAAAGTCCCATCCGGACACGGGATGAAGTCTTCAATCTTGTATATTCATAGTCTCGGAGTCCGGTCGATGATGATTGTCCGGCCAATGATAGTTCGGCCGATGATGAGTATCCGGCTATCCGGACACCCCCTAGTCCAGGACTCCCTCAGTAGCCCCCGAACCAGGCTTCAATGACGATAAGTCCAGCATGTGTGTAGTCTTCGGCGTTGCAAGGCGGGTTCTCCTTCAAGTTCCATGTACCTTCCGAACAGTGTTCGGCTTCCTCATCAATGTTGCGTTTCTTGGCTTCCACGCCCAATAATGGCCTTCTTCCACGCATCGCACGAATGCGAAAAGCCAGGGTGTCTTTTATGTTTTACCCCCTAGTTGTGCGAATAATCTGCCTATAAGAGAGGCAAGAATACAGATCCAAATCACCATCTTCCTCCCGCGAATACTCATCGGAGCGCTTTCGACCAAGGATCCATTCCAACATGGACTGTCAACGCGGCTCCTCTTCTCGCGCTCCCGGCCCTCTGCCAGGAGATTGGAGGAGATGCTCTGTTCCGCACAACGAGCTGGTGAAGCTCCAAGCGGGGGGATATCTCCCTCCGGCCTTCATGGTTCCGTTTCGAGCCGGACTGTCCACCTACAAAGGTGGGAAACAGGCGGAGGCTACCCCAAGTCCCAACAAAGGGGAGCGGGTATGCTTCGTCCCCTATCTGATAAGGGGACTCGGATTTCCTGTACATCCGTTCCTCCGCGGGCTCCTGGAGTTCTACGGACTCCAGCTTCATCACCTCACGCCCGCCTCGATCCTACATATTGCGGGTTACGTAGCTCTTTGCGAGCTATTCCTGGGCGTCGAGCCCCATTTTGCGTTGTGGAAGAGGTTGTTCTGCCTTGTACCCCGCTCTCACGAGGGGTCTATATATCAAGTGGGCGGTGCCGAAATATGGCGCATTGCCGGGACCGGATATCCATCCGGAACCCCTAAGAAGGCGTCCGAAGACTGGCCTTCGGAATGGTTTTATATAGAAGACGCTCCGCTGCCGGACACTGTTCGGATCGGCCTCCCGAAGTTCAGTAATGCTCCTCTGAAGAAACGCCTTAGTTGGCGTCCGCGGAGCCCCCAACTGGAGGAAGACAAGAGCGTCCATTATTTGATGGGCCGGATAAGGTTACTGGCCCATTCTAGGTTGACCATGATTGGAGTCATGGCAACATGCATTATGCGGGGGGTGCAGCCACTACAATACAGGGGCCACCCCATGTGGGATTTCAACGGGGAGGACGATGCCACCCGTCATGGCCGCAAAGGGCCGGATTCGACCGAAGACCTGGTGAAGATCCTGTCCGGACTGTATAAGGGGAGAAGGAGGATTTCCTTCGGATGAACCCGTTAAATGGGTTCTCCATGAATAATCCCCGACCTTGGGTAAGCGAACACTCCGCATGTCCGACCCATGCTTTTGAAACTCAAGTTTCTTTATATCGTGTTCTTCTTTCGACGCAGGAGCTGCGGCGGGTCGTGGAGGACATGCTAAGTCCAGCCCCACAACCCGAGGATCCAGAGAGATCCCGGGATCCGGCCTCCGAAGAGGATCCGGACATAGAGGTGGAGCTAATCGACGGGGTGTTCCACCAACTCAGCATGGATAATGCCTTAGTCACCATTATGGCCGACTATCCCGGACTATATCCGGCTCCCAAGGTGATTGTGACCGAAGTCCTGACACCGTCATTCCTTCCTTGCTTATTTCTGACCACCGTACACGATGGTGCTGTGCAGGAGGCACCTCTAGGGCGGGAAGCCGAGCCCGCGGCGGCTGACCAACAAAGGCCAGTCCGGACCAGTAGGCGGAAGAGGAGCGTGGCGCGGACTGAAACGTCGCCGCAAAGGTATAGCTCACAATTCATTATTTGGAGCAACGTTCCTAGGAAGCGTTTGAGTGCTCATGACTTTTGTAGGAGAAAAAGCGCCCGCCGGACTGCGGGTGTAGAGGTTGCCAATCCGGCCTATACCAGCCAAGCTCCAACGCCTGGCCTGGAGGGAGAGGCGAGCGCAAGGCGCGAGCCGGACACTCCTCCGACAGAGGATGCCGACAGACTGTCCGCCACCAAGTCTGAGGTGGAGAGAGCCATGAACCATAGGCGCCGCCGGACAGTATTTCGTGACGCGTGCTTCTCCCCCGAGGCGTTGAATGCCTTTAACGCGGGGGACGCGCACCTTCGTGCTGCTCAAGATGGTTTTACCAGAGCCACGGAGCAATATGTAAAAGACATACGGGCAAGAGAATTTAATAGTTATATATGCCAGTAGCCCCTGAGACTTAAAGTAGTTATATTAACTGATTTAAGGATCATATGAAACGCAGGGTCTTACCGAGAAGAATACACAACTGTCTCAGGAGCTGCAAGAGTGTAAGGCCCAACTTGAGGCCGCACTCGCTGCCGCAGGAGGAAACACAGGGACCTCTCCTGGTAACACATTATTTTAAGAAAGATAAGTAGTGTGTGGCCTGTTCGCAAGTCTGATAATGACGTTGCAGGTGCTGCCGGACAGGATCCGGACAGGCAAGAACTTCTGCGCCAGCTGAAGGCCGGCGAGAGGGTGCTGAATAGAGTACAGCAAGAAAGGAACAAACTCCAAGATGCCCATGCCCAGCTTGGAGAAGAGCTGAAAGGCATTCGGGCCGAGCTGTCCGGCTCCATTAAGGAGAATCAGCGACTTCGTCGCGGCATTTATAGTAAGTGCTTGAGCGAACTCCTTTGAACAGAAGAGTCCGGCGAGGAAGTCAATTGACAAAATATGTCTGTAGGTATACTCACAGGTCGTCCTGCGGAGGAGATGCCCGTATCAACGGGTGATCAACTTCCCGAGCTGTTGCAACTGATCGAACGAGTTTGGCAGGCAATGCGCAGCGTCATCCAGGCTTTATGGCCAGCCTTCTCCCTACCCGAGGGCCTTGGGGAGCTTGCGGAGAAGCTTCAGGGAGTGCGGCAGCGCTTCCATTTATGGAAGGTTTCAGCCTGCCGCCAAGGTGCCAGGGAGGCCTGGGCCATGGTGAAGACGCGGTACAAGAAGGCGGATCCCAACCACATGGCCGAAGTCCGACCTGTGGGGCCCGATGGGAAGGAGATCCCTGTAAGTTTAGTATACGGCCAAGTAGAGTTGGCCGCTAAGTTTTCCCAACAGGACTATAAATTAGACAGCCTGTTAGACGGGATTGAGGAAGAATACAGTTAGTCGATTTGACAATGTATTATAAAATGACATGTAAAATGCCTTCTAGCCGGATTGTAGATCGTTTGTCTTTGCCGACCTTTTCGCTTCGATCTCGGGACCCTAGAGTCCGGAGTGTGTCCAAATACCTTCTCGGTTATGAAACAACCGGGGTATGCATGGAGACCAGGCATAGGGGTCATTAGTGCTTTATCAGACAAGTGCCCAACTAGTTATGTTATATTACATGGTTAGTAAGAAACATCTTCCAGGGAGAATAGTTCTGTTAAGGGTTCCTTTCCTCTGGGGGTGGCATGCCCTAAAGTGCATGTCCTGACTATGAAAAAAGCAGAAAAATATCTGGGGGCAGATAAATAAGTAGGTAAAAAATCAGCTTTCAAGTCACCGACCGAATATTCCCTTAAGAACGCTAGCTTTCGGCTTCACCCAGTCTGAGGTACACATCCGGCTGACCCGGCAGTAACAATCGCAGAGGTGCTCCCTTTACCTCCTAGCCGAACAATCGGGAACGTAGGGGTAAGCACAGGAGCCAGGCAACCCAGCTTGGCCAAAACTTAAGTCATATCGATGCATATAATGGTGAATAAAAGGTACATGTGGAAGCTTGACACATGTGCTGGGCATGAAGCCCTTATAATTAAGCTTCTGGTAAGGAAGCCCCCAGGTATAATGAGTGCGGATGGCACATCAAGTTTGTGCGAACAATGCACAAGTAGGCCCTTAAGGGCTTTTTAATAAGAGGTTAAGGGAAGAAAGAGAAAATAAAAGACAGCTGGAGTGTAAAAAATTTGAGCAGGGGAAGGGGACGAACTCTTAGTCCGGCGCTAGGCATAGAATCTTCGGAGGCGGGCTGCGTTCCATGGGTTTGGCTCGAGTCGGTTGTCCGGCGCATTTCGTAGACGGTACGCTCCACCGGTCAGGACTTGATCGATAATGAAGGGGCCCTCCCATTTGGGCTTGAGCTTGTCCTTTTTCTTGTCCGACAGGCGTAGAACTAGTTCGCCAACATTGTAAGTCTTGGCCCGTACTTCTCTGCTTTGATATCTTCGAGCCTGCTGCTGATAGAATGCGGAACGAGCCTTGGCGACGTCGCGTTCTTCCTCCAATGCGTCCAAGCTGTCCTGCCGATCCAGCTCGGCCTCTCTTTCTTCATACATGCGCACTCGAGGTGAGTCATGAATAATGTCGCAGGGCAGAACTGCCTCTGCGCCGTACACCATAAAAAATGGTGTGAATCCGGTAGTACGGTTGGGCGTTGTCCGCAGCCCCCAAAGTACGGAGTCGAGCTCCTCTACCCACTGCGTGTCAGATTTCGTAAGTGACTGCACTAGTCTGGGTTTGATGCCGCTCATTATTAGACCATTTGCTCGTTCCACTTGACCGTTGGTTTGAGGATGATAGACTGAAGCGTAATCGAGCTTAATGCCCATACTTTTGCATCATGATTTAACCTCGTCAGCCGTAAAATTCGTGCCTTTATCGGTGATGATGCTGTGGGGGACGCCAAAACGGTGTACTACCCCGGAGATAAAGTCTATCACTAGTCCGGACTCTGCCGTTTTGACTGGTTTGGCCTCTATCCATTTGGTGAACTTGTCCACCATGACCAATAGGTACCTTTGCTTGTGGGTTCCCCCTTTAAGGGGTCCAACCATGTCAAGCCCCCAGACCGCGAACGGCCAGGTAATGGGTATAGTTTTGAGGGCGGTGGGTGGCATATGGCTCTGATTAGCAAAGAGCTGACAACCGACGCATCTTTGGACTAAGTCCTGAGCATCTTCCCGGGCCGTCGGCCAATAAAATCCTGTACGGAATGCCTTTCCTACGAGGGCCCGGGCTGCTGCGTGGTGTCCGCCTAGTCCGGCATGAATTTCAGCCAAGAGGTCTCGCCCTTCCTCTTCGGAGATACACCTTTGAAGGACTCCGGTTGTGCTTTTCTTATAAAGTTCTCCCTCGTGGACCTTGTAGGCTTTAGATCGCCTAACTATGCAGCGGGCCTCATTTTGGTCTTCGGGAAGTTCCTGCCTAAGTAAGTAGGCTAGGAATGGTTCTGTCCACGGGGCGATTACGGCCATTATGTCGTGGGCTAAAGGTGTTATTTCAGCGGCGGAATCGCCGCTTATGTCAAATTGCTCTGTGTCGGTTGGTGTGGCTGCTTCCGGTTTGTTATTTCCGGACTCCTCTTCCCATAGTACGGATGGCTTGAACAGCCATTCCAGGAAGATGTTTGGAGGGACAGCATCACGTTTTGCGCCGATGCGTGCCAATACGTCGGCCGCTTGGTTATTATCCCTGGCTACGTGATGGAATTCGAGTCCGTCGAACCGAGCTGACATTTTTAGGACAGCGTTGCGATATGCTGCCATTTTCAGATCCTTGGCATCAAAGTCTCCATTTATTTGGGATATTGCGAGGTTTGAATCTTCACGCACCTCTAGGCGTTGGATGCCATGGAGATTGCCATCCGGAGACCATGTAAAAGGGCCTCGTATTCGGCTGCATTGTTGGAGTCCGTGTACATTATTTGAAGTATGTATCAGACTGTGTCCCCGGTCGGGGACGTCAATACGACGCCAGCCCCCAGTCCGGCCAACATTTTAGAGCCGTCGAAGTGCATAATCCAATTGGAGTATGCGCCGTACTCTTTAGGGAGTTCGGCTTTGGTTCATTCAGCGACAAAGTCAACCAAAACTTGTGACTTTATAGCTCGCTGAGGTTTGTAAGTTATATCGAATGGTAAGAGCTCAATGGCCCATTTTGCAATCCTGCCCGTCGCGTCGCGGTTGTTTATAATGTCGTTGAGTGGTACTTCAGAGGCCACTATTATCGAACACTCTTGAAAGTAGTGTCGGAGCTTCCGGGATGCCATGAACACCGCATACGCTATCTTCTGATAGTGCGGGTAACGGGACTTGCAGGGGGTTAACACAGTGGATACATAGTACACTGGTTTTTGAAGAGGGAATTTATGCCCTTCTGTTTCTCGTTCTACGACGAGCACCGCGCTTACTACTTGATGTGTTGCCGCGATGTATAACAACATAGGTTCGCCCATGTTGGGCGTAGCTAGGACCGGATTCGTTGCCAATATGGCCTTTATTTCTTCGAATCCGGCCGTGGCAGCATCCGTCCACTCGAAGTGTTCGGTGTGCCTGAGGAGGCGATAGAGGGGCAATGCCTTTTCTCCTAAGCGGGAGATAAAGCGGCTGAGGGCCGCCACGCATCCAGTCAATTTCTGGATCTGTTTGAGGTTTTTTGGAATATCCAGCTGTGATAGAGCTCGGATCTTGGCCGGATTTGCTTCAATTCCTCTACCGGATTCAATGAAGCCCAAGAGCTTTCCGGCTAGTACGCCGAAAACTCATTTTTCCGGATTCAGCTTAATATCATATGCTCGGAGGTTATCAAATGTGACCCTCAAGTCGTCTACTAGAGTTTCGACGTGTTTAGTTTTGACGACTACGTCGTCTACGTATGCCTCTACTGTTTTGCCGATCTGGGTAGCCAGACATGTCTGAATCATGCGCTGATATGTTGCGCCGGCGTTTTTAAGTCTGAAGGGCATCGTGTTGAAGCAGAATGGTCCATATGGAGTAATGAATGCCGTTGCGGCTTGATCCGCTTCTGCCATCTTGATTTGATGATAGTCGGAGTATGCGTCCAGGAAGCACAATGAATCGTGCCCTACAGTGGCATCGATAATTTGGTCGATGCAGGGGAGGGGGAAGGGATCCTTTGGGCAGGCTTTATTTAGGTCTTTGAAATTGACACATAGGCGCCAGGATTTGTCCTTCTTTGGTACCATTACCAGGTTTGCTAGCCAATCCGGATGTTTGATGTCTCTGATGAATCCGGCTTCCAATAGTTTGGCTAGTTCCTCTCCCATTGCCTGTCTTTTGGGTTCGGAAAATCGTCGAAGAGCCTGTTTGACTGGCTTGAATCCTTTTAGGATGTTTAGGCTGTGTTCTGCCAATCTGCATGGGATTCCGGGCATATCCGAGGGGTGCCAGGCGAAAATGTCCCAAATTTCTTGAAGGAATTCTCGCAGTGCGGCGTCTACATCAGGGTTCAATTGTGCCCCGCTGGATGCCGTCTTTGTCGGGTCCGTTGGGTGGACCTGGAATTTTACTATTTCATCTGCTGGTTTAAAGGAGGTGGACTTGGATCTCTTATCGAGTATCACATCGTCCCTATTCACCATAGAGCGCAGCGCGGTGAGTTCCTCTGCCGCCAGGGCTTCGGATAGTGCCTCCAAGGCTAATGCGGCTGTCTTGTTTTCGTCACGGAGTGCTATGTCCGGATCACTAACGAGAGTGATTATTCCGCCGGGCCCGGGCATTTTGAGCTTCATGTACCTGTAATGGGGTACGGCTTGGAAAATTGTGAATGCCTCTCGTCCTAATATAGCGTGATATCCGCTGTTGAACGGGGCCACTTGGAACGTGACTTCTTCGGATCTGTAATTGTCCGGCGAGCCGAATACCACATCGAGTGTGATTTTTCCTATGCAACGCGCTTCCCGGCTAGGGATTATTCCTCTGAAGGTTGTGCTGCTTCGCTCAATGCGGCTCCAGTCTATTTCCATTTTTTGAAGGGTTTCCTCATAGATGAGGTTTAATCCGCTGCCGCCATCCATGAGTACCTTGGTAAGTCGAAAGCCGTCCACTATTGGACTGAGGACCAATGCGGCTGGTGCTCGGGCTGTTCGGAATTTAGGTTCGTCGCTGGCGTTGAAGGTGATGGCCGCGTCGCTCCAAGGATTTGCTGTGGCTACTTGGTATTCTTCGGCGAGGCTGCGGATTGTTCGTTTCCGCATATTGTTTGATGCGAAAGTCTCGACGACTGTTGATACCGTACCGGTATTGTTGGTGTGGTTTCCCGGGGCTAGAAGCTCCTCGCCACTTTTGGCCACCTGCCGTAATATCCAACATGCGCGAAGGCTATGCGTTGGGGTGGCACCCTTGGTACCGTAAATTGTACAGGGTTTACTGAGCCATCCCTCCAGTACGGTTCCGTTCCCTTTAAGGGGCTTCTGTTTTTTGATTTTTGTGTCCGGTGCATGAGTATAATGCACCCTTTTGTTGCGGACTAGGGTTGTATTCGGGGCCGGATTGTCCCAAAATTTATTTTCGGTTTTCCGGACACTCTCCATCGCACAGTATTTTCGTACTATGGACGCCAGGTCGGCAAAGCGTGTAATTTCACGATGGCTGACGGCGTTCAAGATACCCTCGTCCGTGCAATTATTGCAGAAAATTGAGATTGCATTTTCCTCTCGGCAGTCCTTTATCCTGTCCATAACCAGGAGGAATCTGGCCTAGTAGTGATGTACTGTTTCAGCGGGCTCTTGCCGGATTAGAGATAGATCGCATATGTCTAGGCGATTGGGCGGAATTAAGTCCGGAACCCCATCCATCTCAGGGCTCAAGGGCCGAGAAGTTTCCGAACTTGGAAGCTTGGAAAGTGGAACATTGTCCAACGAGTCTGGTCCGATGCCTGACTTTATGTTCAGCGCTTGATCGACATCCGCTCCTCCGCGGGAATCCGGCATGGAGGATTCGGTAGCCCGGACACGACTAGTTTTCAATATGGGAGAAGGATCGTCGCGATGTTCCTCTACCACCGTGACGTGGTGGGTAACCTGGGGAGAGTTTATCTCTCTCAGATCGGTTTTAAGCCCGATCTGATTGTAGTCGGTAGCGACTCCCAGGGTGGCGATCCGATCCAAGAGTTCGTTTACAGACGAGAGCTCTGCTGGATCTAGCTGCTCGGCGAATTCCGAGTTGACGTGAAGATTGCTCTCGATGACCCGAGAGGTCATCATTGAAGGGGTGGCCGGACAGGCAGTCATAAGAAAACCTCCTAGCTGGATAGTTTGGCCGGCGGCCAGGGCTCCATCGGCGAAGATACCATCCTTGAAGACGGGAAGAGGCATCCTTCCTATCGGTGACGGCACAGAGGAACTCTCAATGAAAGCACCAATGTCGGTGTCAAAACCGGCGGATCTCGGGTAGGGGGTCCCGAACTGTGCGTCTAGGCGGACGGTAACAGGAGACAAGGGACACGATGTTTTACCCAGGTTCGGGCCCTCTTGATGGAGGTAAAACCCTAGGTCCTGCTTGATTGATATTGATATTGTGGATGTTTACAAGAGTGGATCTACCACGAGATCAAGGAGGCTAAACCCTAAAAGCTAGCCTATGGTATGATTGTAAGGGTTGTTGTGATTGTGCTACGGACTAGAGCCATCTGGTTTATATAGACACCGGAGAGGGCTAGGGTTACATAGAGTCGGTTACAATGGTAGGAGATCTACATATCCGTATCGCCAAGCTTCCCTTCCACGCCAAGGAAAGTCCCATCCAGACACGGGACGAAGTCTTCAATCTTGTATCTTCATAGTCTTGGAGTCCGGTCAATGATGATAGTCCGGCCAATAATAGTTCGGCCGATGATGGGTATCCGGCTATCCGGACACCCCCTAGTCCAGGACTCCCTCAGTATTCATGGATGATTTCTCGGTTTATGGATGATCAAGTTTTGCAGAGATGTGAAGACACTAGTCTCGTACTAAATTGGGAAAAGTGCCACTTTATGGTTAATGAAGGCATCGTCTTGGGGCATAAGATTTCCGAGAGAGGTATTGAAGTTGATAAAGCTAAAGTTGATGCTATTGAAAAGATGCCATGTCCTAAGGACATAAAAGGTATAAGAAGTTTCCTTGGTCATGCCGGTTTTTATAGGAGGTTCATTAAGGACTTTTCTAAAATCTCTAGGCCTCTGACTAATTTATTGCAAAAATATATTCCTTTTGTCTTTGATGATGATTGCATAGAAGCATTTGAAATACTTAAGAAAGCTTTGATCACTGCACCTATTGTTCAGCCACCTGATTGGAATTACCCTTTGAAATTGCGTGTGATGCTAGCGATTATGTTGTAGGTGCTGTTCTAGGGCAAAGAGTTGATAAGAAGTTGAATGTTATCCAGTATGTCAGTAAGACTCTTGATACTGCCCAGAGAAATTATGCTGCTACTGAAAAAGAGTTCTTAGCAGTCGTGTTTACGCGTGATAAGTTTAGACCTTATATTGTTGATTCCAAAGTTACTATTCACACTAATCATGCTGCTATTAAATATCTGATGGAAAAGAAAGATGCTAAACCTACACTGATTAGATGGGTTCTCTTGCTTCAAGAGTTTGATTTGCATATTATTGATATAAAGGGAGCTGAGAACCCCGTTGCAGACAACTTGTCTAGGTTAGAGAATGTTCTTGATGACCCACTACCTATGGATGATAGCTTTCCTGATGAACAATTAGCGGTCATTAATGCTTCTCGTACTGCTCCTTGGTATGTTGATTATGCTAATTACATTGTTGCTAAACTTATACCACCTAGTTTCACATACCAGCAAAAGAAAAAGTTCTTTTATGATTTAAGACATTACTTCTGGGATGACCCACACCTTTATAAATAAGGAGTAGATGGTGTTATTAGACATTGTGTACCTGAGCATGAGCAGGGAACAGATCCTATGCAAGTGTCACTCTGAATCATATGGAGGACACCACGCTGGAGATAGAACTGCACATAAGGTATTGCAATCTGGTTTTTATTAGCCTACTCTCTTCAAAGATGCTCGTAAGTTTGTTTTATCTTGTGATGAATGTCAAAGAATTGGTAATATTAGTAGACGTCAAGAAATGCCTATGAACTATTCTCTTGTTATTTAACCATTTGATGTTTGGGGCTTTGATTATATGGGACCTTTTCCTGCCTCTAATGGTTACACACATGTTTTAGTTGTTGTTGATTACGTTACTAAGTGGGTAGAAGCTATCCCAACTAGTAGTGCTGATCATAACACTTCTATTGAAATGCTTAAAGAAGTTATTTTTCCGAGGTTTGGAGTCCCTCGATATCTTATGATTGATGGTGGTTCACATTTTATTCATGGTGCTTTTCGTAAGATGCTTGCTAAGTATGATGTTAATCATAGAATCGCATCTCCTTATCACCCGCAGTCTAGTGGTCAAGTAGAGTTGAGCAATAGAGAGCTCAAATTAATTTTGCAAAAGACTGTGAATAGATCTAGAAAGAATTGGTCCAAAAAACTTGATGATGCATTATGGGCCTATAGAACTGCATACAAAAATCCTATGGGTATGTCTCCGTATAAGATGGTTTATGGAAAAGCATGTCACTTACCTCTAGAACTTGAACATAAAGCAAATTGGGCTATTAAAGAGCTCAACTATGACTTCAAACTTGCCGGTGAGAAGAGGTTATTTGATATTAGCTCACTTGATGAATGGAGAACCCAAGCCTATGAGAATGCCAAGCTATTCAAAGAAAAAGACAAACGCTAGCATGACAAAAGGATACAAAAGCGAGAATTTAATGTAGGTGATTACGTGTAATTATTCAACTCTCATTTAAGATTTTTTGCAGGAAAACTTCTTTCTAAATGGGAAGGTCCTTATGTTATCAAGGAGGTATATCATTCCGGTGCCATAAAAATCAACAACTTCGAAGGCACAAGTCCAAGGGTGGTAAACGGCCAAAGAATTAAACATTATATCTCAGGTAATCCTATCAATGTTGAAACTAATATTGTTGAGACCGTAACCCCGGAGGAATACATAAGGGACACTTTCCAGAACATTCCAGACTTCGAGAAGGAATAGGTATGTGGTACGGTAAGTAAACCGACTCCGAAACAATTCTAATGGCAATTTTTATCCGTTTTGGAATATTTAAGAATTTTAGGAAGAAAGAAGTAATCCGGGAAGGACACGAGGCCTCCACGAGGGTGGAGGGCGCGCCCACCCTTCCTGGGCGCGCCCCCCTGTCTCGTGGCCACCTTGTGTGCCTCCCAGACTCCGTTTTCTTACACGTTACGTATTTTGGTCGGTAAAAATTCATTATGTAATCTCCCGAAGGCTTTGACCACCGTATCACACCAATATCCTATGTTATCATTTCGAGCTGTTTTTCTGACAGATCTAGAGCATCATGACGTCTCCAAGCGCTCCCAAGGACAAGTTTTTCGAGAGGGTTATCAACCCCTATCTCGCGGAGGTGTTGCAACACCCTCAAATCATTGAGATACGTGAGGCGGTGCTGCACATCCACGATGTGGAGGGACTAAGGCGTACCGGAAGCGTGGAGACAAAGCTTGAAGCCATGGAGCAACAAGTTTTCAAGTGCCAAGGGATGGTGGAGCATGGACTCAACGCCAACCAGATGATGATCACGGAGTTCACCAACAACCACAAGCTAGATGCCAAGGTCATTGGGGAGACCATCTTCAAGCTTCAAGAGAAAATCGAGCACCTCCAAGCCCAGATCTATGACCTGCAAAACCAAAACTGTGAGTGTGAATATAGATTCAAGAGGATAAGTTTGGCTGCAGATTTGAGGATCCCGGAGACTCGATCATCCTTATATGATGGTGAGCCTATGCCTTGGAAGATGGACGACAAGCCTACATCATCAACAACTCCTACTTCACCACCTCCGAGGACATAATCACATGGGTATGGGCACTCCCCTTGGCAACTGCCAAGCTTGGGGGAGGTGCCCCGGTATCGTATAACCATCACACTCCTATCTTTACCGTTTTATTTAGTTTGATCCTTTTAGTAGTATCTTGATCTAGTAGATTGAAGTTTTAGTATCAATTAGTTTTGAGTTTTGCTTTGTGATCTCTTTATGTAATCGAGTCCGTGAGCTATCTATAAGAAAGATTATTGTTGAGTCAAGGGCTTTGCTATCTTTTCATGATCTTGAGAAACTAGAAAGAACAAAAAGAATAAAAGAGTTCATATTGATCTTATGGATAGTAATGACTTCACACATAGAAAGTATGAGGCATAAAGGTTGTTGAGAGTTTACAAACGTAGTTTCGGTCATCGTTGCAATTAATAGAAAGTAATAAGGAAAGAGAGGTTTTCACATACAAATATATTATCTTGGACATCTTTTATGATTGTGAGCACTCATTAAGTGTGACATGCTAAAAGAGTTGATGTTGGACAAGGAAGGCAACGTAATGGTTTATGTTTTCTCACATCTCAGTTAAAGTATATTGTCATTGATCTTCCCAACATGTCGAGCTTGCCTTTCCCCCTCATGCTAGCCAAATTCCTTGCACCAAGTAGAGATACTACTTGTGCTTCCAAATATCCTTAAACCAGTTTTGCCATAAGAGTAGACCATACCTACCTATAGATTGAGTAAGATCCTTCAAGTAAGTTGTCATGTTGCAGGCAATAAAAATTGCTCTTTAAATATGTATGACTTATTAGTGCAGAGAAAATAAGCTTTATACGATCTTGTTGTGGAAGCAATAAAAGCGACGGACTGCATAATAAAGGTCCATATACAGGTGGCAATATAAACTGATGTTCTTTTGCATTACACTACAGGAAACAGGTAATTTGCCGTCTGTGGATCACAGACTGCAAAGACGTAAATCCAGACGGCAAAGAGTTTGCCGTCAGCAAGTAGACGGCAAAGATAAATCGGGAAAGAATACTTTGTCGTCTGCTTTTTTTTCTAGATGACGGCAAAGACTTTGCCGTCAGTCTATACTGTTTGCCGTCAGCCAGCAAAATCAACCGGTAAAAAATGGCAACAGACGGAACGGACGGACTGACTGACGGCGTTAGTGCTTTGCTGTCAGCCAGAATCCATCTTTGCCGTCATCCTCAAACATCACAGACGGCAAAGAATTTTTTTATTTAAAAAATATATCGTACAAACAATTGCACAGGCGACCAGGAACAAACTGATGAAGAACTCCACAGTATCCATCAACACTGATGTTCTAAGAATCAAACACGAACGAACGGATTTCACAACACAAAACAAAACTACTCTGTTTAACAAGATGAATGGATTACACATGAACAGACTACACTACGTTACAATACATCAGTTGGATCTATACGCCCACGCCTCGCTGGAGCAGCAGTTGCGCCTCTCTCTGTTCTCCTTCCTTTCATCCTGCATATGAAGTTAAGAACGCACAGACGTCCGAGGAGCCCAAGACGTCAGCCGCCATGCCGGAGCTCGCCACCCTCGTCCGGGCGCTGGATCCACTTGACCCCGCCAACTCTGTCAGCGCCAAGCCCCGCCGCCGGCAGAGTAGAGCAGAGGAGGCGGGGACCCGCGGCGTGCAAAGGCGGGGGCGAAGGAGAGTACTCGGAGGCAGGCGGCTGCTGGTACTCGGAGGCGGGCGGCGCATGAAGCCAGGCCTCGCGGATGGGGAGGCGGGGCCGACAGGGAGGCGGCCGTGAGGCGGGGCCAGTTGGCGCAGGGTCGTGGATGGGGAGGCGGGGCCGACAAGGCGGCGGCGGTGGCGAGGCAGGGCCATGCAGCGCGGGGTCGCGGATGGGGAGGCAGGGCCGATCGGGCGGCGGCGGCGAGGCAAGACCAACCGGCGGCGATGCAGCGCCGATAGCAGAGAAGACGAGATCGAGGGGGAGAGATGGTGTCCGACTGGGGGAGAGGTGGGTTCGATGGATGGGTGGGTGGGGACGTGGGGATAAGGTACGTGGGGATGTGGTGGAATGGGTGGGTGGGGTCAGGCGTGGTAGATGGAAAGAGAGGCACCGCAGCGTGGATCGTGCCATGTCACCGATCCGTGGATGGATCCGCGAGGTGTGCTTCTTTGCTTTGCCATCTGCAAAAACAAACTACAGACGGCAATTTTTATTACAGACGGCAAAATATGATCTTTATCGTCTGTGTTTATTCGTATAGACGGCAAAGGCATATTTTGCAGTCTGTAATAAAAAACACAGACGGCAAAGATCTTTGCCGTCTGTAGTTTGTTTTGTAGATGGCAAAGTGAGCTCTTTGCCGTCTAATTTTTTTCTACAGATGACAAAGTATATTTTGCTGATAGTTTCTCTTTACCGTCTGTTGATGACGGCAAACCCTTTCTTTGCCGTCTGCCCCGACAAAATGTTGACGGCAAAGACAATACTAACGGCAAATCTTATGTTTCCCGTAGTGTTAAGATTTTGTGCATTCAACCCTAAAAGCACATGACAACCTCTGCTTCCCTCTGCGAAGGGCCTATCTTTTACTTTATGTTTTTACCTTATGCTTGAGTCAAGGTGATCTTCACCTTTCCCTTTTTCATTTTATCCTTTGGCAAGCTCCTCGTGTTTGAAACATCTTGATATATATATATATATATATATATATATCCAATTGGATGTAAGTTGGCATGAATTATTATTGTTGACATCACCCAAAGGTGAATACGTTGGGAGGCAACACAATAAGCCCTATCTTTCTCAGTGTCCGGTTGAAACTCCATAACCACAAGTACTGCGTGAGTGTTAGCAATTGTAGAAGACTATATGATATTTGAGTATGTGGACTTGCTGAAAAGCTCTATTCTTGACTCTTTCTGATGTTATGATAAATTGCAATTGCTTCAATGACTGAGATTATAGTTTGTTAGTTCCCAATGAAGTTTCTGAACCATACTTGACATTGTGAATTGATCGTTACTTGAGCATAAGAAATCATATGATTAAATCTATTTATGTTGCTGTTATAAGAATGATCATGATGCCCTCATGTCCGTATTTTATTTTTATCGACACCTCTATCTCTAAACATGTGGACACATTTTTCGACTTCGGCTTCCGCTTGAGGACAAGCCAGGTCTAAGCTTGGGGGAGTTGATACGTCCATTTTGCATCATGCTTTTATATCAATATTTATTGCATTATGGGTTGTTATTACACATTATATCTCAATACTTATGTCTATTCTCTCTTGTTTTAGAAGGTTTACCATGAAGAGGGGGAATGCCGACAGCTGGAATTCTAGCTGGAAAAGGAGCAAATATTGGAAATCTATTCTACACAGCTCCAAAAATCCTGAAACTCCACGGAAGTCAGTTTTGGAATTAATAAGAATTATTGAGCAAAGAAAACACCAGAGGGGGCCCACACCCTGGCCAGGAGGGTGGGGGGCGCGCCCACCCCTACTGGGTGCGCCCCCCCTGTCTCCTGGGCCCCCTGGTGGCCCTCCGGTGTCCATCTTCTGCTATATGAAGGCTTTTACCCTGGAAAAAATCATAAGTAAGCTTACGGGACGAAACTCCGCCGCCACGAGGCGGAACCTTGGTGGAACCAATCTAGGGCTCCAGCGGAGCTGTTCTGCCGGGGAAACCTCCCTCCGGGAGAGGGAAATCATCACCATCATCATCACCAACGATCCTTTCATTGGGAGGGGGTCAATCCCCATCAACATCTTCACCAGCACCATCTCCTCTCAAAACCCTAGTTCATTTCTTGTATCCAATCTTGTATCAAAACCACAAATTGGTACCTGTGGGTTGCTAGTAGTGTTGATTACTCCTTATAGTTGATGCTAATAGGTTTACTTGGTGGAAGATCATATGTTTAGATCCTTAATGCATATTATTACTCCTCTGATTATGAACATGAATATGCTTTGTGAGTAGTTATGTTTGTTCTTGAGGACATGGGTGAAGTCTTGCTATTAGTAGTCATGTGAATTTGGTATTCGTTCGATATTTTGATGAGATGTATGTTGTCTCTCCTCTAGTGGTGTTATGTGAACGTCGACTACATGACACTTCACCATTATATGGGCCTAGAGGAAGGCATTGGGAAGTAATAAGTAGATGATGGGTTGCTAGAGTGACAGAAGCTTAGACCCTAGTTTATGCGTTGCTTCGTAAGGGGCTAATTTGGATCCATATGTTTAATGATGTGGTTAGGTTTACCTCAATACTTCTTTTCTAGTTGCGGATGCTTGCAATAGGGGGTTAATCATAAGTGGGATGCTTGTCCAAGTAAGGGCAGTACCCAAGCACTGGTTCACCCACATATCAAATTATCAAAGTATCGAACGTGAATCATATGAGCATGATGAAAACTAGCTTGATGATAATTCCCATGTGTCCTCGGGAGCGCTTTTCTCATTATAAGAAATTGTCCAGGCTTGTCCTTTGCTACAAAAAGGATTGGGCCACCTTGCTGCACTTTATTTACTTTCATTGCTTGTTACCCGTTGCAATTATCTTATCACAAAACTATCTGTTACCTACAATTTCAGTGCTTGCAGAGAAAACCTTACTGAAAACCACTTGTCATTTCCTTCTGCTCCTTGTTGGGTTCAACACTCTTACTTATCGAAAGGACTACGATAGATCCCCTATACTTGAGGGTCATCAGAAGCCGCGAGTCTGGGCATCCTAGACCCCTTGGCGGAGTTCACCGTCCTGCAGGAGCGTGACGTCCTCAGGGCCTGGCACCGTTGGGACCCAGTGAAGAAGGTTTACGAGACAAAGGCATTCACGACGGAGTTCATTAGACTACTGGTAATTTTAGTTTTTGATCAATTCGACTGCACACGTTAGTCACATTTGTAAACGATCCTTGTGCCTTTTGCAGAGAGAGCAGCACAGGATTGCGGCCGAAAGCGACTCGCCATATGAGGAATTGGCGAGGCCCAAGTGGGACACTCCATTCAACCGGGCGTCGAACATATTGAAACGACTCCCGGTGGAGACTCGACCGTCGTATGGACGCATGCACGGTGTCGGAGACGGCGCCACGTGGAACAAGTACTACCGTGAGACCACGGAGGAGAAAGGAAAGACGGAGGTTAAGTGAAGAAAACATCGACAAGAAAGTTGAGATTGCGGTTGAGAAGAAATCATCTCAGACAGTCACAACAGCGGTAGCTGCCGCAAAACAGGTGGTTGTAGATATGTCTACTTCATTGGTTCTGGCCGTTTTCAATCGGACCAGGAAAAATCCAGAAAAAAATGCAACGGACTTTCCCCTTGCTCACTGATACGTCTCCAACGTATCTATAATTTATGAAGCATTCATGCTATTTTATTATCTGTTTTGAATGTTTATGTGCTTTGTTATACACTTTTTATATTATTTTTGGGACTAACCTATTAACCGGAGGCCCAGCCCATATTGTTGTTTTCTTGCCTATTTCAGTGTTTCAAAGAAAAGGAATATCAAATGGAGTCCAAACAGAATGAAACCTTCGGGAGCGTTATTTTTGGAACAGAAGCAATCCAGGGGACTTGGAGTGCAAGCCAGGGAAGCTTCGAGGAGGCTGAGGGAGTCCTGGATTAGGGGGTATCCGGACAGCCGGACTATATACTTTGTCCGGGTTGTTGGAGCGTGAAGATACAAGACTCAAGACTCCATTCCGTGTCCGGATGGGACTCTCCTTTGCGTGGAAGACAAGCTTGGCGACCCAGATATTATATTTCCATCCTTGTAATCGACTCCATGTAAACCCTAGCCCTCTCCGGTGTCTATATAAACCAGAGAGGTTGGTCCTTAGTGGGACAATCACAACCATAATCATCGTAGGCTAGCTTCTAGGGTTTAGTCTCTACGATCTCATGGTAGATCAACTCTTGTACTACTCATATCATCAATATCAATCAAGAAGGAAGTAGGTTTTACCTCCATCGAGAGGGCCCAAACCTGGGTAAACATTGTGTCCCTTGCCTCCTGTTACCATTAGCCTAAGACGCACAGCTCGGGACCCCCTACCCGAGATCCACCCTTTTTAACACCGACATTGGTGATTTCATTGAGAGTTCCTCTGTGCCGTCGCTGCAAGGCTTGATGCCTACTTCAATCATCAACAACACGGTCCAGGGTGAGACTTTTCTCCTCGGACAGATCTTTGTGTTCGGCGGCTTCGCACTGTGGGCCAATTCGCTTGGCCAACTGGAGCAGATCGACAGCTACGCCCCTGGCCACCAGGTCAAGTTCAGAAACCTGAACTACATGGCTGATATCCGCGGAGACTTGATCTTCAACGGATTCGGGCCTGTGCCAAGAGCGCCGGACAGTCACGATGAGCATGGCTTAGACCTGCTGTCGGACAATGCTCAGGATGTCGCCCCTGCGGTAGCCCCGGACCTAAATCGGGAGTAGAACGCGTTGCCTAAGGACAGATGGATGGACCCCGCCCCGCAGGCCACACACTCATCGGCGGTAGAGCCGAACACAGGCCTCACCCCCAAAGAAGCCTGTGACACCGGACCCCCGGACTCGTATCCGGCTGTAGGTTCTAGTCCGCGCGCTCCTGAGCCCGCAGAACCTAGTTGGGCTCCTGTAATGGAGTTCACCGCAACAGATATCTTCCAGCACTCGCCCTTTGGCGACGTGCTGAACTCGTTAAAGTCTCTCTCCTTGTCAGGAGACTCTTGGCCGAACTATGTCCGGCTCGAGTGGGAAGCGGGCGATGAAGGAATTCGTTGCCCACCCACCACCCACTCCATTGCCACGGTCGATGACTTAACCAACGTGCTTGACTTTGACTCTGAAGACATCGACGGTATGGACGACGTTGCAGGAGAAGAACAGGAACCACCGCTCACGGGGCGGTGGACAGCCACCTCCTCATATGATATGTATATATATATATATATATATATATATATATATATATATATATATATATATATATATATATATATATATATATATATGGTGCACACTCCGAAAGAAACCAATGGCGATGGGGCAATGGAGGATAACCCCTCAGGGAAGAAAGCTAAGCATGGACGTCGTCAACGCCGCTCCAAGACTCGCCACAACAATACTGGCACAGGAGAGGGAAACAATCTGGATAGTGCCAAAGATGAAAACAACCCTGATCAGCCTACCTTCAAGTAGACCAGACTGGCCACGGTCGGACACTTGGAGAGGAATAACTATATGTCCCCCTTTGAAGACGAGGTAAGCCTCGGCGATGCTGAATTCGGCGTGCCTGAGGATCCCATGGAATAAGTTCGCTTCAAGCGACTACTCATGGCCACTGCAAGGAGCCTGCAAAGGAAGCAACAGCAGCTCAAAGCTGACCAAGATTTGCTCGTGGACAGATGGACTAAGGTCCTGGCCACCGAGGAATACGGACTCGATCGCCCCGACAAAGGGCACACACGGCATAATTCGCTACCTCAACCTAAGAAGCAGAACCTGAGGCACATACCCCGACGTCAACATACAATTACGGTCAAAGACAATACAAAGGATACACGAGGAGGCATCCTCAAGCCTCGGCGCAATCGTCATAAATGTCAAGTCAGGGAAGTTGGTGCCGAATTCAGCGGTCCCCAGTCCGGTCAGCGGAAAAAGAACAGCTCAGGCCCATCCGGCCCAGGCAGCATACTCGATCAACCATGTGAAATTCATGGTACCCCAAGAAGGGCGGCCAAGCATACCAATAGAGAATGCATGATCTTCCAAATAGAACGGCCGATCTTGCGCCGGAAACAATGAAGAAAGGTCTCACACAATAAAGGGCCAGTCAAACATGGTGAGGAAAATCCCCTCACAGCACAAAAGTACGGCCGATCGTCTCTAATCACATCGACCGTCCGTATAACACCAGCCATAGCAATTTTATTTCGCTCACTATCTACCCAGTAGCTTGGGGGCTCCATTTTACACGAGCCCCCACAGGCATAAAACTATCAATAACAACTCCTCAAAGATGTAAGGCGCAAAGGCTAGATTTTAACTGACCCACCATACTAATGGTTGTCTTTGGATCACCAAACAAATACCACACCGAACAATAAGTCTTTGGTATTATCCCTTTATATAGTAATAACCATATACTACCGGGATGAACCACGTTGGCTAGATTCAACGAGGTACAACATCAGGCCAGTCCCGCATGACATAGTCACAACTATGGGCAAGGTCGAACCCCACCACTAGAGTGGAAATCATACCGCCGCTGAAATAGCGAGTCATGCCTGTTTATCAAATTCTTATTCGGCAGCCGAACACCCGGACACCAATTGAGGAATCCGAACTACTTTATGGTGTGGTTCAGCCAGGCTCCACTCAGGCACCCGCGGTTCAACCATAACGGTATATGCAGCTGCCTTTAAAGCATTTGTCTTTATAGACTAACTTTGGCGCAGAACAGGACTGGCGACGCGGAATCAGCTCGGACGCACAAGGCAGGCAGTCCGGGTACACCTCAGATCCACACACAGCCTCCTCCAGTCCGGCCACGACAGGTTCCGCCCAAAATACTCCCCTTCATAAGCATAAACTGCGCTCGTATGCATAGACATGTCATTTTACTACAATGCGTAGACTTAAATAACACTTACCGGCCGTCGCTTTTCATTGAAGCCTCTTTTTCACAAACGGCACCCAGGCCTTGTGTTATGCCCGATTATGCTAGGGGCTTCATAGTACGGCAATAAAGTTCGACCACCTTTTCAGTCGCTCGGCACCCCGAACTTATAGCACTATATGCATCAGCTCCGAATCATGTCTTGGGTCATTAGTTGGGTTTGCCCGGCTCCCATGTTTTGGTACCTTACGTCCCGCCCCATCGGCTAAGGTAGCGCTGGGAGAACTACTGTGATTGTGTCCCGGTTCTTCCGGACGAGCGCCTCAGTAGAGAAAGCCGAAAACTGACTGTCATGATACAGCGAGAGCTGGTCAGCTGTTCAAGAGGTTGTAAAATCTTTAAAGATTTATTCCGCATAATGCCATTATAAATGCAAAGTGCGATGGATTGGTCTTCCGATGAGGTGCCAATAGAGCCCCTAGTTCGGCCTTCCGAACACTAGGGGATGCGCCACCATACTCGAATTCCTATGGCTAAGTGAGAGTGATAAAGCCCTATAGTCTGATTGCCTGGTTCGTGGTGAGGAACACCTCCTTCTAAGGACCCAACAATGGGATAAAGAGTGTTCAGGTATGTCCCGAACACCCCCGTACTTTTTACGTGGGGGCAAAAACCGACGACTGGCCAACTCTCAGGATTAACATACACTAAACAGCTGCACAGGAAGAACAAACGTTCAAACAAAACAGGCAATAAATAATAAAAGTTCCATTATCCCACATTACAAAGAATGGCACGACTACCTTGAGGGAAATATAATGTCTTTGGTACACTTATCCGCCACAAGGCGGGCTCCCTTTAGTACACCTTCATAGTACAACTCGGGCTTGCGATGCCCCTTACCCTTCGGCGGCCCCTCAGTCATCAGCTTCTCAGCATCAAGCTTCCCCCAATGCACCTTCGCACGGGCAAACGCCATGCATGCACCCTCTATACATACTGATCGCTTAATGACATCAAGCCGAGGGCAGGCGCCAACAATCCGCTTCACGAGTCCGAAGTAACTGCTTGGAATTTGCTCTGCGGGCCATAGCCGGACAACCAAGTCCTTCATGGCTACTTCGGCCGCCTGGTGCAGTTCGATCAGCTGCTTCAGCTGATCGATAAAGGGCACCAGATAATTCGGCGCCAAATACTGCGACCAGAAATCCCTCTCCGCAGACTTCTTCTCCTCGGTCCGGTAGAATTGGGCGGCATCTGATATGCTACGAGGCAGATCCGCAAACGCCCCTGGAAAACAAGAATTCAGCTTATCGCTTAGAGTTCCTCCCATTATCATGTAAAAATGGCCATGAATACAAAAGGCCTTGCCAGCCGCAACCTTCCGGGCCTCCTGAATGTCCCTCAAAGCACCTCGGGCTTCTTCCCGAGCATCCTCCGCGGCTTGGAGAGCTTGTGCAAGTTCGGATTCTTTCCCTACTAGACTCTTCTCCAAGCCCTCACTTTCTTCACGGCCTCCAGGAGCTCTCGCTCAACTTCAATGACCCTGGCCTCGTGCTTCTCACGAAGAACCTGTTCGACGGCGGCCTTATTATTGGCTTCGACCACAGCCTTCTTTAGTGCCCCAATTTCAGCACTCGCCCCTAGAGCATACAATGCAAATATCTTAATTAGGCACAACTTCTAACTTGTGCTCTACTTAGCACAGGGTTCCGACATACCTTGCTTGTCCTCCAACTGCTTCTTCACGTGGCCAAGTTCCCCTTCGGCCTGTTCCATACGCTGCTTTAGTTCGGACACCTCCGCACTATGAGCAGCAGACGTGCCTGCAGACGCCTGTTTTCAAACAAAGGGATACACGTCATTAGCTGAGTCTCCTGCAAAAGCGGAAAATTTTGATCCCCTGTTCGGCTCTCTTTCGCCGGACAGTGTATCAGGGGCTACTACTCATATTATGACAATTCCTCAAAGGTTTCTTAGAAAACATACCTCAAAGCCCTTTATAAGACTAAGGAAGGATTCGTTCAGTCCACTCTCAGCGGACTGAATCTTTTCAATCACCGCGCCCATGAGGGCACGATGTTCATCGATGATAGACGCGCTTCTTAGCATTGTCGATAGGCCGCCCGGCAGCCCTGCTTGGGCACAGGCCGCTAGCGGAACAGGCAAGCCCCCAAAGGTGGCTGCTTACCCGATCCCGGAGCTTTAAAGGTCTCTAGGACTGTGTCCGGCTAGGGTCCGGACTGAAGGTCACCCCCGCCATCGACACGCATAGGATTCGGTGCTCCCGTGTGTCCGGCCCCAGGGATATGCCCCCCTGGTCTAGGTCCCGTTGAGACGACACCTCGGTGTCGCACCTAGGCTTCGGGGAAGGGGCCTCTAGAGGCGTCTCGCTCGCCAGGGCATCTGAGCTCAGTGAATCCTCCGATGAGGATCATCCAGCGTGGGACCTCGCCGGGTTGTACGAAATATGGCGACAATTAAAACTACTATACCCAAACAACCCCAGACGCATATGCGTGTTCGGATTTCGTATACTTATGACTTTTCCAGGGGCTGGACCCTGGGATCCCACTCTGGGCTGCTATCAGCAGCCGTGGTGGATGCCTCCGGGAGGGAACCTTTCCCCGTCTTCGGTGATTCGGCCTCCAGGGATGAGGAAGCCGTCCTTTTCTTCCCACCCCCTGCGGGTGGCTTGTCTTCCTCCGCCTCCTCCTCTTCGTCTTTGGAAGAAGGATGGTAGTTGGAGTCTTCAGATTTTGCGTTCGAAGCATCGCGGCGGCGGAGGCCACTCCGGGTCTTTTTGACCTTCTTGGAGGCCTCTTTCTTTGGCGCCTCATTAGGCGCTGGCACCAACATCTTCGTCAGAAGAGGTCCGGCCAGTTCATCCGGTAGAGGGGCAGGACAATGTATCTGCTCCACCTTTTTTATCCATCCCTGGGGTTATGGTAAAGCATGATAAAAGTGTCTCCCTCAAGACATGCCAACTGAAGCATGGATAGATAAGAGATAGCAGTAACTTACCGAACTTGCAGAATGGGACAATTGATACCCACGGTCCTCGATGGAGTCCGGTCATGATTTGCCTGACTTAAAGAGCACCTTCTAGATATCCTTGTGGGAGGAACCATAGAGCTCTCGAAGGGTCTGGTGCTCAGTTGGGTCGTATTCCCACAAATTGTAGGCTCGACGCTGGCAAGGGAGAACCAGGCGAGCTAACATCACCTGGACTACGTCAACGAGTTTGACGTCCTTATCGAGCACACTCTGGACGCGCGTCTGGAGAAGTGACAACTCATTGGGCGAGGACCAGTTCAGGCCCTTCTCGGGCCAGGACGTGAGCAGCAGTGGGGCTCCGGATCTGAACTCAGGAGCCGCAGCCCACTTTTTGCCGTGCGGTTCAGTGATATAGAACCACTGTTGCTGCCACTCCTTGACGGAGTCGTATTGAAGGCGCCCGGCGGCCATATAACCTTGGGCATCTTGCTCACCATGGCTCCGCCGCACTCAGCGTGCTCGCCACTCACCACCTTGGGCTTCACATTGAAAATCTTCAGCCATAGGCCGAAGTAAGGCGAAATTCAGAGAAAAGCCTCACACACGACGATGAACGTCGAGATGTGAAGGAAAGAATTGGGAGACAGATCATGGAAGTCAATCCCGTAATAATACATAATACCATGAACGAATGGGCGGAGGGGAAACCCGAGCCCGCGGACAAAATGAGGAAGAAACACGACCCTCTCGTGGGACTCTGGAGTAGGGACGATCTGTCCCGCCGATGGAAGACGGTGGCCGATCTTTTTGGCCAGGTACCCGGCCTCTCGGAGCCTCTTGATATCCTTCTCCTGGATGGTAGAGGCCATCCATTTGCCTCCTGCACCAGATCCGTACATCTTTGGAGAATCTCTCTTCGATGGAGAAGAAGAGTGCTTGGGCGTTGGTGTCTCGAGCAGAGGGGAATGGACTAGCAGGGGGAAAAGGCGTGGGTAGAGAGGAAGAGATCTTATCTCTTTATTGGGGCGGTAAAGCTTTTGCGCCTCCCCACTTCCCTAGTGGAACCCGCTCGTTCTCCACTCGCCGTGATTAGCGGTGCATTTGGGTTACCCATATCCACATTGATGAGAATCCCGCAATAAGGGGACACGATCTCTGCTTCGGCAAGATATGTAGAGGAAACCGCCTCGCGATATGCGCTGAGGCTGGTTGTGGAAAAATGGTTCGAATAATGACTTGACCATAGTATCATGTCGCTTTGTCTAAAGTTGTCAGCAGATTATATTTGTGAAATACCATTCTCTCTACGGTGGTGTATGAGGATCATCTTGCAGATCCGGACACGATCTAAGTGTTCGATAATTATTTTGGAGTATTCGGAGATGGAACACGCCTTGCAATGCCGAAGACAAAACTGCGCGCCGTACTCATCGTCATTGAAGCCTGGTTCAGGGGCTACTGAGGGAGTCCTAGATTAGGGGGTATCCGGACAGCCAGACTATATACTTTGTCCGGGCTGTTGGAGCGTGAAGATACAAGACTCAAGACTCCGTTCTGTGTCCGGATGGGACTCTCCTTTGCGTGGAAGACAAGCTTGGCGATCCGGATATTATATTTCCTTCCTTGTAACCTACTCCATGTAAACCCTAGCCCTCTCCGGTGTCTATATAAACCGGAGAGGTTGGTCCTTAGAGGGACGATCACAACCATAATCATCATAGGCTAGCTTCTAGGGTTTAGCCTCTACGATCTCGTGGTAGATCAACTCTTGTACTACTCATATCATCAATATCAATCAAGAAGGAAGTAGGGTTTTACCTCCATCGAGAGGGCCCAAACCTGGGTAAACATTGTGTCCCTTGCCTCCTGTTATGATTAGCCTTAGACGCATAGATCGGGACCCCCTACCCGAGATCCGCCGGTTTTGACACCGACAGAGGCCACGAGATAGGTGGGCACGCCCTCCACCCTAGTGGGCCCCTCATGGCTCCCCCGACCGACTTCTTTCGCCTATATATTCACATATACCCTAAAACCACCGAAGAACAAGATAGATCAGGAGTTCCGCCGCCGCAAGCCTCTGTAGCCACCACAAACCTCTCGGGAGCCCGTTCCGGCACCCTGCCGGAGTGGGAATCCTTCACCGATGGCCATCTTCATCATCCCGGCGCTCTCCATGACGAGGAGGAAGTAGTTCACCCTCGGGGCTGAGGGTATGTACCAGTCACTATGTGTTTGATCTCTCTCTCTCGTGTTCTCTCTATGGCACGATCTTGATGTATCGCGAGCTTTGCTATTATAGTTGGATCTTATGATGTTTCTCCCCCTCTACTCTCTTGTGATGAATTGAGTTTTCCCTTTGAAGTTATCTTATTGGATTGAGTCTTTAAGGATTTGAGAACACTTGATGTATGTCTTGCCGTGCTTATCTGTGGTGACAATGGGATATTCATGTGATCCACTTGATGTATGTTTTGGTGATCAACTTGTTGGTTCCGCCCATGAACCTATACATAGAGGTTGGCACATGTTTTCGTCTTGACTCTCTGGTAGAAACTTTGGGGCACTCTTTGAAGTACTTTGCGTTGGTTGAATAGATGAATCTGAGATTGTGTGATGCATATCGTATAATCATGCCCACGGATACTTGAGGTGACAATGGAGTATCTAGGTGACATTAGGGTTTTCGTTGATTTGTGTCTTAAGGTGTTATTCTAGTATGAACTCTACGATAGATTGAATGGAAAGAATAGCTTCGTGTTATTTTACTACGGACTCTTGAATAGATAGAACAGAAAGGATAACTTTGAGGTGGTTTCGTACCCTACCATAATCTCTTCATTTGTTCTCCGCTATTAGTGGCTTTGGAGTGACTCTTTGTTGCATGTTGAGGGATAGCTATATGATCCAGTTATGATATTATTGTTGAGAGAACTTGCACTAGTGAAAGTATGAACCCTATGCCTTGTTTCCTACCATTGCAATACCGTTTACGCTCACTTTTATCATTAGTTACCTTGCTGTTTTTATATTTCTAGATTACAAAAACCTATATCTACCATCCATATTGCACTTGTATCACCATCTCTTCGCCAAACTAGTGCACCTATACAATTTACCATTGTATTGGGTGTGTTGGGGACACAAGAGAATCTTTGTTATTTGGTTGCAAGGTTGCTTGAGAGAGACCACCTTCATCCTACGCCTCCCACGGATTGATAAACCTTAGGTCATCCACTTGAGGGAAATTTGCTACTGTCCTACAAACCTCTGCACTTGGAGGCCCAACAACGTCTACAAGAAGAAGGTTGTGTAGTAGACATCAAGCTCTTTTTCTGGCGCCGTTGCCGGGGAGCTGAGTGCTTGAAGGTATATCTTTAGATCTTGCAATCGAGTCTTTTAGTTTCTTGTTTTATCACTAGTTTAGTCTATAAAATTAAACTACACAAAAAATGGAATTGAGTTTGCCTCATACGCTTCATCTTTTTAATATCTTTCGTGAGAATGATGGTAAGGAAAATTGTGCTCAATTGCTAGAAGAAGAATGCATTAAAATGTTTGGTACTAGATCTTTGTATGATGAGCATGATTGCAATGTTGTTAGTATGAATTACTTGAATATCCATGATGCTAATGATATGCAAAGCCACAAGCTTGGGGATGCTATGTTTGATGAAGATGATATGTTTAGTTCCCCAAGTTTTGATGAGAATATTTATTATGATGAAAGCATGCCTCCTATTTATTATGATTATATTGATGAAAGTGGGTTTGGAAGAGTGTCAACTTTAGGAAGTAGTGATCCCACTATTTTGGAGGATGTTCAATCTTATTGTGATGAATATGGAAGTGGATTTGGAAGAGTGTCAACTTTATTTACTGATGATTCCACTATTTCTGAAGAGGTTCCAATCGATTATGAGAACAAAGTTGCTATCTATGATGATTATTGTGATGACTTGTATGCTATTAAGAATAATGATAACCATGAAACTTGTCATCATGATTTTAGTTTTCAATTGGATTATGCCTCACATGATAGTTATTTTGTTGAGTTTACTCCCACCATTCCGAATGAGAAGAATTTTGCTTATGTGGAGAGTAGTAAATTTTCTATGCTTGTAGATCATGAAAAGAATGCTTTAGGTGCTGGTTATATTGTTGAATTCATTCATGATGCTACTGAAAATTATTATGAGGGAGGAACATATTCTTGTAGGAATTGCAATAATATCAAGTTTCCTCTCTATGTGTTGAAAATCTTGAAGCTATGCTTGTTTTGCCTTCCTATGCTAGTTGATTATTGTTCCCATAAGTTGATTGCTCACAAAATCCCTATGCATAGGAAGTGGGTTAGACTTAAATGTGCTAGTCATATGCTTCATTATGCTCCCATTATGTTTCAATTCTTATCTTTTATGTGAGCATCATTGTCATCATCATGCCTAGCTAGAAAGGCATTAAAAAAAAGCGCTTGTTGGGAGACAACCCAATATTTACCCTTACTGTTTTTGTGTGTCCACATGATTATGCTACTATAGTAATCATGTTTTATAGGTTTTGTTTCAATAAAGTTCCAAGTAAGACCTTTAGAATAGCTCACGGTGATAGTTGTGTTGATCCTGCTGAAAATCAGAAACTTTTGCACCAAGTACATTAGTTTTGATAATTCACAGAAACGTGCTTCGGATCTGACTCTTTTTTATCTGGACTGATACACAAATTTCTTAGGACTTCCTAATTTGGTAGGATTTTTGGAGTTCCAGAAGTATACGTTTGATACAGATTACTACAGACTGTTCTGTTTTTGACAGATTCTGTTTTCTATGTGATGTTTGCTTATTTTGATGAATCTATGAGTAGTACGGAGGGTATGAACCATAGATAAGTTGGACTACAGTAGATATTACACCAATATGATTTTATAATGAGTTCATTACAGTACCTAAGTGGTGGTTTTATTTTCTTATACTAACGGAGCTTATGAATTTTCTGTTGAGTTTTGTGTTGTGAAGTTTTCAAGTTTTGAGTAAAGATTCGATGGACTATGGAATAAGGAGTGGCAAGAACCTAAGCTTGGGGATGCCCAAGGCACCCCAAGGTAATATTCAAGGACAACCAAGAGCCTAAGCTTGGGGATCCCCCGGATGGCATCCCCTCTTTCGTCTTCGTCTATCGGTAACTTTACTTCGAGCTATATTTTTATTCACCACATGATATGTGTTTTGCTTGGAGCGTCATTTTATTTTGTTAGTATTTGCTTGCTGTTATTTAGAATAATGTTTTGCATCTATATTTTCAATAAAAATGTCAAGGATAGCCTTTACCATGCTTATTTTTGCTAGTATACATGTTGCTGTTTGAAAACAGAAAGTTTACCGCTGTTGCAAAAATTCCCTAGAAAAGTAAGAGAATGATATAATCTTGAAACTTTTTGCATGTTGAGCTCTGATAATCTTCTACAGCATAGTATTTTTCTCATAATTTTTGGAGTTAGGGAAGTATGATGAATCTTGCATTCTTTACAGACTATACTGTTTGGGCAGATTGCTATTATGTTTGCATTGTTTGCATATGTTTGCTTGTTTAATGATTCTATTTGAGGAGAGGAGTATTAAATATGAAGAGGCATTTAGTATACAATGTTGAATAATAATTTTAGTGATTTTTTACAGTAGAAAATGATAGGGTTTTGCATTGGTTTATACTAACCTATCTCACAAGTTCTTGTTGAGTTTGGTGTGGATGAAGCTTTTGATAAAAAGAGAAACCATGATATGAGAGGATTTAAGGAGACACAAAAGTTCAAGTTTGGGGATGCCCAAGGCACCCCAAGATAATATTTCAAGAAGTCTCAAGCATCTAAGCTTGGGGATGCCCCGTTAGGCATCCCACCTTTCTTCTTCAATAACTATCGGTTAGTATCGGTTGAACCTAAGTTTTTACTTCTTGACATGAGTTGTGCTATCCTTGCAATGTCATTTCATTTTGTTTTGCTTTCTGTTTGAATAAAATACCAAGATCTGAAATTCTTAAATGAGAGAGTCTTCACATAGTTACATAATTATTTAACTACTCATTGATCTTCACTTATATCTTTTTGGAGTAGTTTGTCATTTACTCGTGTGCTTCACTTATATCCTATGAGTAAATGGTTGAATGAGTTGAATGTCACAAATCTCAAATTATTATGTCTCATTTGCTTATCCCATGGGTAGTAATGACTTCACATCTAAGAAGTAGAGGTTGTAAATTTATTTAAGGTTAGCAAGCATTGTATTGGTCATTTGAACAATTCATGAAAGAATATTGAAGGAAGAGATATTTCACATATAAATATACTATCTTAGACATATTTTATAATTGTGAGCACTCATTAAGTATGGCATGCTAAAGAGTTGATGTTGGACAAGGAAGACAACGTAGTGGGTTATGTTTTCTCACATCTCAGTTAAAGTATATTGTCATGGATCATTCAAACATGTTGAGCTTGCCTTTCCCCCTCATGCTAGCCAAATTCCTTGCACCAAGTAGAGATACTACTTGTGCTTCCAAATATCCTTAAACCCAGTTTTTGCCATGAGAGTCCACCATACCTACCTATGAATTGAGTAAGATCCTTCAAGTAAGTTGTCATCGGTGCATGCAATAAAAATTGCTCTCTAAATATGTATGATCTATTAGTGTGAAGAAAATAAGCTTTATACGATCTTGTTATGGAAGCAATAAAAGCGATGGACTGCATAATAAAGGTCCATATATAAGTGGCAATATAAAGTGACGTTCTTTTGCATTAAGATTTTGTGCATCCAACCATAAAAGCGCATGACAACCTCTGCTTCCCTCTGCGAAGGGCCTATCTTTTACTTTATGTCTTTTACTTTATGCATGAGTCAAGGTGATATTCACATTTCCCTTTTTCATTTTATCCTTTGGCAAGCACCTCATGTTGGAAAGATCCTGATATATTTATCCAATTGGATGTAAGTTAGCATGAACTATTATTGTTGACATCACCCAAAGGTGACTACGTTGGGAGGCGAAATTATAAGCCCCTATATCTTTCTCGGTGTCCGATTAAAACTCCATAACCATAAGTATTGCGTGAGTGTTAGCAATTTTAGAAGACTATATGACTGTTGAGTATGTGGAGTTTGCTAAATCAAAGCTCTGACATAGACCCTTCCTGAAAATAAGATGAATTGTAATTGTTTGATAACTAAGAATGAAGTTTGCTAGTTTTCAAGAAAGTTTATGGTCTATGCTTTAACATGTGAATAGCTTGTTACTTGATCTTGAGAAGTGTTATGAGATGAACTACTGTTATGACATATAATCATGCTAGAAAAGGTGATTGAAATTACCATTGATCAAACTTGTGCACCTGCTAGCATTCACACTTCATAAATTCTTCCTTTTATCATTTACCTACTCGAGGACGAGTAGGAATTAAGCTTGGGGATGCTGATACATCTCCAATGTATCTATAATTTATGAAGCATTCATGCTATTTTATTATCTGTTTTGAATGTTTATGGGCTTTATTATACACTTTTATATTATTTTTGGGACTTAACTATTAACCGGAGGCCCAGCCCATATTGATGTTTTCTTGCCTATTTCAGTGTTTCGAAGAAAAGGAATATCAAACGGAGTCCAAACGGAATGAAACCTTCGGGAGCGTTATTTTTGGAATGGAAGGAATCCAGTGGACTTGGAGTGCAAGCCAGGGAAGCTTCGAGGAGGCCACGAGATAGGGGGGCGCGCCCACCCCCCTGGGCACGCCCTCCACCCTCGTGGGCCCCTCGTGGCTCCCCCGACCAACTTCTTTCGCCTATATATTCTCATATACCCTAAAACCACCGATGAACAAGATAGGTCGGCAGTTCTGCCGCCGCAAGCCTCTGTAGCCACCACAAACCTCTTCATCATCCCGACGCTCTCCATGACGAGGAGGGAGTAGTTCACCCTCGGGGCTGAGGGTATGTACCAGTAGCTATGTGTTTGATCTCTCTCTCTCTCTCTATCTATCTATCTATCTATCTATCTCTATCTCTCTCTCTCGTGTTCTCTCTATGGCACGATCTTGATGTATCGCGAGCTTTTCTATTATAGTTGGATCTTATGATGTTTCTCCCCCTCTACTCTCTTGTGATGAATTGAGTTTTCCCTTTGAAGTTATCTAATCGATTGAGTCTTTAAGGATTTGAGAACACTTGATGTATGTCTTGCCGTGCTTATCTGTGATGACAATGGGATATTCACGTGATCCAGTTGATGTATGTTTTGGTGATCAACTTGCGGGTTCCGCCCATGAACCTATACATAGGGGTTGGCACATGTTTTCGTCTTGACTCTCCGGTAGAAACTTTGGGGTACTCTTTGAAGTACTTTGCGTTGGTTGAATAGATGAATCTGAGATTGTGTGATGCATATCGTATAATCATGCCCACGAATACTTGAGGTGACAATGGAGTATCTAGGTGACATTAGGGTTTTGGTTGATTTGTGTCTTAAGGTGTTATTCTAGTATGAACTCTATGATAGATTGAACAGAAAGAATAGCTTCGTGTTATTTACTACGGACTCTTGAATAGATAGAACAGAAAGGATAACTTTGAGGTGGTTTTGTACCCTACCATAATCTCTTCGTTTGTTCTCTGCTATTAGTGGCTTTGGAGTGACTATTTGTTGCATGTTGAGGGATAGTTATATGATCCAGTTATGTTATTATTGTTGAGAGAACTTGCACTAGTGAAAGTATGAACCCTATGCCTTGTTTCCTACCATTGCAATACCGTTTACACTCACTTTTATCATTAGTTACACTGCTGTTTTTATATTTTCAGATTACAAAAACTTATATCTACCATCCATATTGCACTTGTATCACCATCTCTTCGCCGAACTAGTGCACCTATACAATTTACCATTGTATTTGGTGTGTTGGGGACACAAGAGACTCTTTGTTATTTGGTTGCAGGGTTGCTTGAGAGAGACCATCTTCATCCTACGCCTCCCACGGATTGATAAACCTTAGGTCATCCACTTGAGGGAAATTTTCTACTGTCCTACAAACCTCTGCACTTGGAGGCCCAACAACGTCTACAAGAAGAAGGTTGCGTAGTAGACATCACTGACTTCTTGGGGAGCAGCTCGACTAGCGTTGCACCAGCACCTGCTCCCGCACCGGCTCCCGCACCAGACGTGCTCGGCGGTGCTTCGTCTTTGGCTGAGCTCGACGCCCTCATGGTATCTGTCACATCGGCCCCTTCAATAAATGTATAATCTCCCGTTTTCGTTGCCTTTCGGATGTCTCACGTCGCAGACTTTTCTTTGCAGGCCGACGAAACCCCGTGCACCATATTGTACACCATCGGCGACCAGAAGGCGGACGTGGGGAAGGCGACCATAATGAAGCCGAAGGAACCATTGTTCCACAGCTAGCCGATCCCCCCGAACGTCTTCAAGGTTTCCGTGGCCAGTGCCAAACCGGGCCACAAGAATTTGCCTCCTCTGATACTAGTGGGGTATGATGATGAGACCCCACTGCGGCTTGGTGATTGTTGCAATGGGTGGGTCCTATTGTGGCCAAAGAGTCTGCTTCGTCTGGAGGCGGCCGGGAGCACACCCACGAGCACGCAGCCTCAGCAAGGTATGAACATCAACACCCCCACCTACCCAATTAGTGTCGGGTGTCGGGTTGGGTGATAGCGGATGGGGTAAGGATGAGGCTCCATTAGTCGCTGATGGCGTCGTCATGGATGAGGATGAGGATGATGATGGCACTCAACAGTATGTCTATACTGGCGCCTACTTAGGGTTTGAGCGTCATGAGTCGGTGCCTGAATTGCCGTCTGCGGAGGCTAAACGTATTATGGACGACCTTCCGGTAGTAAAGAAGTCTAGGAAGAGAGCGAGGAAAGGCAAAAAAGCTGATTCTATGATCCAGCCGCCTCAGCAGCCTCGGCTTCAAGACCGTATAGATATCCCCGATGCGGATAAAGCGCATATCCCCGGTCAACCAATCCTACCTGCAAGAGCGCTAGGGGCCAGATTTGGCGATCTAAGGAGACTTCATGACGATGTGCTGCGGATAGAGAAAGGCCTCATCGCCTCGAAAGATCCAGGATACCCACTCTACGTGGTTAACGTTCCGCGGCAATTGTCGTGCGTCGACTTCTTCCCCGCGGATAAGTTCTTCCTTCGATTCGATTACATACTCGACATGTTTCACGTGAAGAAGCTGGATTTTACGTTTGTCTGCCTTTATGCCTTGCACATGAACTACATCATCGGGGTTGAGCAGATACCTCATATCTGTGTCATTGACCCACACTACATGCACGAGGGCTTCTTGGGAGTCTGCGCAAAGCACCGTGAATACGCGAGGGAATACATCGTTAGTTTCATGCTTGCAAATAAGGACAAGGAGGTGATTCTTGTGCCTTCTCATCCCCTGTAAGTCATCCGCGCGGATATCCTTTCTTTGATTTCAATCATTCATCTGCACGGTGGAGGCTAATTAATTTGAGGTGTACTTATTTTACGCAGTGGCGGGCGCGCCGTCCTCATCATCCTCTACCCCCGATACTCCCACGCTCTTTACTTGGACTCGTCGAAGAACATTCACAAAAAGGATTACACCCACATCAAGGATGTTCTCGACAGTGCTATGTTTTACTACCAAGCATGGGGTGGAGAGGTCAAGGACAAGAAGAGAAGGGGCGACAGGCTCGCCTTCGGCCATAGGACCGACTTCTGCTGCATCCAGCAACTGAGTGATTCTCTTAATGATGGATTCTATGTCCTACACCACATGCTGGAGTATAGACGGGATCACCAGAACCTTCGCATGTCACCTACATTCGACGATGCCCATATTCTGCAATGGGCAAAGAACGTAGGAGATATCGAGCATCATCGACTTCGAGCTGAGTTCTATCACATCCAGCGTGAACTTGCCCAAATCATCATGAAGGAGGTCGTCGGAAAAACAGGGATGTTCTACAAAGAAGGACAAATGTCGCGGGAAGACGTCCGAACATGGGTAGCCTCTCAGCGTCTCGACACGAAGCCTTTCACTAAGCTCGGCGACTATCTCCCTGACATCGATGGATGGCATGACATGTTGGAGTGATTGTCGATATATGACAATGTGTCCGTTTAGTCCATACTTTCTGTATGACAAAACTTTGAGTTATGCACGGCGAAACTTTATTTGTGATGTAATTAAATCGTCCTCCTCCTCGACTAGCGAAGATCACTCTAGTTAGGGCAATTTGGGTACGATGAACTTTGTTATTTATGCTTATGATATGTTGTTTCTATTTTTGCCAAGTATGTCTCTTTCTGTTGCTAAACTATATATGTTGCATATCATCGACTCATGTGACGATGCAGGTGCATAGATCATTGATGGTGAAGAAGTGCTACGCCAGGAGTATATATACGACGAGTGGCCGGAGTGTCAGGCCCAGGTGTACCGGTTTCTGGTTTCCGAGTGACAGGTAGTAGTTAGTTTAGGTTCACGCTAATGCGAGAGAGGGATACGAACTCATGTACTGCATAGTTCGGCTCTCACTCAAAGTGATAGCTCTTCTCGCGTATATCATTGTTTAGATGGATGATGATATATTTGCAAGTAATCGAGACTTGTATCGCTATTTTAGAGATGATGACGAGAGACCACTTTGTGTTGGATGATGATTATGATGATGACATGATTTGATGAGACTAGTTGTATGTATATGCTATGATTACATTGTATGTGTATGATACGCTAAAGATTATTGTATAAAGCCTATTCAAATACAAAACAAATATGCAGGAAAAAAACTAATAAAACTAGTATTAGAGAGGGGGGGAAAGTTAGCAGTAGCGCTGCCTTACCAGTAGCGCTTCCCTATAAAAGGCGCTGCAGATAATATCAACAGCGCTCTTCACTGAAGCGCGCTACAGCTATCCATGTATAGCAGTAGCGTGGGACGGCATGCGCTACTGCTAGACGTTAGCTGTAGCGTCTTATCAGTAGCGCATCGTCCCGCGCTACTGATAGGCCTAAAACCCGCGCTGCTACTAGGCTTTTCCCTAGTAGTGCATCCCTGATGCTGATAACACACCCAGCATCATCCAACTGTCCAACAGATATAATGTTGCTCTTGAGACTAGGTATGAAATACACCTCTGTCAGCACGCGTTGATTGCCGCTCTTGCACCGAAAGACAATGGATCCGCGCCCATGGATGGCTACCTTGGAACCGTCTCCGAACCTAACTGTGCCGTGCACATCCTCGTCCAAGGCTGCAAACAGGCCCCTTTCACCAGTCATATGGCTGCTCGCACCGGTGTCAAAGAACCAAACCCCGTCGGGCTATGGGACAGGGATCACTTTTTCTACATTGAGGAACACAGCCTGTGGCGCGGCGATCTGTGTGGTGACCGGCCCGGTGACCACGGCCATGAGAAGACCCCGATCATGCTCCTCACCGCGGACAAGATTGGCCTGCTCCTACTTCCCTTGTTGCTCTTGCTCGTGGAGCTATGTCCGGCACTCTTTCTTCCAGTGCCCTGGGATGCCGAAATGATGGCACTTCCCCTTCTTCTTCTTGCCGCTAGACCCTTCGGAGCCGCCCGCGCCCGAGTTCCCCGACGCACCCTTGCCGCCGCCGTGGGGCTTGGCCTTGGCGGGGGATTTGTTCTTGCTGGTGCCGCCACCGCCGCCACCGGACGGTGAACCTCCACAGCTGCCCAGCTTCTCATGGGCAGCCACTCCTCATGAGTGAACATGAGGCGCCTGGCGGTCTGCACGCCGTCATCGAGGTCGTAGTGATCCTCACATGCAGAGAAGCGGCTGACAAGCTCCTCGATGGACATGGTTATCAAATCAAGCAAGGCCTCAATCACCATGGCCATTGGGCGGTACCGACGCGGCACCACTCGGAGAAATTTCTGGACTGCCTTGTGCTCGGTGACGGGGTCGCCATACAACTCCAGATCGGCGACGAGGCCAGAGAGCCACAGCCCGAAGTCCTCGACGGACTCCCCGTCTTTGAAACGGAGATCCTCGAACTCCTGCCGGCGCACCTGCGTCTTGGCCTCACGCACTACACCACAACACTACTTCCCCAACAGCCAGGTTGGTTGGGAATACAAGTTTTGCCAACAGACAGTCAGTTGGTAAAGACTACTGCCCACCGATCTTGTCTGTTAGGGAAAGTCCAGACGGGAAAACCCTTTCCCTACCGACATATTTCTCCCGACCGACTTTTTGTTGCCTATAGCATATCTTTCCCGACCAACATTCTGTTGGGCCTGCCATGGGCCTTTCCCGACCAACAGTCCGTTGGGGCTGCCATGGGCCTTTCCCGGCCGACTATCAGACAGGGTATCTTTTCCCAACCGACAATTTATTGGTGTTGCCATGGGCCTTTCCCGACCGACTATTTGACGGTGTGTTTTTCCCAACCAACATTCCGTTGGGCCTTGTATTAGGCTTTCCCAACCGACTGTTAGATAGGGTTTGCTTTGCCGACCAACATCCGTTAGCCCTCTCATAGCTGGATTTCACATTACCATCAGAAAATCAATCAATCAAGTTATATAATTAATAATAGCAACATGCATGTTATCCGGCAATATTAAACAAGAACCAAAGAATAATAGCATACATTCATTACTTTTCACATATAAATAGTCCATCTGTTATAAACTAGTGACCGTCCAAGTTCCCTATAAACTAATGTAACTAATTAAATAGAGGAAACTTTCTGGTTCATTGTCTGAGAGCAAAAAATTCTTTTGTTTTCTGGAATGTCTCCGAGGCACATCATCTACCTCTGCTCCTTATAGTGGGCAACTACATACAACAGATCTTGCAGAATGAATACATTATGGTTCATTGTCCCAGACACAATGTTGGTTTACGAAATGGTAGCTAAAATGCATCTCCAATGAATCAATCACCATTACACAAAACATCCCGTTGACGTAAACCGCTGGCTTCATGGTTCCTCGTCCTCTTGCATGTCTTTCCTACAAAATGTAAAGAAGTCGCGATTACATTCATAGACAATCACACCATCAAAATTTGTATGAAGCATAACATTGACAATCAACTGTTACTTCACAAGGCAAGCTAGTACAAAAACACCTACTAAGGAAGGTACTTCATTCAGGGATAGGTAACCATGTAAAGGGCATGCTAAGCACTAGTTAAAACGTCCTAATTTCTAGGCACTATATTTCATTGATAACTGTAAAAGCTTCCATGAATATCAACAAGATAAATTATACAAGGAGCTGTCCATTAGATGACTTTTACTATGACCGAATTAAAAATTTAGAAGTAGATGGCAACAAGACAAATGGTTTAAAACTGAAACTGAGAGCAACCTTCTCCGATATTCGCTCATTTTATGGAGCGGAATTGTATTTATCACCAAAGATTAAACAGAATGGGCAACAAATAAGTAAGAGTTTACATGAAACTTCAGACTTCATTTACTGCATTGACTTATATACCTCAGACCTCTAATAACATCCCATCAAAAAAGAATAAGCTCTTTGCACAATAAAAGGATCCAGGATAAGGAATCATTTGAATTTACACTCTTAACAATGGGAATGTACAGACTACAAAGGACTACCACTGATACATGATCTTTGGGATCTTCTGTCCAACAAAATTATAGATACATGCAGTTTCTTCAGAAAGGTGCCGTACAACCAAACTCTACCAGTACATGTTAGCCTAGCTGCGACTGTACATATACAGTTCTCTCTTATTGATTAATAAGTCTCTGTTAGAAGTCCAAGTGTATATTCTCAAAAAACAGCAAAAAGCTGATTCACGAGTATTGTATTTCCATGAAAAATAACCAAGAATAAAAGGAGTCAATTTAAGAGATCCAACAACAATCTATGATGCCCACTTCCTACACCATGTACTTCTAGTTTCATATCACTTGCCATCCTATTGCACGCTTCGATTGATAAATTTGCGAAGGAAAAAATAACAAATAGATCATTTTAATGCAGGCATCAGATAATGAGTGGAGATTATTAATAGTTTAATACACACATGGAATTGTCCATTGGGAGTGTAAGATATATGATCATCAGTTACCAGCAGTAAGAGCCAAAGAATTTGAATTTTTTGAGAAAGATATGTGAACAGAAAATCTCACCATTTGACTCCAGTGCAATTGCAACGTTGCATAGTTTTGGTAAGTAAACCATTTCACTAATCATCATCGTAACCACGACATACTAAATAAAACTGCAGATTAAAATACGAACAAGGTCATTTGCCTCATAGAGAAGATTAGATCATTCCACATGAAGAAAATTCAGACATATGCTTGTCTGTATTTTAGTTTAATCCTCGGCCACTAACAAACAAAAACACTAATAGAGGCAAATCACTTAGAACCCAAGAACACATCAGCAGAAGGATCCAGAAGATAGGACTCGGAATATGGGTGGTGATATAACAGAATGGTCGGCAAGGCCAGAAGATGCCAGTTACGACGAACGAGACCAAATACCAATAGTCATTGTCTCTAATACCCAAGAAGAAACGAACAAAAGGCAGGTTGACAAACAAGCACACAAAATTGAATCATGCTACCTTACTAGTGAAAGCATGCATGCTTATATGCTGGAACGAGGTAGTCTCAGCTACAACAAACCAGTATCCAGAATTTGAGCACATTAGAAATAATCCCCTCCGCTGCAAGCGTGCAGAATTTTACAGAAAAAGAAAACAAATGATAAGAGATGTAGGAAGGTTGGTAAGCGGGTTGCCCATTGACATGGGCACAACGACCGACCAGATTTCCTTAGTGGTTTGACTATGCCGAATCTGGAAGGCAAAATGATGGTACAAAAAACCTAGGCATTGGTACAATGCAGCCCTCATGTTCTTTTAGATGAACAAATGGTTCTGAAGTGCGATGCTGAGTCGTCAGACAATGCTTTCTAGGCAAATGGATCTTCATCAGAACGCATCAATGTTTGCTGCTCGGAGCACAGTGCATATCTTCATCCATGCCACACAACCAAGCTATGGCTGAGTTAAAATAAAGGGAAGAGTTCAAATCTGTGGCCGTATAAAAATGGATTGCACCATGTCCACAAAATTAACCTATTAAAGAATGTTCTTTAATTTGGCTTCAGAATTGCAGAAAGCCAGCATGGACGCAGCGACCGATGAGTCCTAAAAGATGGTATGATTAACAGGTTTTTCATCACCAGCCAAGAGAAATCAAATAAATGTTGTTATTCTGACTCTTTATACACGACCAGATGAGATAAAACTAATTGTGGATTTGTCCAACAAGAAGATTGTCATATCTGCTAAACTTGTACACACTAATATTTATGTCATTCAGATAAGCTACAATGATAATAAAACTACACTCCATTCATAACACAAGGTAGAAATTGGCAATTTGAAAGGAAGGCTATTTAACTACCAAAGTTCATACAAACTGTATCCTATCCCTGTTTGTACATCTCATATGATTAATAGATGCCTAAAAATACCTGATAATGAGCTAGCAGGTTGACATATCTTCGAATATGGGAGGTGAACTGTACATAGCCAAGAATTCCAAGCAAACCATGTGTCGACTGAACCCTACAAACGTACTGAACCCTACAAACGTTAGAGTGTCAACGGTGTCAAGTAAAAGTAATAAATGCATCTATACTATTCAGTTGGTTAGGTACACACTTAAAACTTCAGAAAATCTCCAGAGATACAGTCTTGTTCTAAATTCTAAGTGATATCAGGACTAATGCAAAATGCCCAGCCAACTGTTTGACGTTCAATTTGTAACCTATATTATCATCTGAAAATGTAATCTGGTGAGCATAAAATTTCCTTCTCGACATGGAAAAGGGTCATTTAAATCAGGAGAGAATTATTTGCAACTGAAATTGACCACAGCAGAGTAGTATGAATGTATACCAATCTGATGGTGTGTTTCTTTTCTCATTCTAAGAGAAGTACAATCGTGCTTGTGCTTTCATCATATGGTAATTACAAATGACTAATGAAAGAATGATGTATAAACGAGCAACCAGAAAAGGACTATCTACCTCTTACCTGGCTACAACGCCACTGTGCACGAATAGAAGCAGCTTCTTGAAGAATCCTCAATTTAGTTCGTTACCTACACAAAAAGATAAAAAAATAATAATCAAATCTAGGTTTCACGAAACTTGCATGTTCAAAGAATAAGATTTGGCATATCATTCATGACAAAATGACCAGATATAAAAAAACAAGCAGCCTGGCATAACTTCAGTTACATATCGAAAGTGAGAACAAGAAGAAAATGCAGAAAACAAGTAAAATTGTATGACAAAACTAAAGATCTGTAAAAATACTCACATATCTAGATACACTTGATGTGATGCAGTCATGCAGGCATATAGTTATGGACATCTTCCAGTGGCCTTATGTTTTTGTTAGTAGTTGAGTAATTGCCGAAACATCCACAAAACCTATTAAGGTTTGTTTCACTCTGCAAAAAATCATTATCCAATTCAGTCTGCTAATAATCGCACAATATCTATAAATAGAAATTAATGGTAATTGATGGCTAGGGTTTGAACTTTACTACTTCAAAGACTTCTTTATTTCCATGAATGAAATCAGCACTGATATTTCTAAAGAGACTAATAAACTTAGGACCAAGTGAAAAATTAAATCACTGGGGCTATGGAAGGTTCATCGCTGGGACTTCAAACCTGCAAGAAGAGGGAGAGATGGAGAGAGAGCTTACGGATGTTTTTGTTGCCGCCATGGATAGCTAAGAGAGATGGGGGTAGCACCACCATGCTCCTAGTTGCCAGAAGATAAGGGAGCAGAGGCCGCCCGCCTCGTTCTGAACCACCAGGAACGAAGGGACCTTGTCCCGCTCAGATCTGCTACCATGGGAGGGTGGAGAGGGAGCTGGGTATGGATTGGGGCGGAGGTGGCATCGGAGGAAGGGGAGAGGTTGCCTCACCGGGCGCTTGGGAGCGAACAAGAAGTGCCGCCGCCGGCAGCTGGGTGAGAGCATCGGCGCCACAGGACCGTCTCCACATGGGGAAACAACATCGATGTGGGGATGGGGATGGTGATGGACTGGTGGGAGGAAGAGATGGACAGAGTTGGAAGCATCGCCGGATGCAAGTGTCGCCAGCGCCGCCGCTCGCCGCGCCGCTCAGATCGGGAGAGAAAGAGATAAGGTAGAGAGGACAGAGAGGATAGCGGGGTGGTGTTCTTTTTCACACGGGTGATTATTAGGAGGTGGGCTGTGGGAGCCCGCGGCATGAAAGTTTCGGATGGGCTTCGCGCTAAGTTTTCACAAGCGCGCGAACAGATATTTTCGGCGGCCCAGTTGTCGACCCACAGTCGGTCGGGAACACTTGCCGACCGACAGTGTGACAAGAGTGCAATTATTACCCACCGACAGCTCGATGTTATACATTTTAGCATTCCCGACCGACAATTGCTTGTTATATACGTGTAATACCGACCAACAGTCTGATAATAGTTTTACCAACAAACAGTCGGTCGGCAAAATAGACTTTTTCCAACACACATCTATAGGGAATGCAGTGTCGTGGTGTAGTGACGGGCGCGCTCGCTGCCCATCCGCATCCTCTTGATGGTCTCCCACGCCGTCTTCGCCGTGTCCTTCGCGGCCAGCACGCGCAGCATCTCCGGCGGGACGCCGGTGAGGATAATTTGCAGCGCACGCCGGTCGTCGTTCTCATCGGCAGCGTCGTCGATCACCGTGGACCAGACGCGGGCGACCTGTTTCTTGACCTGCATCACCAGCGCCCACTCTTGATAGTTTGTGCGTGTGAGCATCATGGACGCCCCCGGCTCCTCTCGATCAACGCGCTCCACCACCCGATACTCGCCGCTGCCGCTGCTGGTTAGGCGCGCAAGCGGCGCCTTGGATGAAGGCGTCTTCGGCGGCGACTTGGTCCCGCTTTTGTTCTTCCCGTCCGACTCGTCGCCCGACATGTGTGCCGCCACGGATCAGACACCGCCGGCCACCGGAGCAGGATCAAACACCAGGCTCTGATGCCAATTGTAGTTTCCGGACTTGGCGAGGACGGTCAGATGAGGTCGAGCGAGAGAGGAACATGGGTAGATGAACAAGAGAGAGATTTGTGCTGCCTAACTTTCACAGTGTTTTCTGTTTCTCATTCCTTTTCTTATGCATCTACCAAAACAGAAGCAACAACCCTTCCCGACGCGTCGCTGTGATCCGCGGCTATCGTGCCATCCCACGATCGCGTCACACGATCATCCTGAGGGTAAGGAAAAAACGAAAGAAAAGGAAACTGGGAACGTGCATGGCGCACTCCCTCCTATCTACTTGCATGGGCACGTCATCGCGCATGCAACATTATTAACAGAAAACAAATCTCCTAGCACCACGTGAGCTTAACAGAGTCAACAGCGGGGATTCTCAAGCGGTCGCGAGTTGTTGTCATCGTACGGTGGTAGCGGTGTCAAGGCTCCAATGAGGAGGTCCATGAGTCCTGCTCCTTCACCTGTGATCAAGAGCCAGGCGGCCGTGCCATCCATGCTGGCCAACCAGTTCCCTACGGGTGATGAGCCCGGCGGATTCGCGACATGGATATCATCGCAGCTGCTGCGTCTGGAGGACTTGATAGAGGAGTGCAGGACGGCCCCCTCGCAGGCCGTGACCGTGCACAGGAGCCATGGCAGGAAGGCGAGAGGGCGGCACAACGGCGTCGGCAGCGCGTCGCGCCATGCCGTGCAGACGGTGTGGAAGCGCGTGAAATCGGTGGAGTCGGCAAGCGTCTGGAGACGTCGCCGAGAAGGTCTGGCGGTAGGTCGGGCCACTGTGACGGCGTAGCGGCACGAGTGATGCGATTTAGGCGGCGGCGGCGGCGGCCACGGCGAGACATATATACGTCCGATTGATTTAGGGTTTCTGCTGGTCCGATTATATCTTCTGCAGCTTCAGATTCAAGATCACTCGGGAACAACTTGGGTGACAGCGTTTCAGGAGACCGCGCAAGAGTTACTAGGCTGCTCGGCGCTAGAACTCGTTACATACAAAGAGAACGGAGACCCTCGTTTTGCAGAGACCATGCTCAGCTGTTTGTTCAAGGATTATCTGCTCAGGCTGAAAGTCAAAGAAGAAACATACAGCGACGAGCGGAGAGTGAAGAACACATTGGTCAAAGTGGAGAGGTTTGATCCTGCTGCCGAAAGTAGATATCTGCTCGATTTACTGTCAAGGTCGGTGGCATCATATTGAGCAGCGAGTTTCGCCCGAAGAGGTGTGGCGGTGTCCATAACATGTTCTCTTTTGCTCGCAAGGCCCAAGGTTTACTTACCAAGTTACCATACTAGAGATTTAGGATTTATTCAGTTTTTTTTTGAGCATCAGTACAGACACAAGCGCTCATATACACGCGCATACACTCATCCCTATGAACGCACACACGCCCACCCTACCCCTATGAGCACCTCCGAGAGACTAAGCCGGCATATCATCTTGAGATTTACGAAATCACCGTAGGCGCCTCGTCATCGACGGGAACGTCTCCTCCCACTGAAAGCGCATCGCCGGAAATCCTGAAATAAATCCAGGAATAATGCGAGCACCAGGACTTGAACCCTGATGGGTTGGGGATACCACTGTCCACCTAACCAACTCAACCACAGGTTGATTTGCAGGATTTATTCAGTTCGTACCGATGTTTTTGTTGTGATAGTAACAGTAAGCATGCCAATGTCTCGGCCTATGTAGACTTTCTGTCCTTGTTTAATTTTTAACGGATCAATTCAGATGTAGCTACTGAGTCATATTGATGTCTGTCTTATGACATCCCTGCTTTTTTAACCTACCGATGCAGTTTTTTTTTTTAGGGTAAAGCAATGCTTTATAAATCAAAGGTGCTCACGCATATCACCTGAGGCACAAACAGCCACTCAGGGCGGTACAATCGAGTCCCAGCACAAAACATCATTTGATAAGCATGAACGACCTATAGAAGCTACCTCATCAGCAACAGAGTTCGCCTCCCTTCAACAAACAGAAATAATATGTTTAGAACTCGGGGTCCGTATTGGATTGATTGTTGAAAGTGGCGTACGTAGGTATTCAAACCAGGATCAAATCTGCCTCTATTATAACTTGTCACGTGATCGATTCAGCGCATCGTGGGCTTGTCGCGACTTCCTAGCTAGTTTCCAGAGTTTCTGTGCCGACTCTGCGCACAACGCCCTAGGCGACTTAGGGTTACGCTTCACGGAGCACTCGTCGCCGTCCGCTGGCCGTCGCGCCGTGGCCGCTCGGCGATTAGCAAAGCTGCCGCTTGCCGCCCATCAACCGAGCACAATTCTAAGTACGAGTGACTGTACGGACAATGGTCAGCCGAACGGCACCGCCACACACAATTCCGCTAACTTGATTCGGTGAACAGAAGCAAAGGTGTTATTATCTATAGATTCATAATATTGTAGCGTCATTTTTCTTACACAAACCAATTAATCAATTATTAGTACTCCCTCTGTTTTTTTAGTTTGCATATAAGATTTGGTCAAAGTCAAACTTGGTAAAATTTGACTAACTTTGTAGGAAAAGATATCAACATCCACACTATGAAATCAATAATATTAGATGCATGATGAAATTAATTTTCATAACGTATAACTTCAATATTGAAGATGTTAATATTTTTTCTATAAAGTTAGTCAAACTTTACAAAGTTTGATTTTGACCAAATTTTATATGCGGACTAAAAAAAAGGAGGGAGTAGTTAGTACATTTGTCACTTGTTTCACGTGGCGTACGTAGTATTTTTTTTAACATCAGTAAAGACACTAACGCTCGTATATACGCACATACACTCATTTCTATGAACGCACACACGCACACCTTACACCTATGAGCACCTCCGAGAGATTGAGCCGCCATATCATTTTAAGATTTTACGAAGTCATCATAGGCGCATCGTAGTCAACGAAAACATCTTCTGTTAAACATGTACCGCAGAAAATCCTAAAATAAATCCAGGATAAATGCGAGCACAAGACTTGAACCCTGGTTCAACCAGGATCAAAATGACCTTTACTAGTACATAGTACACAAGGGAAGGAAGGACATACATCACGCAGCATACATTGCAAAACAATCAGCTGCACGCAACAGCTTGTTCTAGGGAGTGACATGAATCAAGCCTACCTCCTCTTCTTCGCATGTGGACCAATGGTTCGACATGCATGGCAATGTGTGGTGAAAATATAAGTTGCATGTAGAACAACATGTAAGGGTGGGGAACTTTTGGTCCATGTGTGTATATCACCGTATATGGAAAAAAATTGTAATTAAATAAAGAGAAATGTATGTTTTTGATCCCTCAAGTTTACGTAAAGTATACATCTAGTCCCTGAAGGTTTTTTCGGTTATATTTCATCCCTCAATTCTCAAAAACCAGGTATATTTCGTCCAGAACCAGATCTGAGGAGAAACCCGGCCATGTGGAAGCAGTTTCTGTCTTTACTCGCCACATAGGACAGGCAATTTAGTCAAACATTGACCCACCCACCCTCGACAGACTTCTTCCTCCCCAACGCCACCACCCCGGCCGCCCTACCACCAGCCCGACAACCACCGGCTGCGCCGACCCTCCTCCACCCGCCGCTACGTTCCTCCTCCATTGGGTGCGCCGCCCCACGCATCCGTCCCCGTTGTGCCATTCCTACTCCACCGGCCCCGATACCCAGGATGTTGCGGCCAGATCCGCAACACGAACAACCATAAGGTGGGGAGGCTGTGCACATCCTTCCCTCTCTCTCTCGACCCCCCCGCGCGTCGCCAGCATCCCCCATGCGACGCCCCCCAATCCCCGCTGACAGCAAGCTCAACCACGGGATGAGGGTAAGGGCGTACGTAGTTCCCCTCCATTCGCACCGCGCCCACCTCCCATAACGGGATTGGGCTCATGCGCCACTGCCCTTCCATTGCTCCTTTCTTGTGGTCTCCGGTGCAGCAGGATCCGGTGAGCTACACCCGACGAGCTCCAGCGTCGATGCCCTATCTTCCTCTCTGCTGCATTAGGAATCACCATCCCCGGATCTGAGCTCTGAACATCTCTGTCTCTCCCCCGTGGACGAGGTCCTCATCCTAGGACCTCAAATCCATTTTCCCCTACACCATTGCATCTCGTCTCCGTCGTGGAACTTCCCTTTTTTGCTCGCTGACAAGCTCCCTACACGGCTGACCAGGTGACGACGGGAGCACGGGCTCGAGCTGCGCATCAGCGAGTGTGTTTGGCTAAATTGCTCATGCTATCTGGCAAGTAAAGAAAAAGAAAATTGCCTCCATGTAGCCGGTTCCCTACTCTGATCTGGTATTGGACGAAATTTAACCGGTTTTGGTACTTGAGGGATGAAACATCACCGGAAAAAAATCTTGAGGGACTAAATATAAACTTTTGGTGAACTTGAGGAAGCAAAAAGATACTTTTCTATTAAATAATCGATCAAAAATTCAGAAAATGTTTTGAAATAAACTCGACCTTTCATTCTACTTGTGGAAAAAATTCAACAAAAATAAAAAAATCCCCTTTAACTTCTTTAAAAAACAAATACTGTATTTTGATAGGTATGAAGTGATTTTCCTAGAGAAAAGTTAAATAATGGATTTATTTTCTTTTTTTTGCGGGGAATTTATTTTCTAATAAATATATGTGCTAACCTAAGAGCTAATTAAATACTGTATTTTGATACGTATGAAACAAGTGAAATACAGTATCACCTAATAACAATATATAATATCATCATGAAATAAATAAATGTATAATTGACAAATAACAAACCATAAAAATATATTATATAATACGTGATTGACGTTTGCATAGAAAATATAAATTTTATTCCCCTCCTCACATATCCCGAGTTTCCTCGAAGGATTCCGATCTTCATTCCTTGCTGCCTCGCATCCTCCTTCTTCTCCTCCACCTCACCCTTCCTCTTCCTCTTCCTCTTCCACCTTACGTCGACTACAGGAGTAGACAGTTGAGTGGTTCCCCTGGCCTCTCCACCATGCCTCACCCACCGACCATAGGAGCCAGCGGCATGCGGCCTCAGATTCCAACTTGCAACCGAGAGAATAAGCTCTTGACCATACCGTGTCCGATCTTTCTCCTCTAACGAGATATTTCACACGTATCCACACCCACCGCCCATCCATCCTTCCTCCTATGTCGGCCACGATGTTACCTCACGAGTGGCAGCGGCATGTGCATCGTCTTTTCCCTTCCTATCGACCATGGGCAGTGGAGGCGACGATGGAGCTCGTGTCGTCCACATCTGATGCACCTGTTCGCATCATGCGAAGTTCGTGTGTTGGTGGAGACATGTGTTGCACATGCACGCTTACTAGTAATACAAGAAAAATTGCTACCTTCCGCATGTGAAAGTACAGATCATAATCGATTCCGCGTTTCATTCTTAACTCACGGTTCGAAGCCTTGAAGAATCAATATTATTCCGACTGATAACCGTATATAACTGAGGGGGCTATTGCCCCCCCCCCCCCAAGCCCAACACAAATTCCTGAAAGATATGTCACATCAGCGGGCAATTCACTAGCTGCCTTGTCGAATGCTTTGCATTGGGCCGGGACCTAGGGACCATCCATCCTAAAGGCTGTTTGCAAATCTCCATAATGAAATATGATATTCCTCTGAGCAAACCAAGACTGCACACGTCATAGTAGATAGAATCACTGTTCCGGTCATCCTGGAAGGCCAGAGTGAGACACCTCTTGCAGTCATATGCCTCTGTGCTTGCCAGAGCATATGTTCTGTCCTGGCTAGAACCAACTATCTGCCTGTAGAACAAAGAGGGGGAGGAGGCGGCTGCCTCAAACAGCTAGCGTGGCGATCGACTCTTCGAGACGCGAGCTGTGTGGCCGGGTATGTAAATTTGGAGTGTTCATTGATGCAATCGGACGGTTGAGAAGGTTGAATCGCTGTGGGGGCTTCTAACTAGCTGTGTTATACTATTTCTTAATAATAATAATAATAAGAACAGATAAAAAACAGACCGGTTTGACCCTTTCTTTGGCCATCCCCGTCTCATCTACACACTAACAAAAACACTGAAGAAGGGCCTGTTACAGGTCTGGCATATGCCAAAAATGCATCACAATTATAACACCTAGGCCAGGGCCTGAATCTAGATGTATCTACATCCGATGGCCATGCACTTGATTGAGACTTTGTTAAATCTTAGCAGATATGTAGTTCAACTTAAAAGGATGAATGTACCAACTAGAACAATGTATCTTCCACATACAAAGCAATCCTGTGGATGCCGTTTTTCGAGCCCGAGCCTTTTCCTGATCTCCTGAGTTGGAGCAATGGTTGGTTGAGGCCGGAGCCAGTACACGTCCCGTGTATTGTCTGCAGGCCATGCCGAAGGAAGGTGCTCAAAGAGAGTGGCCTTGCCCTCATTGTTGATAAAGTTGTACCTGAACACGTCGTTGCTATTGAAGACAAAGTAGGCGCACCCACCGTCCAGGCTTAGTTGCGCGGCATCCATAGCGAAGCTAGCACGGGAGCCGAGGAAGAGCACGCCGTCGCCCAAGCTCCCGCCATCCCTCGTCAACCACTGCATCTTGTCTTCATCCCACGCATGCACCACCAGAGACAACATTGGTGTTTCTCTCGTGTGGCTAACGTGGACTAGGATTGTGACCCACAACAGCTGACCCTGGAACTCTTAAGGCGTAGCATGTCTTCGTCCAGTACCGGTTGCCTTTGTCGATCCATGGCATGGGCTCGAGCCTACGGCTAGCACCGTCATCTTCCAATGTGAGGATGCACCAGTACGAACCTAGGCACACCAAGATCTTGCCGCTGTGATACACCACTGTGATTCCATTATCCTTGCTGATATGTGGCAAATGATCAAGCTTTGTTTTCATCAGCGTCCACATTGTGTCGCCTGGACGTAGGACGGCCGCCCTGAAAAGGAGCTTGCCGGTCGACCCGCCAGAAAAAATATTGTAGAGAAAGACGGTACCGTCGCAGCAGATGTTGCCACGAGGATTCTCCATCGGCCACCGCTCATTTTGGTATGCCGGCTGCGGATTGAAGGCTGCGGTAAAAGGGTCGTGGAGTCCCGCTCCTGTATCCGTGGTCAAGAGCCAGGCGGCTGTGCCATCTGTGCTGGTCAGCCATTTCCTCAGGGCTGATTCTCCCGGCGGCCGCACGAGACGGATGCCCTCGTAGCAGTACCTCGAACGTGGCGTCCTCTCGTGGGAGAAATTGACGGCAGTATGCAGGATGAGGCGGCCGTCGCAGGCCGTGAGCGTGAGAAGAAACGGCAGGAACGCCGGAAGGCTGCACGGCGGTGTCGGCAGCGCGTCGCGCCATGCCGTGCAAACGGCGTGGAAGCGCGTGAAGTCGGCGGCGTTGTGCAGGCGACTGGAGACGTTACGCAGCAGGTCAGGCGGGAGGTCGGCCCACGGCGCCATGCTTCTGGTAGCGGCCCGAGCGATGCGATTGAGGCGGCGTCGGCGTCGGCCACGGCGGAGACATACCTTCGATTGATTGATCTTGGGTTTCCTGCTCGATGCTTGTATGCATGGGGCGGTTGCTGGAACCGATTATTAGTATTGGTGCCGGCCGTATAGCATCGGAACTCTTTTTTTCCTATAGCATCAGAACTCGGGGTCCGTATTGCATGCCGTGTTGCATGTGGAGTACGTATTCAACCAGGATATATTCTAATCAGCCTTTATTATGCTATATACTCCCTCCGTCCCGGGGGAGTATAATCAGGGAAGGAAGAACATACCTACAACAAGCAATCAAATACGGATACGGACTCTCCGCAAGTGCACGATGCCGTGGATTTCATGTGTTTCCACGCTACATTGGGCGTCAGTCATGATCCGCCTCACTGAGATTGACCCATGTTGCATTGTGTATCTGGTGGTGCACGCGTGGGAAGAAGATAAGATGCAGTGGGTAGGGACGGCCGGAGCTTGAGCGACCATGTGCACTTCCTCAGCCCCCGTGCTAGCTTTGCAGTGGATGCCTTGGAGTTGGGCATGGATGGTGCGTGCGCCTACCTCGTGTTCAGGCAAAACGCAAACGTGTTAAGGTACAGCTTTATCGACGGCAATGTCAAGCTGTTGGAGCGCATAGAACATAAAGAATGGCCTGCCGCTAATGAGGCACAAAACATGTACTGCTTCAAGCCCAAGCCTACTATTTCTCCGGTCCAAGAGATCAGGAAAAGGGTCTCTGCAAAGTATTCATTTTGAATTTATATTTCATCCTTAGTTTCTATGTTTAGCTTGTACCATTAATTTTTAGGGTGCACCCCTCTAAAAGTGTTTATGAATTCTGATTATTCTATGAAGTAATTATATATTTAAGATCGAAAGGATATCAATTATACCTGGCTTTTGCACTAACATGACTCAAGAACAACTCAAGATATCAAGGATGCACACAACCTAATTATTACAAAAAGGAATAATAAAAAGACCAACGGAGCAGTTGCATCAAACAACAATAACAAACATCAATGACGGCAACCCTAGGCATAGAATAGGTCCTCCAACAACCTCTAGAAAAGGTGTTAGGAATCGGGACCGACTATCTCAAAAAACAATCAACGACCGAAAAATCGGGACCGACTATGCATCAGGTGCGTGAAAAAAAAATCTGATCTTTATCCAACGGCGGTGAACCGACCGCGGTACTCAGGTTACTGTACAAAGTCGGACAGTGTAGCCAACACATTCGCCATACGCGTGCGATAGGTTCATGTTATGGCCGCACATCACTTGACCTGAATGACCACCTCCCATGCATGTCATGTACTCCCTCCGTCCAGGTGCATTAGGCATCTAACCAAATCCAGGAATTCCAATAATATAAGTCACTACATTTAGCTAGTCCGGTGTGGAGTAATTAAGTTTATGAGTCCAGTCCACATAGCAAGGCACATACGTAGGCTAGTCATTGCAAACGGCCGTGCATGCAACCCACAAGACATAATTATCGTATGCGCATGCAAATGGCTGGGCTCTGTGGTTGGCTGCCCAAGTGCATTGCCCCAAACAGTGCAATGAATTCAAATATAAACACACGCTAATTAATTTTCTCTAGTCCAATCCATACGTACCTAGGTCGCGCTGCACCTTCTTAAACGCCCTATACACTTGGACGGAGAGAGTACATGGGTTTCGGAAGGACATGTAGTTGCACGGGCAATGACTAATCAATGACACACACAAATATATCAATCATTGATCGTCCGAGAGAACCCCACCACACGCGGCCCCCCTCTCAATGCAAGAGCACGGGGGCAGGCCTCCCTAGAATCAAAGCCCATCATAGGCCAAGGGACAAGGGAGAGGACATCTAGCGCACTCAGATTTGGCGCCGCCCAATTGCCTCGTGATCGAGTACCATTTTGGTATTTGCATGTGCTTTAGCTTTCAATTACCTTATAGATGGGGCTCATGCATACAACTTTTCATAGATCTTGGCAGGTCCACCCACCCCACATCATATCCTATTTCTTTTGACATTCAAATTTGAATATATTATATCTTTTGAACCAAAAGTCTAATTTATATTTTGATTGTATATTTGTGTTTCTTGCGACGACGTCTTTCAGACAAGATCGATTTTGAATATGTTTTGACGTGTTTTTAAAAAAATCGTTAACCTTTGGTACGAGCAAATGACAAAAACATAAGGTTCAGAAATTGAAACTTAAAATTTGGTGTGCCCTCGTGTGGAATGCACCACTTTGTGGATCACGAGCCAAATCGGACGGCCGTGTAAGTAGACTCAATATCATTAATCGCCATAGCACAATCAAAAGATACAAGGACCTGAGAAATGTCCAAATCTTTTGCCAGAGCCAAAGCCTCGCGGCATGCCAAGGCCTCCAAGGTTGGCACGTCGTTAATACCCAAATATAAGTGATAGACGATGAGCCCATGTAATTACCGAGATGGTCCCGGCATATAGCAGCCGCAACACCTCTATTACCATGTCTTCCTACTGCCCCATCAACATTGACTTTCATGTAACCTTCTGGTGGTCTGTCCGGCAGCTCATGGATATTGACCGTCCCCCGAGCTCGCTGGACCCCTGCACGCTGTGGACATGAGGTGGCATTCATCTCGACCAAGTAACGCTTCACGAAAAGATGTCTAGACCTGGGAGCCTGAAATTCCAGCTGATATATTGCCTTTCTTCGCGCATACTGCACTGCCCAAAGGGTCACTACCAACTCTGCAAAAATATCTTGCTGCAACGAGTCATGCATAATAGCAACCCTAGAGTTTTGCATCTGGAATTGTAGTCATAATCATATGTTCCACCATGTCATCATTTGCAAGTGCAGGCCAAAGAGCATTCAACAAGTGCATGCTTCCATGAGTCGCACATACCACACATCAGGCAATACGGAGAGTATACATATTTCCATGATTCAAAATGTCCAAAGTAGGGATTGAATGCTTCGCAAGACGCCACAGAAAAAACTTTTGAGTTTGGACGGTACTTAAAAGCCACATAAATTGGACCATTGCTTCGCTTCTGATTCATGGTCCAAACTTCCACCATTCCCATCATACCAGCCTCCCCTTGTGATCTTAAATTCAGAATTCGCACATTTAATTAAGACCTTTTTCGAAATTATAACTTAGATGACAATTCTTTCTAGGAGCATGCTCGATCTTATTGGGTTAACATGACCAGGATGTGTGATTTGTTCAACACGTAAGAGAATTCACACAATTCTTACGTAATACTCCCTCCATCCCAAAATAAGTGACTCAACTTTGTACTAACTTTGTATTAAGCTAGTACAAAGTTGAGTCACTTATTTTGGGACGGAGGGAGTATTAACTACAGTTGTCAATGCACATATATACTAGTAGCCAAGATAGTTACCACACTAGGATTGCAGTGAAAATATTGTGCACGGTAAATCAAAGAATAAATCGCAAGTATAAGGCCAAGAGAGAATCTAATGTTAAAATATAAATTTAAGAGAGAAAAGTGTGTTTTTGGTCCCTCAAGTTCCCAGAAAGTCTAGACTTGGTCCCTCAAGATTTTTTGGTCTACTTTTGGTCCCTCAAGTTTCAAAACCGGATAAGTTTGGTCCTAAACCAGATTTTGAGGGCGTTGACCGGGTCAAAACCGCCCGATGAACAGTAAATGTGATTTTTTGGGGTTCAATATGCTTACATGCGCAAGGTGTGCCCAAATTTTCATGCTCTTTCGACACTCGAGGAGCTCGTGGCAAAAAAAAATATCTGCATGATGAATAGTAAATTAAAAAAATTAATCAAAACAAAACCTAAAATTACTGAAATGTTTTGGGGTCTAATATGCTTACATGCGGAAAGACTACAAAATTTTGATCGCGCCTTCCGCATGTAAGCATATTGGACCCCAAAAAAATTCAGAATTTTTTGATTTTATTTTGATTTTTTTTAATTTACTATTCATCAGGCATATATTTTTGTTTTTTTTCACGAGCTTCTCAAGTGTCGAAAGAGCACGAAAATTTGGGCGCACCTTGCGCATGTAAGCATATTGAACCCCAAAAAATTTCAGATTTTTTTGAAGTTTGTTTGAAAAAAATTCGCATTTACTGTTCATTGGGCGGTTTTGACCCGGTCAACACCCTCAAAATCTGGTTTAAGACCAAACTTATCCGGTTTTGGAACTTGAGGGGCCAAAAGTAGACCCAAAAATCTTGAGGGACCAAGTCTAGACTTTCTGGGAACTTGAGGGACCAAAAACGCACTTTTCTCAATTTAAAATAATACTCTGTAGAAATTCAGGAAATATATCTTTCGTATACAAAGTTATCCTGCCAGGGTTCTTACTGGAGCCCGAGTCTTTCTCTAATTTCCTGAATCGAAGAAATTATAGGCTGAGGCAGGAGCCAGTACATGCCCCGAACAGTGTTGGCAGGCCAGGCTGGAGGAAGGTTATCTATGAGCTTGACATCACCGTCAAAAAAGTTGTACCTAAACACATCATGTCGGAAGATGAAATAGGCACACCCGCCATCCACACCCAACTCCGCGGCATCCATAGTGAAGCTAGCGCGGGAGCCAAGGAAGAGCGCTTGGTCGGCCAAGCTCGCGCCGTCCCTCACCACCCAACGCATCTCGTCTTCTTCCAAACCATGCACTACGAGAGACAGCATTTGTGTTGGGTCGTGGTGGTGGTAATTCACCATGACATCGCACTTAAAATCGTAGAGGAAGATGGTGCCGTCGCTGGAGATGTTGCCGCGAGGATTCTCCGGCTTTTTCCGGGTGTTGACATCGTACGCTGGTAGCGGGGTCAAGGCTCCAGTGAAGAGGTCCATGAGTCCTGCTCCTGTATCTGTGTTCAAGAGCCAGGCCGCCGTGCCATCCATGCTGGTCAACCAGTTCGATGAGCCGGGCGGATTCGTGAGAAGGATGTCACCGCAGCTGCGGCCGGAGTTGATAGAGGAGTGCATGATGGGGCCATCGCAGGCCGTGACCGTGCATAGGAGCCATGGAACCAAGGCAGGACGGCGGTACAGCGGGTCGGCAGTGCGTCGCGCCATGCCGTGCAGACAGCGTGGAAGCGCGTGAAATCGGCGGCATCGTGCAGGCGTCGGGAGACGTCGCCAAGAAGGTCTAGCGGAAGGTCGGCCCATCGTGACGGCGGCACGTTGCTGGTAGCAGCCTGAGCGATGCGATTTAGGCGGCGGCGGGGGGCACGGCGAGACATACGTTCGATTTACCTAGGGTTTGTGGCTGACATGCGGGGGCTGCTCGAACCGATTATTAGCATTGGTGTCCAGGCGTGTTGCATCAGAACTTGGGGTGGACTGCGTGTTGCACCTTGCACGTGCCATGTATCTCCTCTTCTCGCATGTGACCAACAATCCACGCACGGACATACATACATCAAGCAATCAAATACAGACTCCGAGTCCTGATGATGTGCGCACGGTGACCAATTTTTTTATAATACACCTACTAACTAATTGGACTAGTAGAACACCCGTTCGTTAGTATATACGAGATATAATGCATATAAATGAATCAAACAAATAATTAAAATAATTGAAACTCATTTTTTTCTTATACTTCTGGATGTCTTTGGACATCAAACGGACACCCAGTAGGCCAAAATTCAATCGTCTGGCTCCCATAAATTTCTGCCCATATGAGAGAAGAAATATGGTTGTCTGGACTATCCACCATGTTATCTCCCACACGCGTTCCCAAAGCAAAAAATAAACCACCCTCCAACACATGCTTCCCTTTTTCTGCGGACCCTCTCCTTCCCGTTCGGTTTCCTGCTGTAGCGGGACATTTCTCGCTGGAGCCTTCACCTTTAAACCCGGAAGACCCCCACCTCACCTTCACCATGGTGCCCTCTCCTTGACACCATACTTCCCCAGACAACCAAGGAGGAGTCCCTCGCCAATCACTCCGCTCTCTGCTCTAATCCCCTCCCCATGTTCGTGTCGATCCACCACAGCCTAGAAGGCAGATCTGAAGTCTCTTTAGCCATTGCCATGTCATGACATACAATTGAATGTCATGCATTACCATCATATAAATATATGATGTCCGTTGTTGGACATACAACTGATAGGCCACCGTGTCCATATTAACACTCGAAGCAACAAACCAATGCATTCATCTTTTTATCCTAACCAAATATGACTTGATTAAAAAAAGTGTGAACCGCTCAGCCATGCAATTTGCGACATTTTATAAAATAGGGAAAGTATTCCGGTCGCACAACCGTAATTGAACAAACCAACCCCAACCCCCAACCCGCTCACTCTCAACCCTTATTCTTATCACAAAATGCACTAACTCGTGTTCTAGGTGAGCCCATGATCGATGCCGCCGCGATAGTCAGCAACAAGGGACAAGGGTCGAAACCGCCTTCCCACCTTAGTGCTAGGTGGTAGGAAGGGTTTTTTTCCTGCCAGTTGCATGTCTAACACTACATATGCAATTGCAAGTGTTGTAACCCGACTGCAACTGCAAGAGACTCAAAGTGATTGCAATTGAGGGCGATAATGGGTTGTCGGCCACTTGCATGTCCACCACCAGGATGCAACTGCAAGTGTTGTTTTTTGGAACGTAGACGCTAGATGCGTCCGGCTTTAAATTAATAAAGCCACACAGGCAGCATCCAAGGTATGCACAACACAGACCACACATAACATAACAGTCTCAAGAGGCTACACCAGCCACGCACGTCTCATCGAATACACCATACTTAGAAGGGACCCTACCCACTCTAGCTCACAAACTAGACCCAAAAGGAGACAGGATACACTTCAATTCGCTTGCCGCAGCCTTGGTATACATGAAGCGATCTTCTCCATAGTGCTCTTCATATGGTCGGCGTCACATTGCTTCCCCAGCGGTACCCAGCTCTGACACGTCCAAGTTCTTGTCCGCCACACGCAGTTTCGCGCTCTCCGAAGAGGACAGATCGCCCATCTTGGCCTTCGCCCTGGTGCTCGGTTCCCGTGTCGCCACCGGCGTGGTCTTGGAGCGCTTGGCCTTGAAGCCCACCTCCGCCGCCGCCAACTCCGCCCCCAGCTCACCACGTAGAGACGCTGCCATGCTTGAAGCGGGCTGGGCCACGGTCTTGGGACCCGGCTTCCTGCCCGCCGTCTTCTTGGGCGGCCTGCCTGCTCCCCCGGAGCCCCGCTTTCCCGAGGCAGGAGTAGAACCATCCTTGTTAAGCTCAGCAACCCCGGCCTGCGCAGCCATCGAAGAGGAGGGGATTGAGGTCCTCCCCCCCGCCAGCCCTGCACCATCATCAGCCCCGGAGACCAGCGCCAGAGAGGGGCGAGGCATAGGGAACTGCTGCGGTAGGTTGGATCCATACTCATCAAAGGCGCCTGCCAAGTCGCGCGCCAGGTTCGGGCCGCTAACCGCAGTATCCTGGGTCGCCACCACCATCGCCTGCCCTTCCATCACGCCAAGCTGGTTCCACGTCTCTGTGTCAATGGAAGTGTCTAGCATGCTGTCTTCGAGATCCTCTTCTTCCCCTCCCATAACCATGTCCAAATGTTGCGGACCTGCAGCCTGTCCAACCTCCGGCCTGCCTTTGTCAGCACGAGGAGCCACCGGAGCCATGGCCCCCTCTTTGGGCGGGGGGGGGGGGGGGGGGAGGTTGGGACGCACCCGATCACCCAACACCTGACCCCGCTCCACCCACGCCCCTGCGCTGGCTCGGCCGCTCCACCTCGACCTTGACCTGATACCCTTCATGGTTAAACCAAACTTCCACTGTGCCGTTCAGCTTCTCTGGTGCCTTACAAGAAAGTTTCATCCTGACCGGCCCCAACCGAATAAGCGACAGTTCATCCACCACAATTGGGCGCCCCAACATCTTAAAGCCTTCTTTGACCCTCTCCTCCCTGCGGTGTTTTAGTGGAATGCCGTGGAGCTTAACCCACACTTCCGGCATGCTCATCGGTTGGATCACCTCATGCAGCCTGTCCCGCACCCTTGCAGTGATGTCATGGGAAGGCAGGAAAAGCTTTCCACTTGACTTGGCCATGTGGAGAAGATCTGCGGAGGAAAACACCACCAGGAAGTCATCGTCGCCCACCTGCGTAACCTGCCAGTCCCAATCGCTCGTGACGATGTTCTTGAGTTCTTGTTTCAGAATCTTCAGATTGAGCTTGCCCGGATCCGCCGAGAGGATCGCCGCATTAGTCACCTTCTGGTCGACCGGCCGTTCCTCCTCCGCATCTTCGGCAAATTCGAGACAGAAGAAACCCTCTCCCGAAATTGCACTCCCCATGATCTGCAGCTTGGCCGCCTTGCCGCGCGAGGGGCAATTAGCGGAGGCGTGGCCCTCCTCCTTGCACAGCACACACAATGGTTTGAAAGTGCACTTGGATTGATAGTGCCCAAGTCTACCGCACTTGAAGCACTCCACATCCGGCACATCTTGTTAGACTGTATATGGATACGTAGACTTGTGTATACGTGTTGTACTTGTACTTGTACCCTTTGGTACCTTTATATAATGAGATAGCCGCACCCCCAAGGGTGTCGAGCAGTTGCCCCAATATTCTAGTTTTACATGGTATCAGACTAGGGTTTCCGTCTTCCGCTGCACCCCTTGCGCCGCCGCCACCGATCGCTGCTGCCGCCGCCGATCGCTGCCGCCGCCGCCTAGCCCGATGGCCTCTGCGCTCTCCGCCGCCGCCTCGGCTTCCTTTCCTACGGGCGCGCTCGTCGCTCCCTCATCGCCCTTCGTCGTGTCCCCCCCGCTCGCCACGGTCTGGCGGCAGCCGCCGCCGCTTGCTGACAGCCAACTGCAGGGCGGGCAGGGCGGGCAGGGCAGACAGGAGCAAGGCGGGCCGAACCCGCCCCAGCCGCCGATCGCCCCTGGTGGCGCCTCGACCTTCGCCTTCGCGCCGCCGCCCTCTCGCGGCGCTGCACCGTCCGCCTACGGGGCGGCTCCCCAACCCTATGGGGCCCCTCCGCCCTACTACGGCGCTACGCCGACATACGCTCCGTGGTACGGCGCCCCTGCACCAACCTATGGCGCCGCGCCCCCGATGCCTTCTACCTGGCCGCCGCCTCCGTCGTCACAGATGGCGCCGTCACCCTATGGCGCGGCCTACGGTGCTGCGCCCGTCGTGTCTTCGGTCGCCACGCCTGGTCCGGTCGATGCTCCTTCCGGTCCTGGTTACGAGGCATCCTTGGCCCTCGCTCCCCATGACGTGCCGAACATGGGTCCCCATGCGGGTTATGCTCCGGCGCCATCGCCGTTCTACTTCTCGCATCTTCTTCTGGTGAAGCTTACACCGGACAACTACCTGTCCTGGCGGGCGCAGATGCTACCTCTCCTACGGAGTCGCTACTTGGAGGGCTATGTTGATGGCTCTATCCCGTGTTCGCCGCCGTATCACCCGGCTCATCATGTATGGGTGGCCCAAGACCAGGCGATACTTTCGGCCATCTAGTCCTCGCTGAGCCCGAGTGTGTCGTCGCTTGTCATCTTCGCCGCGACATCCCGCGAGGCTTGATCTACACTTCACAGCAGTTTTGCCTCTCAGTCTCAGGCGCGTGCTCATTCTATCCGCACCGAGTTAGGGGAGACCAAGCTTGGAGGCCTCACCATCACGGAGTACTTCAACAAGATGTCCGGACTTGCAGACACGCTGGCCTCTATTGGTCAGCCCCTTGGAGATGAGGACTTCACCACCCATGTGCTCAATGGCCTCGATGATGACTATGACAATCTCATTGAGAACGTCCATGGGCGCGAGGCGCCTCTCCCGCCGCGGGAACTGTATGCGCGCCTCCTTGGCCGCGAACAGCGCATCAAGGCGCGTCGATCTACTCCGAGTTTTGCCTCTGCTAACGCCGCAACCCGTGGCAAATCGCAGAAGCCGTCGCTCCCTGCCAAGCCGGCGGGCACATCTCAGCCCCCGCGGGGCGCCGCGCCATCCATCACAGGAGGTTCACGGCCGGTGGCTTGCTGCCCCAGTTGTGGTGCTCAGCAGGCGTGCCAGCTGTGTGGGATTGAGCACCATGTAGCCTCTCGCTGTCATCGCCGCTACAAGCAAGATTTCCTTGGCCTCGGCAACAATGGCAAGGGGAATGAAAAACAGGCGGCCGCTGCAGTGGTGGGTCATGAGCACGGACGTACCCCATCCTACTCGATTGATCCCTCATGGACACGGGAGCTACCAACCACCTCACCAACGACATGAGCAAGCTCTCGGTCCAGGAGCCATATCGCGGTCATGATCAGGTGCACACCGCCAACGGAGCAGGTATGCGCATCTCCCATGTTGGTCAGGCATCTCTTCTTGCACACAATTCACGAAAACTGCATTTGTCTAACATCCTTCGTATTCCCACTGCTTCTCGTAGTTTGTTGTCTGTTCCACAACTTACTCGTGACAATAATGTCCTTGCTGAATTTCACCCTTTTCGTTTCTTTATCAAGGATCGGGACACGAGGGCCGTTCTGCTTAGCGGTCATCTTCGCCGTGGCTTGTATGCACTTGATGCGCCAACCGCACCTCCCATGCAGTTTTCCCCTTAGGCGTTCAGTGGTGTTCGTGTCTCGCCTACACATTGGCACGCGCGACTTGGTCATCCTGCCGCTCCCATAGTTCGTCATGTGTTGCATCGTCATGAGCTACCAGTTGTGTCAAATAAAACTGCTGAAACTATTTGTGATGCCTGTCAGCAGGGCAAGAGTCACCAACTTCCGTTTTCAGAGTCTAGTCGTGTTGTGAAACATCCTTTTGAGCTCATTTTTTCTGATGTATGGGGTCATGCCCAAACGTCTGTTAGTGGCCATAATTATTATGTCAGTTTCATTGATGCTTACAGTCGGTTTACCTGGCTTTATCTTATTAAGAAAAAATCTGATGTGTTTGATGTGTTTATCCAGTTCCAAGCACATGTTGAGCGTCTCCTTAGCCAGAAAATTATTCATGTCCAAAGCGACTGGGGGGGGGGGGGTGAATACCACAACCTCAACTCGTTCTTTAACAAGCTTGGGATTACACACCGTGTGTCTTGCCCCCATACGCATCAGCAGAATGGGACTGCCGAACGTAAGCATCGTCACCTTGTAGAAACTGGCATCACTTTGTTAGCTCATGCCTCCGTGCCCTTTAGGTTCTGGAGTGATGCTTTCTCCACTGCCTGTTTTTTGATCAATAGGCTTCCTTCACGACTACTGAACATGAAAACCCCACTTGAACTCTTGCTCAATGAAATCCCAGACTACACCTTTCTCAAAGTCTTCGGGTGTGCCTGTTGGCCTCACTTGCGTCCATATAATAAACATAAGCTAGAGTTTCGGTCGAAAAAGTGCGTTTTTCTTGGGTATAGTTCCCTTCACAAAGGGTACAAATGCCTACATGTTCCCACCAATCGCGTTTACATTTCTCGTGACGTTGTTTTTGATGAGAATGTGTTTCCCTTTCGTGCACTTCCGAATACCTCTATCACTCTTATGCCAGACGCTTCTTCTACCACACCTGTGCCTGATCAATTTGTGGATGTTGCATATGCTCCTGTGTTGCTTCCTAACCATGCTGCAGGTATTGGTCGTGGTGCACGTCTCGAGCTCCTTGAAGAACAAGCACCGGCGCGTCCTGAGGACGATCGCGTGCATGGGCCATGCATACCGGGGCGGTGCACCGCAACCCGCCAGAGCTGAGCCCGCGGCTGCGTCAAGGGCATCGCCCGAACCCGCTCCGCGAGCGGCACCCTCGCCCGCCTCGTGGGAGTCGCCCGGGCTGGCCTCGCCGGAGGTTGCTCCTGGGCCAGCCACGCCAGGCTCGCCTGGGCCGGCTTCGGCTCACGATGGGCCGGCCACCCCTGGCTCGCCTGCTTCTTCGGCACTTAGCGGCTCCGGCGTGGGCCTGGGTGATGTGGCCGTGTCGGGCGCCACACCGCCCGCCTCTCCGACGCCCAGTGGCTCCGGCGTGAGCCCTGGCGACTCGGGATCGCTTCCTTCGTCGCCTGCATCATGCCCTGCGCCGACACCACAACCTGTTGCTCCTCGACATCGCACGCGCAGTCAGACCGGTGTCTTTCAGCCTAAGATCCGGACCGATGGGACTGTTGCGTGGCTCGCCGCGTGCATGGCTCAGGCTGCTGCGGATCCCACTGCTGAGCCTCGCCACTTTCAGGCTGCATTAGGCATTCCCCACTGGCGTGCCGCGATGGAACAGGAGTTTCAAGCATTGCTGAAGAATGACACCTGGCAGCTTGTTCCTCCAGTATCTGGGGTCAATATCATTGACTCTAAGTGGGTGTTTAAAGTTAAACGGCATGCTGATGGCTCCATTGAGCGCTACAAGGCAAGGTTAGTGGCTAAGGGCTTCAAACAGAGGTATGGTCTTGACTATGAAGACACGTTCAGTCCAGTTATCAAGCCTACTACCATTCGTCTGCTACTATCCCTTGCTGTTACTCGAGGATGGTTTCTCCGTCAGCTTGATGTGCAGAACGCTTTTTTGCATGGAGTTCTGGAGGAGGAGGTTTATATGCGTCAGCCACCAGGTTTTGTGGATCCTGCACGTCCTAATCATCTCTGTCGTCTCTTTAAGGCGCTCTATGGTTTGAAGCAGGCTCCCCGTGCCTGGCATGCACGTCTTGGTTCGGTTTTGCGATCACTTGGGTTCATTCCTTCTACTGCTGACACATCACTGTTCCTTCTTCAACGCCCTGAGGTTACGATGTATTTACTAGTCTATGTTGATGACATTATTCTCATCAGTTCCTCAGATGCTGCGGCAGATCGTCTTGTGGCTGCATTGAGTGGTGATTTTGCTGTTAAGGATCTCGGTGCCCTGCACTTCTTTCTCAGTCTGGAGGTGTCACGGTCTTCTGCTGGAGTCACTCTTACTCAGAAGAAGTACGCTCTGGATTTGCTGCGTCGTGCTGGTATGCTGCAGTGTAAACCTGTCGCTACTCCTATGTCTGCCACTGATCGATTGTCTGCCTTTGATGGAGATCCTCTCTCCTCTGATGATGCCATTGAGTACCGCAGTCTTGTTGGAGGCCTGCAGTATCTTACTATCACCAGACCGGATGTCTCTTATGCAGTCAATCGTGTCTGTCAGTTTCTTCATGCGCCCACGACATCCCATTGGTCAGCCGTGAAACGCATTCTGCGATACATATGTCTCACTGCATCTCATGGTTTGCTTCTCCAGCGTGCGCCGTCTTATGAGATCTCAGCCTTCTCTGATGCTGACTGGGCTGGTAGTCCTGATGACCGGCGATCCACGGGGGGTATGCAGTGTTTCTTGGTCCCAACTTGATTGCCTGGAATGCTCGCAAGCAGGCTACGGTGTCTCGCAGCAGCACAGAAGCCGAGTACAAAGCAGTTGCTGATGCGACAGCTGAGATTATTTGGGTTCAGTCCTTGCTGAGGGAGTTGCGAGTTCCTTCAGTTCACTCTCCAGTACTTTGGTGTGATAACATTGGTGCTACATACTTATCATCTAACCCAGTGTTTCATGCTCGAACAAAACATATTGAGGTTGACTATCACTTTGTTCGAGAGCGTGTTGCACAGAAGCTGTTGAGCATCAAGTTCATATCATCAAAGGATCAACTTGCTGACATCTTCACGAAGCCTCTTCCACAACCACAGTTTGTAGGCTGCAGGCGCAATCTTAACTTAGTTTGTACTTCAGGCCACAGTTAAGATTGAGGGAGGGTGTTAGACTGTATATGGATACGTAGACTTGTGTATACGTGTTGTACTTGTACTTGTACCCTTTGGTACCTTTATATAATGAGATAGCCGCACCCCCAAGGGTGTCGAGCAGTTGCCCCAATATTCTAGTTTTACACATCTTCCACCGGGATTGGCTCCCCCGCCGTTCCCTTCGCTGTCAGGATCGGCGCTCCCCCGCGCGCCTCGGCCGGCGCCCGCTGTTGCTGTGCCAGGGGATCCCCATGTCCCCCGCCGCAAAAGGGGTGTGCCACCGCCTTGCGTTCCAGCTCCCGACGCCGCTGCGCGGCCTTCTTCCTCTGCTTCTTTTCTTGCTGTTGCTGGATCCACCATGGAGGAGGAGGACCCCAATCCCCCTCGCGTCCCTGTGGCTCCGCCTGCGTGCCGCGCTCCTCCCGAGCCGCACGCGCCTCCCTCTCGCCTCTGTCGTCTCCCTTGCCATGCATCGCCCTCTTCGCCTTCTCTCGCAGTTCCCGCTCCCGCCTGCGCTCCGCCTCCAGATCCGCCGCCTCCATCGGCCTCTTCTCCGCCCGCTGGTCCCCCATCACCGCCTCCGCAAAGGATCTGCGCAGGGGAGAGAGTGGGGGAGCAAGCTTGATGCGCCGAGCCAAGTGAGCCCAGCGCCGCACTTCTCTTTTGGCTGCAGGAAACCCTCAACTGCAAGTGTTGTAACCCAACCGAAATTGCACATGGCCCATAAAGTGATCTCAACCAGGGGCTACAAGTGGTTCTTGTCAACCAGTCGCACATCCAACACTACACATGCAATTGCAAGGGTTGTAAACATGATGAAGATCTTTTTAGATATGAGATGACCTTTTCTAACAAGCGGTGAATATATTATTTTGTGGGAAATGCAGCAAATATTTTTTTTAAATGCGGTTAACTATTTTGAATGTGCCGTGAATATTTTTTCAAATACGTCATGAAAAATTGTTTCAAAATAATTGACAACGTTTTTTCTAACTACGTGGTAAACATTTTTTAGAACCAATATGTGAAAAGTTTCATTTTATGCATTATAAATATTTTGTTTTTGCTGTTTATCATTTTTAAAACAATTTGATGGATATTCTAAAAATAAACAAATACTTAATGTATGGGACAAAACCGGGATTGATCCTGTGACAGAGGCATCATGCTGGCGACTACTGCAGGATAGAGTAAAAACTGAAAATACATCAAACAAAACATTCTCCTTTTTTTTGACAGCGAAGAAAACACTCGAAAACTGGGTTCAACAACTAAAAACATGCTGTACAGGCAGGCACACTAGGACGTACATGCTTTTCTTTAGGACACATACATTTGCTCTAGTACGAGCGATAGGACAAACAAAAGGCCAAGCCCAAAAAAACGACACTATACATGCAAATCGTGAGGAGAAGAAAAAAGTGTAGCCAACATATGTGATTATGTCAGGTAAATGAGATCATAGATAAATCTCGGCTCGCAGAGTTCCAGGTGCTCCCTATCTTAAATTCAACTTACTAAATAACCATAAAATAAATAATGTTTTAAAACTATTATACAAATACTAAGAACTTGCTCACTCATTTTGAGGTCAATGTGATCTAGATGTATGATTCGGTCATCATTTAGGAAAAATTACCACAGTTATTTCGTAATATTAGAAACACGATTTTAATGTGCATGGTCTACAGGGGAGGAGAAGTCAATAGCGATAAATCGAGGAAGAAATCAATTGTAGTAAAGAGAAAACTAATGCTGAAATATTAATTCAAATGAATAATCTATGAAGTTAATAATATGAAATTTTGCAATATAAAAAGTTACTACTCCGTCCCGTAATGTAAGACGTGTAGTATTAAAAAACGTCTTATATTATGGGACGGAGGGAGTAGATCCCAAGCCTTTTTCTGATATCTTGGATTGGAGCAATGGCAGGCTGGGGCTGGAGCCAGCGCATGTTTTGCGCCTCGTTGTTAGGCCAATCTGGATCATCAATGCGCTCCACGAGCTTGGTCTCGTCATTGACAAAGCTGTACATTAGCACGTCATTCCCAAAGAGGACGTAGGCGCGACCACCGCCCCCCCCCCCCCCCCCCCCCCCCCCCCACACGCACACGCACACACACACAGAGCTCCGGACGTCCCGCATCACCCACCGCATGTTATCCTGTACCACCAGAGAGATAGCGCGTGCTGGGTCAGCCTCGCCAATGCGGACGCGTCGGCCGCATCACGCGGTCGACGGCTGGAGCTTGCAGGTATGCCGCCGCCGCCGCGGGAAATAAATAGTTGTCGACGATGTATGTCGTGTAATGCAGCATCATATCTACGGGCGTCCATGTCACGTAGCGAGGATGCAGGATTGCCGCCATGAAAGCCAGCCTGCTCCTAGACTTGTAGGCAAAGCTGTAGACGAAAACGGTGCCGTCGGCATAGACAATAACGTGCGGATTCTGGAGTTTGGAAACATCTTCATCGCCTATATATACTAGTATGTATACACGTGCAATGCACGGCTTCATTTAACAAAGTGATTTTTATAAAAGAAAAAACATAGATTTGCAAATAGATTAAAGGCAAAAGGAAAAATATAGCAATGTATGAATGCAAATATCAATTAATTGTAATTAATAAGTATTAAAAAGGTACAGGAAGCCGTTTTTTTATGCACATCTAGAACTGCATGTTATTTTATGTTCTCTTCCTCCCAGTTTTCCTCTCAAACAACCTCGCTTGGGCCCAAATTTCCATGCGCTCAAGTAGCAGATATGGGCTTCTTCCTTTTCCAGGAAGGGCCACGTGATTGTTCCAGAACACAGTAGAAGCAGTAAGAGTCTACTGTTCATGCGAATCCTGATGATCTCAGCCATTGGATTTAGGTAACCAACGGCTATGATTGATACTCTAGGTCTAATTCAAAACTGATACACTAAATAGTAGTATAGATATATCCACTAAATAGTAGTATAGATATATCCCCCTCTCTCTCTTTCTGACTTCGCACCAAGGAGGAGGCTAAGAGACATGGCGGCATTGTTGTAGAAGAGGGCAAGATGTCAATGCGGAAGGGGAGGGAGACACCCGACAACCAAACAACGCCTCGCGGGAACAAAAACGGAGAGGAACTAGCACGTGGGAGGAATTGAGGATGAGGTCGGACGGCAGTGGGAGAGAAACGATGTCGACGATTAATGCACCATTGATTTTAGGAACTGAAGACAATTGTGAAAGTGAGTAGGGGAAGGGGTGCTGCTCGAAGGGAATGTCAACGACAGCAAAGACAACACATGGCCGGTTGGATCGGTAAGTTGGTATATATTTTTAGGGGATACGGGGCAATCGAGCAATCCAGTGATTTAGGAGAACGTACCTATAGCGTGCTTCAACCTTATTCACAACCTCCTGCCCTACATTACTGTAATGAGGCGTGAGTTCCAGAGGTTTCTAGACACTTTTTAAGGAGAAAGGGTCGAAGTGAAGGAAATATGCCCTAGAGGCAATAATAAAGTTATTATTTATTTCCTTATATCATGATAAATGTTTATTATTCATGCTAGAATTGTATTAACCGAAAACATAATACATGTGTGAATACATAGACAAACAGAGTGTCACTAGTATGCCTCTACTTGACTAGCTTGTGAATCAAGGATGGTTAAGGTTCCTAACCATAGACATGAGTTGTCATTTGATTAACGAGATCACATCATTAGAAGAATGATGTAATTGACTTGACCCATTCCGTTAGCTTAGCACTTGATCGTTTAGTATGTTGCTATTGCTTTCTTCATGACTTATACATGTTCCTATGACTATGAGATTATGTAACTCTCGCTTACCGGAAGAACACTTTGTGTGCTACCAAACGTCACAACGTAACTGGGTGATTATAAAGGTGCTCTACAGGTGTCTCCAAATGTACTTGTTGAGTTGACGTATTTTGAGATTAGGATTTGTCACTCCTATTGTCAGAGAGGTATCTCTGGGCCCTCTCGGTAATGCACATCACTATAAGCCTTGCAAGCAATGTAGCTAATGAGTTAGTTACGGGATGATGCATTACGTAATGAGTAAAGAGACTTGCCGGTTACGAGATTGAACTAGGTATTGAGATACCGACGATCGAATCTCGGGCAAGTAACATACCGATGACAAAGGGAACAACGTATGTTGTTATGCGGTTTGACCGATAAAGATCTTTGTAGCATATGTAGGAGCCAATATGAGCATCCAGGTTCCGCTATTGGTTATTGACCGGAGACGTGTCTCGGTCATGTCTACATAGTTCTCAAACCCGTAGGGTCCGCACACTTAAAGTTAGATGATAGTTATATTATGAGTTTATGTGTTTTGATGTACCGAAGGATGTTCGGAGTCCCGGATGTGATCACGAACATGACGAGGAGTCTCGAAATGGTCAAGACATGAAGATTGATATATTGGACGACTATATTCGGACACCGGAATAGTTCCAGGGGTTATCGGATATATATCGGAGTACCGGGGGTTACCGGACCCCCCCCCCCCCCGGAAGCTATTGGGCCTTATGGGCTTTAGAGAAAAGGAGAGAGGGAGGCCACGAGGTGGCGCGCGGCCCCCCTTGCCCCAATCCGAATTGGGAAAGGGAAGGGGGCGGCGGCCCCCCTTCTCCTTCCTTCTCTCCACCTCCTCCTTCCCCCTTCTCCTACTTGGAATAGGAAAGGGGGGGGGCAAACCTACTTGGAGTAGGATTGCCCCCCTTGGGCATGCCTCTCCCCTTGGCCGGCCCTCTTCTCCTCCCCCCCCCCTTTATATACGGAGGAGGGGGGCACCCCATAGACACAACAATTGATCATTGATCTCTTAGCCATGTGCGGTGCCCCCTCCACCATAGTCCTCCTCGATAATATCGTAGCAGTGCTTAGGTGAAGCCCTCCGATGGTAGAACATCATCATCGTCACCACGCCCCCGTGCTGACGGAACTCTCCCTCAACACTCGGCTGGATCGGAGTTCGAGGGACGTCATCGAGCTGAACGTGTGCAAGAACTCGAAGGTGTCGTGTTTTCGGTGCTTGATCAGTCGGGCCGTTAAGATGTACGACTACATCAACCGCGTTGTGCTAACGCTTCCGCTTTAGGTCTACGAGGGTACGTAGACACACTCTCCCCTCTCATTGCTATGCATCACCATGATCTTGCGTGTCCGTAGGAATATTTTTGAAATTACTACGTTACCCAACATGAAGGAGTCCGCACTTACCCTCAATACGACTAGGTATTCGTACTCATCGGTAAAATGGTGAGGCCGATGGAAAGTATGTTGACATCTCCAAGAAACAAAATGTGAATGCTAGTTGTCATTTTATGTAAACTAGGTGATTCCCAGCATGTTATTGCGGGATTTTAAATATTAATTTTGGATAAATTTTGTATGAACAAAATGACCTAAATCAAAAGCTATTATGTTTTAGAAGTAATTGTGTGTGAATAAAAAGTATGCATGTAAGCTGGATCATCAGAGATGGAACAATTAAGTTGGGGTATGCATGTGCTACAAAATAGGTTTAGTGGATGATGATGTGGAGGGTTGCATGTTGAGAGAATTGAAGTTAGTTGGGATCAACTATTCAGGTATTATAAGTTAAAAAAACTATTCAGGTATTATAGAAACAAAGGTGGGAACTTTTTGAATGGACTGAAAATGATTTTTTGTGATAAAAACCCACTAAAAATGTTATTTAGCATTGAACACAAATGAGAACATAATATTACATTTTTAGGGGGAATTTGAACATTTTTTAGGGGGAATTCGAACATAATATAGCATAAATAGTTTTTTTTACATGCAGGATCTGCCCAAAGAGGGCCGTGAGGTGGGCTTTGCGGCTCGTGGACTGTAAGGGCCTCAAAAGCCCAATCAATGTGGTGAGAGCTAACCCTAACTCTTTCACGCAGGCCCAGCCACACGCACAAACGAGCCGCCGCCGCAAACTCTGTCTCCGGGAGGATCGACGACGGCGCGGCGAGTGGAACGGTGGCGGCTTGTCAGGACCGACGTCCAACCCCGTGCGGTGCATGCGGCGGCTGGATGTGACCAGGTTAGCCCCTCACCTCGCCGCAAGCTCTCTTTCCGGGGAGAAGGGGCTTCGGTGTTGGTGGAGCAGCGGTGACTCCGTCCAGCCACCGGTGCAAGCAGCGACCCCGTGCATCGTGACGGTGACTTGACTAGGTATGCCCCTCAGCTCATCGATCCCAACCATGAAACTTAGGAATGTGAATGGTGTCTGAGTTGGCCGTCGATTTCCAATGAGCTAGCAGGTCCGTCATGTCGACGTTCGCCGGTTTAACCGTCATCGACGGTGACAAGAAGTGCTATCAGGAAACGTCGTGCACATACGCGGGCGCCAACGCGGACAGCAGGTACCACCTGCTCATGGTCAAGGGCTACTCGCGGAGCAAAAAAGAGCTGCCCACCGGTGAGAGCGCCTGCCATAGTTGCCATGTTTCCGGTACGGTGGGAACCGGGAACGGGAACGAGGGACGAGAGTCGATGGCTGAAAAAATAGGGTACAACGAGGGTATACATCTCTTGAACGAACTTTTTATAGCGGGGACTGATACGTCTCCAACGTATCTATAATTTATGAAGCATTCATGCTATATTACTATGTGTTTTGAATGATTATGGGCTTTATTATACACTTTTATATTACTTTCGGGACTAACCTATTAACCGGAGGCCCAGCCCATATTGCTGTTTTATTGCATGTTTCAGTATTTCGAAGAAAAGGAATATCAAACGGAGTCCAAACGGAATGAAACCTTCGGCAACGTGTTTTTTTGGAAGATTATCATCCGGGAGGCTTGGAGATCAAGTCAGAAGATCCTCGAGGAGCCCAGGAGATACGCCCCCCCCCCCCCTACAGGGCGCAGCCCCCTGTCTCGTGGACCCCTCGAGCACCCCCGACCGACTTCTTTCGCCTATATATTCCCTCGTATCCTAAAAACATCGGAAATCAAGATAGATCGGGAGTTCCGCCGCCGAAAGCCTCTATAGCCACCAAAAACCTCTCGGGAGCCTGTTCCGGCACCCTGCCAGAGGGGGAATCCATCACCGGTGGCCATCTTCATCATCCCGGCGCTCTCCATGACAAGGATGGAGTAGTTCACCCTCGGGGCTGAGGGTATGTACCAGTAGCTATGTGTTTGATCTCTCTCTCTCTCTCTCTCTCGTGTTCTCTCTCGTGTTCCCTCTATGGCACGATCTTGATGTATCCCGAGCTTTGCTATTGTAGTTGGATCTTATGATGTTTCTCCCCCTCTACTCTCTTGCGATGAATTGAGTTTCCCCTTTGAAGTTATCTTATCGGATTGAGTCTTTTATAAGAACACTTGATGTATGTCTTGCCGTGCTTATCTGTGGTGACAATGGGATATCATGTGCCACTTGATGTATGTTTTGGTGACCAACTTGCGAGTTCCACCCATGAACCTATGCATAGGGGTTGGCACACGTTCTTAACTCTCCGGCGGAAACTTTGGGGCACTCTTTGAAGTACTTTGTGTTGGTTGGATGAATCTGAGATTGTGTGATGCATATCGTATAATCATGCCCACGGATACTTGAGGTGACAATGGATTATCTAGGTGACACTAGGGTTTTGGTTGATTTGTGTCTTAAGGTGTTATTCTAGTACGAACTCTTTAATAGATCGATCCGAAAGAATAACTTTGAGGTGGTTTCGTACCCTACCATAATCTCTACGTTTGTTCTCCGCTATTAGTGGCTTTGGAGTGACTCTTGGTTGCATGTTGAGGGATTGTTATATGATCTATCTATGTTATTATTGTTGATAGAACTTGCACTAGTGAAAGTATGAACCCTAGGCCTTGTTTCCTATCATTGCAATACCGTTTACGCTCACTTTTATCATTAGTTACCTTGCTGTTTTTATATTTTCAGATTACAAAAACCTATATCTACCCTCCATATTGCACTTGTATCACCATCTCTTCGCCGAACTAGTGCACCTATACAATTTACCATTGTATTGGGTGTGTTGGGGACACAAGAGACTCTTTGTTATTTGATTGCAGGGTTGTTTGAGAGAGACCATCTTCATCCTACGCCTCCTACGGATTGATAAATCTTAGGTCATCCACTTGAGGGAAATTTGCTACTGTCCTACAAACCTGTGCACTTGCAGGCCCAACAACGTCTACAAGAAGAAGGTTGTGTAGTAGACATCAAGCTCTTTTCTGGCGCCGTTGCCGGGGAGGCTAGGTAAAGGGCACTCACTCACACCCTGTCAACTAAGCTCTTTTCTGGCGCCGTTGCCGGGGAAGTGAGTTCTTGAAGGTATATCTTTAGATCTTGCAATCGAACCTTTTTGTTTCTTGTTTTATCACTAGTTTAGTTTATAAAAGAAAACTACAAAAAAATGGAGTTAAGTTTGTCTCATGCGCTTCGTCTTTTTAATATCTTTCGTGAGTATGATGGAAAGGAAAATTGTGCTCAAGTGCTAGAAGAAAAATGCTTTAAAATGCTTGGTACTAAATCTTTAAATGATGAGCATGATTGCAATGTTGTTAGTACAAACTCCTTGAATATCCATAGTATTAATGATGGTTGCTCTAGTCATGATGAAAATATCTCTTATGAGCATGTCAACTTTTGTGGAGTGCATGTTTGCATGAACACACCAAATAGAGAAGATATTTATTGCAAGAGGCATAAGCATTTAGAAACTAAATGGTTGCATGAAAGGCTAGGTGTGAGTGCTGAAAATTTAAAATTCCTTTGCCATTCTTGTGAACTTTGTAATGAACGTGGTCATTTACATCTCCTATGGAAATTGTTTCATGATCGAATCGTGTCCAAAACTTGTGATGATTTGATCTCCATTGCTCATTACAATGAGCTTAGTTTACTTTTGGGTTATGAAGAATTGAAACGTTTACTTAAGGACCTTCCAGAATTTGCCCATAAGAAATTCCTTGATATTGATCTAGAAAAGATTATGTGTTTTGTGCGGAGAATTGCATTGAAAATCCTTATATTGCCAATTACCTAAAGAAAAGAAAGCAAATAGAAGATGATGAAAATACTAATGAAAGGGAAGAGACTTCCCAATGTCCTCCTATTATTTCTCATGATGAATCAGGTGACGAGGAGGAGCTTTCTATTCAACCAATCTCATCAATAAGGAGCTCAAAGAGGAAGGTTGAACCCACACATAATATGAAGAATAAAAAGAAAAGAAGGAGCAACAAAGGTAGAAAGGTATCCCTCCCAATTGATGTTGCTCCTACTACTCATTGTGATGATGATAATTGCTCTACAATTGGTACTATCAATATTTTTAATGATGAGAGTGATTATGCTTATGATATGAAAGGGCCCAAGCTTGGGGAAGCTATGTTTGATGGGGATGAATTATTTGAGAATATATTTTCTGGAATTAATGTTTGTCCCAAGCTTGGGGATGCTATGTTTAATGAAGATGATATTTTTAGCATCCCATGTTTTGATATGCAAAGTTGTTATGATGATAGCATGCCTCCTACGTATGATGATTATATTGATGAAAGTGGGTTTGGAAGAATGTAAACTTTAGGAAGTAGTGATCCCACTATTTTGGAGGATGTTGAATTTTATTGTGATGAATATGAAAGTGGATTTGGAAGAGTGTCAACTTTATTTAGTGATTCCACTATCTTGGGAGAGGTTTCAATCGATTATGATGAGAACGAAGTTGCTACTTATGATGATTATTGTGATGAAACTTATGCTATAAAAAGTAGTGATGATTATATTTACAAATCTTGTCATGATTATGAATACCGTTTTTCTGAACATTACTCTTTTAATGTGGAAACAATTTTTAGTGTTCAAGTCTCTTATGATACTCCCACTATTTCGAATGAGAAGAATTTTGCTTATGTGGAGAGTAGTAAATTTTCTATGCTTGTAGATCATGAAAAGAATGCTTTAGGTGCTGGTTATATTGTTGAATTCATTCATGATGCTACTGAAAATTATTATGAGGGAGGAACCTATGCTTGTAGGAATTGCAATAATGTCAAGTTTCCTCTCTATGTGTTGAAAATCTTGAAGCTATGCTTGTTTTACTTCCCTATGCTAGTTGATTATTGTTCTCATAAGTTATTTGCTCACAAAATCCCTATGCATAGGAAGTGGGTTAGACTTAAATGTGCTAGTCATATGCTTCATGATGCTCCCGTTATGTTTCAATTCTTATCTTTTATTTGAGCATCATTGCCATCATCATGCCTAGCTAAAAAGGCATTAAAGAAAAGCGTTTGTTGGGAGACAACCCAATATTTACCCTTACTGTTTTTGTGTGTTCACATGATTATTCTACTGTAGTAATCATGTTTTATAGCTTTTGTTTCAATAAATTGCCAAGTAGAACCTTTGGGAAGACTTGGGTGAAGTCTATATGATCTTGCTGTAAAAAATAGAAACTTTAGCGCTCACGAGATTAGCTGCCATTTTTTACTGGAGAGTGATTTTAGGTTGATTCTTTTTGCAGATGATTAATAGACAAATTTCTCAGGTCCAGCAATTTATTTCATAATTTTTGGGTTTCCAGAAGTATACGTTCGATACAGATTACTACCGACTGTTCTGTTTTTGACAGATTCTGTTTTCTATGTGTTGTTTGCTTATTTTGATGAATCTATGAGTAGTATAGGTGGGTATGAACCATAGAGAAGTTAGAATACAGTAGATATTAAAAGAATATGAATTTATAATGAGTTCATTACAGTACCTAAGTGGTGTTTTTATTTTCTTATACTAACGGAGCTTACGAGTTTTGTTTTGAGTTTTGTATGGTTGAAGTTTTCAAGTTTTTGGTAAAGATTTGATGGACTATGGAATAAGGAGTGGCAAGAGCCTAAGCTTGGGGATGCCCAAGGCACCCCAAGGTAATATTCAAGGAAAACCAAGAGCCTAAGCTTGGGGATGCCCCGGAAGGCATCCCCTCTTTCGTCTTCGTTCATCAGTAACTTTACTTGGAGCTATATTTTTATTCACCACATGATATGTGTTTTGCTTGGAGCGTCAATTTCTTTTGTTAGTTTTTGCTTGCTTTTAGTTAGAATAATGTTTTGCATCTTTAGTTTCAATAAAAATGTCAAGGATAGCCTTTACTATGCTTATTTTGCTAGTATACATGTTGCTGTTTGAAAACAGAAAGTTCACCGCTGTTGCAAAAATTCCCTAGAAAAGTCAGAGAATGGTATAACGTTGAATCTTTTTGAATATTAATCTCTGATAAATTTATTACGGTGGGAATTTTAGTTCATAATTTTTTGAGTTAGGGAAGTATGATGAATCTTGCATTCTTTACAGACTGTACTGTTTTGGCAGATTGCTGTTATGGTTGCATTGTTTGCATATTTTTGCTTGTTTAATGATTCTATTTGAGGATAGGAGTATTAAATATTAGAGGCATTTAGTATGAAATGTTGAATAATAATTCTAATGATTTTCTACTGTAGAAAATGATAAGGTTTTCATTGGTTTATACTAACCTATCTCACGAGTTCTTGTTGAGTTTGGTGTGAATGAAGCTTTTGATAAAAAGAGAAACCACGATATGAGAGGAATTAAGGAGACACAAGAGTTCAAGCTTGGGGATTCCCAAGGCACCCCAAGATAATATTTCAAGAAGTCTCAAGCATATAAGCTTGGGGATGCCCCGGTAGGCATCCCACCTTTCCTCTTCAACAACTATCGGTTAGTATCGGTTGAGCCTAAGTTTTTGCTTCTTCACATGAGTTGTGCTATCCTTGCAATGTCATTTTATTTTGTTTGCTTGCTATTTGAATAAGATACCAAGATCTGAAATTCTTTAATGAGACGGAGTCTTCACATAGTTACATAATTATTTAGCTACTCATTGATCTTCACTTATATCTTATTGGAGTAGTTTTTCATTTACTCGTGTGCTTCACTTATTTCCTTTGAGTAAATGGTTGAATGAGTTCAATGTCATAAATCTGAAATTATATATGTTTCATTTGCTTATCCCATGGGGAGTAATGACTTCACATCTACGAAGTAGAGATTTTAAATTTATTGACGGTTAGCAAGCATTGTATTAGTCATTTGAACAATTCATGAAAGAATATTGAAGGAAGAGAGATTTCACATATAAATATATTATCATAGACATCTTTTATAATTGTGAGCACTCATTAAGTATGACATGCTAAAGAGTTGATGTTGGACAAGGAAGACAACGTAATGGGTTATGTTTTCTCACATCTCAGTTAAAGTATATTGTCATGGATCATTCAAACATGTTGAGTTTGCCTTTCCCCCTCATGCTAGCCAAAAATTCCTAGCACCAAGTAGAGATACTACTTGTGCTTCCAAATATCCATAAACCCAGTTTTGCCATGAGATTCCACCATACCTACCTATGGATTGAGTAAGATCCTTCAAGTAAGTTGTCATCGGTGCAAGCAATAAAAATTTCTCTCTAAATATGCATGACTTATTAGTGTGGAGAAAATAAGCTTTGTACGAACTTGTTATGGAAGCAATAAAAGCGACAGACTGCATAATAAAGGTCCATATACAAGGGGCAATATAAAGTGACGTTCTTTCGCATTAAGATTTTGAGTATCCAACCCTAAAAGCGCATGACAACCTCTGCTTCCCTCTGCGAAGGGCCTACCTTTTACTTTATGTCTTTTACTTTATGCAAGAGTCAAGGTGATCTTCACCTTTCCCTTTTTCATTTTATCCTTTGGCAAGCACTTTGTGTTAGGGTGATCCTGATATATATATCCAATTGGATGTACGTTAGCATGAACTATTATTGTTGACATCACCCAAAGGTGAATACGTTTGGAGGCAACATTATAAGCCCCAATCTTTCTCTGTGTCTGATTAAAACTTCATAACCACAAGTATTGCGTGAGTGTTAGCAATTGTAGAAGACCATATGATAGTTGAGTATGTGAAGTTTGCTAAATTAAAGCTCTGACATAGACCCTTCCTGAAAATAGGATGAATTGCAATTGTTTTGATGACTAAGAATGAAGTTTGCTAGTTTTCAAGAAAGTTTATGGTCTATGCTTTGACATGTGAATTGCTTGTTACTTTATTGTGAGAAGTTTTATGAGATTAACTACTGCTATGACATATTATCATGCTAGAAAAGGTGATTGAAATTATCATTGATCAAACTTGTACACCTTCTAGCATTCACACTTCATAAATTCTTTCTTTATCATTTACCTACTCGAGCACGAGTAGGAATTAAGCTTGGGGATGCTTGATACGTCTCCAACGTATCTATAATTTATGAAGCATTCATGCTATATTACTATGTGTTTTGAATGATTATGGGCTTTATTATACACTTTTATATTACTTTTAGGACAAATCTATTAACCAGAGTCCCAACCCATATTGTTGTTTTATTGCCTGTTTCAGTATTTCGAAGAAAAGGAATATCAAACGGAGTCCAAACGGAATGAAACCTTCGGCAACGTGTTTTTTTGGAAGATTATCATCCGGGAGGCTTGGAGATCAACTCAGAAGATCCTCGAGGAGCCCAGGAGATAGGCCCCCCCTACAGGGCGCGGCCCCTTGTCTCGTGGACCCCTCGAGCAACCCCTGACCGACTTATTTCGCCTATATATTCTCTTGTACCCTAAAAACATCGGAAATCAAGATAGATCGGGAGTTCCGCCGCCGCAAGCCTCCGTAGACACCAAAAACCTCTCGGGAGCCCGTTCCGGCACCCTGCCGGAGGGGGAATCCATCACCTGTGGCCATCTTCATCATCCCGGCGCTCTCCATGACGAGGATGGAGTAGTTCACCCTCGGGGCTGAGGGTATGTACCAGTAGCTATGTGTTTGATCTCTCTCTCTCTCGTGTTCTCTCTCGTGTTCCCTCTATGGCACGATCTTGATGTATCCCGAGCTTTTCTATTGTAGTTGGATCTTATGATGTTTCTCCCTCTCTACTCTCTTGTGATGAATTGAGTTTCCCCTTTGAAGTTATCTTATCGGATTGAGTCTTTTATGAGAACACTTGATGTATGTCTTGTCGTGCTTATATGTGGTGACAATGGGATATCATGTGCCACTTGATGTATGTTTTGGTGACCAACTTGCGGGTTCCGCCCATGAACCTATGCATAGGGGTTGGCACATGTTCTTGACTCTCCGGCAGAAACTTTGGGGCACTCTTTGAAGTACTTTGTGTTGGTTGGATGAATCTGAGATTGTGTGATGCATATCGTATAATCATGCCCACGGATACTTGAGGTGACAATGGAGTATCTAGGTGACATTAGGGTTTTGGTTGATTTGTGTCTTAAGGTGTTATTCTAGTACGAACTCTTTAATAGATCGATCTGAAAGAATAACTTTGAGGTGGTTTCGTACCCTACCATAATCTCTATGTTTGTTCTCCACTATTAGTGGATTTGGAGTGACTCTTTGTTGCATGTTGAGGGATTGTTATATGATCTATCTATGTTATTATTGTTGAGAGAACTTGCACTAGTGAAAGTATGAACCCTAGGCCTTGTTTCCTATCATTGCAATATGGTTTACGCTCACTTTTATCATTAGTTACCTTGCTGTTTTTATATTTTCAGATTACAAAAACCTATATCTACCCTCCATATTGCACTTGTATCACCATCTCTTCACCGAACTAGTGCACCTATACAATTTACCATCGTATTGGGTGTGTTGGGGACACAAGAGACTCTTTGTTATTTGGTTGCAGGGTTTTTTGAGAGAGACCATCTTCATCCTACACCTCCTACGGATTGATAAACCTTAGGTCATCCACTTGAGGGAAATTTGCTACTGTCCTTCAAACCTGTGCACTTGCAGGCCCAACAACGTCTACAAGAAGAAGGTTGTGCAGTAGACATGAGGGACGCGATCCAATCCATTTGGGTACGATGAACCCGGTACGGTACCATGGGTCGAGGAACGCAGTTCCTGAAGAACGACGACTCCCTAACGGTCAGCATTCCTTGCTGTTAATGGATCTCTTGCAATTAATGGACTGGAGGAAGAACGGGGAGTCCTTGAGAAAAGAAACGACAGCATGAGTAAATTATGCCTCGCGTTTTGGCTGTTGGATCCTGGAACCTGAATCGAGGAGCAGGCTGCGGGGACGCCGAATCTTCATCAAATCATACCGAATCTTACCTCGTTCCCGAATCCGATTCCGGGTCGATGAATCGGGATCGAGGGACGGCCTACCATTCCTTGTTTCCGGCTACTATGGCGCCTGCACGGAAACTTTCATGGTAGGAGGCCATCAGTGGTCCATCGAGTACTACCCCAACGGTGAGAACCCGAGCTATGCAGACTTCATTTCGCTCAGTATTACCCGTGTCTATGATGAAGAGGTTGAAGTGGGCGTGGAGGCCAAGTTCAGTTTTAGTTTCGTCGACGAGCTCGAGAAGCAGATGCCGACGTACATTGGCGCAACCAGTAAAACTCATGACTTCTCCAGGCGTGATCCTTGCTGGGGCTGTGACACATTCAAGGTTAGCAGTGAGACCTTTGCTGCACATCGGTGTGTGCTTGCAGCTCGGTCCACAGTATTCATGTCACAGCTCTTTGGCCCAATGAATGAGGGCACCACCACGTTCAAGAGCGTCATACAGATCAAAGACATGGAAGCAAAAGTGTTCAAGGCTTTGCTTAGCTTCATCTACACAGACACATTCCCGTTGATTGAGAAAGACAACATGGAGGAGGAAGAAATGCCAGGAGTTGTGGAACAAGGACATGTAGAGGAAGCAGCCGAGGGTGAAATGTCAGATGCCATCGAACAAACACAAGAAGAGGCAGTAGAGGATGCAATGTGGCTGCAATGGCTGCAAAACTTATTTGTTGCGGCAGACAGATACGATCTCCAGCGACTCAAGTTCATCTGTGAGAAGCAATTGTCTGAACACATGGGAGTGAGCTTGGTGGCGTCCACTCTTGCTTTAGCCGAGCAGCACCACTGCCGTGGATTGAAGGAGGCGTGCTTGAAGTTTATCCAGATCCAGCCTCCCTCGCGTTTGCAGACACTAATGGCGACTAATGGTTGGGGGCATATAGTTACCACCTATCCCTCTGTTTTGAACGAGCTCATTGCCAACCTTGCTTCGAACCAGCGGAAATAACACTCTGGATACGGTATGCATCTTCCTTAATTAGGCCTGAAGTGACACTCTGTTAGGCATATATGGGATCCTCTAGACTGATCATAGTTTGTGTGTCTTGCTTTGATTGTCTCATCATGTAATTTGCATATATGTTGAATAAGAAAAATCCAACATATAGTCACATTATTTCTTCATGGAATGGATGGTCTGTCAATTCTGGTGTGAGAGTCAAGAGTGGTCTGCATTGCAGCAATGCGCAAGTTTCCAAACTAGTCATTGTATCCTACTATTGTGCCGTACGTTGTAGCTATTCCCTTCTCTGTGCATTCTGTCGTACATTGTATCTATTCCCTTCCCTGTCATTTAAAACCTTTTCTGGTGATTATCAAGAAGAACAAATGTAGATGTTTTTGGAGAAGAATTTTATGAACCTAGGTTCACGGAAAATAATTTGGAGAAGACAGAGGTCACCAAGATTTCTGGATACCCCCACAGCATTAGTAACCCAGTACCCAGAAATTAATCTTCTAGGTGCTTGTTGTTCTCCTCGGGTGGCACTGCCGCTCCCTACCCCATGGGGGAAGAAGGTCGGAGCTTGGAGATTCTGCAAAGTCCAATGTTATAGCTTTGCCTTGTACCCGAAAAGATGACTTCCATTCTGGTGTATACAACGCACGCCGAGCACTCCTGTGCCTCAAGATCAAGGCCAACACCAAATAGTTCTCAAGGCTAGAGAGACAGACACTAATAGGAAAACGTAATAGGGACCCTGAGTTGACCGCGCACTGTGCTAGTTACACCTAATGGTAACATGCTGATCTTGGACTTATCATGGATGAAGTGTGGTTTCACCAAAAACTCGTCCACAAGAAAAGTACAAAAGTAGCATTGCAGCGGTAACTCAAACCATCTTATTACAAACCATATTACAGAGTAGTAAAAACCATAAAGTTTTACAAACCTAACACCGAGTCACGATTCACTACTAGACTCACATGACACGAAACAGAGTTTAAATTCGTGAATACAAAACGAAGGGTAGGGGAGATGTAGAGAAACAGAGTAGGTGAGATACAAGGAAGAGATGAGTTGACTCCTGGGTGGTTCGTTCTTGGATAATTATAGTCGGCTTCATTCCTTCGAATTTTAAAGAGAAAGCCATTCAGGAGGTTTGTGTGTACGAAGTGACCTCCTAGGTTTGTCTTCCGCTTGGGCCTTGGCTCTATTATTCTGAATGGCCAGGAAAATACTAGCATCAACAATAGCTTGCGGCATCACGCTTTCTTGAGACTCAGCCTTCTCTACATCACCCATTCTCTGCCCTGGTTCTGTATATGTAGTAGGCAGCACTGGAACAATCTCGCGTTCTTCAGACTCTTCCCACTCTGCTTCATCCGTGCTCTGCTCTAGATCTGTAGCTGTAGTAAGCAGCACCGAAACAGTCTCATTGAGTTTCAGATGTTTTACAGATTTAGGGACCTTGAGGCCGTCGCCAAGCACATGGCGCAGCGCTTTGATCTTCCAGAAGGACCTGGGCAGTTTTTTCACTTGCGTACCTCACACGTCCATTGTCTGGAGCTTTCTGAGTTTCCCGATAGAGCCAGGCACCTTTTTCAAGGTCCAGCACCGGACACCAAGGTACTACAAATGCAGCATGTTCCCGATTTGGTTGGGCAACTTCTCGCTAATGTTGATGCCTTCGAGGCTGATGACGCGAAGGAAGGTGGAGTGCTTGAGCAGCTGCAGGAATTCTGGCCTTGATCCTGCACGTTATCCGGTTAGCTTAGCAGTCTAAAATGTGGCATTTCTAAAGAAAAAATGTAGCCTCCTTTCCTTACCTTGTGTATCATGATGACCATCCTGGGTAGTGGCGGACCTAGAGATTGAGGTTTGTTGAGGCGATGGACGACAACAAAACTCTACGGCACCGCACCAGCTGATCGCCCCTGCTCCACTGCAGCAGACCCGGGGCGATTGCCCCTGCTCGCCCGAATGTTGAGTCTGCCACTGATCGTGGCCATGGGACAGGACCGTTCGCAGCTTGGTAAGCACCATGTTTTTATCTGGCAATTTTTTGCTGCTAAGTGCTAGGCGTCTAGCACTGTCTGGGATAGGGGCAGGGCCACCATAGTGGGTCTCCATGAAGCCAATACGCAGCGCCTCCAACCTCAAGAGCTCATGCACTCGATCATGGAGAACAAGAGCAACTGATTCTCCCTTCTTCACCACCTTCACAAGGCCTCGGAAGATGAACTCCTTGAGGTACCGCTGACCCAGCTCTTCTGGTTCCACCCGATCCCCATCCCCATGCTGTTGCGCTAGGAGGAAACCCTCCGCCATCCAGAGCCTCACCAGCGGGCCAGCGTCCATCATGCTGCGTGCCGGGAAGCCCGCGGTGTAGAGCAAGCATGACTTGAGCTCGTCAGGGAGGTCATCGATGCACATGGACACTATCGTCTTGAGCTGGTCGTCTTGGTGGTTGCTCGTAATGTAATTCGACGCAGCCTCCCACTTGTTGATGTTCATGGTCCTCATGAGTCTGGCTAGAAGAATCACCGCCAGTGGTAGACCATTTGTTATCTCCTCAATGTGATCGCGGATATGATTCATCTTTTTTGTCTTTTCCTTACTTTTCCTGTGCATCGCGAGGCCCAGCTCATGGTTGAACAACCTTGTGCTCAAATCATTGTTGAGATAACCAAGCTCGATGATGACAACATTCTCGGCATCAGAAGGGGGACATGACGTCATTGTCAGCACAATCTTGCTTCCTTTTCTGCCCTTCAGCGACTCCTGTAAAATGCTAATCCCGAGCGTGGTGCTCTGTGTCGTTGGACAATCTACCACCACCAAGCAGTCATAAACTTGGTCTAGATTTTGTCGTAGCATAGAGCACTCATCTACCAGCTTTTTTGTAATTTCATTCAGCTTTCTTGTTATTTCATGTGTGATGTTGTTGGTGTCTAGTGGGAAGCTCACCCAGATGTGTTCCTTGAATTTCTTATTGATGGTTTCATTTTCGTATGCTTTCTTCACCAGGTGCCTTTTTCCCACACCACTCTCTCCAACCACACAGATCACAAGGCTGTCAATTCTATTGAGGTGCATCTCTAATTCATTTTTCTTAGGCTCCTTTTTATGCTCCAAGTTCGAGTATACCCTGTTTCCAGGTAAGTAGACATTAATTAAAATTAGTCACACTTCTGCTTAAGCCACCACGTCTTCAAAATTAGTCACACTTCTGATTTTATAATTTGCAGCTACCATAAAATAGAAACAAAATTCTACATGACCTCATCCCACCTCAAAAAATACAATTGTAGTTTGGGCTTGATAGCATTTGAATGGTTTTTATTCTTTCGTTTGGGCTTGTTAGACTGTTTTCTAACAAAAGTTTGCACTTCATTTTTTTTCTTTTCTTACAACAAAATGTTGATTCGTTGTGCTAGCACCCGCAGCAATGCACGAGCCTATATTTTCAAGTTCATATACGTGTTATACATATGACAGTGTTGTACAGATTTAAGTATATATATTCACATGGATTCCAGAAAGTTTGTCACTTGATTTCCCGAAAAAAAGTTCTATCACTAGATCGATCGGCTGCCAAATATATAATGTGTTGCATTACGCCATGACAAATTAAACCATGCTGACAAACCTTGTAATTACCTGTGACTAAACCAGGTATATTATTATGTATCCTACTAATATTTAAATATTAAATCCTATGGAAATGCTTTCTTACATTTATCTGTGTTTTTTATTTATGTTTCATAAGGTTAGTAGCAAGCCAGTGTAGTTGCATGAGCTGCCTTGGTGCTTTAATTGCTTGGTTGATTTCACTTTAATTCTTAAGTGGCAAAAGGGTCTTTTAAGTAACTTTGAATTCTAAAAAATATTTTCATGACTTACTAAGTAACTTGAAACTTTTGGTGCCTAGGTGCCATTTACATCAAACCTCATGTGTGACATTCTTCATTTTTAGGAAAACATAAGAAGTTATCATGCCATTGATATGGTAGCTTCGCCTGGCTTGAAAGAAACTCCAACGAGTATATGTAAAACATAAATTAAGATACTATTGTTAACATTTCTTCGAACAAATACACCGAGCAGGTCTACCAGTTTACCAATTCTATTTCTTACATATACCAATTTTATGCCCTTTCAAGGCCAAACCATCATATTCCGCCATGCCATGCAAATTATTTTGGAATTTGGATCTTGATTTTACAACAAGGATAGGAGAGTTTAAAATCCTAATATAATTTGTGAAAAAACATATGATGCGGTTTTAAAAGAAATCCTTTTTTGCAGTAATACACAATGATTTTCCGGCATCACATTTCACAATTTAAGTATTATTAAGTATAAATTTCGAAATAAATAAAAAAATCAGAATCCAATATGTACTTTTTGGCCAGAGAGTTTGTAGTTAGTACCATAAAGTAATGACATAAAATAAAATGATAACAAAGAATGCCTTTGTATGTTTACAAAATTAATTCATTGTCCTACAGCCTAATTTATGCAAGAAACAATTAAAAATTACTCAAAGAATTAGAGAAATGGACAAGTGCTATTCTACTAAACACTTAATTAAAGTAAAGTGTTCGCTAAGTATTAGTATCAAGTGGTACCAATATAGACCTTTTTTTTGTGACAAGTGCCAATAATAGAGACCTGCTACCACATATACACGTGGTCGAGCAGATGACCAATATAATGTTTGCGGCAGGTCACTAATATGTATGTTTGCAAGGTAAACAAGAAAATGAGTCTTACCCTAATCCTAGGTATAGATTAGGCACATATTCGTTAATTATCAGTTACAATGGCGCAGATTTGGCATAAGCCTGGAAACACTTTGTGTAGTTTTAATTGAATATATTCCCAAATTATCATATATTTATGTCCGCTAGTATGGAACTTCCTTCTCTGATCTTGCATTGCTGTACATAGCAGCACATGGCTGGAACTGAGATGGCATATTTCCTGAAAATAATCACCCTAAAAGAATCTGTATTTTAAGTATAATTAATCATCATGTTATGTAAAGACATTGTAAATCTCATGTGTTTTATAAAGATATCTCATGAGATAGCTAAAATTGCACTGCTATGACTCCATGGGTTTCTCCCGACAGGGTTCGCACGTAAAAAAAAAACATATTTCATATTTCTTGTTTTTTTTTACTTCTTGTTGCCCGTGGATCCTACAAGAGTAAGGATGGAAATTTTACCCATGGGCACCCTCATTTGTGATAAAGGATGTCACTATATGTGCACGTAATTGGGGCTATTTGAATACACAGGGTCACGCTATTCATTACCCTGGGTGAGGAATAGTTATTCTCCACCCCTCTTATTACATCACTAAATCACATTTTACGTCCCGTAAATTGTCATGCGTTGGAATTGAAAGGAGAAGGTAATAAAATGTATGATGGTCGAAAAAATATTTCACACGAGGTAAAATTATGAACGTAAAATCTGGTATAAAATATACATATAAATGTAAATTTGTGGCTTTAGGACTCATATCTTACTCTTCTTATACCAATTTTTGTGTAGTGAATTATCAGTATGAACGTAATTATTTGTATACCAAACATAAATTCTAAAAGTAACAACTAAATAACCCCGGGCATAAAATAACTTATTATTCTGCACTCTGGGTAATGAATAGCATTACTACCACGTGTAACTACACCCGTGTGTGCATGTGTTTTCGCCACTCCTTCTGTTCGGAAATATAAGCATCTCTATTGTTGTCCTGAGTCCAACCATTTGGAATTTGACAAAGATTACCATATCTATTTTTGTCCTAAGTCCAACCATTTTGAATTTGACAAAGATTACATAAAAGAATAACACTATTCTGTAATATCAAATATATACCATTATGAAATATATTTTCATATTATACTTCGTGAATTGACGTGGTAGATGTTTATGGACTAGCTAGACTATAAACCTGGTCAAAATTATAATAATTTGAGTTATGAGAAAAACTGAAAATGGTTATATTTTGGACAGTGTGAGTATGTAAACTAGAAAAGGAACCTTATCCGAGGCAAAGATTGATGGATTACCAGTTTTGGCGGACCGGAGGGATGGCGGGAGGCGCCCTCCACGTGACAGCGGTTGCACTGTTGGGGCTGTACTTGCCGCTGTTGTCGATAATGTCCTCTAGCCGCGCATTCATGGACTTGATCTTCCCGGATAGGATGCAGCGAACACGGATCTGCGTGCCAAAGTTAAGGAAGAACTTGGCAGCCGCCCAACACAAGTCGTGGCCGAGGTCGGCCTCCAGCAAGAAACTGTCGACGGCATCCTCGGCCTCGAAGGCGACCTCGCGCATCTGGCAGGCGAGCACACGGACCACTCGGTTGCCGTCGTTCCGGCTGCGTAGGTCCGTCTCATGCACCAGCGCGTGCAGCCACATGAGCTTGTCACGGAGGCGGTTGATCTCATTGCCCACCCCGGCTAGAGCCTTCCCCTCCATCACCGCCACCTGCTGCAGCTTGCTCAGCAGCGGTCCAACAATAGCCTCTGCCATGTTTCTCCTTGCTTCTTTCTCTTTCAGCCAAAACCGACACAAGTGCTGGAAAAGACCTAGTATCTTGGCAATCTTTGTACCCCTTTTTATAGACAGACATGGTCGGGCAATGGAAAATCCAGATTCTTAAACTTAGTTAGGTTCATTGATCTGTCTGCCCGCCCAGGTGTCAACCTCGTACTAGTACGTACATTAGCCCATCAACTGTGAGTGTTAAGTCCCACCTGCTACGGACCACACAATTTGGGCTGTTTTTCTTACTAACATTAACTCCTGCATGCCTACCTGCTACCAAAACTATGAAGCCGATTGTTGTGGCATGCAATTATACCAAAGTTTTAAATAGCGCGCTAAGCCTCTTAGCTGCGGTTCGGCAAAAAGCAATGGAACGCTATAGAATGCTAAGACTCAAAAATCCATCTCTGCACCCGAGCTCATCCGCACCCACGCTGACGAAAAAAATCAAAACAAATACTAAAAAAATCAAAAAATTCTAAATTTTTTTGTGAGGTAGACAATTAGATGCGTGAGGCCCGCTCCAATTTTCAAATCATTTGGACATTTGAGGAGCTCTCGGCAAAAAAGACAAATTGAGGGTCTGTAAAAATGTTTACTGTTCACGTACTGTTTTGGTCCGATTTGTCTTTTTTGCTGAGAGCTGCTCAAATGCCCAAATGACTTGAAATTAAGAGCGGGCCTCATGTATCAAATTGTCTACCACACAAAAAAAACTTGGAATTTTTTGAATTTGTTTTGTGTTTTTTTATGATATTTTTCTAACCGGGTGCAAATGAGCCTGGGCACCGAAACGCCCTACTCGCTAAGACTCATTTAGTGTCTCAGCATAAATCAATGAAAATGAGAAAATAAACATACAACCAGCCATAAATTTAACATATACTTGACCATTGACATATATCAACAAGCATCCAGCCAAATAGACAGAAGAATAGATGTTGTGTGTACATCATAATGACATAGTGCAGCTCACTGCACTATAGCAGCAAGTCGTAATGCAAAGAACCATGCTGGATTTTGGTTTTGGGCCCAAAAAAATTAGGCCGATGCGGCGGGAGAAATAGCATAGCACTAAATGATGGCCAGATTTAGCGCAAAATGTCCTTTGGCGCTGCTATTGGCATGAGAACCCTTTTAGCCTAAAATGTAGCGCAGCTCCTCCCTGAATTACTTGCTCAGCTATTAAGCCTTTTCGTAGTAATGTATAAGTGCATGAAAGCTCTCCTAATGGACTACTTGGGTGTGCATCCAACTTGCTTACTCACAAAAACCTAGAGCATTTCTAGAAACTCGTCATTGGAATATACAAGCTAAGTTCTATAACGTAGAAGTCCCCAATTAGTATGAAACATGAAGCACACACACACACGATCGAGCACGCACACACACACACACACACACACACACACACACACACACACACACACACACACACACACACACACACACACACACACACACACACACACACACACACACACACACACACACACACACACGCACGCACGATCGAGCACGGGCACAATCGCGACTAATCAAGGTCCGGGATAGGGGGCGGTGACAGACGAAGCGCCAATGTCCGGAGTCCAGCGGTGATAGCATCAATGGAGCTGCGGTCAGGGGTGCGGCTAAGCGGCTTCAAGAAATGCAAGAAACCACAAAGTTTGTAAATAGCATCAGTAGGTCATCACAAGGGGGTGCGTTCGATGACAACAGGAACCCCTGAATTTCGTTTTTAACAGAGTACACCAAACTAATGGAACCAAGGAATTAGCCATTATAGTTCACACTGAAGTAAGTTTTAACAACCTACACAAGACTAATGGGAAACATCAACTTAGACTCTTGAATTTCTTGAATTTAGACTTCAGTGTCATTTTTAGCAAGCCACGACAAATTATTGGCCTAATTAAATTAATCTCTGGAATTCGGTCTTCAAGTCATCACACAAAATCAACGGGGTACTCCGAATTACTCTCTTTTATGAAGATGCCAGATCATTTTCAGTGAGCTATATGAAATTTGTCTTTCGGGTTCAAACCTCATAGTCATTTTAACGAGCACACTAAATGAATGGGCTACATTGAGTTGTTGTATGCATAGAAGTAAACTAATGCTATGATTCAACAATTGTACGTAGTCATTTGCATTCCCATTGATGGCTTCATCTAACAACATTTTTGGTCCCTTTATATCATTTGCGCATATTAATGTTTCATGAAATATTGAGCACTTATTAGATGTATTGTACACATTAACCTTTGCTCGTGCTAGATTCTACTATTGTGGATAGGTACCGACCAAAGCATGTCTTTAGTATGCCCATCTACATGATGTTGTTGTTTGAGATGTCTAGAGGGCTTTTACGTAATTTGGATGTGTGTAGGAAAAAGGTTTTCATGGGAAGAAAGACACAGTAGTGATAGCCATAAATTTTGTCTAGTTAAATGGCTAGTTGTGTGGCATCCCTTGGACCGAGTGGCTTATATACTAGATCTTGACGTAATCAACCTTTGCTTACTTAGTTAAATGGTTATGGATATTAGAAAACGAGAATGGTTTCTGGCAAAATCTTATGTCGGATTAGTGCTTCAAAAAGAGGTTTTATGAGATGTTAAAGTACAACATGTTCAGCGTATTGTTCTTTTTATAGGTATTGTATGAATAAAGTAGGGGATAGGAAGAAGACACGGTTCTAGGAAAAACTTTGGTTTTACGCAGTCCCTTTGCATAAGAAATTTCTTTTCCTGTACAATCTCACTTTTAGCATTAACATTCTAGTGTGTACTGTTTTTGAGGAATGATGGGGGAATGTGAAGTACAGGAGGAATCTGGTGGGCGAGCTAGCTGTTATGTGGGGTGGGTTACAAGCTATTTGTTTCTAGATTTTGAGTTATCTAGAGATAGTTATAGGTATGTTTTGTTAGTGAATAATGTTGTGCTTCTTCTGTAAACTCTACGTATTTAGCTTTGAAAATAACTCAAGTCAAATGCCTTAGTAGGAAGCTTTGGTTTGTTAAGGTGGCACTTCATTTTAAAGTCTTTTATGGTCGGTTTTTAGAATGAGTATTCTAAAAAAAGTGCATGTTCCGAAGTGAAGTGGAGAGCACTAAGCCACTAACCATATTTTTTTGGCTGTCCTATGCTAAGGTATGTCTAGGGTGTTGTTAAAGTGGCTGAAGATATTTCTGCAATAATTCGAGGTCAAGAGCTTGTCAAGATTTAGAGAATGCAAACAACCATATTAAGTGAGGACCATCCTTGAGCCATCGTACGGTAAAGTAAATGACTATTATTCCAAAAGTGTGTTCCTTTCCATAATACTGGTTTTTTTAAGATAATACGGGGTTTTATTTCCTTAGTTGCATAAAGATGGTGCCACGGAGTACATGAACATAACATCATACTATCATAGGATAATTAATTGAGGAAGTTGTGCGTAACTCTTGTCTCCTCTGTTCAGGACCATCCTTGAGCTGCCATGAGTATGGTGAAGCAAATGAATACTATGATTCCACAAGTGTAGGTAGTCATTTGCGTTCCCACTAATAGCTCCATCTAACAACATTTTTTGTCTCATTACGGGCAGCACATATCATTTTGTGTCGTTCCACAAGTGTAGGTGGGCACGGAGGATGAGAGTGTGAGGCTTGTAGTTAGAGGGACATGGAACAAAAAAGTAGAGGAGGATTAAGTTTTCTGCAGATTGGATTAGGTTACGCCAAAAGTGCATATGTCAAGAGTGACTATGACAAAGACAAAAGATAGCAATAAAGCTAAAAAAATCTGACATCATATTTTTAGCAAGGGACTCAAAGCGAATGCGTTGGATGCCATTGAATATGGGCGCATGGATCTTGATGCACATGGTGAGCGACGTTAGGTATTTTTTCCCATTCGATCATGCATGTCGAGGGGAGCATGACAATAGCATCTTATCCTATTAGTCATCTCCATCCCCTCATTCACACCGTTGCATATCTTGCTCTGCTCATTGCACGTTAGCTGCATCCGCCTCCGCCAACGAGCACCGCCACATGATGTGCGCATCGGCGGCAAGCCCACCCCGGTGCCTCCGCTCGAGGACGACTGCATCCTACCTCCCGCATCTGCGTGCATCTGCTGCGAGCATGCCCCGACACCTCCGGCTGACGAGCGCCACATCTTGTCGCGTGCATCGGTGCCAAGTGCAGCATGGCGCCTCCGCTCAAGGATGATTGCATCCTGCCATGCGCAGCGTCGGCGACCGCGATCATCCTCCTGTTGTGAGCCCGTGATCCCACCACTCACACTCCAACCCCTTGCAAGAGCCGACACCGTTTTGCGCCACTCACTGGTGAGGCCCGTTGTGCATTCTGCTACTTCCTTTGCTCCGTCCCGCATCGTGTTCGCCGCTATGAAGGAGACAATGGTGACCTCACGGCCGCGCTACAACCGTTGCTCGTCTCCAACGCCATGGTAACCCGCTACTCCCTTCCTCATCTATGAGCACTGGAACGTCTGGTTCTGGCCGTCGGGGAGCACTAGTAATGCAATGGCCGAGCTGAGAAATTCTTCAGTGATTCATTACACTGCCTCCCGAAATGTGAATTTGTACTGTTTTGAAGCTTGCTTGTGCATGTTTAATTCTGGAAAACTGAGCAGGCTTTTTTCTTATAGGTGTTTTATTTTGTGTAAAAATGCTTGTAATTCTGAGCTTGATATGCCCTACTGAATGCTGAGGACAGGCTATTTTTCTCTTGTTAATAGGTTTTGGCAAAATGCTAAAACAGATGGCAAAAATATGATGTATTCAATATCTGTATGGCAACTCAATTATATGATAAATTTGTTGTATATGTCACAGAAAATTTACTGTTTTTGTAATAGTCCATGCAATTATTATTTTTCAATCTTGGAAAATTTACATCTTTTTCTAACCCATTTTCATCAATTCTTGTCATTGGCACTTATGCTTCAGTACTACATCTACCTAATAGCCAAGACAACCTCATTATGATTTTTGCCATCACACATTCGGTTTTGGGTTAGTTCTACCCTCATTACATGGCAAATTTTACTAGCATTCGAGATACCAGTCTGGTTGCTATGTTTTCTCAGTAACTAATCACACACCTTTTGGCATTTTTGGTTGTTTATGTCCTCTCTAGTGAACAAAGTCCTAAAGTTGCTAGCAATTTCGAAAGCAAGTGTTGCCATGAAGGAAACTTTCAATGTTGTTTTTTTTGCAAAATTTTGGCATGTCTCCACACTTTTTGCAAACTCTTCATGAAATCTTTGTTCAAATTCATATATATCAAGGTGGCAATTTTTGTGTAACATACCATGGCAAACTCTTATTTGAAAATGGCTCTGAAAACTCTTTTATTGTGGATCGTGGCAAAATAATCTGTTGGAACATGGTAAAAAAGTTACTTCATATGGGATCAAGGCAAATTAACTTCATGGAGCATGGAAGATGAGTTTATGGACCATGGCAAATAAAGTTCATGTAGCATGGCAAATGTAGTTCATGGATCATGGCTAATTATTTTTCCTTTTGGCAAAAATAAACTTTTTCATACGATGGTGTCAATTTAAGATCATGGGAGCATGGTAAATGTACTTTATGGGCCATGGCAATTTTCTGCTATATGAACGAGATGGACAAAATTATTACATACATGGCAATTTTCTTATGCAAAGCATGGCAATTTATTCAAAATTGCAAAGCAAATTTTAGTATGGACCATTTTGATGAAAAAGAGTTTGTACTCTTAGATACATTGCAAATTAATGCACAAAATGTTCTTCAATATAGCAAATCTACCAACGTTCTTCAACATGGAAAATCAAAATGTTCGACAACATATCATTTTTGAAAGATGTCATGGACGAATCGTTGCAAAGCATAAAATGTAAAAAGATGGTTCTAGGTACATTGCAATTTTTTTCTAAATGTCATCTTATCCGAAGAATATAAATTCCTAAATTTTTCTTTTGTCCATTTTTTTAATTCCAATACGTGCCACTTTTTAAGAGGAACAACTTCCTAAATTTGCCTTGTGCAATTTCATTATGGGTAGCATGGCACTTTTATGAATTAGCTCGACCATCGAAATTTTATTTATTAGACCATGACAATTTTATTAATTTCACCATGATAATTTTATTTGTGGGTAGCATGGCAATTTTATTATTTGGACCATAGTAGTTTTATTATAGTTCTCATGGCAATTTTATTATTTAGACCATGGAAATTCTTATTAATTAGAGCACAATTTATTATATAGACCATGTCAACTTCATTAACTAGAGGATTGAAGTTTTATTGTAGGTACCATAGAAATTATACTATTTTTTAGAACAATGCAACTTTTTTGCCATGGAAAATTATTGCATTCGTCCATCTTAAAGCATGGCAATCTTATCATCCAGATCATGTTAATTCTGCTTCAATGACATGCTAAATTTATCATTTCGACCATGGGAAAAATTTTGTAGCTGCACTTTTTATGCTACTACATGCAAATTATGAACATGGCAATATATTATAAGTTCATGGTATTTTTTATCTAGAACACAACAACTTTCTTAAAAAAAATTGTAGATAGTTTTATATTCGCGGCAACACAACAAAATAATCATTAGCTTGGTGGCAATCTAGATAGTGCACCACGAATAACCATTTTTCTACTTTTTTCTGATGAACCATGGCAAATTTGTACACATTTTTGTAATGATCACATGGCATTTTCATAGTTTTTTTTGTTCTCTACAATCATTGCAAATTTTTATATGAGTTTTAACTACTTACATGCAAACTTCTTTACAAATTATTGTACTACTTACATTGCATGATTTTTTTTCTTATAGTTCAATGCTAATCTAGATAATTTCTGGATTTTGCCACATGGCACGTTTATGACATTTTTGTATTATTTTATCACGACGATTGTACGAAGACTTTTTTACTTACTCACATGGTAATATTGGGAATTTGTTTTCCTACAGCCATGGCAAATTAAAGAAATTATATGGTGTATTTTTATAGCCATGTGGCAGTCTCATGTTGTATATCATGGCAACTTGTGCGTGTTTTCCCCTCTTTTTTGACATTTTTGTGATACTATTTATGATCTATCTATCATTTCAAGTGTGTGTGCTTTTCTCCCACCTGTTTCAATACATTTTTTACATTCTTTTGAAAAACAATTATCACAGGGATTTGTGTTGGGCCTGGATGTCTAGCAAAGGGCATTCCCTTGGGTGGCATTGGGTGTTCGATAGGGGAGGCATTCCAATCGAATGTTTTTGTTCGCACGAGGGGCTTCCTCGTAGCAAACAATTCGGTCACTCCAGTCCCTCTCCATATCAAACGCCAGTTAGATATCACGGTCCAAAGATAAACAAGAATTTTTGCATGAGGATACATGGAAATATTGTTTCCGTTGGAAAATGTCGTTCAGTTTCCGTTTCCATATACACGATAAAATTTCCATTTCTTCTTCTATTTCGGAAAAATCATTTATGTTCCCATTTTGTGCTTTGTTCATTGTTTTTTGGGAACCAGCGGGAAGTTTTCGTTCCATTTTTACATCCCTACAATGGAGTAATAAGTGTTTCCCTATGTTGATGATATGCACACAGCCTAAAAGGCACACATAACAAAGGTCCATCAACCCGTCCGAAAACCAGATTCATATATAGAGTACAAAATAGATACAAAGTCATCCACATAGATCTACGTACGTACCAAGACAATTTGGCATTGAATATAACACATGTGGCATGGTGCTCACCTGCTTATGTGCAGGTGCAATTGGGAAATTCCTATCAACATCATATGGGAAATAATATTATGTGGACCTTACTTCTTTCTGCATGTGAACACTATAGACTCTTGAATTACAGTCATTGTCTTCATCATGTGAAAAATAGACTGGTTCTTGGAAATAGCACATTCATGCATTAATTAATTGTAGGTCCATTGTACCATGCTAGAATTATTGGGTGGCATGTACAGTGTTAGCAACTCTTAACCTATTTTAATTGCAGTCGTTGTCTTCATCACGAACATGTTTTTTTCTCCTGAATCAGACCTGCAGACATTCATGTATGGACGGCCTCCGTTGATTTTGTAATGGCAAGTTGATGGAGAAAAGTCTCGATGCAAAGGGTGGATACATGCGAAGGATTTTGACGTAACTTTATGACTAAAATTGGCATTTGTTGTTTTGTTTTTATCCGATTTGATGTACTCCCTCTGTAAACTAATATAAGAGCACTTAGATCATTAATTTACTATTCTAAACACTCTTATATTAGTTTACGGAGGGAGTACTTAGTTAAATTTATGAAGAAAGTAGGATTGTTTAACATGGCATGGTCCATTGTCACTGTTTGATGATAATTTATTAGTACCAATATTTTTTATGCATACAATGATCTGAAAATTTGATTGGCCATAGTAGGAAAAGTGTTCTTTTAAGAGAAAATTCAGTCCGGTGCTACGGCTCATCTACACCCGGTGACAGTAAAATAAAAAAATAGCAGAAAAATATTTCCTTGTGGTGCAAGATGCTCAAATTTGTGATGTTCGTGCAAAATGTCGGGCTGTTTGAACATTCGAGGCGCCCATAGCAAAAAAGACAAAATCTGGCATGGAAAGAGTTGTTTTTAAAAGTTTGTCGGACACCCGAAATTCGTCAATTTTCCATGATCCTATAATGTCCAAACTTCACCAAAGTTTGATCAGATGAAAAAAATGTGTGATCAGATGAAAACACCCAAAAAATATTATCAGATGATATGTGATCAGATGAAAACACCCAAAATTCGTCATTTTTCCACGATCCTACAATGTCCAAACTTCACAAAGTTTGCACGGGCATCACGTACATGAGCATCTTGCACCAAAAATTCTGATTTTATTTATTTTGTTACTATTTGAAACGATTTCACTGTTCACACCCGAGCTCATCTGAGCCCAGGTGCAAACTAGCCGCGTCTCGTTTTTCTTCACCAAGTTTTACACATCTAATACTGACCGGCCCTATTTTTCATCACAAAAACTAAGGCCTTTGATCCTCACAAACACTAGTACCCGACCGGGCTATTAAGCCAGCCCCCCCCCCCCCCCCCCCAATCACACACGATCGCAATAAAATGTGTGTAATGACCACACCATACACAGTAAGAAAAAAACCGTTTGTAGAAAATTTAAATGTTCGTGATCGAGGGGCCATCACGCACGACCGGAGAAGGTAAACTGTGTGTGACAGGGTGCAAACAGTTCAGCTGAAAACAATGTGTGCGACTACAGAATACATCGAACACATATCAAATACAAGTATCGTGCGCTATGCTGGGCAGATGGCTCAATTCTCAGAATTGTGTGATAATTAGTAACATTGCATACATTTTCACCACTTCTGTTCATGTGCGATATAGTTCACACAGCTACTAAAAATAACTGTGTGTGATACAGGTACTTTTGCAATGAGTTTTTGTGCAAAGAACGTGTGTACGCACGCTGCCTTTCCTCCCTACATTATATGAAAAAAACATTATGTGTGGCGAGCGCATAGCACACACGCCGGCACCCCCCTTCTCTTGCACTCCACCATCTCCGCTACCCATCTCCCCTCCCACACAACAACGATGCTGCAGCGGAGCCGTCAACTTGCTAGTACTGGGGAGGAACACTCTGTTGAGCTCGAGGCCCCAACGAATGTGGTGGCCGCGGCCGCCCAGGTGGAGGTCAACTAGGTTGTAGCCGCGGAATTACGATTTTAACGGGAGCTACAGGAAGCCATGGATCGGTCCTTCCAGCAGTTCGAGCTGAAATGCTATGCCCGCACGTCCGCCATGACCCGGAAGAGCGCACGGTCATTATCGTAGTCGACAACTACCTAGGCGAGGCCGGACGCTATGAGACTGCCGCACCCACCCGCCATCAAGCCGACAACCCTCGGGCCGCCAATGTCGCACGCCGTCATGTAATTAGGGCATCAGTACTGTGTAGATGCAGCATTGCCTCTAACAGGGGTCACACGCATCTGCCTCCAACCATAGCTAAAATTTCCGCAATGTATACCACAACAATCAGCCTCTAAGGTGGCCCTCACAACAGAATTAAATAGAATTTCTCTACACCCACTTTTGACTTTTCTTCTGTTTCTATCCCAACCGTAGGGCGCGGGCGCAACCCACGAATGCTAAGAGCATCTCCAACAGGCGCCCAAAAAGAGCTTCGCGCACTAAAAAAATCGTTTTTGACGCCGAACGGCTCCAGCAGAAGCTGTAGCGCTAAAAGTTTTTGGGGGCGCGCTGAAAAACGCTATTGCGCGCAGCATATTTTGGGCTCCGGATTGCGCGCGCTTCATAATTTGCACTGTGTGCTTTTTGGCCGCGCGTTTTTGGGCGTCTGCTAAATCAATGTTGGCCCCGCGCATTAAAAGTGCTACAGTGGCGCGCTAGGACTTTTATTGGGCGCGAAATTTTTGTGCGGCAGTTGGAAATGCTCTAACAAGGGGGGCCCTTTAGATTGTTTAATCAATGGAGGGCGCCTCTAACGTTGGAGGCGACTCTAAGGAATTTTTGGCTAGAGGCGATGGATGCAGTGTATGGAGGCTGCCTCTAAAAGTGGAGAGAGTCCTTAGAGCTTCACGGGGAGGTGTCCGCTGGACTTCCATGCCTGTCCCTTGTGCCCTCCACCGGATGACGCAAACGATTATTTAGAACTGTGAGGCCAGTGACGCGTACCAACGGTGAGCAGTATGTACCTCGTCGCCGCATTCCCTACACTCCGGCAAGCAGCTGCTCTTGTTCCTCTGTTTGATGACAAGGAAACAGGGCGCTAGCGTTCTGGGTGGGAGCGTTTCCCTTTCATTTTACTCCACAAGTCTTAATATGTTATGAATTTGGATGGAAAGAACTTTTGTGGGGAATGGATTAATGGTCTCAGTTCTCAATTATACACTTTTGTGCGTTTGTGAATTGGTCGAATGAAATTTCATGCCCAATTTGTTTCTATGTTTTCTGCAGTCACATACGGTTTGCGTTGGGTGCACGTATCATCCACGAAAACCGGCATGGGGACCAATCCCGGCACCATCACCGAGTCACGGATGACGCGCAACAGCCCCGGCGAGTCATCGAGATCTCCCGCTTCAGGGAGCGCCACCACCTTCATCGGGATCTCGACTTCCGACGTGGCTGGAGGACGACCAGCGCGGCGACTGGCACGCGCCACACGCGATGCTGAAGGATTGACAGCCGACACGCATGGGGCCACAAGGAGCCCAAGGCGCGCCACCTGAGGATGTGCAGACGGCCCCGGTGGGCTGGCCGACTGTCGTACCGCCGCTGCTCGTTCAACACATTGTCGAAGTTGCAGTCGTGCCAAAACTCCCAGCAGCCCCGAGCGTTCCGACGGGATGCTGCCAGAATTCTTGGCGTGGGCGGCGGGACCCTCCACCATGTAGCCGTTCGGGCTGATATGTCGACTCCCTCGAGGAACATGGCCGGTTGCACGAGAATGTCGTACTAGTCGAGCTCCTCCGCTTGCAGCCTGCTCAGGCTCGATGACCACAAGCCGGTCGGAGTCACGCCGCGTCCACGGCTGCTTCCGGTGCTGGAGTTCAGTCACATCATCGCCGGGGGAGAGGATAGCGCCAGTGGAGGGGATGAACATATTACAGCGGAAAGGGCAAGGACGGGTGGCTTTTATAGCCAAAACAGCAGGGGGAGGCCGGTGGTTGGGGCATCGGGGCCACTAATGGTGCCTAGGGAATCGGCAAGTCGTCGACGTTATTCGTGTCGCCTGACTCAGTGCAGCGTGGGAATCGATCAGCCACAAGTATAGCGGGTCACAACAGTCTTCTAGGGTAGTACTTCACCAAAATTTATTGATTTGATATAAGGGTAGCCAAATAATAGTTATAAGCCTTAGCAATTTTGTTCTCAATTCAACCACACCTGAGAAGTTACTTCCTAGCAACAAGTTATTAGTAGCACAGTAATATAATAGCAGTGGAAACAGTAATAGCAATAGTAATAATAGCAGCTTTGTAGCAATTGGAACAGCAGAAGTAATAGTATTTCAAGCAAAGACGGTACTATGAAAGCGTAGGCATAAAGTGGCGATGGATATTTGGATGAAATTCATTATGTAACAGTCACAACCTATAGCGATACACAATAGCTCCAATTCATCAAGCATATGTAGGCATGTATCTCGTATATAGTCATACGTGCTTGCGGTAAGAACTTGCATGACATCTTTTGTCCTACCCTCCCGTGGCAGCGAGGTCCTAATGGAAACTAAGGTTAATTAAGGCACTCATTTTAATAGGGACCCAGAACAAAGCATTAATACATACTAAATACATGAACTATTCAAAATACAGTCATCCTCGAAGTGTATCCCAATTATTGTCACCTTGGGGTCTATGGTTCAAAATAATAACTTGCAGATAGGATCAAGAACTCAAATATATTCATGAAAACATAATAGGTTCATATCCGAAATCATGGCACTCGGGCCCTAGTAACAAGCATTAAACATAGCAAAGTCATAGCAACATTAATCTAGGAACATAGTGGATAAGAAGGATCAAGTCGTAACAAATTAACTTGATTACATTACAAATCTCATCCATCTCCATCTACCTCCGGTATGCCTACGATGAAATTACTCACTCACTAGGGTGAGCATCATGAGGTTGCCGATGAAGAAGGGTTTGTTGATGATCACGGCGACAAATTCCCCTCTTCAGAGCCACGAACAGACTCTAGATCAGGCCTCTCGACGAAGAACAAGAGGTGGCGGAGCCTCCATATCATAAAACGTGATGAAACTTTCTCTCTGATTTTTTTCTCGGGAAGACGATATTTGCAGACTTGAAGTTAGGGCAAACGGAGGCTCATAGGGCCCACAAGCTCACGTGGCGTGCCCTGGTGGGCCCCTCCACTCAAGCTTGTGGCTCCCTGGTGGGCCCCTCCAATAGTTCTTTGCGCCAGTATTTTCATATATTCCAAAACAATTCTCCGTAAAATTTTGTCCAATTCCAAAAACTTTTTTATTTCTACACAAAAACAACACCAAGATAGTTCTGTGGAAAGTAACGTCAGTCCAGGTTAGTTTTATTCAAATCATGCAAGTTACAGCCCAAAACAAGAGCAAAAGTGTTTGGAAAAGTAGATACATTGGAGACGTATCATTTTCCCCAAGCTTAACTCATTGTTTGTCCTCAAGCAATTCAGTTGAAAAACTTAAAGTGATAAACAAAAACTTTTACAAACTCTTCTCTTTTTGTTGTCTTATAAGCTCAACTAGTAATTAAGCTTTTAGCAAAGATCATGAACTAACACACACTCCCTCCGTCCGAAAATACTTGTCATCAAAATGGATAAAAAGAGATGTATCTAGAACTAAAATATGTCTAGATACATCCGCTTTTATTCATTTTGATGGCAAGTATTTTCGGACGAAGGGAGTATATGATAACATCTAGAATTCAAATTTATTCATCTCAATGGCATAATCAACTAGCAAGAAATAATACTATATCTCGAATACCAACACTTTGTCGAAACAAGCATGATACAATATGTTAGAGTGGTATCTCGCAAGACCTTTACGAGACCACAAAATATAAATGCAGAGCACCTCTGAAGTTCAAGCAGCGACTAAACATTGTAATTCGGGGTAGAAAGCATCCATTCATGGTCACAACCAACATTAATTAGATAAAGAATGAAAATAACGCTCTCAGGGTTGGTGCTTGAATGAGAAGGTGATGACTCAACAATAGAAGTCAATATATGGGCCCTTCATAGAGGGAAGCAGGGATTTGCTTTTGTACCAGAGCTCATTGTTTTGAAGTAGAGATAAATTGCATTTTGAGTGGTGTACATTTCAGTCCATAGTTTGCGACAAACTTTCCAATACCTTCCATGCTAAGACATTAATGGTGGTTCCCATGCAACATGATTTTACTCCCCCACCATCATACAACACAAGTCATGGCAAGCCGAATCCACGGGTTCCCACCAACAATCAACTTTCAGGGGGGGGGGGTATTTTTTTATAAAGTAGTGCAGGACTAGGCATCCTCATTAACAGCTGCTACTTGTGATAGTGTAGGGATATCTCCGAAAAGGAAGGTGATGTAGTATAGTAGCAGATAGTATTTCCCTTATTTAAGAACTAAGGTTTATCGAACTAGTAGGATACACCACGCAAACAAGATAAGCGATACCTGAACACACATAAAGCAAATGCTTGCACCCAACAAAGGCAAGAGGGTTGTCAATCACCTTGTTTTGCCAATTGCAAGAATTAAATCTGATAGTGGGAGTCTGGGAGAGAGATAAAATAAAGTAGAAATAAAAAGGAAATAAATTGCACCAAATATTTTTAGGGTTTATTAAATATAAAGTGAATGGACCCAGGGGCCATAGGTTCACTAGAGGCATCTCTCTCATGAGCATAACAACGGTTGGTAAACAAATTACTGTTGGCCAATTGATAGAAAGACGCATAGTTATGATGATTCTTCATGGCATGATCAATAAGGCATTACGTTTGTGACAAGTAGACCGGAAATCCATCTGCATCTACTACTATTACTCCACCCCTTGACCGCTATCCAGCATGCATCACAAGGTATGAAGTTCATAACAAATAGAGTAATGCTTGAAGCATGATGACATAATGTAGACAAAGCAAGATAAATTAATATGTTCTAGCCTCATCGCTTTACCCTTGGTAGCAACAATACAAATCCGTGCCTTGCAACTCCTCCTATCACAGAGTAAGGACACTTCAAGATTGAACCTACTACCAAGCACCTCTTCTAGTGAAGATAAATCAACCTGATTGGCCAAAAGAGATAGATTGATCGGAGAGAAATACAAGGCTATAAAATCACGCATATATAAATATCAAAAAAGACTCAAATACTTACAATGAAAAATGTGATCATAAACCCACAATTTGTCGGATCCCAACAAACACATCGCAAAAGTTACATCAAATAGAGCTCCGAAGAGATCATTGTATTGAAGACCAAAGAGAGAGAGAAAGCCATCTAGCTACTACTATGGACCCGTGGGTCCTATGGGAACTACTCACACATCATCATGGAGATTGTCTCCCTAATGGTTTCCCTCCGGCAGAATATCGGAAACGGTCTCCAAATGGGATCTTCGAAGAACAGAAGCTTGTGGTGGCGATATAAAAAATTAGGGTCTCGCTCTGGGGGTTTCTGCATTTTAGGGAATTTATAGGCAACGAATTAGGTCACACTGGGCCCTTTGGGCCCCACATGTTCTGATGGCTCCCCCCTAGTGGCACGCTCCTTCAGCTTGTCGGTCTTTCTAGAGTCCTCTGGTCCCTCCTCGGAGCTTCTAGGGTCTCTTCCAGTCCAAAAAAATCACCATAAAATTTCATTGTGTTTGGACTTCGTTTGGTATGGTTTTTCTGCGAAACAAAGAAATAGGCAAAAAAACAGGAACTGGCACTAGGCACCAAGTTAATGAGTTAGTCCACAAAAATGATATAAAATGGCATATAAAGCATACAAGATTGACAATATAATAGCATGTGAAGCAATAAAAAATTAAAGATACGTTGAAGACGTATCGGCATCCCAAGCTTAATTCCTACTCGTTCTCGAGTAGGTAAATGATAAAACAGAATGTTTGATGTGAAATGCTACCCAACATGTCTTAATCATGTAGTTCATTATGGTACGAATATTCAGAAGCAATGATTGAAGGTACAATTTCATTTATTGAACATCAATGCAACAATATGCAAGATTTCTAGTAATAATAATTGTCTTTCAAAATAAAAGATGCTAAAGAACGTTATCCCTACAAAATCATATAGCGTGGCATGCTTAGTCTTCCTAGCAATGAAGTATTAATCATGACTACCCTGATGACAAACCGAGTAATCAAACTATACATTTTCTCGCTTCAGCTTTTTATATTCCACTCAATAGTACATGAAGTGTGCGCCATGGACTTAGCACTTAGGATGGCAAAGATAATGATGATTGGGGTTTATAAGAGAATTAAAAAATTGAGAAAGTCCTGCATCGATGCGGCTGAAAGTTAGGCAATGGAGAGGCCTTACGATCCATGTCGATGTAAGGAGTAACAATTGTCGTGCAACATATGCACTAGATCTATAAGTGTATGAAAGCTCTATATATGAAACTAAGTGGGTGTCCATCCAACTTGTTTGCTCATGAAGACCTCGAGCATTTGAGGAAGCTCGACATCAGAATATGCAAACCAAGTTCTATAACGAAACATTCCCACTAGTATATGGAAGTGACAAATCATTGAGACTCTCTATATGAAGAACATGGTGCTACTTTGAAGCACAAGTGTGGTAAAGGATAGTAGCATTGCCTGTTCTCACTTTTTCTTTTGTCTCTCTCATTTTTTAGAACAATATCATGAACCTCATCCCCACTGTTCCGAGGACTCATCAATCTCCATCGTCCTTTTCCTAACTGGGACAATGCTCTAATAATAATGATCATCACACTACCATTTACTTACAACTCGATAACTGGATGATATGACTACATATGAATGCCTCTGGCAGTGTACCAGGATGTATAATGATCTAGCGTAACATATATATCAATGATGAATGGCGGCTTTGCCACAAATATCATGTCAGCTATATAATCATGCAAAGTAAAACGACAATGAATACTCAAGTCATGGTAATAGTAACGTTAAAAGTTGCATGGCAATATATCTCATAATGACTATGGAAATGCCATGATAGGTAGGTATGGTGACTGTTTTGAGGAAGCATATAATAAGGCATATGTGTGATAGAGCGTATCATATCACAGGGTTTGGATGCACTAGCGAAGTTTGATCCTAATCTCGAGGTGAGGGTGGGCAATGCACGGTACCGAAGAGGCTAGCAAATATGGATAGGTGGAAGTCCTTATAGTCCATAAACTAACATTAGTCCTAATGAACTCTAATACTTATTGTGAAAATCTATAAGACCTTGAAGCAAAGAATAAATTTTCATACCCCTAGGGAGATATATTGGGAGGAAAAGCCCGTCGCTCGTCCCTGACCTCCAATCATAAGGTAGAAAATCATAATAATTCATGAAGGCTATGCATGCATGCTTCAGGATTCACAAGCTTTGATACCAACATTCTTCTAGACCAATATTATCCACTAGTAGACTTTCATATTATCACCTCAATATCATTTATCAATAGCAACATATTCAGTGATCTACATCTAGTTTTTATATACCACTCTTGTATGCCTATCATTGTTGGGCTAAATATATAACTCATGAAAATTATCACTACCTATTTAACTCTCAAAAAGATATAAGTGGAGCATGAGAGTGCAAATGATTTCTATAAAATATAAGTATCGCCATGCTCTAAAGATATAAGTGAAGCACATGAATGACTGCCTTGACTCAAAAGATATAAGTGAAGCATAATGAGAATTCTAATAAATTGTGATGAATGTATGTCTCTCATAATTGGTGAGATCAGGAAACTACTAGCGGTGTGACCCGCACACTCGTGCAGCTAGAGTTACTCCAAATTGTGTTGTTTTAGTAATTTTTATTCTTAATTATTGGTTCTACATGTGCTCAACTCTTTTTTCATTTAACTTATTGCACCTACGTAATGTCAATACAATATTTCAAATATAAAATATTGTAGATAACATTTACTACTTATGGAAGCATAATAGGATTTTGCTCAAAATCTCCCAATTAAGTGTAATAGACATTGTTGGTAAGAATCTCTGCATGTCATAATTCAAGACTGAGGTATCGAGGTCCACGGCTCTCATGCAAACCAATAAACTTTTGAACTAATCTCACATGTCCCTTTAATTTATCTTTGTTGATATTTTTCTATTTTCCAACCAACAACTTTCTGAGAATTTTTCTATAAAGGATAGATCTGTACAAACTTTATGATTTATTCCTCGACATGCCTTGACACTGGTGGTGTATATTGCAGTATATTTTATGATTTACGGTTGGATGCCTCTAGATGCATCCACACGTCTTCTCATTTTCTTCCTCAAATTTTCTGTTGTGCTTCTCCATGCAAGGCTACCTAATCATCGATGTTTGTTTTTAGAAACTGTTAAAATATTCTTGCTCACTCAAATAGCTTATTCTATCTAATTATGTCTATGTTATATTTCATGGACATGTAGTTTTCAGGGCAAAGTGACTTACGGCATGCATGTGTTGCTTCCAATCTTTTTGAGTTCAAGCACACAACAAAATTTAGATATTTGGGAACGAACCATAGGTCTGATGGCTACTGGAGGTGGTTGTGATTGCACACCTAGCTCACCGGAGATGAAACCCAGGTCCAACGTCATGTCTATCTCATTTAGGACAAATTACTCTTTATGTGGCATGTGTTCTTATCAGCTACCGCGTCTGATTCAACTTAATCATTCTATATGCCCCGTGACTCCATTCTTCAGTACGTGTTGTGTGCATGTATATGCACTTGCTATTTCTAAAAGAAAAATTGATATCTTATGTGTAATCTGTGAAAATAAATTATACCAAATTCGTTTTAATTCCACATTATATCCAAGCGAGCATTGTTTTTTGCAAGGGTATGTGAACATTTATTTTTGCAGGCATGGGTATATGAACATAGTAGTATTTGCCGTCTACATTTCTATATCTATGTGCTTCCTACAGGATATTATTAGGTAAATGTTTCATACATCGTTCATGTAGATTCAACCGTAAATGTGATGATATATGCCCAGGGTGCAATGGTTTGGATACCGGGCTCCTCGTAGCCTTGGAACTTTCACAACCCAAAATCATATTTTTATTTGAATTTATTAAAGAAACATCCATCATATAAATCTAGATGTGTTCTACATGCCTAAAAAAATCATCAATAAATATGTTCAGTTGTGCGCTATACTAATAACAATGTGTGAATATACAATAGCATCCATATATTTGTATTATTTTTTTTGCATAGCGTGGTTTTTTTCTGAATGCATAGATAACTTCTACTTGTAATCACAAAATAAATTTTTATTTTTAAATTAAAAATGAATATTTGAATTGAAAAAACAGATACCAAGGGGAGATAGGCAGATCATTTTGTAATTTCTATTTATGCTCAAGGCTATAGCTGTACGCTTGAAAAAAGTAGTCAGTTTTAGTTTTTTCCTGCCGGGAACATATAGTCTGTTTATCTTGCATGCATCGTACTGACTAAGTACTATCATATACTCCCTCCGTTCCTAAATATTTGTCTTTCTAGAGACTTCACATGGACTACCACATACAAATGTATATAGACATATTTTAGAGTGTGGATTCACTTATTTTGCTCCGTATGTAGTCACTTATTGAAATCTCTAGAAAGACAAATATTTAGGAATGGAGGGAGTAAATCCCCCACTATGATTCAGTTTTTTAATGGTACCAATTATTAAAAAAACTTTTTAATGGTACCGGTTGATCGGACTCTTTTTTTTACTTTTTTTATTCTTTTTTGGCCGTACTGGTTTTTATGATAGCCTCGCCTCATCCACTGACGGAGCTATTTCTAGCTCGTACTGATTTTTATGATAGCCTCGCCTCAAGTGCTCGGTTGTGACTCGGCTTAGTGACCCAACCCACTAGATGGTTTTGAGAACCTTCTATGGGCCAGTTTGATCTGGTTTTAGAAGCTTTTGTCTGAGCTCTTTTTTTTGGTTTTCTTTATTGGGTTTCTTTAGGTTTCCTCTTCTTTTCTTTTTTTTCTATTTCTCAAGACATGTCTACTTTTTTCACCACATATTGTACACTATTCGTATAAATATTAAACATCTTTTTATACATGTTGAACTTTTTTTGAATGCATGATTCACATTTTGTTTCTAGTATGTGTTTTGAACATTTTTTTTAATATGTGCTAAACATCTTTTAAAATAACAGTTAAAAATTTTCTTTGACTGATACGAATTTTTTTAAAACTATGTTAACATTTATCTAAATATTTATTAAGAAATCATGAAAATATTTTGTAAACGCATGAACATTTTAAAAATGTAAGTTATTTTTCTGAACAATATGATACTTCTTTTAATTAAACAACCTTTTTTCAATTGTATAAAAAAAACTTTAGAAAAATGTCACATACATTGTTTTATATGCGTGACAATTTTTAAATGTCAAAGACATTTTTTTCATGCAATAAAAAATTTAAAACTACACTAAAAATTCATTTGCATTGCGTTAACATTTTTGAAATTGTTGGTGTTTTTAAGTAAATTAAGGTTTGGAATATATGTATTTATAATATTTTTTCGAAATTATGAAGAAAATAAAAAATAATGGAAAAATTGAGAAGGAAAATGAACTAACATGCGCGAAGCTACTTGGGTCGGCCCAGTGGTATCGATGGGGGAGGGTGGCACTTGAGGCAAGACCTCGTTCAGGGTCCATATAAGCGACATATAGTTGCGCCCCCTATCCAAGGTCTCGCCTTTGGACCTAATCCAGACCAATATCTGAGAACATATCTAGTGCACGGCCATTTGATGCTACCAGTGCACCGAACTTCCTTAGCACATTTTCAAATGTTTCAAAAATCTAGAAAAAAAGCTATCATATTAGCATAACATAAATATATACTCCCTCCGTAAACTAATATAAGAGCGTTTAGATCACTAAAATAGTGATCTAAACGCTCTTATATTAGTTTACAGAGGGAGTATTATTCAAAAAAAATGAATCAAAAATTGAAACATAGGTTGAGACATAAAAAAGAGAAATTCGACACTGAATAGTACATACCAGAATTGGGCTTTAGATTTGGCCTATTATTACATTGATATCAAATTTGTCATTTTTGTATCTCAAGCAAAGTTTTGAATTTTGATATGAATTTTTGTGACAATATAAGCTTGTGGTGGCGATATAAAAAATTAGGGTCTCGCTCTGGGGGTTTCTGCATTTTAGGGAATTTATAGGCAACGAATTAGGTCACACTGGGCCCTTTGGGCCCCACATGTTCTGATGGCTCCCCCCTAGTGGCACGCTCCTTCAGCTTGTCGGTCTTTCTAGAGTCCTCTGGTCCCTCCTCGGAGCTTCTAGGGTCTCTTCCAGTCCAAAAAAATCACCATAAAATTTCATTGTGTTTGGACTTCGTTTGGTATGGTTTTTCTGCGAAACAAAGAAATAGGCAAAAAAACAGGAACTGGCACTAGGCACCAAGTTAATGAGTTAGTCCACAAAAATGATATAAAATGGCATATAAAGCATACAAGATTGACAATATAATAGCATGTGAAGCAATAAAAAATTAAAGATACGTTGAAGACGTATCGGCATCCCAAGCTTAATTCCTACTCGTTCTCGAGTAGGTAAATGATAAAACAGAATGTTTGATGTGAAATGCTACCCAACATGTCTTAATCATGTAGTTCATTATGGTACGAATATTCAGAAGCAATGATTGAAGGTACAATTTCATTTATTGAACATCAATGCAACAATATGCAAGATTTCTAGTAATAATAATTGTCTTTCAAAATAAAAGATGCTAAAGAACGTTATCCCTACAAAATCATATAGCGTGGCATGCTTAGTCTTCCTAGCAATGAAGTATTAATCATGACTACCCTGATGACAAACGAGTAATCAAACTATACTTTTTCTCGCTTCAGCTTTTTATATTCCACTCAATAGTACATGAAGTGTGCGCCATGGACTTAGCACTTAGGATGGCAAAGATAATGATGATTGGGGTTTATAAGAGAATTAAAAAATTGAGAAAGTCCTGCATCGATGCGGCTGAAAGTTAGGCAATGGAGAGGCCTTACGATCCATGTCGATGCAAGGAGTAACAATTGTCGTGCAACATATGCACTAGATCTATAAGTGTATGAAAGCTCTATATATGAAACTAAGTGGGTGTCCATCCAACTTGTTTGCTCATGAAGACCTCGAGCATTTGAGGAAGCTCGACATCAGAATATGCAAACCAAGTTCTATAACGAAACATTCCCACTAGTATATGGAAGTGACAAATCATTGAGACTCTCTATATGAAGAACATGGTGCTACTTTGAAGCACAAGTGTGGTAAAGGATAGTAGCATTGCCTGTTCTCACTTTTTCTTTTGTCTCTCTCATTTTTTAGAACAATATCATGAACCTCATCCCCACTGTTCCGAGGACTCATCAATCTCCATCGTCCTTTTCCTAACTGGGACAATGCTCTAATAATAATGATCATCACACTACCATTTACTTACAACTCGATAACTGGATGATATGACTACATATGAATGCCTCTAGCAGTGTACCAGGATGTATAATGATCTAGCGTAACATATATATCAATGATGAATGGCGGCTTTGCCACAAATATCATGTCAGCTATATAATCATGCAAAGTAAAACGACAATGAATACTCAAGTCATGGTAATAGTAACGTTAAAAGTTGCATGGCAATATATCTCATAGTGACTATGGAAATGCCATGATAGGTAGGTATGGTGACTGTTTTAAGGAAGCATATAATAAGGCATATGTGTGATAGAGCGTATCATATCACAGGGTTTGGATGCACTAGCGAAGTTTGATCCTAATCTCGAGGTGAGGGTGGGCAATGCACGGTACCGAAGAGGCTAGCAAATATGGATAGGTGGAAGTCCTTATAGTCCATAAACTAACATTAGTCCTAATGAACTCTAATACTTATTGTGAAAATCTATAAGACCTTGAAGCAAAGAATAAATTTTCATACCCCTAGGGAGATATATTGGGAGGAAAAGCCCGTCGCTCGTCCCTGACCTCCAATCATAAGGTAGAAAATCATAATAATTCATGAAGGCTATGCATGCATGCTTCAGGATTCACAAACTTTGATACCAACATTCTTCTAGACCAATATTATCCACTAGTAGACTTTCATATTATCACCTCAATATCATTTATCAATAGCAACATATTCAGTGATCTACATCTAGTTTTTATATACCACTCTTGTATGCCTATCATTGTTGGGCTAAATATATAACTCATGAAAATTATCGCTACCTATTTAACTCTCAAAAAGATATAAGTGGAGCATGAGAGTGCAAATGATTTCTATAAAATATAAGTATCGCCATGCTCTAAAGATATAAGTGAAGCACATGAATGACTGCCTTGACTCAAAAGATATAAGTGAAGCATAATGAGAATTCTAATAAATTGTGATGAATGTATGTCTCTCATAATTGGTGAGATCAGGAAACTACTAGCGGTGTGACCCGCACACTCGTGCGGCTAGAGTTACTCCAAATTGTGTTGTTTTAGTAATTTTTATTCTTAATTATTGGTTCTACATGTGCTCAACTCTTTTTTCATTTAACTTATTGCACCTACGTAATGTCAATACAATATTTCAAATATAAAATATTGTAGATAACATTTACTACTTATGGAAGCATAATAGGATTTTGCTCAAAATCTCCCAATTAAGTGTAATAGACATTGTTGGTAAGAATCTCTGCATGTCATAATTCAAGACTGAGGTATCGAGGTCCACGGCTCTCATGCAAACCAATAAACTTTTGAACTAATCTCACATGTCCCTTTAATTTATCTTTGTTGATATTTTTCTATTTTCCAACCAACAACTTTCTGAGAATTTTTCTATAAAAGATAGATCTGTACAAACTTTATGATTTATTCCTCGACATGCCTTGACACTGGTGGTGTATATTGCAGTATATTTTATGATTTACGGTTGGATGCCTCTAGATGCATCCACACGTCTTCTCATTTTCTTCCTCAAATTTTCTGTTGTGCTTCTCCATGCAAGGCTACCTAATCATCGATGTTTGTTTTTTAGAAACTGTTAAAATATTCTTGCTCACTCAAATAGCTTATTCTATCTAATTATGTCTATGTTATATTTCATGGACATGTAGTTTTCAGGGCAAAGTGACTTACGGCATGCATGTGTTGCTTCCAATCTTTTTGAGTTCAAGCACACAACAAAATTTAGATATTTGGGAACGAACCATAGGTCTGATGGCTACCGGAGGTGGTTTTGATTGCACACCTAGCTCACCGGAGATGAAACCCAGGTCCAACGTCATGTCTATCTCATTTAGGACAAATTACTCTTTATGTGGCATGTGTTCTTATCAGCTACCGCGTCTGATTCAACTTAATCATTCTATATGCCCCGTGACTCCATTCTTCAGTACGTGTTGTGTGCATGTATATGCACTTGCTATTTCTAAAAGAAAATTTGATATCTTATGTGTAATCTGTGAAAATAAATTATACAAATTCGTTTTAATTCCACATTATATCCAAGCGAGCATTGTTTTTTGCAAGGGTATGTGAACATTTATTTTTGCAGGCATGGGTATATGAACATAGTAGTATTTGCCGTCTACATTTCTATATCTATGTGCTTCCTACAGGATATTATTAGGTAAATGTTTCATACATCGTTCATGTAGATTCAACCGTAAATGTGATGATATATGCCCAGGGTGCGATGGTTTGGATACCGGGCTCCTCGTAGCCTTGGAACTTTCACAACCCAAAATCATATTTTTATTTGAATTTATTAAAAAACCATCCATCATATAAATCTAGATGTGTTCTACATGCCTAAAAAAATCATCAATAAATATGTTCAGTTGTGCACTATACTAATAACAATGTGTGAATATACAATAGCATCCATATATTTGTATTATTTTTTTTGCATAGCGTGGTTTTTTTCTGAATGCATAGATAACTTCTACTTGTAATCACGAAATAAATTTTTATTTTTAAATTAAAAATGAATATTTGAATTGAAAAAACAGATACCAAGGGGAGATAGGCAGATCATTTTGTAATTTCCATTTATGCTCAAGGCTATAGCTGTACGCTTGAAAAAAGTAGTCAGTTTTAGTTTTTTCCTGCCGGGAACATATAGTCTGTTTATCTTGCATGCATCGTACTGACTAAGTACTATCATATACTCCCTCCGTTCCTAAATATTTGTCTTTCTAGAGACTTCACATGGACTACCACATACAAATGTATATAGACATATTTTAGAGTGTGGATTCACTTATTTTGCTCCGTATGTAGTCACTTATTGAAATCTCTAGAAAGACAAATATTTAGGAATGGAGGGAGTAAATCCCCCACTATGATTCAGTTTTTTAATGGTACCAATTATAAAAAAAAACTTTTTAATGGTACCGGTTGATCGGACTCTTTTTTTTTAGTTTTTTTATTCTTTTTTGGCCGTACTGGTTTTTATGATAGCCTCGCCTCATCCACTGACGGAGCTATTTCTAGCTCGTACTGATTTTTATGATAGCCTCGCCTCAAGTGCTCGGTTGTGACTCGGCTTAGTGACCCAACCCACTAGATGGTTTTGAGAACCTTCTATGGGCCAGTTTGATCTAGTTTTAGAAGCTTTTGTCTGAGCTTTTTTTTGGTTTTCTTTATTGGGTTTGTTTAGGTTTCCTCTTCTTTTCTTTTTTTTCTATTTCTCAAGACATGTCTACTTTTTTCACCACATATTGTACACTATTCGTATAAATATTAAACATCTTTTTATACATGTTGAACTTTTTTTGAATGCATGATTCACATTTTGTTTCTAGTATGTGTTTTGAACATTTTTTTTAATATGTGCTAAACATCTTTTAAAATAACAGTTAAAATTTTTCTTTGACTGATACGAATTTTTTTAAAACTATGTTAACATTTATCTAAATATTTATTAAGAAATCATGAAAATATTTTGTAAACGCATGAACATTTTAAAAATGTAAGTTATTTTTCTGAACAATATGATACTTCTTTTAATTAAACAACCTTTTTTCAATTGTATAAAAAAACTTTAGAAAAATGTCACATACATTGTTTTATATGCGTGACAATTTTTAAATGTCAAAGACATTTTTTTCATGCAATAAAAAATTTAAAACTACACTAAAAATTCATTTGCATTGCGTTAACATTTTTGAAATTGTTGGTGTTTTTAAGTAAATTAAGGTTTGGAATATATGTATTTATAATATTTTTTCGAAATTATGAAGAAAATAAAAAATAATGGAAAAATTGAGAAGGAAAATGAACTAACATGCGCGAAGCTACTTGGGTCGGCCCAGTGGTATCGATGGGGGAGGGTGGCACTTGAGGCAAGACCTCGTTCAGGGTCCATATAAGCGACATATAGTTGCGCCCCCTATCCAAGGTCTCGCCTTTGGACCTAATCCAGACCAATATCTGAGAACATATCTAGTGCACGGCCATTTGATGCTACCAGTGCACCGAACTTCCTTAGCACATTTTCAAATGTTTCAAAAATCTAGAAAAAAAGCTATCATATTAGCATAACATAAATATATACTCCCTCCGTAAACTAATATAAGAGCATTTAGATCACTAAAATAGTGATCTAAACGCTCTTATATTAGTTTACAGAGGGAGTATTATTCAAAAAAATGAATCAAAAATTGAAACATAGGTTGAGACATAAAAAAGAGAAATTCGACACTGAATAGTACATACCAGAATTGGGCTTTAGATTTGGCCTATTATTACATTGATATCAAATTTGTCATTTTTGTATCTCAAGCAAAGTTTTGAATTTTGATATGAATTTTTGTGACAACACACATTGATATTATGGCAATGTGCTAGATTTTTTCAGATTTTTTTAAACATTTTCAAATATGCTAATGCGTCCGGTGCACCAGATACGTTCTCACCAATATCTCCACCTTGTTGGGTATGAACAAGACCTGTTAGGGGATGAACTCCACCTTGTCAAATCCTCTTTCATGTTGTATTTCGGTTGAACGGAGTGGTTCCAAAGACTACTGCATTTGGTGTAATGTTGGATTTTGTTCGTCGTGTAGGCTTCACTAGTTATCCCCCACCCTTCACCACAATTTTTGTGAAGACTAGGCATCCTTATTGTATGATGTTTACTCTTATATAGCCATGTATGATGTGGTGGGCATTATACAAGCTCATGCCCCTCATAAAAGCACTAATCATGTCTCTCCTTATCCCACATTGTCCCTTGAGCTGGGAAAAATGGTGGTGGTGATCTCTCTCTCTCTCTCTCTCTCTCTCTCTCTCTCTCTCTCTCTCTCTCTCTCTCTCTCTCTCTGACTTCGCACCAAGGAGGAGGCTAAGCGACATGGCGGTAGTGTTGTAGAAGAGGGCAAGGCGTCAATGCAGGAGGGGAATGAGACACCCGACAACCATACAATGCCTCGCGGGAACAAAAGGAAGAGGAAGTGGCGTGGGGGAGAATTGAGGATGAGGTCGGATGATAGTGAGAGAGGAGCAGTGTCGATGACTAATGCACCATCGATCTTACGAACTGAAGACAATTGCGAAAGTGAGTAGGGGAAGGGAACGTCAACTGCAGCAAAGATGACACCATAGTTTTGCCCAGGTTTAGAACTCAAGATGGTTATTAATTAGCCTGACTTCTTGCTTGCTATTGTACTATGAAATAAGATTACAATGGTGTCCTCTCCTTTTTATAGGCCAGGTGGATCCGGTAAGTTGGTATCTATTTTCAAGGGATACGGGGCAATCGAGCAATCCCGTGATTTAGGAGAACGTGCCTATAGCACTCTTCCACCTTATTCCCATCCTCCCTCCCCTACATCGGCGCGCGTAATGAGGTGTCAGTCACAGAGGTCTCTAGAAACCTTTTTAAGGAGAAAGGGTCAAAGGGATCCACACTTACCCTCAATACGACTAGCTATTCGTGCTCATCGGAAAACCGGTGAGGCCGATGGAAAGTATGTTGACATCTTGAAGAAGAAACAAAATGTGAATACGAGTCTTTGTTTTATGTAAAGTAGGTGATTTCCCCGCACATTGTTATGGGATTTTAAAGATTAATTTTGGATAAATTGTGTATGAATGAAATGATCTAAATCAAAATATATTATTTTCAAAAATAATTGTGTGTGAATAAAGAGTATGAATGTAAGCTGAACCATTGGAGATGAAACAATTAAATTGTAGTATGCATGTGCTACAAAATAGTTTTACTGGATGATGATGTGGAGAGTTGCATGTTGAGAGAATTAGAGTTAGTGAGAATCAACTATTCAGCTATTATATAGATACAAAGGTGGTAACTTTTTTACTGGACTGAAAATAATATTGTTTTTTGGTAAAACCCCACCCAAAATGTTGATTAGCATTCACGAACACAAATTTGAACATAATACTACATTTTAGGGGGGATTCGAACATAATATAGCATAAATATTTTTCTTTGCATTTTATACCAGGATCTGCCCAACCAGGGCCGTGAGGGATGGGCTTTGCAGCTCGTGGACTGTGAGGGCCTCAAAAGCCCAATCAATGTGGTGAGAGCTAACCCTAACTCTTTCAGGCAAGCCCAGCCAAACGCAGAAACGAGCCGCCGCCGTAAACTCTGTCTCCGGGAGGATCGACGGCGGCGCGGCGAGTGGAACGGCGGCGGCTTGTCAGACCGACTTCCAATCTCGTGCAGTGCATGCGGCCGCTGGACGCGACCAGGTTAGCCCCTCACCTCGCCGCAAGCTCTCTTTCCGGGGAGAAGCGGCTTCGGTGTTGGTAGCGCAGCGAGCGGAGCGGCGGCGACTCCGTGCAGGCAGCGATTCCCTGCGTTGCGGGGTGAGGGGTGCGCGACAGCGACCTGAATAGGTTTGCCCCTAAGCTCATTCGATCCCAACACTGAAACTTAGGAATGTGAATGGTGACTGACTAGGCCGTCGATCTTGTTCTCCGGTGAGCTCGCAGGTCCGCCATGTCGACGTTCGCCGGTTTAACCGTCATCGACGGCGACAAGAAGTGCTACCAGGAAACGTCGGGCACATACGCCGGCGCCAACGCCGACAGTGGGTACCACCTGCTCATGGTCAAGGGCTACTCGCGCAGCAAAAAAGAGCTGCCCACCGGTGAGAGCGCCTGCACTGAAACCTTCATGGTAGGAGGCCATTATTGGTCTATCGAGTACTACCCCAACGGTGAGAACCTGAGCTGCGCCGACTTCATTTCGCTCAGTATCACCCCGTGTCTACGACGAAGAGGTCGAAGTGGGCGTGGAGGCCAAGTTCAGTTTTAGTTTCGTCGACGAGGTCGAGATTCGAGAAGCAGATGCCGACGTACATTGGCGCAACCAGTAAAACTCATGACTTCTCTAGGCGTGATCCTTGCTGGGGCTGCGACAAGTTTGTGAGAAGAGATGCCCTTAAAAGATCGGCCAATCTAAAGTGTGATTGTTTCACCGTCCGGTGTGACATCATGGATGTCAATGACCCCAACCCCGACGATGATGATACCGGCACCGGAATAGTGCTCCTGCCTGACATACACCAGCATTTTAGCCATCTCCTTCAAAATAAGGAGGGTGCTGATGTGGCCTTCGAGGTCAGTGGCGAGACCTTTGCTGCACATCGGTGTGTGCTTGCAGCCCGGTCCACAGTATTCATGGCACAGCTCTTTGGCCCGATGAATGAGGGCAGCACCACGTTCAACAGTGCCATACTGATCAAAGACATGGAAGCAAAAGTGTTCAAGGCTTTGCTTAGCTTCATCTACACAGACACATTCCCTTCGATGGAGAAAGACAGCGTGGAGGAGGAAGAAATGCCAGGAGTTGTGGAACAAGGACACGTAGAGGAAGCGACCGAGGGTAAAATGTCAGATGCCGTGGAACAAACACAAGAAGAGGCAGTAGAGGATGAAATGCGGCTGCAATGGCTGCAAGACTTGTTTGTTGCGGCAGACAGATATGATCTCCAGTGGCTCAGGTTAATCTGTGAGAAGCAGTTGTCTGAGCACATGGGTGTGAGCTTGGTGGCGTCCACTCTCGTTCTAGCCGAGCAGCACCATTTCCGCGGATTAAAGGAGGCGTGCTTGAAGTTTATCCAAGTCCAACCTCCCTCGCATTTGCAGACACTAATGACGACTAATGGCTGGGGGCATATAGTTACAACCTATCCCTCTGTTTTGAATGAGCTCATGTTAGACTAGGTATATTGTAGATATACGTGTTGTAACACAATATATGTATCTGTACGTTCTCTCTTATATATACATGACAGGCGTGTCCGTTTAGGGTATCGAGCATTGTTCCAAACCCTAGCTTTATCTAACATGGTATCAGACGACGAGTTTGATCCGCGCCGTGCTTCCGCCTCCTCTGCCGCCGTCGCGTCGGTCTCCGCCGCCGTGCCGCCTCCGTCAACCTTGGCGATGGACTCGCCGTTCATGGCGTCCGCCCCACTCGCATGGGCCCGTCCGGGACCACAGCACCCGCTTGTGTCCCGATCGCCCGCGCCACGATCGGGCGAGATTCCATCGGCCCGCGATGCGTCCCTGGCTGCGCAGCTCCCTGGCGATCCATCTGGTGCTTCTGCACGGTCGATCTACGCCGGGACTCAGCTTCCCCTCGATGCATCTGGCGCTGGCGCTACGTCGCGGCTGCCCTACGCTGCATCTCAGTTGCATGCTGCGGCGCCTCCATCAACCCATGCAGCGTCGCTCTACGCCGGGCCTCAGTTGCATGCTGCGGCGCCCGCCTCCGGTCCCCATGGTGCCCCCGTACAGGTGCCCTACGGTGGCCCGTATCCAGCACCGTACGTCGCGCCGTCGCCGTCGTCGTACGTCGCGCCGGTGCCGTATGATTCGTCCTCCGCGGTGACCTACGAGGCTCCGTACGGCGCGCCCTACGCTGCCCCGGTGTCGTACGTTGCGTCGCTGCAGCCCTACGGCGTACCTCCTACGGTGCCCTACGGTCATCACCAACACTACCGTACGCCTCCGCCGGCCGATGCGCTGACTCCGTACAGTGCTCCGCCGACGTACGACTCGCAGCTCTCCGCACCGGTGGCTGAACCAAGACCGTTCCACTTTGCTCATCTGGTGACGGTGAAGCTCTCCGCCGACAACTACCTCCTGTGGCGTGCTCAGGTGTTGCCGCTGCTGCGTAGTCACTACTTTGAGGGGTATGTCGACGGTACACTGCCGTGTCCCCCGGCCATGGTTCCGGTGCCCTCGGCCGCTGGTGGCTCCGTCATGGTGTCCAACCCTGCTCATCGTCGGTGGATCGCTCAGGATCAAGCTATTCTGGGTGTCATTCAGTCCTCGCTCACTCCCTCAGGGATGCATGGGCCACGCTCGACTCCAGCTTCTCCTCGCAGTCGCTGGCCCGTTCCTCTGCCATTCGTAATCAGCTGGGCGAGGTCAAGAAAAATGATCTCTCCGTCACGGCCTTCTTCAACAAGGTCAAAAGTTTGGCTGATACACTGTCGTCTATTGGGAAGCCTCTCCGTGACGAGGAGTTTACTTCGTTCATTCTCAATGGACTTGATGAGGACTACGACTCTCTTGTTGAAAATATCAATGGACGTGACACGCTGATGTCGCCTCGCGACCTCTACGCGCGCCTCCTCAACACCTAACAATGCCTAGCTGCTCGCTGCTCCGTCGGCGTCTACACGGAAGGCCCTTCTGCGAACGCTACACTTCGCGGGGGTGCCCGTGGTGCCAAGCAGAAGGCGCCGTCGTCCGCGGGCAATCAGCCCCGTTCGTCGGCTCCACCTCCTCCGACGGCTGGTCGCAAGCGGCTGCGCTGCGAGTCATGCGGTGGTGACGTTGAGTGTCAACTCTGCGGCATCGAGGGGCACTTGGCGTCTCGCTGCCATCGCCGCTTCAAACGCGACTTCCTTGGCATTGGGAACAACGGGAAAGGCAATGAGAAACAAGCCGCTCTCGCTACACAGGAGCCTGGGTTCACTCCTTCTTACTCTGTGGATCCGTCCTGGTACATGGACACCGGTGCCACAGATCATCTGACGAGTCAGCTCGACAAGCTGGCTACTCGCCAGCCCTACACTGGTCATGACCAGGTCTGTACTGCCACTGGATCAGGTATGCCCATCTCACATGTTGGTCAGGCATCTCTTCTTTCACGTACCACTAAAACCTTGCGTCTCCTTGATGTTCTTCGTGTTCCTTCAGTCACACGTAGTTTGCTCTCGGTTCCTAAATTAACTCGTGATAGCAATGTGTTTGTTGAGTTTCACCCTTTCCATTTTTTTGTTAAGGACCGGGACACGAGGGACGTTCTTCTTACTGGTCGAGCTCGCCATGGCCTATATGCTCTTGATGTGCCGCTTGTTTCTGAAGTTTTCAATGGTGTTCGGGTGTCGTTGTCACAGTGGCATTCTCGCCTCGGTCATCCTGCCACTCCCATTCATAGTCTTCCTGTTGAGTCCAGCAATAAGGAGTTTCTAGTGTGTGATGCCTGTCAACAGAGCAAGAGTCATCAGTTACCTTTCTCTGTATTGAGTCATGTTGTCAAGGCTCTTCTTGAACTTGTGTTTTCGATGTGTGGGGCTATGCCCAAACTTCTGTTAGTGGTCACAACTATTATGTCAGTTTCATTGATGTCTTTAGTCGCTTTACTTGGATTTATCTCATTAAGCGCAAATATGATGTGTTTCATGTTTTTATGCAACTTCAAGCCCATGTTGAGAGGTTGCTTAAGTGCAAAATTATCCATGTTCAGTCTGATTGGGGGGGGGGGGGGGGGCGCGAATATCGCAACCTTAATACTTTCTTCACGAAACTTGGCATCTCGCATCATGTGTCTTGTCCTCATACACATTAATAGAACGGTGCAGCTGAGCGCAAGCACCGTCACATAGTTGAAACTGGCTTAACACTGCTCACACATGCCTCTGTTCCATCCCCGTTCTGGAGTGATGCTTTTGTTACTGCTTGTTTTTTGATCAACAGGCTACCCACACGACTTCTTCACATGAAATCTCCCCTAGAGGTTTTACTTCATGAGACTCCTGATTACTCTCTTCTCAAAGTGTTTGGTTGTGCGTGCTGGCCACATCTTCGGCCGTACAACAAGCACAAACTCGAGTATCGATCTAAGAAGTGTGTGTTTCTCAGATACAGTCCTCTTCACAAAGGTTATAAGTGTCTCCACATTCCGACGAATCATGTTTACATTTCTCGTGATGTTGTATTCGATGAGACTGTTTTCCCTTTTTCCACACTGTCACCTTCCACCGATACTACCGCTACCGAGCTGCACTCCTTTCCAGTTTTGCCTAACCAATTTGTAGATGCTGCATATTCTCCTCTATTGTTGCCTAACCATGGTGCAGGAACTGGACGGGGTGCTCGCCTTGAGCTTCCTCATGACGACGTGGTTGCTACGACACTAACTGCAGTTGTGACGCCGGATGGGTCGCTTGACTCCGTGCTTGACGACGACCTCCATGACGATTGCACGTGCATGCACGTGGATCAGGTGGTGTGGCCACCTCACCTAGCCCAGCTGCTAGCCCGGCTGCCACTCCAGTTCGGCCACCCGAGCCGGCTGCCACTGCAGTTCGGCCACCCGAGCCGGCAACCTCCACGGCCTCTGCCCCGTGTGGGCCGTCCTCGCCTGGTCCGCCTTCACTGACCACTCCGGGCCCAGCATCGCCACGCCCGTCTTCGCCGGTCTCTCCGGCGCATGCAGACCCTGTGGAATCTCCTTCGGCAGAGTCTGTGGACTCGCCTGCTGTTGTGGCTTCTCCAACACCTCCGCCGCCTGTCGTACTGCGCCCTCATACGCGCAGCAAGAGTGGCATTGTCAAGCCTCTCCAACGCACGGATGGTACGGTCGCATGGCTTGCGGCCTGTGTTGCTCGTGCTGAGACCGATCCTACGGTGGAACCGCGACATTTTCAGGCAGCACTTGGCATTCCACACTGGCGCGTTGCTATGGAACAGGAGATCCATGCTCTTCGGAAGAATAATACTTGGCGTCTGGTTCCTCCTCCTTCCAGTGTCAATGTTATTGATTCCAAATGGGTGTTCAAGGTGAAGAAACATGCTGACGGATCCATTGAGAGGTACAAGGCACGACTGGTGGCCAAAGGATTTAAACAAAGGTATGGCCTTGATTATGAAGATACGTTTAGTCATGTTATCAAACCCACGACTATTCGTGTTCTTCTTTTGCTGGCTGTTACTTGAGGATGGTCGCTTCGTCAGCTCGATGTCCAGAATGCCTTCCTTCATGGAGTTCTGGAAGAAGAGGTATATATGCGTCAGCCCCCAGGTTTTGTTGACCCTGCTCAGCCACATCATCTGTGTCGCCTCGACAAGGCTCTTTATGGTCTGAAGCAGGCTCCTCGTGCGTGGCATGCACGTCTTGGCGCTGCTCTTCGTGCACATGGGTTTGTACCGTCTACAGCAGACACGTCTCTGTTCATTCTTCAGCGACCTGAGGTGACTATGTACATTCTGGTCTATGTTGATGACATCAAACTTGTTAATTCGTCAGTCACTGCTGCAGATCGGCTTGTGGCTTCTCTAGGGGCTGTTTTTGCTGTTAAGGATCTTGGGAGACTGCACTATTTTTTGGGTTTGGAGGTTCTTCATTCTGACAGTGGCTTGACTCTCACTCAGCAGAAGTACTCTCAGGATCTGTTGCGACGTGCAGGTATGATGCAGTGTAAACCTGCTACGACTCCTATGTCCTTCACAGACAAATTATCAGCTTTTGATGGGGACTTGCTCTCTTCTGAGGATGCCACTGAGTACCGCAGCATCGTTGGTGGACTGCAATACTTGCTCGTCACTCGGCCAGATATTTCATTTGCAGTTAACCGTGTGTGCCAATACCTTCATGCACCGCGTTATCCTCATTGGACGGCGGTTAAGCGCATTCTGCGCTATGTTCGACACACCGCTTAGTATGGTCTCCATTTGCAGCCTGCAGCTTCTGGTTTGATCTCAGCCTTCTCTGATGCTGATTGGGCTGGTAGTCCCGATGATAGGCGATCCACGGGGGGACATGTTGTGTTCCTTGGTCCTAACTTGATCGCCTGGCAAGCTCGAAAGCAAGCTACTGTGTCTCGGAGTAGCACCGAAGCTGAGTACAAAGCAGTTGCTAATGCCACAGCTGAGATCATATGGGTTCAGTCATTGCTTCGAGAGTTGAAGGTCTCTCAAGTCCAGCCGCCTGTTCTTTGGTGTGATAACATCGGTGCTACATATCTTTCATCCAATCCGGTATTTCATGCCCGAACGAAACACATCGAAGTTGACTATCATTTTATGAGAGAACGTGTTGCACAGAAGCTACTTCAGATCAAGTTTGTTTCTTCTAAGGGTCAGCTTGCTGACATTTTCACTAAACCCTTGTCCTTACCCTCTTTTGAAGGATGTCGACGCAATCTTAACCTCCTGAGTGTTTCAGGATATAGTTAAGATTGAGGGAGGGTGTTAGACTAGGTATATTATAGATATACGTGTTGTAACACAATACATGTACCTGTACATTCTCTCTTATATATACATGACAGCCGTACCCGCTTAGGGTATCGAGCATTGTTACAAACCCTAGCTTTGTCTAACAGCTCATTGCAAACCTTGCTTCGAACCAGCGGAAATAACACTCTGGATACGGTATGCATCTTCCCTAATTAGACCTGATGTGACACTCTTGGGCATATATGGGATCCTCTAGAGTGACCGTAGTTTCTGTGTCTTGTTTTTAATTCTCTCATGTAATTTTCCTATACGCTGAATAAGAAAAATCCAACATATGGGCAGATTGTCTCTTCATGGAATGGATGCTGTGTAAATTCTGGTGTGAAGTCAAGAGTGATCTGCATTGCAGCAATGCGCAAGTGTCTAAACTATTCATTTTATCCTCATATATTTCTCTATGCATTGTGTCGTATATTGTAGCAATTGTCTTCCCTGTCATTTAAAAACCTTTTCTGGTGGAAATCAAGAAGAAAAAATGTAGATGTTTCTGGAGAAGCATTTATGAACCTAGATTTAGGGAAAATAATTTGGTGAAGACAGAGGTCACCAAGATTTCCGATTACCCCCACAGCGGTAGTGATCCTGTACCCAGAAAATAATCTTCTACTGGGTGCTTGCTGTTTTCCTCGAGTGGCGCTGGCGCTCCCCACCCCATGGCAATGGGAGAGGAAGGTCGGAGCTTGGAGATGCTGCAAAGTCCAATGTTATAGCTTTGCCCTGTACGCAAAAAGATGACCTCCATTCTGGTGTATTTTGAAGTACAGATGAGTGCTTGCTGTCAGTTTCGGCGATGAAAAGCTGGGGAGTGCTCTGAGTGGATGGGCATTGGCTATACCTTTTCTTCACATAATATATCTTCTGGTCATGTCGCTTTGGGAGATAGCCATTCCCCATAAAATCCATATCTTCCTTGCTCTGGATGTTGTTTCATAATAAGCTTCTCACTAGAGAAAATTTAGCTAATGGACAACAGGTTGATTGCAAAACCTGCACAAGCCTGAATTTACATCTGTACATGACTCTGAATTATGTATGATGTAGGCATCCTGTGAGTTGGCCATGACTCTGAATTATGTATGATGTACACGATGCTGATGCTTGTTCTATTAGTCATTCATTGGTCCTGATATGCACTGTTGGATTAACATCTTTACATAATCCAACATCATAATCCAACATCATAGATAAGTAGTTTATGCTAGTGTGCATGAGATGACATAATCCAACATCATAATCCAACATCATAATTAAGGTGTAACTTCATAATCCAACATCATAGATAAGTAGCAACTATACATAACAAACTAGTGTGCATGAGATGATGATATGAAACAACACATCATCATATCTAAGTTATACAATCCATAGTTCATAGTTTTGTTGACAAGGGTGTGTTTGTTTAGGAATGTATCTGGTGCACCCGCATTTGTGGTGTTACCGGTGCACCGGATTATATGTGTTTTATTGGATACCTGAAAACCGTTATTTTCTTTGAATTGGATAAATATGCTGTAATGTTTCTTTTCAATGGAGCACGATGTAGTTTTCTCATTGATGTCGCCATAGACAGTTTTACAGGAGTTTGGTCATTAAGCAGATATGGTCCAACTGCAATGTCAAAAAGTTCGAGATTTCCATGATATAGTGAAATTCGCACACTCAGAAAATGCTTTTCCAGATATATTTGAGTATGTGGTTTTCGCATTTTAGAATAGTATTATATTTTCAACTTCATTTTTTACTCCTTGTTGTGATAATGTAATAGCTTCTACTTTTTAGAATAATATTGTATTTCAACTTTTATTTGTGACATTATTTTCCAAAATTGTCATGTTGGATCCACATGGCACGATAATGTGCTGACTAACTGCACGGGTTGGTATTCGTTAAAACATCTGACATGGGTACGAGTAACAGCAAATATTTGGCATAATATGAAACAACTTCATAGAATAAATATATCTGATTAAATTTGAGCGAATTTCACATAAGAGAGGATACAAATTATCAAAGTGATAACCAAAAAGGGGTTAACTCCAGCTCAATGTGCCGCAGCAACGACAACGGCAGTAGCAAGCCACGCTTTCATGTTAAAGAGACTGGTTTGTTCCTCGGGCTTGCTACTACTCCCTCCGATCCAAAATGGGTGTCGTGGTTTTAGTTCAAATTTGTACTAAAACCATGACCCTTATTTTGGATCAGAGGGAGTAATAGTTAGCGACGAAAGAGACAGAAAAGCAAGGGGAGGTGAGGCGGAGATGACCCAATTTTTGACAGTTTTCAGGATTCTCCACCAAGCCTTATCTGATGTCAGTCCAGGAAACATTATCAAAAATCATACTACTATTCTAGTACTTCCAAATACACAACATCAGTGTTGAACTTAAGCAAGAGGTAATTCTTGTTGGCAATCCAAAATCTAGCAGTTGGTTCAAGGGAATTGCCAATAGAAACATTAAAATATTTAGCAATGACTAACAAAAGCTCATTAAACACAACCAAAGAAAAAATGCTGAATAGATTCATCATCGGAGCAAAACAGACAGTCTTCAGACCATGCAAGGTTTCTTTCCATTAAGTTGTCTTTGGTCATAAGCTGGTTATTGGCCAGCAGCAGAGACAGAAAGATGTGTATCCTAGGGGGAACACATAATTTCAGACAGCAGGAACATAAACAGGCTGAACTCTAGAATTTGTAAACCGGCGATATTATTTTTAGTCTGGCCAGTACATGAGCTTCCACATCTCCAGATCCTTGCCTCTGTTGTATTCTCTGATGTACTGAGGAACCCTCGCAATGTCTATCTGCTTCCCCACAAGGCCTGGTTTCAGTGTAGCATTATCCTGGCCTCCACATCCTGGAGACAATGGGATTGACCGGAGGTTAGTTGAGATAGCCTGATGGAGTAATTATTTTTCCGGCTTGTTAGAGCATCTAGCAAGGATGTTACCATCTTGAACCGCGAAGAAGCTTCGGAAATGCTTGTAACCATTGGCCACGACGTCTAGTTCGTCCAGGCTGAAGTTGTACCTCTTCTCCAGGGTCAAGTACAACACCTAATAAACGCAAAGCAGAATCTGAATCTTTCTCTCAAGCATCTTACTTAGCTAGATTTCTTTGATTAGATAACGGTTCTCAGTGAATATGATGATACCTTCTTGGCACCACGTGACATCAACTGCCTCACTGTATCGAAGAACAAATCGGTGAGATCGTCACTGTAAATAACATCTGCAGCGAATAGCAGGGTGGCTTGCTCAGCCTCCTCGATTTCACTTGCAGACCATAAGTATATCGAACTGCATTGAAGAACATATAGCTTAAGCTCGGTGCCCAAAAAAAAAACTCAGAAGTCCATGGTAAACAATTGAACAATCAGGACTGCAATTGGCGCAGAAAAAAACCTTGGATCAGATGCATCACGTGTACCCACAGGCGGAGGCCACGACATTTTCCAGTCCAGTTCCCGTACATGGACTTTAGCTTCATCAAACTTTAGCATGCTAGAGTTGAGACGGACATTAGCCAAGCAATTATCGAGGATATGAGTGCCTCTATCTGTTAATTCCCATTGTAAAATAAAATATGTAAGGACTAAAGATATGAACATGGCGAAACAAAGTTTGATTATTCCATCATGTTTTACATCTTCGGGGTGCATGTAAGCAGCATGCCAAATTGCCAATATCCAACAATCAGACTTTCTGATGTTGTACAATCTTGCTAAGTTACTACTCCCTCCGTCCGGGTATATTAGGCCCCCCTTTATATTGAGCCAAAGTTTGACCATTACTTTAAGTAATAAACTATAAACTATATGTCACAAAAATTATGCCATATAAAACCTCTTTCAAATACAAATCCAACAATATACTTTCTGTAGCATATACTTCATATATTTTTAGTCAAATAAATGGTCAAAGTTGAACCCAAAATACAATGGGCCTAATAAACCCGGACGGAGGTAGTAGGTGTTAAGACTGAAACAGACTTACAAATTTAATGTACAACTTGACAGATATCCCAATGCATATGGCATATATATTTGGAACATGACCATATAAATGAAATTTTCAGACAGTAAAGAGCTATACAGGAAAAACTGAACACTGGACTGGGGTTCCATATGTACTTCACGATTTTTGTTGGCATCAGTGGTGCTACATGGTATCGGAACAGAATGATCAAACCATACCTGTTGGACTGACAGCGGAACATGTAATTCTACTGCCAAATTGTACTTTAAAAGGAGGACCAAGTACCTGTAATGAAAATTCTTCTGGCAACTCGAGCTTGTGCCAACCCTACGAAACCTGGCAAACATTGTGTGATTACATGCATATTGTTGGTGTTCAGGAACAATCCGTGTTGCCAATACAGTAACCTCGTACAGAATGCTAAGGTAACGTAAGGGGCAGATAAAGCAAAGGCGGTAGGACTCTGTATCAACTAATTTCACGTCGAGCCATCACCTGTCCCAGCACCGATCTCCATGGCGGTGACACCGTCGAATTCAGACGTCGTGAAGCTCTTGTGCAACACAAAGTCAGTTAACAGCATGGCCGCCTTCCAAACCTGCAAAGCAGCAACAACAGCAGAAAACAATGGATCACAGGCAATACAAAGACGCTAGGAAAGTCGGCATGGAAAGCTCTCTAACCTGAAGCCCGACGCTCTGAAGCGAAGAGGTGACACCATGCTGCACGGCAAGCACATGATCTTCGCTTCTCCTCCCTGCATTCCAAGGAGGGCCAAATAATTGGCGACTCGCAGACAGTGACAACTATGGCAACGAACGCCTTACTCTCTCTGTTCCTTCTTCTCCGGTGGAGAACGAGATCCCCGTCGTCGTCCACGGCGACCGCGATGGCGTCAGGCGAGCCACCTTCTCGACGAAGCCAAGAAACAAGTCAGCGCAGCGAGCAATTCACCATCCACCAGCTACAAGCAAGGCAATGCAATGAAAAACTCACTCGCTCGCTCGCACCCGTCGCTATGCTCGCCGCGGCCGCCTCCGGGTAGGTCTAGAAAACATCAGGTGACACGTCAGCGCAAGCCAAACCGACGACCTCGCCTGGATGTGAGCCAGGAAGCGGCGGAGTGAAGGTGTATGATGGAATGCGCCTGAGAACAGAGGAGGTGACGAGCCAGTTACGGCTGTTCTTTACCTAGCGGGCGGGAGGAGAAGGTGAAGCGGGAGAGATAGAGGCCGGGGAAGCGGGGCGGGCAGCCCAGGTGCACCTCGCTCATCACCTGCTCCTCCTCCTGCTCCGCCTCCAAGGCTCCGCCGGCTTCCATCGCCGCAGAGAAGACGCCTCTGGCTTCCTCTGGGCTCTGGTGAGTGGAGACTGGAGGCGGAGTGGAATAGCTTTGTGGTGTCATACTGGGCCGCGCGGTGTACGGGCTGGCCTTCCGTCCCACCCGGGCTTCGGCTTGCGCATTGGGCATCTTTTTGCTGCAACCGTGCCCTCCAAGCCCATCCAAGATACCCAACCGTGCTGGGCTCACCCCTATATCACACCACAAAGATGTCCAATCTTGCTTTTCTTTTAACACAGTATAGATACAAGCCGCTCATACGCGCATACACTTAACACACCCATACCCTACCCCTATGAGCATCTTCCGAAAGACTGAGCCGGCATATCATCTTGAAATTTACAAAGTCACAGTAAGCACCTCGTCGTTGACGGGAACGTCTCCTTTAACTAAAGCGCATCGCTGGGAATCCTGAAATAAGTCCAAGAATAAATGCTAGTACCAGGACTTAAACCTGGCGGGCTGGAGATACCACAGTCCCTCTAACCATCCAACCACAGGTTGGTTTGCCTAGCCAGTTGGTTTTGGAAAGAAAAGTTTCCCCGAACCGGTGTTTGTGTTTCTTTTACGGTTTTCCTGTTACTTTTTTTTTCTGTTTCTATTTCTTTTCTTATTTCCTATTTCATTTTATTTTGTTTTCTGTTTCTTTTTTCTTCTGTTTTCCTTCTTTCTCAAGGTTATATTATATTTTTTTAAACTAAGTTCATGTTCAAAAATTGTTCTTAATTTTTGAAAAATGATCTTGCTTTTTAAAAAATGTTCTAACTTTCATAAAAATCGTTTTCTCTTCGAGAATTGTTCACAAATTCCAAAAAATATTCGTGATTTCCAACAGATGTTCTTATTTTTTCAAAAAAGTTGTGAATGCTTTTGTACAATATTTTCATAATTTAAAAAAATGTTCGGGCGTTTCACAAAATGTTTTTGTTTTCAACAAATGTTCGTAAATTGCAAATAATGTTCACGTCTTCAATTTTTTATGGAGTTTCAAAATTTTGTTCACAAATTTCAAAAAAGAGCCATCTTTTCAAATTTGTTCGTGTTTCCAAATTTTGTTTTGGGATTCCTAAGAATGTTCCCGTTTCAAAAAACATCCTGATTTTCTAAAATATTTCAGATTTTAAACTTTTGTTTGCAAATTTGGGAATTTTTGTGTTTCACAGATCACTTTGTTTTCTTTTTGAAAAAATAATTTTCTTTTGAATTCCATAATATTCGGAGCTGCGGTGCGGTTGGTTCTTTATGTTTTGCGCTACTATAAAATGGGTAACGACTGCTAGCTCAACCGGTAATACCATGTCGTGTACAGCATGAGGTCCTGGTTTTGAATTCCCGCGAAGGAAGCTTTTTTTAACTGCAGCATGTCGTCGTTCGCCATATTCATGGGCCTACCCAGTTGGAGACCTGCCTGTGCGAAACCGTAATTGTTTGCCGCAGAGAGCGATATATACGAGGTTCCAATGGGGAATATCCTATTTGAGGTCGCGGAATGGCGCTTCCGATTTGGCGCGTAGGGCGCCACCGAGAAAGGGCGCCCCCCCCCCCCCCCTCCCCCACCCGTGACATGTTGGATGTTGTATGGGCTGGCCCATTTTACGGTTTTTTTTTTCATTTTTCATTTTTCATTTTTTGTTTTTTCATTTTTCTTTTCTCTTTTTTCTTTAACTTTTTCACCTATGCTTGTGAATTTTCTTTTTCAAATTCGTGAGCACTATTTGTTCATCCTAATAATAAAATGTTCATGAACATCATTTTTTGTTCAACAGGATTTAAAGCTCTTTGCTGTCCGGCAGACGGCAAAGATCTTTGTTGTCCGCTATGTGTGCCTTTGCCGTCAACCGTGGCAGACGGCAAAGTTTCTGATTCCTGTAGTGCACCCCCATCCTCCCCCCCCCCCCCCCCAAAGGAGGGAACTTCGGTAACACATCCTTGTCTCCATCAACTCCACTTGCAGTTACATCTTAAATTTACTTTGTGCAAGATTATATTGTGTTTCTATCTCGTGCTTGCATTTGTTGTTGTTGACCTTGTCTATAGGTTGTCCACCTAGTTACATATCAAGACAACCTATTTCATTGTTAATATTTAATTTGTAAAAAGATGTTACAAATTGTTAGCTTCCTATTCACCCCCCTGTAGTCGACCATACCGATCCTTTCACGTGTTACCATACTAAATCTTTTATGTCACCGGTGTTCAGAATAACATATCATGGTCTCCCTGCCCTTAGCTTCTCTGTGGCTCGTTCTCCATGATCCGCGGTACCTACAGGGATGAAGAACACGAACAAGACAAGAGACAGCTGCGAAGCAATTTTATGTTACACACACGAGATGTTAATTCAAAGTACTTCCATCGATCCCTCCAACAAATACATCGGGTTGTGGGGCTATGCCTCAACCCATGACCTTACCGAACTACTCATACATGGAGACTGGATCACACGAAGAAACCATGCATGGAAGAACACATCATGAAGATTGATAGGTTGATAATATGTACTACAATAGTTGTCGGATATGATGCACAATTACAAAATATAGCTAGATGGCTGAGCACTATGGTGATGGCTATGGAGATGTATATAGGAAATGACTGTGGCTAGGGTTGATAGAGATGACTATGTTGCTCTTCTGGCGTTGGGCCGTTTATAAAGGTTGTTCAGGTCGATCAGACGGTGTGGCTGGTAGTCCATACGACCATCTATACTAGCGGTGATGGTCGTGTGTACGTTGTCTTTTGCTTTGGTTCCTCTGATGTGTCTCCCACTTGATCTCCTCTATCTCCACTTTACTCTTTTTCATGTATTGACTTGATTTCGTCCGTAAATAGGTCATTTCCTGTGAAAACAAAATAAAGATCAGATATTTGGAATCCTTTGCATTCATTAGTCACTAGTAGCATATCGGAGAGAATATCTCGATTTTTATGAAATATCTTGGTTTAAACTAAGGTTGGATGAGCGTAAAAAATAACACTCATCATTGTCATCTACACCAAAATCACTTAGTAAGGAAAATACCCTTTCAATATACATAATCATAAACTTTAAACAATTACCAAGATATTCCATGTACAATACTCCAAGGATTCCTACCAAGATATCTAAAGATGCACATATAAATATATAAAAGAATGCAAGTTATCTCACAATCAGCAAAAATATGTGCTTTGACTTTTATTATTTTCTCACAATCAACATTATTTAATCGTTAATGTATAACTTATTGAAAAACGAAAAACATAACATTTTAACATCCTATGAATTTATCATATATTAGTTATAATTTTTTTAAAATGAGTATTGAAAATCAATAGTTTTTAGTATAAATAATTATATTTAATTTGACCATTGTTGGGCCTGAAGCAGCGCCGCCAGGAAATGCATTGGGTCAAAGTTTTTGCGCGCTAGCACTGACATAGTTAGGGGATCCAGTGTGGCATCATCTGCAGACGGAGTGTGGCCTGTACTAAAGCCGATGGTTTGGACGGCGCCGTTGCTCCGCTCTGAGCTGATCCAACCCCTCCGGGGATTTTGGGCGATTTGCCGGAGCAGATCGCACCCGCGGCGGTGGATGTTACAGATCAAGGCCAAGAGATTGTGGAGGCAGCGAAGAAAAAAAAATCGACATGATTCGGTGGCTCTGATAACCAAATATCACGCCCCGATCTAGATCGAGGGAGACCAGAGTCAGTAGGGGAGGGAAAGGGGATGAGATTGGCGTGAGAAAAGGGGTGAGCGAGAGAGAAGTGGGCGAGAATTTTAGTTTACTCAAATAACAGCCTGTCCCGTACAACGCTGGCTTGCGGGTTAAGTACCCCAACGCCCTGGCCCGTGGCCACACGCACACATACAATTGTCTCACACGCCTACGCTACACTTGGCCCTTGCCAACTGGTTGTCACGCGGTGGTGGCTGGCACTACCGTGTTGACACTTTCTTTCATTCGTTCAAGATTTAGTTCAATTGTTATTTCATTTTGATAAGTTAACCCATGAATTTGCTACATTTGGAGCTCGTGGACTTGACCTCAAACATCTGTCACCGTATGATGTAGTCTTCAGTTTGCCAAGCGAGTTAGTTGAGTGAGTTAATTAACGGAATCAGGGTTCCAAATTAAAAAAATCCGCTCTTGCTTGAATTGTAGGGTGTATGGAAAATCCACGTACTTATGTCAATCCCTATTGTAAAATGGTTTATTTTAATGAATATCAATAAATACAAAATTAATTTGTTCGGATGCCTATGGGTTTATTAGAAATCAAATTTTAGGTTCTTCAAAAGGTGATGTGTTGTAATGTTAGTGGTGCTCCAAAGTTGATTGTCATTCGTGGGCACGATACTCCGATAGTTAAGATAATATCATTGTGGTCCTATTGATAATTTGGTGCAACACAAGCAGCTAAAGAGCATTGTCAACTGTGTGATGGTATGCATTCCCTAGGAAATATAGTTCCTATACTCTGATAGGTACCTAAAGCCGTGATGGTATGCATTCCCTAGGAAATATAGTTCCTATACAAAACAGAGTTTGCATATCTTATATCGTTTGTCTTGCCTGTTTCGAGAAATGACAGGTTAGATTTCCAAGGTGTGAGTGCACAAAAAAAACCAAAATAGAGATGAACAAGGCAACTAGGTCGACAACGAAGGGGAGGACTCAAAATGTGCACCAGGCCCAAGCCAAAAGAATTTGTCCATCCAAAAATAATCAAGGACAAAAAAGTATGCTAACACCCACAATATCATGAATAAAAATAATTAGGTACTATTAGAAGAAATGTCTCCCACAAACAAACATGTTATACAATGGACTGTTTCTTCTCGTTATCTCTAGCAATTATTGTTTAAATGCCATGTGTTTAAAAAATCTTACTCACTTCACAACCAAACTTGACCTCTGTCAATGTCAAAACCCTCTCTGAGACATATCTAAGCTAGTGAAAGAAGAGCTCAAAATAGTAACTACCGAGGAATAAACAATGCTTGAGGTATTTGATCTCGCATGATTATACATCCAAGACAAAAAAATTGCAGGGTACATCAAAGACAGTTACCCATCACTTTTGAGGTAATTTTTTTTCCTCATAAGGCTCAAGAGCTCACTTGCGGGCAGTTGACACAATTTCACAAGTGTTTTCCACCGCCAAGTAAAGCCAAGCGACTATGTTGAGGCGGATCATGTGACTCATAAGTGCGTCCACACTAGCAGACATCGTGGCAACAAGGCGTCAGCCCTAGACAACACCGTAAACATGAGGTCGTTATGTTTGGAGATGTATCGCTCAATACGGTAGCGAGACACCCACGACTGACTTGGTAGTGTCGATGTACTGAAGTTCTCGTACTAAAATTCACGGGAGACGATTTCTCTCAACGTCGCGCCACAGAGGATGAGGTGACAATCGATGGGCTTTGACGTTCTGCCACTACCATAGACTAGTAGAGGGCCCGTGCGTTGCCACGGGCTCTTGACAAAGTTTACAAGAGTTACATGTTAAATTTCACATGCATAAACAATATGACACGAACACAATTACTGAACAATTGAAGTCCATTTTGCAATGAAAATTGATAACAAAAAGAAAGACTAACGACATGTCCATGTAACAAACTGAGCGATGTTTCATCTAAACATCTATTACAAATTATCAATATCTAGATGATGCACTTAAGAAATTCTTTAACAATATCAGGAAAGTTGTCTTTAGCTTCATTCCCACGGTGTTTGTCACTCATACATCCAAGCGGCGCCCAATAGACTCCGCAAAATCTAACCATGCAACCAGCTCAGGCTCCCCAAAATTTGGGCCACCCGCGATGGCCAAAATGTTATAACAGGCCGTACTTGCATAAAGTATAGAAAACAATGATTCAGCTAAGTAATGTAACATATCTGCTTTGACACGCTTAAGAAATTCATGTATAACTTAGATATGTTGTCTTTGGCGTAATTCACATTGTATTTAAGCAAGTGTACAAAGATTGTAACTATCCCACACGAGCAATATATGTCGTTAGCATGAGGCTATTATGTGCAATATGTAAGAATATATATGCATTATAAAATACTCACCATGCAAAATGGATGAAGCAATTAGGTAGATGAATACACTATCACTAATCATTATCTTTGATGTTATTACAAAGAAATAATACAAGTAATGATTTTCAAGTATTCAACTGTCCTGACTCGTTGAAATACCAACCAATGATTTATATGTCGAAGTTAATATCTTTAGAATACCAACCAGTGATTTACGTGACCATATAAATGTAGCTTCAAGGGTGCAGGCATAATCTATCACGCGTGAGTCAAATTAGTTACAACCAATAAAAATGAAATGATCATAACCACAGTGAAATTAAGTACCTCGTGGGATGACCTTTAAAAAAAATATTACAATGCTTTAGTTTGGGCTTCAGCAGGAAACTGGAATATAGCAAACATACACAGGCTCCCTATCTGTTATATAGAACAGTTCAAAGATGGATGCTTATAGGACCGACTGGCATAAATAAGCAAATTGATGGCCTACTACCGATAACATGATGATGCTAATTGGCAGTCACGTACTGTACATAGGAGAGCAAAGAAAGGCAAGCCTCGCAACAATCTTGCAAAGCATAGTCGTAGTAGACTGCAGTGAGGGGGTGCAAAATGAACATCAGAATGCACAACATGTGGAAGAGATTTTTTTTTTCCTTTGTTTGACGACCGCTTGTGTGTTTGCCGTGCGATGCACCGGACGGTTCGGATACGGTGCTGCTGCACAGTATGTTAAAAAAGTTTCTAGAAAAAGAAAAAGCAAACTCACGCAGACTCCTGTCACTGCCTCACTCTCTTCCTCTCTCATCTCGCCGAACGCTCTCTCGGCGCCGTCACCCGACGGTTCGATCCCTCCGCCGCCGTACGACCTCTCGCGCCACTGCTAGGCACCGAGCCCACGCGCCGCAGATCCGCGATCCTCGGTAGTCAAATTCAACTTGGATGGGTGGAAGAGCTCGCTGTCTGGATCTAGGTGGCACTACCTCCCTTAGAGCTAGTCGTGGGAGAAGCTGTCACGCATCTTGCGGCTTGCCGCCGCCGCAGGTCAGCTGTTCCCGCCGGCCGCATGCCCCACTCCCCGGCCGCCGCGGTCCGCTGTGGCGCTGCTGACTCTCCTGCTCGTCGCGTGGTGGCCTCATCTCCCCGGTCGCCCTTCTCATTTGCATCCAGCCACAGCTCTGCCTCCTTCCTCATGCCGCTCGAGCTGTTCCAGTGAGGCTACAAAGCAGTCTACTACAGGTGAGTTTCCATATTCTAACATGGTAGATTCCTGATTATTGTTTGGTTGTCTATTTCTTCGCTTTTTGTGGTGTTCGTTCAGGTTGTATATAATCTGTGTTCTTCAATTCGGTTGATGTTGAATGGATCTGAATGAATGAATGGGGGAATTACCTGATGAAAATTCAGGCTACATGAGCGTCTATGCATTTTTATTCAGAGTTCAGGCAGCATCAATTACTTAGTAATTGATTCAGACAATTGGTGCACACTCAAAAGCTATCCTCGTGCTTGTTCAGACGTTCAAGCGGTCCAGTGTGTAGTACCAAATCAACTGAGTGATACATGGTGAACTATTAATAAATGTTGTTCGACAAGAAAACTGAAAACAATATACTCCTACATGATATTTGATTTCCGTTGGTTTCATGAATTCTTGCTGATAGCTATAACTACTAATTTCTCTTAGGGTGATAATTATTAATTTTTGGATATACATGAACTAATGAATACAACCTCTAATATATTTGTACTGTTTGATTTGCTTCGTAATTTGTCTCTTAGAGAACAGAAAATAGCAGTAGTGAAGGCCCTAGAGCAACCACCTGTAAAAAAATTAAAAAGAAGGGTAATTGGTACTAAAACAAAAACGTTCCATGTAATGTGAATCTGGAGCTTACGTAGCTTGAGAGTTTAGAACTTTAGAAGTAGAGTGGAGTTTGGAAGTTAACTGAAGTCGAGGGTGGGGTGGAGCTCTCTGAAACACACCCTAAGCCTAAAATGTAGTGATCTACTATATGATTACAATTGCCTCACTCCAGAGTTACACAGTGGTACGAAGATACCAGAGGCATCTCATACCTAGCTTTTCTAGTATATAAAAGCATATCAGTACCCTTTTCACATTAAAACTGGAGCACTGAGATCTTGCGTTATTTGAAACTGGCTATCAGGCTTCAGGGCCTCACATATTCTCGCGGCGCTTTCTGAAGTGTAACTCTATAAGTTACTAAGTTGAAATCTGTTCTGTCAGCACTATTTTATCATGTATGATATTTTTTCTTTCTTTCCAAGAAATTGTCTCTTTCCTTGTTTTGGAACTGATAATTTATATGGTTGCTTGACAGTATGGGGCAGAGCTATTTACTGGTCTGATTTCTCCTGGGTATACTCTGCTTTCGGGTGTCTGATTTGATGACAAGAATATTGTGTCGACGGTCAACCTGGACTGTAAATTGGAACCGGAAGCAATAGCTCTCCAGGCACGCAATGCAGAGTATAACCCCAAGGTAAAATCATTATCCTAATGCATTCTTCAGGATGTTTGCTTTTTCTCTTATTGGGCTTGTGATGCTATAGTTCCCAAAAACATCCAAATTTTATCACTTTGCTAGCATCCTTTGTGAATCCTGCTGTGTAGACGGTGGATAGCCTGGTAAAAGAGTAGAGACTTTGTACATGGGTTCTTTTGTGTACCCTTCTAAATTTGTGCTCATTCGCTGAGAAAATAGAGAAAAATAGCTTACTAAATAGACTCTCTACCTGACCACCTTTTCGGCTTTAGCATGAGGTAAGGTTATTCAAACATGTAAACGGTCAACTAATAAGCTGAAGGGTTATACCACACAAAAGTTATTATACGTGGACAAAAAAAAGCATACAAGACTACTGATTAGTCCTTGCATACTGGTATGTTGTACACTCTAGGGGACCCCCTAAAGGGACATATTTCGAATGTAAGTTTTAGAAAATAAAAAGGAGGCAATTATTATTGGTTAACCCTACACCTACCTATGGAACGAATGTGCTGTATTATATGTCTCTGTACAAGCATGGTTAGTTCTCAAGTGCACATAAAAATTCTGACTTGGATGAAAACATGCAGCTAAGAAAAAGAAAAGGAACAAGTTATGACTTAGGAACAACAGATTGCAGAAAAGACCAATGCATTCTCAAATTATTTGCTCCTTCTGAGCTAAAAACTCCCTGCGGAGCAAATGGTCGAGCTGGCCGTAGGAAGGAACACACTAAAACATGTCAAGAAAAGTGCATTGGTAAAAACAAAACAAAAAGAAAATATAGGAACAACCAGGACGGGGTTAATGGTTTGGGAGCTGAGAGAGTTGATGGGAGGGACAACCGGAGAAGCAAACCTAGCAGAAATTCGCATCTGCTTTTCCAAGATGATGTGCTGCTCGGTGGATGATCATCATCATGCATCCAATGTAAAGGTCCTCGATCCTTATATGCATTCAATTTCTGCAAGTTCAAAAGGTAGTTCTATATAATCACTAAACAGAGGCACTAACGTGATACTGAATTTATAGAATAAGTGCAGACCCTTTGTTGAGTCCTCTGCAATCTCAATACTCTGGATCCAACTAAATGTTCTTGTCTTGCCCTGCAAATATATACATGATTCAGTCTATTTTCAGAAATTAGGATTTCTATTTTCTATGCGATCCACATAGAACATGAGGAATCACCTAAGCTTAGCTGCTGTATCAGACCCAGAACATTCACTAATGCAGTTAAATATCTGTACAAATATAAAGAACATGAACTTACAACTTCATGGTTCAGTATATGGACAAAAAGACCCATGTCTAGAGATCTAGAGAGAGAGGAACTAAAGGCAAACCATGAACCACGTCCAGCTCCTTGCTCTTGCTACGATTCGTGTTTGACCCACTCCTTGCGTGCACCAACGACCTCATCCATGAGACAAGGGGGGAAAGAGAGGGGGAGGATGATAGAGACAAACCTGAACCGCCTCAACCTTCTTGCTCCTGCTGCTCCGACCAGCAAGTCTCCCTCCACGGCCGACCCCGCCCACATTCGCCACTGCACCAACTCCGCTGCTTTCCCCGTCAAGGCAGAGCTCCTGTGCGCGTCTTGTTCGGAGGGGCTCTCCGAGGCCTCGAGGTCCTCATCAAGATCTCATCCTCCGAGTACTTCACCCCATACTTTTCGCCTACTGTTCTGTACACCTGAATTAACATTCAGAACACAAGCCATATTAATCAAACCACCATATGCATACCCAATTAACAGAGGAAAGGAAGATTTTTATCAGTAATTCGTTATGCATGGAGAAACAAATCCACACAACCCAGAAATGAACAGCAGAAACAAATCTGCCCAGGTTCTCACAACCCGAATCTACGAACATACACGAACGGAACGGGCTACGGGAGCACGGATCAGGTCGATCCACACGCCACACATTGTCTCAGCGTGTGCACCGCATAGAAAACATGCAAGCCTCCGTCAACCATGGGAACGGCCAGCAGAATCGAGTGGAACAAACAGAGGAACATGAATTGGAGCTGCGGTATATGGGGGAAGGGCGTAGGCCGACCTGGGCCATGGACTCGGTAGGGGCGAGGATGGTGCCGGCGGCGTCGACGAGGATGGCCTTGTGCGTAATGTCGCCGTAGATGGCCCGCCGGTAGTCGTAGTACTCCCACGCGCCCATCGGCTCCCACCTCGCGCCGCCCGCCCCGACGACCGCCTCCGGGGCCTCCGCCACGGCCGCCGGCACGCTGGAGCCGGGCCGCCGCCGCCACGGTGGCTGAGCGCAGGGGTGGGTGTGCTGCACAGGGGTCGGCAGGTGTGGCGGCGTGGCTGTTTGAGGGACCATCTCAAATAGTGTCAAATATGTATTTTCTTAGTCCTGCTGATCTTGGTTAATTTGTAATAGCTAGACCATCATGTTTGAGGGACCGTCCCAAGGGTTTGACTCCGAAGAGCGTTGCAACATGCCATGTAGCTTGGAAAACATACTAACAAGGGTTAAAATGCAAACAAAAACGTAGTGTCAGTTTACAAGAGCAAGTACTCGGAGTACTTGAAGTATAATCCAGTTAAAGTGTATTGAAACTAAGAAGAACATGCACATGACATCCACGCACCTGATCAATCTTCATGTCAAGCCAATAATCGGTAAACAAACACAAGGCCAACAGAGAAAATCTGAACCAATGCTCCTGCTCCTCGTCCTTCCCGACACAATATCTACTGCTGGTTCAAGAAGTTACTCCTTTAGAATGAGGACCTACTTTTTTTTAAACTGAGTTTTTTCACAAGCAGAAAAAGAAAAAAATATCATGTAAGATAAGAATAAAATCTACATCTTGGGAAATTAAGTATACATACAACAGAACTATATTTCTGTGACAACAGTAGTAACTTTGTTGGGAGCTTGAATACAAATATTCATGTTGCTTGTTCCTCAGGCAAATAACAGAAAATGGTTAGAAAAGTTAGGATATGTTCTATTTTCATGTGACATTTAAAGGTATGATCATTAAAAATACATTGTTATGACCTAATCCTGTATGTATTAAAGAAAGAAAACAACCCTGCTTAGTCACCAATCCTAGAACCCTATGATGAAAAATTTGACAAATAACTACAGAAACCAACTATTGTTCATGGAATTTACACCTGACATCACTATTTGGTTTTAGAATTATTTCATGAGGGCAAAGGTAGAGAATCTATGAGAATCTTTTGAGCTACTCTCAACCTTGTAAAATAGACTAATCTAATATTCAGGACTGGATCAATTTCTCTACAGAAAAAGATTTAAAACCTCCCCAAATGTAGAATGCTAGGATCTCCCCCATCAACTGCTCCTAAGAGAAGATGCCATTGAGACTCAATACTAATTAAGTAGTTCATACAAATCTAATGCAAACCAAAAACAGATGCATTGCTGACATATACAAGCATGGGGATAATGAATGGCTGGACATAATCCATCCATCGATGACTCATCCCTTGGTCTAATTACATTCTGACGTTGAAGGGCCTGATGATGCCAGGAGCGCCGGCTCCACGGAGGACGCAGCTACTGACGCACTTGGAGGTGCACCGAGCCGCCTCAGGCGACCCCAGGTGCTTGATCTGCTCCGCTTTTCAGTTGCCTTATGCTGCTTCGGGCTGGGATGGGCGTCCTCCTCTCACCGCCGGACCGACACGCCAGCGCACCAACGCCCGCGTCGTCAGTCCTCCATCCCCCTGGGGTCTTGCCGCTTGAGGAAGAGGGTGAGAGGGGCAGGCTTGGGAAGAGAGAGGGGCTCTACCAGATTCGCCGCCGCCGCCGCCACCGCCAACGATGTCTTCGCCCGTCGTCGCCATCCTTCTCCTCCGCCGCCGAGAGTGAGAGAGAAGGTGGGGGCCGGGCGACGCCGGGATCGGGGGAGCAGATGGGGGGCGGGCGGCGCCGGGAGCCGGGGAGGAGGTCGGGGGCTGGCGGCACCGTAGGGATCTAGCGGTGGTGGTGAGGGGACGAAGGGCGGCGGCGGCGAACGAGGGCACAGAGTTGGGCGACTGTTTCTCGCTCGAGGGCAAGAGACCATAAGATTGCTCAATCAGGAATAAAATACAGTTAATACTTAAACTCTGAACTCTTTTCAATGGTGTTGTAAAAGAGTTCAGAGTTTACAACACCATTGAAAAGAGTTCAGAGTTTAAGTATGCATGCCACGACACACAGCTGCCACAGAGACGATGCACAGGTGGTCACTATCACAAATCAAAAAATTATAGCAATTTAGTATCACTTGTCTGAACTGTACAAATCTCTGAAAGTATGTATAAACTGAGAACTCCTAGAGTTTACTATTATCAGAAAAGCAGCAGGTACCAGTGGCCTACATCCATTGAAAGGTTACACAGATTGATGTTGATTGAAGAAATATCCAACAACGTTGGACTAATCACCATAATCTAGCGAGCTTCTATCTACTGGGCAATTCGGAAATAATAAAATGAAACAAGAGCAATCGGAAACTACATCGTCCGCCAACACTAATCAGATCGACACAACCCGACCATCAGCATTTGTGTGAATGGACAAAAGTTACGGTAACCCTGTCTGACTTATCTTCAGTTCTTCACATAAGGTTATCTTTACTTAATACAAAGCGCATAGATAAATCAACTAAATCAGAATTTCTCAATGGATGGAAGTTATAAAATAATGTCTGAAATGAATGCACAAAAGGAGCATCTCCAGAACAAATAGGTGCGTAAAGTACATCAAAAGAAAAACGCTTCGTGTGCATCTACAAGTCAAATAAGAAGGCCTATCAGCTCCTACATACATGAATACAAATAGGTTACATTGGGATTAACTATCAGCAAGTAAAACCAACATCGAAGGGAAAAGTTGAACAAAAGCTCCTTCTACCCTTTAACAAGATCATTCTGTAAATCAGAATTCATTCATTATCTTTCTACCCTGGCTCCAGCAGTTAGTGTTACTCTTGGATGACTGTAGAAGCTAGCTGACTGAAAAACCACACCAGTACAACGTTGTGTGCTCAGTCCACTTTTTGTTTCAGTAATTTACACATTATCGATTTTGTTCAGTTAGCCACTAAATGTCCAGCGGTTATCCAATAAAATGTGTTCACTTTGGGAGTCAGTAGCAGTTAGTGTGTATAAGCTCTGGGAGTTAGCTTGCATCATGTAGAAGTTCGCTCTTGTAAAAAAAATAAATGGAAAAATAGATCAAAACATAAAACTACGATTGTGAACATCACTTCCTTCGGTCGAAATCGCTCCAGTAAAATTTGCAACTACATAAATTGTTCATTTTGGGCAACATATTATTTTAGAATTACAAGAATTGCGTATATACGTTTGCCATATTGTGCACCCTTGTATGAATTGTTCCACAAAACAAAGTATAAATTGTCATAGGAAACATCATATGCTAAGCCATCTTGGTGCATAACACACAAAAAATATGATTTTATTTGTTGGATGTGACATAACATAGATGGCTCAAATTTCAGGGGCTTCTATCTACTGAATTCAGAGTATAAATTCAGAAACAATAAACTGAAACAAGAGCCATCAGAAGTAGCACCAATTCAGAAACAATAAACTGAAGTAGGGGCTTCTATTTTTATCAACTGATTAGCTTTCAAGGGGATACATACCTCTGGTGTAGCCACCACAAGCGACATAGAACGGCTCAATGGATGGATGTGCTTCTTCCGCCGGCAAACTTGGCGGAGGTAACATTGGAAGTTTCTTCGAAACTCACAATGATTCATCACACAAAAAAAGTAGCATAGCAGCCATGTAGATATCATATATCTCTCTGTTAAAAAGAAATAAGGAATATTACAAAGCTTAAGAGGAAACTCGCCTCTACCACTTTTGGGTTTACACAAGTGTAATCGACTCGCTCACTAAGAACTTACATGGCATTTTTAGTGTAACTATTTTATGAGCTTACAAATAAAAGCACAAAAATGAAAATAGCACATCATATATACACTGTTTGTGTTTGGAAGGATATCAATTAAATAAAAATAGATCTGTTAATGGACTTGTTTGTGTAGTAGCAGAATTTTGTTCAAAATAAAACTGGACTTGTGCTAATGGGAGAGACAGAGAGTAGATGGGGGTTGCTTGACCTATCTTGGTGTAGCAGAGGCGTCATCCGAGGAGGTGCTGCTGGCTAGCGTTCCTCCCTGTTGACCTGCGTGGGAAGGGAAGGAAACGAGATGAGGAAGGGACGGGAAGGGGAGGGGAGGGGAGGGGATGTGGACAAGATAGAACCTTGAGGAGCTGCAGGTCCATGGCGTCCTCCACATCTCCGTGAAGAAGCCCTTGACGGCGGCGACCATGGTGGATGGGGAACTCCCATGGCGTGCTCCATCTGCATCTGCAGCAGAGGACATGAAGAGAATGTGAGGTGTAGGGGTGGTGGATCCCGGCCAAGAAGGAAGGAGGGACGAACCTGGGCCGCCGGAGACGCGCCGGTGAAGCCCTGCCCGAAACCCTAGCCATGGGGGTGGCGTTTCGAGCGGGCGGTAGAGACCGGGAGCGGAGAATCTGGCCGGAGGGTAGGGAGGAGCGGACCGTGGGGAGTTCGGGGGTGTGCTGCGGGGCGCCGGAGCTCGCCGGAAGCTGCCGGCGTGGGTGGTGGTGGCGACGGCGAGGACTTGAGCGAGAGGGAGAGGAGGCGAGCCCGACTCGTTCAAGACCAATGCCGTTTTTTTTCGCTGGTTAATCTTCGACGGTCTGTGGCCTGCGGTTTTTCAGTTTTTTTTTTGCGTTCATCTCAGATGATAAGAATGGGAGGTTGCGCGGGTGCGGGACTCCATAGCGGGATTTTTTTTTTTGGTTTTCCGCGGTTGGGAGGGAGGTGGGAAGTAGTATCAAAGAAGTACCAAAATAGACCGGGTTAGGTAGGACGAAAATAAAACCCGGAACGCGACCTACCAACTGAGACATTAGGAGTAGAGATTGAGGCGGGGCCGGCCTCTCCCTCCATGTCAGGAGCCAGGTGTCATTCTGCCACGTGTGCAGGTGCGGAACGACCAGAACTGGCCTCTCCCTCCATGTCAACACCGAACGACCACTGCCGTCACCAGAGTGAGCCGCCGACGCGATGTTGTCACCGCTCCCATACCAAAGCAGACCTAGCATTGTCGATGGAAGTCGGGAATTCTTCGTCACGTCCCTGTAAGGACCAGCGCTCCAGAGCATAGTCTTCGTTGTTGAAACCTTGAATCGAGCTGAATAACCTCACACTAAATCTAGTTGTCGCGTACGCATTGCGAGAAACCCTGGCCTCGCTAGCCCAAGGACTAGGCAAAAAACTATGCCGGAGCTCCATCTAATTCGTCTCGACAGAAAAACTTGAGGAGGATTGAAGTTCGAAAGGCTGACACAAAGAAGAAGTGCCACCATTCGCCTGAGCACCATCCCCACGAAGACTAAAAATCTAACATCTCTACTAGCTAGGGCCGAGACATGAAGAGTTTCCTCCCCATCAACGGCAACTAGAGTGGCAGGCAGAAGGGAAGTGAGTCCACAGATTTACTGGCGGAGATCGAGGGAAGAAGACTTTGTCCTAGTCACCTCGGAAAAGAGGAAAGAAAGACCTGAAGCCTTACATCGAACCCTTCCAGCGACAAACCTAACTTGACAAAAGCCATCGAGCAACAAAACAAATATTTGAGGTAATAGTTTCGCATGACCTCTTAAAAGAGACCGTCCATTATTTCGAGGTATTTTTTCGAAGAGTCCCAACAGTTCATTTACGGGTAGTTGACGTTGACTTCTATATGTCGTTCACCCGTGAGTAGAGTTGTGCGACTATATTGAAGCAAACCATGGGGCCCACAAAAAATGTGCGACCACTGTAGCCAAGGTGTCGACCCTATGGACACCGGCCAGGACACCAACGCTAGCATGATGCCCTCATCTTTGGAGATGTACCCCCCCCCCCCCCCCCCCCCCGGAATCTTATACCGAGAAGGAGGACGACGGTCGCCCACCATTGATGGATTGTGAGCGCTCTTTATATGCGGTTCCGAGGTTGAGTCCGGCCCCTCCACGTCAGCAGCCAGGTGCCATTATGCCACGTGTGCAGGTGAAACTAGTGTAGAAAAAAGAGCATTGTCAAACAGTTTTACAGGTAAGTAGTTATATTTGCCTAAAAGTTTCTTGCGATTAGGTGGAAATTTCGTCTGTCAGGTGGGTCCAAACCAGTTCCCAGCTCAGGCTCAGCTCAGCCTTCCTTTCCTCTTCCTCCCTCGCCTGAGCCCCTGACCACCACCCAACCCTCTGAATCCCGACGCGCGTGCCCTACCGCCGCCGCCCACCGCCCACCGCCGACGCCCCAACCTCCGTCCCCCTCCACCCCCATCCCACCGCCCTCACGCGCGGCGTCGCCGCCGTCCCTCACCGCCCCCCTCCCCCGCCCTCGTCGCAAGGCGGGGCGGCCCTGTCCCGACCCGACCGGACCCGGGGCGGCCGCGCGTGCCCTACAGCCTCCGACGCCTCAGCCCGCCCTGCCCCGACCCCGCCCCCCCCCCCCCCCCCCCCCCCCACGTCGCCGCAATCGCCGTCCCCGTCCTCCCCCGTCGCGACGGCATCGCGGCCCTGCCGCCCCCGCCCCGCCCGCAACCCCTGGCCGCCATTGACTGGGTCTCAAGGTACGAGCTTGCTCCCGTCCATCGATTGGTTCAGTCCCGCCGGCCCGACGATCCGAAAAAGAGAGAGAAATTCCCACTGACCCTCGCGATTTCCGTGTGCGCGCCGTCTAGAATCTAGATCCGTCCCCCTGTTCCCGTTTATCTGTTCGTCCGCGGGTCCGATTGCCGAATTGCGGGGGAAAGACGGCGGATTTCGAGTGCCCCGCTGCAATTTCTTCCGCTGATTGATTGATTGATTGCGCGTGCGTTGCTGATTGGGTTGTTTGTTTGACCAGCTGCGGAGTCCCCCTGGTGAGGATTGATGATGGCCAACCACGAGCTGGTTCTTGGGCACGGGCAGGACGCCGCGGAGCTGGCGCTGGGGCAGAGCCACCACGACTTCGGGCAGGATCATCACCACCACCATCATCATCATGTGCTGGGCCTGGGCCACAGCCATGACCTCGGCCTAGGCCATCCGCACGACCACGATCTTGTGCTCGGCCAGTCGCACGATCATGATCATGATCATGATCATGACCTCGTCCTCGGCCACCACCACGACGGCCAGCTCGTCCTCAGGCACGACCACCACCATGGCCACACCAGTGATCTTGCTCTGGGGCAAGGGCATGAGGACGAGTCGATGGACGACGGGGAAGACCACCATGACCTCGGCGATTTGGCGCTCACCGAGCCTCATCCCCTCGGCGACGACGATAATCTTGATCATCTCTCGCTCGAGCAGGCCCACGACCTCGCCCTCGAGCCGGGCGATGACTACTCGCAGGGCCCTCTTGCCGTTGCCCCTGTCGTCCAGTCGCGGATGATGGTTGTGAGCACCGAGTTTCAGCTCGTGGTGGGGCAGGAGTTCCCAGATGTCATGAGCTGCCGCAGGGCTATCCGCAACACTGCCATTGCCTGCCACTTCGAGATTCAGACGGTCAAGTCTGACAAGTCGCGGTTCACTGCTAAGTGCGCTGCTGAGGGCTGCCCATGGCGCATCCATGCTGCAAAGCTTCCTGGAGTGCCCACTTTCTCCATCAGAACTATACTTGACAAACATACTTGTGTGGGGATAAACCATCTTGGCCACCAGCAGGCATCTGTTCAGTGGGTTGCAAGTACTGTTGAAGAGAGGCTGCGAGAGAATCCACACTGCAAGCCTAAGGAAATTCTGGAAGAAATACACAAGTCACATGGGATCACACTATCGTACAAGCAAGCCTGGAGAGGGAAAGAGCGCATCATGGCAGCAGTTCGAGGGTCTTTTGAAGAAGGATACCGAATCCTGCCTGAGTACTGTAGGCAGGTGGAAAGAACAAACCCAGGAAGCATCGCTAGGGTCTACGGGAACCCAGATGATAACTGCTTCCGGCGACTCTTCATATCGTTCTATGCGTCGATATATGGTTTTGTAAATGCATGCCGTCCGCTCATTGGTCTTGATAGAACTACTCTGAAAAACAAGTATCTTGGTACCTTGTTTCTTGCCTCTGCTTTTGATGGTGATGGTGCTCTGTTTCCTCTGGCGTTTGGCGTGGTTGATGAGGAGACAGATGAGAATTGGATATGGTTTTTGTCTGAGCTGCATGAGTTGCTGGAGAAGAACACAGAGAACATGCCAAGGCTTACAATTTTGTCAGATAGGCGCAAGGGTATTGTTGATGGAGTCGATTTCAACTTCCCAACTGCATTCCATGGGTTCTGTATGCGCCATGTCAGTGAAACTTTCCGGAAAGAGTTCAACAATTCAGTGCTTGTCAACCTTCTCTGGGAAGCTGCCAATGCGCTGACTGTGATAGAGTTCGAAACCAAGCTGCTAGAGATAGAGGACACATCACAAGAGGCTGTTTGTTGGATCAGACGCCTACCTCCTCGCCTCTGGGCCACCGCTTACTTTGAGGGGATACGGTATGGTCACCTGACAGCAAATATCATGGAGTCGATGAATTCTTGGATACTGGACGCGTCTGTCCTTCCCATAAATCAGATGATGGAGGTCCTCCGTCGGCAGCTCATGACGTGGTTCAACGAGCGGCGTGAAGCGAGCATGCAGTGGGCAACCATCCTCGTGCCCACGGCCGAGCGCCGCGTGCAGGAGGCCATCGAGCGCGCGCGGGGCTTCCAGGTGGCCCGCGCCAACGAGGCAGAGTTCGAGGTCATCTCGCCCCACGAGGGGACGAACGTGGTGGACATCCGCAACAGGTGCTGCCTGTGCCGCGGGTGGCAGCTGTACGGCGCGCCGTGCTCCCACGGCGTGGCGGCGCTGCTCTCGTGCAGGCAGAACGTGCACCGCTACACGGAGAGCTGCTTCACGGTCGCGACGTACCGCAAGACCTACTCGCAGACCATACACCCGATCCCGGACAAGACCCTCTGGAACGAGGGCCAGCCCGCCGAGGACAGGCTGGAGGTGATCATCAACCCGCCAAAGTCGCTTCGCCCCCCCGGGCGGCCGAGGAAGACGAGGGTCCGCGCGGAGGACCTGGGCCGGGTCAAGCGGGTCGTGCACTGCAGCCGCTGCAACCAGACGGGCCACTTCAGGACCACCTGCGCCGCTCCCATATGAGCTTCCGAGGCACAGCTGCTGCTGCTGCTGCTGGTGGTGGCGGTGTGAATGAAGAAGAACAAGTCGGAAGTTGGCGCCTATTATGCAAACTTCCTGCTTGCAGATTAGTGTTCCTTTTTGGTTATACAGTGCTAGGTTACATACCGCTGTTGGTTTAGCCGTGACGATGATGGTGATTTAATAATAATGCCGTTAACTTATGCTTGCCCTGCTAGACTAGACCAAGGGAAGATATAAGAAGAGTAATTATGTGTGCTCAGGCAGGAGCTGGCTGTTCCATGGAATGATTGAATTATGTATGTGACCCCTGAATCAAATGGCACGTACTGGGACTGGGATGGACCCTGATGTTGGCTGTGCAACCTGTGGTGAACCATACATGTCTTTTTTTCCCCTTTTCTTTTTATCACCTGTTCCAATTCTATCTGCCTCTACATTGTGATCTGTTTCTTTTGCTCCCATGTGTATATGCTGTGGCTGTGGTGATGCTGCATTTTCTTGATCCTTATGTTTTCTAGTTTGTTTCTTGGTATACTTGTGTAGTATGGATTCATTCATGATTGTTTATGGTGTTGAGTGAGTCTTGTTGATCCTGATGTGTTTTGTCAGGTCACTCAACACATGCCTCTGAGGTGAAGTGCCAGATTCATTCCACATGAAAATCTGTAGGAAACAGTGCAGCAACTGATGATGATTCTGGGAAGTTCATGCATCCCAAAAGTGACCGGATTCATTCAACAAGATCCATCATCATCATCACCATCATCATCATCCAGATTGAAATTTCTACTGAAGGCATCATCAGGTTTCGACAGGATCTGCTGGACATATCACCACAAGGTTCTTGGAGCTACAGCGTTCGTCGCTTTCTCTACGGGATATACTACGGCTAAGCGCCACAGGGATCACCGGACCGGCCATGCACGCCGGGGGTTGGCAGGCGATGACGGCGGCGCGCCGGCCTGCTAACCTGACAAAAAGGGCGGCGCCGAGCTGGGGGGTGACGGTGGTTCCTTCTTCCCAAAACATGTTACGCCGACGCTGGAATGCTGCAGCTCGGTGGCCGCTCAGCGCCACTGCTGCTCCCTGCTGCCCGGCAGGTGGTGGTTCAGCCGCTGGACGCCTCCCAGCCCCGGCGCCGGCGGGAATCCTGATGATGCTGCTGCTGCTGCCTCGGCGGCGTACGGCTGCCAACGGCCGACGCCGGCGCCGGTGGGCCACCCGAGCATGTGTGGCTCTGCCCTGCCGCCTCCGCCGATCTCTCCCTGTTCAACGGTCAGGAGACATGATGCTCTGGGCTGGTCAGTGTGTGGTTTCAGTCAGGCGATCATTGGTCACAGGCTTACTACTGTATCACATACCATCTGGAGCATGCTGCTGAGCGGGATGGTGCGGCGGTGATCGCCGTCCGGGCACCTCAGTGCCGGTGTTATCGACGCCGGCGAAGGCCTCATCCAGATGCTCCTGGTCCTGCCGGGGTGCCATGGCGCCGTCGCCTCCTCCTCCTCCGGCATCTCGAACTGTACCAGAACAAACAGTTTCAGGTTCAGTGTCAGTGTCCGATGCAAGTCCCTCATGTGTAGCTACAAATAATGTGCAAGAACAGAATTCAGTGTGTCCTGGACATACCGTCAGGCTCGTCCTCCGGCTGCCCGGCACGGCTGCGGTGTGGAGGGTGTCGCCGCTGGTGACCATGGAGGAATCGCCGCCGCCGGAGCAGCCCAGGCTGAGCTCGAGATCAGGCTCGCCGCCCCAAGCTACAAACACAATTCCCATTTTCAGAACATCCCAAGTCTGCAACCAAAATGAGTTTGTTGTCATCAGTCAGGGAGCTAACTTTGCAGGCCGAGCTCGCCGTCGCACACCGCCGCTGCCGCATTGGGCTCGAAGTTGGTCACCGCCTCCTCGCCGCTGCATTCGAGCGCCGCCTTGTCGTAGGCCCTGATCACCCAGTCAATCAGACATCACAGGATAGGAAATCATCAGCAAGCAAACAACAGATAAGGTCATCATCCATGGCACAGAAACAGAATGACTGAATGAGCATCAGTCAGTGCAGAAACTGGGAGGAGATTGTGTACTAACTTTGCAGCGTCCATCTCCGTGTCATACAGGCCAAGGTACACGAACCTGCAATGATCAGCACACGCGATTAATCACATACTCCGTACTTGTCACGCTCATCTCCGTGGCAAATGGAACACATTTTGCTCTGACGGATCACTGACTTCTTGCCCATGAGCTGGCCGATCCTGGCCTCCCACTTGCCGCACTTGTGCAGGGTGACGCCGCGGAACCGGGAGCTGCCCCTCACGAACCCGGCGCCCTGCCGCCGCAGCACCTGCACCAGCTCCTCCTTGCTCAAGACGCTCATCTGCCATGCCAGCCAGCAGCAAGATCATTAGATCACCATGTTGTCGTCAGAAACAGAGCAGGCATTGCCGACGAGGAAGATGCAGCAAGCAAGATGGACAGGGGAGAGAGAGAGAGAGAGAGAGAGAGCTCTGTTGTGCTCCTGCTCACCTTGCCGATGTCCTCCTTGTAGTCGTCCAGCACGAAGTTGATGTCCGCCTCCACGCCCCGGAACTTGATCGCCGCCTGGTCGTACGCCCTGAAACTCAGACAAGCTCCTGTTCTTCAGATTTCACTTTGCAAAAATGTGTCGTCTCCCTGCTCTAATATTTTTCAAGACAAAAGTAAGACAATGTGCAGGTTGTTATCGAGCATTTTTCTGGGGTTTTGCTAACCTTGCAGCGGCCTGTGCCGTGTCGAATCCTCCTGCGAAAAAATGGAAGGGAAAAAGAGAAGCAAGAACGGAGTCATGAGCAGAGCATCGAGGAGGAATCGGTGAAGAATGAAGTTCCACGCAAGAAGAGAGCTGGGACTCACCCAGGTACACCTGCTTCCCGCAGTCCCTGCAGATCCAAGAAACACAGACGAGAGATGGAGATGAGGGCAAGATCAAGCGAAGATGGTTTGCGTAATGATCTTGGAAGCTTTGCTGCCGCCATGGATTGGATTGGATTGGAAGGGGAGGGAGGGAGGGAGGGAGGTTGACGGCGGGGTGGCATACCAGATGTGGGACTCCCAGCGGCCGGTGCGGCGGTAGAAGGTGACGCCGCGGTACTGCGAGCTCCGCGACCGCGGCCCGCGCCGGCTCTTGGTCCTCGACGCCGGCCGGGCCCAGTGCGCAGCCGCCCCGCCCCACGGGAGCTCCGGGACCGCGGCGCACCGCTCCGTCGCCTGCTGCTGCGTCGCTGCCGTCGTCGGGAAGAGCTGCTGGGTGACGAAGGCCGGCCGCGCGGCACTGAAGCCGCCGCCGCCGCCGAATACCGCCCGTCCAGCTCCAGCGCCACCCCCCACCACCACCCCCGCCTCCTCCTCGTCTCCTCCGTGGAAGAAGGCCGCTCGCCTCTCGGCGGCCGCCGCCGCCATGGCCGGGTGCATGTGTCTACTGCTCTGCGCGCGCGTCCTTGGCTCCGACCGATCGATCGATGGCTTCCACGTGATGGTGATGGAGTATATACCAAGCAGAGCAGCAGCTCCCTGTCACGTCCACTCCGCTCTCTGTCTCTCTGCGTGTGTGTGAGCAGCTGGTTGCGCTGTGGCTGTGATAAAGAATCTGCAGGGTTTGTGTTTGGGCAGCTGCTGACGCCGATGCAGATGGCGGAGGGAGGCCGGGATCAGAGCGGCAGCAGAGCAGCCCGCCTGTCTGCCCGCCAGAGGAAAGGGGGAGGGAAGGAAAAGATTTCTCAGCAGGGCCATCACTTCATGCCACGCCCCTTCTTTTCATCGATCTCTTCCTCTATCCACCCAACCATCGCTCATCCCCTTTTGTCTTAAGCGATCATTTTAGACAACATCTGTTGCTACTCCTAACAACTTGATGAGGGGATGCGCATTGTTCGGGCCGCATGCCTAGATGCCACCTCAAAGCCCAACATCTAAGACCGTAGGCCTCAACCAAGCCGCAATCGCCGTGTCTGAGGCACACACCGGTTCAACGCACTCTTAGCGGGCAACACATGCGCACGCTGCAGAGCCCGTCGCCACCGTCTTTCACCGATTCATCTTCATAGTATGTATCGACGCATCGACGTTGCCAGGCCTGCCGTTAACGCCGCCATGCTGCCGGACAACGCATCACGCATCCGTTGCCGAGACCCTGTAGCGCCACGTCGTCGATGCGTCACATGAAACGCCGCTCCACTCTGAAACCGTCCACTGGTCCCTCGAGCCAATGCGCACCTCCAAGAATGACGCCCCTAAGAGGGGAGCGACACAAGAGTGTCGCCGTCATCCGATCGACTAATTTAGTCCCCCCCCCCCCCACCCCCACCCCCACCCCCAAAGGTAGTGGATAGAGGTATAGAGCTTCTCCACAGCGATGCCTTCAAGAAGGGGACGACACAGAAGAGCGCCGCCATCGCCGACCTTGGCAACTAGCCGAGCGCAAGGTGTTCACCCCGATTTGCTTGACGAACCTCCATCTAGCATCGTGTGCACGTTCCGCCACCGATATCTGCCGCCACGCTGTGAGCAGGCCGCACTGGCCAGATCAGATCTGACCGGAGCCAGACACGGGGGTCGGGCTCGACCTACAGAGGGTGGGTGTTCACAAAATCTGTTGCTAATAAAAAAATTAAACTTAGCCGAGACGAACATTTAAGGTCATTTTCTTTTGTACAATGCAGGTCTACATGACTAAAACTCATGGAATCAATTACTGAAAACATGATAAAACATAAAAGAAATGAAAAGGCAAAAATTGTCTTCAGGGTTACTAACATAGAGTCTTGCCGCTTGAAATGCTCATTTGATGCCAGAACATGACCCCACGATACCAAATGACACCGGCTCAACCGACACAGAAAAGATCAAGAGCGAACCGCACGCCCGAAAAAGTTGGATCGCTCGAGGCGATCAAGGAGGCGACTAGGGGTCCCTTGCGCGCCGCCGGTGACGCCGCCGATTCCCTCTCTCTCCGTCGGCCGCTTCAGTGGCGGGAGGGAGGGGGAACCTCGGGTCTGTTCACTAGGTGGGTGTGTGGTAAGGTTAGGGTTGGGGGAGACGCTGCCGAGGCCGTTGCGGTGGTGTCGCGTCGGAATAAGTTTCTCCGGGCTCCGTTCGCGGTCAGGCGAGGCTTTTGCCTTCGTCTAGGAGCCAGCGGTGTTGGGGATCCCCGGATCTCGTCGAGGTCGCGGGCTATGGTGGTTGGAGGTCCATCGGCACTGGCCGTTTGGATCCTTGGATGGGCGATGGAGGTAGGGAGACGAAGACCTTTCTTCTTCCTTGTTGGTACGATTTGCTGCTGCTGTTCTTCTCCTTCCTCTGCGCTGATACTGGTGGGAGATCCTGCTTTGCCCGGGCGGATGGCTCGGCCGCGGTGCTGGACCGGTCGGATGACTCGAGTTCTCTTCCTTTCGGAAGGGACACTTTTCGCGGTACTCAAAGCCAAAGATGGCGACGGCTGTTGCAGGTGTGTTGGATTGATGTCCATGCCCTCTCAGCGCTGGTGTCAAGAAAGGAGGAAGCAGCGTGGCGGCAATTGTACCGTGGTCGAAGATGATGACCTATTTGCGACTGGTTGCAGATCCTTCTGCTGCAGGGGTCTTTTCTCAAGATTCAGGGATGATGACACGGGGCTCCGGAGATCTTCTTGTGTTATGGTTGTCTTAGGGTACTCTAGGTGTTCATGGTCCTTTGTTTTTTTGCGTTTCAGTGTGCTTGTAAGGGTCACCTACTATGTACTGATTCGTGATTTGAATGAACAATTTCTAAAAAAAAAGAGATACCAAATGACACCTACAACATGTGAAGCAAAAAAAAAAAATTATGAATCTAATTTTTTTGCTGGAGTGTGATAAGCGTGTTGTAGCTTTTGATAAGATGGGAGTAATACCTTTAAAATGAGTTGTAGAAATAACACGAGGTGGTCGAGGTAGATGGCCTCGACACTCTTTCAAAGCACGGAAATGTAACACAATCTGCTTGTCTTCAATTTTGGCAGATATCTCACGCTCAAGAAAACAAACCATAAGATCATTGAGCCAATCATCATCCATCTTATTTCAGTGATCTATCTTTATAATATTCATTCATGGCTGAAACAACCCTCGGCTGATGTTGTTGCCACCGGTAATACCAATGCAAGTGTAATGAGGGGATAAATCAATGAAAATACCAAATGTTTCTAGTTTGCACCAGCAAGACAACTCAAACTGCCACAAGCTAAGAATTCAGGGCTTCTTTTCATAACCTCAATATATATGTTGAGTTGATCAGTCAAGAGATGAGAAATCAACGAAGTTAATATTTGCAAGCTCAACTAGCTTATCATGATCAAAGTTGCTCAATGCGTCTCTAGGATCAAAGCAAGCAATGCGCTTTAACAACCGTGTGAAAGTTTCACTAAATCGATTATTCACCTCAACTATGTTTCCGTATCCGACACCTCATTGAATATGGTTACCTTGTAATGATGGAAGCAAGTAACCATTTTGCGTGACCTTCTTGGGTAACCTTTAATTGAAATGTTGTCATCCATATTGGGCACTGGAATATTTCTTGTAGACTAGATGCTCCCATCCATCATCTCTCAACTTATGTAATAGACTTTTCACCGGACAATCATATTCATGGCACCATCTATGATTGGATCCTCTTTTTCGTTTGAGGAGACACTAGTGGGCAGACTTTGCGATCCAAATTGGGCCGACTGATGCAACCCAATGTAGACAAGCTCAAACTCTTTCCCCCTCACGTCGTACCCCTTCGCATTTTCCGCACGGTAACAAAAAAACTCCATGCCGCCGCCATTAATACTCCTCGATGTTGGCTATCTTCTTCCTGCCGAAGGAAGCTGGCCGCGGGGGGGGGGGGGGGGGGGGGGGGGGGGGGGGGATGCTCCGCCACCGGTAACCCAAGGTGGACGCCCAACTTGCCCAGTGTTGGATTCGCCACTATCAAGTGGTTAATTTTGAAGTCAAAGATGCATATATTATTGGTCAAATTGACAGTCAAAGTTAAATCTCAAAAAGATGTGTGCACCTTATAAGCTGAAATAGAGCAAGTGATTAAATGCTCGTACTCTCTCCGTCCGAAAAAACGTGTCTCTCGAATGGATGTATCTAGTATCAAGTTAGTGCTAGATACATCCATTTAAGGGATAAACTTGGGACAAGTTTTTTCGGACGGAGGGAGTATAAACAATTTTGCGCATCAGGCAGTAAGATGTTGCATGCATTCTAGCTTCTAGAATGCTGTATTTTCAAAACAGCAGAATTATCATTGTACTTAGTAGCTGTGAGTTCATATCATACAAATGTCAGATGTCCGATCAAGGAGAATATCGGGTGCTCCAACACCTCCCATGCACCCATGCTACGGGGGCTCCTGGGCCCACTGGATCGTTGATCCAACGATCACAGGGGGAACTCCCACAAATTTGTAGAATCTCCCTGAGGAGTCATGTAATTTTGGGAGGTCCAACAGCTCGAATGCTAACCGTGGGATCTATAATCGAATGCCCCTAGAGCTCCCGCAGCATGGGAGCATGGGAGGGGAGCACATAATACTCTCCCGTTCGATCCAGTACAACACACATTCCGTCCAAGGATATAAAATCAAACATTTGAAAATTTAAGCACTAATATTCAGGGCTGACATCTACGTGGGAGTCAGTTTGTCCGCAGAAATGCTTTCAACATTATTAACCCCTTTTGGATTTTAAGGATGTATCATGACAAACAAAAACAGGGTTTAAGCCATAGGTTTTACACCCTGTGTGTCTCATTGAGGTGATATTAGGGAAAGTATTGGCTGCACCCATGGTGCACTCACGCAAAAAAACATAGCAAAAAGTTTAAAAAATTCTGAAATTTTATGGGAATGATCATCAACAAATGTTACGGGGGCTTGCAAAGTTTGGTGGTCAAATAGAATTCGAGAAGCTCTCTACAAAAAAGATAAATTCACTGAAAATTAGTCAAAATGTAAGCGCACTGTCTGAGCAGATTTTGTAATTTTGTAATTAGTCAAAATGGAGGATCTAGAAAAAAGATAAATCCAAGTTTCCGGATCGAGAAGCTAGGGGAGAGGGTAATTAACCAACTAATTAAGCAAGCACATCCATGGAATCGACTCGTAGGTGGGTGGGCGCTCTTTGCTCATAGGTTTCCTGTGCTGAGCCAACACCAACCTGACAGACGGGCGACCGCCGATCGAGCAGCAGCGACTGTCGTCCTGCCCTGCGTGCATGCATTCACTTGGCCACGCCACTTGCTGATCCGCCGGTGAAAGAGGTGTTTATTACGACGTGTACGTGTGCCGATCCCACGTAATAGTCCGTACGTACTGTACGTACGTCCGACGTTAACCACGTCGAAACACACCATGCATGCATCGCCCGACACATCCCTATGTAGCCATCAAACCATGGTCCCTAGCTAAGGTTTGTCGTAACCAATCTAATCCCATGCATCCGGCCGTTTCCTTCCGGTGAAACTCCAAACAGCCTCTTCCAAATTAACTTCAGGCCATGCCAATACTTACCAAGGTTTGCATGGTGCTGGTAATGGAGAGTGGTTGAAATACTAGGTGTTCTTACCTTTTGGCTTCAATGCACTGATTGGAGAGAGTCTCACGCATGGGGCGATCTCATGTCACATCGATCTCATGTCCATGCCAATTAAGGAGATATTCTGTTGTCTTCTTGTGTTTTGGCTAGGGGAGTGATGTTAATTACTACTCCTGTTGGTACTATGATGATGATCGATGGGCGTAAGTATGGTTGGTGCAATAATTTAATTATCAGAGGACCCCGATTTGGTTGCGCAGACAAAGGTTTCTTTCTTCTAGATCCTCTTGTGATTGTGAACAGTTACATCACTATTATACGATGCAACTTTTGTGATAGAAAATTATGAACACAAGTAAGCACTTTGAAATACGGATATAGTGACACCCACTTTATGCCGCATAATTATATATATATATATATATATATATATATATATATATATATATATATATATATATATATACTCCTTTTTTTTGTAGTACTTCTCATTTAGATTTGTCTTAATTCAAACTTTGTAAAGTTTGATCAAATTTATATTGAAAATAACATTTGATGATGGATAATGATATTGACTTGGTATGGTGAATGTTGACCTTTTTTCTTCTATAAAGTTGATGAAACGAAGGGAGTCCTATTATCATAATTATTGGTCAAAGACTTTTCTTAACGAAGCCTGGTATAAAAGATATTTTAGAACGGAGTGGGTATATTTGCCTTCCATCAGCCGGCCACTTGTTGCAACGCCAATTAAGGAAGCATTTTTTTTGTTCTCTCTTGTCTTTTAGCTAGGGGAGTGATGATTAAGTTGTACTCATATTGGTATCATGATGGGAATAAATGTGGTTGGTGTAATTTAATTATGCAGAGGACATCATTTTATTTTGCTGATGGAAGTTTTCTTGTTTTCATTATGCAGAGAATATTTGATTACTATTTACTCAACCAGCATAGCCATTAAACTACATATGCATGATGGGAATGTCCAAGCATGCTTTGCCCAGAAGAGGTTGGTTAATTTGCTGGCAGAAAACAGAAGTAGTACTAAGACGAGCAGTAATAAAGAATTTAAGATTGCTTGGAGATGAAATGTCCAACTAGCCTAATACAGGCCTAAAAAAAGTTTTTCAACTTGCCTTAAATAAATGACTTGGATTGACAGCATCTAATGGTGCCATGTTAGTATCTAAAAGACTGTCAATCGGTAGCATGTAAAGAACAATCAGTTGGCTTGGCCAAGCTAGCTAGCTGCCCTGTCGACTTACATACCGGACAGGACACCACTTGACATTACATCAAACTGTCCAATCAACCACAAACCTCTTTGCACGAAAAATTAGTAACCAACTTGCATCTGTGCATTGATCTTCTGAGACCACCTTTTGTTTTGGAAACGCTGTCCTGGAACTAAATAAAGGCGCCCAGCCATGAAGGCACGCCCAGATGTTAGCTTGTGAATTCAATTGACCACTGGTACCCCCAGTCCCCAGAGTTATGCTCCTTCCGAAAGCCAAAGAGCTTTCAGAAGGAAGATGATGAGGAAGAAAAGCAAGACCAGAAAAAGAGGTGTGTATGCATGTATGTATGCACAGAAGATAACCCATTTATTCATCAACAGACAGTGTGTTCGAATCGATGAACCCTACTACTCCGGTACTCCACGGCTACACCAGAATGACCAAGCAGGCTCCATGCAAGGAAGTTGTAGTTCATCAATACCAAGGCAATCGCGCCGGTTCAACATTTTTCAGATGAGATTCATCTGTCTGTTTACCGTCTATGATACTACTTTTCAAAGATTTTACATGTTACATGTGGAAATTGATGTCTATGTACCTTCGTGTGGTGAACTAGCTAAATGGTGTACTATGCAGTGATGAACTAGCTATTTGGGGTACTGTGATGTCAATTATAAATCCTTGTACCCATTAGGGCATGTACAATGGCGGCGTATGGATACAGATGCCCTGTGAGAAAAAGTAGATTCAGGAAACTACATTGATTTTTTCTACCCAACGCAAGCTATTGTGGGCCTTATCAAGAAATATAAAATAGAAACTTTATTACATATGCATCTCTACTCTTCACCTCAACTTTTTCAGCCTTTTACTCGAACCACATTTTTTCTCCCCAAGCACCTGCCTCTTGCAGAGGGCCCCGCTTCCCTATCCAAACGTACTTTCCCTGACATCCGATCCTACATGGCACATGGAGCATCACCATGAGGCTATGCATTGGCCATGCCCTTAGATGGATATGAAACATATTGTGTGTCGGATATGAAATTGTAGTAAACATTTGTCTGGTACGAAATTTAAATTTGCTTATTATAGGGATTAATATACAAGGCTAATAACCTGCTAATTGGGTCATTGCATTGCACACGGTTACATAATAAGTACCATGGGCCATCGCCCACTAACAATACACAACAAGAGCGTGTGGGATTAATAAACCACCACACACGATATCGTCCTAGCTAACAGTTTGCGATACACTGCCAGGCCACAAATATTTTCATCAGGAAAGGCGTGTGTGATTGATCATCCCATCTCACACGATTTTTTGGGACACATCATATGTGTTGCATAGTACTGATGCAAACGTTTTCTTTTAAGAAAAGTTGTGCAGGATGTTCAACACATCTCACATAGCTTGTTTCGTCCGATTGTTTGCGATGGCTCTCCCGATCACACACCACGTGTACTTTTGCGCTTATCGTGTGTGATCTGAGGAGCTATAGCCGATGATTAATCTGGGTCGTGTTCGATGAACCTCCCTTATCACATACCTTTGCAAGACGACGGTTCAAAACTGTGTAAACGAAAAGGAGTTTAAACCGTAGGCATAGAACGGTTTTGCACCAGTGCACGCGTTCACTTCGCCACACCGTACGTAGCCCACTTGCTAATCCACCGGTGAAAGAGGTGTTTAAGACGGCGTGTGTGCGTCGATCCCACATAAAAGTACGTACCATGTCTCACGTTAACCACATCGAAACACATCATCATCATCACCCGACATATCCATATAAATATAATATAGCCCATCAATCCATGGTCCCTAGCAATACTTACCAAGGTGTCATTCACGGTGGACTACTGATGCATGCATGGTGCAATGGTTCCTTGCTCCACCGCCCATGGTGAGAAATGATAGTAATCGAGAGTGAGTGAGACGTTCTTCCCTTGTGGTCAGTACTGATCGGAGAGGCCGAGGAGAAAAAAAAATAAAGAGAGAAAAGAGGAGCGCAACACGTTCCCTTATAAGTTCAAGTTCAAATTTTCGTGTGTTTTAGATGTGATCGATTATGAGGAGGAATTTCAATAGTCTCATGAGACGATCTCATGTCCATGCCAATTGAGGGAGCATTCATTTGTCCTTTGCCGTTTAAGGGAGTGATGAACTGATGATTAATCACTACTCCTATTCTTATTATGCTTGAGTTTGCTTCAAGGAGAGTTTGGTTTTTTTCCTCTCTCTTCTTTGTGTACGTGCGCTGATGTTGGCTATGTCCATTCTAGTCATGCAGAGGTTGGGGTGTACTGATAGTGCTTGTATTCTCTTGATGTGACTTTATGAATCAATAAAATCCACCCTTTATAAAAGAAGTATGACTGATGTAACCTCATCGCCAGATGATCCCGTTTTGTTGCATAAACACAAGTTTCTGTTGATAGATTATGCAGGGTCAGATTAACAATTACACGATTACGATATATAACTTTTGTGATGCAAAATTATGACCCCAAGTAAGTTTGAAAAACGGATCTAATGGTATCAACTCTATGCATGTCAGCAAGAAGTACATAGAGCAATTGTTGGTTATCCTGACAGAACCTTATACTATTGAGGGAGAGCACTACTGCTCCTGCCTCGCATCTCAAAATCACATGCCCTTTTTTTACTAATGTCACACACACACACACACACACACACACACACACACACACACACACACACACACCTGCAAATAGCAAAATCATATACGGCCAAAACTATGTGTTGGTAAAAAAAAAGAAAAGACCCTCAAAGCTATGAGATCGCGATGGATAAACTACAACAAGACCATATCTGGACCAATCAACTCATGACATCACATGGACAACGAAGTTTTTCAGCAGCAACGCCTTCAGGAAGGGAGTGGCGCTCAAGCGTCACGGTCACTGGATCCAACCACCCAAGGCCAGATTCTAGGTTTTCACCCTGAAGAACCAATCTAATCATGTCCGAGCAATGCCTTCAACAAGATAACAATGGGGAAACATCGCCATTGTCAGGTATAACCAAATCAGGTCAGACCTAGGCTTTTACTCCGGAGTTTGAGACCAGGTGCTCGAAGCACCACTATCAAAGTCAATCTTGTGTCGTCACCACTGCTTTTCCCAACCCCAAAAGCTACAAACGATGTACCGCGGCTGCTGCACATCCACCCCTTTGCATTAAATCTTCGTCCATATCTTGCATATCCTCGCCAAAGTCAACCACCGGATCCGGGGGTCGGTGGCACCGCAATCCGCAGCAAGGTAACCGCCACAGATCGGAGTGATGACCAAACTGACGGCGGAGCAGACCGCCGCTGACTACGAATTTGCCGGAGAGAGCCCCCTGGAAGTGCCTAAAGCATGCTTTGCCCAAAAGAGCTTGTTTGATCTGCTGGCAGAAAAAAGGAAACAAAACTAAGATTTGCTTGCAGATCAGTATGCAGTCCACTTGTTGCAACGCCAATTAAGGAAGCATTCGTTGGTCTTCTTGTCTTTTAGGGGAGTGATGATGATTAATTAGTAGTACTCCTGTTGGGTACCATGATGGGAATAAATAGGGTTGGTGTAATAGCTTTATTATCAGAGGACCCCGTTTATTTCGCTGATGGATGTTTTTTATGTACATTATGCAGGGGAAGGCAAGATATTTGACTACTACTTACTCATTCAGCATGGCAAGCTACATGCATGATGGACATGTCTTATCATGGTAGCTACATATGCATGATATTTGTGCACCAGTATCAACTTTTGGACTTGCACCCAGGTGGGCTAGTTCCCCCAACAAATCATCTGAGCTAGGTTCAGTTCTCGTCCATCTGACGGTCATGGCCGTGATCTAAGGTGGGAAGGTGTCCCACCAATTTGCTAGTGCCTTTTAGCCCTGGCGTGGGGTACTGATGGAGGTGACTATCGGTCGATCTATTTTCAAGATGATAATTGAAACACCGCTTCATGCCCGGGGTAAAAACTATCATCCTAACCTTTATTAGTAGGGCATAGCAGCGACAAAGTTGCATCGTTACCTTGTTGAAGGCGTTGTCTATGGGTTAGTGTGACAGTCTTCATTGAGTGGTCACATCAACCAGGATGAAAAATCTTTTTCTAGACTGTTGTGGAAGAAGTCGACTTAGTCATAGGTGTCAATTCTATATCTTGTAATGGTTCGGCCATGGATGCCTTTATTTTGTACTCTACTGAATAATTAATAAAAATGGATGTGTACAATATGATTATGCAGAGGCCGGGCCATTAGCCTCCATTTCAAAAAAAAAGAAAACTGCCTGCCCTGAACTCTCCCGTGGTTGTTGCTTCATGTTCCTTAATTCCTTTTTTTTTCGAAAAGAGTGGAAAACTATCTGTCTCTGGATCAAGTGATGCACACGGCCACAAGTTTGACGTGGTCTATAATCTTAGTTAACTTTATGCTCGCTGAGTAATTTGGATCTCGCTGTGTGGAACACTGGCCTTGTTGGCTTTATTAGTTTAAAACCGAACCCTTCTAGCGCCTTTTAGCTAAAAGTGAACTAAAAGTAAAACAAGTAATTAAGGTTGCTTGGAGATGAAATGTCCAACTAGCCTAATATAGACCTAAAAGAAGTTGTTTAACCTGCCATAAATGAATGATTAGGATTGACGGCATCTAGTGGTGTCATGTTAGTATCTAAAAGACTGTCAATCGGCACCATGCAGTCTAATTAAAGAACAATCAGTTGGCTTGGCCCAGCTAGATAGCTAGCTGCCCTGTCGACTTAGAGACATGACAGGGCACCACTTGACATTACATCAAACTGTCCAATCAGCCACAAACCTCTTTACACTAAAATTAACCAACTTGCATTTGCATTGCTCTTCTGAGACCACTTTCACTTTTGTTTTGGAAACATGCCGTCCTGGAGGCTGGAGCTAAATAAAGGCGCCCAGCCATGAAGGCCTGACCAGATGGTAGCTTGTAAATTCAATTGGCTGGTAGTAGGTGCACGTACGTGTACCCCCAGTTAAAGAGCTCTCAGAAGGAAGATGATGAGGAAGAACAGCAAGGCCAGAAAAAGAGGTGCATGTTTGTATGCAGAACCCATTTATTCATCAACAGACAGTGTGTGTTCCATCGATGAACCCTACTCCTACACAAGAATGACCAAGCAGGCTCCATGCATGCAAGGAAGTTGCAGTACATCAATACCAAGGTGAAGAAGAAGGTTTTGTAGTAAAAAGAGTACATTTTCTTTCGAAAAGTGAAAAGAGTAGTATACATGAATTGTAAGTAGGTACATGAAATTATGGATACTCCTCCTGTACATAGGTACCACTGCTAGCTTGTGGTACACAAATTTATGTTGGGTGATGATGATGATGCGCATGGATTTATGGTGCCGGATCTCCAAGGCGGCCAGTAGCAGTGCTGTCCATCCGTCCGTCCGTCCATCCATCATCATCATAAACAGAAACAGAAACAGAAACAGGTGGGGAGGGAGGGAGAGGAGGGAATCAAATGCGAGGGAGCAAAATGTTTCCATAAGAGGCCAATCCAAGAGTACCTTGTAGGTCCTTCCCTGCGAGCTGTGCTCTCTCTCATCTATCATCGGTCTGCTTGTGTCCTCCCTTGAGGCAACCTGCTGCACGTTAGACAACAGTATGTTTGCCGTGAATTGCCCCATGGGCTGCATCTCTATTTAATCTGATAGACCTTGTACAACAAGGATACAATCAATCTGATACTAATCAGATCGTAGACTACCATACACAGCAGATTACAATTGCTACGTAATATCTCCATCATAATTACATGAGATATGACTGATACTATTCTATGTACGTTAACATTCCCCCTCAATCTCAACCGGCCACAAGGTTGAGATTGTGTCGCAATTTCTCCAGCATGATCTTTGTAGCAGGTTTAGTGAAGGCATCTGCTACTTGATCACCAGAAGACACAAAACGTACATTCAATGCTCCTCGTGCCACTTTTTCTCTGACGAAGTGGAAATCCACCTCAATATGCTTCGTCCTTGCATGGAACACTGGATTTGCAGTTAAGTATGTGGCACCTAAATTATCACACCATAAAACTGGTGGTCGCGGCAGAGGTACTCCCAGGTCTCTAAGCACAGACTGCACCCATGTGACTTCAGCTGCACCATTTGCAAGGGCCTTGTACTCCGCCTCGGTACTAGATCGTGACACTGTTGGCTGTTTTCTAGCACTCCAAGAAATCAGATTGGGTCCTAGGAAGACCACAAAACCACCTGTGGAGCGTCTGTCATCGGCACATCCCGCCCAGTCAGCATCAGTGAAAACACTTAGAAGTGTGGAGAGTGATTGACGAATCTGGAGACCAGTAGCCACAGTACCTTTAACATATCTTAGTATGCGCTTGACAGCCTCCCAATGCACATCAGTGGGTTTGGACAGATATTGGCACACTTTGTTTACAGCAAAAGAAATATCTGGGCGGGTAAGCGTGAGATACTGCAACCCTCCGACAATACTGCGATAGCTGAAGGCGTCATCACCATTGAGAGGAGTGCCAAGAGCTGCTGTCAACTTATCAGTGACGGACATGGGAGTAGAAACCGCCTTGCAATTCTCCATATGTGCACGGTGAAGTAGGTCATTGGCATACTTACGCTGAGAGAGCACCATTCCCCCTGAATTGTAGGTGGCTTCAATCCCAAGGAAGTAAGCGAGACGACCTAGATCCTTGATAGGAAAAGACCCGGCAAGAGTGCGAAGCAGTCGATCCACCGCTTTAGAACAGGAGCTAGCAATGACTATATCATCAACATAAACAAGCATGTAAATGACCACACCCCCTTTCCGAAAAATGAAGAGGGAAGTGTCAGCCTTAGAGGACTGAAAACCAAGTTGATGTAGTTGATCACTCAGGCGGGAATACCAAGCTCGGGGAGACTGTTTCAGCCCATAGATTGACTTCCGAAGCTTGCACACATGATGAGGGTAGCGAGGATCCTCAAAGCCCGGTGGCTGCTGCATATACACCTCCTCATCAAGAAGACCATGGAGGAATGCATTGCTCACATCAAGTTGTCGCAAACACCAACCCTGCGAAACAGCGAGTGAGAGCACAAGGCGAACAGTAGCTGGTTTGACAACTGGACTAAACGTGTCGAGATAGTCAACACCATACTGCTGAGTGAACCCGCGAGCGACCAGGTGGGCTTTGTACTTGTCAAGAGAGCCATCAGAATGTTGCTTGACTTTGAAAATCCACTTACAGCTGACAATGTTGGTGCCGGAAGGACGTGGAACAAGCGACCACGTCGCGGTGTGCTGAAGGGCCGAAAACTCCTCTTGCATAGCGGCTTTCCATGCAGGATCAATGAGCGCCTGTCGGTACGTAGCTGGAGCGGCCACAACAGCACTGAAACCACGACGATACGGGTTGTACCGGATAGTGCCATCAGTGGGGATTTTCAGGCGTTGTATGTTGTTCTGAAGACGCGTGCGTGTCCGCTCAATGGGGGGAGCCGCAGACCGAGCCGGCTGCAAGGCAGGAGGTGATGGAGGAGCGGCCGCCGGAGAGACCGACGGCGAGGCCGGTGGTGATGCAGAGGCACTCGTCGGAGAGGCCGTTGGCGAGGCTGGTGGTGATGGAGGAGCGCCCGCTGAAGACGCCGGCGCGTCTGGTCCGGCATCGACGCGCGCAGAGGCGTCAAGTGCAGGCGATGTACGCGCTGATGGTGAGGCCGGCTCGTCTATCTGGTCAGTACATGGCGTAGACATGGTAGAGGCCGGAGTCGGCCCACCTGATGGAGAAGCACCACAGCCGGGGCCTGCTGCTGGACGTGTGGCACATGATGGCTGGGTGCATGGCGTTGTAGCATGCACGTCGCTATGGCCCTGTACAGCGCTCGTAGATACATGTCGTTCCTCTGTATCTGCAGGACACAAGTCAGGAAACAAAAACGACAAGTTGTAGTTTCTCACATTAGCATCCTGAACTACTGGCTCATTGGAAGGAAACGATACAGGAGGATTTAAGCGAGACAAGTCGGGACACGCACTAGTCGCAAAGGGAAAAACATTTTCATCGAAGACGACATCGCGGGAGATATAGATGCGACCAGTGGACTTGTCAAGACACTTATAACCTTTATGGAACGGACTATATCCGAGAAAAACGCACATCTTGGAGCGGAACTCAAGTTTTCGCGAGTTGTATTTACGAAGACTAGGCCAACACGCGCATCCAAATATACGAAGAAAAGAGTAATCGGGCGTGACGTGAAGAAGATGTGTGAGTGGTGGCGTATTTTGAAGGGTCCGGCTGGGCATGCAGTTAATCAAATAACATGCGGTAAGAAAAGCTTCATCCCAATAACGCAAAGGAAGATTGGAGTGAGTGAGGAGAGCAAGCCCGGTTTCAACCAAGTGCCGGTGCTTCCGTTCAACTATACCATTTTGTTGGGATGTATGTGGACAGGATATGCGATGAGAAATACCGACACGCTGAAAAAATTTATGCAAGCGGTGGTATTCACCCCCCCCCCCCCCCCCCCCAATCAGATTGAACCGCACGGATTTTTGCATTGAGGAGTCGTTCAACATGGGCCTGAAAATTATAGAAAACTTGTTCGACATCAGATTTATGTTTAAGAAGATAAATCCACGTAAAACGGCTAAAGTCATCAACAAAGCTAACATAAAACTTAAAACCTCCAGAGGAGGCGAGGGCAGGACCCCACACATCGGTATGAATAAGCTCAAGTGGTTTCGAAGAAACACGGGATGAATTATTGTAAGGTAATTGATGACTTTTGGCGCGTTGACATGCGTCACAAACGAAAGTATCATGACTCGACGAACAAGGGAGTTTATTTGACCGAACGACAGACTCAACTACATTATTTGATGGGTGACCCAAACGATGATGCCACTGACTCGATGAAGAATGGACTCCGGAGAGAGCTCGACGTGATGATGACGACGACGGCCGACCATATGGGATGGGGTAGAGGCCATTGCGACTTCTACCGAGAAGAAGGACCCTCCTCGTGATTTTGTCCTTCACACAAAAGAAAAAACGGTGAAATTCCACAAACACTTGGTTATCCGAAACAAGACGATAAACAGAAAGAAGATGTTTGTGAATGTCAGGGACGTGCAGAACATTTTTAAGGTGGATGGGATCACTAGAGCCAGCAAGTTTAGTATGACCAATATGAGAAATTTCCAAACCTGCACCATTTGCAACTTGAACTTGATCCTTTCCACCATAGCGCTCGTGCACCGTCAAGCGGTCGAGGTCGCTGGTGAGGTGGTCAGTGGCACCGGTGTCGAGGTACCAATTGTTGTCGCGGTGGCCGTATGTAGCCATGTTGCCGCTGCGGTCATTGTAGCGATCGCGACAATCGGTGGCGTAGTGCCCCTCCTCGCGGCATATTTGGCACCTTGGAGGACGACGGTTTCTGCCGCCGCCGCCGTTGTGACGGCCACCATTGTTGCCACGGTTGCCATTGGAACCATAGCGGCCACCATTGCCACCACTCCTGTTTCCATGGCCACCATGGCCACCATTGCTGTTCCGGTTGCCGTCGCGGGAACCGGAGCCGTTGCCGTGGCGCACGACGTTGTTGGCTGATGAAGAGAAGTCGCCGCTGTTCGCGGCATGCTGCTCCTGACACGCCTCGAAGCTGAGAAGGTAGGCATAAAAATCGGAGAGGCTTACTTCTCCTGTGAAGATGGAGAGCGCAGTCATGAGGGGGTCATATTCCTGACCCAGCCCACCGATTATGTGCCCGATGATCTTGTCATCGGACAGTACCTCGCCGACGGTGGCCAGTGCGTCGGCATAGCCTGTCATCTTGTGGAAGAATTCTGCCGCCGACATGTCCTTCTTCTTCGTCTGCGACAGCTGCGTACGGAGTTGGCGCACACTGGCCCGATTCTGGGCAGCGAACATAGCGCCAAGGGCAGTCCAAACGGCCGCCGCGGAGGTCGCTCGCGTCATCTGGGCGAGCACTTCCTCCGTCATGGAGGACAGGAGCGCGCCGAGCACGGCCTGGTCGGTCCTCCTCCATGGCTCGTACTCAGGGTTGGGCACGGAGCGCGCAGCATCGCCGGTGCCCTTGGTGATCGTCTTCGGCGGCGCTGGGACGGAGCTGTCGAGGTAGCCGAACAGGCCGGCGCCGGTGAGGTTTGGGACAACCTGCGCCTTTCATAGCAGGAAGTTGGCGCGGGTGAGCCGGACGGTGATGAGGCCAGCGAGCGACGGCATGGTAGCGGTGTGGCCGGAGACGAGCGGGCCGGCGGTGGTGGTGACGAGTGCGCCGGAGGTGGTGCCAGCCATGTCGTGGAGAGATGGGATCGAGGCTCTGTTACCACGTTAGACAACAGTATGTATGCCGTGAATTGCCCCATGGGCTGCATCTCTATTTAATCTGATAGACCTTGTACAACAAGGATACAATCAATCTGATACTAATCAGATCGTAGACTACCATACACAGCAGATTACAATTGCTACGTAATATCTCCATCATAATTACATGAGATATGACTGATACTATTCTATGTACGTTAACACTGCAGACGCAGAGTCCTTATTTACTGCTCATCAATCACGCCTACGTACCACCCTCTGCTTCTTGCTTTCCTGCTGGCCCCAAACTATCACCTCCATGATCTATCCCGTTTCAGCTCAGCTCAGCACCCCTTACCATGCATGCCCCAGCTCAACCAATCAAAACTTACATCCAGCATTACATGCATGCTTACTTCACCGTGAGCAAAATAAAAAAATAGTTGTTCTGCAATTCATGATCAAGAACATCCATGAATTCCTAACTGATGAGTCGCCTTGTATCAGGCTAGTCTGAACGTGTACATTCTCTCTATCTATGTATCTAGATTCTACGTTATTCTTCCGTCAGGGATAAGCAGGTACTCCCTCTGTAAACTAATATAAGAGTGTTTAGGTAACTAAAATAGTAATCTAAATGCTCTTATATTAGTTTACGGAGGGAGTAGTAACTAAGTAAACCTTTAACAGGTCTGCTTGTTTCAGAGTTTGGGTAGGGTGATTTTTTCATAGGATCTGCAGCTTCTACCCCTCTTCCCTCCCAGCCGATCTGATTCGATCTCTTCAAGCCGGGCGATGGCAATGGCAGGCGGGTGGCGGGAACAGCTACTTGTCGGGGGCACTTAAAACGGACAGCAGAGCAGCGGCGCAGCGTGCTATTATGCTGCTCTCTGCTCTTCTGCTCCTGCTGCCACGAGAGAGAGAGAGAGAGAGAGAGAGAGAGAGAGAGAGAGAGATAATGTGCCGAGGAGGGAGGGAGGGAGGGGGGATCAGGGATGCAGAGGCCGAGCTGCACGCAAGTAGCCAATGCAATGCAACAGTGATGAGCAAGCCCCTTTATTCCCCCACCAAACCCAAGTGTACCATGCATCCGTCCACGCTCCACAGGGCTGCACCGCATCGCATTGCACTGCATTGGGAACGTAATAGCATGTACTTACTGAGCTAGTTAGGCCTCTGATCCTGTTCGAACTTGCTGTGCTTGATTGTGTCTGAATCCATAGACGCGAGCGAAGATACAAAGTCTCGAGCTAGTGCAAATAAGAGATGTACTAGTGCTACGAGAGACACCAAAGCATGAAAGTTCAGTTGGTTATGTTGGTCTTCTTTTTTTTAAAAAAGGGGGTTCTACTGGTATACTAGTGGTTAACAAATGTTTACTGTAATGTGAGTTAACAACAAACAAATGACACCAGACTAAGGAAATGGCCCCCTTTCCATGAAACGCGACAAGCAAAAGCCACCAGTCTCTCGAGAGGAAGGCATGGCTATGTAGGGCACCCCCTTTCAGCTTATGACTCGCTGAACAGGCGAGCATGATGGGCTAGCCCACACGCGTGGTAGGTCACATCAATGATTTTCTTTTTCTGTTTTCAATGGTATTTTTTCTTTATTTTTGTACTATATAATACATCAAAATATTCTAAATATAAATATAACAAAAACACTCTACGAAAAGAATTTGAAAAATGTTGAACAAGTATTTGAAAATGTTAATCAAGCATACGGAAAAATATTGCATGTGTATAAAAAATTGTTCATCATATATTAAAAATGTTTATTTTTTAACCATGTATAAAAAAATGTTAATCAAGAATTTAGCAAAAAACATATTGAACAGGTATTTGAAAATGTTAATCAAGCATTTGGGAATGGTCAAATGTGTATAGAAAAAATGATGACAATGTATTAAAAAAAATAACGTTTTTTTATCATGTACGCAAAAATGTTAATCAAGCATTTAAAAAAAGTTGAACATGTATTTGAAAAAAATGTAATTAAGCATTTGAAAAATGATAAATGTGTATAGAAAAAATGTTGACCATGTATTGCAAAAATGATGAAAAACTTGATTGTGTATATAAAAAATGTTAGTCAAGCATTTTTGAAAAAACTGAACAAGTGTTTGCATAATGTTAATCAAGCGTTTGGAAAATGTAAAAGGTGTACAGAAAAACTGTTAATCTTTTTACTGAAAACAATTAATCAAGCATTTAAAAAAATTGTAGAAAAAATATTGACCATGTATGAAATGTTAATCCAGCATTTTTAAATGTGTATAGAAAAATTATTGACCATATATAAAAAATATGTTGAATTTGTATAAAACATATTAAATGTGTATTAGAAAAAGTTTTGTAAGGGCATATTTATTCCTTAGGTGTTTTGGTGATTGATGACAATGCTTTTGCGGATTAATCGTGTGCCTTGAGTTTCTCAGATACTTCATCACTAGGCACGAGACGATTCGGTGCCCCTCGGAGACTATTGAAGTCGGCGTTGTTCTACGTTTCTCTTTGATGGATTTGAGTCATAGGAGAGCCGTACTATTAAGAGGGGGTCCACGTCGGAAAGGTTTGGGTGGAATCAACACGTACACTTGTCCTACCTTTCCCTGCACTTTGGAGCTTCTCTTCGTTATCTTTGTTGTGCTGAAATTTGACGACTACTGTTGTACTTGCGGTAGTACCTCAAGTACCAGCGGTAGTACCGCTGTGGGTCACGGTAGTACCGCTCCCAGGCCTAGTGCCGCCTCGGTACGGTAGTAGGGGCGGATGTAATTTTTACATCCGCGCCACTCATGGTAGTACCGCTCGTCCAGCGCGGTAGTACCGCGGGGGCCCACGGTAGTACCACTCCCCAGGAGTCGTAGTACCGTGGCCCTCCTACCTAGTACCGCAGCGTCACGGTAGTAGGCGCGGATGTAATTTTTACATCCGCGCCCGCAACGGTAGTACCGTGCCTCGCGAGCGGTAGTACCGCATCGGATTTTTGTACCACCTCATGTTCAGCGGAAGTAGGCGCGGATGTAATTTTTTACATCCGCGCCCTTCCCAGGCGATGACTTTCCTGCCTTGCGGTAGTACCGCAAGGGGAGAGCGGTAGTACCGCTCAAGCGGTAGTACTGTCCCCTAGTCAGGTAAGTCCCGGCCTCTGCTGCGGTCGCGGAAGTACCGTGATCTGCCACGGTAGTACCACGCTGCCTCGCGGTACTACCGCGCCCCTGGAGCGGTAGTACCGCGTGTCGCGGGCTGAACATGTGGATAACGGTTGGTTTTCTCCCTCGACTATATAAGGGGTGTCTTCTACCTCTTGTTGACTACCTCTTCCACCTCTAAGCTCTATTGTTGCTCCAAGCTCCATTTTCGCTCGATCTCTCTCCCTAGCCAATCAAACTTGTTGATTTGCTCGGGATTGGGTGACAAGGGCCCGATCTACACTTCCACCACAGGATATTTGATTCCCCCCACTTATCCCTAGCGGATCTTGTTACTCTTGGGTGTTTGAGCACCCTGGACGGTTGAGGTCACCTCGAAGCCATACTCCATTATGGTGAAGCTTCATGGTGTTGTTGGGAGCCTCCAATTGTTGTGGAGATTTCCCCAACCTTGTTTGTAAAGGTTCGGTCGCCGCCTTCAAGGGCACCATTAGTGGAATCACGGCATCTCGCATTGTGTGAGGGCGTGAGGAGAATATGGTGGCCCTAGTGGCTTCTTGGGGAGCATTGTGCCTCCACACCGCTCTAACGGAGACGTACTTCCCTTTAAAAGGAAGGAACTTCGGTAACACATCCTCGTCTCCACCGGCCCCACTCTTGGTTAATTCGTGCCTTTACTTTTGCAAGCCTACTTGTGTTACATCCATTGCTTGCTTATGTGCTAGTTGTTATTGCATCATATAGGTTGCTCACTTAGTTGCACATCTAGACAACCTATTTTGTTGCAATGTTTAATTTGGTAAAGAAAAGCTTAAAAATTGTTAGTTGCCTATTCACCCCCCCCTCTAGTCAACCATATCGATCCTTTCAATTGGTATCAGAGCCTCGTCTCTTTATTAAGGACTTTGCCGTCCGAAGAGTATGGTTGACACCAACGACGGTGGGGAGGAACACTCCGGTGTGAATCCCATCTTGTCTTCGGCCGAAGGGGGAACCTCGGTCTCACGTGAGGAATTCAATGTGGCTTTAGACACATTGAAAACCTCCATGACGGCCGAGGTTAAAAGCATGTTTACTAAATTTCTAGAAGGACTTAAACTATCTACCTCATCGATGAAAGTGGGTGATCCTACTAACAAGGTGACGGATGCTACCTCCGACAAGGGGGAAGCTAACAATGAAAAGAGTCCTTCTACTAGTGGTAGAAATGGCACCGACATCTTTGCCCATGTGGAACCTCCTATTTATAGAGGACCGATTCCCTCCACTCATTTGAATCATGCTGGTCCTCCTCCTAAATATGAGAAGCATGAAGATTTTGACTCTTGGGTTTATCGTTTCAAGCGTCATTTAAAACATGTGAACACTAACCTTTGGAGAATCATTGAAGAAGGTTTTTATCCTCATGACCCAAGCAACTTCACCCCTCGAGAAGACGTGGACAATCAATTCAATGAGAGTGCTCTCTTCATCATCCAAGATGCTATCCTTCCCGAAGATCTTCCTCATCTTCGACCTCATGTCATGGCTAAAGAAGCATGGAAATGTGTCGAGGGTCTCTATCGAGGAAGTGCTAGCATTCAACGCTCCAACTATGAAGTGGTGTAAGATGAAGCCGATGAGTTTGCAATGAAAGAAGATGAAGAACCTCGTGAGCTCTTTCGAAGAGTGACCAAACTCGCGGTCGCACTCCGAGATCATGGAAGCAAGGACACGAATGACAATTGGATCAAGCGAAAGTTCCTCAAGGCCATGATGCCCTACAACAAGGCCATGTCCTCCGTCATTCGTCAAAGACCGGACTTCCACTCCATGACCTCAAGTGAAGTGTTGGATGAGTTCGTTGCAATGAGCATCTTGGACAAGACCGCCGACAATGCGGTGCTTCGTTCTCAAAGGGCAAAGAAGCCCAACCTTGCTTTGAAGGCCAAGGTTATTGTGGAAGAAGAGGAAGAAGTGGAAGATGAGGAAAGCAACCCCGAAGACACCAAATTTGATTATCATGAGCACATGGCCCTTGCTTCAAGACAATTTTGGAGCAAGAAGAGTTCAAGACCCAACTTCAACAAGAACAACTCAAGTAGCGTCAAGGGCAAGCAACGAGTTAGAACCTGCTTCAACTGTGGCAATGTGAGCCATTTCGTTGCGGATTGTCCTTACGAGAAGCGGGAAGACAATGGTGGCAAGTTCATCCGAAAAGACAAAGCCAAGTCCTTCCCCAACAAGAACAACTTCGCCAAGAAGACTCCCACTCGTGGGTTGGTGGTTCAAGAAGAATACCAAGAGGATGACGATGATGATGAAAATGAAGAAGCAATGGCCATGGCATCCGTTGCCATTGCTACTACTCCCCGGGTGTCTCTCTTTGATTCACCCAACGAAAACATCACCGCCAAATGCCTGATGGCTAAAGCTTCAAACAAGGTAACCCCCAACATTAAAACCACCATCATTACTAATCCCTCCATGGAGGATTTCATTGATGAACATGATGGGTCTAATGAAGAAGTGAATGAGCTTGAGTCTTTTATGAGTAAGCTCAAGGGCAAGTCCAAGAAGCATTTTGTTGCTCTCTTGGAACAACTTGGTGAGGCCAATGACATGATCGAGGCTCACGAAGAAACCATCTCTAAGATGGAAGGTCATAGTCGTGACTATGCCGATGAGATATCGGATCTCTCTAATGCTCTTGAGGAAGAGCGTGTGCATCGTTTGACTTTTGAGGAGTCACACAATGATGACCATGCTAAGTGAAAGAAAGATCTTGATCATGCTCTTGTCGTGTCTCGTGTGCTAACTTCCGAGAAGGCTAAACTTGGGGTTGATCATGCTAGACTCAAAGAGGAGTTTGAGATACTTGACAAGGCTCACAAGGTCTTAAGGGTGCTCACGCTAACCTCAAAGAGTCTCATGCTCAACTCCAAGTTAATCTAACCAAGGAAAAGGCCACCTTTCCTCATATGGTATTAATTGGTAATGCATGTGCTACTAACCCGTGTTGTGAGCATGTGCATCTTGTGGAGGAGAATGCCAAGTTGAAGGACCAACTTGAGAAAGGCCTTGTTTCATGCATCCAAGGTGAGAAGAACCTCAACGACCTCTTGAGCAATCAAAAGGAAGTTGTGGCCAAGGAAGGAATTGGATTTGCACCCAAGTCCAAGAGCAAGAAGAAGAAGAATGACAAGACCAAACGTCCTCCTCCTCTCAAGCAAACTTTTGTAAAAGAGGGAGAGGGTGCTTCTAAGGAGAAGAAGGAAAAAGTGAAGGGAGTTGACGCTCAAAAGGGCAAAAGCATTTCCCCCAACATAGCCGGCGACTTTAACCCGTCATATGTGTTGTGCCGTGCTAGTGATGGACATGTTTATGCTAAATTTGTTGGTTCTCCTTATGAGTACATTGAATGGTCTATTTGGGTTCCCAAGACCCTTGTTACTAACATCAAAGGACCCATTACTAAATGGGTACCTAAAACCAAGCATTGATCTCTTGTAGGTGTTCGCTTCCGGTGGGGGATCATGGTTGCTCGATAGTGGAGCAACAAATCATATGACCGGGAGCAAGGACATGGTGGTGGACGTGCAAAAGATTCCATCTATGCCCACCAATGTCGAGTGGGGTGATGCATCACATTCTAAGGTATTGGGTCTCGGCAAGGTTGTCATTTCTCATGATCTAACGATCGAGAAAGTCATGCTTGTTGAGTCCCTTGCATACAATTTGCTTTCTGTTTGTCAACTTGCAATCATGGGTTTTGCTACTTTCTTTGACATTGATACCGTGGCCCTCTTGTGGATCAAGACTCTTAAAGTAGCATTTTTTGGGCATGTCGAGAATGGTCTCTATGTGATTAACTTTTCGGAGTGACCCACTAAGACCGCGACATGCCTAATGGCTAAAGTTGACGTGGGATGGCTTTGGCATCACCGTTTAGCCCACGTCAATATGAGATCTTTGCAAAGTCTTCTCAAGGGGGACCATGTTCGTGGACTAACAAATGTTAGTTTTGCCAAAGATTGTGCTTGCAGTGCTTGTATTGAAGGAAAGCTACATGAGAAGGCTCACCCTCCCTCAACCATCATCTACTCGAAGAGACCCTTGGAGCTCCTTCACTTGGATCTCTTTGGGCCTCCATCTTTTGATAGCCTTGGAGGAAGAAAGTATTGCTTGGTGATTGTGGATGATTATTCAAGATACACTTGGGTATACTTCTTCAAGAGGAAGAGTGAGACTCAACAAACCATCATCAACTTTGCAAATGAAGCTCAGCGTCAACATAATGCAAAGATCTTGACAATCCGAAGTGACAACGGCACCGAGTTCAAGAACTACACCTTGGATGAGTTCCTTAGTGATGAGGGGATCAAGCACCAATATGCAGCTCCATATACCCCTCAACAAAATGGTGTGGCGGAGAGGAAGAACCGGACGTTGATGGATGCGGCTAGGACCATGATGGCGGAGTTCAAGTCCCCATACAACTTTTGGGCCGAAGCCATCAACACCGCATGTCATGCATCCAATCGGCTCTATCTCCGCAAACGCTTGAACAAGACTCCTTATGAGATACTCACTGGCAACAAGCCCAACCTCAAGTACTTCCGGGTGTTCGGTTGTAAGTGTTTCATTCTCAGGAAAGGTGTTCGTTTGTCTAAATTTGAGGCTAGAGCTCATGAGGGCATATTTGTTGGTTATGCTACAAACTCTCATGCTTACCGTGTCCTCAACAAGTCCACCGGACTCATTGAGGAGACATGTAACGTGGAGTTTGACAAAAATAACGGCTCCCAAGTGGAGCAAAGTGGTACTTGTGATGTAGGTGATGAAATTCCTCCCCAAGCCATAAGAAGAATGGGTATTGGTCAAATCCTACCCATTAAGGAACCCCTTGTGGCCGAAGGAGAAGGACAATGCTCCACTCAAGTGGAGCCATCACCTCCCCAAGAACCACACGCTTCCGAAGAACAAAGTGAAGGCCCTCACCCTCATGAACAAGACCAAGGGCAAGATCAACCTCAAGATGGTGGTGAACCTCTAAATGATGCCCAAGGTCAAGTTCTCCCCCTCGAGCAAGTTCAAGATCATGAGCAAGCTCAAGATCAAGAACAAGCTCAAGACGACGCTCAAGATGATCAAGTTAACCCTCCTCCTTCCACACCAGAGGAGGAATTAGAGCGTCGTGCCACGAAGATTGCTTCCAAGCTCACCATCCAAGGCCATCTCATGGAAAATGTGGTTGGAAGCCTAAGAAAGGGGGTAAGCACTCGTAGACAATTAGCAAACTATTGTGAGCATCACGCGTTTGTCTCTTGTGTTGAACCCCAAAAGGTCTATGAGGCGCTCGAAGACTCGGATTGGCTCAATGCCATGCATGAAGAACTCAACAACTTCAAGTACAACAAGGTGTGGAGATTGGTGCCAAGACCGTCGGGGAACCACAACGTCATTGGAACCAAGTGGATCTTCAAGAACAAGCAAGATGCTCATGGGAACATCGTTCGCAACAAGGCAAGATTGGTAGCACAAGGCTACTCCCAAGTCAAGGGTATCGACTACGGTGAAACCTTTGCTCCTGTTGCTCGTCTTGAATCCATATGTTTGTTGATTGCTTATGCTTCCCATCACAACTTTAAGTTGCAACAAATGGATGTGAAAAGTGCTTTCCTTAATGGTCCTATTAATGAGTTGGTCTATGTCAAGCAACCCCCCGGGTTCGAGGATCCCTACTTCCCGGATCATGTGTATCAACTCGATAAGGCACTCTATGGCCTTAAACAAGCCCCACATGCGTGGTATGACCACCTTACCGAGTTGTTACAAGATCGTGGATTTGAAGTGGGGCTAATCGATCCCACTCTTTTTACTAAGAAGGTCAAAGGGGAGTTGTTTGTATGCCAACTATATGTTGATGACATTATCTTTGGTTCCCCTAACAAAACTTTCAATGAGGAATTTGCCGCTCTCATGACCTCCAAGTTCAAGATGTCTTCGATGGGAGAGTTGAAGTTCTTCCTTGGTTTTGACATCAAACAAAGAAGAGAAAGAACCTTCATCAACCAAGCCAAATACACTCAAGACATGCTAAAAAGATTCAAGCTAAGTGATGTCAAGCCGGCTACTACTCTAATGCCTACCAAATGCCAACTTGACATTGATCCCAATGGTAAAGCGGTGGATCAAAAGGTATATCGCTCCATGATTGGCTCCTTGCTTTACCTTTGTGCATCTAGACCGGATATCATGTTGAGTGTGGGGATGTGTGCACGGTTTGAAGCCGCACCGAAGGAAAGTCACTATGTGGCAGTCAAGCGAATCTTTCAATATTTGGCTCATACCCCAAACTTTGGCTTATGGTACCCAAGAGGGGCGGACTTCAAGCTTGAAGGATTTACGAATTCCGATTGGGCGGGAGACAAAGTGGATAGGAAGTCCACTTGCGGAGGGTGTCAATTTCTTGGGCGCTCTTTGGTGAGTTGGTCTTCCAAAAAGCAAAGTTGTGTATCTCTCTCGTCCACAGAAGCGGAATATGTGGCGGCCGGTAGTTGTTGTGCTCAACTCCTATGGATGAGGCAAACTCTAAAGGAGTACGGTGTCATTTGGGACAAAGTGCATCTTTGGTGCGATAATGAAAGTGCCATCAAGATTTCTCTCAACCCGGTACAACACTTCAAGACGAAGCACATTGAGATTCGGTATCACTTCATCCGGGATCACATTAGGCGAGGGGAGGTCGAGCTCAAGTATGTCAACACTCATGATAACCTTGCAGATATTTTTACGAAGCCCTTGGATGAAGCAAGATTTCGCGAGTTAAGGCATGAGCTAAATATCATTGATTTGAGCAATGTGACTTGAACCCGTGCACCCCCCACCACACTCAATTTGTTGTCTAGTTTAGGTGTAGGCATGGACATAGGGGGAGTGTTGTTCTCTCAATGAACTCTCCCTCCCCCCATCATGCAGAAATCGATCACCTCTTTTACATTAGTCATTTTTTATGGTACTTGTGCTTCAAAGACGAGTTTTGGTCATGGGCCCAAGGATAATTCTTCGCGGTGCCATACCATCCAACTCAAACATAGGTGGCTTCGGCCACCGCCCTCTCTCCTCGAGAGGCTTTGTCGCTTGGTGGTTTCTTGTTGTCCTCTGCCTTTTTGGCGCCTCGATGCCAAAGGGGGAGAGAGTGTAGGGATTTGCGAGTGTGTCGTGTGTTTGCTGCTTTCTCGTTTGAACCTCGTTTGCTTTACTTCGTTTAGTGTAAGACATATGCACTCTATCTATCCTAGCGAGCTTGTGTTATATTGTGCTATCTTTATGCTATGCTATGTTATTTATCGTGCCTTGGTCTCTAAAATATAGGGGGAGTGTTGATCCTAGTCTGTGTGCTATGCAGTCCAAAGCATTCATCTAGAGTGCACACATCTAGGGGGAGCCCGTCTATATTTTAGAGAGGTGGGGTTTGCCCTTGCTCTAAATTATCTTATCTTTGTGCAAATCCCGTGTTTTCATCAATCCACCAAAAAGGGGGAGATTGTAAGGGCATATTTATCTCTTAGGTATTTTGGTGATTGATGACAATGCTTTTGCGGACTAATCGTGTGCCTTGAGTTTCTCAGATACTTCATCACTAGGCACGAGACGATTCGGTGCCCCTCGGAGACTATTGAAGTCGGTGTTGTTCTACGTTTCTCTTTGGTGGATTTGAGTCGTAGGAGAGCCGTACTATTAAGAAGGGGTCCGCGTCGGAAAGGTTTGGGTGGAATCAACACGTACACTTGTCCTACCTTTCCCTGCACTTTGGAGCTTCTCTTCGTTATCTTGGTTGTGCTGAAATCTGACGACTACTGCTGTACTTGCGGTAGTACCGCAAGTACCAGCGGTAGTACCGCTATGGGTCACGGTAGTACCGCTCCTCGTGAGCCGTAGTACCGCGGCTCCCAGGCCCAGTGCCGCCTCGGTACGGTAGTAGGTGCGGATGTAATTTTTTACATCCGCGCCACTCACGGTAGTACCGCTCGTCCAGCGCGGTAGTACCACGGGGACCCACGGTAGTACCGCTCCCCAGGAGTCGTAGTACCGTGGCCCTCCTACCTAGTACCGCAGCGTCACGGTAGTAGGCACGGATGTAAATTTTTACATCCGCGCCCGCAACGGTAGTACCGCGCCTCGCGAGCGGTAGTACCGCGTCGGATTTTTGTACCACCTCATGTTCAACGGAAGTAGGCACGAATGTAATTTATTTCAACCGCGCCCTTCCCAGGCGATGACTTTCCTGCCTTGCGGTAGTACCGCAAGGGGGAGCGGTAGTACCGCTCAAGCGGTAGTACTGCCCCCTAGTCAGGTAAGTCCCGGCCTCTGCTGCGATCGCGGAAGTACCGTGATCTGCCACGGTAGTACCACGCGGCCTCGCGGTAGTACTGCGCCCCTGGAGCGGTAGTACCGCGTGTCGCGGGCTGAACATGTGGATAACGGTTGGTTTTCTCCCTCGACTATATAAGGGGTGTCTTCTACCTCTTGTTGACTACCTCTTCCACCTCTAAGCTCTATTGTTGCTCCAAGCTCCATTTTCGCTCGATCTCTCTCCCTAGCCAATCAAACTTGTTGATTTGCTCGGGATTGGGTGACAAGGGCCCGATCTACCCTTCCACCACAGGATATTTGATTCCCCCCACTTATCCCTAGCGGATCTTGTTACTCTTGGGTGTTTGAGCACCCTAGACGGTTGAGGTCACCTCGAAGCCATACTCCATTGTGGTGAAGCTTCGTGGTGTTGTTGGGAGCCTCCAATTGTTGTGGAGATTGCCCCAACCTTGTTTGTAAAGGTTCGGTCGCCGCTTTCAAGGGCACCATTAGTGGAAGCACGGCATCTCGCATTGTGTGAGGGCGTGAGGAGAATACGGTGGCCCTAGTGGCTTCTTGGGGAGCATTGTGCCTCCACACCGCTCTAACGGAGACGTACTTCCCTTTAAAAGGAAGGAACTTCAGTAACACATCTTCGTCTCCACCGGCTCCACTCTTGGTTAATTCGTGCCTTTACTTTTGCAAGCCTCCTTGTGTTACATCCATTGCTTGCTTATGTGCTAGTTGTTATTGCATCATATAGATTGTTCACTTAGTTGCACATCTAGACAACCTATTTTGTTGCAAAGTTTAATTTGGTAAAGAAAAGCTTAAAAATTGTTAGTTGCCTATTCACCCCCCCTCTAGTCAACCATATCGATCCTTCCAAGTTTGTTGACATATACAAAAAACATAGAATGAAAATAAACAATGAAAACCAAAAAAGAAACAAGAATAAATGAACTAATATTAAATGAAAAAACCACGGAAGAAACAAATGCAAAAAGAATGAGAAGAAGAAGAAAAAAATACACAAATGAAAATAAAAAAAACAATGAAAACCAAATAAAATGGTGAAAAAGGAGAAAGGTTCGAAGAAAAACAGTGCAAAAAAAACCAAGAAACCCTATGGATAAGCGGCCCTATTCCCTTTAAGAGATCGTGCCTTATAGCATTCCAAACTTGTCGCCAGCTTCTATCTCGTGACCCGGGATCGAATCCTGGTTGCTCCCTTTTTGAACTACATTACTCCATTTCTGAACTATATTTGCTTGTGGCGAGACATTTTACCGACTCGTTTTAGGCGAGATATAATCACCACGGGCTATGTTTTGCCTTGCCGGGCACTCGCCAACAGCGAGCTAAAGTTGGGCCCCAATTAGATTCCTACAGGTTGGTTTGATTTTCTTTATTTCTTCATTCAGTTTTTCTTCTGCTCATATTTTTGAAACAATAACCCAAATTCATATATTTCAATACTAACATTCATTTAAAAATTAAAACCTGCAAATTTGGAAAAATGTCTACATGGAGTAAATTTTTTGTTAGTGTAATTCATTAAAATGCTGATAGCATCCCAAAAAATGTTCATATTTTTTGTTAACACCAGGGGCCCGAACCAGCAAACCTTGCGCCACTCCCTTACTATTAGGTAGGGGAAGGCCCGTCAAAATGATTTTGTTCGTCAGGGTAACCCGCGCACAGGCCTAGTTAAACTGTTTTCAAAAAATGCATATCTTGTAAAACAAACAGGAAAATGCCATGCCGCTTTCAGAAAACTTCTATGACCAAAATACAAAATGCCGTGATGTAATTTTTTGCTTGAGTTGCTCCACTGTGCAAAAATTCATATAAAAATGCCATGTCATTATATTTTTTTGCCATGTTAATAAAGAATTAAAAACTTCCATCCTCCTCATAATATAAATGACATGTCAATAATAATGAAAATGCCGAGTTCTATATAATAAAATTTCCACCCTATTTATAAGTAAGCTGTCATCCTCCTAATAATAAAAACGTCATGTCAACAATAATGAAAATGCCATGCTCTATACAATAAAACTGCCATCATATTAATAATTATACTGCCATCATGTTAATAATTAAACTATCATCCTTCTCATAATAAAAAGGCCATGTAAACACATAATAAAAATGCTATGCCCCCAATAATAAAACTGTTATCCTGTTAATAATAAAATTGCCATCTTTCTAACAAATAAATATGCCATGTTATTAATAATTAAAATTAAATGCTCTTAATAATAAATTGCCATCCTATAAGTGATAAAAAATACCATGCTATTACTTATTAAAATGGCAATCTCTTAACAATAAAAGAACTGTCATATGACCTATAATAAAACTGTCATGGTACCTACAATAGTAAAAAGGAAAAAAATGCTATGGTACCTATAAATAAAAAATGCACATGGAGAGTTAAAAAACATATAAAAATAAGGATTTTTGTTCTTTCAAAAATGAAAACAAAATCAGGATTTAGAAAATTTTAATTTTAAATCAAATTTAGACAAAATTAGCTTTAAAAAATCAGTTTCAAAATAATGTTTTTGACACTTTTTTATACAATGGAAGAAAATGTTCTCATAGTTAAAACAAATGTTTGAGCCCATACATCTCAGACTGTCACTTGGGATTTATGATACTGCCAAAGTCGAGCCACAAGCCGTCGGGCCCCATCGAGTGCACAATCTTGGCCTTATAATTTTTGAAAATAATATTAATAAGAGAGAGCGTTCGCATGGAATCAACTGATAGCGAATGACTTCAACAATTCCACATGGCCAAGGTCTGAACCAAGATATGTGCAAATGGAAAGAGTATTCGCTAGAGTATTCGTTTGCAGAAGAATGCACACAAAGTCACGCCACTACCTGTTGTAAAAAGATATGGATATTTTTGACCATCGATGGGCTAAAAGCAGTGGCTTGCACATATAGCACCGACAATTATCTAACTAGTTACTAAGCTCCCGTGAAATCCAGCGTTGTGAGCGACTGCGTATTCGAGTTGATCTCCCATCGCCGCTCTCATGTGTGCCAGCTTTCACGTCGGTCTGGTTTGGCTCGATCATGCATGCACACTGGTCTTCTATCTAGGTCGGTGCGTTACCAGGACCCTTGTACAGGCCCAGCAAGGCCCAAGTTACCAGGACCCTTGTCAAGAAAGAAACCCATCCCACGGTCAACCACGCGTGCCTCCTCCTGCCGCTGCGGCTCGCCTCCAGCCGCCGCCCCCGCACCCGCCGTCCAAGGGCATGGCTATGGATGGATTTGGAGCTCCGTACAAGGAGGGATGCGAGGGATGCTTAGTGGGACCTTCCTCCTTGCCTATCCATCTCAATCCTCTCTCTGTCTTGTTGTATGCGGCGGTCGACGACGCCTCCAGACATCCTAATTCACGGCGAGAGCCGCTACCTCCACCGCATCGCCTCCACCGAAAGGCTGTGTATCCGGCAAGTCACGACGACACCACACTGTGCGTTGTCTCCTGTGGACGCCACCACTTCTATACCCGCACATGTTTTTCTCTAGGCTAAACTGGGATGTTTGCTTTTCTTCCCCAAAATCAGTCATGTTCATTTTTTTTTCTCATATATTTGTTGTCTAGAAGTCTGTATATATATCAAAATCCTATCTTGATTCCATATATACCCCTCAATTTGATTCTGCAGTTGTGTAATTAGGCCACAGTAGCTAGCTGAATCAACATTAGTTAGGAGAGAACTGGCATGGAGCGACTGGAGATGTAGGTGCGCCTATGCTAAAGTTTTGATGGGGAAGTCAATCTCCAGGTTGGGCCCATCTCAATTGTTGTAGTTTTTCTTCAATTAGAAAGTGCTGAGAGCTGTCAAAGCGATGTAGCAATTGCGTTTGGGTTTAGCGACTGTTATTTTCCCATTTTCTTGTGCATTGCCTACATGTAAGGTATTGTAGTTCACATAGTTATCTGCACAAATCGTATGCATTTCCTAACTGCAGCATATATTTTCTCAGATTGGCACTAATTGTTAACCTTAGATCCTATGTTTGTTCTCGGATACGCATGTGGGAAACCTTCTAAACAACAACCTATTGGTAGTTCTTCTAAGTATCGTGGAATATATCACAGTTTTATTTGTATATAGAAGGTGCACAATAGTGTTAGACTTCATTCTGAGGAGAATTCTATCTTCTTTATTCTGTCATTCTGATTCATTTAGATTTTCATGCTCACTTCGTGCAGGGATGGCCCATGAATCCTGACACATAAACACTGAAGTATTAATCGTCGATATTTTCTGTCTATAATTTAATGTCTGGTCTAGATATTTTATATGGTAATAAGACACAAATATTTCTTACAGAAATACTGGATGCTTTACTATATCTCAGTACAAAATGAATTATTCCTTCCAGTGCTCGGAAAGTTGTCATTTTTGACATAGGTGTGGACTCCAAAATACAACTTTGACTTTGTATAGTACCTAACAAAATTGTATTGTAGAAGTACTCATCAAGTAAAAATTACGCATATGACTTTGAAGTATCTATTCTACCTGAAAATCCTTCACTTAATTGTGTTTTGTGATATTTCTACTTGAGTTTCTTTGTTCTCGACTATTCCAGGTTATTGCAAACGCAAGACAAGTTGGGTCCTTTAATGCTCAAAGATGGTAAAATGTATTATTCTAAATGGTACAATTAACTTTCTCTTTTGATTACATACTCCCTCCCCTCTCCCTCTCTCCCTCCCTGTGTGTGTGTGTGTGTGTGTGTGTGTGTGTTTGTGTGTGTTTTTTGAGAAGGGGGGTACCTCAGCGTCTGCATCATGTGATACACACATCCATAACTAGATGCCTGACAATTACATTATCCCACGATTTACAGTTCTTTAGGGTGCTGACTTACCCGTGGTATATCGTCTTTTTTTAACTGCATCATGCCGAGCATCTATAGTGATATTGTTGACTATTGTTAAGATCATCTTCATAGAATGGATGCAAGTTCTTTGGTTCACCTTCAATCAACCTCTCCATAGAGTATTTTACCCGGCTTTCTATTCCAGTTTTGTCTTACGCCATATGTATGCAGTTTGTGCTGATATTGGCCATAATATTAAGTTCTTAACCAGTTTTATTGCCTATTGGATTAACATAGTTAACTTGAAGCTTAAAAAGTCAGCCTTCTAAAATCCCTGTATATAATTGCAAGTAAAATTTTCTTACCTCATACACAACCACATGTTCTCAATTTGTCCAAGCGACCTCTGTAAGTCACACTACAACTATTTCTTGACTTTCTGTGGTTATTCACCTTAGTGCACAAGTAAATATGATTTTTTTTAAAAAAAATTGGTCTACTTTGTTAATCCATATGAAACATTTCTACTGCTGCTAGGCTACTTCCATTTTGTAGTCCTGGTTTAAAGTAGTTTTTGGTTTTCGTGTTATACTGTCAGTGAAGCACATTTTCGACATATTGTATGATCCTTGCCTACGATGTATTTGTATTGTTTCTATGGTGCATGTATTCCCACACAATTTACTTAGGAAATTATAGGTTAATGCCCACATTCTTGGGAATTAACCATGTAATAATAAGTTCTATATTTTGAAAATTAATGAGAATAGTCCCGACTCCTGAGATGAAACATGACACTCATGTACTATGTCCAGTAGGCAGGTCTCATCAATTTAGCATCATCCTCATACTGTCATACAAAAGGAGAACAAGCACAAATGAAGTTACAAAATTGAATCACGTCTTGATCCTCCGGCGCAGCAAATCGCGCGTTAGCTTCTAGTCTTATTAATTTCCCCTAAAAAGACATCTCTGAAAGAAACCCACGACCTAACCCGTGTGTCAGCCCCCTCCTGCCACCCCCACCCCGTGCAGGCGATTCAGGCGGCGGTGCCGCGCTTTCTTCCCCTCCTCTCCCTACCGCCCTACCTCGCTGCTTTCACCTCTTCTCGGGGATGGCCAGTGCGGGAGGCTAGTCCAAGCGGTGGTGTCAGACGGGCACAAGGCTCAGCGGCGTGATGGCAATGGCTCGCGATAGTGGCGTGCTCACGGCGGGTGAGCAGTGTTGCGGTGGGTGGAGGCTCGCGGTGCGGTGGCTACATGCCCATGACGTCGACGGTGGTTCAGATCTGACCACGGGCTGCAGCGGTCATCTCTGGCGAGCCTCCTCAGTTTGGGCTCCGGCACCCCTACTATGGTTATGGCCGAGGGCTCGCTGGCTGCTGGTGGGGGTGGCGAGATGGACAGGTGGCTGGTGGTGTTGGATTTGCTTTTGGTGGCTGGCACGCTCCGGGCAGGCGCTGTTAGGGAGGCTCCAGGATGGAGATGACAAGCTCTCGGCTGTGTGAGTGGTGTGGTGCGGCTTCGAAGTGGTGGACGGCGTCTACGGTGGAGGCCCTGACCCGGACCTGGTGGTCGATGCCGGGCTATGAGTGGAAGGAGGTGCTTTCCTCTCTTCCTTAGTGTGGTTGGTGCGCTATGATGCAAATTGTTGGCGATGCCTCAAGACATGGATGCCAGGGCGGCGGACCCGGGATGGCAGTCTGCATGGTTGGCTCTTCGGCGGACACCATGGCGACAGCGATGGCTACGTCTCTTGGCCGTGTGGGTGAAGAGAAGTGTAGCGGCGAGTGGCTCGCGCGCACTTTGTCATGGCACCCGATCCGGATGTGGGGATTTGAACCCACTTGTCCTAGAGCCCTCATGGTGGCACGAAGGAGCTGTGGGGCGAAAGCTCCACGCTTTGTCGCCGACATTGCCGACACTCACGGGTGCCACTCTCTTCCTTAAGACGTCATCGTGGTGCTCCTTTCCGTGTCTCAGTTCCGAGTGAAAACCTTTGTCCGTTATGGACTCGGCAGCAGCGATGCATTGTGTCGTTCTTCCTCTTGAGGGCGTTCTCGTGGAGCTTAGATGTGTTAGTGCGTAGAGTGGCGTTGTACTCACTTCTTTATGTGTTATCTTTCAGTAGCATAGGCACTTGTGTTCTGCATGACTCGATTATTCCGGGGATCGGCTTTGTAAGAGGGCTATCTCACCACTTTGTATCGATCAGTCGTGTACTTTGTTTCGTTGTTGCTTTTTATATAAAGAAGGGCCAAAGCCTGTTTCAAAACAATTATCTTATTCATTGATACATGATCTATAGCCTTACGAAGACCTGAGTAGCATCAGTACCACTCTGGTGATGGCCACAAACAACATGCATGAAGCTTATTCTGGCCTACACGGCCCTTATTCCTATATGTATATGGATTGTACACGCATGCTAGATACAGGCACACCATCTCTCGGTGCACCAGAAGCGTTTTCCTTGTGGGCACTTTGCGAACCACACTGGCCACACAATCGGCCATGTTTGCTTGTTGCCATACTTGCTTGTGCTAGTTGACAAGGTTTGGCAATCCACCAAGCTATGGTCGCTTTGACAAAAACCACTCCCCATCCTAAAGCCGGCATCAACGGTGGCTTCAAGCAGCAACACTAGCACAATCATGGTGGTAATGCATATCTTTGCCGACGACATGGCTGGCTAGTCGACCGCTCTCCTCAGGTTAAGTTATGGGTTTTTCTATGGGCTCACATTAGGCTGCGCTAATTTATAGTCTACTCGCCTAGATGTGCATCGTTAGGTGGTCACCAACACAAGTGAAAAAGCAATGTAGCTGTCATGTATTTGATGAACATCAACACACAAGCGAAAAAGCAATCAGCTGGCATGCATTCGATTGGCATTAATGAACAAGTCATCACATGTGGAGCACTCTAGATATATGTACCTGTACTTTGTGCTAACGAACAAGTTAAGTAAGAAACCCATTTGGTAGGTAGACCATTGGCATTGACATACAATCCATCACTGATGGAGCACACTACATCTTTGTAGATGTACTAGCGTACAAGTTAACAAGCAATACGGTTGGAAGCTGAACGAGATGAGCCCATCAACGCTTGACATTAGAATGATGAACCAGCCCGCCCACGTGCAGCGAGCAGCGTCGTTGCGTGGGCGCCCCTATACCTCGCCCGACGCGAGTTCGATGGTAGCCTCGTCTGAAGTGAGGGCCGACCATCCATCAACTAACGTTAAGAAGGAGCCAAGGAAACCGATGTTGCCCGAGCCAGCAGGACAATTGAACGCAAAAACACACCAAATTCTCTTGCAGATCCCATCCACGGATCCGCCGGCTGCTATGCCTCGGCTATCTCCTTGGGAACTGCATGGCGAGTGGAACGGACAGGAACTGCACGGGGTTGGAAACACACGATCGCGTGGCTCCTTCACCAGCGACATACGTTAAGATCATCTCCAGCCGCACCACCAACAGCCCCCTTAGACCCCAGGCCCACTTTTTTTCGCGCCAGCGGCAAAAAAAAAGCCTCAGTCACCCTCCCAAGACGCCGAAATCCGTCGGCTCGACCCTTTCTTTGGGCCCGGCGACCCCATGCCGAATCCAGCGCACTGGGGGGGGGGGGGGCACTCGGGGGCTCCGGCGGAAGGGAAAACCACGTCTGGGCCACACTATTAGGCAAAAAGTCAATCCCTGCCCACCGCCTACCACCGCTAGATAGGCCAATCCCCGCCAAAAAAAAGAGAGGGTTTCGCCGTGGCAACCTCTCCACCACCTTCCTGGGCGAGGTTTCCAGTGCCGCGCAGGGCGGGATATCGGCGGCTGTGCGCCCGCCACACCCGTCAGGTGTTCAGCGATGGACTACGAAGATGAGGATGCGCTCGCGGCGCTGCTGGAGGAGGAAGCCAATGCCAACGTCCAGGACGAAGAGCATCTCATGGTCCTCGCCGCCCTGGCCGGCCTGCTCGCGAGCAATGCAAAGCCGTGGCGAGGTGGCTCGGCATCGGGCCGACTGAAAGCAAAGAACCGGCATTAACTGGAAGGCTATTGCATGCTCTACTCTGACTACTTCGCCGACGCTCCACTGCACGGCGAAAAAGTATTTCAGCGTCATTATTGGATGAACCAAAAGCTTTTCCTCAGGATTGTGAGTTCCATCTGGGAGTTCGACAGCTACTTCAAGTGCAAGAAGGATTTTGCACCGGCAAATTTGGATTCACCACAATCCAGAAGTGCACGACAGCTAATGTTTGCATACATAGCTCCCGGTGATTCACTCGACGACTATTGGCGCATGGCCGAATCCACGACCATTGAGTGCTTCTACAAGTTCTGCAGGGCAGTGGTGGCAGTGTTTGGACCGTAATACTTGCGACCACCCAATGTTGTAGACACTGCTCGGATCCTAGCATAGAATGCAGTAAGAGGATTTCCTGGGATGCTTGAAAGCATTGACTGCATGTATTGAAAATGGAAGAACTGTCCATTTGCTTGGCAGAGGATGTATAAAGGCGCCAAAGGCGGTTGCAGTGTGGTACTTGAGGCAGTGGCCACACAGGACCTCTGGATTTGGCACTCCTTCTTTGGTATGCCAGGAACTCACAATGACATCAACGCTGCAGTGCTCCCCTGTCTTTGCCAAGGTTGTTGAAGGTCATTCTCCTCCAGTGAACTTTGAGGTCAATGGGCGGCACTACAACAAGGGATACTACCTAGCAGATGGCATCTATCCGAGATGGTCTGCATTTGAGAAGACTATCTCAAACCCTGTGCTAGGAGGCAACACTACTGGAATCAGAGGATTTGCCATCAGCCCCTTCTTTGTCGTCTGCTAGCTGACGGCAAAGGAGGTCTTTGCTGTCTGTTTCCAAAAAACAGACGGCAAAGAACTGACTGATGGCAAAGATCATATTTGCCATCAGCCAGTTCTTTGCCGTCCACTAGCGGACGGCAAAGAGGGAGGGGGCCCCACTGACAAGCTGCTTAAAAAAAACTTAACGGGCCCCCCTCTTTGTCGTCTGCTAGCGGACGGCAAAGAGCAAAAAAGCGGACGGCAAAGGGGGGCGGACGGCAAAGATTTAACCTATCTAACGGCGGCCGCGCCCCACCCCCCCTCTCTCTGTGTTTCTCTCCCTCTTCACACGCGCGCCGCCGCCCCCACCACTCTCCGCCGCCCCGTCGCCCCACCACCCCGCCGCCCCACCGGCCCCCCCGCCTCGGTGCCATCGCGGCCCCGTCGCCCCCGCCGCCCTGCCCTCTCGGCGCCACCGCGCCCCTCCCCCCCGCGCGCCCCACCGCCCCGGCTCCGGCCCCCCTGCGCCCCACCACCCGGGGCCCCACCGCCCCCCCGCCCCGTCGCCCCCGCTGCCCTGCCGTCTCGGCGCCGCCGCGCCTCGGCCCCACGGCACCCCCCTCCCGCGCCCACCGCCCCGGCCCCTGCCCCGTCGCCTGGTGCCGCCGCCCTAGGCAACCCCGCCCCCCTCCTCCATCGGCCACCTCCTCCATCGGCCCTGCCCAGGTGAGCTCTACCTCCTCATTTTTTCTGTTTTTTTAGTTTTAGGTTTATGTTTAGTTTAGATTTAGTTTTAGTTTTAGTTTTAGTTTTAGTTTTAGGTTTAGTTTTAGGTTTAGGTTTAGTTTTAGTTTAGTTTTAGGTTTAGATTTAGTTTTTTCCTTTTTTTTCTGTTTTTTTAGTTTTAGGTTTGTGTTTAGTTTAGATTTAGTTTTAGTTTTAGTTTTAGTTTTAGATTTAGGTTTATTTTTAGGTTTAGGTTTAGTTTTAGTAAAGAAGAAGAAGAAAAAAAGAGGAGAGGAGGAGAAGAAGAAGAGGAAAAAGGAAAGGAAGAAGAATAAGAGGAGGAGGAGAAGAAAAAAGAAGAAGAGAAAGAAGAAGAAAAAAGAGGAGAGGAGGAGAAGAAGAAGAGGAAAAAGGAAAGGAGGAAGAAGAAGAAGAAGAAGAAGAAGAAGGAAAAAAAGGAAGAAAAGGAAGAAAAGGAAGAAGAGGAAGAAGAAGAAAAGGAAAAAAGAGGAAAAAAAACACCGACCCCGACCCGGCACCTCGACACGACACCCCGACCCCGACCCCGACACCCCGACCCCGAGCCTGACCCGATCGACACCCCGACCCCGACACTGACACGGCACCCCGATCCCGACCCGACACCCCGACCTGACACCCCGACTCTGAGCCCGACCCCGACCCCGACACCCCGACCCCGAGCCTGACCCGACACCCCGACCCCGAGCCTGACCTGACCCGACACCCCGACCCCGACAACCGACCCCCTGACCCCGGCACCCCGACACCGACACGACACCCCGAACCCCCGACCCCGAAACAGCACCCCGACCCCGACACGGCACCCCGACACCAACACGACACCCCGACCCCCGACACCTCCCGAAAAGATGTTCTTTGGCCTTCCAGAGGCCTACGGGGTCATATATTTGTGAATTATTAGTTAGGACATATATTTTTCGATTTTGTTATGAAAAACATCATATATAATTGTGTTGATCGGGTAGTTTTAAATGTGTAGTTGTTTCATCGCTGCAAGGTTTGGTGTTCGACGACCTCGCCGTGCGTTTGACGAGCTGTGCCCCTTCATTCGTGGGTGAGCAGAAATGACATGTCCTCCTCCCCCATTAATTATTTGATCTATTCCGATGAAACTTGATAGCTAGCTATATATGTGTCTTGAATCATCAGTATGCGTAACCAACATGTGTCTCCCGTTCGAAAGCGTCATAGTTATAAATATGCATGCATTTGCATATTTATAACCTTGATTCTTTTGAATTGTCCAATGCTATCCATGGACAACCCGAGTATGTGTAGATTGGGTTTGTTTTCCCATATGCTTTGCTCCGGATCCGACGCATAAATTTCGTCAGTGCCTCCCCTGTTGTTCTCCGGGTACACATCCTCTCTGTTTATTGCAGAGACGTGTATCAGGAGAACAATGGGGAGGTGCTGCCGAAATTTTGCGTCGGATCCGGAGCATAGCATGAGAAAATGAACCCAATCTACACATACTCGGGTGGGATTAGGACCTATCATTACCTATTAGAGTGTAGGTTGCATGGACGTAATAAAATTGACAAAGTAGATCAACTGATGAATATATACATGGTGAATTATATATATAATTGTTGTGTGTCCAATAGCTCTGAAAGTCAAGATGAGTGATTGTGCATGGATGTATACCGGTCACACTGGTCAGAACAAATGGAGCGCTGAATGGTTCACAAAAACCAAGGGGTTTGTGCAAGCCGCATTTGCAAATGGCCAGAGGAAAACCTGGTGCCCCTGTTTTCGATGCGGCAATTGGGAAAAGAGGACAGAGGCTGAAATGGGTAAACACCTGCAGAGGAATGGTTTTACGCTCGATTATACGGTGTGGACATTTCATGGTGAGTCTGCCCAACGTGATCGAGCTGAGGTGGATCGTCATCGCACCGACGAGCATGGTACCGGGATGGAAAACATGGTGCAAGACTATGATGATGCTCGGGATTCGGACGAGGAGATGGAGGAATCTGCAAAGGCCTTTAATGAAATGTTGGAGTCTTCAAAACGTCCGCTCCACGAGCACACTGAGCTTTGTCAGTTGGATGCCATCTCACAAGTAATAGCTTTGAAGGCTCAGTTCAACTTGGGCAGAGAATGCTACAACGCAATTATGACAGTATTTGGACGCTTTCTACCCAAAGGCCATGTAATGCCTGCAAACCTGTACAAGTCGGACAAAATCCTCCATGCACTGAAGATGCCCTATGAGAAGATACATGCCTGTGAGAAAGGATGTGCCTTATTTAGGCTTGACTATGCGGACTTGAACTATTGTCCCATTTGCAAGTCTTCCATGTATATTGTGGTAGACAACGGTATGGGTGAGAAGACACAGACCAAAATCCCCGTTAGTGTTCTTCGGTATATGCCAATCGTACCAAGATTGCAACGTCTTTTCATGGTCGAAGAGACGGCCAGACAGATGACATGGCACAAAACAGGCAAAAGAACCGAACTAGATGCAGATGGGAATCTGATAATGGTACACACATCGGATGGTGTTGCATGGAAAAAGTTTGATGAATTACATGCTGACAAAGCGGCAGATCCGAGGCATCCTCGAGTCGGCATCAGCACCGATGGGTTCAGTGTGTTTGGTATGACGGCAGCCCAATACAGTTGTTGGCCCGTATTTGTCTTTCCACTCAATCTCCCCCCGGACAGATTATGCAAAGAAAGAACATTTTCCTGACGTTGATAATTCTAGGGCCCAACTATCCGGGGAAAAATATGAATGTGTACATGCAGCCACTTAAGGACGAATTGCAAGAAGCCTGGGATAATGGGTTCAAGACATATGACGCCTATAGCAAACGAAACTTCATAATGCGTGTCTGGTACATGTACTCGACGCATGACTTGCCGGCGTATGCGCTATTCGTTGGCTGGTGTGTGCATGGAAGGTTCCCGTGCCCCACATGCAAGGGAGCTCTTGAGTTTCGTTGGCTTCAGGCCGGTCGCAAGTTTTCTTGCTTCAACATGCATAGACAGTTCCTGGATCCTCACCATAAGTTCAGGAAAAACAAGAAGAACTTCATCAGAGGTAGAGTTGTAAAAAACTCTGCACCACCTGCGTTGACAGGCCAACAGACCCTGGATCAATTAAACGCTCTCGATCCAGATCAAGAGCGTCTAGGGTACTTCAAGGAGTATAATTCTGAGCACGCTTGGACTCACAAAACATGCTTATGGGATCTGCCTTACTTCAAAGACCTCCTTTGCCCACACAACATCGACGTGATGCACACTGAGAATAATATCGCCGAGGCACTTTTTGGTACATTGTTCGGCATAGATGGGAAGTCAAAGGATAATACTAAGGCTAGAGTTGATCTGGAGGCGCTATGTGATAGGCCGTTACAAAACATGAAAAAACCAAAAGGAAAGCAGAACTGGACGAAGCCAAAGGCATGGTTCAATCTTAGAAGGCCAGTTATGAGGGAAATTATCTTGTGGGTGAAAATGCAGTTCATGTTCCCCGATGGGTATGCAGCGAATCTAAAGAGGGGAGCGAGTCTTGATAAATTGAAGATATTTGGTCTCAAGAGTCATGGTTGGCACATATGGATTGAGCGGGTAATACCGGTGATGTTGCGTGGCTTCATCCCTGAGGATGAATGGCTAGTACTGGCAGAACTCAGCTATTTATTCCGTGTTCTTTGTGCGAAAGAACTATCGCCTGGCGTGCTAGAAGAAATGGAAGAGTTGGCGCCGGAGTTGATCTGCAAGTTAGAGAAGATCTTTCCACCGGGCTTCTTTAATCCAATGCAGCATTTGATTTTGCATCTCCCAACCGAGGCAAGATTGGGGGGGCCTGTGCAAAATCGTTGGTGCTACCCAACTGAGAGGATGCAGAAGACGCTTCGAGAAAAATGTAAAAATAAACGTAGAATTGAAGTGTCGATGGCTGAGGCATTCATCACCGAGGAGGCGGCAAACTTCGTGACAGCACACTACGAAACCAAAAATTGTCATTTGCATAATCCGAAGCCTTGGTACAATGCTGACGAGCCTAAAAAGGGTGCATCCAACCTCAGCCTATTCAAAGGGAATCTCGCACCAGCCAGTGTTTCAAATCCAGTATCTTTGGATAACGAAGAATGGCGGACCATTTCGTTGTATATCTTCAACAACCTGATAGAAGTGCGGCCGTACATCGAGTAAGTTCTCGGTACATTGTTTCGCAACTTCTATTTCCTTTGAACTGCTCTTATTCCTGGATATTTCGTACAGTCGATACGTCGCCCTATTCTCGTATGGAGCGGTGATCCAAAAGGATTCCGTCGAAGAGTATGAGCTTCTCGCAAAGCAAGGAGGCGGCTATCCCGGTTTCATCTCTTGGTTCAAACAAACGGTAAATTCTATTAGACAATTTCATTTCATTCACTAATTTGTGCGTAATGCAACAATCCTTTCATATTAAACTTGTAGGCTAATTCAGAGTCTATGGACGCCGAATTGAGACAAGTCGCTAATGGTTTTGACTATAAGGTCCGTTCATTTGACAAATACGACATCAACGGGCATCGCTTTCGTACCTATGGCAAAGAGCTATCTATGGCCGACCGAAAGTCTACAAATTGTTGTGTATCTGCTATCGGCGAAGGACGTACCGAGTATTATGGGAGAGTTGAAGCAATTTATGAACTTCTATTCTATGGTGAAAACCCATCGAATGTCGTAGTCTTCAAATGTTATTGGTTTCAGCCGAAGGAGACTAGAAGGACTCATGAACATATAGGGCTAGTTGAAATCAACCAAAGCACCCATTTAGATGTTCCTGATGTCTATATTATGGCTCAACGGGCGACCCAAGTATTCTATCTACCGTGGGCCTGCCAAACTAATCCAAATCTGAAAGGTTGGGATGTCATTTATGAAGTGTCGCCACGTGCTAGACTATCTCCCCCAAAGGAAGAGGATTATGAACCTCACATTAACCCAGACACATATGAAGGAGAATTCTTCCAAGAGACACGTCTTTCCAAAAAGTTTTTCAAGAACCGGTATACTTCACCCCAAAACATTGAAGTAGACAGCGACAGTGAATCCCACATCACCCCAGAGGAGGAACAAGAAGAGCCGGAACAAGAAGAGGTTACTGCCGCGGATGACCTCTCAATGCTTGACCGATTACGTAAAGGTGGCCTTCCACATGTTGATGCCACTGAACCCTATGAGCCCGTCATTGATTATAGTGATGATGATGATTATGCATTTCTTGATGATACTGATCGAGATTATTAGTAGTGTCAGGTATTCAATTTTTTTATGTTGTACTTGATGATGATACACTTAAGTGATATACATATTATTATTCATGTCGGTATTTTTTTACGTTGTACTAATTTCGTTTACTCTTTGTCATGGCAGGTGTTGAAAGATGGAAGGGGAGCCGACTGAGACCAAGGACAAACGTGCCCAAATTGAAGGTGTGCCACACCATCAAGGTAGCTCCAGTTTATATCAGTTCGGGCGGAATTGGGTATGTGGTTTGCTTCATGATTAATGCAATTCATTCATCATGCTAGCTTGAGCCCTTTAATTACTAATTTACTTTGTTTCTCTCTTTCAGGCATGCTACAATAAGACGGATAAGGTGCCAGAGGGGTACGACCTGTATGCCATGGCCCACACTGCCTCTTACAAGCAAGTCAAGGGGAAGGCGAGGAAAGGGGAGGAGTTTAACCCGAGCCAGATTCCCTACAATCCAGAGCAGGTGATGATATCTAGTGGCGGGAGGTCTCGTGGCTCCATAGCCATTGATCCAGAGATTGCTCCTGAGACCACGGTGAGTTTAATTTGAATGGACGTTCCTTGCTAGTCTTAACATTTGAGTGTCATCATGCTAACGAAACATTGGAAATGATCTTTGGTGCAGCGTAACTCCACACAAGCATCACACGATCCTTCTCTAGCTACTGGCACGAGCCAGCCCGCTCCCACACCTCCATGATCAAGATAAGTTTCTCTAGTTTTTTGCTTAACAAATGCATGAAGACATAGACTTAGCTTTATTTCCTCAAATATGCTTACCTTAATGACCTAGAGTTAGCTTCTTTTCCTCCAAAATGACTTAATAAGCTTACTCACCTCCAAAACCAGCCATTTTACCTAAGTTAGCTCTAAAACGATCTATACTTAGCTGTGTTTCCTCCAAAATGACCTAAGTTAGTTATAATATACTTAGTTAACTAGGTTTGCTCAATAATGACATGTACTTAGCTTACTTATGTAAAAAAACGGCATAATTAGCTTAGTTAGCTCATAAATGATCCATTTTACCTACGTTAGCTCTAAAATGATGCATTTTACCTAAGTTAGCTCATAAACGATCCATTTCATCTAAGTTACCTCATAAACGATGGCGTGCTTCTTCTTCTAGTCTTCTTTTTCTAGTCACCTTTTCCTAACTTTTTATTTGTCATTTTGCAGATTTCATTCACTTCTCGGAAGCTAGCTTGATATGATGGAGTGCTTGTTTTTTATTTCATTCTCTTCTAGTATTCTTCTAGCTTTCTACGATGGAACTTGCTATCTTGATGAAACTTTGCATTGTAATATGTATGTGCAACTTCCTAATGGTTGCAACTTATGTGTATGTGCAACTTTTGCTATGTATGAATGGATGGAACTATATATGTATGTACGATGAAACTTATGTGTTGTTAAATAGCCCTGTGAAATATATCTATATATGTCATATATATTTGCTGTGAAAATTGTTGGATTAAAAAAAACAGAAAAAAAGAGACAATATGCAGGCTCTTTGCCGTCTGCCACCGATGGCAAAGGGCTCTTTGCCATCAACAGCGGACGGCAAAGAGGCCACGTGGCAGGCAACTGTGCTTCCTGGGAGGCTGACCAATTTGGTCAGTTTGCCTACAGTGGCGGACGGCAAAGAGAAAAAAAAACTTTGCCTACAACGGCGGACGGCAAAGGCCTGCGTGTAGTGACGTTGGCTGACATCATTCGGCGGACGGCAAAGGCCTTCCGAAGTTTGTCGTCAGCGGCGGACGGCAAAGGCCTGCCGTTAACCACCTAACGGAGTAACAACGCATTTATTGCCATCTGTATTCTTTGCCGTCCGCTGCTAATGGCAAAGGTCCCTTTGCCATCAGCCGCAGGAAGCAGACGGCAACGTAGCTCTTAGCCGACCCCTACTTTGCCGTCCGTGGCGGATGGCAAAGACCTTTGCCGCCCGCCATCCATGCCTTTGCCGTCCGCCGTGGCAGATGGCAAAGTAGCTGATTCCTGTAGTGCAAGAACTCCCACTTTGCGAAGGTTTAGGAGGCTTGCAGGAAGGACGTCGAGCGAGCATTTGGTGTCCTCCAATCTCGATTTCCTCTTGTCCGATACTCCGCTCAAACCTGGTTGAAAGATCAAATATGGGAGATCATGACTTGCTATGTCATCTTGCACAACATGATCATTGAGAGAGAGAGCAGGAAGAGCCAATGTTTGACACTGAACCATATTACAGGCAGGTTCCTCTTGCCCAAGTTGATCACCAACTACCGACAACCTGGACTGCCTTCCTCAATATGCGTCAGGAGATCCGAGACCCACAGGTGCATCAACAACTGCAACAGGATCTGGTGGAGCACCTATGGAGGCTCAAGGGCAATGCCTAGCTCGACGTGTGATGAAATTGAGCAAATCCATAAGTATCAGTATTCTCACGGTGCAATTCGGCCAGTCGCGAACTGAATACTGGATTGTGGTCGGATCTCGTACCTCTGGCCCGTGGTGGGACGTACGAAGTGTGATCCTTCCCCTTGGCCGCTGGAGCAGATCGGCTGCCCTCAGGGGTGGCGTCGCCGTTGGTGGCCGCGAACTGACTTGCCGATGGTCGAGCTTGTGAGGGCGAAGCGGACACGGAGGCCAGCCTCTCCAACCCGGCGCGAAGCTCGTCCATGTCCACGCCAATCGACAGCTTGACGTCGTCGATGCGCATCGTCAGATCACCCACGATGGACCGCATCAACTTAGCTGCTTCCTCGTCTTAGCGCTTGAAATGAACGTCGAGGGACTCCGCCAGGTCGGCCTTGAGGAACTCGTACACCGCCTTCATCGCGGGCGACAGGCTCTCCATGGCTTCACGGCGGCGGCGCGCCGCGAACCTCGTCGCATGGGGATGATGGAGCGGAACTTGTTGCGCCAGGATCGATGCTCTGATGCCAATTGTAAGCAACAAATCACTCCAATCGATCTATCTATTGTTCATATGCTCAGATCTCAATATTACAGGAGAATTCGAATTGGGGAAGGAGGAGGAGGACAGAACAGAAGCCAGCCAACACTCACACCATCTATCCTATCCAATCCTCGGCCGAGGCCGCCACCACCACATGTTATAGAGCCACTTGTACAGCTAAAGAGTGTTTAGTTAGCGGGCCCATTCTGGGCCACGCAGACGAGCTAGAGCTTGAATGGCCCTCTTGGGCCTGGCCTGTTGCTCGCTTGCCGGATCGCCCTGTAGCACTTCAGGTGTTGTCGATGTATCGTCCGTAGTATCGTTGACACTCTACGTGCTCACCAGGATACACACTGATCCATCCCGGCCTGCAGTGGAGCTCCACGTCCTCGACGACAGCCTCGACGCCGGGAATGTCACATCCGTGCAGTGCATACGCAGCGCCCCGGCCGCCATGGAGGTGGACCGGTACTGTGACCTGGCATGCCTCTCCTCCTATGACTACTACCTGGTCGCGTCCGGCAATCGGCTTCTGATGGTGATGGAACACGCCTCCACGCCGGTGAAGTTGGAGGTCTACGAGGCGACGGGGGAGCTGAGCAGGGGCCATGGAGGGTGGAGCAAAGTCGAGACGCTGAATGGGCGTGCTCTATTCCTCAGCAAAGGCTGCTCGGAATCACTTCCCGCCGGTCAGCTGGTCGGAGCTCGAGAGGACCACATCTAGTTTATCAGTAAGCGTGACGAGTCGAACAACGACTCCAGCGAGGAGCTCCACTCCGGCGTGTACAGCATGAAGGACGGGGAGGTGGCCCCGTTTCCGTCGGGGACGGCAGCCGCATGGCAAGGTCGTGCATGGCCGCCCACCTGGTTTTTCCCGACGTGAACTTGATCAAACCATGATTTCTTTTGAAAGTTGATGAGGAAATTGTAAGTTGTTCACCAATCAACGGGTATTGCAACAGCAGGTTGGCAAAATAGCAAGTACAACCAACAAATAATTAAGCTACGTGCAACAGCAAGTAACTGACTTCGATGCGTGCAAGCCAGCAATGTTAGCATTATAGTAGCAGCAGATAAAAACGAGTAACAGCTACTTTCCTGTGAAAAGAAAAAGGTTGGAGTGGTAGCATCGGCATATATATTGGCGCTTTTTTTTAGCTATTTTTTATATGATTAATTTGGGATGGCTGATGTGATCTTGCTCTTTCCACATACTCTAGTAATTTTCATTTTTGCTCCAGCCCCGGTACTGATGTAGCTCCACCAGTGGTCAGTTTGACATTGACATATTACCCTTTATTGAAAATATATATTTATGAGATGTGTGCATGTCGCCTTCGATGTAAACATCAGGATCCATTATACTACATACATCTCTCCCAGGATCACCACCCTAATCCCTGACTATTCTCAATAATCCTGTGGTGGGCGACCCACTTGCCGACCTGGTGGGTGGTCAGCCCGTTGGCCAAGAGCCGCTCGATCCGAAGGATGGACCTCTGCTTCCCGAACTGGCCCTGCTTGTCTGACAGGATCTCGCGTAACGGCTGAGGGTCGCTCACCACCACCCTCGGCTCCGGACCGAACCATGTCAGAGCGACATTGCCTACAATAATCCCGGTGGTTTCTCATGTGCTTCGGCAAAATTACGGAGATCAATCACCATACGAGGTACGGCGGCCTAACAGAGTGGACGGTGGTTAATTAATTACCGTGTTACTTGATGATGGCATGGTCGAACGGCACCGTGCGGGCGGCGACGGCGTGGGAGGACAGCGGCATGGGCTGGGAGCACGTCGCCGCGACGAGTCGCACGTACTCCTTCATGTCACCGGAGGGGAAGCGGTACTGCGTGCCACGCACACCATGGGACCGCAGGAAGGTCTCCGTCTCACAAGTAGAAAAATGGCCTATTGTCCCAGTTCGTAAGGTCCCTTTAGTCTCTGTTTTTGAACCGGGACTAAAGGATCGTTACTAATGCCCTGGGCCTTTAGTCCCGGTTCTTACTGAAACCCGGACAGATGGGCCTCCACGTGGCCAGTGCAGTGAGCCCAGACAGGAGGGCCTTTAGTCCCGGTTGGTGGCACCAACCAGGACCAATAGGCATCCACGCGTCAGCAGCTGGCAGGAACTGAGGTTTTTTTTTTTTGAAAAGGGGTTGGTTTAGGAAGTAATTTAAGGTGTGTTAGCTAGCTAACAGAGAGAAGTGTCCTCTCTTATTTCCGTGCTTGATTTACCAACGCTACCGCTATGCCTAAACATGGCTTAGATTAAAAATAATATTAATCCTAACTTGATCAAGTTTGGGTTAGTACTACTTTCAACATGCACCACATGCATGTTGCCTTCTCTTCAATCCAATCCCCATGTTCATTTCGCAGGCCACTATGTTTTGTGATTCAGGCAAGCATCCTCTCTATTCTATGGACTGGACTGAGTGGATATCTATTTATTTGCAGAGGACTGAACAACACAACCAGTACGTATCTATTTCAGATATCTGTACTGGACTACTGGCTGTGATCATATAGTTCTGATGCAATGCTAGAAATTAATATGGAGATGCATAAGCGTAATTGCATTGACTGGAAGTATGAGCTCACCTGTAGCCTGGAATGTACATCACGTTTGCCATCTTGACAGCATTTTGCGCCTGTTCTGACTGCAACTGGAAGATCTTTCTCCCTTCACTGAAGCTGCTCCCGAACGCCACTCGGGATATCACGTCGCCCGTGAGGTCCTGAAACTCTGGCCACACATCTATCTCCTGCACATCACCCTTCCCCATAGAGCTTCCCCATCTCCGCACCAATTCGCTTGAACAGGCCGCGAAAGCAGGCAACATCCTCTGCAAAACAAAATCCCCACTATTAGCCTGCCTGCTGGTTACTGGAAAAGCATACATGTGGATGTGGCTTGATGAGTTTGATTAGGCGGGAGAGACATGACGCCATGACGGACACCTTGAGCTTCTGGAGATGGAAGGCTGTTGGAACCGCCAGTCCCTCGCTGCACTCCTCCTCGCCCTCTCTGTCGCCGTAGCTCTCACCGAAGAAGAAGAAGTTCAAAGGAAGGAGAAGGACGAGAGACGTGATTCAGGACCATGGTCTGCATTTTTTAATCGATAATACATGGATCTTCATAAATAGACATGCATGCCAACTACATTTTTTAATCAACTATGCATGGATCCACATGAATAGTGTCTAGAAATCAACGGTGTCGAGCGTAGGTTCGGCTGAACCATGGTTCTGTACAACATTTTCGGAGAAGGACACGTTGACACGGTGGATTTTCCGGCGCACGAACGCCACTTCCTGAGCACAAACTCAGCTCACACCACACCATTACAGTGATCACCCCCGCGAGCTTTATACCCGGGCCAAGCTGGGCAACGACCCACTCGCACCTGCCCACTCGCGCGCTCCGATCGGCCCGCTCTGCACGCCCCGCGACGCGCTCCGCGCGTGCTCCCTGCGCCGAGCCCTCAACGATCACGCGCTCCCGCTGCGCTCGGATCACGCACTGACCTAGTCTACACACACACCCGTGATGTTTGGTGCTCCTGTAGAATAGATCCTTGGCTCCTTTTTTGCTGCTTTTGCTTCTGCGTTGATGTAATGACTCTCAAGGTAGTTTGAACTCGGTTGGCAGTTGCGAATTTAGGGTATGTGGTGTGGCTAGCCCTTTGTTGGCCGTTGGGGATGTTATTTGATCCTGGTGATGCCGGTTCGATCTTTTCGTTTCCTTTTGAACTCTTTTGTAGAACTTTGTGGTTTTCAGTAATGAAAATCGGAAGGGGCAAGCCCTTCTTTGATAAAACACACACACACACACACACACACCCGTGCGGTGTTCACCTGCACGGACACGCCCATGCACCACACGCACACCTACACGCACGCACACACCCAAGTCGCAGTGGACCCGACGCGCCCTGCACACCTGACACGCGCCCATACACGCGCCCGGTGTGTCGAACTCGTTCACCGCGGCTTATTGCACCCAACAAAGGCGTGGTTGATGATCCTGCGGTGGGCGACCTACTTGTCGCCCTGGTGAGTCGTCAGGCCGTTGGCCAAGAGGCGCTCGATCCAGAGGATGGACCTGTGCTTCCCGAACTGGCCCTGCTTGTTCGACAGGATCTCTCGGAACAGCTGAGGGTCGCTCACCATCACCCTCGGCTCCGGACCGAACCAAGTCAGAGCAACTTTACCTGCAATGCAATAGTCCCGGTGATTTCTCATGGCGTACAGGAGCCTAATTGAGAGGGGATGCTAGTCAATTACCATGTTGCTTGATGATGGCATGGTCGAACGGCACTGCCACTACAAGAAATATGTCAACTTGTGACCTTCTGTCAGTGACCCTGGAAGAACTGGTCATAGATCTATGACCATTTCAGACCAATTGGTCAAAAGCTGTTCGGGGGGCTCCAAACCCTAAATCATTGCGACCATTTTGGTCAGAAAGGTCGTAATTTCCTTACACGAAATGGTCATAAAGCAAACAGCGCTAGTCCGTTGCCTTATTTCTAGTTGTTAACGACCAATATAGATGGTCATAGCCTTGTAAATTATGGTGGGTTGCGATGACTAGGCGCCATCTCATCAGTTTTGCCTATGTGTCATGTCCATGTGGCAATTTTTGCCCTAGGTTGTGAAGCAACCTATATTTCTGTCATTCCCAAAATTCCCAAAAAAAGCTCATAAATTCTTTGGATCATATCTTCGTCAAATATGTAAAAACCTTCCTTTCCTAGTTCAAAAATAATTCAAAAATATTCATTTTCCTATTCTGTTCAGAACAACAGTTTGTGAAGGAAGTACCACTTTGGCATGTCCAAATAGTATCCATTTTCTAAAGTGCTTTCCTATGCCCAAATAACCATCCTCCACCAAATGCCAGCTCAATCCATTCATTATTTTGAGCCGAGCTTCAACATTCGTATTTATGTCCAGTGTAGTGGTTTGCAAAGCAAGTACCACCTAGGCTCCTCCTTTTGAGTTGAAAATTTGTTAAGACGGTCTTCTTAGTAACTGATCATCCTCAGCCAAAACTCACGGCCATTAGCCGTGTACATTTCCCGTACCGCTAATCAAACACTTGGCTGCTTATTCATGTTTAAGCATCGATCGGTCTCCTCGTGAGAATCTTATGTTGTGATTTTCTTCCTAGCACCTACCTAGGGAGTTCCCAAACCACTAGACATGCCTAGGCCGCCCAGAACACATGGCAACGCCACGGTCACGCGGTGACCACGCGGCGGGCATGCGAGCTTACGCGCTCTAGAGTTGGGGCCCTCGGCCACCGTCGAAACCTCGATGTCTCTCCATCAAACCATGTATTTCTGATTAAATAGGTACTTATGTAACTAGAAATGATTTTTGGAAAAAATAAATAGCAAACTATGAGGCAGCTGCAGTTCAAATTTGACCCGCTTCCAACTGAATCGGCGGAAATTTGTCTTTTTCACGAGAGGTGGATCAAAACTTTTTACACCCAACCATTTGGTCAATTGTGCATTAAATATGTCCTAGTATTTTAGAAAAATGATTTGGTCCAATTTTGCAACAATTATTTGGTAGTTCCTTCACAAAAACACCTCCTTTCGGGCACTCGAAAAATGAAAAATGGTTTTTCGTCCAAAGAAAATGAAAACTTCCTTAGGCAACATTGTTTGCCATTCCAATATGCACCCTTGTGCATAATATGAGATCATTTGAACAAACTATGCCACGAATGTGGCCATAAGTTTGATTATTTGCCTTGAAAGCCATGAATCTTGAGAGATGATAGCTCATTTTTGAGAACACTTTTTTAAAGTAATTGCCGTATTATAAGTTTGTTATTTTTCCTGGGAACTTGGCCACATATAATGACACAATGCTAAGGTTTACCAATTTTTGATTTTTTTGAATTTTTTATGCCCATTTCAAAATGTAGCCAAAACGGCGGAATGACCATTCCTAGCTAGTTGTTGAATCTTGGAATTTTTTTGGTGTTTCTCTGATTAAATAGATACTTATGTACCTAGAAATGATTTTTGGAAAAAATAAATAGCAAACTATAAGGCAGCTGCCGTTCAAATTTGACCCGCTTCCAACTAAATCGGCGGAAATTTGTCTTTTTCACGAGAGGTGGATCAAAACTTTTTACACCCAACCATTTGGTCAATTGTGCATTAAATATGTCCTAGTATTTTAAAAAAATGATTTGGTCCAATTTTGCAACAATTATTTGGTAGTTCCTTCACAAAAAAACCTCCTTTCGGGCACTCGAAAAATGAAAAATGGTTTTTTCGTCCAAAGAAAATGAAAACTTCCTTAGGCAACATTGTTTGACATTCCAATATGCACCCTTGTGCACAATATGAGATCATTTGAACAAACTATGCCACGAATGTGGCCATAAGTTTGATCATTTGCCTTGAAAGCCATGAATCTTGAGAGATGATAGCTCATTTTTAAGAACACTTTTTTAAAACAATTGTCGTATTACAAGTTTGTTATTTTTCCTGGGAACTTGGCCACATATAATGACACAATGCGAAGGTTTCCCAATTTTATGATTTTTTTTGAATTTTTTATGCCCGTTTCAAAATGTGGTCAAAACGGCGGGAATGACCGTTCCTAGCTAGTTGTTGAATCTTGGAATTTTTTTGGTGTTTCTCTGATTAAATAGATACTTATGTACCTAGAAATGATTTTTGGAAAAAATAAATAGCAAACTATGAGGCAGCTGCAGTTCAAATTTGACCCGCTTCCAGCTGAATCGGCGGAAATTTGTCTTTTTCACGAGAGGTGGATCAAAACTTTTTACACCCAACCATTTGGTCAATTGTGCATTAAATATGTCCTAGTATTTTAGAACAATGATTTGGTCCAATTTTGCAACAATTATTTGGTAGTTCCTTCACAAAAAAACCTCCTTTCGGGCACTCGGAAAATAATTAAAAATAGCTAGAAAGATCAGAAATGCATAGAAATTAGTCCTTATCTATAAAATGTGGTCTAACTCTAGTGAAAATTTGTGTGGTGCCATTTTGCAAAATATTTTTGATAGCTACTTCACAAAATCCCTCTATTTTTAGTACTTAGATAGTTTTTTAAATCACTGGTTTTTGAACCAATCGGGACTCTTCCCACGGATCGATGACATGGCGCCCATCCATCCATCCATCCATCCATCCATCTCTCCATCCCACATCCATCCATCCATCTATCTACTGGAAAAAAAAGAAAAAAATGAAAAAGAGATACCCCCACCCGCAGCCCAAACCCTAGGTCAGATCCCATCGACTCCCTCCTTTCCTCGCAGCCGCCGCCACCTCCTCCCTGGATCCAGTCTTCTCCCCGCCGCTCCCACCCACCGCCGACCTCGCAACCCTCCTCACCACCGCCACCGACCTCGTCACTCCCTTCCCTCGCCATCTCTCCTACCCTATGCCCCAGATCGAGTCGAGCAGGTCGGCCGACGCGCTATGGTTCCGTTTGGTCAGCTCCGCGCTGGCTCTCCGGTTGGCCGCCCGCCCGACGATGGATCTCTCGCCGCTCTCCCACCAGGCGCTCTTCATGGCCTTCTGATCTGCGGATGCCGAGGCCGTGCGCCGCCTCCTACTGCGATGGTCGTGCGCGTGCGGCACGGGCGGCGCGACGGCGGTGTTGGCCAAGACGGGGGCGGCGCCGGTGGAGCGCGTCAAGCTGCTGCTGCAGAACCAGGCCGAGATGCTGCGCTGGGGCGCCCTCACGCGGCCCTACCGCGGGATCACCGACGCCTTCGCCCGCGTCCTCCCGCTCGCCGTCGCCAAGATCCTCCGCGCCCTCGCGCTCCAGGAGACCCCCGACCTCCTCATCCTCGACAAGCAAGTTCTCAAATCAGCCTCTTACGAGGTCTCCTGCTCTCATTCGCCTTGCGATTTGTGTATCATTTTGAAGCAGCTGCTAGTTGTGGTCAGTAGCTACGCCTAACATATTAGTAGGTTTATTGGCATGGTTCTCGCCTAATAATCCGCTCTGCTTTGCTTGCCCCATGGATGCATATTGTACCTTGCCCCCTGCTGTTTCCTGAGAACGCCCTCCCTAGTATAGATTTGTAGATGATTTCTGTAGATCTAATTGCTGTTGTGGCTTCCCTCCTGTTGGAGGGAGCAGCTTCATCTTCCTGCACTTGCTGCATTGTTGTTTACCTCGTTACATGCTTGTTGACTCATCGACTGTTTGGGGACAGAAGATTGCTTGCAGTTGCTTACCATTGGTGCAGTCATCATTTTGTTTTCTGATTCACTAGTGCCTGTACCAATGTACTGGGTGCTGCATTGGGGGAGAAATATTTCAAATCGACTTGTATGTACATGTTGATTTCCAAGGGACAAAATGCTGCTTACAATACATGCTTGTTTGCTCATCAAATATCCGGGAATCAGTTGCAGTTACCATCACCACTTTTTTATGGTGCATTTGTCCCACTATACCACTGCTGTAGCACAAAGGACACTACAAATCTTCAATCATACGTGTCATTCCTTCATACTACTATCTTTGCCCCCTTTATTATCCTCAGATTTAGGACACTACAAATACTGAAAATGTGCATGTTATGACTGGCCAATACACCGAGAAATAATAATGTTGCGCAACTTTATCAAGGATCGATTACTTAGTTACTGTGAAGCATTATCGAACGTTGTTCTTGCCTGCTCTTACCGGCGTCCTTTTAATTCCGTATGTGTTTTGTAGTTGAAGGAGTTCATTCTGTGCAGCCGGAGGCGTACAAGTTCAAGATCGGCGACCGGGTTTTTCGGAGGCCCGGAGACCCACCCCTGGACCAAGTTATCGAGATGCTACAGAAGCACAAGGATAAGTCTCAAGATGAAATCTAGCTAGCTGGCTACAGTATGCCTTATGCTCTCGTTGATTTATTTCTTTTGCGCTCTTTTGCAGTTCTATATTGATGAGTGAGCGATCTGGTAGCAGCTAGCTAACTGCCTCTAGATTGTAACCCTGTTATGGGATGTCTGGTTGCGCATGCGTTCTGCATTGTCAAATGTGTTCTCTGTTGTCACACATCATATGCAATGTTGTTCGTAGTTTTTATATTTGTTGTCATGCGATGCGGTCACTGAATTGCTCAAAAATGCTGGCCAAGTACTATGTAGTGCTGTTCTATGCTAGGCTACCAGGCTAGGTAACTTCTGTATCAAAATCATGGATTCTAATCTTTACTATTATCTGCCATGGATCAACAATGATGCATCACAGGTAGTAGTAGTAGAGTCGGACTTGGTGCTGCATTGCCCAGTTATTAGCTCCTCGATCTGTTCCTCACAGCGTGGGGTCAGCACTTTACCTCAACTTGTCTGTATTTTCTCTCGCACACTAGACTTGCTCATCCATAACACAATGGCAGTGCGTGAGTGAGTCCTGTAGGTATGTATGTTTTTGGGCTGGTTGTAGATGGCTTTGTATGTTATGGTAGTGTGCTTGCTCTCCCTGCTCTGCTTTCGCTTGTACTCCCTCCGTCCCGAAATACTCGTCGGAGGAATGGATGTATCTAGATGTATATTAGTTCTAGATACATTCATTTTTATGCATTTCTTCGACAAGTATTTCCAGACGGAGGGAGTAGAAAAGAAGAGCAGAGAAGGGTAAGTAAAACACACTAGCAACTCTCTAATTAGAACACCAGATACTAGTAGATACCAACCACATGTATCTACAGATTTACTACTAAATCCAATTACAGTACTACCTGATGTTGTGTGATTCCTTCCATTCTATGATTGATAAAGGAAGTACTTCATTAGTAACGAGACATGCTAATCTGGTGCTGAAATTTATAAGCAACTAAATTGTGCAGAATTAAGTTTCACATTCAAATCGATGGTATGTCATGTGTGCACCATGGACAGAAATTTCAGAGCCAACAGAAAGAAATTCTACTCTTTACTGCAGAACAGTATACAACATTACTTTTTTGGTTGCCTGCTAATTGTGTGAAAACTGCTTATCAATAGCTTATCAAGCACTGCCTGACTGGCTCGCATCACTCTGCTGTCGTAGCTGTGCCGTCAGTGCTCTTTCCTCTCTGTCTGTCTACGACAACAGGATTCATGCACCAAACCAAGAACCTGAATCTTTTGTTAGGCTGCTAGTAAACTAGGTTGTACTCCTTCCAATTGCAAGTTGGATAGAACCTGCAATTAAGTGCACAGACATACATGGATTCTGGTTCAATTCGTATGTATGTCTGTATGTGCATGCTTACGACTTTGACTAAAACTAGTTAGTTCATTGTTCTACCTTCAGGTGACCAGTCCCTAGCTGCGTGCTTTGGTCGGTCCTACTAATTTCAGTTCCTATGATTTTTAATCTCCGTTTTCTATTTTCCCCAGCTACCAAGACTCTGAGTTTGTGGTGATGGCAGCTGACACGAAGCCGATCGAAATCTTCCCCCACCCCCTGTTGCTCCCTAACGATAACAAGGTAGAAATTCTGTCCGTATGCTGCATCATATATAGTAATGCTAATTAGTTTGTATGCATTTTGTTTATCAAATGAAAGGACATTCTGTTTGGCAGTGGGCGGTTTTGCTCAAAAATAAGTAAATAAATTGTATGTGCATGCTGAAATGTTAGATGTCTGTTGGTTGCTGTATATGGGCAAGATGAATTGAATCTTGATGTGTACTTGTCAATTCTAGCTTATATTGGTGTCTTGCGATCCTAAAACATTATTGAATCCTGCTGTGTACTTGTCAATCCTGCTGTGTGTTCATATTGCGTCTCTGTTTTCTTGTATGAACGAGTTATCTCATTTTAACTAGCTGGAGAACAAAAAACATGGTACTAGCTCAATTTTTGTTATCATTCTAAATAAGTTTCCTTTTCTTGAATGGTTTGTTCTGATTCTTCCCTGCTGATTCATGTAACAGGGCGACCGAGGAAGGCATGTTGTCTGTTTTCTTGAAGGTCGTTTTGTGTGTTCCTAGCCCTAACTACAGTTGTCCAGCTAGTTCGGCATGTTGTTCATATCACTATTGTAGTCCAACGAGTTTGGCATGTTGTGAGTTTGTGATTGCTTGTAAAGCTTGTAAAGTATTGTATTACACTTGTAGTCATTACTGTGATTGCCACTGTATTACACTTGTAAGGATCTGGTTGCTCTTATTTAAAGTATTATGTGTGCTTTTTGTCCGCCCATTTAAATACTGGTTCGAATATGAAGAATATGAGCCAGATAGATGGGATCCACTTACCAGAACATGACAAATCGGACCCAGTTACCAGAACCTGACAACTGGGACCCATCTGACTGGTGGACCCATTTAATAAAAAAAGGAAATTATAATTATTTAGACGAAAAGGCCAAGGCCCAATAATAAAAAAGGCTGCAATGTTGGGCCAGGCCCATGAAGTCGACCAAAAAACGACAGAAAAAATATAGAAAGGCTGAATTAATGGGCTAGGCCCATGTAGAAAACTGAATTGGACCGGGCTGAATCTTGTGCCACATCAGCTTGCCACGCTGGATGCCTACGTGGCCTGGGGAGGTTGCTAGTGACCAAAACGCCATAGTGGACATATTTTGGTCGTAAACGTCTTCGACCATTCCAGAAGAAAGGTCGCTATAGTCAGTTTATGACGACCAGCTTTTGACCTTGTGTTTTTGGTCACAAAAAGGTCGCAAATGGAAATTTGTGACCTTTCAGTGACCAATAATGGTGGTCACAAGTTGACATATTTCTTGTAGTGTGCCCGGGCGGCGATGGCGTGTGAGGACAGCGGCATGGGCTGGGAGCACGCCGCCGCGATGAGCCGCACGTACTCGTTCATGTCGCTGGAGGGGAAGCGGTACTGCGTGCCGCGGACGCCCTGGGACCGCAGGGCCTGGGCCAGCCTCCGCGGGCGGAGCCAGGCGCCGGTCAGCGCCCGGCCGGCGCACCACAGCGCGGCCAGCAGGGCCCCGAGAGCGCAGAGGAGGCTCCATGGTGGTGAGCCGAGAGTCGCCATGCCGTGAGATTGCGATGAATGAACCCGTCTCTCTCTCTCTCGCTCGCTCAGGCCCTGTTTGGTTCCTAAGTCCTAGGACTTTTTTTAGAGGGTGTTTGTTTCCAGCGACTTATTGGTTTATGGACTTAAGTAAGTCTCTATAAGTCCCATCTAAACCAAACAGGAGGGACTTGGACTTAAAGTGGGTATTTGGGACTTATGAAATAAGACTCTCAAGGAGAGTCTTATAGGGACTTATAGTTGTAATATGATCTTTTAGTTTATGTTAAGTCCCAGGAACCAAACAGGTAGGGACTTTTTAGGGACTTGGGACTTACAAGTTGGGACTAAAAAAAGTCCTAGGACTTATGAACCAAACATGGCCTTAGTCCCAACTTATAAGTTCCAAGTCCCTAAAGGGTCCCTATCTGTTTGGTTCCTGGGACTTATAAGTCCCTATAAGACCATATTACAACTATAAGTTCCTATAAGTTCCTCCTTGAGAGTCTTATTTCATAAGTCCCAAATGCCCACTTTAAGTCCCTATAAGTCCCTCCTGTTTGGTTTAGATGGGACTTATAGGGACTTTTTTAAGTCCCTAAACCAATAAGTCCCTGGAAACAAACACCCTCTCAGTCTCTGTATATGGGCAGCTCCAAAAAGGTTTCCGTCCGTGCAGCAGCGTGACATGGCAGGTAAGAGACTAAGATGACACGACGTGGAAAACGACCCGGCATACTAGCCTAGCAGAGGAAGATGATAGAGTATGGTGGATTAACCTTATCCTGGCCCGGCGGATGGACCCGAGGCGATGAACACGACGTGGAAGTCCAGGTGCAGTGCACGCATGCCGCCGCGAGCTCTCGGGATCCGCGTGCCGTCGTACACGTGCGGTCCAGGTTAAAAGTCGGTTCAACACCTGCCAATCTGTGGTTGGATGGTTAGAGAGACTATGATATCCCCAGCCCACCAAGGTTCAAATCCTAGTGTTTGTGTTTGTACTGATGTTAAAAAAAACACCTGTGCTGATTTCCATCACTTTTTCGGTCTTCCACCACCACTTTTTCGGTCATTTTATTTGTAAGATGGCGCGGCACGGGCAAAGAATGTTTCCTCCCTGCGGAGGCTTCCAAAATGGCATGCTCTTTTCCAAGATGGAGAATGCTACACTCTATTCAAAAAAATATTCATGATTTTTAAAATAATTGAATTAAGTCAAATGTGTTCATGAATTTCAAAAATCGATCACGGATTTATAAAATGTTCATGAATTTGAAATATATTTGCACAACTGAAAAAAAATGCTCGTGGGTCAAAAAATAATTGTGAATTTGAAAAAATGTTCACAAAGCTTCCATGATTTTGTAAAATGTTTCCAAATCCTAAAAGTGTTCATAAAATCCAAATATTGTCCATGAATTTTAAAATATTCAAAAAATTCAAAAAATGCTTGCAAAGTGTTCATGAATTTAAGAAAATATTAGCACATATATAAATACGTTCGTGATTCAATAAATATTTGTGAATTTGAAAAATCAAAAAGAAAAGTAGAAAAATATATATTCTAGGGCTTCTTGCGTGACTTCCTGTGTGCCATATTCTTTGTATTTAGGCCGCCCCATCATATTAGGGGTTGCCTTTTTTTAAATGAACCATCAACCTTGCCTTGTAGTCGGGGTCTTGTGCCGTGCCACAACCCCCTCCCCCTCCCCAAGTCCCTATATACGAGCAACATGCAGTGGCAAGAACAGGGAAGTAGGTGTCCTCGTTAGCAGCGACGGCGACAACCGTTCTCCGGTTGAGGCGGTCGCGAGGGTGGGACTCATCCTCTTGCCCGACTCCGATGGGGAGGAGGAGAAGGGAGGCGACCCACGAGCTTCCTGCACTCCTCCTACCGAGTGCCAATGGGGTGGGGAGGAGACGATGGGAGACGTGAGGTTGAGGATGGGGGTTAGGGTGAGCGCCAGCGACGGCGGCGGCGCAATGGCAGGGGGTGTGCGGGCGGCTAGGTTTTGAAGAGGGGGGGGGGAGAGAGAGAGAGCTAAGACAGATTAAATGGAAGCAGGGCAGTCGCTTTCCGTCACCAACGGTCAAGACATGTTGACCTAAGATGTGAAAACCCGAAAAATGCCCTCAGCGGGGCACAGAAATAACAGGCGGTGGCACACTGGAGGGCGCACTATTCACTGAGCAGTGTCGGGTTTTGATCCGACGGCCCAGCTCATCCGGGAGCGAGAGCGAATGGCCGAAAATGCATAAAAATTGATCCGATTTTCGAGAGTCGCTTAGCTCTGAGAACGTCCATGTTCTTCCACGATTCTTGTTTTAGGATAGAAGTGATTCCACCAACTTATACAATTATGAATGAAATAAAGCCCATCTCAACTTGCATTTATGTATAGAGAAAGATCCACCACAATATTCAACCATGCATTGAAAAATATTTTCCATTCAATTATTCTATTTATTCAATAAATAATTTTGCAACTCTACAATAACAAGTTACAAAATTTTGATTTTCATGTTATCAACCCAATTTTTCAACAACTAGTGCCAGTTGTTGTTTTCTAAAAAAAAATGAACTTTTCAGGAAAATCAAATTTACGGAGGCCAAAAATATCCTAGACAATCTTTGGAGGGGGAAGCTTTCATCCTGGGGGGAGCCCTATGCGCCCCACGTGCCAGGCAGGGCGGTTAAGGGGTGGCCCGCATGGGCCCCATAAGGGATCCGGCTTGCCTGCTCCCTCTCCGTGCTCCCATCCGTGCTCCCACTTCATCCTACGGTTGTCTTTTTTCCTTTTTCCTTTTTAATCTAATCATCTCCCCCCTGATTTTAAGGGGGTGGGGCCGGGTCTTATTTTGTTCCAATCAAATATTGCCACGTATGCGGGAGTACGGATGGGCACACACGTGGGGAGCAGGCAAGTCTCGTCCCCCCATAGGGCACCTCTCAACCACCTCATTCTTTCATCGCCTTTATGTTTCTCTAAAGAAACCTAAAAAGTAATCAAACATTTTTTTTTCGCTGCTGCACCTCTTTGTTTTGTTGTGACCCAATCTAAAGGGCTTTTTCAGGATTTTGTAAGAGGGAGAATTTATCATAGTGGCGATATTGAAAATCGTTTGTAGCCTCGATTAGGTGTAGAGTGCGACCAAATGTTCCAGATGGGATCGCACACGGAGAATTTACCAAGGTCTGGGCCATCATGGTCGAGGTAAAACCCTCTCCTTGCCTTTGTTCTTGATTGTGGGAAAACACCTCATGTGAGGGGTGTTTAAATAGGAGTGGGTTGTTGCTACCGACACAATGACACATATCAGATGATCGCTATACTAACCCCTAGACTTCCCTTATGAAGGGCGACAAGGCCTAGGCTTACATGTTTCATATAACTGATTTAAAGCCCTAAACAGACAAGGAGCCCCAGACATGTACGCCAAGGAAGGATTCTTCTGGAGGAGGGTTGCCTGCGCACCCGGAGGCCCTTGGAAATGCCCATGCCTACTAGGCCATGAGACCAGGCTATCATATGGCTTGCCGACACAGGGGCCTCCATAGCTTTGATTTTTTTTCCCAAGTTATACCTTCCTAAGGGCAACTCCAAGGCCGACCATCAAACCGCCCGCATACGTCCAGACCGCATTTGTTCCATCTAATGCAAGCCTATACCTGTTCGCAGGGCGGTCCGGACGCACTTTCTCATGCAAATTAGAGACAAACATGGGGGGCTAGCAAGCATCGAACAGCACCCACGCCCGCTTTTGACCACCTTGGCCCACCCAAACCCCCTCCTTCCTTGCCCGAGCGTGTTCCCGCCCCACGCCAGCTTCCTACATTCATGTCAACACATTGAAGCATGCTCGGGGCTGACGCGACCTCTCATTGCCTCCACCATTGAAGCGGTGCGCCGGGCGAGGGCGGCCCCTGCTGCACGCCCGACTGAGCACGCCTCCTCGCCGCATCCAAATGGTTGCAGATTGCCCTCTTTCCTCGAATAAACCCGCGTGTGTACAGGGATACCTACTCCCACCACACGTTCATTCACAAGCCAGCCGACATTAAACACAAGGCTGAATGGCTCCTCGCGCCCGCCCGCTATTAAACCGATGCCAGATGCGAGGCAAGAACTACACCACACCTCCGCCCCCCTTTTCCTCGTTGAACAATTTTCTCCATGGCATCCAGCGAGCAGGAAGAAGAGTTCTGTGGCATAAAAGCAGGTTGGGTGATCCGTTGAGCCCACCGGTTACGAGCCAGGCAACTGTCTGTTCCACCTCCATCAATGCTCCAGGCCACTGCAGAGGCTGAATCTCCAAACCAACGCGTGGTTCAGCTTGTCGAGGAGTGACAAATTGCTCGTGGCTATCATGGACGACGACATGTCATACAGCGCCTCCCGTGCCTGTGACCGCGCCATCCGCCATCAACACGCGCATAACCATGCCCTACCGGCAGAGAAAGAAGCCAGCTGTGCGGACATTGACGAGGCGGGACCCAACACGTCTGTGCCCGCCACCATCATTGAGGAGAAGTAGAACATGGGAGATCGTCGCTACTTGGCTCCCATGAAGGCCACCATCGAGGCGAGCCGGCGTACACAACTGGTGTCTTGCCCCTATGGCAGGCCACCGTCGCCCCCTACCCAAAAACCAACTCTGATCATGTAACGTAGGGCATCCTTCGCCTCCGGCTGAAGCATCACCTGGCGGTTCCACTCTGATGAGCGGTGGTGAAGCGAGCTGCCCTTTGCGCTCAAGCATATACCTTTGGGGCTCACAACTGGCGTACATGGGGAAGACAATGAAGATCCGCCGTGGCCGACCGTAGACTAGTCAAGGGTATCCATGTCGTCGGAATGGATATTCGCCGCCTCCGGCCGTAGATTAGTTTTATCTTATTCTTATAAAAAAATGTCAAAAAAATAATGAATTTCGTCTGGTTTGTATGAAATCCGCCGTGTTTGCATGTATTTCTTCCGGATAGTTCAAAGAGTTCTTGAAATATATGTGGTGCGCGTTGGATAACCGCCTCCCGCATCCGTGTTCGAGGTGTGCCCCCCTGTCCATCGACATATGCGGGAGGACATTTGCGGGTCGGCGTTGGAGTTGCCCTAAGGGCTCCGTCACACCAACAACCTAATCGGTTGTGTCAGGCCATGGTCTATCCTAGCCAGGTGCTGGCTCCAACGCATTCTAGGGCCCACTGAAGGCTGTGTGTCATTATCATTATTGCCCCTAGTTTTCTATGTCGAGGATCCATGTGACAACTAATATTGATGTAGATTTTCCAGAACGGTCTGCCATTCGGTATCCCATGGTGTACATAAGATTTGCATGACTAAGGGAAGATGAGTATCAATGCCAGCTGGCAGTGTTGTGTCCTCCTGTTTTTGCGCCGATCTTCTTGTATTTATCCGTGGAGCCGATGTTGTGGAGGACGGCCGAGGCTTGGACGAACCCATGGCCAAGTTGCCCAGTGGGTTGCGGTGGCCGTCTGTTGGCGGAGGGAAAGTAGATCCCAGGCGGCGAACAACAGCGTAGCGGGGACAACTCCGGTGCGGTGGACGATTGCGATGTTGGAGGGACAATGATGAGGCGCAGGACAGCGTGGTTGAACTGGCTCGGGTATGGCGCACATCGGCGTCCTGGTGGTAGCTCTGCCTCGGCTTCATCTGTTAAGCTGTCGAGGGCGTTACAGTTGCGGTTGCGATGGATGACATCGTCGAGGTATCGGCTCCGGTGTGATGGAGGAGGGCGGCGGTTGATCGGTGTGATGTGGTGGCAGACGGAGGAGGCTGGGGTTTCACGGCTAGTGGGGAGGGAGATTTAGGGCCCATGGAGTATGAATGGGGAATCAGATTGGAGGGGGGGGGGGGGGGGGGCTAAGGGGGAACCATGTTTCAGTGTGGCATGCGCTTGTTTGAAATTTGGGGATAGTACAAACTCACCCCCCCCTCCCTCTTAAATTTCGGACATGTCGCGGGTCAGGGGTTAGGTCGGTAATGTCAGGTGTCCCAAATTGTCGACGACAGCGATTTCGGCCGAGCACATGGGTGTTTAGGCGCCCACAGTGTCTGAATGTTTTTCAGAGGAGGTTGTGTGGCGTCTCGGTGAAGTTACAAACCTACCCCGGTTTGGACCTCTGGACATCGGGCCGATAGGTTTCAAGGGTCAGAGTTTGGACAATAATTTCCCTCCACCAAACCTTCGTCTCGCGCGGTTTCGGGCGACGAGATGCTATTTTGGCGCTTCGTTCCATATTTGAGAGCATAAGCATTCACGTTTAGAGTACTCTTAAACTTTTTGGATTGACCTAAATAGACCTCGTTAAATTTGATCTTGTACATTTGAAAACCTCATTAAATTCGCTTCTTTTAAAGTTTTGACTCTTGAAATCCTATAAGCATGATTATTTTGGAATGGCGAAGGTAAATTAAAATCTATTTTGTACACAACTATATGTTATTATGTACAAAAGCAAAGCAAAGATTGATGCCCCCTTAATTTAGGTATGATTTACAAATGCGATGATATCGGATTCAAATAGCTGAATGCACTTCATGTTGAATTTGAATATTTGAAATCATCTTAAGTTGAATTCAAATGTATGCCTATGTCCCCGGGACTATTTAAATCATACTACAAAAACCCTGAAATAATTTGCTGCAATTTTATTTCTTTCCTTTTACTTTGCCATTTATCTACCTACAACTATTAGATTTGATCCTTGCAAATAACGAGTTCAAGTGGATTGACAACCCTGTTGCCCGCGTTGGGTGCAAGTATTTGTCCTTGTGTGTGCAGATATTGTTCACAAGGATTTGCGAGGTTCTCCTATTGGTTCAATAAGCTGGTTCTCACTAAGAAAAATACTTAGCAGCTACTATATTTTCCACCCTTCCTCTTCGGGACAAATTCCAACGCAGCTCTCAAGTAGCAGCGATCGACATGCATGAATTTGCATGGATTTGAGTGTCCAAATTTGAGATATGTGAATACCAGGCACGAGACATGAGGGCGCTTCCGGATACGTCTGCGGGCTAACCTAGGCACGTCCGTGGACGTATAGAGAACCAGATTTGTCATGTCCGGCTATAGATGCTCTTATCTCTTTTACAGGATGTCCTCCTCCACACATTTTTTCTATCCAAACTCAGTCTCTCTTCCTCTTTTCTGTGTGTCCTCCAAATGACACTAATCCATGGCAAAACAAATCACGCGCAGCTTGCAGCTCCGGCGAGAGCATCATCGGACACACGCAGCTCGTGCTTTGCCCCAACAGCACGCCGTGTGCAGCTCTGGTGAGGGTATCATCTATTCGCTGCGGCCCTTCAGAAGTAGATGTCTGGCCACGAACAGCAACCTGCACGTTCCGCTCCGCTCATAGGAAAGGGCACCCACCATCAGAAGATGCTGCAACCCCATGCTGCGACAACCATGGCGGCGATCCACAGTTGCTGGAACCAGCTATCTTTTTGCTGAAACTAGCTTATTTTGTTGCAACAATTAACTAGTGTGCTTTTACTGCTGAGTAATTTTTGCTGGAACCCATTGTGTTTATCTGGAACTGGCTCTTTTGTCGCTACAATCGTGTTTCTCAGACTTGTACAACTGAGACTATTTTTATTTTGCCGGAACCAGCAATTTCCTAGATCCAACTAGATGGTGATGCGGGTAGCTTTTCCTTGTTGTGACTGTAGACGGCAAGCATCGGCGGCAAGCGCCGGCAGCAAGCACGGTGGCAACTGTCGACGACGAGGGCAAACACGGGCAGCGCGACGCGGTGTCAACACGCGGCTGCCATGCGCTCGTGTTTTCTTACTTGGATCTCGAATGCGGTGGGGAAGAAAGGGATGGGAAGGGAAGGGAAGGATCAGACTGTTACAAGGGGCCGCATCTGACAACCAGTCCTCGACCTACCGAAATTTTGGGCCGGTGCACCGGCACCTAGTACTAGCCAAAAATAGACGTCGGGCGCCTCGAACCCACCTCACACGTCTGGGCTGGCCGTCCGGTCACTGCCTGGTCATGAAATTTCGACCCACACGGGCTCCTTAAACGGGTCTCAAATGCCCGACCTGACTGACACCCCTCATATCTAGCCTAAATATGGGGCGGGCACTACTAGGAAAAAGCCTAGCAGCAGCGCGGGTTTTGGACCTCTCAGTAGCGGCGGGACCGGCGCTACTAATAAGGCGCTACAACTAACGTATAGCAGTAGCACCTGTTGTCCCACGCTACTGCTATACATGAATAGCTGTAGCGCTCTTTAGAAAAGGGCGCTGCTGATATTATCTGCAACGCTGTTTACTGGGAAGCGCTACTGGTAAGGCGGCGCTACTGCTAAATTTCCCCCCTCGCTACTACTAGTTTTATTAGTTTTTCCCTGCATATTTGTTTTTGTATTTGTTTTGTATTTGAATAGGCTTTATACAATAATCTTTAGCATATCATACACATACAAATGTAATCATAGCATATACATACAATTAGTCTCATCAAATCATGTCATCATCATAATCATCATCCAACACAAAGTGGTCTCTCGTCATCATCTCGAAAATAGCGATACAAGTCTCGATTACTTGCAAATACATCGTCATCCATCTAAACAATGATATACGCGAGAAGAGCTATCACTTTGAGTACATGAGTTCGTATCCCTCTCTCGCATTAGCGTGAACCTAAACTAACTACTGCCTGTCGCTTGGAAACCGGAAACCGGTACACCTGGGCCTGACACCCCGGCCACTTGTCGTATATATACTCGTGGCATAGCACTTATTCACCATCGATGATCTATGCACCTGCATCTTCACATGAGTCGATGATATACAACATATATAGTTGAGCAACAGAAAGAGACAAACTTGGCAAAAATAGAAACAACATATCATAAGCATAAATAACAAAGTTCATTGTACCCCAAAATGCCCTAACTAGAGTGATTTTCGCTAGTCGAGGAGGAGGACGGTTTAATTACATCACAAATAAAGTTTCACCATGCATAACTCAAAATTTTGTCATACAGAAAGTATGGACTAAACGGACACATTGTCATATATCGACAATCACTCCAACATGTCGTTTCATCCATCCATGTCAGGGAGATAGTCCCCGAGCCTAGTGAAAGGCTTCAGGTCGAGACGCTGAGCGGCTACTCGTGTTCGGACGTCTTCTCGTGACATTTTTCCTTCTTCGTAGAACATCCCTGTTTTTCCGACGACCTCCTTCATGATGATTTGGGCAAGTTCGCGCTGGATGTGATAGAACTCGGCTCGAAGTCGATGATCCTCGATATCTCCTACGTTCTTTGCCCATTGCAGAATATGGGCATCGCCGGATCTAGGTGACATGCGAAGGTTCTGGTGGTCCCGTCTGTACTTCAGCATGTGGTGTAGGACATATAATTCATCATTAAGAAAATCGTTCGGTTGCTGGATGCAGCAAAAGTCGGTCTTATGGCCGAAGGCGACCCTGCCGCCCCTTCTCTTATTGTCCCTGACCTCTAGTCAATTAATTCTAGACCTAATAAAATGAATAATGACATAAAAAAGGCCTATTGTTTTGCAGGAATGTTGACTCCTTCCTGGTGCGGCAAATCCCGGGCACTCGATATGTCCTAGTTTGTAGCACAAGTCATGCCGAAATTCATGGAAAATTTCGGCATGACCTTTGCTAAAAAGTGGACAAATCGAGAACCTGAAATTTGCCGAACAGAAATGAATCAACATTCCAGCAAAACATAGGCCACTCAGCATCATTCCCTGGAAACAGTGTTCAAATATCCCTCTTCGACACCGCAACACATGTCCAAATATACACGAGCAACCACATGTCTAAATTTCACAAGCTAATTCAAAAACAAAGTGTAGAAGAAAATTCATTTAACTACTAATAGAACAAAATTCAGTTAACTTTAGTGCTCTATAATGATGAAAAGAAAAAAATCTATTTACTACTAATTTCATTCATTTAGGTTATTCATTTAACATCACCTAATTAACCTACTGTACCACTACTACTAGCAGCACTACTAACCTAATTAATCTAGCAAAACTCTAGTGCCCTAACTGAAAGACATCTAATTAACATCTACTAGTACCACTATTGCCCTAACCTAATTAACATCTACTAGTATCATTATATACTATACAAGCAGCATCTACCCTAATTAAACCCTACTGCCCTAACTAACTTTTGTTATAAACCAAATTTTTTGCTCTAAACTAATTTTTGCTCTAACATCTACTACTTAACATCCTTTGCTCTAAACTAAATTTTTTGCTATAAACAAACTTTTGCTCTACTATTTTTTTCTCTAAAATGAAAAGAGAGAGGAGTGGGGGGAGGGGTGGGGGACTTACAGAGAGGGGAGAGACGGTGGCGGGGAGGTGCTCGGTGACGGAGGCAGGGGCGAAGAGGGAGGGCTCGGGCACGGGCAACGGCGGTCCTGGGAGGGCTCGGGCGGCGGCGAGGTGGAGTGCGCCGACGGTGACGTCGAGGGCGGCCTCGGGCGGCGGCGGTGAGGATGACGGCGGCCTCGGGGGGAGACGGTGAGGTTGCGGGCGTCCACGCCGGCAGGAGACGGCGGCGAAGTGGGGCGACGGCGAATTGGGGAGACGGCCGCGAGGGCGAGGGATTTGGGGAAGAAGTGTGGTGGCCGAGGGGGGGGGGGGGCGGGGGGGGGGGGGACCGCTGTTTAAGTGAAACATAACGGTAGCGCGTTTCCGAAAACGCGCTATAGCTAAGTTAGCTACAGCGCGTTTCCTGAAACCCGCTACTGCTATTCCTTTCTCCTTTTTTCCCTTTTTCTTTTATTTTTCTTTATATTTTATTTTTTTTCCTTTCTCCTTTTTTATATTTCTGTCATTTTCATTTACTTTTCTACTTGTTTTTCACTTTATTTTATTTCCGTTAGCAGTAGCGCCTTATACGTAAGCGCGCTACAGCTAAGGAGAGTAGCAGTAGCGCTGGGCCAGTATACGCGCTACTGCTAGGTTGGGCTAGCCATGTGCGCCCAGTTCAAACATAGCAGCAACACTTTTTGCTAGTACGCGCTACTGCTAAAGTCATAGCAGTAGCGCGGTTTATTTACGCGCGCTGCTACTAAGTTGCAGTAGCGTATGATTTTGTACAACGCTACTAGTAACATTCTGTGTATAAAGTTTTCCCTAGTAGTGGGATATGGGAACGCCAGGGCGCGCCTAGGCATGCCCGCCACGTTGCACCCGACAGCCCGACCCCACTACCAAACCCTTCCTCCTCCTCCCGCCGCCCTCCAAGCTTTCCCGCGCCCGAGCCCTCGCCGTCCTCCATCCTAGCTACCCATCCTCACCACCCGCCCCAATCTACTGCGGGAGATGTCGTCCAGCCCGTCCCCGACCACCGCGACGGAGACGCAGTCGCCCTCGTCCATCGGTGTCCCTTCGTCGGCTCCATCTTGCAAGGCGGAGAACGTCGCCTGGAAGTTGCGGCGATGCCGTCAGCTAGAGAGGGAGGCGGCAATGGCTGCATAGGGAGGTTTGGACATGGTGGAGCAACTGTCTCTTTCGCCGCGCCCGGACCCCTGCACCCCTTCCATCCGAGCGTTGTTGGCTTTTGATCACTAGATCAAATCACCCAGGAACGATGCACCCGAAGTGCAAAGCTAGCTAGACGAGGTTGATTGATTCTCAAGCAACACACACGTAAAACATAGACGTATACGTAAACTTGACCTGGCCGGCTGCCTCGGCGGAACGTCTCAGACGTAACTTTAGCAAACGGAAAAACTGATCGGGACGAGACTGATTTGGTGATAGTTACAGGAGTGTGTCACTCCTGTCTTTCTTTTTATTGCTTTGATCGACTTTCGTTGTGGTGATTACAGGGCTGGGGGTACACGCATATATATATATATATATATATATATATATATATATATATATATATATATATATATATATATATATATGCGCGCGCGCGCGCGTACAATTGTCTAGTAGCTAACCGACTTGGTATACTACTACTAAGTCTACTCGGTTACTGGTTAGACTACTAGTCGGACATACACGTCTGTGTTTAGTTCTAACAAGTGTCGACGCGGATTACGCCGTCCGACCCCGTTGGGACAGATGAGGATTCGACAGCCAGCCGGGCCATTCCGGAGAGCTTTCTGCTGATGCAAATGCCTATATAGACATGATGCTGAATGGTGAAACCACCAGACAAATTAATTCTTGATTGATTACATCAAGCAAAACGCATGCTCCTGAACCAATCAAATGGCTTTCGCCAACAACAAGCGGCGCTCTCGTCACACTCACACCAAATGGACGGGGTTGTGCGGCCGTATGTGGTGAACCCACCACACCCACTGGCAAATCAAACCCTCCTTATTACAAGCACACTCATAACAGCAGGCCCAATCAAATCGCACACAAATGATATGCAGTATCGTTCCTCACGGAAAAACAATTAATCAGGTGCACACACACAGCGTCAAACCGGCAGCAATTTATTCTTGGGAAAACACACCAACACAATCTTGTCAAGCAAACTCCTCAACCGTTGCCGCAACGTTAGCCGTCGATAGCTGCAAGACGACGCCATCATCTTGTAGATAGCAACAACCAAACCTACACAGCACAGGTAATGATGATACAGTTGATTGATGGAAGCAGGACAGATGAAGTAATATGATCAAGCAATTTGGTGCACAGATGGGGGAGGGATTAACTTAGTTGACGCTCTACATATATGTGTATGCAATTTATATGCAGTTGTTAAGAGAGTACATAACAGAGTATTTAATCACCCAATGTCTCTGTTGTGTGTGCCATGTATATACTATGACACAAGATCAAAAATAAGAGAGAACACATGAGTGTGTGTGTACCAGAGTAGTATTTGGCCGCTTCACCGGAGAACTGAGGCTCTAGGCAGCTTCTTCTTGTAATATGCCGAGTGGCGAGGAACAAAGAGGGAAGGGTCGTGGCCGGCCTCCGGCCCGTCCCACCCCAACTTCTCCCACCAGTCCTTCTCGCAGTCCACGACGGGGCGGCTTTCTTGACCAGTTGCAGGGAGGCGCCTGAGACCCCAACATCCCCTCACCTTGAATGTCTCAAGCTTGGGAGCAAACATCTTGGCTTCGCATATATCTTGCAGCTTATGGAGCTCATGTAGGTAGATATGCTTCAGGTTTGGGAATTCCAGTGCACCTTTAGGGCACCGGCTATTGATATGCCAGGATCTAGTTATCAGTGGCATAATCTCTGGCTCCACCGGGAACACCTGCCTTAGATCACCACAAAATACGATGTGGAGGATCTCCAAGCTTCTCAAGGTGTATAACCTAGACATCACGAGGACAAATTTGAGCCTTGGGCAAGAGAACAGGTGTATCCTCTGTAGTTTCACAAAGGAATAATGGTCTTCATGATCCGATGTCCAATGTTTGCTCCAAATGCTTTGGGTCATCAAGAGATCAGACACCCAAATGTTCAGTAGTTCTTGAAATTTAGAGTACCTACACATAGTATCGAAGACCGTATGCATCTTAGGGCATCTCACCACGTGACAAGATTTCAGATGTTTCCATGTAAGTTTCTGTTGTTCTGTAGACATCATAAGTTCAGGGATAACAGTGGCGATGGAAGAATTATCGTGCACATCCAATGACTCAGCCTTCTCCATCACATAGAATATAGCCTTATTTCCTTGTATGCTCTCCATGCCAGTGTTGCTAATCCCCTCACCAATCTCCACATGGCAGCCCGACGGCCGAAATTGTGATGCACTATTATAGTCATGATCAATAGTTATGTCATCAATATATATATCAATGTAGGGGCATTGAGAAGGATTGGTGATTAATGACTTTGGTTGGGCTGGCCCCAATATTTTCCCATGGCTACTTGATTCCATCTCCTTCTTGTTACACTGTCCACAAGCAGATATGCAGAGATTTAGACTAAACATATAAGTGTCAGAATTCCAAAACATGTTGGAACTTGTGAGCACCAACAATTGAATAAATTTCATGTCCATCATAGCAACATATGCTTGACAATGACCCTTTTTTAACTTCTCAAAAACTGGCAGTGTTCTCGTCATCTCTTCTCCTCGAGTGTCAATGCAAAGCAAACTTAGTTGGGCCATCCCCTTTTTTGGCCAAAGGATAGCTCGGAGTTGCTCACATCCCAACAACACAACTCGTTGGAGACATGGGACATGCACAGCCTGAGTTGTGAGGTCAAGTGTCTTGACTCTTGTGCCTGAGAGGTCAAGCTCCTCAAGGTTTGGAAGTGATCCATGAAGTGTGAAGTCAGATAATCTTGCACAACCAACCAAGGAGATGCGGCTTATTTTGGCTTCCTGGCAATCATCCTTTCTTACTCCTGCAACTAAGCTGAATACTTCGAGTGATAGGGGGAGTCCTTCAATTTTCTCCAAACTAACACAACCATCTAGAACTAGAGTCCTGAGGCTAGTTGATCTTGACAAGCTGGGAAAAAACCTGAATTCATTCTTTTCACCTGTTTCCAAAGTGCAAGTAGGATCAATTATGCGAAGCTTGCGTAGATTATGTAGTTGTCCCCATACAGAAATGTTATGCCAAAACCTTCCATTCTTTATATGTACTTCCCTCATATTTGCAGCCATCTGCTCTATTATCTCTGGTGACGAGGGCAGATCCCAATCTGTATGGCATATGTCTATCACCCATAGGCTCTTAACAAAATCCATTGTTACTATATCTGGCTTCTCATCTTCTTCTGGTCGTATATTCTGGCAGCTATCTAACCCGAGGAATCTTAAGTTGCGGCAACAATGAAAAGGTGGACATGTAAAACTGAAGGTGCAGCCGCATAATTTGAGCACATGAAGATTCTTCGATTGATGAAACATGTCATTAGGTAATGACCACAATGGAGGATCAGATCCGCTTGCGGTTGCTACGAGGAAAAGGGATGTCGACTCTGGATGAAAACTCATTGTGTCTGTTTTTGTCCTTGCATGTGTTTCAGAGTTGCCCCTGGCCAATATCCACCGCTTCGGAGGAGTCTTCAGTTCACAGCCAAAAGAGGGCACTGTATTAGATGAATAGTCCTTTATACATATTTGGTGATGTAGAGCAGTTGCAGCCTCCCATGCTTCCTCACCCTGACCTCCCTGTATAATCCCATCACATACCCAATAACTAGAAGCATGGGTGGGCCAACCATAGTCCACAATGTTGCCTCCCTGAGAGTTTAATGATAAGAGATACAAGGAGCACTCTGTAGCTACTTCGTCAAGCTTATCTGCATATCTAGCAATTTCTCTAGCCTCGTTCTCAAGGAAATAATTCCAGCCTAAAGGACTCCTCCCACTATAGAGAAATAGATGGGAATGATCCACCTTTCTACCAATTCCTGGGTATAGCCGAAACCTTCCTCGAAATGTCCACAATAATGTAGTATCAAAAAATTTCCCTTGAAGAATTCCATAATCTCTTAAATTAACCATATCATTGCTTCCATTATGAAATACCACTAAACATCTTTGCCCCAAAAGGATCTGAATGATCTCTCTCCCAACACATTCTATTTCATCTCTGGAGCCTTCATCTATCCCACGGAAATCATCTTCATCGTCTTGCGTATCAAAATTATCCATTACCCATTTAGGAAGCTTCACTTGTTGTGCAATTGTCCTCTGGAGTGCTCTTCGGCTTTTCCATCTCGAGCAATCGATATGGATAATCTTGTCAAATTTTTTCTGCAGAGATGGTGGAGGGTCTTCAGCTATTCTCCTAAGCACTGCCGATGCAGCCAACCCACGCCATCCATCAAAATAGATGCTCTTGTGTCCCGTATTGCTTAGTTCCTCTAGATAAAAGATTATCCATCGCACTGCTTGTTCGACATTGTTGAAATCAATAACCTGCATTAGTTGATATAGCAGTTTAGCAGTTAGAGGCTGCTCAGTTTAAAAATTTCCGTCTAGTAACATACTACTTTTGTTGTGTTATTATTATGAACAGGAATAAATTGCATGTATGGGCACTCATACATGCTCGATGGCTAACCATGATAAGAATTTCCAGTATCTATGTCTCTGTTCAACCTAGACTATCGGTTATGTGTTAGGTCACATGCAGAGCGGCAGCGACATCCATCGGCCTCAGGCGAGGAGGACACCAAGGTGGAGTTGCTCGTGTGTACGTACGTGTTGCTATTTGATTGCTAGCAACTGAGTCACAAGTGCCAAATTTGGTACATAGAGGGTGGGTCCTAGCTATGTGATGTCAAAGTGTCCTTCCATAAATCGAATTCCCACTCTTCTAAAAAAAAATTCACACAAGTAGGCCAATATTACTTCCCAAGTGTGTTCCTATTTATATTTATACATGAATCTTTGGTTAGTTTTTTTGTTTTCTCTTGAAACTAAAAAAGGCATGGACCCTCCCAAGTAATATAATTGAAGCTCTTTCACCTAAATATTTATGATTATTAGCAGATCAGTAGAAGGCAATTTTAGGCCGCCTTATGCCATGTTTAATTACAGAATACTAGCCGGTAAGAGTTTGCAAGCAACATCGATGCCAGAAAAGCATTTTCCCTGCACCCAACCACAGCCCCTACTTTGACACCACCTCCACTTTTCAGGCATTTGAATGAGCATGTTGTGTGCAAAGACTGTCAAAGCACACCCACGACATGATGCATGCCGATGCAGCGTCAACCAGGCTCGCCGATGTTGTCGATCATGCAGAGGATGAAACGAACCCGCTGGGCGGTGCACACACGCGGCTGCGCACGCGACAACCAGAACATGCGGCAGCATGTGGCTGCATGCGTGGCAGTGCTCAGTTGCACACGTGGTGGCCGGCACAACTGTCAGCGCTCGGCTGCGCACACATGGTAACGAGATCCGGCATTGGGCGTGCGTCCAGGCATGAACTGATTCTTGAATTCAAGAAATGTTCATGATTTCAAAAAATGTTCTCAATTTCAAAAACATTTTCATGATTTAAAGAATGTTCAACATTTTGAAAAATTGTTTAGGATTTCGAAATAATGTTCGTTTGTTTTGAAAAATGTTCACAATTTCGAAAATATGTTCATGAATGCTCACAATTTCAGAAAACTGTTCACGATTTAGGAAAAAATGTTCACGATTTTTAAAAATTATTTGTGAGTTTTAAAAATCTTCATGATTTCAAAAATGTTCAAGGTTTCAAATTTTGAAACTTGATGAACATTTTTTCAATCCGGTGAACAAAAAAGGAATTTTAAGAATATTTTTTGAATCATTGAGCACTTTTACACATTGATGAGCAGTTTTTGAATTTTATACAAAAAAATGTTCACGAATTTGGAAAGAAAAGAAAAAAATAAATAAATAAAATTTGAATTGATGAACCAATTTTGAAATCAACGAACAAATTTTGAATGTGGTGAACAATTTTTGAAATCGATGATGAACAAATTTTGATAATCGATGGACAAATTATGAATTTGGTGAACAATTTTTGAAATCAATGAATAAATTTCGAAATGGATGATCATTTTTCTAATTCAATGAACAATATTTTAAATCAATGAACAAAATTCGAATTTGATAAACTTTTTTGAATTTGATGAACAAATTTTGAATTGTGATGAACATTTTCTCAACCTGATGAAGAAAAAAAGAATTTTATGAATCATTGAGCGTTTTTACACATTGACGAACATTATTTTTATTTTGCTACAAAAAATGTTCACGGATTTGGAAACAAAAAGAAAAAAGAAAAAGAAAAAGAAAAAAGGGAAATAGAAAATAAAAAAAGAAAAAGAAAAGAAATGAAGTCAAGAAAAAACGGAAAAGAAAGATAAACGGTTTATGGGTCGGCCCATACGAACGCCCAGCGCGCCAGGGGGTGCGCGCCAGGTCGCTCGGCGGCCCCCTATGCGCCATATAGGAACCCGGTCGATTAAGTGCATGCGTACTTAGGGGTCTTCCTGACGTACTATTTTTTTGAGCCCTATCGTGAGGCCATCTCGTGTAACAACGTGAGGCCCTCCCACGAGCAGGCCCAGCCATTGTATATATAGCAGATAATGGACCAAAATTGTCTAAAAAAATGATAATGGACCAAAACTGAAGAAAAGAAATAGCCCACTACCACCTAATCGAGGGTCCAAGGAAAATTAGCTCCACAGCAGCAGTGCCAATATTTTTCATGTCTTGTTTCAAACTCCCTAGGGGATTATGTGAACACCTCAATATGCTGATAAGGAAATTTTGGTGGGGGAGCACAAATGGTCAACGCAAACCTCACTGGGTCTCATGGGAAGCAATGACACAGCCAAAGTGTATGGGAGGCCTGGGATTCAAAGATTTTGAGCTTTTTAACCTTGCCATGTTACCCAAGCAGACATGGAGAATGTTGCAAGATCACGAGTCTCTGAGCACGAGAATTCTTAAGAGTGTCTACTTTCCGAATACTTCCATACTGGAAGCATCACTTGGGAACCATCCGAGTCAGATATGGAGGGCCATAGTGGAGGGTCGGGATATTCTGAAATTTGGACTGATCAAACGAATTGGAGATGGGGAGAGCACTAGCATCTGGAATGAAAATTGGCTTCCCAAGTCGGAGATGATGAGACCCTACGGCGCCCGAATAAGTAACCCACCCAATACAGTATCTGAACTAATCGATGCTACTAATGCATCGTGGAAGAGACCTGTGGTGGAAGCTACTTTCTTGTCATTCGATGCAAAAATCATCATGGGCATCCCGCTATGTACGGCCCCTATGCAGGACTTTTGGAGCTGGATGTTTGAGAGAACGGGACAATTCACAGTCCGTTCGGCTTATAACACGTTGGTGTCTACGAAGCAACAGCGAGAGGCGTGGTTAGAGGGCTCCGCAGCATCATCCAGCAATCACGTCGACAAAGCTTCGTGGAAGTATCTCTGGAAAATTGCAGTCCCGGCAAAAGTACGCATGTTTCTATGGTGCTTATCAAAACAGTCACTACCGACGGAGGACGTGAGGGCTAATCGACATATGTCAACGACTAGCTCTTGCGGCTTCTGTGGAGCCCCCGATTCATGCCGTCATACCCTCCTGGAGTGCACGGCTTCCACATGCATATGGGCGTTGGTAGACGATGACTTGGGGTGCAGTCTGGTTGCATCAACATAGATGAGGGCAAAGAGCTGGCTCTTTGGACTAATGGGTTCGTGGACGCACGAGAAGTTCACTCTGTTGGAGGTGACATTGTGGGCGATCTGGACCGCGAGGAGAAAAGCTATCCATGAATCCATATTCCAAACACCTCGGGCGACGAAGGAGTTTATAACTCGCTTCATGGCTGATTTGGGCGCGGTTTCACCACCTGCAAAGATCAACCCAGTTCATGTGACTCTTGTCCCTACTCATACATCGAGACCGAAGGCGCCACCTGCCAGCTATGCCAAGATTCATGTTGACGCGGCAGTAAGATTTCAGAGAGGAGGGACAGCGGCAGCCATATGCAGAGATAGCCAAGGTGTCTTCCTGGGGAGTTCATCACTTGTCATCGTGGGAGTTATTTACGACCCAGCGACACTCGAGGCTATAGCATGTCGTGAAGTTATCGCCCTAGCAGAAGACCTTAATGTGCAGTGATTTGTTGTGGCCTCAGACTGTAAACAAGTCATTGACGACATTGCCAGGGGCAGCCAGGGCCTGTATGGAGCTATTATCAAATCAAGTTGAGATCATCACTACTTTTGTGTAATTTTACCTTTGAGAATCGAGCTCAAAATGTTGAAGCTCACAAGTTAGCTAAGGTTTCTGCATCGTTACCACTAGGGCGTCATGTGTGGCTTGACCAGCCTCATGACCAACGTTGTATCCCACACTGTGGAATTTGATTAATAAAGTTGGCCTTTCCCCTAAAAAAAAGCAGCAGTGCAGCATGGAACGCGCAATCAGTTGCTCGCTTCCCGGCTGTCGATTTTATAGCTGCCAAACGCATCGTACGATCTCCCTATGCCGTGTGAGTATCCTCCTACGACTGGAAAATTTGCTTCAGCCTCTAACCGAAGATCAGGAGACTAATTAAGATCCATGGCTGCATCGGTCCATGGTTAGTCTTTATCCTTTTGGATCCCCAATTGATCACTGTCATCAACCATCATAAAGGGGATTAGGGGGGGCTGACTGTGCACGACGTCCTCCCTATGGCACGCCCGCTCCAGTAATTTACCTCGGGTTCAAATCTCTAAAAAAAAATATCTAATATGAATGATTTGATCGACCTGAAAATTGGATTTCGACTCAGTTTGGTATACATCCATGTATCAATTCTTCATTGTATAACTAATTCGGGAATTAAATTTGTCGTGTCGAATATGAGCAATTTGGAAGTAATTTTTCTGTCTTTAATTACACCTATGAAAACACGAATTCGAATCTAGGCTTCTTAGCACGCTATGAATTATTTTGGCTTCGCCAGTCCTCACCAGTCTTCAAGAGCTTAAGTGTGGAGTTCGCCCTCCTAATACTAATTTCCTGGCTCCGTCCCTGCATGGGAGTGACCTCCGAATGGTGGGGAGAGGAGGTGGCGCGAGCGTGGGCTATGCAGAGAGCGGAGGCGGTGGGCAGAGAGGAGGTGATGACAGGCACGTGGGGAAATAGATAGAGAGATAGAAACGGAGTTGTGGTTGACATGTGGGCTAAGAGTGGTTCGGGCTGACGTGGCAGACGTGCCCGGGCACGTCGAGGCCTCCTCTTATCGGGCCAATATATGGGCTGGGTTTTAGTGAGTGTCGGATAACCCCAACATATAAGGAGGAAGTTTTTTTTTGGGGGGGTGGGGGGGGGGGGGGGAGGGGGGAGGGTATCTGGTTGGATGGCCTTTTTCCTTTTCTCTCCTATTCAGGTTGTGTTCGAGTTGTCTGCCCGGATGTTTTGGGGTTCCGATTATAGCTGCTCTTACCTGTTAACTCTCATGTGAAAAGCATGCTGGTAACAATGGGATGTTGGCATTGACAACAATATCTGATACAAAGTAATTAGACATATGTCGTCGATAACAATATTTTAGATGAAATGACGAGACATGTCATCGACGACAATATTTTAGATGAAAATTATTAGCATGTTGATCACTAGCATAGCAAAGTGCGCTTATGTTGTGCAACCAAACAAACCAAATAGTGTATTACTGACCTAGCTATCAGCTCTGTGCACTAATGGCTAAGTGAAGAACGCATACCCTTCTAGTTTAATTTATCCTTGTAGGTTTGGAGCGATAACATGTATGTATGACTCGGGGGACGGGTTTCTTTTCAAATGTTGAAAAAACATTTTAGTTCAAGACGATCCAACCCATCCATCCATCGTTGACATACATGTAAGTAGGAGTATATCTTAAAGAAGATTTGTGTGTGTGTGATAATATTTCAATGCATATATATGTAGAAAACAGTACCTCTCGAGGCATGAGGACTAATATTTCAATGAAGGCCTGGTAAAGACAAGAAACTCCAGAGATCAATCTGACCCATCGATCTGCACCTCCAGATGAATTACATTGCTAGTCAGCATGCTCCTCCGCCTAGTAGTTATAAGATGAATTACATCTTATATATGTGTTGATCTGTCCTGACAAGATTGCAGAAGAATCAATATACATGTTGGTATGAATACTATTCATTTCCTATGTTTTTGGAGGAATCTACACATCCGCTCAAAACTCATTTTGTGCGTAAGACAATATTCCTTAGGATGGCAAGTGACATCCTATCAATTTCCTTTACTATTCCAAAATCCTACATTTTGGTTTCCTCCAAACCGAATGAGGCCTAAGCAATGCTGGACAATGGAACCATGTCTTGTTCATTACGGCAGCGAGGCTAGGCTAGGTAGCATATCTTGGGTAATGTTGATCGGACCAACTATATATAGAGGCACTGGATATCTTGTTCATACGAAGTTTGCTACCTGGTGCATCTATGACTCGGCCGAGCCAGTTCTTTTAAAATCTTGGAATATGAAGACTTTTCTTTTATATATTTTTCATGGATGCTAGTATATTTTAAACAAGTGACATGTGTTTATATATGGTAGAACAATAACAGTAATACTAGGGTAGACTGCGGGAGAGCAAAGAAATACCTCTTGAGGCATCGCGACTAGTATTTCAGTGAAGGCCCGGGAAATACAATAACCTCACGATATCAATCTAACCCATCAATCTGCACCTCCAGATGAATCAATTTGCTCGCTCCTATAACCTATATAGATAGTTACCAGGAGAGAGTAGGATTATTTCAGTCAAGGCAAGCACGGATAGTATTAGAAGAATTAATCGTATATGCTGCAAGCAATTAACATGCAATAAATAAATAAATAAATAGAAGAAGAATTAATCATACAGGGGACAGTGTTAGAAGTAGTACCTTGATTAATTTGCAAGCAGACGCTCTTCCTTGTGTGGCAGAAGAAAGATGAGTGTATGTCACGTGATACGAAGGAGCAAGGGAGGAATGAATGTATGAATGGCGATATTGGAGAGCCTGTGTTTGCCTTTGCTTTTGCCAAAGCATCCATCCATATCTGGTTCATTCTTTACTTGAGGCTGGAGCAAAGTTGGAGTTGCAGACACGCCTTTGCTTCTTTCTTTTCCTTTTTCTTTGAAATAAAGCAAAGATGGTGACAGCAGCTTGGTTTTGCTGAGTTGTTTTGCTTGTGGGCATTTCCGTGAGCACATCTTTACTTTGTTTTCCTTGTTGTCATTCTTGTTGTTTACTATCTATTAGCTAGAACTTAACGACAGAATTTTGAATGAGAGGATACACGAGGGTCTTCTGCGGAATCTCTACTGTGCCGGCATTGATCGTATGCAGGATATAAAAAAATGAGGCCCATTTAGGTGTGTTTTAAGGGATAGAGAAGGATTTGGTGGAATAGTTGATGTATTGCTTGAGCCTCGTGGGCATATACATCGGAGTACAATGATCAATTTGGAGTACAAGACAAGGCATATGACCAAATCCTAGTCTATCCTATACTTCCTAATAATCATATACTCAACATCCGCCGCAGTCACAACGGTAACGACGCAGACGATGAGACTGGAGAAGAACCCGAAGCTAAGCGGACGAATACCCTCCACAGTCGCAACGGTTGATGCATCACGGAAGTCGTGACTGGAGTGAAAACCGACAAGGTTGCTCAAGCAAGGTTGTAGCCCTTTGTCTCGTTGTCCAGGTAGCCTAGAGCCTAGGGGTGGCGTAACCATGGTCGAGGTAGCCGTGCGAAGAATGTCGTAGTCGATGTCGAGTCGGGGTGGCCGGTGTAGAGGAAGTCGCCGTGGAGCTGCGGGCGCAAGGAGGCGCCGAGTTAGTCATGGGCGCAGTAGTGTCGAAGTAGTGCTGTGAGGTGAAGAAGACAGTGTTGACGAGGCGTCGCGCCGGGCTTGCCAAGCCCGGGGACACGTCGTGGACGAATGCACGCATCGGTGTTGCCAGCACCGGACATGCGTAGATGGACAAAGGCGAAGTGGACGAAGCGCCGCACCAGGCTTGCCAGGCCCGGGGACACGTCGTGGACAAAGGCATGCATCGGTGTTCTCAGCACCGAGCATGCGTAGACCGGGACCTGCACAAGTTGTATGCCATGTCGGAGAGGCCATCAGAGAAGGACTCGACGATGGTTGCGGCTAGGGGTGAGCATATTAACCGATGACCGAATTAGTGAACTGAAACAACTGGGACCGAAACCGATGCTGCTTCTGAGGTTGCGGCAAGTTTTTTTTTAGAACGAAGGCTCGCGAAGAGCCCGGCTTTGAATTAACAAAGCCATCAACCGGCCAGGATTACAAACTCTGGAGTACAACCTCGACTTAAACCAGAAACTAAAAAGAAAACACGGCAAGATACAATGGTGCCGGGGGAAGCTCACTTGCCAGACATACAACAAACTGGAAGATCAACATGAAGCACCTAGCTTGAAGATGACAAGGCCTCTTGCACGCACGAAGCCTAGGAGAAGGGAGATGCCGGCGAAGGAGAGGAAGATCATATGACCGAGAGAGGCAGCCGTTGCCACAACACTTGGGACCCAGACGGGAAACACCACCATCTAGATCCATCGTTGAAAAGGCCCCTGCCTCCTCGCTTGGCTCGAGAGGCGCCGAACCGTCGACGAATGGACACGTTCACCCTAGAACCTGGATGAGTGTCACCGATGGCATCCACATTGTTGGGACCAGGCAGACCCGATCTGCCGTCGACTTGGTTGCGGCAAGTTTTGGAGTTACGGTTATGAAGTTCGATCGATCGCGCTTCGTCACACCACACGCGCGCGCTACAAATGCTGCTTCTGTACGTGTTTCCAGATTAACAGATCCGAGCCGCCATGGCTAGGATGAATACCGTGAGTCCGTTATCCATTAGTACAAGGAGCAGCTGTATGATCTCATCGCCGAGGCCCAGGTCTGTGTTTTTAATCCGGCAAAAAAGAGTGCACTCGTGGAGATTCGAACCGGCAACCTTCCTCTTTAGCACGTACTAGTGCAACCACCCCGATGTGATTAACTAAAACCTTTTGTTTCCCTTATTCTTTCCATTCCGTTTCTTCTTGTTATTTCCATTTTATTTCGTTTTTCTTTTTCCTTTTTGTTTTCTACTCCCTCCGTCCGAAAATACTTGTCATCAAAATGGATAAAAAGGGATGTATCTAGAACTAATATACATCTAGATACATCCACTTCTATTCATTTTGATGACAAGTATTTCCGGACGGAGGGAGTATTTTTCTTCTTCCTGAGACAATAAATTATCTGGCACATACATGAACTTTTTCGTCAAATCAATGAACTTATTTTGAAATTAGATGAACTTTTTTTTCAAATATTTGTGTAGTTTTTTAAATCCATTAACTTTTTTTATTTTTCTGATGAACTGTTTTCAAATCAGTGAACTTTTTTTCAAATCCGCCGAACTTTTTTCAAAATCGATGAACGTTTTTCAAAATTGATGAACTTTTTTTCAGATTCGATGAACTTTTTTGTAACTATGATGAACTTTTCTCAAATTCGATGAACTTTTCTCAGATTCGATGAACTTTTTCCAATTATGATGAACTTTTTATCGAATCCCAAAGAACTATTTTTCAAATCCGATGAATTTCTTTTTGAAATTTGTGAACTTTTTTCAAATCTGATGAACTTTTTTTCAATAAAAAACTGAAAAAAGTTCGTCGATTTGAAAAGAGTTCACGAATTTCAAAAACAGTTCATGAAACAAGGAAGGGAAAAATAGAAAACGAAAAACAGAATCTATACTACTATTAAAAGAGCAAACATAAACTCCCCTAAAGCCACACAACAAATTGTACACGGGATAAGCAGGACCCTCCGATCAAATCAAATTAAACATATCCTACTGTCCATATTATGTAAATGGTCTGCCACCCAGATCAACGGTTTAGATCAGATGTTCTGCCGAGCAGACGCCGCGGTCTGCCAATTGTCCTAGCGCTCCGCGTCCCGGATTGATTCCACCCGAATCGCGTTGACGAGCTGTTTATCCCGCTAATTTCTCTGCTCCAGGCCTCACGCTCGATCTCCCTCCCAATTAATCTCATCTTCTCCTCCGGAGCGCCAGGCTTGCTTGCCCGATCTGGCACCGTCCGCCGCCGCTGGGCCTCGCCTAGACCACGCGTCGCCGGCGCTGCCGGCTGTCCGCCCAAACGCCTCCCTCTCCTCTCCCGTTTCTCTCCTTCGCCCGCTGCCGTCGTCCGTCCGACCGGCCGCCGCGCCACGCGCGCCGCCGCACCGGTGCGTCGCCTGCCGAAGCATGCTCTCACGCCGGCGACCTGCGCCGCCCCACCGCCGGCCCTCCTGGACGCCATCTTCACCACCGTTCCTCCTATCCGCCGTCGCACCGGTGCATCGCCCGCCGGAGCATGCTCTCAAGCCAGTGACCTGCGCCGCCCCACCGCCGGCCCTCCTCGACGCCACCTTCACCGCCGCTCCTCCTATCTGCCGCCGCCCCACGCACGCCGTCACCACACACCTCTAGCCGGCGGCCTCTCCTTACGCGTGTGTCGCGGGTCGACGCCTGCCGCTCCTCTGTGGTCTCGCCTGATAGCCCTGTCAGATGCGGGGAGGAGGACGAGGTCGCCGCAGAGAGGTCGCCCCGCCTGCTACCGGATCCGCTCATGGACATCGTGCCGCGCATCGACGTCGGCACCAAGCAGTGCCTCCCGCTCCGAATGCGTCAGGCAAACCGCTCTGAATCGTGCAGTGATATTTTGATCTAATTGTTCCAGAGGTACGCAGTTGCTTTTCTCTGCTAATAACATCTTGGAGGTGGCATGCCTTTGGTGAAGGAATTGGAAGCTGGCGTTGGTTTTATTAGAGGATCCGTCCAGGTCAGACGTTCTTATCACTAAATATGGTGAACGGGGGTCTGAAATGGGAACTGTCAATTACAGGCATGCGTATTGTTTGACATTCTTCAGAAGTAGTGCTAGGCATGCGTATTGTTTGACATTCTTCAGAAGTGCCATTTCCTGTCAAGTTGAATGAGATGCTATTGACATCTACCATCTGAAAAAAAGGAGATTGGTTTGTGTTGTGCAATTGGGTTGACTAGGCTTTTATTAATTTTACATTCAGGAAGATATGCTCCTCCGCGTGAGCCACACCAATCTCAAAGGCCTCTTCCACTGTCGGTCAGCTCTCCACCCCCATCTCCGCTCACTGATTTCCTTCACTTTCGAAATTTCTGTGGATTATACTCTCCTGTGCAATTGATAGTGAGAAATCGAATGTGAGGTTTACTGATGATAAGCTTCAACTATGTAGTGGTCTCTTGCATGGCTTATCGGATTTCGTGTAATTTGCAAATAATAAACTGACAATACAGCAAAACTTACTGAAGACATCTTTTCTTTCCAGTCAAAGGTTCATCATGCTTGCTACTATAAGGAAGGAAGTGGAACCACGGTTCATAAATAATAAGATTTTTCTGTCTGTTTTTTATTCACACTGTACTGCAACGGTTATCTACTTGCAATCAACCACTACATCTAATGCTTCCTAGATCTGGAACGTCAAGGTGTGGTTTCCTTGTTTTTCACTATTCCATTTGACGCTTCATTTTCAAAATACATGAAAATTCCTTGGAGAAATGTCTACTTTATCTACAACAATTATCGCTACTGTCTTATTGAAGAACTGATTCCAACGACTAGATTGTGACATGATGAAATGCCCCCTCTATCTTCAAGGATTGCTAGGAATATTTTTGGTATTTTGGTAATGCTATTGGAGTGAAGGGGAGCCTTAGCGCAGTGGTAAAGCTGCTGCCTTGTGACCATGAGGTCACGGGTTCAAGTCCTGGAAACAGCCTCTTACAGAAATGTAGGGAAAGGCTGCGTACAATAGACCCAAAGTGGTCGGACCCTTCCCCAGACCCTGCGCAAGCGGGAGCTACATGCACTGGGGCTGCCCTTTTTTTTTGGTAATGCTATTGGAGTGAGTTTGCAACGCCTATTTGATAATGATCATTGCGTGATTTTTTCAGTCAGAGAGAGATTTGTGCCAAAAACAAATGCACAAATACCAAATTTTCGAACCCTCTTGAAATTAATGTATTTGGTTAAATGACACCGTTGTATGGCATTATTGTACAAAGACGTGATGCTGGATCATGCGAACAAACTTAGTGGTGTATATACTTGCATAGGCAATTTGTGAAGCTTACATATTTGATATTTGAGATGATGTTTTTGATGGTATGTCATTTGTTATGTCGATGCAAATAACCTTGACATATGCCTATTTTATTGACTGTTTTTTTTTTCAGAATTTTTTGTCGACCTATTAAATTTCCCAATCTTTTTGCAGTGATGTGCATCTATTAAATTTTCTCAAAGAAAAAATGACTGTTATATGTCAGCTTGTCAGTTCAGACGATCAGAGGAGCATCTTCATCTTATCATATCTTTGCCTGTAGTGCCCAATATTGCTATGTTATGTGTATAGTTGAAGATGTAGCTGCACAGTGATTTCTTATGGCCTTCTCAATTTCAGTTATTACTTCAGATTTTGTCTGATATTTGGCTGAGCAAAAATTATATCCATCAGATAGCTTGCTATTTCCCCAGTGGTGCAGATTTTCTCTGAAATGATATATCAGCTAAACATTCTGGATATGCGTGTGTTCTTGCAAATGTACTCAAAGCCTCAACCTAGATTTTGTCGGAACCAAAGTTCACTTCTGATAGAGTACGTGTTCTGCCTATACCTTTTCGGTTGCTACATGATTTTGTTTGGGTACTGAGTATATAGCATGTTAAAAAGGGCAAAATGTTTAAAAATATTTTATAATTAGGAACAAGATCAATTTTGTTCATTTACATGAAAACATTCTTTGCAAGTTCCCCTGCTCTCACAAAAGGAACACTCTGGTATACTTCCAAAAGCATTACATAGGTTATGACATGGCACTTAGGTCACTAAGCCCCCAGTGTTTTATTTTGTACTCTTGTTTATTCTCTTCCAATTTTTGAGCCAAGGTCAGCAGTAAAATGTATCTGGTCCATAATAATTGTTCTTTACACAACAAACACAATACAGTTTTATTTTCCTTCCCGATTTATAATTTGTATTCCTTGCAAAAATGACATGGAACTATAGATTATTCTTGAACCATAATAATGTGCATAATGGTGCTACAATCCGGCACTGTTGTTATTTCATATTAGTTAGTATAGTATGAACAGTATGCAGTTTTGTTTCCTTGGAACCAAGTAGGTACCTGGAGTTTTATTGCTTGGGATGTGTAACCTACTCTGAACATGTAACTCAATCACACATGTTTGGAGCAAAGCATTTTTTTTTTCATGTCTATGCACTTAGTTTGGTACAGTTTTGAGATTTCATGTCTAACTTACTTTCACATTTTGTTGTATAATATGGATCCAGAGCCTATGACCAAGTTTCTGTCTATGTGTTACTTGACTATCAATCTGTGTGACGAAATTGACTAAGGTGTTGTTGTATGTAATGTGTTTTTGTTAAGTCTGTCTGTATGGTTGAGAAGTCCATTGCGTGTGCATGTTCGGCGGGAGACATGGTGCTCATATGGAAAGAAAAATATCTGCAAAGCTATATTTAGCTCAAATTAAGATTGGAGTTACATTATTGCACTTGATCATTTTATTGAAATAATTGTCTCCTAACTAGGATAAATTGGAAAATTTCTTTTTGCGATTATACGTGCGTTGCACGTGCATGATTACTAGTAAAGGAAAAAAGAAAGAAGGGAAAAGGAAAGAAGGAAGAAGGAAAGAAGATAAGGACGGAAAAGATTTAAGCAATCACACCTGCCCCATTGCGCGAGTGGTTAGCGCAGCATTGCATGGAGCATGAGGTTGCAGGTACAGAAACCAGAATCTGTTTGCCTGCGCGGCCGCATCTTGCGTCGAGTCCAAGGGAGAGTCAAAGCGTCGCACTGCCCTAATCCAACAATTCGCCCCATTGCCTCGCGCCGCCTCAAAAACCAATTAACCACGGTCCAATAGATCTGCGGTGAACCATTGTCGATGGCAGCCCCGAGGAAGAAGAGATCGTGCCCTGTACATCATGATGGTGGAGCTGTACTCTTCTTCCATGATGGTATCCAGCTTTGCCGGCGGCCGCGGTGGCATTGCCCTGCCAGATCCAGAGGTAGGCTGCTGCCAAGGAACAGCCTCGCGGAATATCTCCTCCCTCTTGCGCGAGCAGGACGACCTCTGGCCAGCGTTGTGCAACAGTTCGCCGCCGACATGGCCTCCTAAGTCCATGATCGTAGATTGGTAGGTAAGTTTCTGCTACCCTCCTACTAGTACATGGATTACTTGTATTATTAGTATACCACGCTAAGCCTAAACTGGGATGTGGTCATGTTTTTCAGTTTTGAGAATTATTTCTGCATTATGGCATCACTATGATATTACTAGTTACAAAAACAGTGGATATTGTCATCAATTTATCCTATACTTTAGCTTGTCTAGCCGTTGTACTAAATAAATATATTAAAAGAACACTAGATATTTTAATAAATTTTGATGCTGCTTCTCCGTACAATGTTACTATCAATTTAGTACAATCCATTTTATTTTGCACTAACACTCGGTATGTTTCTAAACATGCTCGAAATAAAACTAACTTAAAAAATTAAGTGAAACTATAATGTTTCTATCAGGTTCCAAAATTCAGGGGACCATTTTGTATATCGCACCGGGGCCTCAAATTTCTGGAGACGGCCCTGCCGAGGCCCAACCCGATTCCATGACCTTCGCGCGGAACAGTAGTCTGCCCAAGGATCTCTCTCCACAAATCAAGCCTAGACCACATGACCCACAATGGTACAATACTAAATATACTATATCTAGACCCGTTCAAATTTTAAGGATTTTTACAGTTTTTCATGCAGTTTGAACTGATAAATAGGGTGATGACACGTGCTATTTCGTTGGGATATGACCGCGTACGGTTTGGTGTGTGCGCAGCAATTTCCGCACTGCTGCATGTGCTGGGCCCAGCGGTGCATGTGGTTAATTTGACCACGTCTTTATTTGGGGTTATTGCATGCTGGGTCCGGTAGGGTCCGGAAGTTACGATTTTTTGGTCTCCGATTGCATGCAGCTTGCTTTGCATGTACGTGTCTTGTTTTTTCAACACGCATGTACGTGTCTTTGAGAGCGTGATTTGCGTGGTGGGTTACCGACATAGTGGGGCGGTATGTGCACGTGTTATCTGATTTCGTATGTGCTGCCTCATGTTTGTGCCACCACGTCCTTAATTGATTCGATTTGCTCTCGAAAGATTGACACATGTTGACTTGGTGGAAATTTCTGGCCGTGCCGCTCTTGCCGTATTTTCTGGAGACCCCTGGTTAGCGGTTGAGTATTTGCTTCCTGCTTCTGGTCCTTCCGGGCTCCTATAAATATATGCTTTGTTTCGTTGTTTTTCTCTATATCTTGCACGCTGTCATCTCTGTTCGTAGATGGATTGTGGTAGGTCTTGCCGAAGTGGCCTTCGCCGTCCGGGTCGTCCTCCTGGAATTCGCGGAGCAGTTATTGGGCATAATGATCTGCGGCTCCGTGGTCCGGGTCGTCCCGGTGGAATTCGTGGGGCAGTTATTGGTCGTAAGGCTGGTTGTAATGATAGTATCATAGCTAGTTTTAACTCCATAATGTTTTTTATTCTCTCTCTCCCTCCCTTCTCGCTTTCACTGAGAAGTTATTTTTCTCCACCCAAGGGGCAGAAACTGCGCGCATGCATGCAGGAAAGAGGACTGTTGCTTTTGCGCGGGATGGATTTTTGTGCAGGGTCCAAGGAATGATCCGGCCTAACAAGGAGAAATTAGCCGGCTAATTGAAATCAAGACAGCTGTCAACTCGACAATGGACATAAAAACCGACCTGAGCCCAAATGAAAATCAGACGTTTGATTGTTACTCACTCTAATAGAATGTAATAAGACGTCATGTGTGTGTAATTGTTCTGTGCAGGTGGTCTTTCCACTTCTGTTTTTTGAGCAAAAACTGGTCTTAAATCATTGGTAGCGTGTTAATTAACATTTAATAATGCGAACTATGGTAAATGATGTATGTGCGTTATTAACAGAAAGATCATGGGATTGCGGAGTCGCTAATGATGGAAGTCAGGGATGTCACACGCAAATTCTTTCAGCTTCCTCGCGAGGAATAACTGAAGATCAAAATGACACCTCAGAGTGGTTATTGGTGAGATTGCATAAACTTTTCAACCTGTCTTGTTTCCTTTACTTGTAGTTCGTTGTTTGGTCCTTGGAAGCCTTCTGCTTATTAACTTATGTTACCAAGGGTAACCCTGATATATGAAGCAATTGATAAGCTCGTCTCTGTCTCTGAATTTTTCTTGTTGCTTGTTTAAGTTGTCCGTTTTCTGACTATAAAACATGAGAATAAAAGTTGCAGTGGTACTACACACCTATTTGCTAAACAAATGTTAGTATCTAATTTTTCTATGTTTCCAACTCCTTCTCTATTTTTAAAATTTTCAAGCATATCATCTCATCTAATTAAAATTTCAAATTGTTTTGGTTGGGGTGCGCCTGCCCAGGCTTTAGTGCAACGCACTGGGCGACACCTGAGGGACCCAATGGCAAGCCATTGTTGTGGTCCCTCCCCCACAAAAAATAAATTTAATATCATTGTGGACACATGGCCCAGATATCAGATATTAAACTGATAAGAACAGATACTACACTTGATCTTAGCCAAAAGGCCGAGAAAGGTATGAGGTGAACTGCTGCCCTGCTCCTCTATTTGTACCCTCCTCACCCTTCTGTCCTGTCCTTGCTAAGCGAGGTGGTACTAAACTAACGACCTGGGTGCGGAGCGCGGACGGTGCAATGCCACCAAACCAGCCTCTTGTGTGGGCCTAAACAAGAAAGGCCTTTCAGCCGAGGCCTATATAACCGGCCTGATTTGCTCCTGGATAGCTGTTATGCGATCAGAGTTGGCGAATGCTGTCGGACTACTGACCGTCACGGGAGGAATCCAGGCTCAATTCCCCATCCTTTTTGAAAGAGAAATTCAGCAGTGCGTTCGTGAGTTATTCAGAACATAGGTTGCTGCAAACTGGATGTTGGAGTGTGACGGAAGAAACTGTTCTCTTTGAGGACATCCGGCTGATCCATACATGTTCGTCCATGGAAATTTCTCTTCTACGTACCAATTGTTGCAGAGATTTCTCGCTCTAAGCAGGTGATACACAGTTGATGCACTTTTTGTTTATCTGAAAAGTGAGTTCTCTTTAACTCTTTGCATGATCCGATATCAGCCCGCTCGTCGAGAGGATCGATGATCCTGCCAGGGCCGACGGCAAAGGTTTGCTGGACGTCGTCCAGATGCTGGACAACGCTTGCAGGGAGGCCAGATTGCTCCATGTGGTAATCGCTCACTCAACTTATTAATTTGCACCTCTAAGCAGATTTGTATAAACCGGAAATACTCGTTATTGTGGCATCTGAACTGAAAATGGAAATAAAATAGCATCTTTAATTTACATGTCACAATGTTGTGCTGTCATCACTAGTACTGTGTGTGTCATCTTCAGTTGTTCTGTGCATCTGGTCTTTCCCCTTCATTTATAAGAACAAAAACTGGTTCTGAATGCTGCTTAAATCATCCGCTGAGTGCTAATTAAAAAACTTGTTGAACTAAGGTAAATCATATCTGTGCGTTATTAACAGAAAGGCCATGGAAGTTCGGACTCACTGATGACGCAAGTCAGGGATGTCACACGCAAGTTCTTTCAGCTCCCCAAAAAGGAAAAACTGAAGATCAAAATGAGACCTCAGAGAGGATATAGGTGTGACTGCTAAAAGAAATCCACCTTGTCTTGTTTCCTTTATTGATAGATCATTGTTTGATCCTCGTGTTAAGCATCCAATATTATGGGCCGCCAAGGGTTATTCTTGGGCGCCACTTCTAGTAGATAGAGATAGTTTTTTTTTCCTGTTTAAGTTACATCTATCTCTATTCCCAATCTTCTGTAAACTCTTCCGGTTAGTCCTCTAACCGTACGCTATGTAATCTCCTCGAGAGGTTTTCTCTCGCTATCAATATATAAGCACGCGGGCTCCAGTCCAGGGGGTCGAGACGCTTCGACAATACTTTACATGGTATACAGAGCAGGCCTTTTCCATCGCATCTAGCTCATCTACCTCCATCGATCATCCCCATCGACCTTCATCGATCAACTCCATCGCTGCCATGTCCTCCTCCTCCGCTGTTCCCTCCTCCGGCCTAAACTACAACATCTCTGAGCCTCTCACCAGGACGAACTATGTCCTTTGGCGAGCTCAAGCCCGATCCCAAATACTGGGCGGCGGCTTGTATGGCTACGTCGACAAAACCATAGCGGAGCCTCCCAAGACAATCATCGCCAAGGATAAAGATGACAAGGATCAGGAGATGCCAAACCCTGCCTATGCCCCCTGGCTAGTCCAGGATCAGCAAATCGTTGCCTAACTTCTCCGACACCTCTCCAAGGAGGTCCTCGTCCAGGTGGCTTCGCTGGAGACCTCGCATGCAATATGGACGGCGCTCTCCAACATGTTTGCTGCGGTCTCCCTCTCTCGCGTCAACAATCTTCGTGCTGCCCTCACCAACGCCCAAAAGGGCACACAATAGCCTCAACATACTTCGGCTATATGCGTTCCCTCTCTGACGAGCTCGCGGCGGCGGGCAGACCTCTTGGAGAGCCGGAACTCATCTCGTTCATCGTCGCCGGCCTTGATATGGATTACCAGCCACTTATCTCCGCGCTTGATGTCCGCACCGAGCCCATCACGGTCGATCTCCTTTTCTCTCTGGTGGCCTATTTTGATCAGCGGGTCGAACTATACCACGGCAACAACGGAGGCGGGTTCAAATCCTCAGCAAACTCTGCTTCCCGAGGCAGGCAGGGAGGCAGAGGTGGCTATCGCAACCAGAAGAACAGCCCTGGCAACGGATCCTGTGGAGGCCCTGGCAGCGGCGGCCACTCTGGTGGCGGCGGTGGCCCTCCTGGTGGTGGTGGCGGCTACCAAGGGAGTGGTGGTGGCGGCGGCTACCACAGCAATGGTGGTGGCGGAGGCTACAACGGCGGCTATCACCATAACAATGGTGGTGGCGGCTATCAGGGTGGTGGTGGCAGCAGCTACTATCACTCCTCCAACAACAATCGACGACCCCCCTCCAGCAACAACCGGCGCCCCTTCCAAGGCTATGAGGGCTATGAAGGCAAGTGCCAAATATGTAAGAAAACAAACCACATTGCTAAGGACTGTGATTGGCGCTACGCCGATGACAACTCCCAGAAAAAGAAAATTGCAGCTGCAGCAGAAGGATCATATGGTGTCGATACCAATTGGTACATGGACACGGGTGCAACAAACCACATTACTGGAGAGTTGGAGAAGCTGACCATGCATGACAAATATCGTGGCCACGATCAGATCTACACCGCCGCTAATGGTGCAGGTATGGAGATTAATCGTATTGGTCAATCAATTATCAAAACCCCACATAAAGATCTTGTCCTAAAAGAAATTTTGCATGTTCCTAATGCTTCCAAAACTCTTCTTTCATTCCATCGCATTGCTCTTGATAATAATGTCTTTCTAGAATTTCACCCCTATTTCTTTTTGATCAAGGACCAGGCCACGAAGAGAGTTCTCCATAGGGGTGTCTGTATTCAAGGGTTGTATGCGTTGCTTCCTCAATACTGCATGTTTAATAAACAAGTCTATGGTGCCATCAAACTCTCCCCTGAAAGGTGGCACAGTCGTTTAGGTCAACCGTCTTTTTCCACTGTTCATCAAATTCTTAGTAGAAATAAACTCCCAGTTGTTGGTGAGAGAGATTCAGAAACTATTTGTGATTCATGTCAAAGAGCAAAAAGTCATCAATTACCGTACCCTGTTTCCACTAGTATATCTACCAAACCTTTACAACTTATTTTTTCTGATGTATGGGGTCCTGCACCCACTTCGGTTGGTAGACATTCTTAATATGTAAGCTTCGTTGATGATTTTAGCAAGTATACCTGGATTTATCTTCTTAAAAAACGCTCGGATATTTTTGAAGTCTTTCACAATTTCCAAGCTCTAGTAGAACACAAGTTTGATAGCAAAATCATTGCCGTGCAATCTGATTGGGGTGGGGAATATGAGAAGCTAAATTCTTTTTTTCAAAAGATAGGTATTTCTCATCATGTGTCCTGCCCCCACGCCCATCAGCAAAATGGTTCCGCAGAACGGAAACATAGACACATTGTTGAGGTAGGCCTAGCTCTCCTAGCTGCGGCCTCCATGCCTTTGAAATTTTGGGACGAAGCTTTTCTTACTGCTGTCCATCTTATCAACATGTGGCCTAGTCGCACTATTGCCAATGAAACTCCTACTGAACGTCTTCTTCAAGTCACCCCTGATTATACTAGACTTCGTGTTTTTGGGTGTGCGTGTTGGCCTAATCTTCGTCCCTACAATGCTCGCAAACTCATGTTCCGCTCACAACAATGCGTTTTTCTTGGCTATAGTGCTCAACACAAGGGTGTCAAATGTCTAAATATTCCAACTGGTCGTGTGTATATTTTTCGCGATGTTGTCTTTGATGAAACCCAGTTTCCCTTTGAAAAACTACATCCCAATGCCGGTGCCCTTCTACGAAAGGAGATTATTCTCCTCCCTTCTAATCTATCCGGAGTTGATTGTGTGGGCAATGATGATTGTATTGATTCAATTACGACTAATTCTTCTAATTATGCATCTGAGTGTGCTGCTACAGGTGCCAACAATGGTGAAAACGGTGCACACAATGGTGCAAAAACGGCAGCAAACGGTGCTCCTACACGTCCTGCAGCTGCCACGGACGATTTGACGCGATCGCCTTCGGGATCTGCGCCTCTGATCGCGCCAGGGCCGACAACATCGGCCTTGGGATTGCCGATCTGCCAAGCGGCCCCGCACCCTACGCCTGGCCCGCATCCACCTGCGGCTGGGCGCTCGCCTCCACCCGGCCCGACCCACTTGTCCGCTGCCACGTCAGGCCCCTCCGGCGCTGGGCCAACGCGGTTTGCCCCTGAGCCCCGCGTCTACATCAGGCGGGGTCCACTCCTATCAACTGCGCCCGACGCGTGCGTCCGTGTGGGATCCGACCCCGATCTTGCTGCTTCCCCGGGATCTTCTGTGGCTCCTTCCTCATCTCCCGTGCTTCGTTCGGCCACAGACGATCCGGCGGTCATGGAGGCTACAGCGGCCGATGCAGCCGCCTTCTCGGGATCGATTCCGAGCCCTGCAGCTGATTCTTCTTCACCTGCGGTCACTGGATCTTCTGTGCCGCAAACTGCTACACCGCCACGCACACGTCTCCAAGCAGGTGTTATTCAGCCTGTAAATTACAAAACAAAATTTGGTTTGGCTGCATCCACAGGAGAACCATGCACACATCTTGAGGCTCTTGCTGATCCAAAGTGGAAGGCAGCCATGGATGATGATTTTCAAGCTCTTCAGAAAAATCGTACTTGGCATTTGGTTCCTTCACGACAAGGTAAAAATGTGATTGATTGCAAGTGGGTATTCCGCATAAAATGGAAGTCTGATGGTACAATAGATCGTTATAAAGCTAGGCTTGTTGCTAAGGGCTTCAAGCAAAGGTATGGCATAGACTACGAGGATACTTTCAGTCCAGTTGTTAAAGCTGCTACTATTCGTCTTGTATTGTCTATTGATGTATCTAGAGGATGGAATCTCAGGCAGCTAGATGTGCAGAATGCGTTTCTTCATGGTGTTCTGGAAGAGGAAGTATATATGAAGCAACCTCCTGGGTTTGAAGACAAGAACAAACCGTATCATGTGTGCAGGCTTGACAAGTCTCTCTATGGGCTGAAGCAAGCTCCTAGAGCATGGTACTCTCGTTTAAATACAAAATTGCAGCAACTTGGTTTTGTTCCTTCAAAGTCTGATACTTCACTGTTCATCTTCAACAAGTCTTGTACATCAATCTTTGTGCTTATTTATGTTGATGATATCATTGTTACAAGTTCTTCCAATGAAGCAGTGACATCTCTTTTGTCAGATTTGAATTCCGAATTTGCTCTCAAGGATCTAGGAGATTTGCACTTCTTCCTTGGTATTGAGGTCAAGAAAAACAAGGAAGGTGGTCTTCATCTTTCTCAGGAAAAATATGCAACTGATCTTTTGAGGAGAGTTGGGTTGCAGAATTGTAAACCTTCACCAACACCATTGTCCAGTTCAGAAAAACTCTCTCTTACTGAAGGTGAACCTTTGAGTCAGGAGGATGGCACCAACTACCGAAGCTTGGTAGGTGCACTACAGTATTTGACCCTTAGTAGACCTGACATTGCTTTTTCAGTCAATAAAGTCTGCCAGTTTCTTCATGCACCCACTACTGCCCATTGGACTGCAGCAAAACGTATATTGAGATATGTGAAACACACTTTGAGTGTTGGATTGACCTTCAGCAAGTCCTCATCCACGCTTGTGAGTGCTTTTTCAGACTCTGATTGGGCAGGCTGTTTGGATGACAGACGGTCAACAAGAGGGTTTGTAGTTTTCCTTGGTCCTAATTTGATCTCATGGTGTGCAAAGAAACAGGCTACAGTTTCAAGGTCAAGTACTGAGGCGAAGTATAAGGCATTGGCAAATGCAACATCAGAAGTTATTTGGGTGAAAGCTGTTCTTAAGGAACTTGGCCTTCATCACACACAAACTCCTTGTCTTTGGTGCGACAACCTTGGTGCCACATACTTATCTGCTAACCCTGTGTTTCATGCAAGAACTAAGCATATTGAGATAGATTATCATTTTGTTAGAGAACGAGTTGCCAACAAGGAACTGGACATTCGTTTTGTACCCTCAAGAGATCAAGTTGCGGATGGTTTCACGAAAGCTTTGGCCACAAGACCGTTTGAAGAGTTTAAACGTAATCTCAACTTGAGGAGTTTAGATTAAGGGAGGGTGTTAAACATCCAATATTATGGGCCGCCAAGAGTTATTCTTGGGCGCCACTTCTAGTAGATAGAGATAGTTTTTCTTTCCTGTTTAAGTTACATCTATCTCTATTCCCAATCTTCTGTAAACTCTTCCGGTTAGTCCTCTAACCGTACGCTATGTAATCTCCTCGAGAGGTTTTCTCTCGCTATCAATATATAAGCACGCGGGCTCCCGTCCAGGGGGTCGAGACGCTTCGACAATACTTTACACCTCGGAAGTCTTCTACTCATGGAAATGAAATTTCCTTATGGTTTGTTGTCAGAGGGTATCAGAGTGGGAGAAAATGTTACCAAGGGTAAACCTGATATGCATGAAGCAATTGATGTAAGTTCACCTCTGTCCCTCAATTTCTTGTCATGCTTGTTTAAATTCCTCTGTTTTTTAGCTTAACGACTAGAACAAAAATTGCAGTGCTACTCGCCTATCGAACCAGGCAGGTATGGTGATCTTGCTAAACCAATGGAAGGGTCTAATTTGTGGTATGTTTTCAACTTCCTTCTCTGTTTTTCTTTAGAGATCCCTTCTCTGTTCTTTCTTCTGAAGGTATATCTTAGAGTGCCGTTATCGCATTTTTGAGAAACCGGTTCACTGCCTGCTTTTTTCTTTTTGCATCAGAAAATCCTTTAACATTATTATACACCTACCAATATTTATTTATGTCAATATATTCTCAATGTAAAGAATGCTCCTTTACAACTTGAGAAGCTTTGAAGAACTGAATGATTTATCCTCCATGCAGGCTAAATTACCCATCAAATTTTGACGTGCTGCTGGAAAACTATATAAACCTTCTAGGAGGTCCACTTATCTTAATCACTTTGATAATTATGCTATGCTCATCCATCGGTCCCCAGAAGTGTTTATCATGCCATTTTTCATTTCAGATCTTTCAAGGAAGATCATGAGAGGTGTAGCCTTGGCACTGGGTGCGCCATTGGATGCTTTTGAAGGCAGAACGGCAGGGGATCCTTTCTGGGTTCTCAGGTTGATTGACTATCCAGTCTCAGCTGACATTCCACAAGAGCAACGCACTGATATTGGGTGGTAAGCACACATACACACAAAAAAGACATTGTTATCTTCTGCCATGTCTTGCAGAAAATTGTGCTAACTTGGGTGGATACATCTGACTGCTTTTCTTCTGTACTCCATGCATCCTATGATCAATTCGGTGGAGCTCACACAGATTATGGTTAGTACACTTTTCTTGCTTGTGCAAAACTGTCTTGTGTTCTTGGAAAGTCAATACAATATATACTACTAGTATACATTGTACTAAATCAGCAACAATTAAATGGATCGGAGGGAGTAGTAGAATCTTCTTGCTTCTTAGGAACACTATAATATTTCGTGAGAAAACCATATATAGTGTTCTTTATGAAAATTATACCAAAAAACTTGGAAATGTTTTTTCCTCATTCTGTTAAACTGCAGGCCTTTTGACACTGGTGAATCGTATCTTACTGTGTTTTTTTAACGCCCTCCCTCACAGTGTTTATCATGCCATTTTGCATTTCAGATCTTTCAAGGAAGATCATGAGAGGCATAGCCTTGGCACTGGGTGCGCCGTTGGATGCTTTCGAAGGCGGAACAGAGGGAGATGCTTTCTGGGTTCTCAGGTTGATTGGCTATCCAGTCTCAGCTGACATCCCACAAGAGGAACGCACTGATATTGGATGGTAAGCACACAAAAAAAACATTGTTCTGATTCCCCATAAAAACATTGTTGTCTTGTGGCATGTCCTGAAAAATATTCGCTTACTTGGGTGGATACATCTGACTGCTTTTCTTCTGTACTCTATGCATCCTATGATTAATTCAGTGGAGCTCACACAGATTATGGTTAGTACACCTCTCTTGGTTGGGCATCACTATATCGTGTTCTTTAAGTCAATACTAGAATAATATGTTTGCTTTTTTAGGAAAAACACATGGTATTTTTAAGAAAATTAAACCAAAATCCTGGTGGCATAATTTTCCTCATTTTGTTAAACCGCAGGCCTTTTGACACTGGTGAATCAGGACGATGATATCTGCGCTCTTGAGGTACTTATTACTTCACTAGCGCACATATCTTGTATTATCCATTTATTTGCCCTCTGTTTCCTCTGTCATGAAGCAAAGAGATTGATCTGCTAAAACTCTTTGGTAAATTTGGTATCAGGTCAGAAACCAGTCTGGTGAGTGGATATACGCCAAGCCCGTCCCCGGGACCTTCGTTTGCAACATCGGAGACATGCTGAAGGTTTCCTTGTTTGCAACTTCACTGAATTTTATCTGTTTTGGCAGCCTAATTCGGTCTTTTCTTGTAGCAACCTTATCAATTGTAGATCATTTTCTTTGTTTTTAGGTTTGGTCAAATGGGATATACCAGCCCACGCTCCACAGAGTCGTCAACAACTCCCCTGGCTACCGTGTATCTGTCGCCTTCTTCTACGAGGTATTATCTGCAAGACTGCAACATATTTGTGATCTGTATGGCTGTATCGATTGAGTTGCTTATACTCAGTGTTTCTTCTGGACCAAATGATGCGTATATGCAGTCGAACTTCGACGCTGCGGTGGAGCCTGTGGAGTTCTGCAGGGAGAAAACGGGCGGTGTTGCCAAGTATGAGAAGGTGGTGTATGGGGAGCACCTGGTGCAGAAAGTTCTCACCAACTTCGTCATGTAACAGTTTCTGTAGCATGTACTGAAAAATCATTGGGGACCGGCCACGGCGCTGACAAAACCAGTGTCCTTTCTGGTCGGACAAACTGTCCCGGTGTGTTGTGGCCAGGCAAAGGGGTACATGGGATGCAATTTGAAGCTACATGTCTGCTTCAACCTTACAAAAGAATGCCATGGCAAGCGTCCACTTTGCAGGCACAATGAACAATCACTCTATTTCTTATGCTCATATGTGGAGATATTTTTTCCAACGAAAAAGCTATAGAAACCAGTTTTTCTATAGAAGGTGATTATGCCGGTTCGAGCCTTCGGGGTGTACACTGAGTTCCATCTCTAGGGATCTCAAGAACAACCTACCAATGGCTCAACCTCACGTCCTAAAAGCAATTTGGTAGGTAAAAATGAACATAACTTCTAATTCACGAACTGAAAGCCAACAAAGACTGAAGTTCAAAGCACTTGAGCAGAACAAATTAAAATTTAAACTTGATTTGGTGGGGTGAGCAAAACAAATTAAAATTTAAACTTGATTTGTTTGGGGTGCGCCTGCCCAGGCAGTAGTGCAACGCACTGGGCGACACTCGAGAAACCCAATGGCAAGCCACTGTGATGGCCCCTCCCCCACAAAAAATAAATTTAATACCGTTGTGGGCACATGGCCCACATATCAGATATTAAACTGATAAGAACAGATACTACACTTGATCTTAGCCAAAAGGCCGAGAAAGGTATGATTTGCAATGTTGCCCTGCCCCTCTATTTGTACCCTTCTCGCCCTCCCGTCCTCTCCTCGCTAAGCGAGGTGGTACTAAACTAACGACCTGGATGCGGAGTGTGGACAGTGTAATGCCAGCCTCTTGAGTGGGCCTCAAACAAGGAAGGTCTTTTTGGCGAGGCCTGCATTACCGGCCTTATTCGCGCTCGCCTGGCAAAACGAGTTGCTCGCGCACTCTTGCTGTTTTGCGATCACGGAGTTGGCGAACGCCACTGCACACGAGCGAAGATGCGTATGTTCTGAAGCTTGACCATACATGAAACGTCGCCCTGTCGCTGCACGGTGTGACGGGCCACGCAGAGGTAGGCAGCCTCTGTAACTAATTCTTCTGCTCCTTGGCTTGCAGGATGTATGTAGCTCCACTCCGAACAACTTGATGATTCCAAATTAATGAACGTAGCCCTAATGTGCAAATGGATTTGGAAACTGTCTCATGGGGAGACGGGGCTCTGGGTTGATCTGCTTCGGGCCAAATACTATGTAAACTGGAAAAGGCTTATTTATACTCATTTTTTATGTTGTTGTGGTATCTCAACTGAACATGGAAATAAACAGCATCGTCAGTTTACAAACAAAATGTTGTGCTGTCATCAATAGCAGAGTGTAAAATGCTGTGTGTGTGTGTGTGTGTGTGTGTGTGTGTCATGTTCAGTTGTTCTGTGGAGCTGGTCTTTTCCCTTCTGTTTTATGAGCAAAACTGGCTCTGGATATTGCTCAACTCATCTGTTCAGTGTTAATTAACAATGGCAAATGATGTCTGTGATTCTGTGTATTATCAACAGAAAGGCCATGGGATTTCAGATTCGCTAATAATGTAAGTCAGGGACGTCACACGCAAGTTCTTTCAGCTCCCTGACGAGGAAAAACTGAAGATCAGAATGACTCCTCAGAGTGGTTATAGTTGTGATATCTTCATAAAAACTTCACTTTTCTTGTAGCTTGTTGTTTGGTCCTTGGAAAACCTTTACATATGCAAATGAACTTTCTCATGGTCTGTCGTCAGAGGGTATCAGAGAGTGGAAGAAAATGTTACCAAGGGTTAACCGGATATGCATGAAGCAATTGATGTAAGTTTTACCACCACCCCTACAATTTCTTTTGTTTTTTGAGATAAATCGTTAGAACTAAAATTGCTGTGCTACACGCCTATCGAACCAGACAGATATGGAGATCTTACTAAACCAATGGAAGGATCTAATTTGTGGTGTGTTTTCAGCTTCCCTTCTCTGTTTCTCTTTGGAGATCCCTTTTCTCTGTTTTTCTTTAGGGGTCCTTTCTCTGTTCTTTGTTCTGAAGGTACATCTTAGAGCGCCGTTATGCATTTTTAAACAGTTCGCTGCCTGCTTTTACTTTGTGCATCCGAAAATCCTGTAATATTTTTATACACCTATCCACTTCTAAAATTTTACTGATGTCAATATGTTCACAATAAAGAATTCTCCTTTACTGCTTAATAAGTACGTTTTAAAGAACTAAATAGTTTATCTTCCATGCAGGCCTGATTACCCATCAAATTTGGGCGCGCTGCTGGAAAACTATATAACTAAGCCTTCTACGGGGTCCACTTATCTGAATCGCTTTGCTTATTCTTTTATACTAAAACTATATAATTTTTCTACGAGGTCCCACTTATCTGAATCACTTTGTTTATTCTTTTAATGCTCGTCGGTCGTCCATAACAGTATTTATCATGCAATTTTTCACTTCAGATCTTTCAAGGAAGATCATGTGAGGCATAGCCTTGGCACTGGGTGTGCCATTGGATGCTTTCGAAGGCGGAACATCGGGAGAGGCTTTCTGGGTTCTTAGGTTGCTTGGCTAGCCAGTCTCAGCTGACATCCAACAAGAGGAACGCACTGATATTGGGTGGTAAGCACAACAAAAATCATTGTTGTCTTGTGGCATGACCTGCAAATATTATGCTTACTTGGGTGGATACATCTCACTCTGCATTTCTTCTGTACTGCGTGCATCCTTTTTTTTTGCGGGGGTACTGCATGCATCCTATGATCAATTCAGTGGGCTCACACAGATTATAGTTAGTATACCTCTCTTGACTGTGCATCATTGTCTTGTGTCTTAAAAAGTCAAGACTAGTACAATCCACTTGCTTCTTAGTAAACCTAGTATACCATGTATGGTATTCTTAGGAAAATTATACCAAAAAATCTTGGAAATGATTTTCCTCATTTTGTTAAACTGCACGCCTTCTGACGCTGGTGAATCAGGATGATGATATCTGTGCTCTTGAGGTAATTATTCCTTCAGTAGCACACATATCTTGTATCATCCATTTGTTAATGAAGCAGAGAAATTGTTCTTCTGAAACTCTTTGGTAATTTGGTATCAGGTCAGGAACCAGTCTGGGTAGTGGATATTCGCCAAGCCGGTCCCGGGAACCTTTATTTGCAACATCGAAGACATGTTGAAAGGTTTCCTTGTTTGCAACTTCACAGAATTTTATCTGTTTTGGCAGCCTAATTCAGTCTTTTCTTGTAGCAACCTTGTTAAGTGTTAACTATAAACCATCTTATTTGCTTTTAGGTTCGGATGATTGGGATATACCAGCCCACGCTCCACAGAGTCGTCAACAACTCCCCTCGCTACCGTGTGTTTGTCGCCTTCTTCTACGAGATCTTTTTTCAAGGAAAAAACTAGAAGATCCACCAGTTCTTCTATAGAAGGTGATTATGCTGGTTTGAGCCTCATTCTCTTACTTACGCGTTGTCCCCTCCCTGAGAAATTTCCTCTCATCTCTCATCTGGCTTTCTCCCTTTGCGTGCGTTCTGCAGATCGAACCCTCTCAACTGGTTCACAATCCGCAAGTACACAATCCTTCGTGTATTTCTGTGATGATAATGACAACGCAGCCACCAATCTGTCTTGCCATTGCTCCACTCTGCTCATCCTGAAACGCTTTCAATCTCTGAGCTATGTTTCTAGTTCAGAAACAAGTTGAGAACCAAATCTCGTGCCGAGAAAAAAAGCTGCACATTTGTCCCGTTTCCGGACCGGCAGATGGGCTTCGGCTGCAGACCAACCACCACATTCAACATGAACAGTAGCAGAAGAAATTAATACACACAGTTGTGCTGTTCGTGAGTCATGACCAATGATTTTATCTGCACGTCGACAAGAGCTTCGCCCGAAATACAGATTGATTTTCAAAGCATCAAAGCAATTCAAGAAATTAAAATTTCAAATTGTTTTGGTTGGGGTGCGCCTGCCCAGGCAGTAGTGCAATGCACTGGGCGACACCTGAGGGACCCAACAGCAAGCCATTGTGGTGATCCCTCCCCCACAAAAAATAAATTTAATATCGTTGTGAGGATGTACCCCACATATCAGATATTAAACTGATAAGAACAGATACTACACTTGATCTTAGCCAAAAGGCCGAGAAAGGTATGAGTTGAACTGCTGCCCTGCCCCTCTATTTGTATCCTCCTCGCCCTCCCGTCCTCTCCTCGCTAAGCGAGGTGGTACTAAACTAACGACCTGTAAACAAACTCTTGCGTGGGCCTCTTGCGTGGGCCTCAAACAAGGAAGGCCCTCTTGACGAGGCCTGTATTACCCGCCTGATTCGCGCCTGGCTCAAGCCTCTTGCTGTTTGCCGAGTCGCTGCACGGTGCGACAGGACCCCTCCACCATCGATCGCCAAACTCCCAGCGACGCAGCCTCTGTAACTAATTCTACTGCCCGTTGGCTTGCAGGATGTATGTATGCTCCACTCCGAACAACTTGACGTTTCAATCTTATGCATGATGTCTATCAGAGTAGCCACGTAGTACTCACTCCGTTCGAAATTACTTGTCGCAGAAATAGATGTATCTAGACGTATTTTAGTTCTAGATATATCCATTCTCGAGACAAGTATTTCCGAACTGAGGGAGTAGATGTGAAGACGGCATCAAGGAATGAATATGGTAGTGCAAGCGTACATATAAGCGAGATCAAGCACTAGTGCGTATTGACGTATGGTTGATGGTGCATTGGGAGGTGAAAACCATGTTTCTGTTTCAGGCATGTGACCAGCGATGCGGCGACTGTGGAGACCATGTTTCATCCGAAAATTCTATGTTGTGCGGCAAAGTTCCACTATGAATGATTATTTTGGTAAGTCTGAACTTATCATAAACCATATGAGCTCATATTCAGAAACAATTCATCCATACTACTTTCTTACTCGTTTCGTGGAAGGATTGCAGGCAGACATAGGGGCGGGCGTACTCGTTCAACGTCCTCCTGATCTGGACACGACATGCGCCCTGGCATTGCTTCCGAAGGAGGTGGACAATGGCGCCTACGGCGAGCTTTCCCAACAACACTTACCGCGGCCGCTTGACTCCCCAGCCAGGGCGGGCGCATCTCTATCATTGCCTCCACCGCCGACATGCCTCGCCGCACCATCAGTTACGGCGGATTGGCGCGGTACGGAGGGCGCGTGAGGCGAATCAACCAAACTCAAGATGTTGCGTCACTATCGGCGCGCCCGTGGCTATGCTTCAAGTATGGCGAATGATGGGGGGCACGACCATGTTTGCCCTAAGTCAGTTGAGGAGCACGTCATGGAGGAGATCTTGGAGTTGTTCGCCACGACATGGTCTTCGACACGCCGGCGACACCAGGCAACGATACGGTTGATGTAGTCATGACGATATCTTGCTCGGCTGTGTCTGAGGGGGTCTCGTCCAAGGATTTCCAGCCGCGTGTGTGGATTCCAGCCCTAGAGGTATTGGTGCTGGTTGATTCCGGCAGCTCTAACTTCCTCCATCAACCAGCAATTGGCCAACTACATCAACGACATCCAACCTCTCCAGAGGGCATACATGGTGCGTTCTGACAGACGAAGGCGAACTCATTTGCTCATCTGTCGTTCTGTGATGCATTTGATGCTCACAAGGACACGAATGTGCAACCGACATGAAAGTGCTCTCACTTTGACACCTATGATGCAACAGAGGTACGGGTTCTTGAAGATACTTATTCTGGGTTTTTTGGCGATGCCATGGAGCCATAGAGGTATGTGTAACCCATGAGTTTATGTGTCATGTTACTTTTGTTAGCTTGATTATTTCTGGAGTTGGAATTTTTTTTCTATGTTGTGGTGAAGATTTTATTGTTCGAACGACCTGCTCTTCTAGGGGTTCGTCCTCAACCCAACTACATTCATCGCTGACGGCCATTTTGGATGGACGACTCAAGGGGCTTTCAAAAACCTTTATTGGTAATCAAGTTTGTGCAAATAAATGAATGACAATATCCGTGCTCGAGCCCAACTGTAGTCTGAAGTCTTGTCAAATTTTCGTCTTACAAAGATTAATGCTACGAAGAAGATATGTCTAAGTTTTTTTTTTTTTTGTAATTCTTAGTTGTGGGAGTTAGTAATTTTTGTGATCATGGATCCAAAGTAATATACCTATAATGATTGTGAGCATTGATACGTGTTTCTATTAGAAACATGACAACTCATATTTGACGTTTTTCTTCTTTGTTTGTTTTTCTTTCTTTCTTTTTTCCGTTTTCCATTTTCTTTTCTTTTTTTCATTGAATATTTGTTGAATTTACAGACATTATTTAGAAATCATGAATATTTTAAAATATATGAACATTTTCATAATTTTGCAAACATTATTTTGAAATTATGAACCTCTCTTAATTTTGCAAACATTCTTTTGCAGGTTCGCTAAAAAAATTTAAAAATTGTGAACATTTTTTAATCAGCAATTTTTTTAAAAAATCTACGAATAATTTTCTAAAATTTGGGATTTTTCGAAAATTCATGAACATTTTTACCAAATGCGTGAACAATTTTAAATCAGAAAACTTTTTTAATCGATGAACTTTTTGAAATTCACAGTCATATTATTAATTTTGTGATTTTTTAAAACCAATGAATATTTTTGAATTAAGGAATATTTTTTCAAGTTCATGAACATGTTATGGATATGCAAATATTTTTTCAAAATCTAGAGAATGTTTTGATTTCCCAAACATTTTTAAAAGAAATCTTGAACAATTTTTTTACCCATGACCACTTTATTATTTTTGAACATTTTTTTAAATCATAAACATTTTTTGAATACACGAACATTTTATAATTTCGCGAACAATTTTTTCGAAAAGCATGACAAGGGGCCGCTTACCGAAAAGGTTAGGGTAAATTGTCCCAAACCCAAGGTAGTAAAGATCGGAACAAGAAGGGAACGTCAGGACAAGATAGGCACCTGTGTCTTGCTGCTCCTGCTATGGTATACCTTGTCAACTAGATGGACATAGATTCCTAACTATCGCAATTTGACATGTACCCTGCATGGAAGGAATCATACGTACGGAGGGAAGAATGTTAAGCTAATCAAAAGTTGCCCAATCACACATAACATAGCATGTACCCCGAGCCACTTTAAGAAGGCAAGAAACCCACTATACATTGCAGCAGAGTAGTGGATCACATGGGGGTGTTAGCTAAGCTAATGGTGTGGGCAGCACGTAGATTAGTAGATAGACAAATAAATCCAGACCCGATCGAGCCATGAAGACTTAATAGCAAAGGACAGGAGGCGATTGCTTGTGTTGCTCTGCTTCCTCTGCCTCGTCATGCTCTTCCCTGGCGCAGTGTTGGTGTCGCCGGCGACGGGGAGGAAGCAATGGCAGGCCGGGTCGACCACTACATGCTAGCGCTGCAATGGCCGGGCACCATCTGCCGCCAGACCAACCACTGATGACGGTCGGTGCCCACTCGTTTCCCTTCCTCCCTTACTCACGCATTGTCCCCTCCTAGAGAATTTCCTCTCTTCCGGCTTTCTCCCTTTGCATGAGTTCTGCAGATCGAACCCTCTCAACTGGTTCACAACCGGTAAGCACACCATCCTTCGTGTATTTTGTGATGATAATGAAATCGCAGCCACGAATATGTCATGCCATTACTCCACTCTGCTTGTATCAACCATATCCATATGCAACCATATGTAAACATAAGAATGGTACTTTCGTTCTTACCATCTCATCCCACCTTCCTGTAGGCGCAAGATAACAAGAAGGAAGACGGTGAACAAGCGGATCGAGGTGGTTGCGTCAGTGGGTATTCTGGCTGCTTCCGTGCTCACTTATTGTGTCTTGACTTCCATTCCTAAACTTGGGAATGAAGCGACAATTCGATCCACATGTCATCGGACTACCAAAAATTGGCATGTTCTACTAACTAGGAATGAAGCGACATTTTGAGAAGTTCATCCACGCCTGCCCTTGTCTTTGCCTTTGCCCTTCCCGTCATCCATGCGGCAATAGCGATCGAAGAGAGGAACGGATCGAGGTAGATCTTCTCATTGCCGGAGTTGTCCAATCCATCACCGTCCTTGGCCTTCTCCTTGGGGACAGTCCACCCATGGCATGAACCGCCCGGCTTTGCTCTTTTGCAATCTCCTTCATTTCCCTCCTCTGCTTCTCAGCTATACGAGCACGGAGGGCTTCCTCCGATGCAGCTTCGAGGGTTAATGATGTTAGGAATTTTTGTTGCTGGGCTTTCATAATTTTGTAGTTCTTATTATTACAAGGGCAAGGAAAGTCTTTCCGTTTTCTTTTTCTTTTTTGCGGACGAGAAGAGATCAGTATTTAATCACCGCCATCCTCATTCAGTTCAACAACAGAAATATGTTCGTTAGTGCATGGGAGGAGCCTGAGCTTTTCACTAAAAAAGTAATGCTGATGGTGGTGTTAATCTTCCAAGCGTTTTTTTTTCGACGAAGTCACGAGGAACAGTAGCGCGGTTTTCATTAATCATTATATTAAGGGAGAAACTTCCAAGCTTGATGATGATAATTACACATTACTGCACTTTACTCTTCACTTTTTGTGATGCCAACTTGCATGTCCTCTAGTGCTCCTCCCGGAAAAGGTAAAACATTTCACTTGTCTGGATGTGTCGGTGATCCAAAGCATAGTGAGACTGGATTTGTATATTATTCCATGTGTCTGCTACTGCTTGATATACTAGGAAGTTTACAGGCAGCAAAGTAACATGCATGCTCTGAACATATGTCGCTCTATGACTCATAAGCTCAAGATGCTTCCTTTTCTTGCCCATGATGCGCCATTTGCATCACCTGATCACCTCCCACTAGACTACATTTCTTCCACTCAGAAGAAAATAAGAAGAAAACAGAAAAAGAAACTAGAGTTCATTTCCTCTGCACCAGTTCTTGTTTGTGTTTGATAGTACGTGCTCCACTCACTCACTCACTCAGTGACCTTCTGAAACTTACACTAACTTGGAGACACAAAATAGTGGGATGGAAAAGGCAGCTTCCAAACAAGGCTACATCTACAGTATGAGTCAATGTGAATTCACTAGGGCTACTAACTGGCGTGTCAATCATCACTAAGGCCGGCTGAGGGAGTCCTGAATTAGGGGATGTCCGGAGAGCCGGACTACCATCCTCGGCCGAACTATCATCGGCCGGACTATCATCATCGACCGGACTCCAAGAATATGAAGATACAAGATTGAAGACTTCGTCCCGTGTCCGGATGGGACTTTCCTTGGCGTGGAAGGCAAGCCTGGCGATACGGATATGTAGATCTCCTACCATTGTAACCGACTCTATGTAACCCTAGCCCTCTCCGGTGTCTATATAAACCGGATGGCTCTAGTCCGTAGGACAACCAACATCAACCCTTACAATCATACCATAGGCTAGCTTCTAGGGTTTAGCCTCCTTGATCTCGTGGTAGATCCACTCTTGTAAACATCCACAATATCAATATCAATCAAGCAGGACGTAGGGTTTTACCTCCATCAAGAGGGCTCGAACCTGGGTAAAACATCGTGTCCCTTGTCTCCTGTTACCATCCGCCTAGACGCACAGTTCGGGACCCCCTACCCGAGATCCGTCGGTTTTGACACCGATATTGGTGCTTTCATTGAGAGTTCCTCTGTGTCGTCACCGATAGGCTCGATGGCCTCTTCAATCAACAACGACGCGGTCTTGGGTGAGACTTTTCTCCCCGGACAGATCTTCGTATTCGGCGGCTTCGCACTGCGGGTCAACTCACTTGGCCATCTGGAGCAGATCGAAAGCTACGCCCCTGGCCGTCAGGTCAGGTTTGGAAGTCTAAACTTCACGGCCGATATCCGCGGGGACTTGATCCTCGATGGATCCGAGCCGCAGCCAAGTGCGCCGCACTGTCACGATGGGCACAACCTAACTCTGCCGCCGGACAGCGCTTTGGAGGCCGCACGCGAATCCGCTCCGACCCGTAGTCCGGAGCTGATCGTGCAGATCGAGGACGGGTGGCTGGACACCGCCTCGGGAGCTGCAACCTCTACGGCGATGGAGCCGAACACTGACCTTGTCCCGCATAAAGCTCATGACTCCGAGGTGCCGGACTCCGAACCTCCTGCGCCCCTGCCAGTCGAATCCGATTGGGCGCCGATCATGGAATTCACCGCTGCGGACATCTTTCAGCACTCACCCTTCGGCGACATCTTAAATTCACTGAAGCATCTCTCGCTATCCGGAGAGCCCTGGCCGGACTATGGCCAGGATGGTTGGGACGCGGACAACGAAGAAATTCAGAGCTCACCCACCACCCACTTCGTAGCCACCGTCGACGATCTAACTGACGTACTCGACTACGACTCCGAAGACATCGACGGTATGGACGACGATGCCGGAGACTATCAAGAACTAGCGCCTACAGGACACTGGAAGACCACCTCGTCATACGACATATACATGGTGGACACCCCCAAAGATGGGGACGGCGAAGAAGCAGTGGAGGCAGATTCCTTAAAGAAACAGCCCAAGCGCCGACGTCAGCGGCGCCGCTCTAAATCCCGCCACAGTAAGAATGGCGATTCCGGCACAGGAGATAATAACACCCCAGAAAGTGCCGAAGATAACCACCTCCAGCAAGATTCAGCGCAGGAGGAGGCAGAAGCAAGCCCTCACGAGAGGACGGCAGACGAAGAGGTCGAGGATGATAATTACATACCTCCCTCCGGAGACGAGGCAAGCCTCGACGACGACGAATTCGTCGTGCCTGAGGATCCCGTCGAACAAGAGCGTTTCAGACGCAGGCTAATGGCCACAGCAAATAGTCTAAAGAAAAAGCAGCAGCAGCTTCAAGCTGATCAAGACCTGCTGGCCGACAGATGGACCGAGGTCCTCGCGGCCGAAGAGTATGAACTCGAACGCCCCTCCAAAAGCTACCAAAAACGCAAGTTGCTCCCCTGACTAGAGGAGGAAGCATACAAACCTGCATCACCAGCGCACAATACGGAAGACCGACCACCTCGTGGCCGCGACAGAGAGGCATGTAAGCCCTCCACCAAAACCGTACCCCGGCACCGCTCAAAAAGCACAAAGCCTCGGGGGAACGCGCCGGACTTGCGGGATATATTGGAGGACAAGGCAAGACAATCCAGATCTATCTATGGATCACGTGGGCGCCCCAAAACCCATGGCGAATACCGTGGCACCGGATACAACTACTCCGGCCGGGCCGAACACAGCAGACAACGCTCTCTTGAGCTACGTCGCGATATTGCTCAATACAGAGGAGCCGCACACCCACTATGCTTCACTGATGAAGTAATGGATCATCAAATCCCTGAAGGGTTTAAACCCGTTAACATCGAACCCTACGATGGCACAACAGACCCCGCGGTTTGGATTGAGGATTATCTCCTTCATATACATATGGCCCGCGGCAACGATCTTCACGCCATCAAATATCTCCCGCTCAAGCTTAAAGGACCAGTGCGGCATTGGCTTAACAGCCTGCCTACAGAGTCAATTGGATGCTGGGAAGACCTGGAAGACGCATTCCTCGACAACTTCCAGGGCACGTATGTGCGACCACCGGACGCAGATGACCTAAGCCACATAATCCAGCAGCTAGGCGAATCGGCCAGGCAGTTCTGGACACGGTTCTTAACAAAGAAAAATCAAATCGTCGACTGTCCGGATGCAGAGGCCCTCGCTGCCTTCAAACATAACATCCACGACGAGTGGCTGGCCCAGCACCTAGGACAGGAAAAGCCGAAATCCATGGCAGCCCTCACATCACTCATGACCCGCTTCTGTGCGGGAGAGGATAGCTGGCTAGCTCGCAGCAACAACCTCAGCAAACATGCTGGCAGTCCGGATACCAAGGACCGCAATGGCAGGTCGCGTCGAAACAAAAACAAACGCCGCATTAACGGCGACAGCAATGAGGATACGGCAGTCAACGCCTGATTCCGAGGCTCCAAACCCGGTCAACGGAAGAAGCCGTTTAAAAGAATCACTCCGGGCCCGTCCAATTTGGACCGAATACTCGACCGCTCTTGTCAAATACATGGAACCCCCGAAAAACCAGCTAACCACACCAACAGAGATTGTTGGGTATTCAAGCAGGCAGGCAAATTAATTGCCGAAAACAATGACAAGGGGCTACACAGCGATGACGAGGAAGAGACCCGGCCGCCGAACAACAGAGGACAAAAGGGATTCCCCCCTCAAGTTCGGACGGTAAACATGATATACGCAACGCATATACCCAAGAGGGAGCGGAAGCGTGCACTAAGGGACGTATACGCGATGGAGCCAGTCGCCCCAAAATTCAACCCATGGTCCTCTTGTCCGATCACTTTCGATCGAAGAGACCATCCGACCAGTATCCGCCACGGCGGATTAGCCGCATTGGTTTTAGACCCAATCGTCGATGGTTTTCACCTCACGAGAGTCCTGATGGACGACGGCAGTAGATTGAACCTGCTTTATCAGGATACAGTGCGCAAGATGGGCATAGACCCTTCAAGGATTAAACCTACAAAGACGACCTTCGAAGGCGTCATACCAGGAGTTGAGGCCAATTGTACAGGCTCAGTCACACTGGAAGTGGTCTTCGGATCCCCGGATAATTTCCGAAGCGAGGAGTTAATCTTTGACATAGTCCCGTTCCGCAGTGGCTATCATGCTCTGTTCGGACGAACCACGTTTGCAAAATTCAACGCGGTGCCGCATTATGCATACCTTAAGCTCAAGATGCCAGGCCCTCGCGGAGTCATCACGGTCAATGAAAACACGAAACGCTCCCTCCGAACGGAGGAACACACAGCGGCTCTCGCGGCAGAAGTACAGAGCAGCCTCTTAAGGCAATTTTCGAGTCCGGCCGTTAAACGACCGGACACGGCCAAACGCGCCCGAAGAAACATCAACTAAGACCACCTGGCACGTTCCGAGCACGCGTAGCAATGCGGCCCCAACCCCAGCCCTCGCACAATTGCAAGACAAACTCTCCGCATACATAATTACGCCCTGGAGATACCATGGGTCTAGGGGAAGGGGCACGACCACAACAAACCCAGAGTGCGGTTCGACCACACCAGGGGCTCCCAAGTGTGTCGCTCTTTTATTTTATTTTTCTCTTTTTATACAGGACTCTGTCCGGCGGCGAACCTGCCGAACTCATGATACAACAGCCAGGGAGGGACAAAGGCCGCGACGAACACTCAGGTGGTCTCCATTACGAGCATTAAATTTGTTAAATACACCATTCCACGGCCTACCCCTGGAGGGAGACGCCTTTAATTCGTCCAACCCCTTGCTTTCCGCACTATTTGTATCATTCCGCACTCATAGCAGATCTTCTTGAATAAAATGCAGCACTTTTTGCCCATAATTGCATTCCTTTATATATATATATGTTCATTTACGACATGTTGCATCTGTATATTTTGGTACGGCCAAATACACCAGGGGCTTATGTTCCCCGCATTATGGTGTGATAAGTCCGAACACTTTCACAAGTGCGGCACCCCGAACTTATAGCATTATATGAATCGGCTCCGAATCATGTCTTGGGTCAATAATTGGGTTTGCCCGGCTCCCATGTTTGGCACCTTACGTTCCGTTCTATCGGCTAAGGTAGCACTGGGAGAACCACTGCGATTGCGCCCCGGTTGAGCCGGGTTAATGCCTCAGTGGAGAAAGCTAAAACTGACTCTCATGATAAGGCGAGAGACTGGTCGCTGTTCGAGAGGTCTTTTCGGGTCCTTAAAGACTCACGCCGCTTCGAGCGAAGTACCGGATAATGTCCAACGAAGGCGTGGATAGCGTCCCGAACTCGGTCTTCCGACTAGGGGCTTCGCCGAAATTTAAAATTATAGAATTCTATGGCTAAGTGAGAGTGTTCAAGCACTATAAGTCCGGTTGCCTTGTTAGCGCCTCCCTAGATGGACCCAAAAATGGGAACAAGAGTGCTCAAGTTTATCCCGAACACCCCAGCACTCGCGGCATGGGGGCTGAAGCCGACGACTTGCCATCTCTCAGATTTAATAAACGGCCGCACAGAAGGTAATATTTTAAATTAACAAGCGTTGCTTCGCGCATATAAACATAGTTTTCAGCGCACAGGATAACACATTGCGAATTTACTCAATAATTACATCCCTGGGGCACTCATCCGCAATCTTGCGGGCACCCTTCAGGACAGTCCTATAGTACATCTCGGGCGTGCGATATTCCTTGCCCGCTGGTGGCGCGTCAGTGATTAGCTTCTCTGCATCCAGCTTGCCCCAATGCACCTTTGCGCGGGCAAGGGCCCGACGAGCACCTTCAATACAGGCGGAGCGCTTGATAACTTCCACCCAGGGGCACGCATACACCAACCGCCGCACGAGGCCGAAGTAGCTCCCAGGCATGGCCTCTCCAGGCCACAGCCGGACTATGAGGCCCTTCATGGCCTGCTCGGCTACCTTGTGGAGCTCGACCAGCTGCTTCAGCTAGTCGCCAGGGGGCACCGGATGGCCGGCCTCAGCATACTGAGACCAGAAGACCTTCTCCGTTGAGCTCCCCTCCTCGGCTCGGTAGAATGCGACGGCATCAGACACGCTGCGAGGTAGATCAGCAAACGCCCCTGGAGAGCTTCGAATTCAGGTAAGTAACACGTAATTTACATTCACATGCTTGCTTTGCATGAAAAATGCCTTACCCGCCGCTATCTTCTTCACCGACTCAATCTCCTGAAGGGACTTATGGGCCTCGGCCTTGGCGGCTTTGGCACTTTCGAGAGCCGAGGCAAGCTCGGACTCTCGAGTCTTTGAGTCACGCTCCAAACTCTCATGCTTTTCCATGAGAGCCTGGAGCTCTTGCCGAACCGCCGCCACCTGCGCCTCCTGCTTTTCTCGCTCTGTCCGTTCCGCGGCCGCACTGCGTTCGGCCGCGGACACGGCCTCCTTCAGGGTTGCCACCTCGTTCGTGGCCCCTGCAGTACCCATGTTATCCTTGTTATTCTTTTATCGCAACCTAAATCCTTTTCTGTAAGGTAACTATTCAAAATGGTGTTACTCACCTTCTTTGTCCTGGAGCTGCTTCTTGGTACGGCCGAGCTCTTGCTCGGACCGTTCGAGCTCCTGCTCGGACCGCTCGAGCTCCTGCTTCAAAGCACCGACCTCCGCAGTCAGTGCGGCAGAGGTCAGCAGCGCAGCCTGCAACCCATATTGACATAATTTTTTAGCAACCCTGCGTATATCTTTTTTCAGATCCTCAGTCCGGCTTTTCTTTCCGAACACCGAACCGAGCATCAGGGGCTACTGTCTATGCGGTATTACATTGCATATTTTTAACTTCTTACCTCAAAGACTGATAGAAGGCTACTGCAGGCTTCAGTCAGCTCGCTCTTGACGAGCTGTACCTTCTGAATCACCGCACTCATAATAGTGCGGTGTTCTTCCTCGATGGAAGCGCTCTGGAGCGCCTCCAACAAATTGTCCGGCGCCTCCGGTTGGACGGAAGCCGCCGGCGTCACGGTCTTGCCCTTCTTGCGAAGGGGCCGCCGGCCGGACTCCGGAACCACTGCGGGTTCCGACGTGGAGTCCGGCGCAAAATCCGGGAGGCCGCCTTGTGGCGCCTTCGGAGCCTCCCCCTGATGGGTCCCTTCTTGGGATCCCACCTCGGCGTCCTCGGTGTCGCGAGGGGTGGAGGCGGTCGGGATGGAGTCTACATCCGACGGAGCCAACGACCCACTCGATGAAGCGGGGAGATCATCATTGGCTGGACTATAGGCAGCATGCGACATTAGAATGACACTATGTGACACAAAAGAGAAATTATAAATCATTCAGGAATCCGGATACTTAAGATCTCGCCGGAGGCCTGGCCCTTGAAGGCCATTCTTCCTCGCCAATGTTGATGTTGGCGGAGCTGTCCGGGGGAATAGTCCTTCCCCTCTTGGACCCTTCGGCCTTCCCTGCTGGGGAAGCCTTCCTCTTCCTCTCTCCCTCCTCTGGGAGAGAGTCCTCTTTCTCCTCCTCATTTTCGGGGGAGGAGTCCTCCTCGGAGTCGTCGGACACCTGAAAATGGGAACTCTTTCGAGTACCCGCGGCCTCCTTCTTGGCCTTCTTCTTCGGCACCACGTGTGGTGCCAGAACCAGCAGCCTCGCTAGGCGAGCGTCTACTGGGTTTTCTGGCATAGGAGCCGGGCAGATGAGCTGCTCCGCCTTCTTCATCCAGTCCTGTCAAAGGAAAAGGGGAAATTAAAACCCGCATAGAGTCAAACTATGAAACGCAAGTGTCCCGTAAAGGGGTAGAATCACTTACCTCGTCAGCTTGACGCTGCGAGCGAAATCCGCGATCTTCAGTCGCGGATGCGGGGGCTTCGGCGCCCTTAAATAGCACCCTCCAGGCGCCTTCGTACGTCGTGTCGAAGAGCCCGCTCAACGCCTGGTGCTGTTCCGGATCGAACTCCCACAGATTGAATGCCCGCTCTTGGCATGGGAGAATCCGGCGGATGAGCATGACTTGGACCACGTTAGCCAGCCTCAGCTTCTTCACCAGCTTCTGGATACAGGCTTGGAGTCCCGTCACCTCCTCTGAACTACCCCACAGCAAGCCCTTCTCTTTCCAGGAGGTGAGCTGCGTAGGGATACCAGATCTGAACTAGGGGGCCGCCGCCCACATAGGGTCGCGCGGCTGGTGATATAGAACCACCCCGATTGCCACCCCTTGACGGATTCCACGAAGGCCCCTTCGAACCAAAGGACGTTGGGCATCTTGCCCAACATGGCGCCTCCGCACTCCGCTTGAGCGCCCTTCACTACCTTCGGCTTGACATTGAAGGTCTTGAGCCACAAGCCGAAGTGGGGCTGGATGCAGAGGAAGGCCTCGCACACGACGATAAACGCCGAGATGTTGAGGATGAAGTTCGGCGCCAGATCATGGAAATCCAGGCCGTAATAGAACATGAGCCCCCGAACAAAGGGGTGAAGTGGAAAGCCCGATCCGCGGAGGAAGTGGGGAAGGAAAACGACCCTCTCATGGGGCCTGGGGGTGGGGATGAGCTGCCCCTCGTCGGGCAGCCGGTGCGCGATGTCGCCGGACAGATAGCCGGCGCTGCGCAGTCTTTCGATGTGCTCCTCCGTAACAGAGGAGGTCATCCACTTGCCTCCCGCTCCAGACATGGCTGGGGAAGGTTGAGACGAGATGTGCGTGCTTGGGCGCTGGAGCTCGAGTACGCGGAGATGGATAAGCAAAGGAGGAAGAAGGCGTAGGTGAAAAGGTGAATCCTTATCCCTTATATAGGCGGACGAAGTCTATGCGTCCCCCACCTGCCTGATAAAACTCGCTTATCTTCCAAGCGTCACCATCAATGGCGCGGTTGGGTTACCCACGTCCGTATTGATGAGAATCCCGGATTAAGGGGGAACACGATCTCTGCTTCGACAAGACGTGCCAAGGAAACCGCTTCGCTAAATGCGCTGAGGTGGTAAAGTAAAAAACAATTCAAGTAATGGCTTGGTAGTGGTGTGACGTCATGCCGCAAAAAACGTCAGCAGATTGAACTTGTGTATATATTATTCTCTCTACGGTGGAATGTGGAATTTATTTTGCAGAGCCGGACACTATCCTGGTGTTCACAATCTTCTACGAATTATTCGGAGGAGGAACCCGCCTTGCAATGCCGAACAATATGCGCGCCGGACTCATCGTCATTGAAGCCTGGTTCAGGGGCTACTGAGGCAGTCCTGGATTAGGGGGTGTCCGGAGAGCCGGACTACCATCCTCGGCCGAACTATCATCGGCCGGACTATCATCATCGACCGGACTCCAAGACTATGAAGATACAAGATTGAAGACTTCGTCCCGTGTCCGGATGGGACTTTCCTTGGCGTGGAAGGCAAGCCTGGCGATACGGATATGTAGATCTCCTACCATTGTAACCGACTCTATGTAACCCTAGCCCTCTCCGGTGTCTATATAAACCGGATGGCTCTAGTCCGTAGGACAACCAACATCAACCCTTACAATCATACCATAGGCTAGCTTCTAGGGTTTAGCCTCCTTGATCTCGTGGTAGATCCACTCTTGTAAACATCCACAATATCAATATCAATCAAGCAGGACGTAGGGTTTTACCTCCATCAAGAGGGCCCGAACCTGGGTAAAACATCGTGTCCCTTGTCTCCTGTTACCATCCGCCTAGACGCACAGTTCGGGACCCCTACCCGAGATCCGCCGGTTTTGACACGGACACCGGCCTTTATTCAGCAGTGCTTTGCTCACTTCTTTTCCTACAGGCTACAACTGCTTTCTAAATCTGATGATCTGTGATTGCAGCTGCATGCATGCTCTGCTAACACATGACTACAGGGGATATTGAGTATACTCTGCATGTGCAGCTGCATAGAACAAGAGAGCAATGCCATGGGTGGTGGCCAAAGTGTCACTCCACAACATTGTACTCTCTGTAGATGAACTAGTGCAAAGAAGACATTAGGCCTAATCTAACCTTGGCCACTACTAGTTGGTAACCTTAGTGCCATCATGAGGACCTTGTGTTAAATTATTGCATCGAAGATTGATTAATGATGAGCTTGATGCTATGCCTGCCTAGTTCACACACATTTCTGGATTGCTTTTTCCCTTGTTCATGATAGGGTAGCTGCTGTCTAGAGTGCAGGGTGCTGACTAACCAAACCTTGCTAGAGTTTTCGTGCTGGTGAGTTATTGCATATGACAAAATCTGTCTAGTCTGCATGTCTAATCTGTCTACGAAATTATGGCAAAATCTTTCTTGTCTGGACATCTGAATCTGGCCAGGTCGGCGATGCACTTGGTTCATTTACCTTCTACCAAATGAAAAGGAAAACTGGTTCTTCAAAAAGACTATATTTTTATACCATTTGGAACACTGGTTTTGTTTTTCTCGGTCAGTGTATTAGGGATGTGTTCTATTCATGAAATTTTGCATGTAGGTAGAACATTTAAAAATGTTTATTGCCAAAGAAATCAAGATATTTGATATGTTTTACTATATTATTTTACTACTGATGGCAGGTGCATTTGAGCTTGGGAGCTAAAGAACACTTTTGTTGTATTGACGCACAATTAATTTGCATCCCTAAAGCTTCGTCGCTAAAAATGCACCCGTTTTTCAGATGAAAACTATTCCGCTAATTCCTTTTTTAAAGTTAGTTCTCGAGGATCTTGATTCATTATAAAAGGAAGAAGAAAGTTCCCGTATTAATTAGTAAATCGGGCGAAGATCATTAGAACATGCTCACAAGATAAGGCACCCTGTCATCCAAAAAAAGATTGAGCACCCCTGCAAACCTTGCTATACAAGCACCACATGCACAGGTGCGTGCACACACACACACACACACACCGTCAAGAAGAAAAGTGTTGTCGAGGTTGTCATTTGGTGTCATCATCATCATCACTCCTCTGTGAGATAGACACTTCGAGCCCGCCATCGACAACCACAAACGAAGACCTTGTCGTAACATGCGTCAAGACCCATGCCGGCCTATGCCAAACAATCAAGCACTGGTGTTAGTGACCAATCAGCTCCAACTTCGTCGACGAGCATCGAAGGAGAAAAGCATTAGCCTGCGCCAAGCAAGCACCAAAACAGAGCACCCATCTCGTGTTCTCGTCGCCGCTAAGGACCCTCCTCGGTAGCTCTGACTTCACGGTGAGGTCCGATGGCCCATCGAACACGCCGGATAAGACTGACTACGAAAACACAACCGCAACCCAACTCCGATCGCTGCCGCCATGGTCGCCAAGCAAGAAACCACACAACTCGGATCTAGAGCAGCCACCCTAAGTGATTCATTTCCCAACTGTTCTGAATTTATTGTAATGCAACAAACGATCCTAAGGCACGGACAGATCTGCATATCTATATCTATATCTATACCTACTAATAAAGCAAAGTGCGTTTCTCCATATTTTTCATCCGTTCACCAGCGAAAAGTTTTTTTTACTATCTGAGGTGGTACTAATTTTTTGTGCATCCATGTGCTAGAAAAAGAAATCCGGTTTGTCCAGAATTTCGTAAATGGGCCGCACGCTATAGCCCAGTAAGGCCAACCCACTAATTTCCCTGCCCACACAACTGAGAAAATCCTATTCGCCGCACGTAGCCATAGATAGTGGGCGTTTCACACAGATAGCCCTGGACTAGACTGGACCAGCCCATTTTCATTATTTCTTTGTTCAGTTTCTATTTAACATATTATGTTCCTTTCTCTTGTTATTTACTCTTTCTTTTTTTCATTCCTAATTTTTTTTACTTTTTATCAATTAAATGTTTTATAAAATGTTTATAATTTCAATTTTTGTTCAAATTTTTGAAGAATGTTCAGAATTCCAAAATTTTATTCCTGTTTAAAAATGTTCGGATATGAAAACAAAATTTGTTCCTAAATTTGTTGAAAACTACAAAAATGTTTCTGTTCTACAAAATTGTTCAACATTTTCAAAACAAAATGTATTTTCATAAGTCTTCCAAATTCTAAAAATATTCTTATTGTAGTAAAATGTTCAGAAATTAAACATAATCGTATTTTAAATAGCCACATATCGCTCTTTACGTACAGTCGTACCAATTTATAAACGTGTGCGAAACTACATGCAGTAATAAGATCTATGAAGTATGGATCTATTATGCCCAATGAAGGATGGATGGATTGGCACGTGAGCTAGCTGGAAAAGGACACAGAATTTTTTAGTTGAAAAGTAATGTTCCCATTTTTTAAATTATTTTCCAAAATTGTTCAAGGTTTTAAAAAAATTGTATTTTAAAAATGCTCCAAATTTCAAAAATATTCTTGCTTTAGAGGAATGTTCACAAATTTAAAAATTGTTTGTGTTTAAAAATTGCACATTTTCTAAAATTATTTTGAATGGTAAACATGTTCCCATTTTTTGAAAATTGTTCAAAAATTAAAAAAATGCTCCTGTTCTTATAAAAGGTTCGTGTTTTTGAAAAATGTTTGTGAATTTTTGAAAATGTTCCCATTTTAAATTTTGTTTCTGTATTTCTGAAAATGTATGAAACTCCCAAAAAACAAATCACGGTTTTGAAAATTGTCCGGGATTTAAAAAATTGTCCATGTTTCCAAGAATATTCGGAAATTCATAATAATTATTATTTTTGGAAAGTTGAAAAAAACAAAAGTAATCATAGAATGTTTCGAATCTGACGCTGCGATATGTTCTTAAATATTTACGTTGGCCATTGGTTAGCCGGATATGTTTATTCCAGTGAACGGCAACACTATGTCGGGTGTTTGAGATCGTGAGTACGATCCTTCATTTCATCTTTCTTTCTGGATGTTTACTTATGCCTAATAAACACAGGTCAATTCGGTGTCTAAGAATTTCACACCCAACGAAATATAGCCAGTCCAACTATCTAGGAAATAAGGAAAATAAAATATGTTCAATAGTCACATATAGCTCGTTTACGTATAGTCATAGCGACTTATATACGTGTGCGGAATTATATGTAGTAAACTGAAGGAAGGATGGATGACTTAACTTGGATGAAGGATGGTTAAATTAAGCCGAATGAAGGATGGATGGATTGCTACGTGAGCTTTCTAAAAAAGGAATTAAATCCAGTACGTGAGCTAGATGGATGGATTGCTAGCTGAACTATCTACAAAAGGGCCCTAAATTTCTCAAGGATTACTATTCGAGGCAAAGAGAAAAGAAGACCCGACTATGTGAGCTAGATGCATGAAAAAGAAAAGACCCAGTGACCTCTCACATTATGCAACTTCAACCTTAAATCCCCTCGACCAAGGAACACAAAAATAGTGGAGTACAATTAACTCCTGTACATATCGGTGGCTTATACATCGAAAAGAGAAGGCCATCCTCATTTCATATTATTGAACTTCATGCCTTCAAATCCCCTCGAATGAATGAAATAATAGATTGAATAATTCACGGACCTTCTTTGGCGTGAGATGACCTAATAAAACCCTTAAACGCACTCGATCAATGAATGAAAAGAATAGTGGATTGATTACTTCACACGCGGCGAAACCAAAAACCAAAATGTTCCTTCTTGACGTGCACACATGGTTTCTCTTGCACATATAATTCTCACTCCATTAAGTGCACACTATTTTTCCTCCCGTTGCAACACATGTGCTAGTGTTTTACAATCTATTTATGCATAGCAAAACATTTCCTGTTCCCTGACCAGATCTGTGCAGGACCAAGAATGTATTGCTCCAAAACAACAATAACTGGGTGGCACTAAAGAAGATTAAACAACATGTGCTGGAATAAATGTAGATCGGCAGCTAACTAGTCTTAGGAAAGAGTGAAGCTCAACACCATGATCAGTTCATTATCATCGTCATGTATATTGTAAAGAAAAACCAAACTGCCTCCCTTGACAGTGTGGTTAGTGGTCCAGATTTGTGCAAGTTGGTGGGTACATATCCACTTGGCAGAAGGAAGACATAATTTAGTTTGATAATTGACAGTGTCAGTTGACCTTAAGCAAGCAAGCAACTTTGGAGGTCCCGGCACACACACTTGACATGAGACCGGCCATGCGTAAGGGCATCTCCAAGATGGACCCGCAAACCGTCCACATCCGTCCGGACCGCGCTGTCCAGACCGCGGAAGCCATTCAACGAGCCTGTATCGATCCGCGGCGCAGTCCGGACGTGATTTTTTCCTCAAACCGGAGACAAAAGTGATGGAGATTTGCGCGAGTCCGGACCGATCCCACGTCCACTTCTGACCGCCCTGGGCCATCAGAAACCCCTCCCCCGTCCCGCGTGCACATCCCGCCTGGCTCCAACTGTCTGCATTCATGACGTTGTAGAGGTCGCTACTCTGCATTGAAGGCGGCTCGGGGCGAACGCTCTCACTGCCTCCGCCATTGAGGTGGCTCACCGGCCAAGGGCGCCGCCTGCTGCACGCCTGGCTGAACACGCTTCCTCACCGCATTCATACGCCTCCATTAAACCTGTGTGGAAGCCGAGAAACCAACTCCGGCCGCATGTCTGCACATGAGCGTGCCAGTATTAAACACAACACCGGCAGTGCTCCTCCCGCCTGCCCTCTATTTAAACGAGGCCAGATGATGGGAAAAAATTGCACCCCTCCGCCGCTCCCCCATCTCCTCCTGCACCATTTTCCCCACTCTTCTGATGGCTTCTGAAGAGCAGTTATTTGGCATATAAACCGGCTGGGTGCCCCCCCCCCCCCCCCCCCCCCCCCCCGAGCCCGTCGGATATGAGCAAGATAGCTTGCTCCTCCGGCTCCCACGCCTGACCCAACGGAGCAAATCGCCGCCCCAAGCCGCTGTGTGGTTTAGCAACTCGTCACTCCAGGCCAATTCGATGAGCGGCATGTTTCTGGTGATGATACACAAGCAGTTGTTTTACACATTATTGGATACAAAAGCACGAAGGACAGCTGCATATTGTTGCAACTTTGTCCTCCGGTTGCTCTCCTAATAAATGCTTTGACACTCCACTATATAGAAAAATATTGGAGCTTTGACCGGAGAGATTACACACCTATTCCTCTATGGTTCTGCATCTACATTTTATTGAGGTTCGGGTCGCTAGGAGATGGTTGTTCATTTTACGGAGATGTTAAGATAGCCGCATGACTATCACGTGCCATATTGCTGATTGGAATTATTTGGGAAATGTCATATGAGGATGTAAATACAAGCTTAATGGTGTTGTTTGGTCCACTTGTCATAGGAATCCTGCGAAATCAGATGGGCCAAGTGCAAACACTGCTCTCTTGGGTTTGTATTTTCTCGACGTGGCTGATGTTTGGGGGGGGGGGGGGGGGGGGGGGGCTATGGTCCCCAGATGTTAGGTGCATACTGGAGTCATTTTCTTCCTTCGGAGATCACTGACCGTTGGTTGTGGACTCGTAGCTAAGTCGGGGATGAATCCATCGATCTCTATTATGAAAAAGTCTATGAAACATTCTTGCATGAAGGTTAGTTGGAAACTAAACAGAAGATGGGCCTTGTCAATTTGTTTGTTGACTTCCTAAAACCCAAAGCTTCCCACTACACAAAACATACAGGTGTTTGAATATTGGACTCCTTTCTGTAGAAGCACAAGACCTCCGGCTGCAATCACACGAAGTTTATCTCTCTAATCACCACCTCCACCAAAGCGGTGACCACATTGATAAGCATGCCGGGATAGATATTCAAGGAAGAAGCAAATATTACACTATTCGATGCAATATTGGCCATCACTCATATTGCTTCATTGTCTACATATTGTCGGTATCTATGCAACCATCCGTAAGGTCTCTTCCTTTCTTGATGCACCGATGACACATGACATTTCAGCACAAATAGTGAATGGAAATGGAGGTATTGCTGATAACAAACGAATAAGCAATGGTTCCAGTTGTCCAACAGTGGACAATAATGGAAGGAATGTCGGTAGACAATAAATGAGAGTGCGCAATGGTTTAAATTATTTATCCTTGATGTCGAGGGATGGAAAATGCCACAAGCATCGGATAGAACTATGGTTTGCAAATTCTTTCTTTCTTTCTTTTTTGAAGGAGGTATGCAGATTCTGGCAGCAGATCATCAAAAAACTAAAGTCAAATCCACATAAGGATTTAAATATACAATGGAAGAAACTTTGTATACAGGTGCATGTTTTTAAACTGAGCTGAATAACGAATATGATACAATTAAGATAATTGACTGTTTGCAAGAATAAACAATCATGTTGCTCTATATGTTCCAGATATCTGAACTTAAGGGAGTTGAATTTCTTAGCACATTCATATTGTGGAAAATAATGAAGCATCTCAACGCCCATCACAGGAGCCCACGTTGTATATATTGATATGGTCGAGAGATAACTCTCTATGAGGTTACAACTGAATCAGCTATTACAGCGTGGGAGGTTTTACAGAGGAAAATCTAGAAAGATAAATGAACTCTCCCTAACAACCTCTAGAGATAAGCCTTGCAACGCAAGGATGCATATGTAATGTGAAAACTATGTTTAACATCCTCCCTTAATCACAACTCCGCAAGTTGAGATTACACTTGAAATCCTCTAAGCTTCTAGCAGCCAATGCCTTCGTGAACCCATCTGCAAGCTGGTCCTTCGATGGAATGAATTTGATCTCTGATTGTTTGTTGGAAACTCATTTTCTGACAAAATGAAAGTCTGTTTCGATATACTTTGTCCTAACATGAAACACTGGGTTAGCAGACAGATAATTGGCACCAACACTAGTGCAGATAATCCTAGCTAGGGCGTGCCAAAAATAGCCTTGGTGGCGTGGAATCTCCACGCCACCAATATGTCACCATTCTTAAGAAACAGTGGTGGTGCTAGAGGCTGTGCCAGCAGTATTATATGTGTTGCTGGCGTGCAGGGGCCATGGCACATGGAGGGTGGAGCAAAGTCGAGACGCTGAATGGGCGTGCTCTGTTTCTCAGCAAAGGCTGCTCGGAATCGTACTTCCCGCCGGTCAGCTGGTCGGAGCTCGAGAGGACCACATCTACTTTATCAGTAAGCATGATGAGTCGAACAACGGCTCCAGCGAGGAGCTCCACTCCGGCGTGTACAAGATGAAGGACGGGGAGGTGGCCCCGTTTCCGTCGGGGACGACAGCCGCATGGCAAGGTCGTGCATGGCCGCCCACCTGGTTTTTCCCTACCCGAACTTGATCAAACCATGATTTCTTTTGAAAGCTGATAAGGAAATTGTAGTTGTTCACCAATCAACGCGTATTGCAATTTTCCAGCAGGTTGGCAAATACTTCCTTGGTCCCATAATGTAATAGGTGTCAAAAAACGTCTTACATCATGAGACGGAGGGAGTATGTAGCAAGTAGAACCAACAAATAATTAAGCTACGCGCAAGCCAGCAAGCCAGCAATGTTGGCATTATAGTAGCAGCAGATAAAAACGAGTAACAGCTGCTTTCCTGTGAAAAGAAAAAGGTTGGAGTGATAGCATCGGCACATATATTGGCGCTTTTTTTAGCTATTTTTTATATGATTAATTTGGGATGGCTGATGTGATCTTGCTCTTGCCACATACTCTAGTAATTTTCATTTTTGCTCCAACCCCGGTACTGATGTAGTTCCACCAATGGTGAGTTTGGCATTGACATATTACACTTTATTGAAAATATATATTTATGAGATGTGTGCATGTCGCCTTCGATGTAAACATCAGGATACATTATACTACATACATCTCTCCCAGGATCACCACCCTAATCCCTGACTATTCTCAATAATGTCCATGGTCGTACAGAGTCTGGAAGCTAATTAGCAATAGCTGCTAATTCTTAGAGTTTCGTGAGCTTAATCTGCGAACCGTGCTGGGGTTGTAAAGTGGAGACCGGGCAAGGCGAATGGGTGTAAGATGGTGAGAGCTCGAACATGAAGTGTTGCAGGATCACGCTCAATCCCATCTTGGCCTCTAGCAATGCAAAGTTTTGCCCAACGCATATCCGCGGTCCCCAGCCAAACGGAAAGAACGCCAGTGAGTTCTTGGATGCGCCGGCAATGCCCTCCGCAAACCTCTCGGGCTTAAATTCATGGACATCTTCTCCCCACACATCTGGATCATGGTGAATGCACACAATTGGCAGCGCAAATGTAACGCCGGCTGGATATGTGACGCCTCCCAGCTCTGTCTCTTTATACGCCTCCCGGCCAAGTAGTAGAATCGGTGGGTATAGCCTAAGAACCTCATATAGTATCATCGTCACCTGCACCGATAGAGAAGATGGACATAATTAGAGCAGCCACTCTATGAGAAGTTGGATAATAGGCCCCTTATAATGTACTCACAACTTTCAGTCGGTTTATGCCCTCAGAATCCGGCTGGTTCTGTCCGAAGACACGCAGAACCTCCTCCCTGGCGCGGTCCTGCCACTCGGGATGCATGCTTAGCAGGACCATTGCCCATGTGAGCAGCACCGCGGTTGTCTCCATGCCCGCGAAATAGAAGAGCTTCAGCTCCCCTACTATGTCGTCGGTGGTCATCGTCGGCTTGGAGCTTCCGGCTTCTTGGCTTTCTTTTATGTTGGACTCCATCATCACGCCTAGTAGATCATCGTTGTCGGCATGGCCATCCTTCATCGCCCTCTCCCTCTTCGTGATTACGCCTTTCAGGAGTACTTCGACCTCCCGGGCATTTGCCCTCATCCTTCTATTAAGCTTTGTTGGCAGAAACCTGCATAGGAGTATTAACAAATTGCAGGCATAGGAGCATCGTCTACGTACTGGCTGTGATCATATTGTTCCGATGCAATGCTAGAAATTAATATGGAGATGCATAAGCGTAATTGCATTGACTGGAAGTATGAGCTGACCTGTAACCGGGGATGTACATCAAGTTTGCCATCTTGACAGCATTTTGCGCCTGCTCTGACTGCAACTGAAAGATCTTTCTCCCTTCACTGAAGCTGCTCCCGAACGCCACTCGGGATATCACGTCGCCGGTGAGGTTTTGAAACTCTGGCCAGACATCTATCTCCTGCACATCACTTTGCCCCATGGAGTCTCCCCATCTTCGCACAAGTTCGCTGGAACAGGCTGCAAAAGCAGGTAACATCCTCTGCAAAAGGCAATCCCCATTAGCCTGCAAAGTGTCAATGAGTTCAGTCAGGTGGGGAGTGCCATGACGGACACCTTGAGCTTCTCGAGATGGAAGGCGTGGTTGATGATCCTCCGGTGGGCGTCCCACTTGTCGCCCTGGTGGGTGGTCAGCCCATTGGCCAACAGCCGCTCGATCCGGAGGATGGACCTCTGCTTCCCGAACTGGCCCTGCTTGTTCGACAGGATCTCCCGGAACAGCTGAGGGTTGCTCACCACCACCCTCGGCTCCGGGCCGAACCATGTCAGAGCAACTTTGCCTGTAAATAATCCCGGCGATCTCTCATGTAGTTTGGCAAAATCATGGAGATCGATCACCACATGGCGTACGGCGGCCTAATTGAGAGGGGAGGTTAGTTAATTATTAATTACCGTGTTTCTTGATGATGGCATGGTCGAACGGCACCGCCCGGGCAGCGACGGCGTGCGAGGACAGCGGCAGGGGCTGGGAGCACGCCGCCGCGATGAGCCGCACGTACTCTTTCATGTCGCCGGAGGGGAAGCGGTAGGACGTGCCGCCGACGCCCTGGGACCCCAGGGCCCGGGCCATCCTCCTCGGACCGAGCCAGGCGCCGGCCAGCGCCCGCCCGGCGCACCACAGCGCGGCCAGCAGCGCCCCGAAGACGCAGAGCAGGCTCCATGGTGGCGAGCCGAGAGTGTCCATGCCGTGAGATTGCGATGAATGAACCCGTCTCTCTCGGTATATGGGCACTGGCCAGCTCCAAAAAAGATCTATGTGCACCGGCGTGACACGGCAGGTGAAGAGACTAGGATGAGACTTCGGTGGCGGGTTGAATTTTCTTGCCTTGCTGCTGGTGCCGTCGCGGAAAACGACCCGACCTACTAGCCTAGCGGAGGAAGATGACAGGAGAAAGTGCGCTCGATTAACCTTATCCTGGCCGGAGCGCGTCAGCTGTTTTGACGGCGTCTCTCTCGTCGCGCCGCCCGGGCACGGCGGACGGAGCCAACGCGATGAGCACGACGTGGAAGTCCACGTGCAGAGCACGCACGCACGGCGCCGTGAACTCTCGGGATCCGCCCGCCCTCCTACACGTGCGCTCCAGGTTAAAACTCCGTTCAACGACAGCGCCGCAGAGGCAAGCACGTCCTCCCTTCGGAGGCTCCCAAAATGAAAATGGTGTGCTCTTCTGGAAGATGGAAAAATACTATACCCTATTCACAAAAATATTCATCAATTGTAAAATATTTTAATGAAATCAAAAGTGTTCATGAATTTCAAAAATTGATCACCGATTTAGAAAATGTTCATGAATCCAAAATATATTCACACAACTGAAAAAATGCTCGCGGGTCAAAAAATATTTGCGAATTTGAAAAAAAAAATTGTTCACAAAGCTTGCATGATTTCACTTCACAAAATGTTTCCAAATCCAAAAAATGTTCGTAAAATCCAAAAATTGTCCATGAATTTAAAATGTTCGTAAAAATCAAAAAATGGTTGCAAAGTGTTCATGAATTTAAGAAAATATTAGCGCATATACAAAAACGTTCGTGATTCAAAAAATATTTGTGATTTTGAAAAATCAAAAAGAATAATAGAAAAACCAAAATGAAAAAAAAAATAAAAATTCTAGGGCTTTGTGCGTGATTTGTTGTGTGCCATATTCTTTGTATTTAGCCCGCCGTATCATATTAGGTGTTGCTTTTTTTAGAATGAAGTCGGGCCATGCCATGATGTAGAGACCTTGCTATTCAGTCGGGTCTTGTGGCATGCCAAAGCACCCCCCCCCCTCCACCCCCACAGTCCCTATATATACAAGTTTTTTTTTGAGGGGTCCCTATATATACAAGTGATTCCACTAACTTATACAATTATGAATGAAATAAAAGCCCATCTCAACATTCATTTATGTATGGAGAAAGATCCGTCACAATATTCAACCATGCATGAAAAATATGTTTTCCATTCAATTACTCTATTTATTCAATAAATTATTTTGCAATTCTACACAACCAAAGATAACAAGTCAAAAAAAATTGATTCTCATGTTATCAACCCAATTTTTCAACGACTAGTGCCAGTTATTGTTCTCTACAATTTTTGTACTTTTTAGGAAAATCAATTATAGGAGGCCAAAAACATCCCAGATAATCTTTTGAGTAGGTAAGCTTTCAACCCGGGGGAGCCCTATGGATCCCATGTGCGAGGTAGAACAGGTAAGGGGTGGTCCTTGTGGGCCCCACAGGGCACCTCTCAACCGCCTATTTCTTTTGTTGCCTTTATATTTCTCCAAAAGATAAACCCTAAAAAATATCGAGGGTTTTTTCTGCTGTTGCACCTCTTTGTTTTGTTGTGATCCAATCTAGAGGCCTTTTTGAGTATTCTGTAGAAGGGAGAATTCATCACGGTGACGATGCCGAAAATTGTCTGTTGCCTGAATAAGGTGGTGAGGGCGACCCGATGTTCCAGATGGGTTCGCACACGGGGAATTATCTAGGTTTGGGCCATCATGGTCGAGGTAATACCCGACGTGTATGCCAAGGAAGGATTTTTCTGGAGGACCGCTGCTTGCGCAGCCGGACGCCCATGGAATCGCCCAAGCCTACTAGGCCTTGAGACAGGGCTATCATGTGGCTTGTTGACCGATGGGCCTTCGTAGCTCTAATTTTCCCTGAGTCAGACGTTGCTAAGGGATCCGTCACACCAGCATCCTGGTTGGCTGGGTCAAGCCACGGTCTCGCCTAGCTAGGTGTTGTCCCCAAAGCATTGTAGGGTCATGTGTCATCGTCATTATTGGCCTTGGCTTTGTATGTCGAGGATCTACGTGGCAACTGATATTGATGCAGAATTTTTGGAACTAGCCGCCATTCGATATCCGGTGTTGTACTTATAATATGAGGAAATGGGTAATCTGTTAGAGAGTCTCTCTCTCTCTCTCTCTCTCTCTCTCTCTTCTTCTTCTTCTTCTTCTTCTTCTTCGCGCCCCTCTTCCACCATTGAAGACGGTGAGGGTCCAGGTTTGAATATGTAATGTATCCTTTGCCGAGAAGATCCGCCCTGTGTGTTGACCGCACAATGCGTAGTTGTACAACGGTGAACGATGCCATGGGTGGTGGCACGAGTTGGCCATTGGAGCACCTGCCGCTAGCAAGGGCACGAGGAAGTGGTCCATCTCCACCAATACTTATGTGCATCTAGAGGATTTGGTAAGGAAAGGACTTCTCCCCCCGGGGTATAGCTAGGGCAGGCTCATCCACTCCCCTTTCCTCTCCTGAGGTCTTTCCTTGCCTTTGCTTAACTTTCTGCGCGGGCTCCTTCACTTTTATGGTTGTCGGCTACATCACATCATGCCAAATGGGGTTCTGCACCTCGTGTGCTTTATTACTTTATGCAAACTTGCATTGGTATCATCTTTTGTGCGTCGAAAGTGTATTTATTAGTATCTGATGAAAATATGCAGTCATCATCTTGTTACAGAAACATGACATTAGACATGTATATGTAACTTTATGTGTAATTTTGGCATTTATTATGTATAGGATTACGTTGCTAAGGAATCATGTATGGTTGTATGCATCATTATCTCACTGTGTGCCTGTAGGGGGCAATGCAGTGTGCTTTTCTGTATCCTCTTTGCACAAAAGGTAGGATTGAGCTGAGATAGTTGTTTGTACTTAAATAACTGGATCCATCTCTTATAAAATAAAGTGAAAAACACATATCGTTTTGGCAAATCAGTCATTAACCTCATCAATCTGAAACCCTTCAATTGTAATGATTTTTAAGGTATTTAGATCAAGCAAGATCTTTGGTTTTGCTACATGTACATTCTTAAGCTATATGAAACGATAAATTTAGTTGACCGTCGTTGAAACTTTGTTCTCAATTAATAACTCTTACTTTTGTTCAAATAATTTTTATCTTTACAATCTCTATAATGGAAACTATAGAACAATATTGTAATAATATCTTCTTGGTACATACAACAAAGGGATGTTTATTAGCATATATACCTAACAATTAGTAATATTGCTGTTCCGATATAGATTATTTCGCAGAGTGCTCAATGATTTAATAGTTCGAGGGCACAAAATATTTCGACTGATATATCATTATATTTGCCTCATAATTAAAATCTTTAATTTAGCACATTTCGTGTAGCAGAATTAATCAATCTTTCTTTCTTTAATTTTATTAAAACAATTTTAAGGTTTGCATTTGATGGACATAATTTTATGTCTTCCAATAGTAAAATGTTTGGAAGACATAAAATTTCGTTCATATGGACCGAGTCATTTAAATACATTAAAACTGAGCACTAATCCAGCCATCTCAGGGCATTAGCGTCCACAGCCGTCGGATCTATAGTTTTCCAGACCGTCCAACGAAAGTCTTCCGCGGTACTTCTCGCGACTGGAGTGGGCACCCACTCCCGTGACAAAATTGGGGGGCAGTGGTTAATTGGGCCATCTCACATGAAGCCCTAATAAACATCACAAGGAAAAAAACATCAAACGCCACCCCTCTCCCTTCGCCTGACGCCCTCCCCGCGCCGCCTCGCTTCCTTTGCGATCTAGAGATGTCCGTGGCGGCGGAGATCCCTCCCAGGATCCCAGCCCTCTCGCGCCACCACTCCGTCCGGCAAAAAAGGAGGAATACTTGGCGAGCATGAAGATCCTTAGCGGGTACATCCGTTCCTGTCCCGCTTGTCCATCAATTTGGAAGCGACGAGGCGGATGTAGTAGACAGGAAGCATCGCCGTCGCCTGACCTCAACGCGCCACCTGCAAGGTCTCCCTTCTTCCCACCTCCTCCTGACCCAACCCGTTGTCTCGCTCGTCCTCCGGCCCTGACCCGGTTGTCGCCAATCTGATTAGCGATTGTGCAGATGCCCCGTGTTCTAGTATGTACTCAGAAATATTCCACCCCAGCTTCCCCGCGCCTCCTTCCCCTCGCCTGCTTCCCCTCATGCTCTCATTGGATAATTTGAAATTGGGATCTGGTTAATCTGTATGTATTTTTGTGCGAGGGAATTTGTGAGTAGTTGATTTGATGGTCTGGTTACACAGTAGCCCTGAAACAATCAGATTACAACGACGAGGGAGGCTCATGCCCTCTGTATCTCCACTCCTCCACCGTGTCTGTTCTTATTGCTGATTCAACACGGGATGGGTGTGGAAAAGCACTAGCAATTTTGGCAATTGGATCGGCTATTTTAGGCGTTCCTTGCCGTTAGATGCCTTGGTCAATGCACGCATGGGCCGCGGATCATCTTCCGCTCCAGAATGGGCGACGGACTGGGCTGACGCCGTAAGTGCCACTATTCCCGCTCCTTGCCTTCCATCTGCTCAGCCACCGCCACCGCCCCCGCCCTGTCCTCCACCACGTACTATAAAAAAGCCAAAGAGAAAATTGCCAACCTTTTTAATTTCTTCTCGTACTCCCATGATCAGCACGAAGATGAGCGGGCGATGGATCCGCGTGGGCGAGGAGGTGTCGCTGATAGTCAGGGCGTGCCGGCTGGGATTCGGGAGCAGATCCTCGAGGCGACCTAACCGCTGGCCGCTGCGGTGCCCCATCGGCTGGGGCATCTGGTGACCTCGGTTGCAACACGACAGCGATGACCACGACAATTGCCTTGCTCCTATTTCCGGGCGATGGATATGACCCCTATGTGACTCTCAGCTTCACCATCAGCCAAAATCTGGATGCATCCCATTTTTGATCCTCCTGCACTCCTCGCCCCCTTGTAAGGTTTCATTGTGAGGTCCGATTTTTTCAGAATTTAATTTGGTTCCTTGATCTCCTTTCCTAAGTTTTGCATTTGCCACCATGATTTCCTTCTCATACAGTTTTACTAAGACCATCGCATCGATTGATTGGTCAGGAGCAGGCTAGCATCCAACAAGACATGGTGCAGCAAAATTATCTAATCAGGTCAGTGTGTTGTACCTTCGGCTGTTCTTAGCTTCATTCTTTGTTGAAATTATTCATCTCCTGATTTTGTTGCTTAGTTGTGATATATTTCCAATACACACGTTGTCTCTAGATATCTGGAAACCTGTGATGAAATTGGTTGCTCGAATGGTCAACCCCATTACCGAGAGTCTTTTAGTCTTACTATACTGTTATATGCTAGGAAATTGTGATGCATATAGTACTTTACTATACTGTGAATGGTCAAGTAGTTCATTAGGATAAAACCATGGCACCGGCTGACTTGCTCAAAATATATTGACATTTTTTTTTTACTTTTGAGATATCGGTTAGTTCTTTGCTGATGCACCAGTGCACTTACTTTTTAGGACTGATACATCTTCCTATATGTATCAGAACCATACATCCATCTTGATCATCACTATGTTTATCTGGCTCTATATTGGCGTATATGTTAGATATCACTTTAATGGCTTTGGTTATCCAAAACCCTTAGTTAATTAATCAAAATATTTGATACTATTTATGGGGTAGGAAAAATTTATGTGAGTGGGTTTATTTAGTACATGTACGTGTAATCCGTTTTCAGCAAATTTTTGGTACTTACATCACCGGTCAAGAGAGAAAAAAAAAGATATCTATCTTCACCGACAGTCCATGGTCCTTGAATGTATATACATAAATTCCTTGTGAAGAAATGAACGGAAGCTTATGCAACTTCTCTTAGTATGTAGCTTTTCTTTTATCATGTTTTACTTGCAAATGATTTTTTACAGCACTGAGCGCTGTATGACGATGATTATGGCTTATGAGCATTTCCAATATACTGATTTTTTTACAGCACTAAGCGCAGAGGACATGTTTCTCAGGAAAGGTTGTACTTGCAGCAACATCATGATGATGTTTTAAATAGTGTTATGTCAGAAAAATACGGAAATGTTAATGCCCACACGTGTGGGCGTTTGCACATCGCCCACACGCCTCCATCACCACTCATTTTACCACGTATGAATAAATGACATCAGCAGATTTTTTTTTTGGTTTTTGGCTTAAAAATGTTGTATCTTCTAAATAAAAAAGCGAACTAAAAATCCGTTTTCACCATTAAATCCGTCTCGACGAGATCTTCAAAACTAGACCCCATGTTGATATGTTTCGACGGATTTTTTTTTTTGCCAGAAGTTGCCACGATGTTTACACTGCAGTTGCCATAGGGCTTAAACTAAAGACCATGTTGCAATAGACATGACAACTTTTAATTCAAATTTTTTTCATCAAAATATATCAACATGGGATCTAGTTTCAAAGATCTCATCGCGAGGGATTTAATAGTGAAAATGGATTTTGAATCGGATTTTTCGTTTAAGAGATAAAACATTTTAAAAACTGAAAATCCAAAAAGATTCCTGCATGCATGCATGCGATGACGTGGCAATCTGTTTACATTAGAGACATGTGGTGCGTCTCCCTTCCTGCCACACGTGTGGTAGTTAGCGCGACCCAAAAAATATGAAAAAAATTGCAAAGCGTGGAGAAGTAGCAGATGGGCGTATTTATTAAGAGTTGAAACGATGATAGATATTCCAACCTTAATCACTTGAATTAGATGGAGAAAGATGAGATGGACGAGGCTGGGTCGTTGCTTCCAGGAGAACTAAAAACGGTGTGATCACTTGGCTGAACAAATGCTGAAGGTGTGTTGTGCTCAAGCACGTCCTTACACATGCTTCCGCCATCAACGCCCCCGTCGCCGCGATCGCCTCCCTCGAACGATCTACTGGCTGTCCGTGCTCAAGGTGGACACGGTCCGGGCAGGTTCGGTCCCTGACCGAGCCGTCACTTGGACCGGCCGCCGGCGGACCGAACCGGACCGGACCGACCAGTCTGGCGGTCCTATTTCTAGGGACCGGACCGGCAGCGGCAAAGCCCGGGCCGGACCGAGAGGACCGGCCAGTACACAAGCCAGAGCGCGCACTCGAGCTCCGACGGCGGCTGCTCCGGCTAGAGGAAGCGCAACTCATCTACGAGATGTCTGCAAGCTACAGCAGAACCAAAGGAAGCTAGAGTAACCAAGAACATCACCAATGGCAGCCCAACCGTGAAGGATGGCCAGTGAACTGAGACGAAAGGGACGATGATTGATGCGGCGCCGTAGGACCTCCTACGTTGATTTCTTTGGCTGAGACGACTAATCAGTCTCTGGCGCATCCAATGGACAAGGTTACCGGGGCCAGAGAGTCCAGTGGCCGCGCGGACGACAGCCCCGCGGTGGCGGACATAGACGACGGTAGTTTTCTTGCGCCCTCGCCACGCCTGGGTCGCCACGCACCCGCCATAGCCCCGCCACGCCCTCGCCACAGCCCCGCCATGCCCCAGCCAAGCCCCAGACACACCCCACTCGGTGCTCACCGTGCTCCCGCCGCGCTTCGGCCACGCTCCCGCCATGCCGATGCATCGGTTTGTCGGTCCTGCGAGCTGGCTCGGTGAAAGCCCGGACCGGAGCGACGAATTTTTGGGCCGGAATCTGCAGCTCGGACCGGCTGTATTTTTCGTCGGGCTAGGACCGAGCCGGCCTGGACCGAGCGGGCTACGAGCCGGTCTGAAAGACCGCTCGTTTCGTCCACCCTGAGTCCGTGCATCCACATCAGGAAATCCAGTTCCAAATTTACAAAGAAAAAAATACTAGAATATATTTATCTTGTAGATATGTTAGTTTGGCAGTACAATTGATTAAAACAACCCTCTTAACAGGACCTAGAAATTCACAGATTAACCAAACAAACGAAAGAGTAGTTGCAGCCCATGTTTGTAATGCATCTAAGCATTGGTCGCCTATTTTTTAGAGGCTAAAAGTTTGCTTAATCACATCAATAATAGAAGTTCAAACAATGGTGTTTCTGTACGGAAGTCGAGAATTTCTGAACCTGTATACATACATGTAGTTGTACATGGGCAAGCACCCTTTTCTTTTCTTTTTTTTTTTTTTTGCGGGAGGGCAAGCGCCGTTCTTGTTAGATCAAGTGGCCTGCAATGTAACCTGGAATGGTTACATCATCTACTAGAAGTATGAGAAAGTGCGATCAAGTATGTATATAACCTACATGTCCCGATTATATTTGTTAACATTCATGTAGTCTCAGATCTGTCAAGGTCCTATATATGAGCTCTTTAAGATGCACCAAATCCCCTAAGCAACACCCAGATGCACGACTTGGTGTGTCCTCGATCCATGCCATCAGGCTCGACGCAGCATTTTTCAAAAACTGTGTGAAAAAAAATCCAAAATTATCCATGTTAAAATTTTGTTAGGTCTTTTAAAAAATTGTTTGCGTTTTGACATTCTGTGAAATTTTGAAAGATACTACATTGTTTGAAATTTTGAACAAATTTTTAAAAGCGCATGCATTTTACAAAAAGAAAGAAAAATAAAATAAAAACAAAAAACAAAAAATACAAAGAGAAAAAAGAAAAACAATTTGTGGGAAAAACAAAGGTGAGCTGCCTTAAACCTGTCACTGAGCGATTGTTCTAGTACTCCTCATTTACTAGTTAGACACCCAAGCTTATCGACTCGTTTGGCTAGCGACGAGCGGTCAGCAGCGAGAGTTACAGGTTCAACCCCTCGCACTTTCTTTCCTTTTTTGGAGAAGTTTTCATTGTTTCTGCGCGTGACAATGGACCGGCCCAATCGGGAGGCCGCCTGTGCATGGCACCATCTATTTGACGCGGTTTTTAAATTTGATGCATTTTGCGTCAAACTGTCGGACAAACGCACACGAGAGCAACCAAAGCGAGCGATTTTGGGTCAACCCATCTAAAGTATTCACTTTCCGGGTTTGGGAACCTTTTAAGGGTTTCTAGCCAGGTTTTTCCTGGTTTTGGGAACCTTCTAGGAGGTTCTCGAACTGGGCTTTTTATTTTATTTTTTTCTTTCTCCTTTTCTTTTTTGCTTTTATCAATTTTTCCGTTTCTTTTTCTTTTTTATTATTTTTGCAAACAATGTTCACATTTTTAGAAAATGTTCGTTGTTTCAAATTATGTTCATAAATTAATATACTTTTTCCTTTTCGAATAAAAATGGGAATTTCAGAAATAGTTCGTCTTTTTCAAAAATTGTTCAGGATGTCTTTGTTCAAAATTGCCGCAACTATTATTTTTGGGGATTTTGAAAAAAAAATCATGTTTTCAAATTTTGTTTGACTGTTTCAAAGGATGTTCCCGTTTTCAGAAATTTCAAAAAAAATTGTGTTATATTCCTGTTTCAAAAATTGTTTGCAAAAATAAAAAAATATTCCTCTTTTCAAAGTTCGTACAAGAGTTTATAAAATTGTTTGTGTTTCCAAAAAACTGGAATTATAAAATATGTTAATGTTTTGAAAATATTATCGCACTAGAAAAACTGGTCTAGATATTTTTAAAATGTTTCCTAAAAATGTTTCATTTTCTTTTTAAATTTGTTCACAAATCTGAAAATTTTGCGATTCATAGAACATTCATATTTTTTGTTAAAAACTTGTATTTCACTCATACTTTTAAACGATCTTTTTGGTATTATCTTTGCTATAAAATAATTAACTCTTAATAGCTGAACTGGTTGTAGCATGTTCTTCATATAAGGAGATTTTAGGTTCGATTTTTTCACGTGCGGAAATCCAAATCGCTATTTGTTCATGCAACAGAGAGAAAAGAAAGTGAGGCCGAGAAAGGACAACGCCAAAAGAGGTGGCGTGACAGCCGGAGGAAAGAAATGGCACACCCTAAGACTGATCACATTGCTTTGTGGTGCTATAATTAGTTTTTATATGTATCTAATTGTTTCTGTGGGGACGCATGGGTAATTGATTAGGTAATGTTAGTAATTCACCACATCAGTTAAACTCTCAAAATACACACAAATGTATAAAATTATTTTGTACCCGTTGTAACCTAGAGACTCTTTGATAGTTTGTATGAAACTTTTCTACTTGTTAGAAATTTACTCACCATAATAAAGTTGTTATATTATAGTTAGTATTATTATGCTTAGCAGAATAAAACACATAAATAAGTCGGTGAATATTAAGGTGTGCACTTATATGTAACCAATTTTGACGTCCATCGTTGCAAATGAATAAACTTAAACCGAAATCATGTATTTGCCACAAATGTTATATTAGTTTCATTAAAATTAGTTTGATATATTGTCAATAAATTCATCTGTTCAATAACCCTCCTTTAGGTAGGAAAAATATAAAGTCAAAATGCACATTATTTTGCATATTAATGTGGGGCGTTGATCTGTTGTAGTACATTTATATGCTTCCATGCCCATATTGTTATATTTTAAGATATCCTGATAGAGGACTCTAGAGCATACGTATCAAAATAGTAATAGTGCATGAGATGTGTATGAATATATATGTAGATAAATAAAGAATCATAGTGTGTGACGGTGTAGGAAACCGTTAGATCACTCGGTAGGCTGCCTAGCATAGCTGGAAGTCACATATCGCCTGTCACTGGTGAAAGAAAAACCAGTGGCGGGGCCTAAGTACATGTTTGCTACTGCTGCTTTTAGCCCGTGAGGAAATTCGGAAGATTTTATGAGTGGAGGGTCCTATATTTTGCCGGCCACTGTAGTTGGATGATCAGTGGCGGGTGCTAATTCTTACCCATGACTTCTTCTTTTCCAGAATAGCATTGACGGGTTCCTGACTATGCCCAACACTAATTTGTGCCACCTAGCTATAAGCCTTTTCCCAGAAGTGATATGAACCACATATTTTTACTAATGATCAACAAAGGGGCAAAAACAAATGTAAGCGAGAACTTAATCCTTCTTTGACTGCCTAGGGCAACCCCACAACTAGGTCGGTAGAAAGGCCAACTGCACCCTCACGGCACATGACCGGAACCATCGTAATCGGGCAGTCACTACAAAAAAAAGACACATCCGTGACATTTTGGGCCGAACGAATTTTTTTCTGTCATATTTATGACACTTATATGACGATAATTGTGACAAAACCCGGTATCATCATAGATGTGATGGGCTCCTATTTCTATGATAAAAAATCATGGCAGAAAATGGGTTTTTTATCCTGAGCGGGCCGGAGATGCAGCTGCATGACATTCTTTGGGCCGTCCATGACGGAAAAAACCGTGGTAGAAGCGAGGGCGAGGAAAATTTTGGCGAGTTCCCGGTTACGGTGGGTGGCCGGGGGCCGAGCGATGCGCGTTTCTCTCGTACACGTACGCGCGTGTGCGAGGCGTTGAGCTCTAATTGAACACGAGCGAGGCGTTGGGCTGTAACTGAACCCGAGCGATTGCACTGCAGGCTACGCGTTACTGAACCGGAGCTATCGATCGATGGCTGTTAACTGAACCCGATCGAGCGGTTCCTTCGCTACTGCTCCTAACTGAAGCCGATCGATGTTGCCTTTGGATGAACAGTGAGCGTTGCGGGGGGGGGGGGGGGGGTGGATGAATAGTGAGCGGTGGGGGTGGATGAACATGACCCCATGGTGTTGCCTCTGGATGAACAGGACCCCGATCGATCGAGCCGGTTGGGGCTGGATGAACAGGACCCCGTGGAGGGGCTGGATGAACAGGACGACCCCGTGGAGGGCTGGATAAACAGTAGACGGTGGAGGGCTGGATGAACAGTAGCCCGTGGAGGGGTGGTTGAACAGGAGCCCGTGGAGAGGGGTTGATGAACAGTAGCCGGTGGAGTAACGTGCGGTGGAGGCTGGATGAACAGGAGCCCGTGGATGAACAGTCGCAGGTGGAGGCTGGAGGAGGTCGACGGTGGATGAACAGTAGCCCGTGGAAGCTGGAGGAGGTCAACGGTGGAGATGAACAGTATCCCGTGGAGTCCCGTTTTGCGGTACGCCACACCCCTCCCGATGAACAGGACCCCCATTTAGACCGTAGCGCTCCAACACAAGTCCGTTTCCGCTGTTTTGTGGTACGCCAGACCCCTCCCGATGAACAGGATCCCGTTTCGAATGTGACCGGTCGAACACAAGGTTGTTTCCTCCGTTCTGCAGTACGCCAGACCTCGTTTCCATCGCCTGTTCCGTCCAAGCCCTCCCGATGAACACGACGACGCATTTCGTTCCGAGCCAGTCGGTTGGCTCCCATGAACACGACGACGACGCTGTTTCTCCGTTCCGACCCAGCCATGTACACGAGCCCTGGCCGTACGTATGCGCGAGTAGGCGTTCAGGACCCCGCCCGTATGTACGTACGTGGCTGTATTTACTTTCTTGCACCCTGGCCGTTGTACCTACGTGTATATGCTATATGCGCGCCTCTACTACGACACGTGCGCGCCTCTACATCGATCAGTATGTACGTACACGTTCGCGACCAAAATGACAACACTACGTACGCTTTGACTAGGTGGGTCCCGACTGTCAGGCACTTCCTTGCGTGCGAAGATGTCGCTGGTGGGTCCCAGCAGTCAGAGTGAAACATTTTTTTTTCGCGAAATACAGTGGCCCGTACGGTGGGTCCCTGCTGTCAGATGGAGGAACCATTATTTTCCGCGTAATAAGGAGACACTTCCTTGCTGCGGTCGTGGACCCAGCTGTCAGCCTCTCCACGTACAGTCGACGTCCGATGGAAGTCATTCCTTGACCACGTTGACCACGCCGCGCCGAGAGCACCAGGGCGGTGGACGACGGCGAGGCCTAGGAAGGGGACGACGCGGAGTCGGGGAAGACGTGGCAGTGGAAGCCCGCACGGAGATGAGGACGAGGGTTCACTGGTTCGGCTGCGGTGTGAGGGTGCCGTCGCCGCAGGGCCTGGCCACCGGTGGGAATAGTAGGGGGCGGTGAGGCCTCCGCGACAACACAGCCGACCACGGGAGGTAGGAGCATGTGGCACGAGCGGCGCTGCTTTGGGCGGTTGGAGCAAGAAGACAAGAGGTTGAAGAAGCACTACGACCGTTGGATTGACATCGTACGATCACTGGAGCTAGAATCGTTCATATTGACTAAGTTGACAAAGGCCTCCGTCCCAGTCAACTTAGTAGGCCCACAAGTCTGCCTCCCACCAAGGTGGGTCCCAGCTAGCAGGGGGAGTATTCATCTTTTTGTGCGTAATAAGGAGGCACTTCCGTTGGGTCCGAGCTGATAGCGGGGGAAACATTTTTTTCGCAAAATACGGTGGCCCGTCCGATGGGTCCCAGCAGTCAGGGGGGAAACGTTTTTTTCGCGAAATACGGTGGCCCGTCAGGTGGGTCCCTGCTGTCAGGTGGAGGAATAATTATTTTCCACGTAATAAGGAGGCACTTCCTTGACGCTGCCATGGACCTAGCTGTCAGCCTCTCCACGTACAGTACCGTTCCAATGGAAGTCGATCGTTGACCACATTGACCATGCCGCACCGAGAGCACCAGGGCGGTGGACGACGGCGAGGCCTAGGAAGGGGACGACGCGGAGCCGGGGAAGACGCGACAGTGGAAGCCTGCGCGGAGAGGAGTACGAGGGTTCACTGGTTCGGCTATGGTGTGAGGCTGCCGTCGCCGCAGAATAACAAGGGGTGTGGGTGAGTAGAGGGATGCCCTGGCCAGCGGTGGGAGTAGTAGGGGGCGGTGAGGCCTGCGCGGCAGCACAGCCGGCCACGGGAGGCGGGAGAAGGCGGTCCGGCCGGCGCTGCTTTGGCGGCTGGAGCAAGAAGATCAGAGATTGAAGAAACACGACGACCGTTGGATTGACATCCAAACTAGAATCGTTTGTTGACATATATAATAACTAAAAAAATCTTGCATACGCGTCAACTTAACAGGCCCACAAGTCAGACCATTCCCTTTTTTTAATAATTAATATATAGCTCATTGCAACTTCTTATGCAATTTATTGTAGTCCGTTTTTTTGGTTGGCCAGGGCCAATTTCGCATATTTCTGTGGGTTCCAAACTATTTTTAATATCAAAATGTCAAGCCAGATTTAAAGTACTTTGAAGATATGTTTGAATTAGGTTAATGCCCAGTGAAATAGGAATCTGAAAATGTGAAAAAATCAGAAATTATAAAGTAATTGCCAATTTGTCATCTGTTTTTATATTTACAACCCATTTCATATTACTTTCAAGATTTGCAGGCATCTTGAAAGAGTTGCAGCCCATCAGGGCATAGAAAAATAAGTAGCCTGGATTGAGTATTCTAAAGAAAAAATATACTGGGCTCATTTTCACAAACAAAAAATAGCTGGGCTGGTCACATGGTGAACATAAAATATAAGCATGGGCTAGACGGGCCACAACCCAGTTCAAATCCTGCTCCGTCTCAACAATAACAAAAAAATACTGCTCGAGCAGCTATGTCACAGGTGTCAGCCGATCTTGTGCTGTTCTCTTGTCTATTGACTATATACGCTGGCAATGTCGTGGGTCCCAGATGTCAGGAAAACACTAGGAGGAAGCATTTTATTTTTCCATATGCTAATATGGTGGGCACCTACTGTCATCCTCTCCACATACTTCTGCCGATTCCTGTTGTTTGTTGACCATGTTGACAACGCAAGAGGGCGGCACCGCGGCAAGCGCACCAAAGCGCGCGGAGGACGACGGCGAGGCCTCGGACGTCGGCGTTAACGATTCAGGAGACGGTTGGGAGGCGATGCGTGCACTGAGGGGCAGCCAGCCGTGGGAGGCGAAAGCAGGCGGCCCTGTCGGTGCTGGTTTGGTTTTGGCGGCTGGAGGAAGACCGGACTGAAGAAACACGACAGACTGTAAAAGCAACAGGAGTACTTAACAATCTTAACTGAAACCAGCAGGGGCACTTAACAACCAAAGCTGAAAGCAGTATGAGTACTTATACAGGTTCAACCGTACAAAGCACACCTCAAACAATGCTACTTTGCCTACAGTTAACCAAGGGTGAGGCCGTCAAGCCCCAGGACAAGGCCCAGGCGCCACCCCGCGCATCCACAACCTTCTAAAAGCGGTTTCATCTCACAATGTGGTCAATAAACAAGATATTCGCTTTAGAGCCATCGAAAAGCATGAACCTAATCTTCTGTCCTATTCTCCAAGATGGACGGGCCTTCATTATTTGAGACCACCCATGAATAAGTATCTTTTCACCTCCAAGGGAATGGAGTAGGTCGACATAAACATCATGTTGTGACCAAGCACAAGTCTGACCCGACCATGGTCAGGCATCTGTATAGGAACAATAGAACTGGGCAGTTTCTGTTTCAAGAAGATCGCAATTGTAAAACTGTGTATAAGCAATAGTTTATGAACAACATATATAACAGAAAACAACTCGTACCATAAGTTTCTCGACACAGTTGGACTTGTTCAACGAGTGCAGCAGTGGCACACATATCCCACGTGGCCTTCCACCATTGAAACGCCCCACAAGGACCTCAAGACGATTAATAAAGTGTAGGAACTTGTGGATGTCGTCCTAGTCAACTTCAGTGCCATCAGTAACAGCCGAGTTATTACAGAATAACAAACGAGCAGCCTGCTTAACTCTGAAAAGACCTACACGTGCCACCAATTTATAAGAAAATATTAGTTAGAAGTAGCATCTTCGTGAGAGATTCATTGCTACTTCTAAAGTTAAATTGTGATTAGTTAGACAAAATAGGTGGATTAAGAAGTAATCAAGGCAACAAGCAAGAACCAGATACAAAACTAACATGGATGAACAATTGGAACAACGTCGGGGTGGAAGATCGCAGTGAAGATGAGACCAGGTTCTGCTATTTCCATCAACATTCGTGCGCCAACTTTCAGTCCGTAACACTTGAGAAATTTTATCCAAGTTCTTCCATAAAAAACAGTGATCTTCTTGGTTCATGAACCCAACTCGGAACTTATATCCATGGCTTGTCTTCACTATGACCATTAAACTGGTGTATTCAGTTATGGCAGGGCCGCGCATCTTGAGTACATGTGTTCTAGCAGAGCAAATAATGCACTGCATGAAAAATAATATGAGAACATAATGTATTCCCTATCCAAATCTAGAAATAACTTCCTCCTTCACGTCAGTGTTGACCATCGTACTAGTAGTACCTGATACGTCTCCAACGTATCTATAATTTTTTATTGTTCCATGCTATTATATAACCCGTTTTGGATGTTTATGGGCTTTACTTTACACTTTTATATCATTTTTGGGACTAATCTAGTAACCGGAGGCCCAACCTGAATTGTTGTTTTTTTGCCTATCTCAGTGTTTCGAAGAAAAGGAATATCAAACGGAATGAAACCTTCGGGAGCGATCTTTTTGGAACAAACGCAATCCACGATACTTGGAGTGGACGTCAAGCAACAAATGAGGCGGCCACGAGGGTGCCCGGCGCGCCCCCTAGGGGTGGGCGCGCCCCCACCCTCGTGGGCCCCTTGAGCGTCAACCGACCTACTTCTTCCTCCTATATATACTCCTGTACCCTGAAACCATCGGAGAGCACCACGAAAAACTATTTCCACCACCGCAACCTTCTGTATCCGCGAGATCCCATCTTGGAGCCTTCGCCGGTGCTTCGCCGGTGGGAGAATCAACCACGGAGGGCCTCTACATCATCTCCAAGGCCTCTCCTATGAGTTGTGAGTAGTTTACCACAGACCTTCGGGTCCATAGTTATTAGCTAGATGGCTTCTTCTCTCTCTTTGAATCTCAATACAAAGTTCTCCTCGATCTTCTTGGAGATCTTATTCAATGTAACTCTTTTTGCGGTGTGTTTGTTGAGATCCGATGAATTGTGGGTTTATGATCAAGTTTATCTATGAGAAATATTTGAGTTTCTTCTGAATTCTTTTATGTGTGATTAAGTTATCTTTTCAAGTCTCTTCGAATTATCAGTTTAGTTTGGCCTACTAGATTGATCTTTCTTGCAATGGGAGAAGTGCTTAGCTTTGGGTTCAATCTTGCGGTGTCCTTTCCCAGTGACAGCAGGGGAAGCAAGGCACGTATTGTATTGTTGCCATCGAGGATAAGAAGATGGGGTTTATATCATATTTCATGAGTTTATCCCTCTACATCATGTCATCTTTCTTAATGCGTTACTCTGTTCTTATGAACTTAATATTGTAGATGCAGGCAGGAGTCGGTCGATGTGTGGAGTAATAGTAGTAGATGCAGAATCGTTTTGATCTACTTGTCACAGACGTGATGCATATATACATGATCATGCCTAGATAATATCATAAGTATGCACTTTTCTATCAATTGCCCGACAGTAATTTGTTCATGCACCGTAATACTTATGCTATCTTGAGAGAAGCCACTAGTGAAACCTATGGTCCCCGGGTCTATCTTTTATCATATAAGTTTTCCATCTACTTTTGTTTGAATCTTTTACTTTTCAATCTATATCATAAAATACCAAAAATATTTATCTTATCATATTATCTCTATCAGATCTCACTTTCGCAAGTGGCGGTGAAGGGATTGACAACCCCTTTATTGCGTTGGTTGCGAAGTTCTTGTTTGTTTGTGTAGGTGCGTGGGACTTCTGAGGAGCCTCCTACTGGATTGATACCTTGGTTCTCAAATACTGAGGGGAAATACTTACGCTACTTTACTGCATCACCCTTTCCTCTTCAAGGAAAACCAGCGCAGTGCTCAAGAGGTAGCAAGAAGGATTTCTGGCACCGTTGCCGGAGATGTCTTCGCTCAAGTCAAGACATACCAAGTACCTATCACAAACTCATCTCCCTCGCATTACATTACTTTCCATTTGCCTCTCGTTTTCCTCTCCCCCACTTCACCCTCGCCATTTTATTCGCCCTCTCTTTCCCCAATCTCCTCTCTCTCTTTCACTTGCCTTTTTGTTTGCTTGTGTGTTGGATTGCTTGTCACGATGGCGCAAGATAATACCAAATTGTGTGATTTTTCCAATACCAATAATAATGATTTCCTTAGCACTCCTATTGCTCCTCTTAATGATGTTGAATCTTTTGACTGCTTTGCTGAATCTTGTTATGAAAGATTAATTCTCCGGCCTTCCTAGTGAAGATGCCGCTACTCATCTAAACAACTTTGTTCATTTGTGTGATATGCAAATGAAGAAAGATACGGATAATGATATTGTTAAATTGAGGTTATTTCCGTTTTCACTTAGAGATCGTGCTAAAACTTGGTTTTTGTCTTTGCCTAAAAATAGTATTGATTCTTGGATAAGTGCAAAGATGCTTTTATCTCTAAGTATTTTCCTCCCGCTAAGATCATCTCTCTTAGGAACGATATTATGAAATTTAAACAACTTGATCATGAGCATGTTGCCCAATCTTGGGAAAGAATGAAATTAATGATTCGCAATTGCCCTACTCATGGTTTGAACTTATGGATGATCATACAAAATTTTTATGCCGGATTGAATTTTGCTTCTAGAAATATTTTAGATTCTGCCACAGGAGGCACTTTTATGGAAATCACCTTAGGAGAAGCTACCAAACTCCTTGATAACATTATGGCTAATTATTCTCAATGGCACACCGAAAGATCTACTAGTAAAAAGTTCATGCTATAGAAGAAATTAATGTTTTGAGTGGAAAGATGGATGAGCTTATGAAATTGTTTGCTACTAAGAGTGCTCCTATTGATCCTAATGATATTACTTTGTCTACTTTGATTTAGAATAATAATGAATCTTTGGATGTGAATTTTGTTGGTAGGAATAATTTTGGTAACAATGCTTATAGAGGAAACTTTAATCCTAGACCTTTTCCTAGTAATTCCTCTAATAATTATGGAAATTGCTACAACAAATCTTATGGAAATTTTAATAAGATGCCCTCTGATTTTGAGAATAGCGTTAAGGAATTTATGATCTCTCAAAAGAATTTTAATGCTTTGCTTGAAGAAAAATTGCTTAAAGTTGATGAATTGGCTAGGAACGTTGATAGACTTTTGCTTGATGTTGATTCTTTGAAACTTAGATGTATTCCACCTAAGCATGATATCAATGAGTCTCTCAAAGCCATGAGAATTTCCATTGATGAGTGCATAGAAAGAACCGCTAGGTTGCGTGCTAAGAAAGATTGCTTTGTAAAAGCGTGTTCTTCTAGTTTCCATGAAAATAATGATGAAGATCTAAAAGTCATTGATGTATCCCCTATTAAATCCTTGTTTTGCAATATGAATTTTGATAATGATGGGACTGGAGATGAGTCAACTTTAGTTAAAAGGCGTCACAATAATTCAGAGTTTTTAGATCTTGATACTAAATTTGGTAAAAATGGGATTGGACAGGTCAAAACTTTAAATAGCATTGAACCCACTATTATGGATTTCAAGGAATTTAATTATGATAATTGTTCTTTAATAGATTGTATTTCCTTGTTGCAATCCGTGTTGAATTCTCCTCATGCTTATAGTCAAAGTAAAGCTTTTACCAAACATATTGTTGATGCCCTTATGCAATCTTATGAAGAAAAACTTAATTTGGAAGTTTCTATACCTAGAAAACTTTATGATGAGTGGGAACCTACTATAAAGATTAAAATTAAAGATCATGAGTGCTATGCTTTGTGTGATTTGGGTTCTAGTGTTTCCACAATTCTAAAAACTTTATGTGATGTTCTAGGTTTCCATGATTTTGATGATTGCTCTTTAAATTTGCACCTTGTGGTTTCCACCATTAAGAAACCTATGGGAAGGATCAATGATTTTCTTATTGTTGCAAATAGGAATTATGTGCCCGTAGATTTTATCGTTCTTGATATAGATTACAATCTTTCATGTCCTATTATTCTTGGTAGACCTTTCCTTATTACGATTGGTGCAGTTATTGATATGAAGGAAGGGAACATTAGATTACAATTTCCATTAAGGAAAGGCATGGAACACTTCCCTATAAAGAAAGTTAAATTACCTTATGAATATATGATGCGAGCTACTTATGAATTGAATGCCAAAGATGGCACTACTTAGATCTAACCTCGCTTTTATGCCTAGCTAGGGGCGTTAAATGATAGCGCTATTTGGGAGGCAACCCAATTTTATCTTTGTTTCTTGCCTTTTGCTTCTGTTTAGTAATAAATTTTTCATATAGCTTCTGTTTAGATTTGTTTTCATGTTTTAATTAGTGTTTGTGCCAAGTAGAACCTATAGGATAACATACGGTGATAGTTAATTTGATTCTGCTGAAAAAAAGAAACTTTTGCGCGCATGAAAATAATTTTAGTAATTCACAGAAACGTGATTTTGCGTTGATTCTTTTTTCTGTAGATCAATAGACAAATTTCCCAGGACTTCCTATTTGGGTAGGAGTTTTAGAGTTCCAGAAGTATTCGAGAGTTACAGATTGCTACAGACTGTTCTGTTTTAGACAGATTCTGTTTTTCGTGTGTTGTTTGCTTATTTTGATGCATCTATGGCTAGTATCGGGGGGTATGAACCATAGAGAAGTTGGAATACAGTAGGTTAAACACCAATATAAATAAATAGTGAGTTCATTACAGTACCTTATGTGGTGGTTTTGCTTTCTTGCACTAACAGAACTTATGAGATTTCTTGTCGAGTTTTGTGTTGTGAAGTTTTCAAGTTTTGGGTAAATATTTGATGGACTATGGAATAAGGAGTGGCAGGATCCTAAGCTTGGGGATGCCCACGGCACCCCAAGATATTCAGGGATAACCAAAAGCCTAAGCTTGGGGATGCCCCGGAAGGCATTCCCTCTTTCGTCTTCGTCTATCGGTAACTTTACTTGGAGCTATATTTTTATTCGCCACATGATATGTGTTTTGCTTGGAGCTTCTTGTATGATATTAGTCTTTGATTTTTAGATTACCACAATCATACTTTCTGTACACACCTTTTGGGAGAAACCCACATGATTTGGAATTTATTAGAATACTCTATGTGCTTCACTTATATCTTTTGAGCTAGATAGTTTTACTCTAGTACTTCACTTATATCTTTTAGAGCACGGCGGTGGCTTAATTTTGTAGAAATTGTTGATCTCTCATGCTTCACTTATATTATTTTGAGAGTCTTTTAGAACATTATGGTATTTGCTATAGTTATAAAATTGGTCCTAAAATGATGGGCATCCAAGTTGGGTATAATAAAAACTATAATAGGAAGTGAATTGGATACTATGATCAATTTGATACTTGGTAATTGTTTTGAGATATGGAGGTGGTGATATTAGAGTCATGCTAGTTGGGTAATTGTGAATTTAAAGAATACTTGTGTTCAAGTTGGCAAGTCCCGTAACATGCACGTATGGTAACCGTTGTGTAACAAATTTGAAACATGAGGTGTTTTTAGATTGTCATCCTTATGAGTGGCGATCGGGGACGAGCGATGGTCTTTTCCAACCAATCTATCCCCTAGGAGCATGCGCGTAATGCTTGGTTTTTGATGACTTGTAGATTTTTGCAATAAGTATATGAGTTCTTTATGACTAATGTTGATTCCATGGATTATACGCACTCTTACCTTTCCATCATTGCTAACCTATTCGGTACCGTGCAATGCCCTTTCTCACCTTGAGAGTTGGTGCAAACTTCGCCAGTGCATCCAAACCCTGTGATATGATACGCTCTATCACACATAAACCTCCTTATATCTTCCTCAAAACAGCCACCATACCTACCTATTATGGCATTTCCATAGCCATTCCGAGATATATTGTCATGCAACTTTCCACCGTTCCGTTCATCATGACACACATCATCATTGTCATATTGCCTTGCATGATCATGTAGTTGACATCGTATTTGTGGCAAGGCCACCTTCATAATTTGATACATGTCACTCTTGATTCATTGCCCATCCCGGTACACCTCCGGAGGCATTCATATAGAGTCATATCTTGTTCTAATTTTGAGTTGTAACTCATGTGTTGTAATTAAATAAAAGTGTGATGATCATCATTATTAGAGCATTGTCCCTCAAATAAAAAAAGAGAAAGGCCAAATAAAAAAAGGCCAAAAAAGAGAGAAAGGCCAAATAAAAAAAAGCCCCCCCCCCCAAAAAAAAGAGGGGGACAATGCTACTATCTTTTTCCACACTTGTGCTTCAAAGTAGCACCATGTTCTTCATATAGAGAGTCTCATTTGTTGCCACTTTCATATCCTAGTGGGAATTTTTCATTATAGAACTTGGCTTGTATATTCCAACAATGGGATTCCTCAAAATGCCCTAGGTCTTCGTGAGCAAGCAAGTTGGATGCACACCCACTAGTTTCTTTTGTTGAGCTTTCATACATTTATAGCTCTAGTGCATCCGTTGCATGGCAATCCCTACTCCTCATGTTGACATCAATTGATGGGCAGCTCCATAGCCCGTTGATTAGCCTCATTAACATGAGACTTTGTCCTTTTGTTTCTTCTCCACACAACGTCCATCATCATATTCTATTCCACCCATAGTGCTATATCCATGGCTCATGCTCATGTATTGCGTGACAGTTGAAAAAAGTTTGAGATTGCTAAAGTATAACACAATTGCTTGGCTTGTCATCGGGGGTGTGCAAGATGAGAGCATTCTTGTGTGACGAAAATGGAGCATGACCAAACTATATGATTTTGTAGGGATGAACTTTCTTTAGCCATGTTATTTTGAGAAGACATGATTGCTTTGATTAGTATGCTTGAAGTATTACTATTTCTTATGTCAATATGAACTTTTATTTTGAATCATTTGGATCTGAACATTCATGCCACAATAAAGAAAATTACATTGAGAATTATGCTAGGTAGCATTCCACATCAAAAATTCTGTTTTTATCATTTACCTACTCGACGACGAGCAGGAATTAAGCTTGGGGATGCTTGATACGTCTCCAACGTATCTATAATTTTTTATTGTTCCATGCTATTATATTACCTGTTTTGGATGTTTACGGGTTTTAGTTTACACTTTTATATCACTTTTGGGACTAACCTACTAACTGGAGGCCCAACCCGAATTGTCGTTTTTTGCCTATTTCAGTGTTTCAAAGAAAAGGAATATCAAACGGAGTCTAAACGGAATGAAACCTTCGGGAGCGATCTTTATAGAACAAACACAATCCACGGGACTTGGAGTCGATGTCAATCAAACAAACGAAGCGGCCACGAGGGTGCCCGGCGCGGCCCCTGGGGGTGGGCGCTCCCCCACCCTCGTGGGCCCCTCGAGCGTCAACCGACATACTTCTTCCTCCTATATATACTCCCGTACCCTGAAACCATCGGAGAGCACCACGAAAACTATTTCCACCGCTACAACCTTCTATATCCGTGAGATCCCATCTTGGAGCCTTCGCCGGGGCTCCGCCGGAGGGGGAATCAACCATGGAGGGCCTCTACATTATCTCCAAGGCCTCTCCTATGAATTGTGAGTAGTTTACCACAAACCTTCGGGTCCATAGTTATTAGGTAGATGGCTTATTCTCTCTCTTTGAATCTCAATACAAAGTTCTCCTCGATCTTCTTGGAGATCTATTCGATGTAACTCTTTTTGCGGTGTGTTTGTCGAGATCTGATGAATAGTGGGTTTATGACCAAGTTTATCTATGAGAAATATTTGAATCTCCTCTGAATTCTTTTATGTGTGATTAAGTTATCTTCGCAAGTCTCTTCGAATTATCAGTTTGGTTTGGCCTACTAGATTGATCTTTCTTGCGATGGGAGAAGTGCTTAGCTTTGGGTTCAATCTTGCGGTGTCCTTTCCCAGTGACAGCAGGGGCTGCAAGGCACGTATTGTATTGTTGCCATCGAGGATAAAAAGATGGGGTTTATATCATATTGCATGAGTTTATCCCTCTACATCATGTCATCTTTCTTAATGCGTTATTCTGTTCTTATGAACTTAATACTCTAGATGCAGGCAGGAGTCGGTCGATGTGTGGAGTAATAGTAGTAGATGCAGAATCGTTTCAATCTACTTGTCATGGACGTGATGCCTATATACATGATCATGCCTAGATAATTTCATAACTATGCACTTTTCTATTAATTGCCCGACAGTAATTTGTTCACCCACCGTAATACTTATGCTATCTTGAGAGAAGCCACTAGTGAAACCTATGGTCCTCGGGTCTATCTTTCTCATATAAGTTTTCCATCTACTTTTGTTTGCATCTTTTACTTTTCAATCTATATCATAAAAATACCAAAAATATTTATCCTATCATATTATCTCTATCAGATCTCACTTCCGCAAGTGGCAGCCAAGGGATTGACAACCCCTTTATTACGTTGGTTGCGAGGTTCTTGTTTGTTTGTGTAGGTGCATGGGACTTCTGAGGAGCCTCCTACTGGATTGATACCTTGGTTCTCAAAAACTGAGTGAAATACTTACGCTACTTTACTGCATCACCCTTTTCTCTTCAAGGAAAACCAACGCAGTGCTCAAGAGGTAGCAGTACCTTTTATCCAAATATAGCAATCCAAATTTCGAAATTAGTCGACAGCATGTTCAAAAAAACCCCACCCTCCTAGATAGAAAAGAGGATTCTAGGAACATACTATGCGCGTTTTAAATTCCTGTGTTAGGATGAGAAGGAACAAGTGTGGCGTCTCGCCGAGGGCGTAGAAACCTGTAGGGTCCTCGCACTTTGGGCACTGCAACTGAAACACACTAGATTCAGTAGGAAGAAAAATGCATCAACCACGGTGGCTGCCATCCTAGGATTACCTTCGACCAAGGGACTTGGATTTATCGGGGATGGATGAAGAATTCATACCTGGTTCTCCATGAGAAAACCCTATGCAATCGCCGAGAGGGGGTTTTCTCTGAACAAGCAGACGAGGGAGAAGGGGATTCAGGCCCAGTGAAATATTGTCGCTTCGTCTTACTGCTAAAGCTAGAAGGGGGGGGGGTTGTGATTTGACGGCTCATTGGGCATTACTGCGGCACTACGACCGGGGTGTGTCTACCGTGCAGTTGTGCACTCTAATTTGTGCATATGGCACGTGGACCCTATTGCCGGATGCCTCACATATCAGTGAAAGGAAGTAGAAAGACAGTAGTAACTAGTTACACATAAATATATTTTTGACAGAGAGATACTCCCTCTGTAAAGAAATATACAAATATTTTATATCACAACTTTAAACATAATATAAATCAAGGGGAATATATATAACATATATAATTATAAAAAACAGAGTTGTTTTTAACACACTATAGATGAGTTGGTGATGATGGTGTGTCTGCCATCCTGCAATATAGGCCGTCCGATTTATATCTGACGAATAGGAAGGAAACTACGGCAATTTTGCAAAAAAGTACCCACATACCTCTCCACATTTGCAAATAAGGCCTTCCCTCATTCATCCTTTTCTCTCACAAGATAAAATACTCATACAAATGCATCTTGATGTTACGTGCAACGCACGGGCATTAAGGGGATTCAGCTCAGAATATAATACTCAGACAGGCTCACGGTTCTGGATTTTGGGCCGCAGGCCCACCCTGCATGTTTGGGGGCCCATTTGTTCTACCTCAGCGCTTTTCATATTGCAAGCGATCGGTACGGCGCTGGTTTTAGATGTTGTCGCAAGGCGAATACACAAAATTGAATAAAGCACTACAGCTGTTGGAATGAAATCGAACGACAGTTCCTAGCCAGCAATGAGAGTTGCAATTCTATCAATGATATACCATATGATAAATAATATTGTCGTACTACTTATACACACAGGACACTTGTTTCACCATGCCAGATTATTACATCAAAATCTCTCGGAGGATAGATCAGTTGGGGCAGTTTTGTGTTGCTACTTAAGAATTTCAAAGTTGATTTGGACCAGCTCTCCTTGCCGAGAAAGTTCAGATTTTGACATCATCCCCTACCGCAAGATATGATTTAGATTTGAATATTGACCATCCTTTAGCATCAATCATCATGTGACCATCCTTTGTACTTACGGTATATTGAGCAGGTTCATTCACACCAAGGCTGCGCATGGGAAGAGAAACTTGGCCGCGGTCGCCCGGATTGTTGAATGACTCCCTCGTTGCTCTAGAAATTCTCTGTTTGCAAATGAGAAGGCATACCCAAACAGTTAGATCAACACAGTGAATCATGTGAAACAACATGCAAAGAAAAAAGAACGAAGCACTTGGGCGGCCAATGCTTACCAAGAAGGTGGACATGTCGGTATATGAAGTGCGAAAAGCAGCGCAGTCTGTTGCCGGTGCAACTGCTCGTTCGGTTGCCGCTGCACGGGCCAGAGCAGATGCAAGTGCAAGTGTTGGTGCAGGTGCCGAAGCCGCTGCTGCTGCCGGAGATGGAGCTCCTTGTAGAGCTGGTGCCGGTGTTGGAGCAGGTGCCGGTGTCGATGCCCGATCCTCCGGTAGATCAGTCTGATCCGCTGACGTGGTCGGTTCCCAATCCTTTGCTGGATCAGACTGAGCTGCTGCCGCTGCCAGTGCCAATGCAACTGTCGGTGCTCGATCCGTTGCTGAAGGTGGTACCGATGTGCGAGACAGTGGCGATCGTGTCTGGTCTGCTATGATCAGCTTTCTAACTTGACTAGGATCCGTGACCGTGATCCAGTTTTTTTTCTTCATTTCTTTTAAACGCGAGAAGGACTAATTGTGGCGTTTTTGTTAAACCAAACTGCAGTTCATCATAGGGATTCAGCTTGTACTCAGACAACAGACTGACCCAATTTTTTCCAGTAATATAAGTGATGGACAGTGCCTTCGTTACTGACATGACATAAGAAGTGAAACCTGCAAAAATAGCCATCGCAGAGCAAACCTGCAAAAAACGTTACTAACATGTCACTTGGCAAAACCTGCATTGTAAAATTGCAGGAAAAGGAAGAAAACATGACATTAAATCAATAATATTTAGACAGTAAATCAATAAGATTTACTTGATGTGACACGAGTGAATCCTTACCAGGAAATCACTATGTTGAAGTACTAAACAGAAGATTGATCGTCTAACTACGGGTGGCATGCAGGGCCCCCGCCTACTCCCACAAGCAGGACAGTCCAAAGGTCATGACAAATCATATGGACCGAACATCCATGGGACTGGAAATCCTGGTGGGTGCGATAAACCCTGCAATGCATACAGATATTGGAGTGTAACCATAATTGATAAACTGTCCTCACAAAAAGATGATCTGGATACTTCAAAATATACAGACTGAATTGAGTGGACAGACATTAACATAGACCGTTCTTAGGACTGACCACACAGCAAAAGCGGCAGTACTAATAAAAAATACAGGGTTCACAAACACAAATCAAGTACTGAACAATAGTACTTACCATAGACAAGCAAAGTTGCACTAATTAAACTCTACAGACTATTTCTTGCCACCGACCTACGGGATGAACCCCGCATAACTGACTAGGCCATGGACTTTGTGAGAGATGTCTACATGCACCATCACCATCTCATCAACCTTGGAGAACCTAACAGAGTGGTCTTTCCACTCATAAACATGATGATGAAGACATGCCGCATCAGATTTTTTGGGAAGCTTTACAAGAACCTCACCCTTCGTAATCGAAGGCACAACCAGGAAATTGTTGTGGTCAAGTACAGCCTCGAGAACACGCCTGACAACAATGCTACAAGAAACACTAGTTCAGGACATGTGGCGACAAGGACAAAGCAGCTGGATAGTTTAGCAGTAGAACTCATCCTCGGGTCTTCCAGTTCACACGACATGACTTTGACAACTTCATCTCCACCGCGGACCTGGTTCTAATTCAAATAGAAACCATATTTTGTTACTACCTCTGTTCAGAAATATAAGATGATTTTCGATATTATACTCCATATATGACTACATATACGCACACAAATGAGTGAACAAAGACACTAGAACATGTATTCAAAGGCATGAGAGCAGAGGGATTACTTGCAATATCCATAACACAAGTTACTGAGGCAAATATACCCTCTTCAAAGGTAGCATTGATGTTCATAAAGTACTCCCTCCGTTCCAAAATTCTTGTCTTAGATTTGTCTAGATACAGATGTATCAAGTCACATTTTAGTATTAGATACATCCGTATCAAGACAAATCTAAGACAAGAAATTTGGGATAGAGGGAGTAGTTGAAAGTAATCTATAAGAAATCAGTGTTAACCTCTCGCATGTTTTGGTCAAAAGAGGAATTTAGAACCATCATCTGGCACAGTAAAATCACATGCAAGATCACCCAGAAAGTTGTACTACTAGTACTAGTACTGCGTATTAGATGAAAAAACATGATCAAGATCAAGAAAAACATCGTCAAGAAGAGATATTACCTGGACTTTCTTAATGAGGGATCCCGGAGAGGGGGGCTTGGACAGGGCGATGGCTTTGAGCTTGTCTGCGGTAGTCTCGGCGGGGTGCTTGCGCTTCTTCGTACCATGAGCCTCGACGGTTTTGGCCAGAGATAGACATCACGTCGGCCGGTGCTCTAGCGTCCATCTAAGATAGGAAGCTGAGAGAGAAGAGTGAAATGAGGAATGAGATGAGGGAGAAGCGAAGCGAGTGGGGGTTTTCTTCAAGAGAGGAAGCTGAGAGAGAAGAGTGAAATGATGGTTGCTTCTTCCGTCCAACTTACTGCTGGAAAGGAGGCAGTTTTGTGATTTGACGGCTCATTGGGCATTTCTGTGGCACTTCGATCGGGGTAGTCTACCGTCACTCTACTACGGAGTAATTTAGTACATGGCTGGTGGACCCAGATGCTGGCTGTCCCACACGTCGGCGAAGGTGAGTAATTTAGTGCATGGCTGGAGGAGGATCCGCACGGTAGAGCGTGTCTACTGTTTTCCTGAAGAAAAAATGATTACAACAAGCATTTCCACTCTTACGGCGGAGGAGTGCGAAACACGGCAACGACTTGAACATACACAATACTCCTACTACTAGGCATGTGCAGTGGTTCATACGTCAGCACTACATAATCTTGTTGCTAGTGGTTCATATGTCGGCGAAAGATATGACGATAACAAATGATGTTGTGCGCATGTCAACTATATGAACAGTAATGTAGTAGCATAGTACCACTTTTTTGACTGTCTGGTCGAGAATGAACGGTGAGATCAATGTTAACAGAAGTAGGTCTACAGTGCGCGGAGAGTACGGTGCTATAGTACTCCACGAAACGTGAACCATATGAAGCATGAATAGTGTTAGGCAGGGTGTATGAAGGGTGCACGGGATGGGAGCAAAAGTTCCCTTCTCGACCTACTTTTGGGTGTTTGGCAGAGTGCATGATGGGTGCATGAGTCCACACTAGTAGGTTAACACAAATACACGAAGAGGAAATAACTATATTGAGATGAGAATGCAACCAAACACACCCACACGCTTTGTTCTACAATGAGTGATCTGCATCGTCTGAGTTTGATCCAACGGTCATGTTGCACCGAGACATGGACATGCCCATGCAGAGGGCGCCTAAACACCACCGAAGTCCCTCTGCTTCTTGAGGCGCACGACGTTGGTGATGCAGGGTGCAACCGCCTGGAGAGCCCGCTCCCGGTCGACGGGAGCCAGCTCGTCAAAGACGGCGTCCAATGGCACGAATGGATTCCGGTGACGGAGCCTTGAAAGGATTCGCCCAACAACGGCGACGGCAGCCCGCAATCCCTCCTTGTCCAGCTCCGCCCCCACCATCGCGCGGAGACGGCTCAGCTCCTCGGAGATATAGGTGAAGAAGGAGACCAGGTCAGGAAGCCGCAGCTCGTTGAAGTCGACCGGGTTTAGCCCGACGACCGGCATTATCGCGCTGGCACGACGGTAGGCATTGCACAGCCGCCACATGTGCATGGCAACTTGGTTCACCAAGTGGCTGAGGCAATCCTGGACCTCGTCACGATCGGCCCGCTCACGCTCCAGCCGGCTCCCCTGACGGCCTATCGTATCTCCCGCTTTCTGCAGCAACACCGCCGACGCCTCGAGCATCTTTGTGGTGGACGCCTGCCGCTTTTGAAGCTCTATGAACTCCCACACATAACGGAGGAGCATGTCACTCCTCTCCTCCTTGAGCTCATGGAACTCCATGTCCTTGGCCCTGAGCTCCGCATCCTTGGCCTGGAGCTCCTGTGTCAGGCACCTCACCTCGGACTCTGTGATCTGCTGCGCTGCCATGGCACCAGGTAGAAGCAATGGGGATAGGAAGCAAAGGGGGCAAAACGGCTGAAAGGCAATGCAATCTACGGGAAGGCGGAGGGAGCCAGCCGAGGAGCGGGGAATCTTTTGGTTTTCACCATGGTAAAACACCAGTCGACGACTTCTCACATTAGGGAGCAGTGGGTTTTACAGGCGGAGTCATTGTGACTAATTGCTGCCGCGCCTGCTCCCGTCAATCAAAAAATTAAAAATCCTACCGCGCCTGCTCCCGTCAATAAAAAAAATTAAAAATCATGCCGCACCCAAACACCAGAGCAACGCCGCGGTGGATATTTAAATTTACCGGCCGGCAAGTAGATAAAAAAAGAGGAGAAAAAACAAATGTGGCGGCGGCCTTAGCTAATTCGTCGAACTAGCCCAACTAGATAGCCACCATGTTTCACTGATGTACTCGATGGGAAAGGTGGTCTTTCGTGATTTGACGACTCATTTAGTTGCTTCGGTGCTACGACCGAGGAGGACCCAGAAAATGCATGGTAGGGCGTCCCACATCAGGAAGAATATATGCGTGTACCACCCGGGAGGACCCCGAAACCGTGCGGTAGGGTGTGCCACGTCTCGGCACGGAGGAAAAATGTGCGTGTAACAATATACCTATGGTTCGACCTCGGGACCTAGCCAGTCACACCCCACTAGCCACACAGCTTCATCATGCTAACGTGGCATAGAGGATAGATGTGGTTAGCTCCGTCTCGACCAGCCACAACGTCTCTTGTTCTAGGCGATTCTTCTATTTCCAAGCTTTTTTAGTTGTAATAACACGACGGCAAGCTAGCGCCGCTCTTCGTGTGTTCCCGTGCAAAGGTCAGACGATGGAGAGAAGAGAGAGATCACAGACCTGGGACCCACCAGTAAGTGAGTCAACGGTCATGCACGTGTTGACGAGGCACTCCCTCTACTCTACTCAATGCAATACTATATAAAATGAAGTTATGGGACAAAGCCAACAACCATTGTTGTTTCAGGATATCAACTTACGCTTTGTAGTCCAGGTTGCCAGTTCGAATCTCGTCTTTCAGATTTGTTAGTCCAAGTTTGATTAATGACAAGTGGGACCCTGCTACGTCTTGAGCTTGCGTTGGTTTTCCTTAAAGAGGAAAGGGCGATGCAGCAATAGTAGCATAAGTATTTCCCTCAGTTTTTGAGAACCAAGGTATCAATCCAGTAGGAGGCTCCTCAAAAGTCCCACACACCTACATAAACAAAAAAAGAATTCGCAACCAACGCAATAAAGGGGTTGTCAATCCCTTCACGGCCACTTGCGAAAGTGAGATCTGATAGAGATAGTATGATAAGATAAATATATTTTTGGTATTTTATAATATAGATGCAAAAAGTAAAGATGCAAATAAAAGTAGATTGGAAGCAAATATGATAAGAGATAGACCTGGGGGCCATATGTTACACTAGAGGCTTCTCTCGAGATAGCATAAGTATTACGGTAGGTGAACAAATTATGTCGAGCAATTGATAGAAAAGCGAATAATTATGAGATTATCTAGGCATGATCATGTATATAGGCATCACGTCCGCAACAAGTAGACCGACTCCTGCCCGCATCTACTACTATTACTCCACACATCAACCGACTCCTGCCTGCATCTAGAGTATTAAGTTCATAAGAACAGAGTAACGCTTAAAGCAAGATGACATGATGTAGAGGGATAAACTCATGCAATATGATATAAACCCCATCTTTTTATCCTCGATGGCAACAATAGAATACGTGCCTTGTAACCCTTTCTGTCACTGGGTAAGGACACCACAAGATTGATCCTAAAGCTAAGCACTTCTCCCATGGCAAGAAAGATCAATCTAGTAGGCCAAACCAAAATGATAATTCAAAGAGACTTGCAAAGATAAACTCATGCAATATGATATAAACCCCATCTTTTAATCCTCGACGGCAACAATACAATACGTGCCTTGCAACCCTTTCTATCACTGGGTAAGGACACTGCAAGATTAATCCTAAATCTAAGCACTTCTCCCATGGCAAGAAAGATCAATCTAGTAGGCCAAACCAAACTGATAATTCAGAGGAGATTCAAATATTTCTCATAGATAAACTTGATCATAAACCCACAATTCATCAGATCTCGACAAACACACCGCAAAAAGAGTTTACATCGAATAGATCTCCACAAGAGAGGGGGAGAACATTGTATTGAGATCCAAAAAGAGAGAAGAAGCCATCTAGATAATAACTATGGACCCGAAGGTTGTGGTAAACTACTCACAACTCATCGGAGGGGCTATGGTGTTGATGTAGAAGCCCTCCATGGTCGATTCCCCCTCTGGCAGAGCGCCAGCAAAGGCTCCAAGATGGGATCTCGCGGATACAGAAGGTAACAGTGGTGGAAATTGTGTTTCGTTGGCTCCCTGGATGTTTTCGGGGTACGTAAGCTTATATAGGAGGAAGAGGTACGTCGGTGGCCGCCCGAGGGGCCCACGAGAGAGGGGGCGCGTCCTATAGGGGGGGGGGCGCCCTACCCTCTTGTGGCCGCCTCAGCTGCTTCTTGAGTGCACTCCAAGTCCTCTGGATCACGTTTGTTCCAAAAATCACGCTCCCGAAGGTTTCATTCCGTTTGGACTCCGTTTGATATTCCTTTTCTTCAAAATACTAAAATAGGCAAAAAAAACAGCAATACGGGCTGGGCCTCCAGTTAGTAGGTTAGTCCCAAAAATGATATAAATGTGTAAAATAAAGCCCATAAGCATCCAAAAGGGGTAATATAATAGCGTGAAACAATCAAAAATTATAGATACGTTGGAGAGTTATCAAGCATCCCCAAGTTTAATTCCTGCTCGTCCTCGAGTAGGTAAATGATAAAACAGAATTTTTGATGTGGAATGCTACCTAGCATAATTCATAATGTAATCTTCTTTACTGTGGCATGAATGTTCACATCCAAATGAATACAAAATAAAAGTTCATATTTACATTAGAGAAATAGTAACACTTCAAGCATACTAATCAAAGTAATCATGTTTTCTCAAAATAACATGGCCAAAGAAAGTTATCCCTAAAAAATAATATAGTCTGGTTGTTGCTCTATCTTCATCACACAAAGTATTTAATCATGCACAAACCCGATGACAAGCCAAGCAATTGTTTCATACTTTAATAATCTCAAACTTTTTCAACTTTCACGCAATACATGAGCGTGAGCCATGGACATAGCACTATATGTGGAATAGAATGGTGGTTGTGGAGAAGACAAAAAGGAGAAGATAGTCTCACATCAACTAGGCGTATCAACGGGCTATGGAGATGCCCATTAATAGATATCAATGTGAGTGAGTAGGGATTGCCATGCAACGGATGTAGTAGAGCTATAAATATATGAAAGCTCAACAAAAGAAACTAAGTGGGTGTGCATCCAACTCGCTTGCTCACGAAGACCTAGGGCACTTTGAGGAAGCCCATCATTGGAATATACAAGCCAAGTTCTATAATTAAAAATTCCCACTAGTATATGAAAGTGACAACATATGAAACTCTCTATCATGAAGATCATGGTGCTATTTTGAAGCACAAGTGTGGAAAAAGAGATAGTAGCATTGTCCTTTCTCTCTTTTTCTTTTTTTTTTCTTTTTTTCTTTTTTCTTTCCCCCCTTTTTTTTCTTTTCTTTGGCCATCTCTTTTTTTTCTTTTTGGCCTTCCCCTTTTTTTTCTTTTTTTTGTAATGTCCGAAGTCTCATCCCAACTTGTGGGGGAATCATAGTCTTCATCATCCTTTCCTCACTAGGACAATGCTCTAATAATGAAGATCATCACACTTTTATGGATTTACAACTCAAAGCTAGAACAAGATATGACTCTATATGAATGCCTTCGGCGGTGTACCGGGATATGCAATGAATCAAGAGTGACATGTATGAAAATTATGAAGGTGGCCTTGCCACAAATACAATATCAACTACATGATCATGCAAAGAGCAATATGGCAAAAGTAATGCGTGTCATATGAACGGTACGGTGGAAAGTTGCATGGCAATATATCTCAGAATGGCTATGTAAATGCCATAATAGGTAGGTATGGTGCCTGTTTCGAGGAAGGATTATGGTGGGTGTATGGTACCGGCAAAAGTTGCATGGTACAAGAGAGGCTAGCAATGGTGGAATGGTGAAAGGGTGCGTATAATCCATGGACTCAACACTAATCAAAAGAACTCATTCACTTATTGCAAAAATTTAGAATTTATCAAAAACCAAAGCACTACGCGCATGCTCCTAGGGGGATAGATTGGTAGGAAAAGACCATCGCTCGTCCCCGACCGCCACTCATAAGGAAGACAATCAATAAATAAAATTGTGCTCCAACTTCATCACAAAGCGGTTCACCATACGTGCATGCTACGGGAATCACAAACTTCAACACAAGCATTCTTCAAATTCATAATCACCCAACTAGCATAACTTTAATATTACTACCTCCATATCTCAAAACAATTATGAAGCATCAAATCAATCATAGCATCCAATTCACTTTCTATGATAGTTTTTATTATACTCAACTTGGATGCTCATCATTCTAGGACCAACTTTATGACCATAGCAAAAACCATGCTATTCTAAAAGACTCTCAAAATGGAGATGTTCACCGATGATGACTAGTCTGTCTCATGTGATGATCGGACACGGCCTAGTCGACTCGGATCATGTAACACTTAGATGACTAGAGGGATGTCTAATCTGAGTGGGAGTTCATTAAATAATTTGATTAGATGAACTTAATTATCATGAACTTAGTCTAAAATCTTTGCAAAAAATGTCTTGTAGATCAAATGGCCAACGCTCATGTCAACATGAACTTCAACGCGTTCCTAGAGAAAACCAAGCTGAAAGATGATGACAGCAACTATACGGACTGGGTCCGGAACCTGAGGATCATCCTCATTGCTGCCAAGAACCATATGTCCTTGAAGCACCTCTAGCTGACCCACCAGCTCTCCCAGCACTGCAAGACGATTTGAACGTTTGGCAGACACGTGCTGATGATTACTCCCTCGTTCAGTGCGGCATGCTTTACAACGTAGAACCGGGGCTCCAAAAGCGTTTTGAGCAACATGGAGCATATGAGATGTTCGAGGAGCTGAAATGGTTTTCCAAGCTCACGCCCGGGTTGAGAGATATGAAGTCTTCGACAAGTTCTATAGTTGTAAGATGGACAAAAATAGTTCTGTCAGTGAGCACATACTCAAAATGTCTGGGTTGCACAACCGCCTGTCCCAGTTGGACATTAACCTCCCGGACGAGACGTCATTGACAGAATCCTTCAGTCGCTCCCACCGAGCTACAAGAGCTTTGTGATGAACTACAATATGCAGGGGATGGTGAAAACTATTCCTGAAGTATTTTCAATGCTGAAGTCAGCAGAGGTAGAAATCAGAAAGGAACATCAAGTGTTGATGGTCAACAAAACCACCAAGTTCAAGAAAGGCAAGGGTAAGAAGAACTTCAAGAAGGACGGCAAGGATGTTGCCGCACCCGGTAAGCCAATTGCCGGGAAGAAGTCAAAGAATGGACCCAAGCCTAAAACTGAGTGCTTTTATTGCAAAGGGAAGGGTCACTGGAAGCGGAACTGCCCCAAATACTTAGCGGACAAGAAGGCCAGCAACACTAAAGGTATATGTGATATACATGTAATTGATGTGTACCTTACCAGTGATCGTAGTAGCTCCTGGGTATTTGATACCGGTGTGGTTGCTCATATTTGTAACTCAAAGCAGGAGCTGCGGAATAAGCGGAGAGTGGTGAAGGACGAGGTGACGATGCGCGTCGGGAATGGTTCCAAGGTCGATGTGATCGCCGTCGGCACGCTACCTGTGCATTTACCTACGTGATTAGTTTTAAACCTCAATAATTGTTATTTAGTGCCAAGTTTGAGCATGAACATTGTATCTGCATCTCGTTTAATATGAGATGGCTACTCATTTAAATCCGAGAATAATGGTTGTTCTATTTATATGAGAGATATGTTTTATGGTCATGCCCCGATGGTCAATGGTTTATTCTTAATGAATCTCGAACGTAATGTTACACATATTCATAGTGTGAATACCAAAAGATGTAAAGTTGATAACGATAGTCCCACATACTTGTGGCACTGCCACCTTGGTCACATTGGTGTCAAGCGCATGAAGAAGCTCCATGCTGATGGACTTTTAGAGTCTCTCGATTATGAATCATTTGACACATGCGAACCATGCCTCATGGGCAAAATGACCAAAACTCCGTTCTCCGGAACAATGGAGAGAGCAACCAACTTATTGGAAATCATACATACCGATGTGTGCGGTCCAATGAGCGTTGAGGCTCGCGGAGGATATCGTTATGTTCTCACTCTCACTGATGACTTGAGTAGATATGGGTATGTCTACTTGATGAAACACAAGTCTGAGACATTTGAAAAGTTCAAGGAATTTCAGAATGAAGTAGAGAATCAACGTGACCGAAAGATAAAGTTCTTACGATCAGATCGTGGAGGAGAATATTTAAGTCACGAATTTGGTACACACTTAAGGAAATGTGGAATCGTTTCACAACTCACGTCGCCTGGAACACCTCAGCGTAACGGTGTGTCCGAATGTCATAATCACACTCTATTGGATATGGTGCGATCTATGATGTCTCTTACCGATTTACCGCTATCATTTTGGGGATACGCTCTAGAGACAGCAACATTCACTTTAAATAGGGCTCCGTCTAAATCCGTTGAGACGACACCATATGAATTATGGTTTGGGAAGAAACCTAAGCTGTCATTTCTAAAAGTTTGGGGATGCGATGCTTATGTCAAGAAACTTCAACCTGAAAAGCTCGAACCCAAGTCAGAAAAATGCGTCTTCATAGGATACCGTAAGGAAACCATTGGGTATACCTTCTACCTTAGATCTGAAGGCAAGATCTTTGTTGCCAAGAACGGATCCTTTCTGGAAAAAGAGTTTCTCTCGAAAGGAGTAATTACAGACGGGAAACAGGTAATTTGCCGTCTGTGGATTACAGACGGCAAAGACCTAAATCCAGACGGCAAAGAGTTTGCCGTCAGGAAGCAGACGGCAAAGTCAGACGGCAAAGATAAGTCGGCAAAGAAAAATTTGCCGTCAGCTTCTCATCGGACAGACGGCAAAGATTTTGCCGTCAGCCAAACCGTGAATTTGCCGTCTGCCACAAAAATTGGAGACAGCAAAGAAACCTATTTGCCGTTAGCTAAACATAATCTTTGCTGTCAGCCAAACCTTTTTCAGACGGCAAAGAATTTTTTTATTTTACAAAAAATATGCTGGACAGAGTCAACATCAAAACAAGACATGAAGGCTCGGCTGACAAAGAAAAGGGAAATGCCCGGCCATGCTGCCTTTCATTCATCGTCAGTGGAGTTACAGAGTTGTTACACAGCAGTCTTGAAAGTTTACACAAAGGACCCTAAAAACTAAATCTAAAAAGCAATCAGGTCCTTCTCGACTACAGCAACAGAGACTTCATCGCTGGCCGGCCCTGCTCGCCGAGGCGCCACCCGGCCGTGCTTTCCGTGCCGCTCGCCCTGGTCGCTGACGCGCCGCCCAACCTAGCTTGCCGGCCTGGCTCGCCGAAGCGCCACCCAGCCGTTCTCGCTGCATCGCCCCCTTGGTCGCCGAGCTGCTCCTCACCCGTCCCTGTCGCCAGCTCGCCGCCCCTAGACGAGGTGCCGCAATAGGGACTCCACTGCTGCCGCCTGGCCATGCTTGCCGCGCCGGCCGCCCTGGTCGCTGACACGCCGCCCAACCCTGCTCGCCGGCCTGGCCCGCCGAAGCGCCGCCCAGTAGTGCTCGCTGCATCGCCCCCTTGGTCACCGAGCCGCTCCTCTCCCGTCCTGTCGCCGGCTCGCCGCGCCTAGATGAGGTGCCGCGAGGCCTTGCTCGCCCGAGCCGTTTCCCGTCTTGCTCGTCGCGCGGCCTCCCACGAACAAAGGAGGCGCGAGGTCGATGGCGCTCGCCAAGGGGCCAAAAGGCCTGCTCTCTGCGCGGCTGCCCGCTGCGCCGCCGCCCGCCCTGCTCGGCCGCGTTGGCCACGAGCAGAGAGGAGCGCGAGGTGGGCGGGGACTGGCGGAAGCGGCTGGAGGTAGTCAGTGCACGAACGCAGCGGCGCATGGAGGGAGCACGGACTGCGGGTGGTGGTGGTGGTGGGGAGAGAAGAGGCGGCTGCGGGCCGCCCACGAACAGAGGAGAGGAGAGAGACAAACGAGAGGGAGAGGATAAGGCACGGGCTGCGTGGGGTGGTGGTGGGCCAGCGGGTGGGGGCACGTGGTGAGAGAAGAGGCGGGTGCGGGTGGCCCAGATCTTGCCATGTCATCAATCCGCGAGATGAATCCGCGTGCTGTGTTTCTTCTTTGCCATATGTGAAAAAAACAGAGATGGCAAAGTATGTCTTTGCCGTCTGCAATTCTTTTATAGACAACAAAGACATGCTTTGCCGTCATCAATTTTATTCCAGACGGCAAAGTAACCTCTTTGCTGTCTGTAGAAAAAAAGCAAACGGCAAAGTATGGCTTTGCCGTCTCTAAAAAAATAGATGGCAAAGTATGTCTTTCCCGTAAGTTATTCTTTGCCGTTAGTAGTTGACGGCAAAAGTGGTCTTTGCCGTATGGCCCGACAAAAAGCTGACAGCAAAGAGCTCTACTGACGGCAAATTAGCTGATTCCTGTAAGTGGGAGGAAAGTAGAACTCGATAAAGTACTACCTCTTGAACCGGAAAGTAGTGCAGCTCAAGAAAATGTTCCTATGGTGCCTACACCGACTGGAGAGGAAATTAATGATGATGATCAAGGTACTTCGGATCAAGTTGCTACTGAACTTCGTAGGTCCACAAGGACACGTTCCACACCAGAGTGGTGTGGCAACCCTGTCCTGGAAATCATGTTGTTAGACAATGGTGAACCTTCAAACTATGAAGAAGTGATGGCGGGCCCAGATTCCAACAAGTGGCTTGAAGCCAGGCAATCCGAGATAGGATCCATGTATGAAAACGAAGTATGGACTTTGACAGACTTGCCCGATGATCGGCGAGCGATAGAAAACAAATGGATCTTTAAGAAGAAGACGGACGCGGATGGTAATGTTACCATCTATAAAGCTCGACTTGTCGCTAAGGGTTATCGACAAGTTCAAGGGGTTGACTATGATGATACATTCTCTCCCGTAGCGAAGCTGAAGTCCGTCTGAATTATGTTAGCAATTGCCGCATACTATGATTATGAGATATGGCAGATGGACGTCAAAACGGCATTCCTTAACGGACATCTTAAGGAAGAACTGTATATGATGCAGCCGGAAGGTTTTGTCGATCCTAAGAATGCTAACAAGGTGTGCAAGCTCCAGCGATCCATTTATGGGCTGGTGCAAGCAACTCGGAGTTGGAACATTCGCTTTGATGAGATGATCAAAGCGTTTGGGTTCATGCAGACTTATGGAGAAGCCTGCGTTTACAAGAAAGTGAGTGGGAGCTCTGTAGCATTTCTCATATTATATGTAGATGACATACTTTTGATGGGAAATGATATAGAACTTTTGGACAACATTAAGGCCTACTTGAATAAGTGTTTTTCAATGAAGGACCTTGGAGAAGCTGCTTACATACTAGGCATCAAGATCTATAGGGATAGATCGAGACGCCTCATAGGTCTTTCGCAAAGCACATACCTTGATAAGATATTGAAGAAGTTCAAAAAGGATCAGTCCAAGAAAGGGTTCTTGCCTGTATTGCAAGGTGTGAGATTAAGCTCGGCTCAATGCCCGACCACGGCAGAAGATAAAGAAGAGATGAGTGTCATCCCCTATGCCTCAGCCATAGGATCTATTATGTATGCCATGTTGTGTACCAGACCTGATGTAAACCTTGCCGTAAGTTTAGTAGGACGGTACCAAAGTAATCCGGGCAAGGAACACTGGACAGCGGTCAAGAATATCCTGAAGTACCTGAAAAGGACAAAGGACATGTTTCTCGTCTATGGAGGTGACGAAGAGCTCGTCGTAAAGGGTTACGTCGACGCTAGCTTCGACACAGATCTGGATGACTCTAAGTCACAAACCGGATACATGTATATGTTGAATCGTGGAGCAGTAAGCTGGTGCAGTTGCAAGCAGAGCGTCATGGCAGGATCTACATGTGAAGCGGAGTACATGGCAGCCTCGGAGGCAGCGCATGAAGCAATATGGATGAAGGAGTTCATCACTGACCTAGGAGTCATACCCAATGCATCGGGGCCGATCACTCTCCTCTGTGACAACATTGGAGCTATTGCCCTTGCCAAGGAGCCCAGGTTTCACAAGAAGACCAGGCACATCAAGCGTCGTTTCAACTCCATCCGTGAAAATGTTCAAGATGGAGACATAGATATTTGCAAAGTACATACGGATCTGAATGTCGCAGATCCGTTGACTAAACCTCTTCTACGAGCAAAACATGATCAACACCAGAACTCTATGGGTGTTCGATTCATCACAATGTAACTAGATTATTGACTCTAGTGCAAGTGGGAGACTGTTGGAAATATGCCCTAGAGGCAATAATAGAAGGATTATTACTATATTTCCTTGTTCATGATAATTGTCTTTTATTCATGCTATAATTGTATTATCCAGAAATCGTAATACACGTGTGAATACATAGACCACAACATGTCCCTAGTGAGCCTCTAGTTGACTAGCTCGTTGATCAACAAATAGTCATGGTTTCCTGACTATGGACATTGGATGTCATTGATAACGAGATCACATCATTAGGAGAAGGATGTGATGGATAAGACCCAATCCTAAGCATAGCACAAGATCGTGTAGTTCGTTTGCTAGAGCTTTTCCAATGTCAAGTATCTCTTCCTTAGACCATGAGATCGTGTAACTCCCGGATACTGTAGGAGTGCTTTGGGTGTACCAAATGTCACAACGTAACTGGGTGACTATGAAGGTATACTGCAGGTATCTCCGAAAGTGTCTGTTGGGTTGACACGGATCGAGACTGGGATTTGTCACTCCGTATGATGGAGAGGTATCTCTGGGCCCACTCGGTAATGCATCATCATAATGAGCTCAAAGTGACCAAGTGTCTGGTCACGGGATCATGCATTACGGTACGAGTAAAGTGACTTGCCGGTAACGAGATTGAACGAGGTATTGGGATACCGACGATCGAATCTCGGGCAAGTAACATACCAATTGACAAAGGGAATTGTATACGGGGTTGCTTGAATCCTCAACATCGTGGTTCATCCGATGAGATCATCGAGGAGCATGTGGGAGCCAACATGGGTATCCAGATCCCGCTGTTGGTTATTGACCGGAGAGCCGTCTCGGTCATGTCTACGTGTCTCCCGAACCCGTAGGGTCTACACACTTAAGGTTCAGTGACGCTAGGGTTGTAGAGATATTAGTATGCAGCAAACCGAAAGTTGTTAGGAGTCCCGGATGAGATCCCGGACGTCACGAGGAGTTCCGGAATGGTCCGGAGGTAAAGAATTATAAATGGGAAGTCGAGTTTCGGCCATTGGGAAAGTTTTGGGGGTCACCGGTTTTGTACTGGGACCACCGGAAGGGTCCCGGTGGTCCACCGGGTGGGGCCACCTATGCCGGAGGGCCCCGTGGGCTGAAGTGGGGAGGAGAGCCAGCCCCTGGTGGGCTGGTGCGCCCCCCCTTGGCCCCCCCTGCGCCTAGGGTTGGAAACCCTAGGGTGGGGGCGCCTCCACTTGCCATGGGGGGCAAGCCACCCCCTTGGCCCCCCCTAGGGACCCCATATATAGAGGGGGGGAGGGCAGCCGCACCCTTGCACTTGGCTCCTCCCTTCCCCCTTACTACACCTCTCCCTCCCGCAGACGCTTGGCGAAGCCCTGCCGGGATCCCTGCTGCACCCACCACCACGCCGTCGTGCTGCTGGATCTTCATCAACCTCTCCTTCCCCCTTGCTGGATCAAGAAGGAGGAGACGTCATGCTGACCATACGTGTGTTGAACGCGGAGGTGCCGTCCGTTCGGCGCTAGGATCTCCGGTGATTTGGATCACGACGAGTACGACTCCCTCAACCTCGTTCTCTTGAATGCTTCCGCTCGCGATCTACAAGGGTATGTAGATGCACTCCCCTCTCTTGTTGCTAGATGAACTCATAGATTGATCTTGGTGAACGTAGGAAATTTTTTATTTTATGCAACGTTCCCCAACAGTGGCATCATGAGCTAGGTCTATGCGTAGTTCTCGTTGCACGAGTAGAACACCAATCTGTTGTGGGCGTAGATGTTGTCAACCTTCTTGCCACTACTAGTCTTATTTTGCTTCAGCGGTATTTTGGGATGAAGCGTCCCGGACCGACCTTACACGTACGCTTACGTGAGACAGGTTCCACCGACTGACATGCACTAGTTGCATAAGGTGGCTAGCGGGTGTTTGTCTCTCCCACTTTAGTTGGAGCGGATTCGATGAAAAGGGTCCTTATGAAGGGTAAATAGAAGTTGACAAATCACGTTGTGGATTTTTTCGTAGGTAAGAAAACATTCTTGCTAGAACCCTATTGCAGACACATAAAAGATGCAACAACAATTAGAGGATGTCTAACTTGTTTTTGCAGCAATTGCTTTGTGATGTGATATGGCCAAAAGTTGTGATGAATGACGAATGATATATTGTGATGTATGATATCATGTTCTTGTAATAGGAATCACGACTTGCATGTCGATGAGTATGACAACCGGCAGGAGCCTTAGGAGTTGTCTTAATTATTGTATGACCTGCGTGTCAATGATTTAACGCCATGTAATTACTTTACTTTATTGCTAAACCGTTAGCTATAGTAGTAGAAGTAATAGTTGGTGAGAAACTTCATGGAGACACGATGATGGAGATCATGGTGTCATGCCGGTGATGAAGATGATCATGGAGCCCCGAAGATGGAGATCAAAGGAGCTATATGATATTGGCCATATCATGTCACTACTATTTGATTGCATGTGATGTTTATCATGTTTTTGCATCTTGTTTACTTAGAACGGTGGTAGTAAATAAGATGATACCTCATAATAATTTTAAGAAAGTGTTCCCCCTAACTGTACGTCGTTGCGACAGTTTGTTGTTTCGAAGCACCACGTGATGATCGGGTGTGATAGATTCTAACGTTCATATACAACGGGTGTAAGACAGATTTACACATGCAAAACACTTAGGTTAACTTGACGAGCCTAGCATGTACAGACATGGCCTCGGAACACAAGAGACCGAAAGTTCGAACATGAGTCGTATGAAAGATACGATCAACATGGAGATGTTCACCGACGATGACTAGTCCGTCTCACGTGATGATCGGACACGGCCTAGTCGACTAGGATCATGTAACACTTAGATGACTAGACGGATGTCTAATCTGAGTGGGAGTTCATTAAATAATTTGATTAGATGAACTTAATTATCATGAACTTAGTCTAAAATCTTTGCAAAAATGTCTTGTAGATCAAATGGCCAACGCTCATGTCAACATGAACTTCAACACGTTCCTACAGAAAACCAAGCTGAAAGATGATGGCAGCAACTATACGGACTGGGTCCGGAACCTGAGGGTCATCCTCATAGCTGCCAAGAAAGCATATGTCCTAGAAGCACTGCTAGGTGACCCACCTGCTCTCCCAGCACTGCAAGACGATTTGAACGTTTGGCAGACACATGCTAATGATTACTCCCTCGTTCAGCGCGGCATGCTTTATAGCTTAGAACCGGGGCTCCAAAAGCGTTTTGAGCAACACGGAGCATATGAGATGTTTGAGGAGCTGAAAATGGTTTTCCAAGCTCACGCCCGGGTCGAGAGATATGAAGTCTCCGACAAGTTCTATAGTTGTAAGATGGACGAAAATAGTTCTGTCAGTGAGCACATACTCAAAATGTCTGGGTTGCACAACCGCCTGTCCCAGCTGGACATTAACCTCCCGGATGAGGCGGTCATTGACAGAATCCTTCAGTCGCTCCCACCGAGCTACAAGAGCTTTGTGATGAACTACAATATGTAGGAGATGGTGAAAACTATTCCTGAAGTATCTTCAATGCTGAAGTCAGCAGAGGTAGAAATCAGAAAGGAACATCAAGTGTTGATGGTCAATAAAACCACCAAGTTCAAGAAAGGCAAGGGTAAGAAGAACTTCAAGAAGGACGACAAGGATGTTGCCACGCCCGGTAAGCCAGTTGCCGGGAAGAAGTCAAAGAGTGGACCAAAGCCTAAAACTGAGTGCTTTTATTGCAAAGGGAAGGGTCACTAGAAGCGGAACTGCCCCAAATACTTAGCGGACAAGAAGGCCGGCAACACTAAAGGTATATGTGATATACATGTAATTGATGTGTACCTTACCAGTGCTCGTAGTAGCTCCTGGGTATTTGATACCGGTGTCGTTGCTCATATTTGTAACTCAAAGCAGGAGCTGCGGAATAAGCGGAGACTGGCGAAGGACGAGGTGACGATGCGCGTCGGGAATGGTTCCAAGGTCGATGTGATCACCGTCGGCACGCTACCTCTGCATTTACCTACGGGATTAGTTTTAAACCTTAATAATTATTATTTAGTGCCAACTTTGAGCATGAACATTGTATCTGGATCTCGTTTAATACGAGATGGCTACTCATTTAAATCCGAGAATAATGGTTGTTCTATTTATATGAGAGATATGTTTTATGGTCATGCCCCGATTGTCAATGGTTTATTCTTAATGAATCTCGAACGTAATGTTACACATATTCATAGTGTAAATACCAAAAGATGTAAAGTTGATAACGATAGTCCCACATACTTGTGGCACTGCCGCCTTGGTCACATTGGTGTCAAGCGCATGAAGAAGCTCCATGCTGATGGACTTTTAGAGTCTCTCGATTATGAATCATTTGACACATGCGAACCATGCCTCCTGGGCAAAATGACCAAGACTCCATTCTACGGAACAATGGAGCGAGCAACCAACTTATTGGAAATCATACATACCGTTGTGTGCGGTCCAATGAGCGTTGAGGCTCGCGGAGGATATCGTTATGTTCTCACTCTCACTGATGACTTGAGTAGATATGGGTATGTCTACTTGATGAAACACAAGTCTGAGACCTTTGAAAAGTTCAAGGAATTTCAGAATGAGGTAGAGAATCAACGTGACCGAAAGATAAAGTTCTTATGATCAGATCGTGGAGGAGAATATTTAAGTCACGAATTTGGTACGCACTTAAGGAAATGTGGAATCGTTTCAAAACTCACGCCGCCTGGAACACCTCAGCATAACGGTGAGTCCGAACGTCGTAATCGCACTCTATTGGATATGGTGCAATCTATGATGTCTCTTACCGATTTACTGCTATCATTTTGGGGATACGCTCTAGAGACAGCTACATTCACTTTAAATAGGGCTCCGTCTAAATCCGTTGAGACAACACAGTATGAATTATGGTTTGGGAAGAAACCTAAGCTGTCGTTTCTAAAAGTTTGGGGATGCGATGCTTATGTCAAGAAACTTCAACCTGAAAAGCTCGAACCCAAGTCGGAAAAATGCATCTTCATAGGATACCCTAAGGAAACCATTGGGTATACCTTCTACCTTAGATCCGAAGGCAAGGTCTTTGTTTCCAAGAACGGTTCCTTTCTGGAAAAAGAGTTTCTCTTGAAAGGAGTAAGTGGGAGGAAAGTAGAACTCGATGAAGTACTACCTCTTGAACTGGAAAGTAGTGCAGCTCAAGAAAATATTCCTATGGTGCCTACACCGACTGGAGAGGATATTAATGATGATGATCAAGGTACTTCGGATCAGGTTGCTACTGAACTTCGTAGGTCCACGAGGACACGTTCCACACCAGAGTGGTATGGCAACCCTGTCCTGGAAATCATGTTGTTAGACAACGGTGAACCTTCGAACTATGAAGAAGCGATGGCGGGCCCAGATTCTAACAAATGGCTTGAAGCCATGCAATCCGAGATAGGATCCATGTATGAAAACGAAGTATGGACTTTGACAGACTTGCCTGATGATGGGCGAGCGATAGAAAACAAATGGATCTTTAAGAAGAAGACGGACGCGGATGGTAATGTTACCATCTATAATGCTCGACTTGTCGCTAAGGGTTATCGAAAAGTTCAAGGGGTTGACTACGATGAGACATTCTCTCCCGTAGCGAAGCTGAAGTCCGTCCGAATCATGTTAGCAATTGCCGCATACTATGATTATGAGATATGGCAGATGGACGTCAAAACGGCAGTCCTTAACGGACATCTTAAGGAAGAACTATATATGATGCAGCCGGAAGGTTTTGTCGATCCTAAGAATGCTAACAAGGTGTGCAAGCTCCAGCGACCCATTTATGGGCTGGTGCAAGCATCTCGGAGTTGGAACATTCGCTTTGATGAGATGATCAAAGTGTTTGGGTTTATGCAGACTTATGGAGAAGCCTGTGTTTACAAGAAAGTGAGTGGGAGCTCTGTAGCATTTCTCATATTATATGTAGATGACATACTTTTGATGGAAAATGATATAGAACTTTTGGACAGCATTAAGGCCTACTTGAATAAGTGTTTTTCAATGAAGGACCTTGGAGAAGCTGCTTACATACTAGGCATCAAGATCTATAGGGATAGACCGAGACGCCTCATAGGTCTTTCACAAAGCACATACCTTGATAAGATATTGAAGATGTTCAATATGGATCAGTCCAAGAAAGGGTTCTTGGCTATATTGCAAGGTGTGAGATTGAGCTCGGCTCAATGCCCGACCACGGTAGAAGATAAAGAATAGATGAGTGTCATCCCCTATGCCTCGGCCATAGGATCTATTATGTATGCCATGCTGTGTACCAGACCTGATGTAAACCTTGCCGTAAGTTTGGTAGGAAGGTACCAAAGTAATCCCAGCAAGGAACACTGGACAGCGGTCAAGAATATCCTGAAGTACCTGAAAAGGACAAAGGACATGTTTCTCGTCTATGGAGGTGATGAAGAGCTCGTCGTAAAGGGTTACGTCGACGCTAGCTTCGACACAGATCTGGATGACTCTAAGTCACAAACCGGATACGTGTATATGTTGAATCATGGAGCAGTAAGCTGGTGCAGTTGCAAGCAGAGCGTCGTGGCGGGATCTACATGTGAAGAGGAGTACATGGCAGCCTCGGAGGCAGCGCATGAAGCAATATGGATGAAGGAGTTCATCACCGACCTAGGAGTCATACCCAATGCATCGGGGCCGATCACTCTCTTTTGTGACAACACTGGAGCTATTGCCCTTGCCAAGGAGCCCAGGTTTCACAAGAAGACCAGGCACATCAAGCGTCGTTTCAACTCCATCCGTGAAAATGTTCAAGATGGAGACATAGATATTTGCAAAGTACATACGGATCTGAATGTCGCAGATCCGTTGACTAAACCTCTTCTGCGAGCAAAACATGATCAACACCAGAACTCTATGGGTGTTCGATTCAGCACAATGTAACTAGATTATTGAATCTAGTGCAAGTGGGAGACTGTTGGAAATATGCCCTAGAGGCAATAATAAAAGGATTATTATTATATTTCCTTGTTCATGATAATTGTCTTTTATTCATGCTATAATTGTATTATCCGGAAATCGTAATACACGTGTGAATACATAGACCACAACATGTCCCTAGTGAGCCTCTAGTTGACTAGCTCGTTGATCAACAGATAGTCATGGTTTCCTGACTATGGACATTGGATGTCATTGATAACAAGATCAAATCATTAGGAGAATGATGTGATGGACAAGACCCAATCCTAAGCATAGCACAAGATCGTGTAGTTCGTTTGCTAGAGCTTTTCCAATGTCAAGTATCTTTTCTTTAGACCATGAGATCGTGTAACTCCCGGATACCGGAGGAGTGCTTTGGGTGTACCAAACGTCACAACGTAACTGGGCGACTATGAAGGTATACTACGGGTATCTCCAAAAGTGTCTGTTGGGTGGACACGGATCGAGACTGGGATTTGTCACTCCGTATGATGGAGAGGTATCTCTGGGCCCACTCGGTAATGCATCATCATAATGAGCTCAAAGTGACCAAGTGTCTGGTCACGGGATCATGCATTATGGTACGAGTAAAGTGACTTGCCGGTAACGAGATTGAACGAGGTATTGGGATACAGACGATCGAATCTCGGGCAAGTAACATAACAATTGACAAAGGGAATTGTATACGGGGTTGGTTGAATCCTCGACATTGTGGTTCATACGATGAGATCATCGAGTAGCATGTGGGAGCCAACATGGGTATCCAGATCCCGCTGTTGGTTATTGACCGGAGAGCCGTCTCGGTCATGTCTACGCGTCTCCCGAACCCGTAGGGTCTACACACTTACGGTTCGGTGACGCTAGGGTTGTAGATATATTAGTATGCAGCAAACCGAAAGTTGTTCGGAGTCCCGGATGAGATCCCGGACATCACGAGGAGTTCCGGAATGGTCCGGAGGTAAAGAATTATATATGGGAAGTCGAGTTTCAGCCATCGGGAATGTTTCGGGGGTCACCGGTTTTGTACCGGGACCACCGGAATGGTCCCGGGGGTCCACCGGGTGGGGCCACCTATCTCGGAGGGCCCCGTGGGCTGAAGTGGGGAGGGGAACCAGCCCCTGGTGGGATGGTGCGTCCCCCCTTGGGCCTCCCCTACGCCTAGGGTTGGAAACCCTAGGGTGGGGGGCGCCTCCACTTGCCTGGGGGGCAAGCTCCCCCCTTGGCCGCCCCCCCCCTTGGAGATGGGATCTCCTAGGGCCAGCGCCCCCCTGGGGACCCTATATATAGAGGGGGGAGGGAGGGCAGCCTCACCCTTGCACTTGGCGCCTCCCTTCCCCCTTGCTACACCTCTCCCTCCCGTAGACGCTTGGCGAAGCCCTGTCGGGATCCCTGCTGCATCCACCACCACGCCGTCGTGCTGCTGGATCTTCATCAACCTCTCCTTCCCCATTGCTGGATCAAGAAGGAGGAGACGTCACGCTGACCATACATGTGTTGAACGCGGAGGTGCCGTCCGTTCGACGCTAGGATCTCCGGTGATTTGGATCACGACGAGTACGACTCCCTCAACCTCGTTCTCTTGAACGCTTCCGCTTGCGATCTACAAGGGTATGTAGATGCACTCCCCTCTCTCGTCGCTAGATGAACTAATAGATTGATCTTGGTGAACGTAGGAAATTTTTTATTTTATGCAACGTTCCCCAACAGTCGGTGGCCGCCCGAGGGGCCCACGAGAAAGGGGGCGCGTTCTATAGGGAGGGGTGCCCTACCCTCGCGTGGCCGCCTCGGCTGCTTCTTGAGTGCACTCCAAGTCCTCTGGATCACGTTTGTTCCAAAAATCACGCTCATGAAGGTTTCATTCCGTTTGGACTCCATTTGATATTCCTTTCTTCGAAATACTGAAATAGGCAAAAAAATAGCAATACGGGCTGGGCCTCCGGTTAGTAGGTTAGTCCCAAAAATGATATAAATGTGTAAAATAAAGCCCGTAAGCATCCAAAAGGGGTAATACAATAGCATGAAACTATAAAAAATTATAGATACGCTGGAGACGTATCAAGCATCCCCAAGTTTAATTCCTGCTTGTCCTCGAGTAGGTAAATGATAAAAACAGAATTTTTGATGTGGAATGCTACCTAGCATAATTCTCAATGTAATTTTCTTTATTGTGGCATGAATGCTCAGATCCAAATGATTCAAAATAAAAGTTCACATGAAAATGGTGATACTTCAAGCATACTAATCAAAGTAATCATGTCTTCTCAAAATAACATGGCCAAAGAAAGTTATCCCTACAAAATCATATAGTCTGGCTGTTGCTCTATCTTCATCACACAAAATATTTAATCATGCACAACCCCGATGACAAGCCAAGCAATTGTTTCATACTTTAATAATCTCAAACTTTTTCAACTTTCACGCAATACATGAGCGTGAGCCATGGACATATCACTATATGTGGAATAGAATGGTGGTTGTGGAGAAGACAAAAAAGGAGAAGATAGCCTCACATCAACTAGGCGTATCAACGGGCTATGGAGATGCCCATTAATAGATATCAATGTGAGTGAGTAGGGATTGCCATGCAACGGCTGCACTAGAGCTATAAATATATGAAAGCTCAACAAAAGAAACTAAGTGGGTGTGCATCCAACTCGCTTGCTCACGAAGACCTAGGGCATTTTGAGGAAGCCCATCATTGGAATATACAAGCCAAGTTCTATAATGAAAAATTCCCACTAGTATATAAAAGTGACAACATATGAGACTCTCTATCATGAAGATCATGGTGCTACTTTGAAGCACAAGTGTGGAAAAAGAGATACTAGCATTGTCCCTTCTCTCTTTTTCTCTCATTTTATTTTTTCTTCTTTTTTTCCTTTTTCTTTCTTTTTTCTTTCTTTTTTCTTTGGCCTTTCCTTTTCTTTTCTTTTTGGCCTTCCCCTTTTTTCTTTTTCTCTTTTTTTTTTTACTTTTTGTAAAGTCCGAAGTCTCATCTCGACTTGTGGGGGAATCATAGTCTTCATCATCCTTTCCTCACTAGTACAATGCTCTAATAATGAAGATCATCACACTTTTATGGATTTAAAACTCAAGAATTACAACTCAAAGCTAGAACAAGATATGACTCTATATGAATGCCTCCGGCGGTGTATCGGGATATGCAATGAATCAAGAGCGACATGTATGAAAATTATGAAAGTGGCCTTGCCACAAATACAATGTCAGCTACATGATCATGCAAAGAGCAATATGACAAAAGTAATGCGTGTCATATGAATGGAAAGGTGGAAAGTTGCATGTAAATATATCTCAGAATGGCTATGGAAATGCCATAATAGGTAGGTATGGTGGCTGTTTTGAGGAAGGTATATGGTGGGTGTATGGTACCGGCGAAAGTTGCGGGGCAGAAGAGAGGCTAGCAATGGTGGAAGGGTGAGAGAGTGCGTATAATCCATGGACTCAACATTAGTCAAAAGAACTCATATACTTGTTGCAAAAATCTAGAACTCATCAAAAATCAAAGTACTACGCGCATGCTCCTAGGGGGATAGATTGGTAGGAAAAGACCATCGCTCGTCCCCGACCGCCACTCATAAGGAAGACAATCAATAAATAAAATTGTGCTCCAACTTCATCACAAAGCGGTTCACCATACGTGCATGCTACGGGAATCACAACCCTCAACACAAGTATTTTTCATAATTACCCCAACTAGCATGGCTTTAATATCACTACCTCCATATCTCAAAACAATTATCAAGCATCAAATTGATCATAGCATCCAATTCTTTTTCTATGATAGTTTTTATTATACCCAACTTGGATGCTCATCATTCTAGGACCAGATTTGTAACGATAGAAAATACCCTGCTATTCTAAAAGACTCTCAAAAAGATATAAGTTAAGCATGAGAGACTAGCAATTTCTTCAAAATTAAGTCACCACCGTGCTCTAAAAGATATAAGTGAAGCGCTAGAGCAAAAACTATCAAGCTCAAAAGATATAAGTGAAGCACATAGCATATTCTAATAAATTCTAATCAAGTAGGCTTCTCCCAAAAGGTGTGTACAGCAAGTATGATTGTGGTAAACTAAAAAGAAAAGACTAATATAATACACGACGCTCCAAGCAAAACACATATCATGTGGCGAATAAAAATATAGCTCTAAGTAAAGTTACCAATGAACGAAGATGAAAGAGGGGATGCCTTCCTGGGGCATCCCCAAGCTTAGGCTTTTGGATATCCTTGAATATCTTGGGTTGCCATGGGCATCCCCAAGCTTAGGATCTTGCCTCTCCTTATTCCATAGTCCATAAAAGCTTTACCCAAAACTTGAAAACTTCACAACACAAAACTCAACAGGAAATCTTATAAGATCCGTTAGTGAAAGAAAACAAAACCACCACATAAGGTACTGTAATGAACTCATTCTTTATTTATTTTGGTGTTAAACCTACTGTATTCCAACTTCTCTATGGTTTATAAACTATTTTACTTGCCATAGATGCATCAAAATAAGCAAACCGCACACGAAAAACAGAATCTGTCAAAAACAGAACAGTGTGTAGCAATCTGTAACTAACGCAAACTTCTGGAACTCTAAAAATCCTAAAAAAATAGGAAGTCCTGGAAAATTTGTCTATTGATCAGCAGCAAAAACAATCAACGCAAAAAAACGTTTTTGTGATTTAACAAAACTAAATTCCTGCATGCAAAGTTTCTGTTTTTCAGCAGAATCAAATCAACTATCATCATAGGTTATCCTATAGGTTCTACTTGGCACAAACACTAATTAAAAGATAAAAACACATCTAAACAGAAGGTAGATGAAAGATTTATTACTAAACAGGAACAAAAACAAAAAACACAAAGAGAATTGGGTTGCCTCCCAACTAGCGCTATCGTTTAACGCCCTTAGCTAGGCATAAAAGCGAAGATAGATCTAAGTAGTGCCATCTTTGGCACTAAATTCATAAGTAGCCCGCATGATAGATTCATAATGTAATTTGACTTTCTTTCTTGGAAAGTGATCCATGCCTTTCTTTAATGGAAATTGGAATCTAATATTCCCTTCCTTCATATCAATAATCGCACCAATCGTTCTAAGGAAAGGTCTACCAAGAATAATACGGCAAGAAAGATTGCAATCTATATCAAGAACGATAAAATCTACGGCACCAAATTTCTATTTGCAACAATGAGAACATCATTGATCCTTCCCATTGGATTTTTAATAGTGGAATCCACAAGGTGCAAATTTAAAGAGCAATCATCAAGATCATGGAAACCTAGAATATCACATAAAGTTTTCGGAATCGTGGAAACACTAGCACCCAAATCACACAAAGCAAAACACTCATGATCTTTAATTCTAATCTTTATAGTAGGTTCCCACTCATCATTAAGTTTTCTAGGTATAGAAATTCCAAATTAAGTTTTTCATCATAATATTGCATCAAGGCATCAACGATATGTTTGGTAAAAGCTTTATTTTGACTATAAGCATGAGGAGAATTAACAACTGATTGCAACAAGGAAATACAACCTTCTAAAGAACAATTATCATAATCAAATTCCTTAAAATCCGAGATAGTGGATTCAATACTATTTAAAGTCATGACCTCTCCAATCCCACTTTTACCAAATTTAGCATCAAGATCTAAAAACTCCGAATTCTTGGGACGCCTTTTAGGTAAAGTTGACTCATCTTCAGTCCCATAATTATCAAGATTCATATTGCAAAACAAAGATCTAATAGGAGACGCATCAATAACTTTAAGATCTTCATCATTATTTTCATGGAAACTAGAAGAACACGCCTTTATAAAGCAATCTTTCTTAGCACACAATCTAGCGGTTCTTTCCTTGCACTCACTAATGGAAATTCTCATTGCTTTGAGAGACTCGTTGATATCATGCTTAGGAGGAGAAGATCTAAGTTTGAGAGAATCAACATCAAGCAAAAGTCTATCGACGTTCCTAGCCAAATCATCAACTTTGAGCAAATTTTTCTTCAAGCAAAGCATTAAATTCTTTTGAGAGATCATAAATTCTTTCACACTATTCTCAAAATCAGAGGGCATCTTATTAAAATTACCATAAGAATTATTGTAGGAATTTCCATAATTATTAGAGGAATTACTAGGGAACAGTCTAGCATTAAAGTTCCCTCTATAAGCATTGTTTCCAAAACTATTCCTACCAACAAAATTCACATACATAGATTCATTATTATTCTCAATCAAAGTAGACAAAGGCATATCATTGGGATCAAGAGGAGTATTCTTAGTAGCAAACAATTTCATAAGTTCATCCATCTTTCCACTCAAAACATTGATTTCTTCTATAACATGCACTTTTTTACTAGAAGATCTTTTGGTGTGCCATTGAGAATAATTAGCCATAATATTATGAAGAAGTTTTGTAGCATCTCCTAACGTGATTTCCATAAACGTGCCTCCCGCGGACGAATCTAAGAGATTTCTAGAAGCAAAGTTCAAACCGGCATAATTTTTTTGTATGATCATCCATAAATTCAAACCATGAGTAGGGCAATTGTGAATCATCAATTTCATTCTTTCCGAAGATTGGGAAACATGCTCATGATCAAGTTGTTTAAAATTCATAATATCGTTCCTAAGAGTGATGATCTAAGCGGGAGGAAAATACTTAGAGATGAAAGCATTGTTGCACTTGTTCCAAGAATCAATATTATTTTTAGGAAAAGACGAAAACCAAACTTTAGCACGATCTCCAAGTGAAAACGTAAATAACTTCAATTTAACAATATCGTTATCCGTATCTTTCTTCTTTTGCATATCACACAAATCCACAAACTTGTTTAGATGAGTAGCGACATCTTCACTAGGAAGGCCGGCGAATTGATCTTTCATAAAAAGATTCAGCAAAGCAGTATTGATTTCACAAGACTGAACATCATTAAGAGGAGCAATCGGAGTACTAAGGAAATCATTATTATTGGTATTCGAGAAATCACACAATTTGGTATTATCTTGCGCCATGGTGCTACCTCTTTTGAGCACTGCATTGGATTTCCTCGAAGAGGAGAGGATGATGCAGTAAAGTAGTGGAAGTATTTCCCTCAGTTTTTGAGAACTAATGTATCAATCCAGTAGGAGACCACGCACAAGTCCCTTGTACCTACACAAAATGATAGCAACTCGCAACCAACGCTTAGGGGTTTTCAATCCCTTCACGGTCACTTACGAGAGTGAGATCTGATAGAGATAATATTTTTGGTATTTTTGATAGATGATGCAAAGTAAAAAGTAAAGACAAAGTAAAAACAAAGCAAGTAAATAAAGTGATATAGATTGATATGATGAGAATAGACCCAGGGCCATAGGTTTCACTAGTGGCTTCTCTCGAGAGCATAAGTATTCTACGGTGGGTGAACAAATTACTGTTGAGCAATTGATAGAATTGAGCATAGATATGAGTATATCTAGGCGATGATCATGTATATAGGCATCACGTCCAAAACAAGTAGATCGAAACGATTCTGCATCTACTACTATTACTCCACTCATCGACCGCTATCCAGCATGCATCTAGAGTATTAAGTAAAAACAGAGTAACGCCGTAAGCAAGATGACATGATGTAGAGGGATAAATTCATGCAATATGATAAAAAACCCATCTTATTATCCTCGATGGAAACAATACAATACATGCCTTGCAACTTTTTCTGTCACTGAGTAAGGACACCGCAAGATTGAACCCAAAGCTAAGCACTTCTCCCATTGCAAGAACGACCAATCTAGTTGGCCAAACCAAAAAGATAATTCGAAGAGACTTGCAAAGATAACTCAATCATACATAAAAGAATTCAGAGAAGAATCAAATATTTTCCATAGATAATACTGGATCATAAACCCACAATTCATCGGTCTCAACAAACACACCGCAAAAAGAAGATTACATCGAATAGATCTCCACAAGAGAGGGGGAGAACATTGTATTGAGATCCAAAAAGAGAAAAGAAGCCATCTAGCTACTAGCTATGGACCCGAAGGTCTGAAGTAAACTACTCACACTTCATCGGAGGGGCTATGGTGATGATGTAGAAGCCCTCCGTGGTGGATGCCCCCTCCGGCGGAGCTCCGGAACAGGCCCCAAGATGGGATCTCGTGGATACAGAAGGTTGCGGCGGTGGAATTAGGTTTTTAGCTCCTGTTTTGATCGTTCGGGGATACGTAGGTATATATAGGAGGAAGGAGTACGTTGGTGGAGCTCCGAGGGGCCCACGAGGTAGGGGGGCACGCCCAGGGGGGGCGCCCTCCACCCTCGTGACCGCCTCTGGCACTTCTTGGAGTAGGGTCCAAGTCTCCTGGGTCACGTTCGGTTGGAAAATCACGATCCCGAAGGTTTCATTCCGTTTGGACTCCGTTTGATATTCTGTTTCTTAGAAATACTGAAAAAGGCAAAAAAACAGCAATTCTGGGCTGGGCCTCCGATTAATAGGTTAGTCCCAAAAGTAATATAAAATTGGAAAATAAAGCCCAATATAGTCCAAAACACTAGATAAAGTAGCATGGAGCAATCAAAAATTATAGATACGTTGGAGACGTATCACATGGCAACAAGTAATCCAACACACAAGCAAACAGAAAAAGGCAAGCGGAAAGAGAGAGGAGGAGATTGGGAAAGAGAGGGCGAATAAAACGGCAAGGGTGAAGTGGGGGAGAGGAAAACAAGAGGCAAATGGCAAATAATGTAAATGCGAGGGAGATGGGTTTGTGATGGGTACTTGGTATGTCTTGACTTGAGCGAAGACCTCCCCGGCAACGGCGCCAAAAATCCTTCTTGCTACGTCTTGAGCTTGCATTGGTTTTCCTTGAAGAGGAAAGGGTGATGCAGCAATAGTAACGTAAGTAATTCCCTCAGTTTTTGAGAACCAAGGTATCAATCCAGTAGGAGGCTCCTCAAAAGTCCCACGCACCTACACAAACAAACAAAGAACTCGCAACAAACGCAATAAAGGGGTTGTCAATCCCTTCACAGCCACTTGCAAAAGTAAGATCTGATAGAGATAATATGATAAGATAAATATATTTTTGGTATTTTATAATATAGATGCAAAAAGTAAAGATGCAAATAAAAGTAGATTGGAAGCAAACATGATAAGAGATAGACCCGGGGGCCATAGGTTTCACTAGAGGCTTCTCTCAAGATAGCATAAGTCTTACGGTGGGTGAACAAATTACTGTCGAGCAATTGATAGAAAAGCAAATAATTACGAGATTATCTAGGCATGATCATGTAGATAGGCATCATGTCCGCAACAAGTGGACCGACTTCTGCCTACATCTACTACTATTACTCCACACATCGACCGACTCATGCCTGCATCTAGAGTATTAAGTTCATAAGAACAGAGTAGCGCTTTAAGTAAGATGACATGATGTAGAGGGATAAACTCATGCAATATGATATAAACCCCATCATTTTATCCTCGATGGCAACAATACAATACGTGCCTTGCAACCCTTTCTGTCACTGGGTAAGGACACCGCAAGATTGAACCCAAAGCTAAGCACTTCTCCCATGGGAAGAAAGATCAATCTAGTAGGCCAAACCAAACTAATAATTCGAAGAGACTTGCAAAGATAACTCAATCATACATAAAAGAATTCAGAGGAGATTCAAATATTTCTCATAGATAAACTTGATCATAAACCCACAATTCATCGGATATCGACAAACACACCGCAAAAAGAGTTTACATCGAATAGATCTCCACAAGAGAGGGGGAGAACATTGTATTGAGATCCAAAAAGAGAGAAGAAGCCATCTAGCTAATAACTATGGACCCGAAGGTCTATGGTAAACTACTCACAACTCATCGGAGGGGCTATAGTGTTGATGTAAAAGCCCTCCATGGTCGATTCCCCCTCTGGCAGAGCGCCGGCAAAGGCTCCAAGATGGGATCTCGCGGATACAGAAAGTTACGATGGTGGAAATTGTGTTTCGTTAGCTCCCTGGATGTTTTCGGGGTACGTAGGCTTATATAGGAGGAAGAACTATGCCGGTGGTCGCCCGAGGGGCCCACGAGACAGGGGGCGTGCCCTATAAGGGGGGGCGCCCTACCCTCTCGTGGCCGCCTCGACTGCTTCTTGACTTGCACTACAAGTCCTCTGGATCACGTTTGTTCCAAAAATCACGCTCCCGATGGTTTCATTCCATTTGGACTCCGTTTGATATTCCTTTTCTTCGAAATACTGAAATAGGCAAAAAAACAGCAATACAGGCTGGGCCTCCGGTTAGTAGGTTAGTCCCAAAAATGATATAAATGTGTAAAATAAAGCCCATAAACATCCAAAAGGGGTAATATAATAGCATGAAACAATCAAAAATTGTAGATACGTTGGAGACGTATCAGACCCCTTTGTGTTGTTCTGATATTTCAGTGTAGGATGGTTTTTTGAACAAACACTTTGCGTGGTTAGATAAGTGACGGCACGAGTTACACGTATTTTACAAGTTTACGAACAAAAATGACAGCGTCATAGAATATCACATCCGCCCCGCAGCTTAGATGCTATGATGATATGAGTTTTTACACCGTTGGAAGTGACATCCAATGGCCTGGGAGTAGTCTTTGTAATTATGTGCAATTTCCAAACTCTCCAAAGGTTTTTTTGCAAATAAAACATTCGGGCCTCGTGTGTGCCGCTGCATCTTGGATCCAACGGCTCCACGTTGCTCATATTAGGTGCTCCCCGTAGCTTAATTACCCGCTACGGTGATATGAGCATCTAGGTCATATGATCAGTGATCAGATGGCACATGTGTAATACTTGTACTTTCTGTGCATTTCCCAAACTCTCTCAGCCGTATATTGCAAAAACATTCAAACCTCCTACCATGGGCCGTTAGATCTCCGTGAACTCGTATCACCATAGAATCTATGGTGCGGGTGAGGGAGTCCTGGATTAGGGGGTCCTCGGACAGCCAGACTATATAATTTGGCCGCACTGTTGGACTATGAAGATACAAGATTGAAGACTTCGTCCCGTGTCCGGGTGGGACTCTCCTTTGCGTGGAAGGCAAGCTTGGCAATTCAGATATGTAGATCTCCTTCTCTATAACCAACTCCGTGTAACCCTAGCCCCCTCAGGTGTCTATATAAACCAGAGGGTTTAGTCCGCAGGACAAGAACAACAATCAGAATCATAGGCTAGCTTCTAGGGTTTAGCCTCTACGATCTCGTGGTAGATCAACTCTTGTAATACTCATATCATCAAGATCAATCAAGCAGGAAGTAGGGTATTACCTCCATCGAGAGGGCCCGAACCTGGGTAAACATTGTGTCCCCCACCTCCTGTTACCATTAGCCTTAGATGCACAGTTCGGGACCCCCTACCCGAGATCCGCCGGTTTTCACACCGACATTGGTGCTTTCATTGAGAGTTCCATTGTGCCATCACAATAAGGCTTGATGGATCCTTCAAACATCTGCAACGATGCGATCCAGGGAGAGGTTTTTCTCCTCAGACAGATCTTCGTATTTGGCGGCTTCGTACTGCAGGCCAACTCGCTTGGCCATCTGGAGCAGATCGATAGCTACGCCCCTGGCCATCAGGTCAGGTTTGGAAGCTTGAACTACACCGCCGACATCCGCGGATACTTGATCTTCGATGGATTCGAGCCCATGACAGGTGCAACGTACAGTCACGATGAGCATGACTTGGATCTGCCATCAGACGGTGTTCAGGAGAACGCACCTGCAGCTGCCCTGGCCTTAGATCCGGAGCAAATCGTGCCATCCGAGGATGGGTGGATAGACTCCACCACGGAGGCCGCAACACTCATCGGTGCTAGAGCCGAACACAGACTTCACCTCCAAAGAGATCTGTGTCATCGGACCCTCGGACTCGTCTCCGGTCATAGGTTCCGAACCACGCGCATCCGTGCCTATCGACTCTGATTGGGCACCGATCATGGAGTTTGCCTCCGCGGACATCTTTCAGCACTCACCCTTGGGCGACGTGCTAAATTCACTAAAATCCCTCTCCCTATCAGGAGACTTTTGACCGAATTATGTCCGGCTTGAGTGGGAAGCGGACGACGAAGAAATTCGTTTCCCACCCACCACCCACTTGGTAGCTGTCGGTGTCAAAACCGGCGGATCTTGGGTAGGGGGTCCCGAACTGTGCGTCTAGGCGGATGGTAACAGGAGACAAGGGACACGATGTTTTACCCAGGTTCAGGCCCTCTTGATGGAGGTAAAACCCTACGTCCTGCTTGATTGATATTGATATTGTGGATGTTTACAAGAGTGGATCTACCACGAGATCAAGGAGGCTAAACCCTAGAAGCTAGCCTATGGTATGATTGTAAGGGTTGATGTTGTGTCCTACGGACTAAAGCCATCCGGTTTATATAGACACCGGAGAGGGCTAGGGTTACATAGAGTCGGTTACAATGGTAGGAGATCTACATATCCGTATCGCCAAGCTTGCCTTCCACACCAAGGAAAGTCCCATCCGGACACGGGACAAAGTCTTCAATCTTGTATCTTCATAGTCTTGGAGTCCGGTCGATGATGATAGTCCGGCCGATGATAGTTTGGCCGATGATGGTAATCCGGCTATCCGGACACCCCCTAGTCCACGACTCCCTCAGTAGCCGCCAAACCAGGCTTCAATGACGATAAGTCCAGCATGTGTGTAGTCTTCGGCGTTGCAAGGCGGGTTCTCCTTCAAATTCCATGTACCTGCCGAACAGTGTCCGGCTTCCTCATCAATGTTGTGCTTCTTGGCTTCTACGCCCAATAATGGCCTTCTTCCACGCGTCGCACGAATGCGAAAAGCCAGGGTGTCTTTTATGTTTTACCCCCTAGTTGTGCGAATAATCTGCCTATAAGAGAGGCAAGAATCCAGATCCAAATCACACCATCTTCCTCCCGCGAATAGTCATCGGAGCGCTTTCGACCAAGAATCCATTCCAACATGGACCGTCAAAGCGGCTCCTCTTCTCACGCCCCCGGCCCTCTGCCAGGAGATTGGAGGAGATGCTCTGTTCCGCACAACGAGCTGGTGAAGCTCCAAGCGGGGGGATATCTCCCTCCGGCCTTCATGGTTCCGGTTCGAGCCGGACTGGCCACCTACAAAGGTGGGAAGCAGGCGGAGGCTACCCCAAGTCCCAACAAAGGGGAGCGGGTATGCTTCGTCCCCTATCTGATAAGGGGACTCAGATTTCCTGTACATCCGTTCCTCCGCGGGCTCCTGGAGTTCTACGGACTCCAGCTTCATCACCTCACGCCCGCCTCGATCCTGCATATTGCGGGTTACGTAGCTCTTTGCGAGCTATTCCTGGGCGTCGAGCCCCATTTCGCGCTGTGGAAGAGGTTGTTCTGCCTTGTACCTCGCTCTCACGAGGGGTCCATATATCAAGTGGGCGGCGCCGAAATATGGCGCATTGCTGGGACCGGATATCCATCCGGAACCCCTAAGAAGGCTTCCGAAGACTGGCCTTCGGAATGGTTTTATATAGAAGACGCTCCGCTGCCGGACCCTGTTCGGATTTGCCTCCCGGAGTTCAGCAATGCTCCTCTGAAGAAACGCCTTAGTTGGCGTCCGCGGAGCCCCCAACTGGAGGAAGACAAGAGCGTCCATTATTTGATGGGCCGGATAAGGTTACTGGCCCATTCCGGGTTGACCATGATTAGAGTCATGGCAACATGCATTATGCGGGGGGTGCATCCACTACAATACAGGGGCCACCCCATGTGGGATTTCAACGGGGAGGACGATGCCACCCGTCATGGCCGCAAAGGGCCGGATTCGGCCGAAGACCTGGTGAAGATCCTGTCCGGCCTGTATAAGGGGGAGAAGGAGGATTTCCTTCGGACGAACCCGTTAAATGGATTCTCCATGAATAATCCCTGGCCTTGGGTAAGCGAACACTCCGCGTGTCCAACCCATGCCTTCGAAATTTAAGTTTCTTATATTGTGTTCTTCTTTCGACGCAGGAGCTGCGTCAGATGGTGGAGGACATGCTAAGTCCAGCTCCGCAACCCGAGGATCCAGAGAGATCCCGGGATCCGGCCTCCGAAGAGGATCCGGACATAGGAGTGGAGCTAATCGACGGGGTGTTCCACCAGCTCAGCATGGATAATGCTTTAGTCGCCATTACGGCCGACTATCCCGGGCTATATCCGGCTTCCCAGGTGATTGTGACCAAAGTCCTGACACCGTTATTCCTTCCTTGCTTATTTCTGACCACCGTATATGATGACGCTATGCAGGAGGCGCCTCTAGGGCGGGAAGCCGAGCCCGCGGCGGCTAACCATCAAAGGCCAGTCCGGACCAGTAGGCGGAAGAGGAGCGCGGCGCGGACTGAAACGTCGCCGCAAAGGTATAGCTCACAATTCATTATTTGGAGCAACGTTCCTAGGAAGCGTTTGAGTGCTCATGACTTTTGTAGGAGAAAAAGTGTCCGCCGGACTGCGGGTGTAGAGGTTGCCAATCCGGCCTCTACCAGCCAAGCTCCAATGCCTGACCTGGAGGGGGAGGCGAGCGCAAGGCGCGAGCCGGACACTCCTCCGACAGAGGATGCCGACAGACTGTCCGCCACCAAGTCTGAGGTGGAGAGTGCCATGAAACATAGGCGCCGCCGGACAGTATTTCGTGACGCGTGCTTCTCCCCCGAGGCGTTGAATGCCTTTAACGCGGGGGACGCGCACCTTCGTGCTGCTCAAGATGGTTTTACCAGAGCCACGGAGCAATATGTAAAAGACATACGGGTAAGAGAATTTAATAGTTATATATGCCAGTAGCCCCCGAGACTTAAAGTAGTTATATTAACTGATTTAAGGATCATATGAAACACAGGGTCTTACCGAGAAGAATACCCAACTGTCTCAGGAGCTGCAAGAGTGTAAGGCTCAACTTGAGGCCGCACTCGCTGCCGCAGGAGGAAACACAGGGACCTCTCCTGGTAACTCATTATTTAAAAAAAGATAAGTAGTGTGTGGCCTGTTCGCAGGTCTGATAATGACGTTCCAGGTGCTGCTGGATAGGATCCGGACAGGCAAGAACTTCTACGCCAGCTGAAGGCCGGCGAGAGGGTGCTGAATAGAGTACAGCAAGAAAGGAACAAACTCCAAGATGCCCATGCCCAGCTTGGAGAAGAGCTGAAAGGCGTTCGGGCCGAGCTGTCCGGCTCCATTAAGGAGAATCAGCGACTTCGTCGCGGCATTTATAGTAAGGGCTTGAGCGAACTCCTTTGAAAAGAAGAGTCCGGCGAGGAAGTCGATTGACAAAATATGTCTGTAGGTATACTCACAGGTCGTCCTGCGGAGGAGATGCCCATATCAACGGGTGATCAACTTCCCGGGCTGTTGCAACTGATCGAACGAGTTCGGCAGGCAATGCGCGGCGTCATCCAGGCTTTATGGCCAGCCTTCTCCCTACCCGAGGGCCTTGGGGAGCTTGCGGAGAAGCTTCAGGGAGTGCGGCAGCGCTTCCATTTATGGAAGATTTGAGCCTGCCGCCAAGGTGCCAGGGAGGCCTGGGACATGGTGAAGACGCGGTACAAGAAGGTGGATCCCAACCACATGGCCGAAGTCGGACCTGTGGGGCCCGATGGGAAGGAGATCCCTCTAAGTTTAGTATACGGCCAAGTAGAGTTGGCCGCTAAGTTTTCCCAACAGGACTATAAATTAGACAGCCTGTTAGACGGGATTGAGGAAGAATACAGTCAGTCAATTTGACAATGTATTATAAAATGACATGTAAAATGCCTTCTAGCCGGATTTTAGATCGTTTGTCTTTGCCGACCTTTTCACTTCGACCTCGGGACCCAAGAGTCCAGAGTGTGTCTGAATACCCTCTCGGTTATGAAACAACCGGGGTATGCGTGGAGACCAGGCGTAGGGGTCATTAGTGCTTTATCAGACAAGTGCCCAACTAGTTATGTTATATTACATGGTTAGTAAGAAACATCTTCCAGGGAGAATAGTTCCGTTAAGGGTTCCTTTCCTCTGGGGGAGGCATGCCCTAAAGTGCATGTCCGGACTGCGAAAAAAGCAGAAAAACATCTGGGGGCAGATAATTAAGTACGTAAAAAATCATCTTTCAAGTCACCGACCAAATATTCCCTTAAGAACGCTAGCTTTCGGCTTCACCCAGTCTGAAGTACACATCCGGCTGACCCGGCAGTAACAATCGCAGAGGTGCTCCCTTTACCTCCTAGCCGAACAATCGGGAACGTAGGGGTAAGCACAGGAGCCAGGCAACCCAGCTTGGCCAAAACTTAAGTCATATCGATGCATATAATGGTGAATAAAAGGTACATGTGGAAGCTTCACACATGTGCTGGGCATGAAGCCCTTATAATTAAGCTTCTGGTAAAGAAGCCCCCAGGTATAATGAGTGCGGATGGCACATCAAGTGTGTGCGAACAATGCGCAGGTAGGCCCTTAAGGGCTTTTTAATAGGAGGTTAAGAGAAGAAAGAGAAATAAAAGACAACTGAAGTGTAAATATTTGAGCAGGGGAAGGGGACGAACTCTTGGTCCGGCGCTAGGCATAGAATCTTCGGAGGCGGGCTGCGTTCCATGGGTTCGGCTCGAGTCGGTTGTCCAACGCATTTCGTAGACGGTACGCTCCGCCGGTCAGGACTTGGTCGATAATGAAGGGGCCCTCCCATTTGGGCTTGAGCTTGTCCTTTTTCTTGTCCGGCAGGCATAGAACTAGTTCGCCAACGTTGTAAGTCTTGGCCCGTACTTCTCTGCTTTGATATCTTTGAGCTTGTTGCTGATAGAATGCGGAACGAGCCTTGGCGATGTCGCGTTCTTCCTCCAATGCGTCCAAGCTGTCCTGCCGATCCAGCTCGGCCTCTCTTTCTTCATACATGAGCACTCGAGGTGAGTCATGAATAATGTCGCAGGGCAGAACTGCCTCTGCGTCGTACACCGTAAAAAATGGTGTGAATCCGGTAGTACGATTGGGCGTTGTCCGCAGCCCCCAGAGTACGGAGTCGAGCTCCTCTACCCAGTGCGTGTCAGATTTCGTAAGTGACCGCACTAGTCTGGGTTTGATGCCGCTCATTATTAGACCATTTGCTCGTTCCACTTGACCGTTGGTTTGAGGATGATAGACTGAAGCGTAATCAAGCTTAATACCCATATTTTTGCACCATGATTTAACCTCGTCGGCCATAAAATTCGTGCCGTTATCGGTGATGATGTTGTGGGGGACACCAAAACGGTGTATTACCCCGGAGATGAAGTCTATCACTGGTCCGGACTCTGCCGTTTTGACTGGCTTGGCCTCTATCCATTTGGTGAATTTATCCACCATGACCAATAGGTATCTTTGCTTGTGGGTTCCCCCTTTAAGTGGTCCAACCATGTCAAGCCCCCAGACCGCGAACGGCCAGGTTATGGGTATAGTTTTGAGGGCGGTGGGTGGCATATGGCTCTGATTAGCAAAGAGCTGACAACCGACGCATCGTTTGACTAAGTCTTGAGCATCTGCCCGGGCCTTGGCCAATAAAATCCTGTACGGAATGCCTTTCCTACGAGGGCCCGGGCTGCTGCGTGGTGTCCGCCTAGTCCGGCATGAATTTCAGCCAGGAGGTCTCGCCCTTCCTCTTCGGAGATACACCTTTGAAGGACTCCGGTTGTGCTTTTCTTATAAAGTTCTCCCTCGTGGACCTTGTAGGCTTTAGATCGCCGAACTATGGAGCGGGCCTCATTTTGGTCTTCGGGAAGTTCCTGCCTAAGTAAGTAGGCTAGGAATGGTTCTGTCCACGGGGCGATTACGGCCATTATGTCATGGGCTGAAGGTGTTATTTCAGCGGCGGAATCGCCGCTTATGTTAAATTGCTCTGTGTGGGTTGGTGTGGCTGCTTCCGGTTTGTTATTCCCGGACTCCTCTTCCCATAGTACGGATGGCTTGAACAGCCGTTCCAGGAAGATATTTGGAGGGACAGCGTCACGTTTTGCGCCAATGCGTGCCAATACGTCGGCCGCTTGGTTATTATCCCTGGCTACGTGATGGAATTCGAGTCCGTCGAACCGAGCTGACATTTTTAGGACAGCGTTGCGGTATGCTGCCATTTTCGGATCCTTGGCATCAAAGTCTCAATTTATTTGGGATATTGCGAGGTTTGAATCCCCGCGCACCTCTAGGCGTTGGATGCCCATGGAGATTGCCATCCGGAGACCATGTAAAAGGGCCTCGTATTCGGCTGCGTTGTTGGAGTCCGTGTACATTATTTGAAGTACATATCGGACTGTGTCCCCAGTCAGGGACGTCAATATGACGCCAGCCCCCAGTCCAACCAACATTTTAGAGCCGTTGAAGTGCATAATCCAATTAGAGTATGCGCCGTACTCTTTAGGGAGTTCGGCTTCGGTCCATTCAGCGACAAAGTCAGCCAAAACTTGTGACTTTATAGCTCGCCGAGGTTTGTAAGTTATATCGAATGGTAAGAGCTCAATGGCCCATTTTGCAATCCTGCCCGTTGCGTCGCGGTTGTTTATAATGTCGTTAAGTGGTACTTCGGAGGCCACTGTTATCGAACACTCTTGAAAGTAGTGTCGGAGCTTCCGGGATGCCATGAACACCGCATACGCTATCTTCTGATAGTGCGGGTAACGGGACTTGCAGGGGGTTAACACAGTGGATACATAGTACACTGGTTTTTGAAGAGGGAATTTATGCCCTTCTGTCTCTCGTTCAACGACGAGTACCGCGCTTACAACTTGATGCGTTGTTGCGATGTATAACAACATTGGTTCGCCCAGGTTGGGCGCAGCCAGGACCGGATTCGCTGCCAATATGGCCTTTATTTCTTCGAGTCCGGCAGTGGCAGCATCCGTCCACTCGAAGTGTTCGGTGTGCCTGAGGAGGCGATAGAGGGGCAATGCCTTTTCTCCTAAGCGGGAGATAAAGCGGCTGAGAGCCGCCACACATCCGGTCAATTTCTGGATCTGTTTGAGGTTTTTTGGAATATCCAGCTGTGATAGAGCTCGGATCTTGGCCGGATTTGCTTCAATTCCTCTACCGGATACTATGAAGCCTAAGAGCTTTCCGCCTGGTACGCCGAAAACGCATTTTTCCGGATTCAGCTTGATATCATATGCTTGGAGGTTGTCAAATGTGACCCTCAAGTCGTCTACTAGAGTTTCGACGTGTTTAGTTTTGACGACTACGTCGTCTACGTATGCCTCTACTATTTTGCCGATCTGGGTAGCCAGACATGTCTGAATCATGCGCTGATATGTTGCGCCAGCGTTTTTAAGTCCGAAGGGCATCGTGTTGAAGCAAAATGGTCCATATGGAGTAATGAATGCCGTTGCGGCTTGATCCGCTTCTTCCATCTTGATTTGATGATAGCCGGAGTATGCGTCCAGGAAGCACAATGAATCGTGCCCTGTAGTGGCATCGATGATTTGGTCGATGCGGGGGAGGGGGAAGGGATCCTTTGGGCAGGCTTTATTTAGGTCTTTGAAATCGACACATAGGCACCAGGATTTGTCCTTCTTTGGTACCATTACCAGGTTTGCTAGCCAATCCGGATGTTTGATGTCTCTGATGAATCCGGCTTCTAATAGTTTGGCTAGTTCCTCTCCCATTGCCTGTCTTTTGGGTTCGGAAAATCGTCGAAGAGCCTGTTTGACTGGCTTGAATCCTTTTAGGATGTTTAGGCTGTGTTCTGCCAATCTGCGTGGGATTCCGGGCATATCCGAGGGGTGCCAGGCGAAAATGTCCCAATTTTCCCAAAGGAATTCTCGCAGTGCGGCGTCTACATCAGGGTTCAATTGTGCCCCGATGGAGGCCGTCTTTGTCGGGTCCGTTGGGTGGACCTGGAATTTTACTATTTCATCTGCTGGTTTAAAGGGGGTGGACTTGGACCTCTTATCGAGTATCACATCGTCCCTATTCACCGTAGAGCGCAGCGCGATGAGTTCCTCTGCCGCTAGGGCTTCGGATAGTGCCTCCGGGCTAATGCGGCTGTCTTGTTTTCGGCGCGGAGTGCTATGTCCGGATCACTAACGAGAGTGATTATTCCGCCGGGCCCAAGCATTTTGAGCTTCATGTACCCGTAATGGGGTACGGCTTGGAAGATTGTGAATGCCTCTCGTCCTAATATAGCGTGATATCCGCTGTTGAACGGGGCCACCTGGAACGTGACTTCTTCGGATTTGTAATTGTCCGACGAGCCGAATACCACATCGAGTGTGATTTTTCTTGTGCAGCGCGCTTCCCGGCTAGGGATTATTCCTCTGAAGGTTGTGCTGCTTCGCTCAATGCGGCTCCAGTCTATTTCCATTTTTTGAAGGGTTTCCTCGTAGATGAGGTTTAATCCGCTGCCGCCATCCATGAGTACCTTGGTAAGTCGAAAGCCGTCCACTATTGGACTGAGGACCAATGCGGCTGGTGCTCGGGCTGTTCAGAATTTAGGTTCGTCGCTGGCGTTGAAGGTGATGGCCGCGTCGATCCAAGGATTTGCTGTGGCTACTTGGTAGACTTCGGCGAGGCTGCGGATTGTTCGTTTCCGCATATTGTTTGATGCGGAAGTCTCGAAGACTGTTGATACCGTACCGGTATTGTTGGTGTGGTTTCCCGGGGCTAGAAGCTCCTCGCCACTTTTGGCCACCTGCCGTAATATCCAACATGCTCGAAGGCTATGTGTTGGGACGGCGCCCTCTGTACTGTGAATTGTACAGGGTCTGCTGAGCCATCCCTCCAGTATGGTTCCGTTCCCTTTAAGGGGCTTCTGTTTTTTGGTTCTTGCACCTGGTGCCTGAGTGTGATGCACCCTTTTGTTGCGGACTGGGGCTGTATCCGGGGCCGGATTGTCCCAAAACCTATTTTCGGTCTTCCGGAAACTCTCTATCGCACAGTACTTTTGTACTATGGATGCCAGGTCGGCAAAGCGTGTGATTTCACGACGGCTGACGGCGTTCAAGATTCCCCTGTCCGTGCAATTATTGCAAAAGATCGAGATTGCGTTTTCCTCTCGGCAGTCCTTTATCCGGTCCATGACCAGGAGGAATATGGCCCAGTAATGATGTACTGTTTCGGCTGGCTCTTGCCGAATTAGAGATAGATCACATATATCTGGACGGGCGGGCCTGATTGAGTCCGGGACCCTGTCCACCTCGAGGCCCAAGGGCCGAGAAGTTTCCGAATTTGGAAGCTTGGAAAGTGGAACGTTGTCCAACGAGTCCGGTCTGATGCCTGACTTTATGTTCAGCGCTTGATCGAAATCCGGCATGGAGGGTTCGATAGCCCGGACACGAGTAGTTTTCAATATGGGAGAAGGATCGTCACGATGTTCCTCTACCACCATGCCGTGGTGGGTAACCTGGGGAGAGTTTATCTCTCTCAGATCGGTTTTAAGACCGATCTGATTGTAGTCGGTAGCGACTCCCAGGGCGGCGATCCGATCCAAGAGTTCGTTTACAGACGAGAGCTCTGCGGGATCTAGCTGCTCGGCGAATTCTGAGTTGACGCGAAGATTGCTCTCGATGACCCGAGAGGTCATCGTTGAAGCAGTGGCCGGACAGGCGGTCATAAGAAAACCTCCTAGCCGGATAGTTTGGCCAGCGGCCAGGGCTCCATTGGCGAAGATACCGTCCTTGAAGACGGGAAGAGGCATCCTTCCTATCGGTGACGACACAGAGGACCTCTCAATGAAAGCACCAATGTCGGTGTCAAAACCGGCGGATCTCGGGTAGGGGGTCCCGAACTATGTGTCTAGGCGGATGGTAACAGGAGACAAGGGACACAATGTTTTACCCAGGTTCGTGCCCTCTTGATGGAGGTAAAACCCTACGTCCTTCTTGATTGATATTGATATTGTGGATGTTTACAAGAGTGGATCTACCACGAGATCAAGGAGGCTAAACCCTAGAAGCTAGCCTATGGTATGATTGTAAGGGTTGATGTTGTGTCCTACGGACTAAAGCCATCCGGTTTATATAGACACTAGAGAGGGCTAGGGTTACATAGAGTCGGTTACAATGGTAGGAGATCTACATATCCGTATCGCCAAGCTTGCCTTCCACGCCAAGGAAAGTCCCATCCGGACACGGGACGAAGTCTTCAATCTTGTATCTTCATAGTCTTGGAGTCCGGTCGATGATGATAGTCCGGCCGATGATAGTTCGGCCGATGATGGTAATCCGGCTATCCGGACACCCCCTAGTCCAGGACTCCCTCAGTAGCCACTGTCGATGACTTAACCGACATGCTTGACTTCGACTCCGAAGACATCGATGGTATGGACGACGATGCTGGAGAGGAACAGGAACCACCGCCCATGGGGCGCTGGACAGCCAGCTCATCATATGATATATACATGTTGGATAGACCCAAAGAAAACAACAGCGAGGAACGGAAGGATGCAGCGGAGGATAATCCCCTCGAGAAGCAACCAAAGCGACGACTAGGCACCGCTCTAAATCCCGCCACAGTAAAAACATCGATAACAACGCAAGAAGAAATAATACCCCGGTCGACTCCAAAGGAAACGACGACCCCATGGACCCAGCGATGGAGCAGGATGAGCCAGGGGACGGCAAACATAGTCCAGGGCCGCTGTCCGATCATAGCGACAGCGGAGATAAAACTCATAAACCTGTCTCCGGAGAGGAGAACAGTCCGGGCAACGATGCACTCATCATCCCGGAAAAACACTTGGTACAAGAGAACCTCCATAGAAGGCTTATTGCCACCGCGAGGAGCTTGAAGAAGCAGAAGCAAAGGCTTAAGGCCGCGCAGGATATGCTCAACCGTAGATGGAACAAAGTGCTCGACACTGAAGAAAAATACGGTGGCGACTGCCACGCAAAAAGCTACCCAAAGCGCAAGCTGCTGCCCGAATTCGACGACGAGGCTATAGAGCCCATTCTCCCGAAAAATAATACGGCCGATCCGAAGATCGACCACCCTGTGGCTGTGACAGGGCGGCTAGCGACGCCGCACACAAGTCAGCACACAATCTACGTGAGCACCTGGACAAAAAAGCCGACATGACCAGGTCCATCTATGGATCTAGGAAGCGTGCTCCGGCGCAGGATCACGGCCACCAAAAGGACTATACTGATCGAATATCAGTTCGGAATCAACGTCGAACACTACAACCGTCGGAAGCATGCCATGACACATCCAAATACAGGGGTGTCGCACACCCCCCGTACTTCACCGATGAGGTGCTGGATCATGAATTTCCAGAGGGATTCAAACCCGTGAACATAGAGGCATACGACGGAGCAACAGACCCTAGGGTCTGGATTGAGGACTTTATCCTTCACATCCACATGGCTCGCGAAGATGATCTCCACGCCATTAAATACCTGCCCCTCAAGTTGAAAGGACCAACTAGGCGCTGGTTGAAGAGCCTCCCCAAAAACTCAATTGGGAGCTGGGAGGAACTTGAGGACGCTTTCAGGGCCAATTTTCTAGGGACCTATGTCCGACCTCCGGATGCAGATGATTTAAGTCACATAATTCAACAACCCGGAGAGTCAGCCCAAAATCTTTGGAACATATTTCTCACTAAGAAGAATCAAATCGTCGACTGCCCGAATGCCGAAGCCTTTAGCGGCTTTCAAGCATAGTGTCCGGGATGAATTGCTCGCCAGACACCTCAGCCAGGAAAAGTCGAGGACAATAGCAGCCCTAACAAGCCATATGACCCGCTTCTGCGTTGGCGAGGACAGTTGGTTGGCCTGTAGCGGCACCAGCGACCCATGCACTTCCGAAACCAGGGACGGCAACGGGAAGCCGCGACATAATAAAAACAAGCATCAAAATGATGAAGACATCCCAGACAACACGACGGTCAATGCCGGATTCAGGGGCTCTCGACCCGGTCAACGAAAAAAGCCCTTAAAGGCAACAGAGATGGACCGTCCAGCCTAAACAAGATTCTAGACAGATTATGTCAAATTCATGGCACCCCCGAAAAATCTGCAAATCACACCAACAAAGAATGTTGGGTCTTCAAGCAGGCTGGCAAACTAAACACCGAACACAAGGGGAGGGAGACGCCAAGTGAAGACGAGGATGAGCCTCGCCAGCCGAACACTGGGGGATAGAAAAAATTTCCACCAGAGGTCAAAACAGTGAACATGATTTACGCAACTCACATACCAAAGAGGAGGCACAAGCGTGCACTCCGAGACGTATACGCTGTAGAGCCTGTCGCCCCCAAGTTCAACCCTTGGTCGGCCTGCCCGATCACATTTGATCGCAGGGATCATCCGACTAGTATCCGGCACGGAGGATCGGCTGCCTTGGTGCTCGACCCAATAATTGATGGATACCATCTCACCCGGGTCCTTATGGATGGCGGCAGTAGTCTTAATCTGATATATCAGGACACTGTCCGAAAAATGGGGATAGACCCGTCAAGAATCAGCCAAAGCAGTACTACCTTTAAAGGAGTAAGACCAGGCGTAGAGGCCCGCTGCACTGGCTCTCTAGTACTAGAGGTTGTATTCGGTTCTCCCGACAACTTCCGAAGCGAAAAATTAATCTTCAACATCGCTCCATTCCGAAGCGGCTATCACGGACTACTCGGAAGAACGACCTTCGCCCATTTCAATGCAGTTCCGCATTACGCTTATCTTAAACTTAAGATGCCCGGTCCATGTGGCGTCATCACAATTAGCGGAAATATAGAGTGTTCCTTACGTGCGGAAGAATATGTGGCGGCTCTAGCAGCCGAACACTGAACGACCTCTCCAACCAGAATAAATGATCGGTCATCAAGACCGCATACATGGTTAGATAAGTCCGACGCACCACTAGTTGTAGCAGCCCAGATAAACCTGAGATTGGGTCGATGGATATACCCCCATAGGTGGTGCTAGGGGCTGCCTGCATGTAAAAAGGCCCATTAATACAATAATAGATTGCACTCTCTTGGTTCATTAAGAATAACCAACTTCGCGCACGAAGTCCTTCACCTGGGTTTCTCTTTTTTACAGATGATCATCGTGCTTCACCCTTCCAGGATACGGCACAACGGAGACCAAGGTGCAGACGTGCAGTAGGGCCCCGCTCAATGGTTTCTTTTTGGATTAAGACCCTGTGTAAACCTTTTTTAAATGTCTCTTGTTGCTTCACACCCTCCGGGCACTCAACACAACCGAGAGGGATGCTGGCGTTGGCATTTCGTCACGCCAGACTAATGCATGTACCTGGAAATTCAACGCTCATTATCAAGGGCGTTACTCAGCCCAGTATATGTTATAAAGTCTGAATACCTTAGGGAGTGTTCGGCGTCGCGAGTTTGGCCTTATATGCATCAGCTCCGAATCATGTCTATGGTCAATAGTTGGGTTTGCCCGGCTCCCGTGTGTTGTTACCTTATGTTCCGCTCTATCAGCTAAGGTGGCACCGGGAGAACTACTGCAATTGTGCCCTGGTTCATCTAGATGAGCACCTCAGTAGAGAAATCCGAAAACTGACTGTCATGATAAAGCGCAAGACTGGTCAACCACTCGATGACTCAGCGGAATCTTCACGATTCCTCTGCATTAACGAAGGACCGGTTTCCCGGTCATGTACGTACGCGCACCGTATTCGAAAGAACACGGAAGTACCAGGGGATATATAGTAGCCCCACCGTCAAACTCCTATGGCTAAGAGAAAGTGTTAAAGGTATATAGTCCAATTGCCTTGTTCGCCGCGCTATCACCTCCTTAATGGACCAAGACGTTGGATCAAGTGTGATTACGTGCTTTTCCGAACACCCCCGCATTACATGCGTGGGGGCTGGAGCTGACGACTGCAAACTTTCAGGTTATATACATACATAAACGACCGCACTGGAGGCACTATAATACTTTCAGGCAAAAGTATAAACACAACCTTTATAATCAAAATAGCATTGTTTTTACAATTTAGATACATGTCACTCGAACATGGTACTCTTCGAGCACTGAGCCTCTATTAAACGGGCGCCTTCTAGGACTTCGTCAAAATAGTGCTCGGGCGAGCCCTGGCCTCCGGCCGGACCCCAGGTTACAATAGCGGTGGCCTCCATCCCTGCCCAATATGTCTTAACATGGGCAAGAGCCATCCGTGCACCCTCTATGCACGCCAACCTCTTTACAACATCGATATGCGACACAACACGAAGGAATCGTTGCACTAAACCAAAATAACTATCCGGCCTTGGTCCCTTCGGCCAAAGATGATCCACGACAGATATCATGGCAAGCCCGAACAACCTATGGAGCTTGTCCCACTCAGCCATTTGTTCATTTAATAGCAGCGGACGCTTCGGAGCACTGAACTGCGACTAAACAACCTTTGCATCTCATGATCTTTCTGATCTTTGAAATACTCAGTCGCATCAGCAACACTCTTTGCCAAGTCCAAGTATGCGTCTTCAGCACTCCATAATTGATCCAGAGGGGCATACTTCGGATCTCCGAACTTCTTCCGCAACAAAAAGGGCTTCCCAGCCGTGATATCTCCGGCTTGACGAAGCTCCTCCCTCGCTGCTCTGATTTCAGAGCGAGTTGCCTTGGCTGCTTCCAAGGCCTTCTTTAGGTCAGTCGCTTTCGCTTGCCTTTCCTTTTCAAGGAGCTCATATCGACCGGCGGCATATTTCAGCTCAACAGCCAACTTGGCTATTTTATCTTCACTCTGGCGATGAGCAGCCTGTTCGGCTCTTAACTCTTCGGCCGCTGAGGGAGTCCTGGATTAGGAGGTATCCGGACAGCCGGACTGTGTACAATGTCCGGACTGTTGAAGCGTGAAGATACAAGACTCAAGACTTCGGCCCGTGTCTGGATGGGACTCTCCTTTGCGTGGAAGGCAAGCTTGGCGATCCAGATATTATATTTCCTTCCTTGCAACCGACTCCATGTAAACCCTAGCCCTCTCCGGTGTCTATATAAACCGGAGAGGTTGGTCCTTAGAAGGCCGATCACAATTACAATCATACCATCATAGGCTAGCTCTTAGGGTTTAGCCTCTATGATCTCGTGGTAGATCTACTCTTGTACTACCCATATCATCAATATTAATCAAGCAGGAAGTAGGGTTTTACCTCCATCGAGAGGGCCCGAACCTGGGTAAACATCTGTGTCCCTTGCTTCCTGTTATCATGAGCCTTGACGCACAGATCGGGACCCCCTACCCGAGATCCGCCGGTTTTGACACCGACATTGGTGCTTTCATTGAGAGTTCCTCTATGTCGTCGCTGTCAGGCTTGATGGCTACTTCGATCATCACTAACGACGCAGTCCAGGGCGAGACTTTCCTCCCCGGACAGATCTTCGTGTTCGGCGGCTTCGCACTGCGGGCCAATTCGCTTGGCCATCTGGAGCAGATCGATAGCTACGCCCCCGGCCGTCAAATCAGGTTCGGAAACTTGAACTACACGGCGGATATCCGCGGAGACTTGATCTTCGACGGATCCGGGCCCGCACCAGGGACGCCAGACAGTCACGATGAGCATGGCCTGGACCTGCTATCGGACAACACTCGGGATTTCACCCCTGCAGTAGCCCCGGACTCAAATCCGAAGCAGGCTGCGCTGTCTAGCGATGGAGGGATGGACCCCGCCCCACAGGCTGTACACTCATCGACTTTGGAGCCAAACACAGGCCGCACTTCTGAGGAAGCCTGTGACTCCGGGCCCCCGGATTTGTATCCGGTTGTGGGTCCCCGCCCGCGCGCTCCCGAGCTCTCCAAGCCTGGTTGGGCCCCGGTAATGGAGTTCACCGCTGCGGACATCTTCCAGCACTCGCCCTTTGGCAACATGCTAAACTCATTAAAAACTCTCTCTTTGACAGAGAATTCCCGGCCGAACTATGTCCGGCTCGAACGGGAAGCATGCGACGAAGAAATTCGTTACCCACCCAGCACCCACTTTATAGCCACGGTTGATGATTTAACCGACGTGCTTGACTTCGACTCCGAAGGCATCAAAGGTATGGACGACGATGCAGGAGAAGATTCAGAATTTATGGGGTACCGGACTTCCGCCTCGTCACACGACATATACATGGTGGATACGCCCAAGGAGGACGACGGTGACAATCCGGAAGATAAAACCCCCGGGCAAAAGCCAAAGCGATGGCACAGACGCCGTTCCAAGTCCAGCAACAGTAAAAACATCAGCAAGAGCGACAGAAGGATCGATACTCCAGCCAACCCTGAAGGCAACAACAACCATACGGAACCAGCGATGGAGCAGGGCGAACTAGGACACGTCGAACATAGTTCGGAGCAGACGCCCGAGGACAATGATCCAGTGGGACGAGTTCATCAAACCGCCCCAGGACAAGAAGATAGTCCGGACGTTGATGCATTCATCATTCCGGAAGAATGCGTGGAACGAGATAACCTCCACAGAAAGCTTATGGCCACAGCGAGAAGTCTGAAGAGGCGGAAGCAATGGCTTAAAGCCGCACAAGAAACGCTCAATCGCAGATGGAACAAAGTGCTAGACACTGAAGAAAGATATGGCGATGACCGCCACACAAGGAGCTACCCAAAACGTAAGCTACTGCCAAAATTCGACGATGAGGCCGTTCCACCAAAGAATAACACGACCAGGAGGCAAGACGTACCACTTCATAACCGCAACAAAGCAACTACCGAAGACGCGCACGATCTACATATGCACCTGGATAAGAAAGCTGGCGTAGCTAGGTCCAGCTACGGATCTAAAGGACACACCCCGGCGGGGGACTGTGGTCGTCAAAACAATTATGACAACCAAATACCAGTTCGGAATAAATACCGAACACAATAGCAGCCGACGACATGCCACAACACGTTCAGATACAGAGGGGCTGCTCACCCCCTGTGCTTTACTGATGAAGTACTGGACCACGAATTTCCACAGGGCTTTAAACCTATGAACATAGAGGCATACGACGGAACAACAGACCCAGGGGTCTGGATAGAGGACTTTATCCTACATATACATATGGCTCGCGGGGATGACCACCACGCCATCAAATACCTCCCCCTCAAACTAAAGGGACCAACTAGACACTGGTTGAAAATCCTTCCCGAAAATTCAATTGGGAGCTGAGAAGAACTCAAAGACGCCTTCAGGGCCAATTTTCAAGGGACCTATGTCCGACCTCCGGATGCTGGCGACTTAAGTCACATAGTCCAATAGCCCGGAGAGTCCACCGGCAAGCTTTGGAACAGATTCCTCACTAAGAAGAATCAAATTGTTGATTATCCGGATGCCGAAGCCTTAGTGGCATTCAAACATAGGATCCGTGATGAGTGGCTCGCCAGACACCTCGGCCAAGAAAAGCCAAGGACAATGGCAGCTCTAACAAGACTTATGACCCGCTTTTGCACGGGAGAAGATAGCTGGCTAGCCCGTAAAGGCACCAGCGACACCAGCACATCCGAAATAAGGGATGGCAACGGGAAGCAACAGCGTAATATAAATAAATGCCAAAACAAGGAAGAGAGCCCGGATAACATAATGGTTAATGCCGGATTCAGGGGCTCTCGACCTAATCAGCAAAATAAGCCATCTAAAGGCAGTAAAGAGGGACCGTCCGGACTGAATAGAGTCCTAGACATATTATGCCAAATCCATGGCACCCCTGACAAGCCTGAAAACCACACGCATAGAGAGTGTTGGGTCTTCAAGCAGGCTGGCAAATTGAATGCCGAACACAAGGGAAGGGAAACACCAAGTGAGGACGAGGATGAACCTCGTCAGCCGAACACTGTGGAACAGAAAAAATTCCAGCAAGAGGTCAAAACAGTAAACATGATCCACGCGACTCATACATCCATGAGAGGCACGAACGTGCGCATAGAGATGGGCACGATACAGATCCCATCATACCCACAAATAACTACTGGATGTCTTATCCGATCACTTTTGATCACTTGGATGGCCGGACTAGTATTTGGCGCAGCGGGTCAGAGGCCTTTGTGCTTGACCCAATGATCGACGGATACCATATCACCCAGGTCCTCATGGACGGCGGTAGTAGTCTCAATTTAATATACGAGGACACTGTCCGCAGGATGGGGATAAACCCATCCAGAATTAGCCAAAGCAACACCACCTTTGAAGGGGTGATACCAGGCGTTGAATCCTACAGTAGGGGCTCCGTCATACTGGAGGTAACATTCGGCTCTCCAGGCAACTCCAGAAGTGAAGAACTACTCTTCATCATCGCACCCTTCCAAAGCGACTATCACGCAGTGCTCGGAAGAACGGCCTTCGCCCGCTTCAACGCATTGCCGCACTATTGCTACCTTACACTTAAGATGCCCGGTCAACGTGGTGTCATCACTGTCAGCGGAATAACAGAGCGCTCATCACGCGCAGAGGAATACGCGACGGCCCTCGCGGCCGGACTATAAGCGGCCTCTAACATAAAAAAATGATGGGTCGTTAAGACCACAAACACGGTTAGACGAGTCCGGTAGCCCAGATCGAACCAGGGCACCGTATATGTAATCCTATAGCGGATATCAGGGGCTATAACTACCTAATAAAGCCCCACACTTGGCTCAACCTTAATGGCAGGCCAATAGCTTACACTTTTACTACCCATCACGTACTAACGTTGTAACCTCCTATGAGTTTTGTTTTTCCACATACAACATTCGCGCGATACCCTTCCAGGATATGGCACAACGGAGACAAAGGCCCAGACGTGCATCAGGGCCCCGTTCAACAGGTTTCTTTTTAGATTAAGCCCTTTTGTAAACCTTTTCTATTGCCTCTTGTTGTTTAACCATCCCATGGGTTCCATACCCACAGAGGATACTGCCGTTTTTGGCATTTCGCCACGACAGATTAACGCACGTACCTGGAAACACAGGGTTTATAATGAATAGGCATTCTTGAGCCCATCATATATTATAAAGTCCGAATACCTTCGGGAGTGTTCGGCGTCACGAGTTAGGCCTTATATGCATCAGCTCCAAATCATGTATTTGGTCAAATATCGGGTTTGCCCGGCTCCTGGGTTTGCCGCCTTACGTTCCGCTATTATCGGCTAAGGTGGCCAAAGGAGAACTATTGCGGTTGTGCCCTGGTTATTCCTGATGAGCACCTCAGTAGAGAAAGCCGAAAACTGACTGTCATGATGCAGCGAGAGACTCTTAAACCACTCGAGGACTCACCGGAATCTTTAGGATTCCTCCGCATTAACGAAGGGCCATTTCCCGGTCATATACATGTGCGCCCGTATTCGGATGCACGCGAAAGTACCAGGGGCTACATAGTAGCCCCAATATTAGACTCCCACGGCTAAGCGAAAGTGTTACAGATATATAGTCCGGTTGCCTAGTTCGAAGTGCGATCACCTCCTTAATGGACCAAGACGTTGGATCAAGTGTGATTAAGCATATTTCTTCGCGAACACCCCCGCATTGTATGCATGGGGGCTGAAGCCAACGACTGCTAACTTTCGGATTACATAGTTATATATACATATATATAAACGGCCGCACAGGGGACATAATCATGTTTTCAGGCAAACAGTATAAATATAGCCTCATAATCAAAATAAACATTGTTTTTACAATGATTTCGTTCATCATTCGAACAGTACATTCTTTGAGCACTGCACCTCTATTAGGCGGGCACCTTCTGTAACCTGCGCCAAGTAGTGCTCGGCCGGATATTGGCCCCCACCGGATCCTAGGCCGCTATAATTGTGGCATCCATATCCGTCCAATAGGCTTTAACGCGGGCAAGAGCCATCCGTGCACCCTCTACACACTCCGACCTCCTCATGGCATCGATTCGAGGCACGGCCCCAAGGAACTGTTGCACCAAACCAAAGTAATTGTCTGGCTTAGGCCCCTTTGGCCAAAGATGGTCTATTACAGACCGCATTGCAAACCCGGACAGCCTGTGAAGCTCCGCTATAGCAGCCATCTTGTCACTCAACGGCAGCGGGCGAGTGGGAGCATGGAATTGCGACCAGAAAAGCTTCTCCACTTCCTTGTCACCTTGACCTTTGAAGAAGTCGGCAGCGTCAGCCGTACTCTTCGCCAAATCCGCATATGCGTCCGCAGGGCTCCAGCGTCCATCCAGGAGAGCATACTTCGGATCGAAAAATTTCGTCCGCAGCAAATAGGAGCCCCCAGCCGCAATTTCACCGGCCTGTCGAAGCTCCTCCCACGCACCCCTGAGCTTGGTCCGGATTTCCTTGGTGGCATTCAGTGCCTTGTTCAGTTCGGCCGAATTATCCTCATGTTCCTTTTTAAGCAGCTCATACCGGTCAGCGGCATTTTTTAACTCAATAGCCATTTCGGCTATCTTTTCCTCGCTTTGGTGATGAGCAGCCTGTTCGGCCCTCAATTCCTCGGCCGCCTTTAGGGCAGCCGCATTGCTCACCCGAGCTTGTTCCTTGGCTTGAGCAAGTTCCGCCCTCAGGGCCTCCACGGCAGCAGCACCATCTGTAGTCCAAACATATTACATCAATATCATGCCACCTTCATATTCTCCTATACAAGGGAAGGCATGATACATACCTTGTGATTTATCCAGCAGCTCATTCACCAACGTGATATCGGCATCAATCGACCCAATTTGCCTCGTTAGTTCGGCAACTTCAACGGACTGGCCGGTGTTCGGACCCACGGGTGCCTGCACATATTTACAGCACAATCATTGGTTTATGATCCCCCGTTTGCCACCTAGGGTGGGCAACCAGAGTCTCAGGGGCTACTATCTATATGGAGCACACCTAGCGCGTGCTTCACAACCAAAGAAATACCATATTCTCCATTACATACCTCAAAGCCTCTGAGTAGGCTTGTGAATGCTTCATTCAAACCGCTTGTAGCGGATGAAATCTTCTTGAGCACCGCACTCATTAATGAGCGGTGCTCCTCCAAGAGCGCAGCTCGCTCCAGCAAGCCCGCCAGTATGTCCGGCCGGACATCAAACTGCGCCAGACTCTTCCCATCGCCCCCCGTTGTAGCCAAATGCTCCGGGTGCAGGGCGGCTGACGAATTGACTTCCGGCTTCGGTGGATCCGGACTCCTCCGTGACGACACCTCGGTGTCGCCCGCTTCATGAGTCAGAGAAGGGGGTGGGGTCTCGCTCTCCATCATCTCCGGAGGAAGGTCCCCCGAAGACGAACCCTGTTGAGAGGAGCTGCTGGCCGGACTGCAAAAAGTTGAATCTTGGTTATTGATCTAGGAGAAACACAGTACCTTCGGATTGTAGATTGACTTATATCTCGGTGGAGGGCATGGTGCGGTGATGGTGCCCGTCGGGGCAAGGCCCCCTGGGATGTGTTTTTCCCTGATTTGGGCATCTCCGCCTCCAAATCTTCGGAGGCGGCCCTCTTCTTCCCGCGCGGGGAGGAGGCCTTAGCCTCCCCTCCCTGACTATCCTCCTTGGGGGAGGTAACAATTCCCCCAGTTCGGATGCGTAGCATGTGGGGTCCGGTTTCTTCGTTCCTCCCCTTGTCTTTCCCCGAGGGCATTCTGCTGAGTACCCGGTCGATCATCTTGGCCATGGTAGGGGCGGGCGAGCCTTCGGGAAGTGGCGCCGGACACCTGATTCTCTCCGCCTTGCTGAGACATTCCTGGACGCAGATGATTTTCAGAATAAACAATCATGACAAATACAAAATAGGGTGTCCGGTATCAAGGCTACTTACTTGAGTATCTAGGCGATTGCAGCTTAGTCCCGCATCCTCGGTGGTGTCTGGACACACTACTTTCTGTCCGAAGAATAATTTGCACATCTCTTTGAGCTTCAAGCCAAAGAAGTGCTTGACAGTCCGCGGACCCTCCGGATTGAACTCCCACATCCGGAGAGGCCGGCATTGGCACGGCAAAATCCATCGGATTAACATCACTTGCATTACGCTGACGAGGTTGATGTCCCTCTCGAGAAGCCCCCGGATGCGATTCTGCAGTACTGGTACATCACCAGCGGGCCCCCAACTCCGCCCTATGTCGGTCCAAGACCCTAGTTATGACGGAGGGCCCGAGCGGAACTCGGGAGCAGTCACTCACTTCGTGCCTCTCGGAGCCGTGACATAAAACCACCTCCGTTGCCATACATCGGATACTTCTCGGAAAGAACCCTCTGGCCATGGGGCATCGGCGTTCCTGCTTATTACGGCACCTCCGCACTCTACATGCCGCCCCTCGATCATCTTCGGCTTCACGTTGAAGGTCTTAAGCCATAAGCCGAAGTGTGGGGTGACATGGAGAAAAGCCTCGCACACGATAATGAACGACGAGATATGGAGGATGGCGTCCGGAGCCAGATCATGAAAATCCAACCCATAATAGAACATAAGCCCCCTCACAAAGGGGTCGAGGGTAAATCCCAAGCCGCGGAGGAAGTGTGGGACAAAAACGATGCACTCATTGGGCTCCGGTGTGGGGATGACCTGCCCTGGAGCAGGAAGCCTGTGCTAAATATCGACGGTCAGGTATCGGACTTCCCTAAGCCTCGCAATGTCTTCCTTTTGAATCGAGGAGGACACCCATCGGCCCTGAGGGACGGATCTGGACATATTGGAGGATCTGGCGTGTTGAGGCTTGGGTTTCGAGTGTTAGAACTTGAGGTGCGGGAAGGCGCGAGGAAGGTGGAAAAGAGGCATAGACCTCGACCCCTTTATAAAGAGGGTGGATATCAAGAGTCCTCGGTGTGACCATTTGAGGCTTATCTTAAAAACACACGGGGTAATACCAACGGCTGTCGTGGGGTCGCGCACGCCCATATTAATGGAAAATCCCGTAATAAGAGGAACACAATCTCTGCCTCGACGGGACGTGCCAATAAAACCGCCTCGTAACACGAGTCATGGTGGGGTAAGAAACACCGGTTCGTGTTGGACCAGGCCACGATGCACGGGTACGACACACGAAGATTGCCAACAGATTGGATTTATGCCATGTGAAGATCACCTTGCAGATCCGGACACGGTCTACGTGTTCGATAATTACTTCGGAGTATTCGGAGAAGGAACCCGCCTTGCAATGCCAAAGACAATACTGCGAGCTAAACTCGTCGTCATTGAAGCCTGGTTCAGGGGCTACTGAGGGAGTCCTAGATTAGGGGGTATCCGGACAGCCGGACTGTGTACAACGTCCGGAATATTGAAGCGCGAAGATACAAGACTCAAGACTTCGGCCCGTGTCCGGATGGGACTCTCCTTTGCATGGAAGGCAAGCTTGGCGATTCGGATATTATATTTCCTTCCTTGTAACCTACTCCATGTAAAACCTAGCCCTCTCCGGTGTCTAAATAAACCGGAGAGGTTGGTCCTTAGAAGGCCGATCACAATTACAATCATACCATCATAGGCTAGCTCTTAGGGTTTAGCCTCTACAATCTCGTGGTAGATCTACTCTTGTACTACCCATATCATCAATATTAATCAAGCAGGAAGTAGGGTTTTACCTCCATTGAGAGGGCCCGAACCTGGGTAAACATCTGTGTCCCTTGCTTCCTGTTACCATTAGCCTTGACGCACAGATCGGGACCCCCTACCCGAGATCCACCGGTTTTGACACCGACAGCCGCCTTTAGGGAGGCCACATCACTTCTCCTGGCTTGTTCCTTGGCTTGGGCAAGTTCTGCCCGAAGGGTCTCCACGGCAACAGCTCCATCTGCAGTGACAACATATTATAGATACTAGCATCACGCTCCTCTTAATATTTGCTGACCACCCGAAAATACATACCCTATGCCTCATCAAGCCGCTTGTTAACAAGCGCGATGTCAGCATCCGCCACATCAAGGTGCCGCCTCAGTTCGGCACAATCAGCAGCTGGCCAGCCGCCGGACCCTCAGCCGCATGCACATGAAAGCAGGGCGATCATTACCTGGTACTATGATCCTCTATTTGCCGCCTCTGGATGGCAACCAGAGTCTCAAGGGCTACTATCTATACAGAGCAGACCTAGCGTGTGCGATACCGTCAAAAATACATATATATTACTTTGCGTACCTCAAAGCCTCTTAGCAGGCTCGTAAAAGCTTCATTCAACCCGCTTTTAGCGGATGAAATCCTCTCAACCACCGTACCCATTAAGGTACGATGCACCTTTGAGATAACCGCTTACCCCAGAAGACCCATCAGTGTGTCCGGTTGTGCATCAGATAATCCCGGACTCTTTCTGTTGCTCTCCTTAGGAGCTGAATACTCCGAACTTCGGGCGGCCGAAGAGTTACCTTCTGGCCTTTGCGGATCAGGAGAAATCCTTCGTGATGACACCTCGGGGTCGTCCGCCCCATGAGGCGGGGAGGCAGGAGGAGGCGTTTCGCTCTCCATCATCTCCGAAAGAAGATCCCCCAAAGACAAACTTTGTCAAGAAGGGCTGCGAGCCGGACTACAAAATATATGTCTTAGTTATTGTTCTCAGAGATAAAGCAGCATATATTTACCAAAGTACTTTTGTTCACTTATAGCTCGGTTGATGGCTGGCCCCCTTGCGGGCGCTGTGCGGTAAGAACGCCCTCCAGGGCAGGGCCCCATGGCGAAGGTTTCTTCCCTCATTTGGAAACCTCCATTTCCAAGTCTTCAGAGGCGGCCCTTTTCTTCCCGTGGGGAGAGGGGATTTTAGATTCGCCTCCCTGATCACCCTCCTTTGCGGAGGCACTAATTCCCCCGGTTTGGATGTGTAATGTATGAAGCCCGCTCTCGGCTTCTGTATGCCTCCCTTCATCTTCACTTGATGGCACTTGATAAGGTGCGCTCTCAAGCATACCGGTTAGTACAGGGTCCGGCGAGCCTTCGGGAAGAGGGGCCGAACACCTGATCCTCTCTGCCTTTCTTATCCAGTCCCGGCCGATGGTGCTTTTTCAGAATAATGTTGTGACAAATATAAAGATAGCATGTTCAGTCGCGGAGTTACTTACTTGGGTATCTGGACGATTGCAGTTCAGGCCCGCATCCTCGATGGTGTCCGAACACTTTATTCGTGATCCAAAGAACAATCCATACATCCCTTCGAGCGTCACACCAAAGAATTGTTGAATAGTTTGCAATCCTTCCGGGTTGAACTCCCACATACGGAGAGATCGACGTTGGCATGGTAGGACCTGATGAACTAGCATTACTTGCATTACCTTGACAAGACTAACATCCCTCTTGAGGAGATCTTGGATCCGGCTTTGCAATGTCAGCACATCATTAACTGGCCCCCAGTCCAGCCCCTTGTTGACCCATGACGCCAGTTGGGGCGGAGGGCCCAAGCAGAAGGCAGGGGCGGCCGCCCGCTTTGTACCACGGGGATCTGTGATGTAAAACCACTCCCGTTGCCATAAGTCGGACACCTCCGGGAAGGAACCCTTTGGCCATAGGGCGTCGGCACCTTTGCTTATTATAGCGCCTCCGCACTCCGCGTGTCGCCCGTCGATCATCTTCAGCTTCACATTGAAGGTCTTGAGCCATAGGCCGAATTGTGGGGTGATGCGGAGGAAGGCCTCACACACGACGATAAACGACGAGATGTGAAGGATGGAATCTGGAGCTAGATCATGGAAATCTAGCCTGTAATAGAACATGAGCCCTCTAACAAAGGGATCAAGACTAAATCCTAGCCCTCGGAGGAAGTGGGAAACAAATACGACACTCTCGTTGGGTTCGGGAGTGGGGATGACATGCCCTTGAGCAGGCAGCCTGTGCGGGATTTCGGAGGTCAGATACCTGGCCTCCCTAAGCTTCTTGATGTCCTCCTATGTGAAAGAGGAGGCCATCCACCAGCCTTGAAGGTTGGATCCGGACATGGTTGAAGGTCCGAAGCACTTAGCCTGAGCCTTAGGTGTTGGAACTCGAGGTGTGGGAAGGGAAGGATCGAGCGTGGGAAGAAAAGGACAGGCCTTGGCCCCTTTATAAAGAGGGTGAATATCAAGCGTCCTCCACGTGGCCGTTTGGAACTTGCTTAAAATCGAGGAGTCATACTAACAAGCACGGTTGGGTTACCCACACCCATATTGATGAGAATCCCGTGATAAGAGGAACAGGATCTCTGCTTCGACAAGAAGTGCCAATAAAACTGCCTCGCAACACGTGTAGTGGCAGGCTGGGAAAAATGGTTCGTAATGACCGGGCCGCGGCGTGATGTCATGCCATGAAAAGTGGTTAGCAGATTAGATTTGTGAAATATTGTGCTCTCTATGGTCGTATGTGGAAATTATTTTGCAGAGCCGGACACGATCCTTGTGTTCAAGATCTTCTATGAAGAATTCATAGAAGGAACCCGCCTTGCAATGCCGAAGACAATCTGTGTGCCGGACTCGTCGTCATTGAAGCCTGGTTCAGGGGCTACTGAGGGAGTCCTGGATTAGGGGGGTCCTCGGACAGCCGGACTATATACTTTGGTCGGATTGTTGGACTATGAAGATACAAGATTGAAGACTTCGTCCCATGTCCAGGTGGGATTCTCCTTTGCGTGGAAGGCAAGATTGGCAATTCGGATATGTAGATCTCCTTCTCTGTAACCGACTCTGTGTAACCCTAGCCCCCTCTGGTGTCTATATAAATCGGAGGGTTTAGTCCGTAGGACAAGAACAACAATCAGAATCATAGGCTAGCTTCTAGGGTTTAGCCTCTACGATCTCATGGTAGATCAACTCTTGTAATACTCATATCATCAAGATCAATCAAGCAGGAAGTAGGGTATTACCTCCATCGAGAGGGCCTGAACCTGGGTAAACATTGTGTCCCCGCCTCCTGTTACCATTAGCCTTAGACGCACAGTTCGGGACCCCCTAACCGAGATCCGTCGGTTTTGACACCGACAGCAGGAGCACCTCATATTCTCCCGTGCGAGAAAACATAAGGTGCTATCGCAGCTTGGATGCTACAGTCATACGAGCTTAGAGGTTGTTTGATCTGAGATCCAATGGCATCTGAGCAGTCTTTGTGCTTGTAAGCAGTGGCTGAACTCTTTGGGGGCTTTTTTGCAAAAACCATTCGAACCACCGAGGAGGTGTTGGGTCACAAATCCAACGACTCCAAAGAGCTTGTATCACCAAAACATCTAAGGTGTGGTAGCACATGATATTCTTACATACAGTAGAATATGATGTACTCCTTCATCTTAGATGCTACGTTGGTACGAGCTTCGAAGTCGTTGGATATGGGATCCAAGCGCATCTGAGTAGTTTTTGTACAAATTGTGTGCAATTCTCAAACTCATCAAGGTTTCCTATAAAAATATTAAGACATCATGTGAGCTGCTATATCCCAGATCTACAAGCTCCAAGCAACTCGTATCGGCATATAGCATCTAAGGTATGGAGGCACATGATACTCTCCCGGTGAGGAGGGGTGGGGGTGCACAACCAATCAGTGGTTGGGAGGGTGGGGACAAATATAATCTAAACAACCCTAAACAGAGCTTCACAATTTCATCTAAGGTCGAGGGGTTGACCCCCGACAATCATTGCTCCGCCTAAACACAACATTTGCATGTACTGTAGTACTAGACTTAATATTCATGTTTCAGTTTCATGTTCATTTTAAATATTGAACTGAGGACCATGCATGTCTTACATTTTACTCCCTTCGTTCCTAAATATTAGTCTTTTTAAAGATTTCAAATGGACTGGCACATACGGATGTATATAGACATATTTTAGAGTGTAAATTCACTCATTTTGCTCCATATGTAGTCACTTGTTGAAATCTCTAAAAGACTAATATTTAGGAATAGAAGTAGTATTTTTGAATTCGTGTCATACATGCATGGTTTGGAAAAATAGATGCACTATAATTATTGGATTGTTGTTGTGTTCGTGCGTGTGTGTCTTTGTGTGTGTGTGTGGTCATATGCTTGATACATACAAAGTTTTCTCACCTCTATGTTTTTCATCTTTTAAATTTGAATTTGCATTGAAAATTTATTAGGGATACCATGAAATGTGAAATCCACGTTGATATCACTATATCACAAACTCACTCTAATTCAACAACTCGTCATAAATCAATTACCACGTTGAGATTACTATTTGCAAGGAAAATGCAGGCATTGTAATACACATAGATTCATTCGGCAATTTAAAAGGTTCCTTTCGTATTCTCGAATGGTAGGACCCAATGGCGTACCAGCCAGACCTTGGCTCATGTTGATCCTAAAAAAATAAAAATAAAATAAAAAAAGGGCTCGTGTCCTTCTGGTGGCATGCGTGGTACGCACATTAGGCAACCCCAACCAGTCGAGCCTCAGCGTTTCGAGTCGAAATATCTGGCGGCCAGAATTCCAGCCCTAGGAAATTCCCCTCATGTCCCCGGTCCATAATGACTACCAATGAACAACAGAGGGATGCTTTAGTAACTAGACAACGTTACCTACCGTGTCGAGCACGGTTCAATTCCCTCGGTCGCCCCTCGCCAAGGTCACCCGTCAACTACATTGCCTAGTACTACTACTACTACACTACGATGAGCACAGAATTGAGCCCGTTTGTTCGTGCCTAGTACTTGAGTTAATATATCAGGCAATGCACTGGTATGGAGGGATTATCCTTTTACTCTGCATATATAACTTGTCTGAAGTCTAACTAAGCAAAATGTTTGACCAAATCCTTTCTTAAGAAATACAACAGGACAGATGTATGGCTTGAAAATTTATTGCATGATGTAGGTTATGATATTATTTCGAATCCTGGATCTTAAATTTCAGAAAATCCAAAAGTGATCATAAATTCTTGAAACTGAGCATGGTCACGTGATATGGCACAAATATTACTTTGTAATTTTTTTCTTCAATTTGAGACAAGCTGCTTATGACAAGTTGCACAAATGAAGAGCCAAGGTATTTTGAAACAAAGACCTGTCACGTTAAGGCGAACGCCGTCACTATTGAAACCGTGGGCGTTTACGTGCCGCCACGAGTCCTGCTTCTCATCGGCAGGTGCCGTCCGAGCAAGCGTGTGAGTCGACGGGAGGCGTGCGAGCAGACTGATGCGCCGGCTGACAGGGAGGCATGCGAGCAGACCGCTATGTAGGCTCACTAGGAGGCAAGCCCTTTGACCAGGCTCCGCCACCCACCTTCGTCCCAACTTCTCTCACTTCTAATGTTGCCGGCCCCGCAGTTTAAAATCAACCCCGCACTACCCGGTATTGCTACAATCTTCTCTCTTCCTCTCTGATTCTCCTATCATCTACCTCCAACTAGCCTGACCTAAACGTACGCCATGCCGCATCACGATGGTCTTCCCTTAGTCTTCCAGTTTCCTGAGGAAGACACCCAGCCGGAGTCTCAAGAACATAAGGCGCTTTGGGACGAGCTTTAATTGGCCTTGCGAGAAGACGTCGCGCCTGTCCCCGCTCCCGTTTCGGCTCCCGTCCCCCCGACTGCGCCAGCGCCCATCCCCGTGGCATTGATGGGCTAGGAGCCACACATTGTCGCCGAGCTTGATGCCACGGGGTTCCACGAGGTCTCTGCCGACTTTCACGCGCCCGTGCACCTGCCAGCGCATGCGCCTGCGCGTGCACTGACGCGCATGCCCATGCCGGTGCCCGTGCACCTGCCAGCACAGCGCCTGCGTGTGCACTGACGTGTGCGCCCTACCGGTGCCCATGCACACGAATGTCTCCGCCGCACCGTTGACAGCGCATGTCCCCGCGCGGGTGCCAGTGCCCCCCTCAGCGGCATGGATGGCCGCCGTCGACCGCTTCCTTGCACCAACGCCAGTCGCCTCCTCCCGCCAGTTGACTCGCTCCAAAGTCCAGAACATTTTGGCCTTCCTTGAAGCTAGGCCAACGTCCAGGAGTATGCCAACAACGGCGCAAGACGCCACCGTCGCCGCCGGTCAGTGGCCCGATTACACATAGAGCACGGCAGAGGAGCCGCTTCCCACCGCAAGACGCCCCCGCCGCCGTCGCGTAATCTAAATTTGCCATGAAAAATGTTCAGATTGCCATGCTTAAAATCTGAACGTTTATCATTTCCGTTTATTTTATATCGATCGTCGTATAATTTAAAGTCGGAGTCAGACTGAACGAAATCTAGGGTTTGATCGATTGAATGTTCTGCTAGAGCCATTTCAAATTAAATATAAAACATCCTCAAGCCACATGTATGCCTTGTCATCCAACGACCTAGACTACTTCAATGTCGAGCGCTCAACATGTTTAGCGTGCAGTTAATATCACGCCAAAAATAGTGCTAATCACATAATAACACGCAAATAATATCCTACTTAATATCCACACGCACTTAATATACTTCCAAATTAACGTGCATTGCACTACACACTGACTAGTGGTGCTAGTACGTGAAACTGGTGCCGTAACTTGTGAACGCGTCCAGATATGGTCAACGGCAACATCGCCCGCGAGTTCTTCGTGTTTGCCCGTGCGTCTAAACGCAGAAGGGGAGGAGAGAGAGAGCACACATGAAACCCACCAGTAAGTGATGGCGAATAGTACTAAAAATAATATTACATGTTATCCATTAAATAGGCTGTGGTAATATAAAAACATTATGTGAACAAAGGGGGGTACAACAAACATTGTTGTTCTACGTATGTTGCCTATTGATGTGCGGCTTGAAGGCCCTGGTCTCATGTTCGATCCTCGTCCTTTATTTTTTAATTTGTATATGGGTCCAAATTTGTTTCATGACATGTGGGCCCCTCGGTGTGCAGTTTGTAGCACTTTAATTTGTGGGTCGAAATTTGTTCCATTCTAAGTGAACTATCGGTGTGTAGTTTTGTAGCTTATTTATAATAATTAAAGAGAACAACAGAGTTTTTTGCAATAATACCATGGTGCGATGTTGAAGGCGAGAAAGGACGTGCGAGAGAGCGATGACCGAGCCAGAGGGAAATCAACTAGGGGAGTTGCGGGGATTGCAACGGTGTTTGGAGTAGTTGTGGGCCGAATGCTACGGAAATATAATCTAAACCGACCGGAATAAATGCCTACACAAATTAATCCAAGGTTGGAGTGCCCCTCGCAATGTAAATAGCTCTGGCTTTGCGAGGGATGGCGAGGGATGGCGAGGTAGCTCTGGCTTTACGGTGTGAGAAAGCGAGGTCAATCGAGAGACATATAGATAGAGAGACAAAGTGAGTGTGGTCCGACATTCATTGAACAGATATATATGCTCTGGAGAGATATTGTCCGATTGAGCTTTTGGCAAGGGTGAGGGCTGTAAGATAGAGTTTGAGAGATGATTCAGTCACAGACGTGTAGATATATTTTGTGCATGAGAGGAAGCAAGGTCAATCGATCACATAGGGTCGCCGTGCGACCGAAAGAGTGAGAGGGGTTGGAGAGAGTGACCTAGATGGACAATGTGCGTGAGCGAGTATACATGGTGATATATCATTTTTATCCGAGAAAGAGCGAGGTCAATCGAGACAGACACACACACACACACACACACACACACAGAGAGAGAGAGAGAGAGAGAGAGAGATTGAGCGAGCATGGCCCGCCATCAGGTCAAAAGAGTGGGGGCGGCTTGGATGGACTAACCTAGATAGACAATCTGCGTGAGAGAGTATAGAGTGTGTTGATCGAGGCTCGAACAGGGAGATATATCATTTGTGTGTGAAAGAAAAGGAGGTTAAACGAGACTCAGATAAAGAGAGCGAGATTGAGCGAGTGTGGCCCGCCGTGCGGAAGAAAGAGTGAGACAGTCTCGAGGGAGTGACCTAGATAGACAACATGCGTGCGTGCGCACGAGAGATTGGGGGGGGGGGCTAGATAGGCAATGCATGTATTAATTTAGCAAGAGAGGGTGAGAGCGAGAGGGAGAGAGAGAGCTCGGCATGGGGTATAATGGCGAGTGTGTGAGGTAAATACATTTGGTAACAGAGTGGAAAAAGGTGGTTGTGTAGTTGAGAGAGTTAGAGATCGAAACATGGAGAGAAAGAATGAAGGTGTGTTGGAAACCGATAGCTTCCTAAGGTGGTTAGGAGAGGAATATTGACCGATACATGAAGTATGTAGCGTGTGTGCGCGGGGGGGGGGGGGTGGTGGTAAAAACAACATTCGAATGTAGATAGTACGAGACTTAATATCGATGTTTCAATTCGGTGTACATTGTAAGATTTGAACTGATGACGATGCATATGGGTAATTATTTCGAATTCGTGCAATACTAGGTTTCGAAAAGTTGACATTGCCTCGATTTGTTGTGCTATTTTGTAGGTCATATGTTTGAATCCATCCAAAAGTTTTCTCACTACCATGGTGTTCATCATATACATATGAATTTGTATTAAAAAAAGTAGCATGGATACAGTGAAATGCGAAATCCATGTTAGAATTGGAGACCGCTACGTGACACACACTCTAATTCAAATAACTAATTATGTGACACACCCTAATCCACGTTAGCATGGATATCGTGGATACCTTTTCGATTTTTTTCAAATAACTACTCATTAATTAATTTATAGTACTCCCTCTGTTCACTTTTATAAGACCTTGAAGACATTGTGCAAAATAGTTCATTTTAAGTTGTCTGAAATGACTTACAAAAGTGAACGGAGGGAGTATCTCGTTTCGAATGACTAATTATTGCAAGGAAAACACGGGCATGGTAATAAATACAGATTCGTTTGCAAATGAAAGAAGATTCGTTTGCATTCTCAAATGTAGGTGCACCAGGCAAACCAGGGCCATGTCTTGGTGGTCGCGTGTGTTGGACAGACGCGTAGCACCCAGCCACCCAGGCCCCCCCTCTCCCCCCAAACAAAAAAAAGGACGACGATAAAATAAGTTCGCGCTTCCATGTTACGGATTGAAATATCTGGCGGCCCCAATTCCAGCCCTGCAAAATCTCCCTTCTCCACCGTCCCCTTCCGCGCCTAGATTGCTCAAATCCCTAATTTGCCGCCAACCTAAGCAAAGTTAGAATCGTCCCTCGTCTCGTATCTTTCCCCACCTCTGTGTCGGACGACGACGACGAAGACGACGGTCGCGCTTCACCACCGCACCGGAGCTTCCTCATCTACGCCCTCGTCCAAGGCACCGGGTGGTCCACCGACAACGTCGTCCGCCGCAACCGACGTGCCTCACAGACACCGAGTTCCACTGCATCAGGAGCGCTTCACCGACACCGTCTCCCAGCTCACCGAGGCTACTTCACCAAGCACATCATCGCACCTCCGCCCCCTGAGGTCGTTGGGGCTTCACCAACGGTCTCGTCCACCGCATCATAGCACTCCGCTGCCACTCAAGATCGGCATCCGTGCGGGCCAGCCAATGCCAGCTCATCACCCTCAACGGCTCTGAAGTGACCCACACTCTAGCTAGGCGAGCATGCCCAAACGCCTGCCCGAACTAGGTATTCACAAATCACTCCCTTGTGCACTGTTTCGATGATGTTTGGATATCCTTTCACTACTATCTTAGCTTACACGCCTATGCAACTCTGACTTTAACTCTTATTTCTTCTGGAGATATCATCTGAAACAAGCAAATCCCTTTTTTAGCGAAGCATGACGGCGCTACGGGATTTGGTACACATCCTGCACACACGTATAACCTTGTAAGTATCTGTCCTCCGGTACAACATCAAGGTCGATTCCTCTTATTTGATCAACCATTCGCCATGTCAAAAATGCAGAGCGGATGCAAGGAGCACAAGGCCTCCACATCCAAGCAAGTTGTAACATGGACATGTACATGGAACATCTCAAGCGCAAACAGAGCTGCAGTGAGCCTGTACAACGAGCTAGCGTAATTCCCTGTATTTCATTTAATTTGTACTGGCATTCATGTATGATTTGTGTGCAGTGGCGGATCCACGAATTCAAGTTACAAGGGGCGAACATTTAACTTAAAAAATATGAAGGCACTTGCACTCCGGAAATCAACATACCTTGAGAAATGTGAAGCTACATGCACTTTGAAAACCAGCTAATGATCCAAAGTAGTTCAGATTATAAACACTAAATAATGCAAGCACCCAAAAACACAAAATACAACATGGTGTACAAGGACTACAAACATGGTCTGTACCTTCTTGAATTATTCGCTCTCTGGCTGAAAATATCGAAGTGTAGTTGCACCTATAACCAGTGCACAAACTGCATATCAATATATCTATCCTGCACAAGTATGCCAACAGTTTCAAACAACAGATTAGAAAAGTATTTATGCTATGTTGTCATGATACGGGGACTTTCTGGTAGATGGCCTCGACGTTTCCTCAAGCTATGAATATGCACTATAATTTTCTTGTCATCAATGCCTGCAAATCTCTATGTCTCTCTTAACATAGCAGATCATCATTAGACACTAAATTCTTCAATGAGCTTGCAAAATGCTTGCATTAGATCCCTCATTAGTCACTATATGTTCATCACTAGGAGCATGTAAAATGTTTGCATCAAATCCTTCATTAGCAGTCTGTTCATTAGACCCTTCAGGCTCAAGAACAACATGAGCTTGTATGTTTGCAAACGGAAACTTTATTAGATACATCATATTTAGTCAGTTCAGTATTGATTGGGGGAGTTATAAAGTAAGTAGAAATTAGTTTCATTTTCTCATAGATTCCCTACATACAAGCAGTTTTACAACACCGTCAGGTTTAACTATTGGCCGGAAATTGAAGAGTTGAATTAGATCTAATCAGGGATGTGATGTACCTGCTCGTTGCGCATGCTAATCTTGCAAGCTACGACTGTCCGTTTGAGCAAGCTCGATGCCATGCCCGTGCTGCCGCCGCTGCCTCCCGCGCAGGCTACACCCAGGGTTGGATCTTCATCTTCTTGTCCTTCTGTTCACTTGAAGCCCGGCGACCGCCCTCCAACAAGGGTGCGAGGAAGTGCTGTGTCGGTCTGTCCTGCGGCGGCTAGGTTAGGAGCAAACCAGACTGGAGGCTGGAGCGAATGAATTGGGATTTTTCCTACTGCCGATCGATATGGGAGGCGCTCGTTTGGACCGCGAGCCTGCTATAGGGCCTGCCTTGCACTTATGTTATTGGCCCATCCAAATTGAAACATTTTTCTTCATTTTTTACATTGCCTACTCGTGCGTTGGGACGAACAAAACTAGCCTGGGCCAACCTGGCCGACTCAAACTAGGTGCACACTTTCCAGCCACCCGAGGCGGCCGCCCATACCAGCCCCTATGATGGCGTCGCCCCTTTTTGCGTGTATGATTGGGGTAGTGAAAAATATTCAATGGCGCTTTTGATTTACCCACAGAATGGTTGAATTGCTTGTTTCTATGAACTGAATTCGCTAATAATATGAAGCATGCCAGTCTTTTCATCCTATTGTAGATTGCTTAGAACTCGATATGCCAAAAGTAATCACATGAAATATACAGTAAAAGCCAATGTGATGTGTGTGGCTACAACTAGTCTGACTACACGTCCTCATATAACATATCAAGGACGCACCATCTTACCAGATTAACCATTCGACTTACCAATGCAGTGTGGGAAGAAAGAAGTATTGGGACTGCGTATCCAAGCAATTGATGCCATGGACTCCTTCGTACAACCTTGTAAGCGAAAAAGAAGTTGCAGTGTGCCTGTACAAAGAACTAGCGTAAGTTCAGTTACCTGCTTCTCGGAATTTTAGTTAGCCACTTATTGCAAAATTGTTCAATTATGTTGCTTGGCTTGATTTAGTTTGCTACTGATTACATAATGCCACAGCCTATTAATCCTATTATAGACTGTGCCTATCTATGTGTTTGATACTTACTGTTAAAAATTACCTGTTTACCTGAACTTAAATAGCTACTTGTTTATTTAACTGGTTTGTTGCTGCAACAACGGGTTACAATGATGTTAATAACTACTTTTCAGCATCCAATTGAAACTCTTTATTTCCTTATTTGTTTAACTGGTTTGCTGTTATAACTCCCAGTTGAGATGTTTTGCTAACTTCAACTTTTCTGAATCCAATCGAAACTTTAATGGCAAAATAGTTTAGCCCAAGACCAAAGAGCGAGGTCCCCATGGACGTTGTATCATCCCACAACAGTGGCACCGGCCCAATCGTGCATTATGAATTACCAACTGCTGATGCTCGAGAGGCCAAACTAGTGGTAGAAAGAGATTCTGCTTCTGCACTTAGAGATGAAGTTGACATGTTGAGGAAGCAAACAGCACAATCACAAGCAGTACTCAAGACAACCATTAAATATTTGGTGGATTTCAAAACGAAGCAAGCTGAGACTGACCACATTGTTAAGGTCCTGAAGGAAAAAAGGAAATTAAATTCCCACTTGGTAAATCATAGGTGAAATGTTCTTTCCATCGTTGAATAACCTTTGTGTTGTTTGTTCATGTAATCAATCAAACCATTTGTTTTAGAGATCATGTAATAATTGTTTTTTGTTTTTTGTTTTTTGGTTTGTAATTTTATTTGAGCACAAGTCTGTATTAATTGATAAGACTCGGAGACATTTCATTTTGATTGTTGTGCCATACCTACAAATATGCTAATCGGGCTGAATGTGCATTCAACAATAATAGTAGTATAGATGGATCATAAGTGGCATGCATCGGAGGGCCAAGATGTTGTAGTAGCTTGGCTAAAAAAGGATGTTGTTGTAGCAAAAAAAGTATAGCGGCCTGGCTTATGTATGTTAGTTGATATTATTGATCCATATACTCTATAAGTGTTTATATGTCTGTTAGTTCTGTACATTCTTGGTTGACTGACTCGGTATTTGAATCATGATACATCGCTTGTGTACATATCTAAATGGAAGTACACATTACGTTGCGTGTGACATTTGAGTTGGACATGAAGTGTTCCAAATATTCGAATTCACCTTAAACTGGATAATAGCTTCTGAATTTGAGTATTGGCATTTGTAAACCATATTCATATATGACAGTGGAATACATCTTTGTCGTCCTTTTGAAGATATATAAAAACACATAGAATGATTTATAAAGATTCGTATAGGAATACAAAATGGATTCGAATTTAGTTGCCAGGGTAAACATGGATGCTTATTGTCCCAAAATTCGAAAGAAGCGGCAAAATGTCCACTCCCACGTCGGCTGCCCGAAGCTAAGTGTTTGGGAGATGGAAATTACTGTCTACCCATTACACGAACAATCCATCGGCCCGATTTCCACTGCTCTAAATAGGGGTAGGTTAGTAACTTCAATTAGATGTAACACGACCGCCTCTAAGCCCATTCTGACACGGTGGGCGCCAAACATGGGCGGCAAAACACATATGATTCAAGCTCGTCCGAAAGACCTCTGTTTCTCCCTCCATTTCCCCAATCATACACGGTGGGCGGCAAAACAAACTCGACTCGGCCGAAATCGATGTAGGCAAATGTTTTCAATAGGGGCAGGTTTGTAACTTCACTCACACGTGACACAACCGCCTTACCTGTCAGCCCCGTTCATAAACCATGGGCGCCAACCATCCTCTCCACACCCAAAATCACTCTGGGCAAATATTGGCGAGATGCGAGATTACCGTCCTATTCCCAACCGACGAGATGTCCGAATTTTAAACGGGGGCAAAGTTCGTAACTTTCCCATATTTCAGACAAGCGTATCCCAAAACCATGGTTCCACGTACCTCTCCCTCCAGTTTCCCATTCATACACCGTCCACGCTAGAACACCATCCCCACACCAGCCTCCGTCCGTCACCCCATCCATCGCCGCCGTCCTCCACCCTATCCATCGCCGCCGTCCTCCACCACATCCATCGCCACCGTCCTCCACCATGCCGGAGCGCCTACCAAGACCGCATCGTCCACTGCTAGAGATGGATGTTTCTCATCCACAGCGATGGACCAATAGCCTTGCATCGCGTCCTCTCGCTTCATCGGCGCTATTGTCCTCATTGTCGGGGCTGCTCACACGACCTTATTTTCCACCGCAACGGGACTTATCCCCCGATGCACCCGTCTACTGTCGTAGATCTGCTTCAACACCACTGACAGCCATCGCACCCCCGATGCCTACACGGCGCCGCAAGAGAAGTGGTACTTCATATCTCCTCAACTTTTTGATCTCAACCAGAAAATAGATCTTAACCTGGTTACTCTACTTTCTTTTCAGCTCTTAGAATTTAGTTCTTAGTTCAAAGCAAACAATGGATGCTAAATATCATTTCTCCGGTTTGCAGCTTCAAATCTGCCATGGCACGGTCATAATACGGTTTAATTGATCATGCTTAGGGTTTAATTGATCATGTTGGTTCCGTGGTGGTTTCTTTAATATAAATCGGAGGGGAAACCCTCTTTTGCTAAAAAAATATGCTTAGAGTTTCCCCCTTTTATGATCATTATACGATCAGAATATGTGCTTCGTGTCATAATAACACTGCTCCACCCATCAAGCTAAACAAGCTTAGTTGTTCAAATACGAATCTGATATTATTAAAACATAGTCGTTTAATTGATCAGCTAAATGTTCCTAAATTAGTTTCGAAAATGCATGTTCGCCGCTCGGGTGTGTATCTCTACAGGGTGCCCATGGTGGGCCGGCCCACCCTGGGATTTTGGGTCGTCCCAGGCCCTGATTCCCCTCTGTTCTGTTGCGCGCTTCCGATCTCTACTCGCCCCCAGCCGCCTGCCTCACCGGCGAATTGCGTCCCCGGACGGCATGACTCTAGGAGGATACGCCAGACTAACAGGAGGTCAGGAGCCGCTCGCCCAACAACGTCACCGCTGCTCGGGCGCGCCGCCATGCCTACCTTCCCAGTCCGTTTAGGGCTCAGGCATGCAGCACCCACCAAGCCAACACGATTTATCCTGAGATACGTCATCAATACTCAGCAGCCACTCCTCATCACCCATTTTCTAATTGATTCATTACTCATTAGGCAGGACTGTCATTAGGGTTTGTTGTGTACTCAGTGCTACCTACACTTAAATCTTCAGATGTATTTCGGTAATCTTTAGTACCTCTAAAGTTCATAGGGTTTTCAAACTTCCGGCCCTCAGAACAGACACTAGTCATTTTGGATTGTTGGTCGTAGTGACATTGACCCACATTACTACCGCAAGCTAGGTTTGTTGACAATTTTACTTGTCTTTCTTACTCATGTGATATAATATCCAATTATTCACGTCGATTAGTTGCAAACAATAAGTGCTAGACAAACTTCTTGATTCAGATTTTGGACAGTCTCTTACTGCTGTTACAATTCTGCATACTTATCCTAGTAAGCTCACAAGTAAATGATTGATTCACTACATCTATGCTTGCCTTGTTATATTTGTTGTCAATATTCTTTTAGGGTGGACCACCCTGTTTCTAAATACTGGAACCGTAGACATGAGTGAATAGTATTTCTCTATGTGATCTCTTCCATCATGTGTGGGCAACGAACACTGCATTGTATAGAAAGAAAGTGTCATTTCCAACTTTTACATAGGTTTCGATCATTTACATGGAATACAATCTGCCTACTTGCTCTGTGTCGCACTACCAACACTCCACCCTTGAAGCTAAACATTATGTCACTCATAATTCCTTAGTTTATTTGTTCAAATACGAATTTCATATGATTCTAATGTTCCTACTTCAGTTTTGAAATGTGTGTCTGCCTGTTATAGAGACATAGGGGGTTTGTATTTCTGTGTGTGGTCTGGTCAGCACGGTTGGGGGGTGAACTTTTCATATGCAGGGGTTTATAGGGAGACACTCTTTGAGTTGAATCCGCAATGCATTCCATAAATAATCTGACTACTTTTTATGTTTTCATGAATCTCAGATTCTGAACAGAATCATAATGATTATGAGGTTGCGCGCATGAAATGAATAAAGCAGAACAATGTCATGGTTGTCAAACTTGGCATTAAGGGACTGAAATCAAGTCTAGATGCAATGCAATGCAAACGCTCTCCACCTACAGATTCATGCTCAGAATATGATCCTAACAGTGATTCTGAGCTAGAGGAAGACCTACGTCAAGGTGCTTGCTCTAACTTTCATCCATCAAGAATATGATCCTAATATGATCCTAACAGTGATTCTGAGCTAGAGTGGAGGAGTCAGAGGAAGATGCCCTATCTTATTCACCCGTCAAGGTGCTCAGAATATGATACTAATATGCTCAGAATATGATCCTAACAGTGATTCTGAGCTAGAGTGGAGGAGTCAGAGGAAGATGCCCTATCTTATTCATCCATCAAGGTGCTTGCTCTAACTTTCCAAGGTTACATTGGTCGCACATATCTTGCAACTGATGCTTTGCATTGCTTCTACTTTTTTGAACTGCCATTAGCTTAGTTTGCACATCGTGTATGTGAAAATACGCGATGCCTATCCATTTTCAGTACATATTCCATCTGTCATCATACCATATTTATCCATTCAAATGTTGTTCTTGTGTATCGGACGTTCAAAAGGAAGAGGGTGATTGCTGATCATGGAGGAGCACAAGCAAAGCATTTGGAAAAGGTAGTGCCACCTGATAAATCAAATAGCCCATTAAGTGTAGTTGCAATATCACCTGACCCACAAAACACCCCAAAAGACTCTAGACCTACTACACTGGTCATTTCTGATGCCCCAACTCAGCAGACCTCAACTGCAGCAAACAGTATGATTATGCCAGTTGACATAGCACCATCTCTACAATGCAAAACCCCCCATTCCAGCAAAGAGTACACCAAATCCAGTTGCCAAATCCCTTTTCGAACCAGAGAGAGCCCCAATTGCAGCAAATAGGACCCCTGTTCCATTTCTTCTCAGTTTAGAAGATGAAGCTTATATTGTTGTCAGGAACTTTGTGCGCATCTTTCCTTTGTGGAAAGATTATACCGCAGACATAGAACAATTTCCAGTCTTCCTCCGCAACTTACGCGTAAGTAATGTACTAATGTTATTCATGGTCATTACTGCATATGTTTCTGCTAACAGAAGACACAAGATTTCATTCTTTTAAATAGGCGAGGAGAAAACTGGATAGTGAAGACGAGCAAGGGTTGGTTGCGCTTTTCAATCACTCGTTGATGAAGTATCGTTCCTACCTGAGGCAAGCGCACTTCGATGGCAAGCCTCTAAACGAAATTTCTGTAAAGTCTCCGATGCTACATTTATCCGACGGTGACTGAAATAATCTTGTTACACATTGGTCTCGGCTGCAGCGTATGGTACTGTCTATGATATCACATCACAATTTGAACTACATTTCTGCATTTGCCTTAATGTCTCACTTGTACGAAAACTGTTAGCAGAAGAACATTCATTCTCAAGGGATCACAGAATCTCGCAACTATATTGCACACTGCATTGCTCTTGTAAGTACCTCTTGCCCTGTATGACCATACTTACTTTCATAGCTGTTTGATTATGTAGCATCACTGCACATGTTAGCCTCGTAATCGTCCATTTGGTGGTCATTATAAGATCCGTATGGACTCTTACATAAATTTAGAATCAACCCAATGCTTTTGAAGAGGTTTAGCTCTGCAGTCCTCTTGTAAGGACTGAACGTAGTCTATCATTGTACTTACATTAACAGCTACTCCCTCCGTCCCATAATATAAGAACGTTTTGTACAGTACACCAGTGTTCAAAACACTCTTGTATTATGGGAAGAGGGATTGGTTCATTGTGTAGCATTCTGCATCTTATCTCCCTCGCCCACCATTTACTAAAAAAGATCAGATCTATATTTAATCTTACCAACAAGTAGAATACACAGACAATGCCAGTGCAGAAGTGTAGCCCATTGCTCTTTTCAGTACATTTTGTCCTGTAATGCTTGTACTTCTAGGGATTGGTAGTTGATTATGTAGCATCAATCTGCATCTTATCTTCATTATCCTCTATCCCTTCCAGTATTATCATATCTATAATTACTCTCTACAAATGTAGAGTACAGGCAATGCTTATGAAGAAGATTATGTGCTGAAATTCTTGAGTTATCCTTCCATTGACATGAAGAAGGTCATTATAAAGCTGGTGTTAAATGTTAATTTAAGTCAGTCCTTCTAAAGCCTTTATCCTCAACTGATGTTTAATTTGCTCATACTCCCTATCATTTACCGTTGTTTAGTTGCTGTTTCTACCAAAATGCATGTTTGCAAGAACCGAAGTTCTAAGTTTTACTTGTAAAACCAAATTCCTTATTCATACCATGCACATTACTCAATACTCCCTATATGTATGCTTGTTTTTGTGGATCTATAATCATGTGTGTGGTGAAGCAGCCCACGTTTGCACCTTGTCATCTCATGTTTTATCTTACTGATGTGGCTGATGATATGAACAACATGCCATGCACATTAACCAAAATAGATGTGGCTGATGATATGAACAACATGCCATGCACATTAACCAAGTAGATTTTTTTGCCCTTCATCTATGCTTGTTATGTTGACATGGTAATCCAGTAGTGTGGTGAAGCTCCCCGCATTATGAATAATGCCAAATTATGCTATTGATATTTTGAACTTACTCTTTATTTTCTAATTTGAAATTGGAAGGAATTGACAGCACAGTTATCATCTTTGTTTATACACGTGCAAAACCTGTCATATGTCTGCTTTGTTTCAGGGTGATATGCCTGATGGCATGCACAAGTCTGCTGAAGGCTATGGGACAAACCCAACATATATTGTAGCAAAGAAGGCAAAACATCTTGAAGATAGCGAGACAACCCCAAAGTCTTGTCCTGATGTAGTGTTCAAGTTACTTGAGACTAGCAGTCAGACAAGCTCACAGAATTCGTTGTCTGAATCAGTTTGACTTCTTCAGTCCCAAGTTCTAGCAGAAAGGCATTCTGCAACTCAACATCGACTTGAAGTCCTATCTCTAAGAAAGATTGCAGAGAACACCAATGAGAACCTCATCGCTAAACAGCTACACTTGGAAGCTATGACCGACATGCTAGGTCGGTCTCACAGCCTTGCTTAGCAGCTTGCGCAGCAGTTCCCCCGCAAGGTAAACCTTTCTTGAACTGTATTGGAAGTGGTCTCGGTTCAGTATTATTTTGTTACGCTGCAATGGTGCCCAGTTTTTGTAATCTGCTTCTTTGTTGCACTTTATGATCACTGGTGGCGAACTTCGATGCCGAGTGGATGTAATATACCTTAAATCCTTTATTGTATAGTGTAGGTTTATTCTTAGTTACTATACCGTAATTTCTTTATTGTATAGAATAGGTTTGTTCTTAATTCCTACTAGTTACTGCCATCATTCGCTATCTGGAAAAAAATCAGATGTAGTCGACCGGGCCGAAACATTCGACTCTAACTGGCCTGGTTTTTAGCGGGCCACAATTGGGCCGGCCTGCGTCTTTCTTGGGCCCGAATGATTGGGGCTGAGGGAGTCCTAGACTAGGGGGTGTCCGGATAGCCGAACTATCATCATTGGCCGGACTCCAAGACTATGAAGATACAAGATTGAAGACTTCGTGTCATGTCCGGATGGGACTTTCCTTGGCGTGGAAGGCAAGCTTGGCGATACGGATATGTAGATCTCCTACCATTGTAACCGACTCTGTGTAACCCTAGCCCTCTTCGGTGTCTATATAAACCGGAGGGTTTTAGTCCATAGGACGAACAACAATCATACCATAGGCTAGCTTCTAGGGTTTAGCCTCCTTGATCTCGTGGTAGATCCACTCTTGTACTACCCATATCATCAATATCAATCAAGCAGGAGTAGGGTTTTACCTCCATCAAGAGGGCCCGAACCTGGGTAAAAACATCGTGTCCCTTGTCTCCTGTTACCATCCGCCTAGACGCACAGTTCGGGACCCCCTACCCGAGATCCGCCGGTTTTGACATCGACATTGGTGCTTTCATTGAGAGTTCCTCTGTGTCGTCGCTCATAGGCCCGATGGCTCCTTCGATCATCAACAACAACGCGGTCCAGGGTGAGACTTTTCTCCCCAGACCGATCTTTGTATTCGGCGGCTTCGCACTGCGGACCAATTGGCTTGGCCGTCTGGAGCAGATCGAAAGCTACGCCCCTGGCCATCAGGTCAGATTTGGAAGTTTGAACTTCACAGCCGACATCCGCAGAGACTTGATCTTCCATGGATTCGAGCCACAGCCGAGCGCGCCGCACTGTCACGATGGGCATGACCTAGCTCTGCCGTCGGACAGTGCCCTGGAGGCCGCACAAGAGTCCGCTCCGACCCTTAACTCAGAGCCGACTGCGCCGATCGAGGATGGGTGCCTAGACACCGCCTCGGGGGCTGCTACCTCTACGGTGATAGAGCCGAATACCGACCCTGTCCCTTGTGAAGCTCGTGACTCCGAGGTGCTGGACTCCTCGCCGGACTCCAAACCTCCCGCGCCCCTACCAATTGAATCCAACTGGGTGCCGATCATGGAGTTCACCGCTGCGGACATCTTTCAGCACTTGCCTTTTGGCGACATCCTGAATTCGCTAAAGTATCTCTCGTTATCAGGAGAGCCCTGGCCAGACTGTGGTCAGGACAGTTGGGATGTGGACGACGAAGAAATTCAAAGCCCACCCACCACCCACTTTGTAGCCACTGTCGACGATCTAACCGACATGCTAGATCTCGACTCCGAAGATATCGACGGTATGGACGACGATGCCGGAGACGACCAAGAACCAGTGCCCACAGGGCACTGGAAAGCCACCTCAACTCATGATGTATACATGGTGGATACACCAACAGGAAGCAATAACGAGGAACAACGGGACGCTACGAGGCATAATTCCCCCGAAAAACAGCCAAAACAGTGATGCAAGTGTCGCTCGAAGTCCCGCCTCGATAACAACAACACCCATATCGACCCAGCCATAGAGCAGGGCGAACCAGTGGACGACGAACATGCCACCAAGCAACCATCCGAACAAGAGGAATTGGATAAACAGTCCATCCCCGGCGAAAACAACAGTCCGGATGATCTCACGTCAGACACATCGTTAGAACAGAAAAATCTTCACAAAAGGCTCGTCACCACTGCACGAAGTCTGAAGAAGCAGAAGCGGAAACTCAAAACAGCGGAAGACATACTCAGAATGAGATGGAGCAAGGTACCCAAGACCGCGGACAAGTACGGCGACAGCCGCCAAACAAAGAGCTACCCGAAGCGCAAACTATTGCCCGAATTCGACGAAGAGACCATGGAGCCCCCACAATCAAAAAACAAAGGGGCTGCCTGGTCGGATAGACGACCACATGGCAAACAAAGAGCGGCAAGCGGCGCCGCACACAAGCCGGCACACGATCCACATAAGGATCTTCACAAAAAGTATAGCCCGGTCAGGTCCATCTACGGGCCAAGAAGGAAGGCTCCTGGGAGCAAAACAACACGACGAGTGTTCGAAAATAATGGCACACTTAAATAAAGGGGTGCCGCACACCCCCTATGTTTCACTGATGAGGTACTGGATCATGAATTTCCAGTGGGATTCAAGCCCGTAAACATAGAGGCATACGACGGAACAATAGACCCCGGAGTCTGGATTGAGGATTACACCCTACACATACAATGGCTAGAGGAGACGATCTCCACGCCATAAAATACCTACCCCTCAAGCTCAAAGGGCCAGCCCGGCATTGGCTCAAAAGCCTCCCAAAAAATACCATTGGAAGTTGGGAAGAGCTCGAGGACGCATTTCGGGCAAATTTTCAGGGGACTTATGTCTGCCCTCCGGATGCAGACGATTTAAGTCACATAACTCAACAGCCCGGAGAGTCAGCCCGCAAATTCTGGAACAGGTTCCTTACCAAAAAGAACCAAATAGTCGACTGTCCGGATGCCGAAGCCTTAGCAGCCTTCAAACATAACGTCCGAGACGAATGGTTCACCAGACACCTCGGCCAGGAAAAGCCAAGGACAATGGCTGCATTAACAAGCCTCATGACCCGCTTTTGCGCGGGAGAAGATAGCTGGCTGGCAAGATGCAGCACCAGCGACCCGAGTACATCCGAGGTCAGAGATGGAAATGGGAAACCACGACGCAGAAAAGACCAGCGTCGGAATAAGGAAAATAGCCCAAAGAGAACAACAGTTAACGCCGGGTTCAAAAGCTCTCGGTCGAACAACAAAACACTGCCTCTTAAGGACAACAGTGACGAGCTATCCAATCTAAACAAAATCTTGGACAAGATATGTCAAATCCACAGTACCCCCGGGAAGCCTGCAAACCATACCCACAGAGATTGTTGGGTCTTCAAGCAGTCCGGCCGACTTAACATCGAACACAAGGGGCTCGACGCACCAAGTGAGGACGACGACGAACCCCACAAGCAGAGCGCCGGGAAACAAAAGACTTTCCCACAAGAAGTCAAAATAGTGAAAATTCACTTCAAGTGATAACAAGGAAAAATAGGGCGGCACCTACTAAAGTACGCGCCACATGGTCCACCCCAGCAGAGTCCCGAAACTGGATGTCACAACCAATTACTTTCGACCATCATGATTACTCCAGAGGTATTCGAAATGCAGGATGGACTGCTTTGATATTGGATCCTATAATCGACGGGCTACAGTTTACACAAGTCCTAATGGATGGTGGCAGCGATATAAACCTGCTATACCAGGACTCAATCCGCAGAATGGGGATAGACCCTACCAAAATTCGCCATAGCAACACTTCCTTTAAAGGAGTAACGCCAGGCCCTTATGCCAATTGTACGGGCTCCTTATTACTAGAAGTTGTGTTCGGTTCATCCGACAACTTCCGTCGCGAAAAGCTAATTTTCCATATCGCCCCATTTAAAAATAGTCATCAAGCACTATTCGGACGTGAAGCTTTCGCCCGCTTTAACGCAATACCGCATTACGCGTCTCTTACACTCAAAATGCCCGGTCCACGCGGTATCATCTCATTAAAAGGTAACTTCGACTGTTCCTCGACCGCGGAAGAACGTGAGACTGCCTTGACAGCTACACACTAATCCGGCTTTGATGATCAAAGCTCCTAAAATAGGTCATTTAGACCCCGGACACGGTTAGACGAGCCCGGTATAAATAAATAAGGGGCTTACTAGCCACATACCCCTTTACAAGGGGCTGAAAGCATGAAGAATGAGAGCCAATAAAGCTCAATTTTATTCATTTTTTAAATCATGCTCCGTTTTAAATACATTTTTCTCATGCTCTTTTTCCAAACTATGTTCTTCTCTCTTTACAGATGAACAACGTGCTACACCCGTCCAGGATACAGCACAACGGAGACACAGGCACAGACGTGCAGCAGGGACCCGTTACAAGGATTCTTTTCAGATTAAGACCCTGCATAAACCTTTTTTACTGTCTCTTGTTGATACACATCCCCCGGTCTCTTACCATAACCGTGGAGGAGGCTGGCGTTTTGTCATCGGCCGAGTCAGAAGTTTTTGCGCGTACCTGGACACTAGGGGCTTAGGGCATTGTTCTGTCCGTCATCATAAAGACCGAATACCTTAGGGAGTGTTCGGCATCTCGAGTTAGGCCTTATATGCATCAGCTCCGAATCATGTCTTTGGTCAAATGTTGGGTTTGCCCGGCTCCTGTGTTTTGCTGCCTTATGTTCCGCTCTATCGGCTAACGCAACACCAGGAGAACTACTGCAATTGTGCCCCGGTTTGGCCGGGTGAGCACCTCAATAGAGAAAGCCGAAAACTGACTGTCATGATATAGCGAGAGACTGGTCAACCACTCGATCGACCACCGGAATGTTTAGAATTCCTCCGCTTTGACGAAGGACCATTTCCCGGTCAGGCACACACGCGCCCCGAGTTCAAAGAGCGCGGTGCCCCTAGGGGCTATATAGTAGCCCCACCATCGAAATCCTATGGCTAAGTGAAAGTGATAAGGCATTATAGTCCGGTTGCCTAGTTTGCTACGCTATCACCTCCTTCACAGGACCAAGACATTGGATTAAGTGTGAAAATGCGCCTTTTTGCAAACACCCCCGCACCATGTGCGTGGGGGCTGAAGCCGAAGACTGCCATCTTTCAGGTTATATATACATATACATTAACGGTCGCACGGGAGATATTTTAATACTTGAACGCACAAGTTTAAAAAGCCCTTATATTATAAATATAGTTTTACAAATCATACATGTCATTTGAACATAACATTTTTCGAGCACCGCGACTCTATTAAGCGAGCGCCCCGCAGGACTTCCTCAAAATAGTGCTCGGCGGGTAATCGGCTTCTGTCCGAACCCCGGGATGCAACGTCGGTGGCATCCATCTCTACCCAGCATGTTTTGACATGGGCGAGGGCCATCCGTGCACCCTCTATGCATGTCGACCACTTCAGCGCCTTGATATGCGGAACCGCATCAAGGAACTGCTGCACCAAGCCAAAATAACTCTCCGACTTGGGCCTGTCCGGCCACAGATGAGCCACGACATCCTTCATGGCAAGTCCGGACAACCTGTTCAGCTCAGCCCACTCAGCCAATCGATCAGTTAACGGAAGTGAACGCTCCGGACTATGGAATTGAGACCAAAAAAGCTCTTCCATCTCGTGATCCTTTTGGCTTCGGAAGTGCACGACCGCGTCCGCCGCACTCGCCGCCAAATTCAGATAAGTATCCTCCGCACCGCACAACTGGCCCAACTGAGCATACTTCGGGTCCGTAAACTTCCTACGCAGCAGAAAGGGCTTTCCAGCCGCAATATCCCCGGCCTGACGCAGCTCCTCCTTTATAGCCCTCATCGCGGAGCAGGCATCTTTGGCTTCCGCAATGGCCTTCTTTAGGTCCTCTTGCTCCGCTCGGCGTTCTCTTTCAAGAAGCTCATAGCAGTCGGTAGCATCCTTCAGCTTCACGGCCATTTCGGCCATCTCCTCCCTGCTTCGGTAGTGAGCAGCCTTTTCGCTTTTAGCTCTTCGGCCGCCTTCGAGGGAGCCGCATCACTCTTTCTGGCTTGCTCCTTTACTCGGGCAAGCTCCGCCCGAAGCTCCTCCATAGCAGCGGTGCCATCTGCATCAAGCATACATATTGTTAGGCGTGGGAATCAGCTCCCTTACCAGGTGACCGCGGAGAAGCCACCTACCTTGTGACTCGTCAAGTCGTTTATTGACCAGCGCGATGTCCGCATCCGCAACGTCAAGTTGCCGCTTCAGTTCGGCAACTACATCAGTCCGGCCAGCCACCGAATGCCCCGCCACCTTTACGGGAAGAGTGATACCTTATAACTGAGATTATGATCCTCGGCACGCAGTCGTTCTCGCCAGCATACCGAGTCACAGGGGCTACTATCTATACAGGGCGCATTCTAAGCGCAAAACTGTCAAAAAGTATGGTCATTTTTACGTACCTCAAACCCCATCAGTAAACTTCTGACGGCCTCATGTAACCCGCTCTCAGCGGATGAAATCTTTTCAATCACCGTACCCATTAATGTACGGTGATCTTCTGGGATAGACGCCCTCTCGAGCAGATCCTTCAGCTCCTCCGGCCGTACACCAGTTGGTGCCGAACTCTCCGGCCCCACCGGACTCGGGGAGACCCTCCGCGATGACACCTCAGGGTCGTCCGCCCCATCTGACGGTGCGGCAGATGGAGGCATCTCATTCTCCATCATCTCTGGACGAAGATCCCCCGAAGATGAGCTCTGCTGAGAAGGGATGAGATCCGAACTACAAGGTAAGAACTTCGGTTATCCTCAGAAATAAAAACAGGGATGTCCCTTATTATGAAACTCCTCTTTTCTACTTACGGCTCGCTGGAGGGCCGATTCCCTCGGGGAAATAGTGCGGCTGGGGTTTCCCCTGGCGCAGGACCCTCCGGTGAAGATTTCTTTCCCCGCTTTGAGGCCTTGACCTCTGGATCTTCGGAAGCGGTCCTCTTCTCCCCCTGGAGGGAGGGATTCTTGATCCCCCCCTTTCTTGAGAGCCTCTTCAGCAGAGGCAGTAGTTTCCCTGTTTCCCCCTTCGCCCTCTTCTAAAGGCACAGCCTCCAGCATCCTGGCTAACACGGGATCCGGCGTGGTCTCAGGGAGGGGGGCCGGGCACCTTATTAGCTTTGCTTCTGCTATCCACTCCTGTTCAGGGGATAGCTTTTTAAAAGAGCGAGAATTATGATGAATATACGGGTAGCACGTCCGGGCAAGGGAACTACTTACTTGAGTATCTGGGCGATTGCAGCTTAGGCCGGCATCCTTGGTCAAGTCCGGACACATCTCTTGTGATCCGAAGAATAGTTTATACATCTCCACGGGCGTCGCACCCATGAGGTGGCGGAGAGCTCGCAATCCCTCCGGATTGAATTCCCACAGCCGGAGAGGGCGACGTTTGTAGGGCAGAAGGCGCCGGATCAGCATGACCTGCGTCACTACGACTAGAGTGATATCCCTTCTTGGAGGTCTCGAATCCGGCCCTGCAGTATTGGTACGTCCTTGGACGGCCCCCAGTCAAGCCCTTTGTTGACCCACGACGCCAGCCGCTGTGGAGGGCCCGGGCGAAAGACAGGTGGCGCCACTTGCCTGGTGCCCCTAGGAGCAGTGATGTAGAACCACTCATGTTGCCACAAACCAAGCTCCTCTTGAAAAGAACCCTCGGGCCATGGAGCATCGGCCCTCTTGCTTATGACAGCCCCTCCACACTCTGCCTGTCGCCCCTCGATCATCTTCGGCTCCACGTTGAAGGTCTTGAGCCACAACCCAAAATGAGGGGCAGTGCGAAGGAAGGCTTCGCAGACAACAATGAAAGATGAGATGTGGAGGATGGACTCCGGAGCCAAGTCATGGAACTCCAGCCCATAATAGAACATGAGCCCCCTCACGAAAGGGTCCGTCGGGAAGCCTAAACCCCGACGGAAGTGAGACATGAATACCACGCTCTCACCAGGCTCGGGGGTGGGAATGACTTGCCCTTGGGCGGGCAGCCTATGCGAAATCTCACAGGTTATATACCTGGCGTCTCTCAGCTTTAGCATGTCCTCTTCCGTGACGGAAGAAGGCATCCACCGGCCCTGTAGGTCGGAGCCGGACATTGTGGAAGGTCCGAAGCGCTCAAATCTGGAACCTTGGGTGTTGGAACTCGGGGCGAGGGGCGGATTTGATCAAGGATTGAAGAAAAGAAACAGGCCTTGGTCTCATTATAAAGGGGTAGAATACCAAGAGCCGTCCACGTGACCGTTTGGAACTCGCCTCCGATGGAGGGGGCGTGGCAATGGGCGCGGTTCGGTTACCCACATCCGTATTGATGAGAATCCCGGAATAAGGGGACACGATCTCTGCTTTCATAAGACGTGCCAAGGAAACCGCTTCGCTAAACGCGCTGAGGTGGAACAATAAAAACAATTCGAGTAGAGGCTTGGCCGTGGCGTGATGTCATGCTACGAAATACGTCAGCAGATTGAAGTTGTGTAAATATTATTCTCTCTATGGTGGTATGTGGAATTTATTTTGCAGAGTCGGACACTATCCTGGTGTTCACGATCTTCTATGAAGTAATCGGAGGAGGAACCCGCCTTGCAATGCCGAAGACAATATGCGCGCCGGACTCGTCGTCATTGAAGCCTGGTTCATGGGCTACTGAGGGAGTCCTGGACTAGGGGGTGTCCGGATAGCCGAACTATCATCATTGGCCCGACTCCAAGACTATGAAGATACAAGATTGAAGACTTCGTCCCGTGTCCGAATGGGACTTTCCTTGGCGTGGAAGGCAAGCTTGGCGATACAGATATGTAGATCTCCTACCATTGTAACCGACTCTCTGTAACCCTAGCCCTCTCCGGTGTCTATATAAACCGGAGGGTTTTAGTCCATAGGACGAACAACAATCATACCATAGGCTAGCTTCTAGGGTTTAGCCTCCTTGATCTCGTGGTAGATCCACTCTTGTACTACCCATATCATCAATATCAATCAAGCAGGAGTAGAGTTTTACCTCCATCGAGAGGGCCCGAACCTGGGTAAAAACATCGTGTCCCTTGTCTCCTGTTACCATCCGCCTAGACGCACAGTTCGGGACCCCCTACCCAAGATCCACCGGTTTTGACACCGACAGGGGCCTTCACACTTTGCGCCAGGCCCACAACTTACACCGGCCTATCTTTTAGTTAGGACTTTTGTGGACCCAGCACTTAGTTTGGCCCAGGTAGCACTGGGCCATTAACAGGCTGAATATTGTACTGGCCTGTTACGGCCCAGATGAATCCATGGGCCTTTAGCAGGCCGAAATGCATGTTGGGCCTCAATTTTCACTAGTCATCGACGGGCCTTCAGCAGGCTGAAATGTAGACCGGGCCTTTTTGGCCCAGTTAGGTCATGGGCCGTTATCAGGCCGAAACATATCTCAGGCCTTAGTTGGCCCACTGATATCATGGGCCTTTAAGAGGACGAAAGCTCAGTACAGGCATCAATGGGCCGAATTATGTGACAGGCCTTTAACAGGCCCAAAGTCACGTGGTAAATCACCATTGGTCGGGGCTGTTAACGGGTTATCGGATCCAAAACCCGACCGGATAGCTTAACGGCGTTCCGTTACGATGGATGTCACGTGTCGGTTACCCTTTATGAAAGCACTTCTGTGACACGCGATTTATCGTCATGGAAGTGGACACTTCCGTGATGATAATTTTGGTAATGTCATGGAACAATTCTACGACAGCACAGGTATGACTATCTTGATTCTGTCATAAAATCGTCATGGATATACATGCATGACAAAAAACGCGACCTACTGTGACAAACACGTATCATCACGGAAGTGTATTTTTTTTGTAGTGAGTCCTACTTGGAACAATGAAGGAGACTCGGGGCCATCCTGGTAGACCATAACATCCAAAGGCTGAACCAACATGCCAATAGAGAAAAGACACTATCCATCTTGACCGCAATGTACAAAGGCCAAGTAGACATACTAAAACATGACATTCGGCAAAGAGGACGAGATAGCAGTGCCACAACTCGACAACCACCTAGGAGAACACAAGAAAAAGAAAATTGAGGGAAACAACCAGACATTTTAGGTCAAGAGTTTTCTTTGGCTAACCGCACATGGAAGATGACAGTTGGTAGATCACGACGTCAAGAAGAAGGACATACAATCAAAACTATAAAATTGCCAAATAATTCACCATTTGGATCCAGTTCGTGGCAGTCGGACTGTGGTGCCCCAGTTTATGACTCTGATGGGGAATGTTGCATGAAAATCAAAACATTTCCTATGAAACAACCAAGATCAAATATATGAGATTCATAGCAACGAGAGGGGAGTAAGTCTACGTACCCTTGTAGACTTAAAGCATTAGCGTATGTAACGTGGTTGATGTGGTCGTACTCTTCAAGATCGAATCATGATCTAATACGATCTAGTGTTGAACGAACGACACCTTTGAGTTTAGCACATGTTCAAATCGATGGCGTCCTCTTCTGCTTAATCCAACAAGAAAGGAAGAGGAGGTAGATGAGATCGGGACCAGCCCAATGGCGAGGTGGTGGTGGTGGTGGCAGCGGAATTCTGGTAGGGCTTTGCTAAGCACGTACTGGAGATTGGTGGGAGGAGTTGGGAGAGACAACGACCAAGGGAGAAGGGGTGGCTGCCTCCATGGGCCCTCCTTCTTTATATAGGCCAGGGGGTAGGGGAGGGCGTCCAAAACAATCCTTTGGCTAGCCACAAGGGAGAAATCCCCTTAAACTTGAAGATAACACCTTATCTCTAGATTCAACCCTTTAAATTTAGAGAAGACCTTATCTCTAGATTTAAATGACACGTGCCTTGGGGAATGGTGTGGCTAGCCCATGTGGGTTGTAGCCCCACCCCTAAGACCATGTAGGCCCTTCCTGGCTCGTTGGTCCCCATTGTGGAACCCCTTGAACCTTCTAGAAAATTCCTGATACTCTATTGAATATGACTTCCCATATATAAATCTTTACCTCTGGACCATTTCGGAGTCATTGTGATGACCCGGATCCCATCTAGGACTCCGTACTACGTTAGGACTTTCCACTATTAATATCTCAACATTACCCTAGAGCTACTGATCGTTAAGTGTGCGACCCTACGGGTTGGGAAATCATGTAGACATGACCGAGACACCTCTCTGATCAAAAACCAATAGCGGGACCTGGATGCCCATATTGATTCCTACATATTCCACAAAGAACTTTATCATTTAAACCACAATGTCAGAGATTCAGTTAATCATGTATACAATTTCCTTTGTGTGGCGATATGTTACTTGCCCAAGATTCGATCGTCGATATCTCCAAACCTAGTTCAATCTCGTTACCTGCAAGTCTCTTTACTCGTTTCCGTAGTACAAGACCCCGTGACTAAACTCATTAGTCACATGAAACTTCTTGTGATAATGTATTACTGAGAGGGCCCAAAGATATTTCTTCGTCACACGAAGTGACAAATCCCAGTTTCGATCCATGTAACCCAACAGACACCTTCAGAGATACCTGTAGAGAACCTTTATGATCACCCAGTTACAAATTGATGTTTGATAGCACACAAGATATTCTCTGGTATCCGAGAGTGGCATGATCTCGTTGTCCAAGAAACATATACTTGGCATTAAGAAAGTTATAGAAAATAACTAAACAATCTGATGCTAAGCTTACGGTTGGGTTTGTCTATCACATTATTCTCCTAATAATGTGATCCCATTATCAAATGACAACTCATGTCTATTGTTAGGAAACCATACCCATCTTTGATCAACGAGCTAGTTAAGTAGAGGCTCACTAAATACACGGTGTTGTTTATGTATTCACACATGTATTTAAGTTTTCGGTCAATACAATTTTAGCATGAATAATAAACATTTATCATGAATAGGAATTATGATAATAACCAATTTATTATTGCCTCTAGGGCATATTTCCAACAGTCTCCCACTTGCACTAGAGTCAATCATCTAGTTTACAGAATTATCAATCTAACACTCATGGAGTCCTGGAGCTAATCAAGTTCTATGTCTCCCTCCTTGATGTAATCATGGATGGAGTTGAAGCAGCGTTTGATGTGCTTGGTCTTCTTGTGAAACCTAGGCTCCTTTGGTAATGTCAATGGCACCAGTGTTGTCATTAGGTACAACTCCTAGATCAAATATGAACTCCTTCATCCAGACGAAAATGGCTAGGAGCACCTGCGGGCTCACCTCCCTGATATCTCACCATTAAATAAGCATAGGGATCTGTACCACTATATTAGTATGAATGTATTGATGAGTTTATTTTGATGTATGATTTCTATTATGAGAGGTACAAGGTTTGTATTCTTCCATACTATTAATGATCTCTGACTAGCAATAAATGAATCTACATGTGGTTGGCTGGACTGAAATCTGACATCGCCCCGACATGCTTGCAGATTTTAGGGAACCCTGCGTTTTGAATCAGATAACACATCTAATATTCAGTTTGTACCAAGTTTTCAAACCTCAATATTACCTTAACTTTGACAATATCTTTCACAAATTTATGTTTATTACCAGTTTTAAAACTATAATACTATTTTCCATCAAGTTGTGTGTCTTCTATAAAAATGAAGATTCTTAACCTGGGATAATTAAAACAATGGAATTCATATTTATTAAATTTTAAAATAGAAACAGAGAATTCCAACCCAGGAAAATTCAAGGTACAAATTCAATGAAATTACGTATTTCTATTTTTTTAGTGAAAACCCGAGAACTTCATGGTAATAATTCTAAAAAAAATTAATTGTATTAATCTCAAAACTTTCCTGCTCTAAAAATCCAGTACGTTGTTAGTCACATTGCCTGGTTTATCAGTGCAGTGTAGCCGCACTTAGTCGTTCATCTTCATGGTCCAGCGAAAATGAATTGACGTAATTACTTTGCGAGCAGTTGTTTTGTTTTCATTTGTTGAGCCGTGTCATACTCTGACATACCAGTGTAGGAAAGACAACACGTTAACTTTTCTTGCATGCAAACGCTGGTCTCATTAATTATTATTATTTTTGCGGGTGTGGTCTCATTAATTAGAACTATTGACTTTGTATGCATAACGAATTCACACACTGTGACCACCGACTTGCCAGGTGATTGAATGTGCCATTTACGAGTGCCTAGCTGTTTCTCTCGCACCTTTATTTTTTACCCCACCACACAAAAGTTGCTACGTACTTGTTCAGCGTGTATTTCTTTAAAATTTCAATCGTCCAAGTGCAGTCTTACTGCTTTTGATTAGAGGAGACGCTGCAGCATGATGCGATCTCTTTAATGATTTATTCTCAGAGCCACTCCATGCATACAAGGCTCGCGCTAAACATATAAAAATTCTTAAACAACAAACCTCAGCAATCAATTCTGAACTTGACCGCTGTCTCTTCACCGTGGTTTTTGCACAACTGTTTTAACTGAACCCGGATCCCTTTAGATCTGTTGTAATAGTGGGAATCATATCCTTTCCAAATAGCACCAGCTATAGTTTGAAAAGATGACTTTTATCAGCAACTGGGTATGAGCTGCCCCGTCTATCTCTCATCTTCGCTGGATATGGGATGTTGAGGAAGATGAACAGTAAGCTTTTAGAGGGGATCCTTGCGCCTTTTTTATCTGGCAATGGAGGGAATGCTGCGCTGGATGTAAAGCATAAATGGCCTAGCTCTAAGACGGAAGAGAGTTAATGCTCCCTATGCACACATATTAAATGAGAATGCACATGTCCAAACTGCTCACATGTACGCCTCGGTCAGGTATTCACATATGAGAAATCATTTTGTCAAATGATGCACATATCCCGAGCTAGCACGTGAGTGGGCGTGATTTCAATGTGCAGCGTCGCCGAGTGCTCCTAATCCACTTCCTTCATCCAGACTCCTTGTACTACTTCGGAAGCAGCTATATATTCCGCTTCACATGTAGATCCTGCTACAGCGCTTCGCTTGGAACTATGTGAATTCGGACAATTTGTATTATATAATCGACGTGCATGGATTGCATGAATTTATGGATCAAAATTTGAGGTATGTAAATATACGGCGCAACATATATGAGGGGCTGGCGCGCGCTGTCCGCGGACGCGCCCGGCGGCCCGCGGGCATATAGGGGCCTGCTGTAGATGCTCTGATTGGGTATTATATATAGATAGGTGGGCCTGCTTGATCGTGAGGTTATTTCTATGGGAAACACTCGGCCCTTTGCTACACAGATAGCACGATCGCATCTCTTTTTTCTTATCGGCGCGCGTCGGAAGGCGAGGGTGCAACCCTAACCGGATCGGCAAGGTACGTACTTGTACCTCGATTCGTCCAACCTACACGTTTCAACTTTGTTCTTTGCAATCCTGCGACGATGGCGGCGTCTCTCCGCTTGGCGGCGGCCACGAGGATCCTGCGTCCGGCGGTGCTTCCAGGGCAGGGGCCTCGCCGGCTCGTCCACAACGAACAGGTATCTTCTCCGTCCCATCTACGACTGCTATTCTCCGGCTCGCCTGTGGCCGGACGTCTGTTTGGTGGGGCTCCTCAGTTCTTCCCTCCATAATATTGTACGGGTATCCTTAAAACAAGCTTATTTTTCATTGATTTTCATCAGTAGATGGCATGAATGTGTTGATGTTTTGGTAGAAATCGACATCTTTTGGTCTCCAACTAGTTCTATATTTTTCTGTGTCATTGATAGATGATCAACTATCTATCATGAATGTGCAATATATCAGGCGATATACGCGTAGACCGTACCACATGTCTTGTTTAGATTGTTTTTTAGTTATCACTTCTCAATGCTGCTTCCGTGTTTCCAGATTAACAGATCCAGCCGCCTTGGCTCGGATGAATACCGTGAGTCCGTTATCCAGCAGCACAAGGAGCAGCTGTATGATCTCATCGCCGAGGCCGACCCCGATTCCATGAACTTCGCGCGGAACAGTAGTCTGCTCAAGGATCTCTCTACACAAATCAAGCCTAGACCACATGACCCTCAATGGTACAATATCAACCATATGCAAACATATATAGATGTTTGTTCCTTTTTTCTTCTTCTTCTGCTAGGGTAGGGTGTTCATATACATAATATTATGCCATCTCATGCCACCTTCCTGTAGGCGCAAGATAACAAGAAGGAAGACGGTGAACAAGTGGATCGAGGGGGTTGCGTCGGTGGGCATTCTGGCTGCTTCTGCGCTTACTTATTGTGTCTTGACTTCCATTCCTAAAATGGGGAAGTACGAGGGATATCTTGTTACTGAAGAGAGTCTACCCTTGCTACGACGGTTATATCTTGCTGAGAGATGGCGCAAGCAAGATGAACATCAGGCTGTTGCTACTGCCGAGGGAGTGCACGAGCAAGATCATGGACTTGTTACTTCGCCTCATTGTTCACGGTGTGGTAATTTTCTTCCTGAAAGGTGTGCCCATTGTGGGTTGAATCTCCCACGTCCACGTTAGCAATGCAGAACGTGGCCAGGCAAGCGGCGAAACGCAGAATCACAATAAGGAAACTGCAAAAGCAAACCGGAGCGTACAGGAAATGCATCTCATTTGTTGGAAACAAGACGAATACCCGTTCTATTCAAGCACTATATTAATTATGTGTGTCTCGTGAATTACATGTCTATGATCTGCCACCTAGAACTTGCCTAGTACTAGTATTATTACTGTCATTGTAAGATATTTGTGGTGTTAGAGCATGTACAACCACAAGTAGCAAACCGCGAACCCCAAACGCGTCCGCGGACAGTGGCTGGATAACACGCAAAATTTGTCCTCCACAGTTGGATCCATCAAACATACGTACATAGCTAAACACATGTCATCGGACTACAAAAAATTGACATGCTCTACTAACTAGGAATGAAGCGACAATTGGAGAAGTTCATCCACGCCCGCCCTTGTCCTTGCCTTTGCCCTTCCCGTCATCCGTGCAGCAATAGCGGCCGAAGACGAGGAACAGATCGAGGTGGGTCTACTCACTGACGGAGCTGTCCAATCCGTCGCCATCCTTGGCCTTCTCCTCCTTGGGGACAGTCCACCCATGGCATGAACTGCCCGGCTTTGCTCTTTTGCCATCTCCTTCATTTCCCTCCTCTGCTTCTCGGCTATGCGGGCACGGAGGGCTTCCTCGGATGCAGCTTCGAGGGTTAATGATGTTAGGATTTTTTCTTGCTGGGCTTTCATCGTAGTTCTTATTAACAAGGGCAAGGAAAGTCTTTCCTTTTTCCTTTCCTTTTTTGCGGACGAGAAGAGATCAGAATTTAATCATCGTCATCCTCATTCAGTTCAACAACAGAAATATGTTCGTTAGTGCATGGGAGGAGCCTGAGCTTTGCACTACAAAGGTAATGCCGATGGTGGTGTTAAACTTCCAAACGTTTTATTTCCCGACAGAGTCACGAAGAACAGCAGCGCGGCTTTCATTAATCATTATATTAAGGGAGAAACTTCCAAGCTTGATGATGATAATTACACATTACTGCACTTTGCTCTTCACTTTTTGTGATGCCAACTTTCATGTTCTCTAGTGCTCCTCCCAGATAAGAGAAACCATTTCGCTTGTCTGCATGTGTCGGTGATCCAAAGTACAGTGACACTAGTGGTTGATTTGCCAGGAAGTTTACAGCCAGCAAAGTAACATGCTCTGTACGTATGTTGCTCTATGACTCATACTAAGCACAACATGCTTCCTTTTCTTGCCCACTATGTGACCATTGCATCACCTCATTACCTCCCACTAGACTATATTTCTTCCAATCAGATAATCAGAAGCAAAAAACAGAAAAAGATACTAGACTTCATTTCCTCTGCACCAGTTCCTGTCTGTGTTTGATAGTACTTGCTCCAGTCACTCACTCACTCAATCACTCAGTGACCTTCTGAAACTTACACTAACTTGGTTGCAGTCATGGAACCTCGGTACCTCTCTGCTATCCATAGTGGGAGACACAAAGTAGCACATCTCAGAGGCACAAACCTACAGGGGATGGAAAAGGCAGCTTCCAAACAATTCAGATCTTTAAGTATGAGTCAATGTGAATTCACTAGGGCTACTAACTGGCGTGTCAATCATCACTAAGGCCGGCATTTATTCAGCAGTGCTCTGCTCACTTCTTTTCCATGCCAAACAATTTGTCAAACTAGAGCAGCACTGCCTCCCCTGCAAACATGGAGAAAAATTGCAATAAAATTTGTCTTGCTACACAAGCTTATTTGCACCCCTGAACCTCCTGGCAAACACTGAACTTGTTTTTTCAGATGAACAGAACTCCAATAATTAGTTGATTCATTTCTTACTGCTCTGCAGTGCCATGTAATACCACAAACATTTCCTGGGCACAAGAAAACATTTCCTGAGCACGGCTCAGATCTGGACATGTTTTGCCATTATTTATTCACAGAAAAACAGTTTCCGAGGCCGGACCAGATCTGTGCAGCTGTGAATATTTATTGCTAAAAAAAACAGCCCGTTAAACCGCATGTGGTGTGATCAATGTAGATTGCCAGCCAAGTAGCCCTAGGAAAGAAGGAAGCTCGCCACCATCAACTCATCATGTATAACCATCCACTTGGCAGGAGGAAGACAGAATAATTTGATACTAATTGACTGTACTGTCAGTTGACCATAAGCTTTGGCTTTGTAGGTTCCCGGCGCACACGCACACACATGAGATGAGACCATGCATGCGTAAAGGCAGAATGGGTGAGGGTTGGAGCAAAAGTCAGTGGCTGATCAGCTTTGCTTTGCTTTGCTGGGGTTTTGTTCTCATTCGTTTGGATCCTCGTCAAGGGATAAAAAGGCGCTGCTTGCATGAGATGCCGCGTGAAGAAAAGGTACGTGCGCACCTAGCAGCACATGTTAGTCTGCATTATCCGCAGATAGCTTAGTACGGTCCTAATTGGGTTCTTTGGGGGTTAACCTTTTTCTCGTCTTCTTTTTGCGACAAAGTTAATCTTTTCTCTTGACAGGTCGGCTTGGTGCAAAGATGCCCGGGCACCAGAGACAAGCATGCAGGTATACATCTGGCATGGAATGCTAAAACTTATGTTACTGCTGCTACTAATATATTCACTTGTGAGCAGCCATCGATCAACATTTAGTTTGGGCTCACGGGCATGTTGCACTGTGCGTGCAGTGCATGCTCGCATGTTGTATGGTGGTACTACACCAACGTTGAGACCACACACAGGACACAGCAGATTACCCAAAAGGAGTGACACGCAGATGCAGGCCAAGGACTCCATAAACTCGCCTGTACGTTCAGCTACACACCGTTGCGAGCGAGCTGGAGTCCACTGCTCCTGGATGGATCGATGCTGTAGTAGCAGTATACAAGGGAAGTCCACCATGGCACTGGAATGGGCATGGCACCGACAAATCCTCCTTGCCACGCTCACGAATGGTCCATGCAGCTGCTGCGCGCTGAGGACCACTACAACGGCATGCATGTCTGCAGCAGCGGTGAAATCCAGAAGCTGCCCGCCTCGGCTGCTTGGGCACATTCATATATGTTTTGCACAGCGTGACAGATGTATCCAACGGTCTTTCATGCATGCGTGGATGCACGCACCAAGCTGTGTTTCTCTACAGCGACCAGCTCCTTTGCACACACATACGTCCATACAGCATATACGTACGCAATGCTCACGTGATCCGTCCATCGACCGCCTTGTTGGTTCTTCACATGATCCTACTCCAGAAACAACAAAATTCTCGCGGTGCCGTCGTAGGGTGCCAAATTAACATCCGTATAGTCCCCTACTGTCCAGTGACGGTGCCAGTAATCCAATCGTGTATAGTCGATTGAATGTTGTGTAGTCAGATATATACATTTATAAGATTTTTTGGCATGATTTCTACTTAATGCATGTAGTTTTTGTAAAAAGTTGTGTAGTCATTTGACTACCCAGCCCAAGTGTGGCTTCGCCACTGCTACTGTCCTGCTGTGGAATGTGTCGGGCCAGTCCCGGCCAGAAGTTGAACTCGTGTACGTACGTGCGTGCGTGCGTGTTCCTCGGGTTTTATATGTAATATGCTGGATTACCTTCTGGATCAATGACGCGTCGTGTTGATAACTCCTTCCTCCGTTCCACAACATAAGATGTTTTTGAAGGAGTAATTCAGTCACGGTGTAACTAAGTTGCATACTCCCTCCATTCTCTTATATAAGGTCACTATCAAAAATACATTTTGCATCAATACAAGGTCACCAACAGTAATCGAGGCAAAATTTAATGATGTTTCTTCGTACTAGCAACTTTTTAATACTTACATGCATGTAGTCATAATGACACTCCACCACTTCCTTCCCATTCATTCGTTGCATGCTTGTGGTGTATTAATGATCCCAATTAATTAAAAGAAAAGTTGACTTGCAAAGGAGTCATTAAATTTTATCTTGGTACCTATAATATGAGTTTGTGGCCTTGTATAAGGGAATGGAGGGAGTAGATCACATGAACTGCCAAATGTAAGCTAGGGCGGCACCACGTAGTACCTGCCATGCGATGCATGATCGATCCATCCATCCAGGGCCACCCGATTAATCGATCGAGCTTGACATAACTGGCCGGACATCGGCCAAAGTACACTTAAAATTTAAATAAACATTAATAAAAACTAAAAAACAGGCGGTGCGTGCACGCAGCCCTAGACATCCGCCTTTGCCCCTGCCCTTGCCGTCGTCATCGCCGCCGGTGAGGCCGATGAAGACGGGAGGCAGCCCAGCCCAGCCGAAGGTGGCTTGATAGGCCGCCATGGCTGCCACCTCCGGCGCTTGCTGCGGCGGAGGCAATGCGGCGATGCGGGCGCACTCCTCCTCCTCCTCCCGCTCCCTCTGCATGCGCCGCTCGGCGTCAGTGCGCTCCTCCGCCAGCCTGCGCTGCCGCCGGTGCTCTAGGTACATGGCCTCCTGTGCCGGTGTGGCACCAAGCCAAACCGCGCGGGGAGGGGGGGGGGGGGGGGCTGACCCACTCTCACAGCTGGCCGGTCCATACATACCGCTTGGCCGTCGGGGTTAGCGACGTTGACACCACAAAGTCGCCGGCCATGCACGAAGTTGTCGGGGTATGACAGCTGTTGCTTAAACTCCCAATCACGCTTGGTGCACCTGGATATGCAGACGCTGCTGACCGGAGCGGGCAGGCGCTTGTGGCGGCGGAGGAGAAGGGGACGTGCGGCGCGTCCACGCTGACGCATTTCAACGCAATTTTGGGCGGTAACGAGTCCGCGCAGATGCAAAGCAGACGGATTTTGGGAATGGGTCGATGCGTTGGCTCAACGTTTTTGTTCGCGGTGATCAAAACAGACGTGGGCAAACGAAATGGGTCGCTCGGTTGGAGTTGCTCTTACCTCCCACTAGACTACATTTCTTCCAAGAATGAAAAGGAAATAACTGTACTGCATTTCTGCACTGAGTTATTTTTCTGTGTTTGATAGTATTTGCTCCACTTACTCACTCAGTGACTTTCTGAAACTTGCACTAACTTCGTTGCAGTCATGGAACCTTGGTACTCCCTCCTTCCATCTATTAAGACCGTCTTTGACTATTGACAAGATTAATATTACATGACATGTATAATACGAAAATTATATTATTGGAAGCTCCTTTCACATACGAATTTGATGGTATGCTTTGTTTAAGTTGCATGTCATATATCATTGTTCTAACATTTGGTCAAAGTTAGCCTCGAAAAACGCATTAGGCCCTATATAGATGAAAGGAGGGAGTACCTCTTTGCTATCCATAGTGGGAGACACAAAGGGAAAAAACGTATACGACCGGGTCGTACGGGACTAAATGGGAGACCCATCTCCGCATGTGACCCCTGTCAAATCGAATCTCAAAGCAACAAGCCTTCTTCCCAGCGACTTCCTTTGCCAAATCTCCCGTTTAGTCCCGTACGACCTGGTCGTATAGCAGATCTGACAGGCACAAACCTACGGGGGAAGAAAAAAATTAGCTTCCAAACACTTCAAATCTTCAAGTATGAGAGTGTGTGAAACCTAGTACTACTAACTGGCCTGCCTATAAATCATCACAAAGGCCGGCTTTCCCTCAGCGGTGCTCTGCTCACTCCTTTTCCTACAGCTGCTAATTTCTGAATCTGATGATCTGTGATTGCAGCTGCACGCGTGCTCTGCTCACACATGACTACGGGGGGATAATGAGGATACTCTGGATGCGCAGCTGCATAGAACATGAGAGCAATGCCATGGATGGTGCCTAAAAGTGTCAAGCCAGCTTTGACATTGGCACTTCACAGCATTGTCCTATCTGTAGATGAACTGGTGCAGAAGACAGTAGGCCTGACCTAACCTTCGGACAGGTTAGTTAGAAACCTTAGTGCCATCATTGGGGCCGTGTGTTTAATTATTGCAGCCAAGATTGATTAATGATTAGGTTGATACTATGCCTGCCTAGTTCACATATATTTATCCATTGTTTTCCCCTTGTTTATGATAGCAGAGCTTGCTATCTACTCCCTCCGTCCGGAATTACTTATCATCAAAATGGATGAAAATGGATATATCTAGAACTAAAATACATCTAGATACATTCATTTCAATGACACGTATTTCCGGCCGGAGGGACGTGCTAACTAATCAAACATGGCTAGATTTTTGGTGCTGGTGAGTTTTTGTGTATGACAAAATCTGTCTAGTCTGCATGTCTGAAATTATGGCAAAATCTGTCTAATATGGATGTCTCAATCTGGCAGGTCGGCCCTGCACTTGGTTCATTTACCTTCTACCTAATAAAAAGGAATAGTATGCTAATAGCATCATTACTAGTAACTAGCTATTGATACATCGTTTTCTTTGCAAAATCGGGACGGAAATAAATAAAATGCTGCTCCCAAAAGACTGTTTTTTAACCATATTGGAGTACTGATTTTTTTTCTCACTCGGAGTATTAGGGATGTGTTCTCTTCATTAAATTTTGCTTGTAGGTAAAACATTTAAAATATTTTGTTGCCAAAGAAATAAAAACCGGTATGTTTTACTATATTATTTATTTTTCTATTTATGGAGGTGCATTTGATCTTGGGAGCAGAATAGAAGTTTTGTTGTATTGGCACACAACTTATTTGCGTCCCTAAAGTTTCCTCCCAAAAAATGCACCCGCTTTTTCAGATGAACAACATTCCACTAATTCCATTTTTCTAAGTCAGTTCTAGAGGATCTCGATTCATTTTAAAAGGAGGAAGAGAGTTGCCCTATTATTTTGCGAACCAGGCAAAGATCATTAGAACAAGTTCACCAGATAGGCCACCCTGTTGTAAGAAAAAAGGATAGGCCACCTAAGCAGACCTGGCTACCCACGCGAAGCCACACGCACACGCGCACGCACGCACATAGACACACCCTCGAGGAGGAAAGCATCGTCCAGGCTGTCATATGGTGTCATCGTCGTCACTCCTCCGCGATTCAGCGACTCCAAGTCCATCATCGAAGAGCACAAACGAAGACCTTGTCGTAACATGCGTCAAGACCAATGGCAGCCTATGTCAAACAGTCAACCCCTATCGGCGACCAATCAGCTCTAACTTTGTCAACAAGCATCAAAGGAGAAAAGCGTTAGCCTACGCCAAGCAAGCACCAAAACCGATGACTTGTCTCATGACCTCGTCGCCGGTAAGGACCCTCCTCGGCAGCTCTGACTTCACGGTGAGGTACGACGGCCCCTCGAACAGGCCAGATAAAAATGACTACTAAGGTCAACTCCAACGCGCGACCTCATCCTGTCGAGCATGTCTGTTTGGGCAAAACGGACAAAGCAGACGGCCCAGCGCGCGAGCGCAAACGGACTTTTGTCCGTTTTATGTCCGCTTTGAGTCGCTTTTGAGGTGAAACGGATAGCGCGCGGACGGGTGGGACGCGCGCGCTTATCCTCCCCTGGCCCGCCCATCGGTGGCACAAAGCACCCGCCCGACGCTCCATTTCACGCCATTTTCCCCCAAACCCTCCCACGTCCCAACCTCCCTTCGCCCACTGCCCTCCCGCCATGGTTGATGCCCCGCCGAATTCCGGCGGCTAGGCCGTCGACCCGCCTGGAAAGGTGAAGAAGAAGGCGGCCAATGGTCCGAAGAAGCCGCGGTAGGAACTCACGCCGGCGGAGCTCGCAAAGCTGGACGCGGAATCGGCCAAGAGAAGGAACCGGAGGGAGGCGGCCAAGGGCAAGAACGCCGCGGTCATGTTCGCTGATGAGTGCGCTGCATTGGCATGAACTATGGGCCGTGGTTATTCGAATATGCATTTGAAAAAGAAGGCGGGCAGGATGCGGACAAAGCATGCGTCCGCGTGTTGGACGCACGGCCACCGCATCCCAGAAAAGGCCCGGACACGACCCCATTGCCCTACCCAAGCGGACAGTATTCGGGAAAAATGAACGTCCGTTTGGGGTCGTGCGTCGGAGTTGGCCTAAAACCCAGCCATCACCCAACTCCGCTCGATGCCGCCATCCCCAACAAGCAAGTAACCACACCACTCGGATCTAGTGCAGCCACCCTAAGTGATTCATTTCCCAACTGTTCTGAATCTAGTGTAATGCAACAAACATTCCTAAGCCACGGACACATCTGTATATCTTTTGCAATCTATTTATGCACAGCAAAACATTTCCTATTCCCGGAGCAGATCTGTGCAGGACCGGGAATATCTTGCTCCAAAACAACAACAACTGGGTGGCAATAAACAAGACTGAACGGCATGTGCTGGAATAAATGTAGATCGGCAGCCAACTAGTCCTAGGAAAGAAGGAAGCTCAGCACCACCAACAGCTCATTAATCATTATCATCGCTGGTCATGTATAGTGTAAGAGCATCTCTAGCAGACCCCGCATAAACGGTCAAACCCGTAAAAAGAATTTGTTTTATAGTTTTGGGCGAAAAAGGTGTTCAGAACAGAAACTGTAAAAGTGGTCCAACCCGTAAATTTTTTAAGGGCCACCGCAAACGCACACACGAAACCCTTATCTTTGGAGGTTGGAAGGCCGAATCTAGGGGGCCCGTATACCGGTCAAACCTCGTCGGAGCAAACACGCCATCGCGGAGTTTGCCGGAATCCGCCCTAAACTCGCCGGAATTCATCACCGCTCACCGGAAAAGGCCGCTAGTCGCCGCAATCAATCGCCGCCTGTTCGAATTGGACGAGATCAACATAGCCGTGGCCTCCCATGACCTCAGCCTGGCTGCCGGTATCCTCCCGGCGCGGCAGGAAAAGGGCACGACTCGGCTGGCAATAAAGCAATGCGCGGACGGCCGAGGCCGAAGGGGTTGGACGCGACCGGCGTGGCCGGCGCGGCCGGCTGGGAGAAGGGGCGGCAGCGGCCGGACTGCAGGAAGCAGCTCTTTATTTCAGTTTTACAGTTTGTTTTACAGTATCTGTTCGGCCATAGCTAAAATGAACCCTTAAAATGAACTTTTTCCAAACCGTATCCTAGTTTTGCAGTTTGCGATTTTAAGGGGTCTGCTAGAGATGCTCTAAAGTAAGGTAAACCAAACTGCCCTTCCTTGATAGTGTGGTTAGTGGTCCAGATTTGTGCAAGTTGGAGGCTACCTATCCACTTGGCAGAATGAAAACATAATTTATTTTGATAATTGACAGTGTCAGTTGACCTTAAGAAATGCATGCAGCTTTGCTGGTTCCCGGCAAACGCACAGAGTCATGAGACCTTGCATGTGTAAAGGCACAAGTGGTGAGGGTTGGAGCAAAAGTCAGTGGCTCAGCTTTGCTTTGCTGGGGTTTTGTTCTCTTGCATTTGGATCATCGTCAAAGGGATAAAAGGTGCTGTTTGCATGGCTGAGCTATCAGATGCGATGCCCCGTAGCACATGTTATTCCGCATTATCCGAAGACAGTTAGTGCTGATTGGGGTTTTTTGGGGTAAACTTTTTCTCGTCTCGTCAGGTCGGCTTGGTGCAAAGATGCCTGTCAGCAGGGACGTTCAAGAGAGGAACGCATATACAGCTGGCCAGGAATGGTAAAACCTATATTACCGCTACTGATTTACTATATGTAGTACTCCCTCCGTAAAGAATATAAGAACATTTAGATCACCAAAGTATTTGTGAGTTTTGACCATTCCCTACGCACCTACCTAACCACCTCCGGGAAGAAAGAAACGGCTAAATTCTTACGTGCATGTGTTACCTTGCGTTTTATCTTCTGTATATGCATGCATGCACGGTGACTCTGATTTGATTTTCGTCGAGCCGCTTGGCTTAGCTTTAATCGCTAGGCAAGTGGCACCACTCCACTCGTGTGAACGAGCGAGTGCAAAAGCGTCCGTGAGTCGACGGACCATGTACGCGTTGAGACAAAGCTAAAACCAAGATGGTCAGCTCATGTGAACTTAACCCGTCGTAATCGTGTATCATATATACGGTCACAAGTTAGGTCTACTGCTTGTCTTCTTCCAAAGGGTGTATTCACATCATCTGGGTGTCTTTTGAAAATATGAGTGGTGTTGTGCTCAGATCTGTGGACATGACGGTGTGTTAATTTATCAGTGTGCGCGTACGTACTCCATCGGCAAAGCAGGCCATGGGTCAGAAAAACGAAAATTAAAGGCATCTCCACGGCAAATACCCAAACGGACGATCTCATACGATGAGCGTGTCCGTGGAAATCCGGTCGAACATCCAACCACCTAATGGCAATATCCAGAAATTTCTCATTTTAATCATTTCAAACATGAAAATTTACGTGATTCGTTTATATCATAAATGGTTTGGATGAAAATATTTAAACTAAAACCCAATCTACCAGACGAATCAGATGATGATCTCGAACGCATGTCCACCGAGGCTGTTGCGACGATCACCGTCGTCATCACTCCAACTGCTGGTGCCGCGTCGTAGCATCTGTCTTGGGACGTTGCATCGCGGTCATGTGGCGGCTTCTCGCCTACCACCATAGCCTTGTGGTAGCCGGACTCTTAATTCACGGGCATCGACACAATAGAGGAAGATGGCCAAGGCCTCGGCGAGGTAGCGCAGACGGGCGAGCCAGTAGCGGTTTCCACAGCGGCGTGTATGGGAGTCTGAAATCCCGCCGGATCCATCGTTGCGATGGGGGACGACACGTCGGATTGGTAGCCACCGAGTAGCAAAATTCCTTGACAACGCTCGTGCTCTTCGACAGTCATGTTCTTGCCCATCCTGATGGTGTGGCGTCTGGTCATATGGTAGTAAGCTATGGGAGACGCTTAGGGTTTAAATGGAAGTCTAGCCAGAGCAAACGGGGATTAAAAGGGTGGCATGCCAAGTTGTTCAGTAGACGTGATGGATAGTCTAGAATCCGCGGCTCCGCCCTTGATTTGGGACGAGACTCGAGGATTTTGGACTATCCATCCAAAAATGGGTGCATGCAACACCAAACAGACAACATCAAATGTGTGCAGACACGTCCATACATGTCCACGGACTATGGGTGGAGCGCCGACCATCCAAGCGCAGGCACCAAATCACGAGGGGATAAAATTTCACGGGGAGAACTGGAATCACGCGCACCTCTGACCGGAGGAGGCACATAAACTTGATGCGCCTTCCCCCGGTGGAATTTGTCGAAGCCAAGGAGGTCTGCCGCGGTTGTCTCGCGGCCGGCCCCAACTTCCTTGCTGGTCGACGCGGTCGCTTGCTTGCACGTTGCCTCGTCCTTGCCGCAGTGCTCGATTTTCGCTCGGATTTGCTCGACGTCGAGGTTGAACTCCGATCTGGCCCCATCAATCCGCGTCGTGATGAGGTCGTCGAGCGCGACGGTCGTTTCCTTGAGCATCTTACCGACGGACTTGATGATCTCGTCGCCGTGCGCCTTGAACCTCTGGTCCAAAACCTCGGCGAAATCCGCTCGCGGCAGCTCCTGGATCTGCCGCCCCTCGGACGACAGCTTGTCTATGGCGGCGCTCCTCTGCTGGAGTTTGAAGCGCGTGGCGTGGATGTGATTTGGGATCTCCAGGATCAACAAGCTCCGAGTACCAGATGTAAGGTTCCTACTAGGATCATGGCGAGATCTAGGTTTTCTATTGCTTTAGCTATCCACCCAACCACCCACACAACGAATTCAAATTACAAGATCTCTCTCTGGTCAGGCCGAAGCCGCCAACGTCCTTTTTCTCCTTCTCGCTAGCAGCTATCGGTATTTAAACCATCGACCGTTACATCCCGCTTCAGCGGGCCTAGTTTGGGCTTGCAAGCCACTGGGAAAGTTTACGCGCGCGAGTGGGAAGGCCCCTTGGCCCATGACTTGATTCTTCTGGTTCCCGCCTCTCGCCTGGGCCATCTTCCATGTCGACGGCCTGGCTGCTGACACACCCCAGTCGCCAAAAATAAAACACTGATGAAATTTTACGTGTGACCCCCCGATCAGGTCTAACATGCATTTAGTTTGGGTCCACGGATGCCTACTGCACACAAACGTACGTGCATGGGCACATTTATGACTTATCTGCCGTGGTACACGAAGACCGGAGTTGTACCGGATGGTGCCCAGAAGGACTGACACCCGTTGCCCTGCAGGGGAGCTGGAGGCCACTACTCCACCTACTACGCCATTTCCGAATTCATGGTGCATGAGTATACGAGTCCACGCCCGACAAATCCTCCTTGCCAAACCAGGAGGGACACGCGCATGGACATGGTCCACCACGAGGCCCCGAGAATAAAATAACACGGTGATGACGATCAAGAAGATACGTGGCCAAGCGAGAAGATGGATTTGCCAAAAGAAAAAAGGAAGCAAGCACCACCGGGGATTTTTACTGCAGTGAGGGATCACGGTGAAATCCAGAAGATGCGGCGGTGACCAACGGCGCAGCTACATAGATCCATAAGAGTTTCACATGACCGGTTGGGTTTCTTCACAAGATCACCCATCGGATGAGTATGTGTAGAAACAACAAATTCATTTACTGGTGACAACTGATGGCCGGACGTACGTACGCACCGTCCTTGCGTAAGATGTGTCGAACCATAATATGAGTGAGTGAGTGGCAGGAAATGCAATTCCTAAATATTTGTCTTTCTAGAGATTTCAACAAGTAACTACATACAAAGTAAAATGAGTGAATCTACACTTTAAAATGTGTCTATATACATCCGTACGTGATAGTTAATTTGAAATCCTAAAAAAGACAAATATTTGGGAACGGAGGGAGTAGTACTATTAATTGTGTGCATGCATGGCGTCTTTAATTTGTCTGTCGATTCCATTGACTTGATTACGCGGTAAATAAGTGTTATGGAGAAGAGATAAAATGCATGGGTGGTGTGCATGTGAGCCGACCGACCATGTACGCATGGAGCCAAAGGTAAAATTAACCTGGCCAGCCAGCTTAGGCTTTTGCGTATGTACGGATGGCAGATCGGTCGAGGAGCTCCTGCATGCATGCACGTGATTTGTGAAGGTTAACCGCCGACGTAAACCTGCGTCATACTCTTGGTTAGATCTACTACTGCTTTGTCTTCTTCCACCGGGGCATGTAGCGCGTTCGTATGCATGTCTCTGCAGTGCAGCCCATCGATCTGGGTGTTTATTTTTAAAATTTAAAATGGTGTTTTGCTCAGATCTCTGGGTGATTAGGTGAACATGAATGACGGTGGGTTAATTGATTATGCATTGTGTGCGTAATACTGACGTAAGAGCATTTCAATACTTCACTTTTCTGTGAAGCATATTGTATCAAACGAGTCAAAGCCTTAGACGATGGGTTCATAAATGTATAACCAAGATATAAGGGCATCTCCAACAATTATCCGCAAATATCCTTCCGCACCCGTGTCCGCGGACAGGGGGCAGTGGGTTAATTAACTATGCATTGCGTACGTAATACGAGCATTTCAGTACGTGATTTTTCTGTGAAGCCGTATATTTTATTAAACGAGTCAAAGGCTTACTCGATGGATTCACAAATGTATAACCTAAGATATAAGGGCATCTCCAACCGCAACCCGTAAATTTTCTCCCGCATCCATCCGCGGAAAGAGGGACCAGTCCACAGATACGGATGAGGAGGGACGCCATGCAACGCTAACCACACATATTTTAACAAACCAGACAAAATTAGTAGCATAAATCATTCATACATACCAAGCAAATTAAGTCTAGTACAACAAGATCTCAAATACGACTAGATCCCGAATGCCCAACAAGTTTTTCATGAACGGATCATGTTGTCCCCACACATACTCCCCCCCTCCCCCGGTTTCATCCAACAGTGTGCGCACATAAATGGCCATCTCTCTATCCTATGGTATGCCACAGCAGCGCATACGGGCTACATATAACGTGTAGACCAACATTGAGTGAATGCATCAATCAATAGTTGAGCAAGATGGAGAAAAAACTTACAATCTCGTCCTCTGCCGCATACAATGGCCACCTTGCCTTGAGCTGACGAACCACGTCATAAATTTTGGTGATGCTGATCTGGATAGCGTGCCAGTGATACGACAACGACCTCACATTGTGTGGTTGAATGATGTACATGTCATAGGGCGTAATGTGCTTTCGTGCGGGAAAATTTTCATGACTTCCCCGGAAGGGCTCCACTCTGCTTCTGCCTACAAAACCCGCGGATACGGCCAGCCACGCATCGCACAACAAGTCATCCTCCATAGTCGAATAGCTAACCATCTCGCGTAATCTAAAAAATGGCATAGCATTTTGAAAAAAAGTTTAATGGCATTTGACGAGCACCTGCCAGGCGTGGTGTCCGCCATGGAGGTCATCGGCAAGGGGCGGAGTGTACCTGGGTACAAACATCTCCACCGTGGAAAGCTCCGTAGTAATGGCGAGCGAGCACGTCGGTGCTGGTTGCAGACGTCCAACAATGCTTTTGTGGCAGCCGAAGACGTACAACAGCGGCGACGGAGGTGGAGGGGTGCAGATGCAAAGCAAGTGGGAGAAGAGGTGGAATGGAAGAAAATGGGACCGGAAGGGGGGATTGGGTGGGCCGGCGGTGTCGGAGTCCTATGTTTCAGGTGTCCGGACTCCCGCAAATCTCCCTCACTTTGTAGCACCGGACGTACCAATACAGGTCCGCGTTGGATGGCTTTCTTGGTCTGGACGGATGCGGCCGGTTTACGGTCTGCCTTGAAGATGTCCAGACGTAAATATTTGCAACGCAAGCCATCTGCCAGTTGCATAACAAATAAATATTCCAGTTCTTCACCCTCAATGTATCTTACGCATAACTGAAAATTTATACAGAACAACATAAATTTCTACTACGTCGACTACTGATGTTATCCCACTGTAAAAAGAAGGTAGACTTTAGGCCCTAATCAGTCTAGCAAAGAATCTTTACCCCTTGTGACAGGGTCACTGATCCATCAGACTGCTACACAATTAACAATTGAACAGGAGCAAAACATCCCAAACCCAGGGCTGGCCAGATGAATATAACCACCTGCCTACCTAGCTAGATGTTCCAAGCCCACCGAATCCGTTGAACGCACTCACAAAGCACAGGGAATCCAGCACTTCTTTTATCTCACTAAACTAAACCTTTTAGCTGCATCAGCCACTGTCACTGTCGCATCATGCATGATAGCACATGAGATCCCCGGCCATGTGGGCCGCGCGGTCGTCGGAATAAAGTTGCATACATCACATGCAACTGCCATACAAGCAGCCACGACATGTATTGTTGTGAGCAAGGTCATGGTCAGCACCACCGGCCATGACCGATCGAGGCCGGGCCAACCGATTAAAGGCGGTGATCGAGCTTGACATGCCAACGTATGTAAGCTAGATCAGCTGGTACCGTGTAACTGTCATTCATACGTGTAATCTCAATGCCTTGTAGACCAACCGATTAGTGTGTGTGTTTCTTCTTCGTTTTCTATACATATGACTCATATGTAATTTGCTTGTTTGCACGTGGTCATATTTTCATATGTGATACTCTAGCTAGTCACCACGTGTTTTTTTTTTTGAGGGATAGTCACCACGTGTTTAATTACTTGTTTGGTTGTTAACAAAGGTACCGATGGTTACATGTCCCCCCTAGCACTAGCAGGATAGATACTCTGCTCGAGCGATCGTGACACTAACTGATCGTCCACACGCGGACAGCCGAAATTACGGCATGATTATGACCTACGTGGCATCTTAGCCAACCTCGCGTCCTGCACGACGATGAACAAGCAACAAACTTCAGCTGGCTCGAACAAACTTAATCATATACGTACATGTACACCTAGCGTACTGGCTTGCATCATTTTCGTAGCCAAGATCAACAACGACACGCACTAGCTACCAACGATAGTACTGCCTTCACACACACACACACACACACACACACACACACACAGCGAGCGTACACACACAGGATGCATGTTACACCCTGGGCCATGGCATGATTACACGCACTCGCACACATCTGTACAAAGACAAGAGGAGCGTCGACGTGACGGCAATAGCAAAAAGCTGCATGGCTCCATATGCATGCATGCATCAAGATTCGTTCCCCAACCCCGTTCCGTTTCATATTCGCCGGAGGGACTATCCTACTGGGTTAACTTTGCTCTGTGTCCGCACAGTGTACAAGTAATGAGACGGCGTACGTGTTAGTAACCTCCTGATCGCTGAGGGGCCCGGGACGGGCCTCTGCACTTGCCGACTACTCTACGTGAGAAGGATGCACAATAGCTCCATGGATGAGGATCCATTTATTGTTGAAGGGCCCCAATGGTTATTTTACCAACTACTCCCTACGTTTCAAAATGACTCAACTTTATACTAACTTTAGTATAAAGTTGAGTCATCTATTTTAGAACGCGGAGAGTACCATTTATTTCTTTTCTTTTTTTTGAATGTTGGTAGCTGCTACCAAATTCATTGATCAGTGGTAAGAACAGCGGGCTACAAGGGAACCCAGGATGGGGGCACAGCAAGTAAACTCAAAGGCCCGAGGGCTAGAAAGAGGAAAAGAAAAAAGATGGGCGGGCACACAGGTCGCCAAAAAATGCCGGGTTTGCGGACTCAGCCAGGGTCGAAAGGGATCCCTGCTCCAGCCAGATTCCATAGATGGATTTCCTCTTTGACCTTGTTGACAAAACTATGCCTTTCCAAGTATTCCTTTTGAAAGATTCTTCTGTTCCGCTCCCGCCAGAGTTCCCATGCCATCAGTTGGATGATGGACAAGGTCCCTTTCTTCAGGCCATCCGTCGCCGAGTTGTGGCAGCTCATGAGCCATCCCTTGATGCTTGCAGTGGCGTTCCATGGTTCGGCGAGCAGAGTTGGCATGCGGCATAGGTGCGCGATTTTATCCCAAGCGTGTCGAGACCAAGGGCATTCCATAATCAAATGGGCCGGTGTTTCCAGCTTTCGCTCACACAGAGCGCAGAAATAGTTGTTCTCCCTTCCGCGGCGAAGCAGGGCGTCAGCAGTGAGTATCTTCCCCAGCGTGGCCGTCCATAGGAAGAAGCGGCATTTGCCGGGCGCCCATCCTTTCCAGATGAGATTGTGACTCTCCATAGGTACTGAACCCTCAAACTGAAGTAGATACTGAACGAGCAGAGTACTCGTTTGATTGCGAGAAACGCCAGGAGATTTGGTCTGATTGTCCCTCCTATAGGTTCACCTCATCCAGCATCTCTGCTAGGCAAGTCATCTCAGGTAACATGTCGTCCGTGAGGCCCAGGGCAATGTCCGACATCCATGTTTGTCATTGAAGGGCTTCCTGGACTGTGCGGTTTTTCCTTATTGAAATCTGGAATAGAGATGGTGCAATTTTTTTTGGGCATTGACCTTGCAGCCATCGGTCATGCCAGAAGCTTGCCTTTTTGCCATCGCCAATAGATATCTCGGTGGCCATGGCGAACATCATTCTTTCCTTTTCGTCGCAAGGCAGCGGTGATCGCGCCCAAGGCCAAGTGGGGTTTTTACAGGCGAGCCATAGCCATCTCAACCTCAATGTCATTCCAAATTTTTTCAGGTCAAGCACGCCCAGGCCGCCGAGGTGCTTCGGACGGCAAATCTGGTTCCATCGCACCCTACACTGACCGCCGTTGCAGGTGGTCTCTCCGCACCAAAGCCAAGCGCGACAGAGGTGCACTAAACGTTTTATCACCCAGGCGGGTAGCCTATGGACCGTCGTCATATAAATCGCTAGCGCCATGAGCCCTGATTTTAGAAGCACTAGTCGTCCGCTCTTGGCCATGAGTCCGCCTTTCCAGCCAGCCGTTTTGTTTCCAAATTTGATCAACAGCGGGTCCAGGTCCGCCTTGGTCAGGTTTCAAAGTGAGAGCGGCATACCAAGGTAGGTTACCGGAAACGTCTTGCACGGGATGCCCAGGGGTGCTAGGATAGTGTTCAGGTCCATTGAGCCACATCTAATCGGCAGGGCCGAGCTTTTGTTCGCGTTGACCCATAATCCTGAGGCTTGCGCAAAACATTTGAGAATGAGCTGAATCATCGTTGCATCACGTTCCTTCGGGTTCATGAACATGGCCACATCGTCTGCTTAGAAGGAGCAACGCATCATCGGGTTCCTTCCTGGAAGCTTGGAAAGGACGCCGCTAGCTGTGGCCCGGTTGAACATTCTTTGGAGAGGGTCCATAGCTAGAATGAAGAGGAAGGGGAGAGTGGATCCCCCTGCCTCAACCCTTGTCGGTGTTGGATGGCATCGGAAAGCTGACCATTTATGATCACTCTGGAGGTAGACGTACGGAGCAGCATGGCGATCCACTCACGCCACCGTGCCCCGAAACCACGCGCCTTGAACATCTCTAACAGGTAGGGCCATGAGAGCGAATCGAAGGCCTTGGCGATGTCCAGTTTCAGGAGAACTGAAGGTTTCTTTGTCCTATGCAACTTTCTGATCATGCTCTGGACATATAGAAAATTCTCCTATATGCTGTGTTTTTTGATGAATGCACTCTGGCATTGGTCAACCAAACCCTCTAGCTTGGGCACAAGTCTGCTTGCCAGGATTTTCGTAATGATTTTGATCAGACTATGGAGTAGTGAAATCGGTCTAAAGTCTGTCAGGGTGTCCGCCCCTTGCTTCTTCGGGATTAGGACCAGGATGGCTGTGTTGATGCGGTTTAGGCCTCGGCTGTCTAGGCGGAATAGCTGGTTCATGGCTGCTAGGAGATCCAACTTAATCGTCTCCCAACAGTTTTTTTGTAAAAACCGCCTGAGAACCCGTCCGGGCCAGGCGCTTTGTCGGCCGGTATCTCGTCGGTCGCTTGTTTTACATCCTCAAGCGAGAACTCGCCCTCCATGTCCGACATGTCCACAAGGTCTAGGTCCAGCTCGTCCCAGTTAAGCGTCGTTGATCTCGGGCGCTTCGAGCCGAAGATGCTCTGGAAATAATTATGCGCATATCTGCCCATATCTTCTGAAGATGAAATCGGTCCCGATGGGCTTTGCATTTTTTTAGACTGAAAGGAGGGCCGAAACCCCCCCGATTCCATTATTATCATAACGAAATCAGAGTTCCCGAGTCCGACAAGCATGCCAAACATGCTCAGAAAGGAAAAATACAATTAACGACTAAGGCCGCCTCATAGCAGCTACAAGTTTTGTGACAAACGTATCAGAACAATCAAACTGGGATCTCCATGCCAACGCCCGCATCTTGCTTAGGCTCCTCAGGTGATTGAAGAACCCCCAGGCTCCTCCAGATTCCAGCCATGCGAGGCATCCCGGCATCCGGACGTCTGATCTTTTTTGTTGGCTGAAGTTGTAGTGGAGAGCCAGGTTGTTCCAGTGGGGTCACAGGGCTCAACAAGGTGTGCTTGCATGTAGCACTGCGCGGGCTTCTGGATGGTGACTTCGTTGCAGCTCCAGGGCCTGCCACTGATACTCCTCCCAGGTTCAGCTTGGAATGAAGCACCTGACTAAAGACACCTTCAGTGTTTCTGTCAAGCCCCATCATCCCGCTGCGATCTGGAAGGGAGTGTTCAGTATCAGGGAGATTCTGGACATGAATTCTTCTATCTTCGCCCGTGCTGCTTCTTTGAAAAGGATCAGCCACCTCCTCAAGAGCCCCAGTACCAAGTTCCAAACCTGTTTCATATCAATCCAAGTTACATTCTTGAAGATACAGGAATTCCTATGTTTCCAAATAGCCCATAGAACACAAGCACATATAGAATTTAGGGCATTGTGTTTCTTATTGGCAAGCCAGTACTTGGCAATGGAGAAATAATCAGATCCTAAAGCACAGGAGAAAAACTCTGACACAGAGCTCCACATTTGTCTTGCAACAATACAGTCAAAAAAAAGATGATGTATTGATTCTTTCTCAGAGCAGTAAACACATTCTAGAGATCTTTCAATGCCTCTTTTAGAGAGGTTATCTCTAGTCATGAGCTTATTGTGAGAGAGAAGCCACAGGAACACCTGCACTCTAGGGGGAACATTAACAGACCAAACCGAGGGGATGTAAACTGGTTGCACCCCTCTAAAGTTAATTATACTATAGAGGGACCCAGTTGTGTACTCCCCCTTGGATTCATGCTGCCAAATTAGAGAGTCTTCCCCCTTTGTGTAGATGGTGCTGGTAATAATTTGCTCAAGGCAATACCAGCTTTCCATCATAGTGGGTGTAAAGATCCTCCTGAAGGTCAGTTTAATAGTATTTTGGTCCCAGATTTTAGCAAGGGTCACCCCATGTTGATGACAAATAGTATACAGAGGCCAGAATTGAACAGATAATGGAGAGGTACCAAACCAAATATCCTCCCAAAACCTGATCTTCTTACCATTACCCACTACCCATCTATATCCAAATTTCAGGGCTTTGGCTGCCCACATAATACCCTTCCAAAACCTAGAGGTTTGTTGGGTGTTGCAAGCAAAGATGTTTGGGGAGTTATTGAGATATTTAGCATCTACAACAGATCTCCATATCTTCCCCTCATCTTTAATGTATCTCTTAATCCAGCTCCCCAAAAGGCAGAGGTTAACATCTCTTATGTTAGGGACTCCTAGGCCGCCATGCTCTTTCTTCATGCAAACCAGGTGCCAATTAGCAAGATGTAATTTCCTATTCCCTTCAAAGTCACTCCAGAGGCAGTGTGCTAATTGGCTATTAATCAGATTTAAGGCCCACTTAGGAAACTTAAAGAAGGAGAGTAGGTAAACAGGAACACTAGCTAGGCAAGTTTTGATAAGGGTGAGTCTGGCAGAGTAGGATAGCAATTTCCCCCTCCAGCCAGCCATCTTCTTCAGGATCTTATCTATGAGAGGTTGGATATCCTCCCTTCTCAGCTTGTCATAATGAAGAGGGATGCCTAAATATTTGATGGGAAAAGCACCCACAGTGCATCCCATAACGATGGGCTTTGCATCAAGTGGATGGTGTTCCTCTTTTGCCTAGCATTTGCTTTTCTTTGGAAAAATTTCGTATTGGCATCACCGGCTTTAAGCCAGAGGACTCTGCTTCTCTGCCTCAGCTTGATTTTCAGGAGGACGGCCAGCCCCAGCGATCTAGCTTTCAGCTTTGACCTTAGCTCCTTCTCCTCTAAACTGAGAGCCCTGCGGTCTTGCGTTGTGTCTAGCTGCAGAATTAATTCGTTAACCATCAGCAGTTGTTTTTGGATGTCTCCAACGAGAGTTTTGGTCCAAACGCGCAGGTCCTTGCTGAACCGGTGAAGTTTGCAGTTGAAACTAGTGATGGGGCAAGCGCCCCCGACAGGTTGGGTCCAGGACTGGTTGACAACCTCCTGGAAACCATGGATATATTGCCAATATGCCTCAAAACAGAATCTTCTATTCGTTTTAGTTATCACATCATTTACTAGGAGGAGGGGGCAATGGTCCGAGATGGCGGACGACTGGGGCAGCAGTTTTGCACCTGGGAACAGAAGTTCCCACTCCACATTGCAAAACGCGTGGTCTAACCTCACAAGCGTAGGCGGGTCTTGCTCATTGCTCCACGTGTAATGGTGCCCAATCAGCTGAATCTCATGCAAAGTCGATCTATTGAGGGTGCGTCTGAAGTTGTTCATCCATCTGCGGTTAATTCTACCTTTGTTTTTATCTTCAGGATTCTTAAATAGGTTGAAATCGTCGATCACCATCCAGGGCCCTCCCATGGAGTTGTGGATGGCGGCGAGTTCCCCAAGGAAGGTCGGCTTCCTGGTGTCATCGTGTGGCCCGTAGACAGTGGTTAGGGACCAAGCGGTCCCACCACCAACCGGCATGAAGCATGTTGTGATTGAGAAGTTTCTCACCGTGATGTTGGTAACACTAAAGGCGTGTGATTGCTAGCATAGCAGCACACCGCCGTGGGTGCCATCAGCGTCTAGAGCAACATGCCCATCAAAACACGGCCCTACGATTTCCCCCCGGTCCCTGTCCGAGGTTGCGGAGAGCTTGGATTCTTGGGTACATACAATGGAGCAGCGCATACAATCAAGCATCGCACGTACCGCTGCCCGCCTTGCTCTGTCATTTAATCCCCTCACATTCTAGTTTAACAGAGATATTTTTTCACTCATAAGGAAACAAAGTTGACTCACATAACAGCCGTCGGGCACTGATTGCCACGACACACAGGATACAGTTGGGGGCAAAAACTCGCCCGACCGCCCTCAGGGCGTAACACTCAACATGAAACAGGTTTAGATGATAGTTAAACATAAGGAAACTAGGTAGACATGCATGCAGAACGCAGGGAGCGGCCATCACGCTAAATCACCCTGGCAGCGAGCTCATCCAGGATGGCCTGGAGCTCAGCATCCGGCAGGCAAAGCTGGGACGGGGAGTTTAGCCCCGCGATCTCCACTAGCTTTGCCACGTTCTCAGGAGGCATGGGGTTGCGGTAGAAGTCGATGTAATGAAGCAAGGTGTCATCAGTGAAGTCTTCAGCCTTCCCGATGAATCCTAACTTGACGCTAATCTCCGCCTGGGAGCGCCTTGAGGATGAGAAGTTAGGAGCGTAGCCGAAGGAGCCGAACACTTTGTCTGGAGCTCTTTATTGCATCGAGGAGGCGCTTCTTGATTGGGCGCGACAAATTGGTCGTGGGCAGGGGCGCGCCTAGCAGCGAGGCGATTTTGCTGATGAAGGCGCGTGGCTCATCTATTTGCAGCTCGGACACCTTGGCCGTGATCGCTGTTAAGAGCCCGGGGCCTGTCAGGTTGGCCTCCGCTAAAGCGCGCCTGGCGCGTGTTTCTTCCACAAACGGGATGTGAGCCTGGTTGAGGAGGGTGCCCGGCTTGCTCCTGGGCCGTCGCCGCGCCAGGACCAAAGACCACCTTGGGCCCTGTTGCCTAGGTTGGTTCCCAGTGGAGGACCGCTAGCTGGGTCAATCCCCATCCAGAGAGCCAGCAGGGGCTCTCAGCCAGGAAGCTTGGAACCCACGTTCTCATCTCCATCGTGCCCATGGGGGTGGGGTTGGGCAGCGCCCATCCCTCTGATGCATCGGGTCCCAGGGACGGTGGCAGAGGCGGCAGTTCACAGTAGCTTTGTCTCCTTTGGCTGAAGAAAGTGGCTGCTCCAGGAGCGGTGATGGAAGCAGCGTCTGACCAAGCCGTGTTGTGCCAGGATGTGGAGCCCGTGTTCTGGTGCTGCTACTGCCTTGTTGGGGAGAGGAGATGATGCTTCTTGGGAGGGGAGTAAAGTGGCATCAGGCCGGCGAGCGCCGGTCCCCAGTCATCGGCACCCCTCCAAGCAAGGGCACAGGCAGCCAAATTAGAGGGTGGCAGAACCGGCTCAGCTTGCAACTCATCAGAACTGCCCATGTTGGTCGGGGGGCAGCAGTACTCTGGGCATCACTTCTGGCATCATCGTCCTCGGGCTGGTCGGCTTGCTCCCTTGACTTTGCCACAGGCGGTACGGGCAGAATCTCCAAGGACGGGGTCACGAGCACCCGTTCCTGAAGCATGGTCTCTGGAACGGAGCACGCACCACCCATGTCGCGCGCGTCGGAGGCTCTCAGCTGCTGCAGCTCAACTTCCTGGGCGCCGGCTGGACCCGCCTCGCGGCGTCTATGCCAGCGCGGCTACGGGTCATAGGACGCCGTGTCCTTGCATTGGGCTTGATCACGCACTCCTCTCCAGAACCTCTTCTTAGATCCATCACCGCCACGCGGGCCGCGGCGTCTGCTGCCGCCCTCGTCTCTGTCCTCGTCTGGCCTGCGACCGGCATTGAAAGAACCAGTCGAAGCCACAGCACGGCCACGGCCCTCGCCATCCTTGATCCCCATGCGCTAGCCTTTGTGCGTGTAGATGCGCGACCATTCATGGACCTCTTCGTCGGGGATGGGCGTGTAGTCCTTAACCACGTCCAGGTGGATTAGGACCGGGAAGTGAGGCCCCTCCTTGCCCTCCTCTGTGGGCGTTCCTTCTGGCAAGGATCCCCACGATCGGTGCACGTCTGGCCTGTTGAGCACGTTGAAGTCGGAGGCACGCGGAATCCTGTCTGGATCCCAAGTCCGGAGCCACGCAAAGAGCGCCGAGCGGTTGGTCTTGGTAAGCGACTGCCGCTTGATGAGGTCGAGCCAGCACTCCTTCCCGAGCATCTCCTGAACATTGTCCCAGTCCCAGGTGTTCAGCGGGAGGCGATCAAGAGCCGCGTGGCAGTAGTACCACCACACCATGTTCCCGCCCGGCAGGGGGAACCACGATCGAAGCTTGAACTGGACGCCGGCAACCACCACGGCCCGTCGCTCGAACAACAAATCCCGCTAGTGGCGTTCGGCCAGCGTGAGGATGAAGTCCTCCGGGAAACATGGCGCCACCTCGATGTCGCGGCAGGGGAAGCCATGGTCGTGCTCCACCGCCCTTGCGACCATGTCCATGGTGATGTCAGCCCATGACCCGGTCATCGTGAGCATCAACGCCGTCGTCCTCAGGCGGTAGGCCTCCTCCTCCATCGCCGATGTGCTGACGACAGTGCAACTTGACGTGTCCGGTCACCTGTGCGCCTCTCCCGGGATGAACTCCATGTCCGTCGCAGAAAGGGCCGGTGGAGGATGAGGCGGCTGCAGCACTCTGTGGCTGGCACTGGCCGCGGGCGACGATGGGTGAGTCGGGGTTGGAGCAGGGGTTGGCTTGGTGGCTTTGCTTAGACGAACTGGGCACACTCGCTCAAAGTGCCCCGAGCGCTTGCAAAAATAGCATAGTTGAGGGTCTCAGCACTCGAAGAACTTATGGCACGACGCAAGACATCGGTAGCAGCAGTTTCTGAATCTCGACTTGAATGCCATGGCCGCAGAGCTCGCAAACCTCTCACGTCGTCTCTGCCCCTAATCCTTTGGGGGCTGCGGTGGGCGATTTGCCTGGCGCCTCACCAGCAGCCAAGCACGCCGAGAGGTGGCTATCTCCCATGGCAGGCCGTCGGCACAGTCCGGAGTAGAGGGGTGTACAGCGGGGCGAATCACGGCGGCCGGATGTGCGCGTGCCTGTCCCAGCGTAGAGGGCGACGAGGGGCGCATGTCGCCCCCAGCTACAATGATGGACTGGAGCCGTGGCCTGGGGAGCGCAGCCATGGCCGCCCAAGAGAGGGGGAGGAGCTCTGCCGATGCCGCCTGGGCGCGCTGCAACAGACCGGAAGAGGAAAGCGGTGGGAGTGGGGGTGCTTACATGGCTTCCGATGGCGTCTTCCATGGCATTCAAGGCCACACATGGGAGGATTATCCCGGAGATCTGGTCCACCCATCCCGCCACGGGGCTCAGAGCGGCCTCCCGGAGCACGACGCAAGGCAGGATGCGGCCGGAGATTCCATCAATGAAGGAGCAGAGGCCCGCACCGTCGCTGAAGGGAGTGGGTGCGGTAGGTGGCTCCCAGCGCGTTGGAGCACGAGAGCGAGGAGGAGCCATTTTAGCGCTCGTTTCACCGGCGCACAACGCAGTAGTACCTGCAGGGGGACTGCTCCAGCGCAGTCATTTCATTTGCGGTTCTTTTAGTCACTCCGTTTTTGTTTAGTTCTTGACTGAAGTCAAACTTTACAAAAAGTGATCAAATTTACAGAAAAATGTATTGACATCTACAATATCAAATCAATAATGTTTGATTCATTATCGAATATATGTTCACAACATATGTCATTGTAAATGTTCATATTGTTTGACATAGGACAACACTAATATCCAGAGTAAATAAAAACAGTGGGAGTTCGCATGGAGTTGCATGCATTTTTTTACTGTGTTATTCTTGGGATTTTCCTATGTTTTTCTATGCGTTCAGTTGAATTGGTATGTCAATCTTGTACTTAGACGTGATACAGTTGGGTGGTTCGATACAATGCGGGAGGGACATGCATGAAAGGTGGACCTGTCCTCAATGCACATGCATAGTAGAAAGACATTCCCCTTCCCTAGACATGGCCTATATATATGCTCGTCCATCCAATCCCCCATCTAAAATTTGGTCACTGAGGTATTAGTTCTACTTTAAGGAATCAATCATAAACAAGAGTTGTATAACATGTATGCATCATATAGGTAATGTAGAGTTTGTGAGATCCCGACCCGCACCCTCCCACTAGGGTTACCCTCGCCGCCGCGCGCGCCCTGGCCCGTCCCGTCCTCCTCTCCCCCTCCTGATTCCGCCCCTGCGCCGCCTCCCCGGGAGGTGGGTAGGGCACTCCCTCCCCTCCCTCTCGGCCGTCCCTTCCTCTGGATCTCCCTTGCCGTCGTCAGCGGGTGCCCCCGGTGCTGGCCCGGGAGGTGCCGTCGGCTTCAGGATCTCCTGTCCCCTCGCAAGCGTCCCCTTCTCGGGGCAGGGGGCGGCAGCGATGTTGCTCGGCTGGGCGGCGGCCCGGCGACCCGGCGGCGGGCGAGGTGGCGTTGCTGCCACTTGGCGACGGGGCGGCATGGTGGTGTGAGGTGGCCGGCGGCGCGCCCCCGGCCCAGATTTGGCCCATGCGGGGCCCATCTGATTCCTAGAGGGCCGGCCATTGGCGCGGCTTCGCTATCTTCTGCGTGGTGCAGAGGAGGAACAATTCGGACTGGAGGTGTGGCACTAACAGTGTGCCTTCTAAAGCATGACGGCGGGAGCTTTACGGGCTTCTGAGGTCCCGGCCTGGCCTGTGGGCCCACGGGCGTGGTATGCTCCTGCTGTCGCGTCTGGTCGGTTACCGTCGTTGACGGTGGAGGTTGGGCACTCCCGCATGTCGATGGTGTTGTTGTCCCTAGTCCTGGATCCTCTTCTTCGTTGAGCAGGCCCCTTTCGCGGTGCTGTGGTGAGACGGCGCGAAAGCTTCATGATCGTTTTGGCGCAGGGGATTGGTGTGTTTCGTGGGGTGCTCCGGAGCGCACGAGGTGAAGGTTGGGATCGGGAGAAATCCATGCCGGCCAAGCCGACTCCGACGTGGTGGTGCCTGAGGGTGCCGCCAGACCTTCCTGGAGGGCGTCGGGGGCTACCCTTCCTCTCTCCTCGCCGAGTACCGGGGGAAACCCTTGGCAGCAGCGTCGTCATCGTCGCATCCCTTCCTGGATGTGTTGATTAGTACCAACGCTTCGGGGTATAGGAGCTTGGGGGAGGTTCCCCGGTGGGCTTGGCTGCCGGTGTCAGCATTTGTTTCTTTTGTTTTTGTCTTCGTTTCTTCTGGGCGTGATTGTGCTGCTTCCGCCCCAGCACCTATAGTTGCTTGTATTGGTGATGGTTGCTTTGTAATACAAAGCGGGGGGAAACCTTATTTCGTCTTTACATGTATGCATCAGGCTTAATTTAACTGTGGCCGAGTCGACCAGCTATGTGCAAACCGCTATAATTTTGCTATATGTGCAAAATATGATTCAAAACACAAGTACGAAAATGTAAGCTTCTTTAGGTCTAATAATATAATATGTCTTGGAGTTGGTACTTGGCTATTTGAAGAGACGAAATATGAATTAGCATATTCGATTTCAAGGGTATCATTACCCGCAAAAAAAGATTTCAAGGGTATCATGAGTACGGGTGTGCATATTAGGTGCGTCCGAGAGTCGCATGCCCCCGTCCTCCCGTGGTACCCAAGACATTGGATCGGAGATCCGATAGTGATGGTCGAAGGCCAGCAGATTTGCAAAACCGCCCCCTTGAGTCTAGTATGTGGCGCAGATTCAAGGGCTTCGACAATGACTATTGGATTGGAGATCCAACGACCTAGGTGTCGTGGGAAGACATATATTTTCTAGCATGTATGGCATAAGAAACCTACATTATGCCTTCCCTCCAACCCAACGATATCACTTGGGTCCATTGAATTCAAATCTTTCCGCACTTATTTCAAGAAATCGGCATAGCTAGGACTACTCTCAAACACCATGTCAAGCTCATCCGGATCTGGTTCAATATTGCCTTTCAAAAAGGCATCTTTGTCCACGTGATGAACATAAACACATGTTCTTCCCATCTCTAGAAGAATTAAAACAACACAACGTAACATATATTCCATAAGTACTCATCCGAAGATTAATACAAAATACAAAGCCCTAACATAGATATGAAACAATAACCCTAACCCCACTTAACAATAACCATAAGCATAGCCCTAACAGACTAACAACCCTAACCCTAACCCCAACATAACAACACCCATAACCCTAACCCTAACATAATAAGAAGCCTAACCCTAGCAAACTGGCAAACAAACATCTCATATTTCCATACAAATTTCAAAATCCATGAGAAACTAGTGTTTGGCCAAACTAGCAAGAAATGAGCAAATGTGAGCATTTTTTGGATGAAAACGAGGGGATCGGGGAGATTACCTAGAGGGAGGGAATGTGTTCGAAATCCACGAAGAAAATCTTCAGATCTGCAAGATTTGGTGAAGGATTTGAGAGTGGGAGAGAGGGGAAATCGCGAGTGAGAAAGATGTGGTGGGGGTTGGGGTGGGGTTGTGTGGGGGTTGGGGAAGGGGGCCAGCCGGGGCCCTGTTAACAGAATGTGCAGCACCTAACTGCTAGGCGTTGCACATTACATGTGTGGCGCCTAGCTGTTTGGCGCTGCACGGCTTGGTGTGAGCCCGGGTCTGGCCCAGTTGTTCCACGCTGGCCAGATGTGTAGCACCTGAGAGTTAGGCGCTGCTCAGTGTATTTTGATGCCTATTTGTCGGACGCTACACAAAAGGATGAGCTGCGTAGAAAAATTCAAACACGGTTCAGTTTGTGAAATACTTTCGTCCACATGTTAGATTTGTCATTTTTGCCTCATCCACACATGGTGTGAGATGTGGTAAGCTGATGACACTCACTAAAACAGTGTACTAAGTTACACCTTGATTCTTGCAGACTAATTCATGATTAGCATTGATGGTGCTGCAGAGATTTCCTAGCCTGTCAGTCCATCTCCAGCCATCTTGATCTGTTCTAGTTGTGCAACCACTGCACAACTATTGTTAGAATTTATTCCGTCGTTTCGACCGTTTCCTGTCATACCAAAAATGCTGAAGATTCTTCTTTGGAAAAAGAAGAGAACATGTATTCCTGCCATACCACAAATGTTGAGGATTCTTGGGATAAAGAAGAGAACATGGGAGTGGACAGGTTGGTCTGAACATCCATGGTCACCATGCCCTAGTTGAGTTTGCACACCAGCCACCGCGGTAGCGTAGATGAACCACATATACAGTCATGTGTGTACTGCCACTGATCCTAGCTCTAAACTAAAGGATACGATCATATCAGAAGTGAGGGAGTTTTTTTTTAGAAAAGGAGGATGACCCCCGGCCTCTGCATCTGGGTGATGCATACGGCCATTTTATTAATTATTCTCACAAGACCTTACAAAGCCATACAACAACAAGACTAACACCACCGTCTAAGCAACAACTGTCGCTACACCTATCCAATTGATGAAGGGCGCATATAGACTGGGCCTAATACCAAACAGACATCGCAGCCAAACCTAAACATCTAAGACCTGAGGTCCCAACCAGGACGCTGCCGGGTAACGGGCACCTACCAGTCAGGTGCACTCCTCAACCAGGACGCCTGCCGGGTATGAGGCCGCCGCAGCCACCTGCCACCAATCCGTCTTCAGAGTTGTACTGTTGCATGTACCGTGTCAGGTCTCTCTGCCATCGACGCCAACACGACGCCCGACAGCGTCGTCCTCCTGCGCGAGTCCATCCTCTCACAACGAACTCCGAATCTGCATTGCGCCACGCCATCAAGATCCGTCGCCATCAGTGCCGCTCCACCAAAGAATCCGTCCTCTGGTCCCTCGATCACGTGTGTACCTCCAAGAATGACGCCCCCAAAGAGGAACGACACCAGAGCGCCGCCATCATCCGATCTAGGGTTTCCCCCAGAGGTAGCAGAGAGTGGTCTTGAACTTCTCCATGACGATGCCTTCAAGAAGGAAACGACGCAGAAAGCGCCGCCGCCGCCGTCCTTAGCAGACGCCGAAGGCAAGTTTTCACCCAGATCAGTTCGAAGGGATCCAACTCTCGTGCACAGGCCGCCGTCACCACCAGCACCACCAGGTAGAACCCTGGAGCACCGGCAGATCAGCGAGCCACCGGTTCCACCGCATCAGATCGCCGGGCCGCCGCCATCCCCCGCGCCGTCCGGGTCAGAGACGGAGCCGCCGACCGCGCACAGGGACCACCGCCGCCTGCACACGCCGGAGCGCCGCCGAGAACCCAGCGCCCGCCACCGCTTGCCGAGGGCCGCCGTCGTGCGCCCCGAGCGGACTCCCATGCACACCAGGGGAAACTGCCGTCGCCCCCAAGCCCGCGCCGCCTACCACCGCCGCGATCCTCCCGTGCCAGATCCAGCGAGCCGTGGGAGAAGAGATCCCGCCGCCGCCGTCGCCGACCGGGCTTTGCCCGGAGGCGCGCCCCGGCGGCGGCGAGGAGAGGTCGGGGGAGGGACGAGGACGCGGCGGCACTAGGGTTCCCCCCGGTTGCCGCGCAGGGGCGACACGGGAGGAGTCGGGAGTCGGGCATCAGAAGTGAGGGAGTACAATGGATCAGTACTCATCTTCCTCTAATCAGTCTTGGCCACATGGGTTATTCAGGCCACTCAGCATCTGATTCGAGGTGAAGTGCAGAAGACACGGCTCCCGGTTTATATGCCCTAGACAATCAACTCTGCATCACCCAACACAAAGTTGCTTCATTTCTCTCCACGATCAAGAAAAACAAAGTCGCTTCCCTTCTCTAAATATAAACAAAAAAAAGAAGAAGCACAGAGAAAGTTTCTCTTCCAATTCCAAGAGCCATGGCACCACTGAACAGTGCTTGCAACAAACAGCAATCTCGTGCTGTAACAATGGCATTTCAATCAGAGGAGAGCAGAGCAGGGCAGAGCATGAAGCCGCAAGCTTGAAAAAAAGGGGTCGGTTAATCACATGAAGATCAAAAATTAGTGACGCAAATCTACAGAGAGTAGTAAAAGATCATCCAAGTTGTACCGCTATCCTACAATTTATTGCCGGGCAATCAGTAAGGAGGAGTTTCAACGGCGGAGGTGGATGCGGAGGAGGGCACCGGGATCCTGTCGAGGAGCGCGGCGGCGTCGCGCATGGCGGGCCGCTTGCCGGGCGCCATGGCGCAGCAGGCGAAGGCGAGCCGGAAGCAGCCGAGCAGCGCGTCCTCGCCGCCGGCGTCGGCAGCCTCGCCGCGGAGCGTGGGGTCGGCCATCCGCAGCACGCGGCCGCGCTGGTCGTCGACGGCGCCGGCGGCGCCCGCGTGCCACTGGCAGAGCTCCACCTCCGAGTAGACGCGCCCCGAGAGCAGCTCCAGGAGCACCATGCCGAAGGAGTAGACGTCCCACTTGGCGTTGGGCCGCAGGCTCTTGAGGCACTCGGGCGCCTGGTACGGCGGCGGGGCCGACGCCGCCGGGCTCGCCCCCGCGCCCGCGCCGCCGCCGCCCGGCATCTGGGAGAGGTCCGGCAGGCTGCTGGTGGAGTGCATGGAGCGCTTGCTCCCGAACAGCCGCGCCGACGCGCCGCCGCCGCCGCCCCGGCTGGCCGCGGCCTCGCCGGACAGCAGCCGGTCCAGCCCCAGGTCGCCCACCAGCGGCTCCATGTCGGCGCCGAGCAGGATGTTGCTCGGCTTCACGTTCCCGTGCACCCCCTTCTTGTCGTGGATGAAGGCCAGCCCCCGCGCCACCCCGCGCGCGATCCGCAGCCGCGCCTCCAGGTTCAGGTGCATCGGCGACGACGCGCCGAACCGCCCTGCAATCAAACAAATCAAAATCAATCAGTAGTACTGATGGTAACAATCAAGAAAGAGTTAGTGCTAAAAGTGGCAAATGGTTTTGGGCCATTAGTGCCAAATTATGATGAATCATGACCGTTGTCCACACCCAATTAACTCATATTGATTTACAGCAGTACTAATTTGTGCATTGAAGGTGTATTACAGCAGTACTTATGGCTAAAGGCGCCACCTTTGCCATGGCCTGACGCCGTTGCGGCCTCAATTTTTGTTGCAGTTGACCGAATTACAGCAAGATACTAAAAATTTCATGGAAATTAAGTCTGCAACGATGAAAAAGAAGAATAAAAACTTGTAATGGCAATGGAGTCGGGCAGGGCTTACTGGTGAAGGCGATGTTGGCGAGGCTGCCGTTGGCGGCGTAGTCGTGGATGAGGAGCTTCTCGTCGGCGCCCCAGTAGAAGCCCCGCAGCCGGAGGATGTTGGGGTGCCGGAACCGGGCGACGGCGCGCACCTGCGCCTCGAAGTCCTTGAGCTTGTCGGCGCCGCCGCTCTCGCCGATGCGCCGGACGGCCAGCGCCGTGCCGTCGGCGAGCACCGCCTTGTACACGATGCTCGACCCGGTGGCGCCCAGGATGTAGGCCGACGCCTTGAGCAGCGTCTCCAGCTCCAGCTCCCCGTCGCCGCCGTCCACCGTCACCAGCGTCGCCGGCGCCGGCGCCTGCTGCTGCTGCCGCTCGTGCTTGTTCTTGCTGTGGTGCTGCGGGGTGCCCCACCCGATGTAGCTCCCCGCTCTCTTCTTGGGGTCCTCGCCGCCGCCGTCGTCGGACGCCGCGTCGGATGACGACGCCGAGCAGTCGGAGCTGTCCGAGCCGTCGTTCTTGCCCCCGCCAATGCAGCATCCAATCGAGCTGGCCGTCTTTTCTTCTTTGGCTCCGGCGACGCTCAATGCCTTGGCTCCGCCGCCGACGCCCTTGCGCTGCGGCGCCGTCGGGTTCTCCTCCCGCCGCCGCCGCCGCTTCTTCCTGATGTGGTAGACGTACATGAAGAGCATGAAGAGGAGCCCTACGCCGGCGAGGTCACCGGCCACGATGGCGAGGATAACCAGAGGTTTGAGCTTCCCCTGCCCGCCGCGCGGGGCCTGGGCCTCGGGGGAGCCCGGCGGCGCCCGGGCGGCGCTCTTGGGGATGGCCGCGAAGGCCGGCGGCGAGTCGGTGGCGTTGGGCGGGTTGGAGAGCGACGACGGGATGGAGCACGCGTGCTTCAGCGGCGGGCCGCACAGCCCCGGGTTGCCCTCGTACGCCGACGCCGGCTGCGCGGCGAAGGGCCCGACCGGCGGGACCGCGCCGGTGAAGTTATTGTTGGACAGATCCACCGTGGTATTGACTGGCACGACGTCGGACAGCTCGGCCGGGAGCGCGCCGGTGAGGCTGTTGGACGACACGTTGAGGAACCTGAGGTTCGTCCCGCCGAAGTCCGCCGGGAGTGCGCCCCTGAAGTAGTTGTTGCTCAGGTCCACGACCTGCAGCCCGCCGAGCCCGCCAGCGGGGAGCTCGCCGGCGAGGTAGTTATTCGCAAGCCCCAGCACGGCGAGCCCAGGCGCCCTGAGGAGCGCAGCGGGGAGCCAGCCGGCGAGCGCGTTGTCGGAGAGGTTGAGCTCCTGGAGCGCCGGCGCGTAGGAGGCGTCCGGGAGCGCGCCGGAGAGGTCGTTGCCGGCGAGCGAGAGCACGCGGAGCTCGGTGGCGTTGAGCAGCAGCGCGGCGGGGAGGGTGCCGTTGAGGCCGTTCCCGGAGAGGTCGAGGTGGCGCAGGTGCTCGACGCGGGCCAGGTCGGCGGGGAGCGACCCGGAGAGCTGCGCGCCGGGCAGGACGAGGCCGATGACCCGCGACACCGTGGCCGCCGCCATCGACGCGTTGAGGCCCAGCAGCGTGCCGTTCGCGGTCCTGCCGCCGGCGAGCGTGCTGAAGTTGCCGTTTCCGCTGCCGCTGCCGTCGGCGGCGGAGACGGAGGTGAGGTTGACCGTGGAGGGCTGCTGCTGCGGGAAGCCGTTGCAGATGACGCCGTTCCAGGCGCAGGCGGATTCGTCGGAGTAGCTCCAGCTGCGGAGCGCGCCGAGCGGGTCGGCGGTGACCGCGCGCCGGAAGGCCATGAGCAGCTCCCCGTCCGCGTCGAGCCCGCTCGCCCCGCGGCCGCACAGCAGCAGCGCCAGCAATAGGCCATACATCACCGCCCCACCACAAACTCCTGCGCCACCGCCGCCGCCGCGCTTCCTCGCCTCCATTGCCGCGGAAGCTCGCGAACCAGCCAACCAATTAGCAGTCAGTCCTCCAGCACCGACAGAGGAACGACATGGGATGGGAATGGCAGGGGAAGCTCGTCCGAATCGAGCCGGAGCGGCAGGTCAGCTGGTCGGTTGACCCGGCTGTTGCGCCTGGAGTAGAGTGGGGAGGAAGGAGGGGAGTGGGAGGAGGCGGCGGCAGGCGTAGCAGTGGGAGGTTGGCAATGGCATGTGAGGGCGAGGCGGAATAAAGAAGGGGGTGGATGGGAGGGCGAGGCGATGAGGTGGTGGACCGGTGGGTGGGGGATTTTTACTTCTGCTACTAGCAGTAGCTGATGAAAATGGCTGGAAACGGGCGAGGGGACGCCGTTTGCGGCCGCAGATCCGCCCGCCGTTGCCATGGCCCCCCGGCATGGAGGGAGGGAGGAAGGAGGCCGCGATAAAAATTCGAGTTTTGGGGCGTGAGCCCGCCGGGAGAGCAGAGGCAGTGCACAGGTCGTTTTCGGGGGCGTGACGCCTACGACGATCCGTGGATCGAGCAGTGTGGATGCATCCATCCATCCATCCATCCATCATGCATGTGATGTGATGTGGTGGCCTCGTAAAGCGCGACGTTGAGTCGCCACCGAATATAAAGATTGTACGTAGCTAATTTTTCTTCAAGGCTGTAGCTATTTTTTTTCCTGAATATAAAGATTGGAGTATAATGCACTGGCGGTATTTGAACTTGCGAAGAAAACACGCTTTGGTCACTGTACTTTAAAATACGACCAATACGGTCACTCAATACGCCTACACGTGATAATATGATCACTGTTCACCGTACGCCACTCGTCGCTGCTCCATTTGACCACTTGTTGACCAATCCGAGGCGACAGCTGGCGTTCGCGGGGGTTATTTATGTAAATTAGCCTGACCCATCTAATTTCCATCCACCACCCTGAAATATCAGTGTCGCCGAAGCCGAATCCCTAATTCCCCACTCCCTCCCCCTGCTGCTTGCCGCCGAGGCCGACGCCCTCCCCTTGCTGCTTGCCGCCGCCGCCCCCCCCCCCCTCCTCTTCCTTGCTGCTTGCCGCCACCCTCTTCCTGCAGCTTGACGTCGCCGCCGCCGCCCCCCCTCCTCTTCCTTGCTGCTTGCCGCCACCCTCTTCCTGCAGCTTGACGTCGCCGCTACCGCCCTCTTCACCGCTCCGCCATGTAGACTAGCTCGGTAAGGTCATCGCTCGGCGGCCGTTCGGTGGTGGTGCCACTCATAAGATGCCCTTTTTGCCCTGCTCGTGTGAAGTTCTATGTGTCGAACACGGAGAAGCACGCGGGTTGGGTCTTCTACAGGTGTCCTTTTGGTGTAAGTGGAGTGCATCCGTTGCTGTTTGCTAATTTTGGTCGATTTTTGTGGAACTTGTGATGGTGATTTCTGGCGTCTATTCTTTTCTTTTGATCTTCAGGACCATTTCTGGCATTGGGAGTTGGAGTACATTGGCTACTTGCTGGATAATCACTTTCTCGTTGGCAATGAAGCCGTAGATGCATTGGAGCTGCAGAGAATAAGATGGAAGAGCTGATGCGAGCAAGGAATCGAAGATATGCAGGTGGAGGTGCAGTTGATCTTCCAGGCTTTGAAGATGGATGATACGTCTCCAACGTATCTATAATTTTTGATTGTTCCATGCTATTATATTACCCGTTTTGGATGTTTATGGGCTTTACTATACACTTTTATATCATTTTTGGGACTAACCTATTAACCGAAGGCCAGCCCAAATTGCTGTTTTTTTTGCCTATTTCAATGTTTCGCAGAAAAGGAATATCAAACGGAGTCCAAACGGAATGAAACCTTTGGGAGAGTTACTTTTGGAACGGAAGCAATCCAGGAGACTTGGAGTGGACGTCAGGGAAGCTTCGAGGTGGCCACGAGGGTCAAGGGCGCCCTACCCTCCTAGGCGCGCCCCCACCCTCGTGGGCCCCTCGTGGCTTCCCTGACCGACTTCTTTCACCTATATATATCCATATACCCCAAAAACTTCCAGGAGCACAATAGATCGGGAGTTCCGCCGCCGCAAGCCTTTGTAGCCACCAAAAACCAATCAGGACCCTGTTCTGGCACCCTGCCGGAGGGGGAATCCCTCACCGGTGGCCATCTTCATCATCCCGGCGCTCTCCATGACGATGAGGGAGTACTTCACCCTCGGGGCTGAGGGTATGTACCAGTAGCTATGTGTTTGATCTCTCTCTCTCTCTCTCTCTCTCTCGTGTTCTTGATTTGGCACGATCTTGATTTATCGCGAGCTTTGCCATTATATTTGGATCTTATGATGTTTCTCCCCCTCTACTCTCTTGTAATGGATTGAGTTTTCCCTTTGAAGTTATCTTATCGGATTGAGTCTTTAAGAATTTGAGAACACTTGATGTATGTCATGCATGTGCTTATCTATGGTGACAATGGGATATTCACGTGATCTACTTAATGTATGTTTTGGTGATCAACTTGCGGGTTCACCTTGCACTAGTAGAAAACAGGGCATATGTCTGGGCCAGATAAGCCCATTAGTCCCGGTTCGCTCACGAACCGGTACCCATGGGCCCATTTGTCCCGGTTCGTGAGGCCAGGGGCCTGCCGGGCCTGCCGGGCCTTGTGGGGCCATTGGTCCCAGTTTGTCTGGCCCCTTTGGTCCCGGTTGGCGGCACGAACCGGGACCAATGGGCCCCGTTCCTGGCCCACAACCACTGGTACCGGTTTGTGGCTTGAACCGGTACCAAAGCGTTGTCTTTCGGGCCAGGTCAGGCCACAAACCGGTACCAATCCAGCCAGGGGAGAGGGCTTTTGTGTGTAAAACATTAAAAGCAAAAGGAATTTTCATAAAATAAATAAATAAAGCAAAAAAATACAAGAAAATAAATAAGTAGAAACAAAACAAAATAAATAATTAGAAATAGAAAAAACTTTAATAAATAAGTAGAAACAAAATAAATTTTAATAATGTAAAACAAATAAACTATAATAAAATAAATAAAAATAGCAACAACATGTAGAAACAAAATAAAATAAATAAAACATAAAAGAAAGAATTTTCATAAAATAAGTAAAAGAAGCAAAAAAGAAAAGAAAATAAGTAAGTAGAAACAAAATAAAGTTTAATAAATAAGTAAAAACAAAATAAACTTTTATAAAACCTGTAGTATATTGAAACTAAAATTATATAAAATTTATGCAACTAAAATTATCAAAGTATTTTCTGTTCAAAACAATAAAAAGAAAAAAGAATTTTCATAAAGAATTTTTTTTAGAAACTTTAATAGCACTAACAGAAACTAGTGATTCACACAAATTTCAAAAACTAGTGATTCACACAAATTTCAAAAAATTCAAATTTAAACTATTCAAATTGGAAAACACATGGCACTAATAGAAAGTTTATAATTTTTATTACCTAAAAGCAATAAAAAATAAAGCAAAAAACAAAAGAAAATAAATAATGCAAAAAACAGAAAAAAAACTGGGAAAAATTAAAAAAATGCCACCTACTAGGCCACTACGGCCTGAATACGACTAGAAACCCTACCATGGGCTAGGATTCAGGCCCGTAGAAGGCCCATTAGGCCCAACAGACATAGCAGTGACAATTAGGCCCGTAAGCCTGCAATCGAGAGGAGCTCGAGAGTGGTGCGGCAGTGGGGCTTATAAACCACTGCGCGCCCCTCTCAACTAGCGAGGTGGGACTAAAGTTTTGGCCACGGGCAACACGAGCTTTGGCCTCGGTTGGTGGCACCAACCGGGACTAAAGGGGTGAATTGGGGATATTCACGTGATCTACTTGATGTATGTTTTGGTGATCAACTTGCGGGTTCAGTGACCTTGTGAACTTATGCATAGGGTTTGGCACACGTTTTCGTCTTGACTCTTCAGTAGAAACTTTGGGGCACTCTTTGAAGTTCTTTGTGTTGGTTGAATAGATGAATCTGAGATTGTGTGATGCATATCGTATAATCATACCCACGGATACTTGAGCTGACATTGGAGTATCTAGGTGACATTAGGGTTTTGGTTGATTTGTGTCTTAAGGTGTTATTCTAGTATGAACTCTAGGATAGATTGAACGGAAAGAATAGCTTCGTGTTATTTTACTACAAACTCTTGAATAGATTGATCAGAAAGGTTAACTTTGAGGTGGTTTCGTACCCTACAATAATCTCTTCGTTTGTTCTCCGCTATTAGTGACTTTGGAGTGACTCTTTGTTGCATGTTGAGGGATTGTTATATGATCTAATTATGTTAATATTGTTGAGAGAACTTGCACTAGTGAAGGTATGAACCCTAGACCTGGTTTCCTAGCATTGCAATACCGTTTGTGCTCACTTTTATCATTAGTTACCTTGCCGTTTTTATAATTTCATATTACAAAAACCTATATCTACTGATATGTCCATTTTGCATCATGCTTTTATATCAATATTTTTTGCATTATGGGTTGTTATTACATGTTATGTCTCAATACTTATGGCTATTTTCTCTTATTTTACAAGGTTTATCATGAAGAGGGAGAATGCCAGCAGCTGGGATTCTGGCTGGAAAAGGAGTAAATATTGGAAACGTATTCTGCACAGCTCCAAAAGTCCTGAAACTCCACGGAAGTCATTTTTGATATCAATAAGAATTATTGAGCGAAGAAAGTACCAGAGGGGGCCCACACCCTAGCCAGGAGGGTGGGGGGCGCCCCCTACTGGGTGCGCCCTTGTCTCCTGGGCCCCCTGGTGGCCCTCCGGTGCCCATCTTCTACTATATGAAGGTGTTTACCCTGAAAAAAAATCATAAGCAAGCTTACGGGACGAAACCACACCGCCACGAGGCAGAACCAATCTAGGGCTCCGGCAGAGCTGTGTTCTGTCGGGGAAACTTCCCTCCGGGAGGGGGAAATCATCACCATCGTCATCGCCAAGGATCCTCTCATCGGGAGAGGGTCAATCTCCATCAACATCTTCACCAGCACCATCTCCTCTCAAAACCCTAGTTCATCTCTTGTATCCAATCTTGTATCAAAACTACAAATTGGTACATGTGGGTTGCTAGTAGTGTTGATTACTCCTTGTAGTTGATGCTAATTGGTTTACTTGGTGGAAGATCATATGTTCAGATCCTCAATGCATATTAATAATCCTTTGATCATGAACATGAATATGCTTTGTGAGTAGTTACGTTTGTTCCTGAGGACATGGGTGAAGTCTTGCTATTAGTAGTCATGTGAATTTGGTATTCGTTCGATATTTTGATGAGATGTATGTTGTCTCTCCTCTAGTGGTGTTATGCGAACGTCGATTACATGACACTGTACCATTATTTGGGCCTAGAGGAAGGCATTGGGAAGTAATAAGTAGATGATGGGTTGCTAGAGTGATAGAAGCTTAAACCCTAGTTTATGCGTTGCTTCGTAAGGGGCTGATTTGGATCCACTAGTTTCATGCTATGGTTAGGTTTACCTTAATACTTCTTTTGTAGTTGCGGATGCTTGCAATAGGGGTTAATCATAAGTGGGATGCTTGTCCAAGAAAGGGCAGTACCCAAGCACCGGTCCACCCACATATCAAATTATCAAAGTACCGAACGCGAATCATATGAGCGTGATGAAAACTAGCTTGACGATAATTCCCATGTGTCCTCGGGAGCGCTTTTCTCATTATAAGAAATTGTCCAGGCTTGTCCTTTGCTACAAAAAGGATTGGTCCACCTTGCTGCACATTATTTACTTTCATTGCTTCTTACGCGTTACAAATTATCTTACCACAAAACTATCTGTTACCTACAATTTTAGTGCTTGCAGAGAATACCTTACTGACAACCGCTTATCATTTCATTCTGCTCCTTGTTGGGTTCGACACTCTTACTTATCGAAAGGACTACGACAGATCCCCTATACTTGTGGGTCATCAAGACTCTTTTCTGGCGCCGTTGCCGGGGAGTGTAGCGCCTTTGGTGAGTGGAACTTGGTAAGGAAACATTTATATAGTGTGCTGAAATTTTCTGTCACTTGTTACTATGGAAACTAATCCTTTGAGGGGCTTGTTTGGGGCATCTTCGCCCCGACCAGTAGAGCAAAGAGTTGCTCCTCAACCTATTGAACCTACTGAAAATGTTTACTTTGAGATTCCTTCGGGTATGATAGATAAATTGCTAGCTAATCCCTTTGCGGGAGATGGAACATTGCATCACGATTTACACCTTATCTATGTGGATGAAGTTTGTGGATTATTTAAGCTTGCAGGTATTCCCGATGATGTTGTTAAGAGGAAGGTCTTCCCTTTATCTTTGAAGGGAGATGCATTGACATGGTATAGGCTATGTGATGATACGAGATCTTGGAACTATAAACGATTGAAATTGGAATTTCACCAGAAGTTCTATCCTATGCATCTTGTTCATCGTGATCATAATTACATATATAATTTTTGGCTCGCGAAGGAGAAAGCACCGCTCAAGCTTGGGGGAGGCTTAAGTCAATGTTATATTCATGCCCCAATCATGAGCTCTCAAGAGAAATGATTATTCAAAAAATTTATGCTCGGCTTTCTCTCAATGATCGCACCATGCTTGATACTTCATGTGCTGGTTCTTATATGCTGAAGACTACTGAATTCAAGTGGGATTTATTGGGAAGAATTAAACGCAACTCTAAAGATTGGGGTTCCGACGATGGTAAGGAGTCAGGTATGACACCTAAGTTTGATTGTGTTAAATCTTTTATGGATACTGATGCTTTTCGTGGATTTGGCGCTAAATATGGACTTGACTCTGAGATAGTAGCTTCTTTCTGTGAATCTTTTGCAACTCACGTTGATCTCCCTAAGGAGAAGTGGTATAAATATAATCCTCCCATTGAAGTAAAAGTATTTGCACATGTTAAAGTTGAAGAAAAGACTATTACTTATAATGATCCTATTGTTCCTACCACTTATGTTGAGAAACCACATTTTCCTGTTAGGATAAATGATCATGCTAAAGTTTCAACTGTTGTTCGTAAGAGTAATACTAGAACATATACACCCCCTAAGAAAATTAAAGTTGAACCTAGTATTGCTATGGTTAAAGATCTCTTGGATGATAATATAGATGGGCATGTTATTTACTTCTGTGACGAAACTGCTAATATTGCTAAACCAGATGCTAAGATACATAGACCTGTTGTAGGCATGCCTGTTATTTTTGTTAAAATAGGAGATCCTTGTTATCATGGCTTATGTGATATGGGTGCCAGTTCTAGTGCAATACCTATTTCCCTATATAATGAAATTATGCATGATATTGCACCCGCTGAGTTAGAAGATATTGATGTTACAATTAAGCTTGCCAATAGAGATACTATTAAGCCATTTGGGATTGTTAGAGATGTCGAAGTCTTGTGTGGGAAAGTTAAATATCCTGCTGATTTTCTTGTTCTAGGTTCCCCACAAGATAGCTTTTGTCCCATTATATTTGGTAGACCCATCTTGAATACTGTTAATGCTAAGATTGATTGTGAAAAGGATGTTGTTACAATTGGCTTGGGGGATATGAAACATGAGTTTAATTTTGCTAAATTTTTTAGACAACCCCGTGATAAAGAATTACCTAGTATGGATGAAATTATTGGTCTTGCTTCTATTGCCGTGCCCCCCACTGATCTGTTAGAACAATATTTGCTAGACCATGAAAATGATATGTTTATGAATGAAAGAAGGGAAATAGATGAAGTATTCCTTCAACAGGGTCCTATTCTGAAACACAACTTACCTATTGAAATCCTAGGGGATCCCCCTGCACCCAAGGGTAATCCCGTGTTTGAGCTCAAACCATTACCTGATAATCTTAAATATGCCTATCTTGATGAAAAGAAGATATATCCTGTTATTATTAGTGCTAACCTTTCAGAGCAAGAAGAGGAAAGATTATTGAAAACTCTGAAGAAGCACCATGCTGCTATTGGATATACTCTGGATAATCTTCAGGGCATTAGTCCCACTCTATGCCAACATAAAATTAAATTGGAAAAAGATGCCAAACCAGTTAGAGATCCTCGATGACTGTTAAATCCTAAGATGAAAGAAGTGGTAAGAAAGGAGACACTAAAGCTCCTTGAGGCAGGTATAATTTATCCCGTTGCTGATAGTGATTGGGTAAGTCCTGTCCATTGCGTCCCTAAGAAGGGAGGTATTACTGTCGTTCCTAATGATAAAGATGAATTGATCCCGCAAAGAATTATTACAGGTTATAGGATGGTAATTGATTTCTGTAAATTAAATAAAGCTACTAAGAAAGATCATTACACTTTACCTTTTATTGATCAAATGCTAGAAAGACTATCCAAACACCCACATTTCTGCTTTCTAGATGGTTATTCTGGTTTCTCTCAAATACCTGTGTCCGCGAAGGATCAATCAAAAACTACTTCTACTTGCTCTTTCGGTACTTTTGCTTATAGACGTATGCCTTTTGGTTTATGTAATGCACCTGCTACCTTTCAAAGATGCATGATGGCTATATTCTCTGACTTTTGTGAAAAGATTTGTGAGGTATTCATGGATGACTTCTCCGTTTATGGATCCTCTTTTGATGATTGCTTGAGCAACCTTGATCGAGTTTTGCAGAGATGTGCAGACACTAGTCTTGTCTTGAATTGGGAAAAGTGTCACTTTATGGTTAATGAAGGCATTGTCTTGGGGCATAAAATTTCTGAAAGAGGTATTGAAGTTGATAAAGCTAAAGTTGATGCTATCAAAAAGATGCCATGTCCCAAGGACATTAAAGGTATAAGAAGTTTCCTTGGTCATGCCGGTTTTTATAGTAGGTTCATTAAGGACTTTTCTAGAATCTCTAGGCCTCTAACTAATTTATTGCAAAAAGATATTCCTTTTGTCTTTGATGATGATTGTGTAGAAGCATTTGAAATACTTAAGAAAGCTTTGACCACTGCACCTATTGTTCATCCACCTGATTGGAATTTACCCTTTGAAATTATGTGTGATGCTAGTGATTATGTTGTAGGTGTTGTTCTAGTGTAAAGAGTTGATAAGAAATTAAATGTTATCCAGTATGCTAGTAAAACTCTTGATACTGCCCAGAGAAATTGTGCTACTACTGAAAAAGAATTCTTAGCAGTTGTATTTGCATGTGATAAGTTCAGACCTTATATTGTTGATTATAAAGTAACTATTCACACTGATCATGCTGCTATTAAATATCTTATGGAAAAGAAAGATGCTAAACCTAGACTAATTAGATGGGTTCTCTTGCTTCAAGAATTTGATTTGCATATTATTGATAGAAAGGGAGCTGAGAACCCCGTTGCACACAACTTGTCTAGGTTAGAGAATGTTCTTGATGACCCACTACCTATTGATGATAGCTTTCCTGACGAACACTTAGCGGTCATTAATGCTTCTCGTACTGCTCCATGGTATGCTGATTGTGCCAATTACATTGTTGCTAAATTTATACCACCTAGTTTCACATACCAACAAAAGAAAAAGTTCTTTTATGATTTAAGACATTACTTCTGGGATGACCCACACCTTTATAAAGGATTAGATGGTGTTATTAGACGTTGTGTACCTGAGCATGAACAGGAACAAATCCTACGCAAGTGTCACTCCGAACCATATGGAGGACACCATGCTAGAGATAGAACTGCACATAAGGTATTGCAAACTGGTTTTTATTGGCCTACTATCTTCAAAGATGCCCATAAGTTTGTCTTGTCTTGTGATGAATGTCAAAGAATTGGTAATATTAGTAGACGTCAAGAAATGCCTATGAATTATTCTCTTGTAATTGAACCATCTGATGTTTGGGGCTTTGATTATATGGGACCTTTTCCTGCCTCTAATGGATACACACATATTTTAGTTGCTGTTGATTACGTTACTAAGTGGGTAGAAGCTATTCCAACTAGTAGTGCTGATCATAACACCTCTATTAAGATGCTTAAAGAAGTTATTTTTTCCGAGGTTTGGAGTCCCTAGATATCTCATGGCTGATGGTGGTTCACATTTTATTCGTGGTGCTTTTCGTAAAATGCTTGCTAAGTATGATGTTAATCATAGAATTACATCTCCTTATCACCCACAGTCTAGCGAGCAAGTAGAGTTGAGTAATAGAGAGTTCAAATTAATTTTGCAAAAGACTGTTAATAGATCTAGAAAGAATTGGTCCAAAAAACTTGATGACGCATTATGGGCCTATAGAACTGCATATAAAAATCCTATGGGTATGTCTGCGTATAAGATGGTTTATGGAAAAGCATGTCACTTACCTCTCGAACTTGAACATAAGGCATATTGAGCTATTAAAGAGCTCAACTATGATTTCAAAATTGCCGGTGAGAAGTGGTTATTTGATATTAGCTCACTCGATGAATGGAGAACCCAAGCCTATGAGAATGCCAAGCTGTTCAAAGAAAAAGTTAAAAGATGGCATGACAAAAGAATACACAAGCGAGAATTTAACATAGGTGATTATGTGTTGCTATTCAACTCTCGTTTAAGATTTTTTGCAGGTAAACTTCTCTCTAAATGGGAAGGTCCTTACGTTATCGAGGAGGTCTATCGTTCTGGTGCCATAAAAATCAACAACTTTGAAGGCACAAGTCCGAGGGTGGTGAACGGCCAAAGAATCAAACATTATATCTCAGGTAATCCTATAAATGTTGAAACTAATATTATTGAGACTGTAACCCCGGAGGAATACATAAGGGACACTTTCCAAAACGTTTCAGACTCCGAAGAGGAATAGGTATGTGGTACGGTAAGTAAACCGACTCCAAAACAGTTCTAATGGCAATTTTTCTCCGTTTTGGAATATTTAAGAATTTTGGAAAGCAAGAAGTAATCCGGGAAGGACACGAGGCCTCCACGAGGGTGGAGGGAGCGCCCACCCTTACTGGGCGTGCCCCCTGTCTCGTGGGCACCTTGTGTGCCTCCCGGACTCCGTTTTCTTGCACGTTACTTCTTTTGGTCAGTAAAAAATCATTATATAATCTCCCAAAGGTTTTGACCACTGTATCACGCAAAAATCTTCTATTGTCGTTTCGAGTTGTTTTTCTGATAGATCTAGATCATCATGACATCACCCTCCTTCAACAATGAAGACAAGGATGCTTGGATATTGAAGATAGAGCTGAAAAAAGAAGAACCTGAGGAGATCAACAAGGATGAAGGGATCAAGAAGGGCATGGAGGATCAAGCTCCGGCGGTGGAAGAAGAAAACATCCCTCAACCTCTACCTAACCTCTTTACTCCAACTAAGATTGAAGCTTTCAAGATGATTGAGCTAGCTCGCATACAGAACAAGTATCTCACACAGGAAAATATTTTGTTGAAGGATCATATCATCAGACTCAAGGGCATTATCCGCAAGTTGGAGGAGCTTTTACGCTCGATGTGCGATTATCCACCATCATCATCACCACCTTCATCGCCTCCGAGGACATAATCACATGGGTATGGGCACTCCCCTTGGCAACTGGCAAGCTTGGGGGAGGTGCCCCAGTATCGTATCACCATCACACTCCTACCTTTATCATTTTACTTAGTTCGATCCTTATAGTAATATCTTGATCTAGTAGATTGAAGTTTTGGTATGAATTAGTTTTGAGTTTTGCTTTATGATCTCTTTATGTAATCGAGTCCGAGCTATACAATAAAGATTAGTGTTGAGTCAAGGGCTTTGCTATCTTGCTATGATCTTGAGAAAATAGAAAGAATAAAAAGAGTAAAAGAGTTCATATTGATCTTATGGATAGTAATGTCTTCACATATAAAAAGTATGAGGCATAAGAGTTGTTAAGAGTTGACAAACATAGTTTTGGTCATCGTTGCAATTAATAGGAAGTAATAAAGAAACAGAGGTTCTCACATATAAATATACTATCTTGGACATCTTTTATGATTGTGAGCACTCATTAAATATGACATGCTAAAGAGTTGATGTTGGACAAGGAAGACAATGTACTGGGTTATGTTTTCTCACATCTCAGTTAAAGTATATTGTCATGGATCTTCCCAACATGTTGGGCTTGCCTTTCCCCCTCATGCTAGCCAAATTCCTTGCACCAAGTAGAGATATTACTTGTGCTTCCGAATATCCTTAAACCCAGTTTTGCCATGAGAGTCCACCATACCTACCTATGAATTGAGTAAGATCCTTCAAGTAAGTTGTAATGTTGCAAGCAAAAAAATTGCTCTCTAAATATGTATGACTTATTAGTGCGTAGAAAATAAGCTTTATACGATCGTGTGATCTGGAAGTAATAAAATCGACGGAATGCATAATAAAGGTTCATATGACAAGTGGCAATATAAAGTGATGTTCTTTTGCATTAAGATTTTGTGCATCCAACCTTAAAAGCACATGACAACCTCTGCTTCCCTCTGCGAAGGGCCTATCTTTTACTTTATGTCTTTACATTATGCAAGAGTCAAGGTGATCCTCACCTTTCCCTTTTTTCATTTTATCATTGGCAAGCACCTCGTGTTGGAAAGATCCTGATATATATATATCGAATTGGATGTAAGTTAGCATGAACTATTATTGTTGACATCACCCAAAGGTGAATACGTTGGGAGCCAACACTATAAGCCCCTATCTTTCTTAGTGTCCGACTAAAACTCCATAACCATAAGTATTGCGTGAGTGTTAGCAATTGTAGAAGACTATATGATAGTTGAGTATGTGGACTTGCTGAAAAGTTATATTCTTGACTCTTTCTGATGTAATGATAAATTGCAATTGCTTCAATGACTGAGATTATAGTTTGCTAGTTCTCAATGAACTTTCTGCACCATACTTGATATTGTGAAAAGATTGTTACTTGAGCATAAGAAATCATATGACAAAATCTATATATGTTGTTGTTATGAGAATGATCATGATGCCCTCATGTCCGTATTTTATTTTTATCGACACCTCTATCTCTAAACATGTGGACATATTTCTCGATATCGGCTTCCGCTTGAGGACAAGCGAGGTCTAAGCTTGGGAGAGTTGATACGTCCATTTTGCATCATGCTTTTATATCAATATTTATTGCATTATGGGATGTTATTACACGTTATGTATCAATACTTGTGGCTATTTTCTCTTATTTTACAAGGTTTATCATGAAGAGGGAGAACGCTGGCATCTGGGATTCTGGCTGGAAAAGGAGCAAATATTGGAAACATATTCTGCATAGCTCCAAAAGTCCTGAAACTCCACGAAAGTCATTTTTGGAACTAATAAGAATTATTGAGCGAAGAAAGTACCAGAGGGGGCCCACACCCTCGCCAGGAGGGTGGGGGCGCACCCCCCTACCGGGCGCACCCCCTGTCTCCTGGGCCCCCTGGTGGTCCTCCGGTGCCCATCTTCTGCTATATGAAGGCTTTTACCCTGAAAAAAAATCATAAGCAAGCTTACGGGACGAAACTCCGCCACCATGAAGCAGAACCTTGGTGGAACCAATCTAGGGCTCCGGCGGAGCTGTTCTGTCGGGGAAACTTCCCTCTGGGAGGGGGAAATCATCACCATCGTCATCACTGATACGTCTCAAACGTATCTACAATTTATGAAGCATTCATGCTATTTTATTATCTGTTTTGAATGATTACGGGCTTTATTATACACTTTTATATTACTTTTGGGACTAAGCTATTAACCGGAGGCCTAACCCATATTGCTGTTTTATTGCCTGTTTCAGTATTTCGAAGAAAAGGAATATCGAACGGAGTCCAAACGGAATGAAACTTTCGGCAGCGTGATTTTTGGAACGAACGTGACCCAGGAAACTTGGAGTGCAAGCCAGGGGAGCATCGAGGAAGCCACGATATAGGGGGCGCGCCCTACCCTCTCGTGGGCCCCTCGAGGCTCCCCCGACCGTCTTCTTTCGCCTATATAAGCCTACGTACCCTAAAAACATCGAGACAAAAGATAGATCGGGAGTTCCGCCGCCGCAAGCCTCTGTAGCCACCAAAAACCTCTCGGGAGCCCGTTCCGGCACCCTGCCGGAGGGGGAACCCATCACCGGTGGCCATCTTCATCATCCCGGTGCTATCCATGACAAGGAGGGAGTAGTTCACCCTCGGGGCTGAGGGTATGTACCAGTAGCTATGTGTTTGATCTTTCTCTCTCTCGTGTTCTCTCTATGGTACGATCTTGATGTATCGTGAGCTTTGCTATTATAGTTGGATCTTATGATGTTTCTCCCCCTCTACTCTCTTGTGATGAATTGAGTTTTCCTCTTGAAGTTATCTTATCGGATTGAGTCTTTAATGATTTGAGAACACTTGATGTATGTCTTGCCGTGCTTATCTGTGGTGACAATGGGATTTCATGTGCCACTTGATGTATGTTTTGGTGATCAACTTGCGGGTTCCGCCCATGAACCTATGCATAGGGGTTGGCACACATTTTCGTCTGGACTCTCCGGTAGAAACTTTGGGGCACTCCTTGAAGTACTTTGTGTTGGTTCAATAGATGAATCTGAGATTGTGTGATGCATATCGTATAATCATGCCCACGGATACTTGAGGTGACAATGGAGTATCTAGGTGACATTAGGGTTTTGGTTGATTTGTGTCTTAAGGTGTTATTCTAGTACGAACTCTTGAATAGATTGATCCGAAAGAATAACTTTGAGGTGGTTTCGTACCCTACCATAATCTCTTCATTTGTTCTCCGCTATTAGTGGCTTTGGAGTGACTCTTTGTTGCATGTTGAGGGATTGTTATATGATCTATCTATGTTATTATTGTTGAGAGAACTTGCACTAGTGAAAGTATGAACCCTTTGCCTTGTTTCCTACCATTGCAATACCGTTTACGCTCACTTTTATCATTAGTTACCATGCTGTTTTTATATTTTCAGATTACAAAAACCTATATCTACCATCCATATATTGCACTTGTATCACTATCTCTTCGACGAACTAGTGCACCTATACAATTTACCATTGTATTGGGTGTGTTGGGGACACAAGAGACTCTTTGTTATTTGGTTGCAGGGTTGCTTGAGAGAGACCATCTTCATCCTATGCCTCCCACGGATTGATAAACCTTAGGTCATCCACCTGAGGGAAATTTGCTACTGTCCTACAAACCTATGCACTTGCAGTCCCAACAACGTCTACAAGAAGAAGGTTGTGTAGTAGACATCAAGCTCTTTTCTGGTGCCGTTGCCGGGGAGGCTATGTAAGCGGCACTCACACCCCGTCAACCAAGTTCTTTTCTGGCGCCGTTGTCGGGGAGGTGAGTGCGCTTGAAGGTATATCTTTGGATCTTGCAATCAAATCTTTTTGTTTCTTGTTTTATCACTAGTTTAGTTTATAAAAGAAAACTACAAAAAAATGGAGTTAAGCTTGTCTCATACGCTTCGTCTTTTTAATATCTTTTGTGAGTATGATGGAAAGGAAAATTGTGCTCAAGTGCTAGAATAAGAGTGCATTAAAATGCTTGGTACTAAATCTTTGAATGATGAGCATGATTGCAATGTTGTTAGTATGAACTCTTTGAATATCCATAGTACTAATGATGATTGCTCTATTTATGATGAAAATGTCTCTTATAATCATGTTGATTTTTGTGGAGTAGAATGGGTTTGCATGGACACACCAAATAGAGAAAATAGATATTGCAAGAGGCATAAGTATTTAAAAACTAAAGGTTTGCAAGAAAGTCTTGATGATTGTGCTGAAAGATTCAATATTTTTCGTGCCCCTTGTGAACTTTGCAATGAACGTGGTCATTTAAATCTCCAATGCAAATTGTTTCATGATCGAATCATGTCCAAAAATTGTGATAACTTGATTACCCTTGGGCATCATAAAGAGCTTAGTCTTCTTTTGGGGTATGAAGAAATGAAACGTATAACTGAGGGTATTCCAAAATTTAATCTTGATAGATTTCTTGATTTTGATCTAGAGGATATTTATATGTTTTGTGCGGTGAATTGCATTGAAAATCCTTATATTGCCAATTACATAAAGAAAAGAAAGCAAACAGAAGATGAAAAGAATACTAATGAAAGGGAAGAGACTTCCCAATCTCCTCCTATTATTTCTTATGATGAATCAGGTAACGAGGAGGAGCTTTCTATTCAACCAATCTCATCAATAAGGAGCTCAAAGCGGAAGGTTGAACCCACACATAATGTGAAGAAGAAAAAGAAAAGAAGGAGCAAACAAAGGTAGAAAGGTATCCCTCCCAAATGATGTTGCTCCTACTACTCATTGTGATGATGATAATTGCTATACTATTGGTGCTATCCATATTTTTAATGATGAGAGTGATTATGCTTATGATATGAAAGGGCCCAAGCTTGGGGAAGCTATGTTTGATGAGGATGAAATATTTGAGAATATATTTGCTGAAATTAATGTTTGTCCCAAGCTTGGGGATGCTATGTTTAATGAAGATATGCAAAGTTTTGATATGCAAAGTTGTTATAATAGCATGCCTCTTACCTATGATGATTATATTGATGAAAGTGGGTTTGGAAGAGCGTGAACTTTAGGAAGTAGTGATCCCACTATTTTGGAGGATGTTGAGTCTTATTGTGATGAATATGAAAGTGGACTTGGAAGAGTGTCGACTTTATTTAGTGATAATTCCACTATCTCGGAAGAGGTTTCAATCGATTATGATGAGAACGAAGTTGCTACTTATGATGATTATTGTGATGAAACTTATGCTATAAAAAGTAGTGATGATTGTATTTATAAATCTTTTCATGATTATGATTACCCTTTCTCTGAACATTACTCTTTTAATGTGGAAACAATTTTTAGTGTTCAAGTCTCTTATGATACTCCCGCAATTCCGAATGAGAAGAATTTTGCTTATGCGGAGAGTAGTAAAAATTCTATGCTTGTAGATTATGAAAGGAATGCAAAGGAATGCTTTAGGTGCTGGTTATATTGTTGAATTCATTCATGATGCTACTGAAAATTATTATGGGGGAGGAATATATGCTTGTAGGAATTGCAAGAATGTCAAGTCTCCTCTCTATGTGCTTAAAATCTTGAAGCTATGCTGGTGTTACCTTCCTATGCTAGTTGATTATTGTTCCCATAAGATGTTTGCTCACAAAATCCCTATGCATAGGAAGTGGGTTAGACTTAAATGTGCTAGTCATATGCTTCATGATTGTAGGACCTTGAAGTATGTCTAGAGGGGGGGGGGGGTGATTAGACTACTTGACCAATAAAAACTTAACCTTTTCCCAATTTTAGAGTTTGGCAGATTTTAGCTACTTTAGGACAAGTCAAGCAATCATCACACTATTCAAGCAAGCATGCAAAGAGTATATAGGCAGCGAAAATTAAAGCATCCAAATTGCAAGAAAGTAAAGGGAAGGGTTTGGAGGATTCAAACGCAATTGGAGACACGGATGTTTTTGCCGTGGTTCCGATAGGTGGTGCTATCGTACATCCACGTTGATGGAGACTTCAACCCACGAAGGGTAACGGCTGTGCGAGTCCACGGAGGGCTCCACCCACGAAGGGTCCACGAAGAAGCAACCTTGTCTATCCCACCATGGCCGTCACCCATGAAGGACTTGCCTTACTAGCGGTAGATCTTCACGAAGTAGGCGATCTCCTTGCCCTTACAAACTCCTTGGTTCAACTCCACAATCTTGTCGGAGGCTCCCAAGTGACACCTAGCCAATCTAGGAGACACCACTCTCCAAGAAGTAACAAATGGTGCGTTGATGATGAACTCCTTGATCTTGTGCTTCAAATGATAGTCTCCCCAACACTCAACTCTCTCTCATAGGATTTGGATCTGGTGGAAAGAAGATTTGAGTGGAAAGCAACTTGGGAAGGCTAGAGATCAAGATTCATATGGTAGGAATGGAATATCTTGGCCTCAACACATGAGTAGGTGGTTCTCTCTCAGAAATGGTAAGTTGGAAGTGTAGGTTCGTTCTAATGGCTTTATCCACGAATGAAGAGGAGGTGGAGGGGTATATATAGCCTCCACACAAAATCTAACCGTTACACACAATTTACCAAACTGGTGGGACCGATTCAACAAACTCGGTCGGACCGATTTAGTAAACCTAGTGACTGTTAGTGATTTTCGGTGGGACTGACATGCATCTCGGTGAGACCGATTCGGTTAGGGTTAGGGCATAACGTAATCTCGGTAAGACCGATTACACAAACTCGGTGAAACCGATTTTGGTAATAAGATTTCCAGAGAGTTGGTCAGGTAAACTCGGTGGGACCGATTTGCTCTTTTCGGTGAGACCGAAATGTTACAAAAAGAAACAGAGAGTTTACATTGCAATCTCGGTGGGACCGATCGCTCACTTCGGTTAGACCGAAACGTTACGAAGGGAAACTGAGATTACAATCCCATCTTGGTGAGACCGAGATCCCTATCGGTAAGACCGATTTGCTTAGGGTTTGTGGCAGTGGCTATGACTTAGGAATCAGTGGCGCTGGATTGGAAGAATCGGTGCGACCGATTTTGGCTTTGGATTTAGGTCATTTGTGGATGTGGGAAAGTAGTTGAGGGTTTTGGAGCATATCACAAAGCACATGAAGCAAGAGGCTCATTAAGCAACACCTCATCCCTCCTTGATAGTATTGGCTTTTCCTATAGACTCAATGTGATCTTGGATCACTAAAATATAAAATGAAGAGTCTTGAGCTTTTGAGCTTGAGCCAATCCTTTGTCCTTAGTATTTTGAGGGATCCACTTTCATCATCCATGCCATGCCATTCATTGAGCTTTCCTGAAATAATAGTCTTGGAATAGCATTAGCTCAATGAGCTATATGTTGTTATGAATTACCAAAACCACCTAGGGATATTTGCACTTTCAATCTCCCCCTTTTTGGTAATTGATGACAACATATAGATCAAAGCTTCGACAAATGATAATAAGAATAAAAACATCGTCGCTTTGAGAAGTATGTGATAAGCAAGAGCTCCCCCTAAATTTTTGCATAGTTTAAGATTTGCTTTGGACTGCAAATGAACAATGAATTAGGCTCATGGGTTACTCTTCCATGTCACATACATCTTGGTGGAGCGCTCAAAATAATGAACATTGAATACATGCACTCATCACCAAGCATAGTGAATGATCACATAAGATAGATAGGATAATATCATCAAACATGCATTAGTGTAGCTTATGATCAAACACATGATCATCAATGTCTCACAAGCATAGTATCTCAACCGAACAAAAGCAAACAAGTAAAAAAAATCCACCAAATAAAGCAAGAGAGAACAAAATCAACACTCTCTCTCGAAGCCTATGATCTATACATTTTTCTCCCCCTTTGGCAACAAGTTACCAAAAAGTTCATAGAAAATGCATAGTGCTAGATCGACTCTCAGGCTTGATCTTCTGGTGGTGGTGTCCTGATAACTCCTTGGACGAAGGCTTCAGTTGAAGTAGAGGGTGTTGAAGTGGATGCTGGAGCTGGTTGCACTGGAACTGAAGGGGCAGTAGTTGGAGCTGAAGTTGTTGCTCTAGTGTGTGGCACTGGCACAGCAGCTGACCTCTGGGCTCTGGGTACTCTGGCAAACACATTTGTTGTAGTCTTGCCCTGCTTCTCCTGCATGTCCTCCTGCAGTTGCTCTACAACTGACTAAATCTCAGTTACTTTGACATCAAGGTCATGGATTTTGAGTTCCATGATTCTCTCAAGGCTCTCCTGATTCTGAGTGAGGGTGGCCAGTCCCTTCTCAATCCTCAGTGTTGATGCTATCAAGTAACCAAGCTGCTCCTGTTTGGTCTTCAGGAAATATTTAGATGCCTCCTCTTGTGTTGGCATCTTGGCAGCCTTCTCCTTCTTTGCCTTCTCCTTCTTCTCCCGAGCTTGAACTGATGTTGGATCATCCTCATTCATGACAACCTCATTATCCTCAAAGTCTGGATAAAGTGGAAAATGTTCCTTATCCAACTGATATTTCCCGGTGCCCATCTTTGAGTTGATCAATTCCTGAATCTGAGGGGCATATCCACAGCTCGTCTTCTGATCTGCTGCAGTCCTCTTAATGGTTTCAACTATAAGGCTCATGACTTTGAATTTCTGTGGCACATCAAACAGATGCAACATGTTGATGGCATGCCCTCTGATCATGTTATGGTCACCAGACTTGGGCAACAAAGTATGCCTCAGAATCCAATTGATTGTGGACAACCCTGACAGCAGAAAGTGGACTGATCCAAACTTGTGAGTCTCTACTGCCTTGTCTGGAATTTCCTTATACATGTGAGCCATGGAGTTGTGACCCATCTTCTTTTTATAAATTTCCAGGTCATCCTCATTCTCCTTTGGGGCATTTATCAGTCTTGCCCATTCTTCAATAGTGGACTGGTACCTTGTACCTTCAGACATCCAAACAATTATTCCATCTGGATAAAAATGTGCTGTGGAGTAGAACCGCATGATAAGCTCATCATTCCAGTTTGTGAGCTTTTGTCCAACAAAATCAGCAACTCCATAAGCAACAAAGCTGTCTTGCACTCCAGGATAGTGCTCTTCATTTTCCTTCATGTAGGTCCAGTCGACCCACCTAATGTCACAAACTATGGGCTTCTTGTCCAATAAGATTGTCTCAGAGAAGTCCTGTTGTTCCTTTGTATGGAACCTGTAGTCAACAACAGTTCTTCTCCTTGTGGCATATGGATCTTCCATCCTCTACAGTCTCAGCCCTGAATCCTTCCTGATTCTCATGTCCTCAGCCACAGGATGGGCATCATTGTGGTCTGGTATCTTGGGCTTGAGCTTCCTTAGGACTTGACCTTCTTCATCTTCTTCTTCAGCAACATTTGGCACTCGGGCCTTGTTTTTCTCAGCAGCTGGAATATTCCTGGTATTCCTCTTTGGTGCAGACTTGGCCTTGGAGGCAGCTTTGGGTGCTTCCTTGGGCTTAGATGTTGCAGCCCCTGATCTGATTGCATCTCCCATAAGCTTGGGTGCCTTAGGTGCTGGTGCAGCAACCTCTTCCTGTTCTTCAGAATCTCTTCTCATAGAGGGCTTTCCAAGGACCTTGGCAGTTGTGGTTCTTGCTCTCTTCTTTTTCTTGTCCTGAGCACCTTCATCCTCTGATTCAATTGCAAATTTCATTGTCTCTCCAGTGGGGACTTTCTGAGCTTGGGAAGAAGTGACTTTCTTCTCAGGTGCCTCTTTGGGTTCTGTCTGAGCTGGCACTTGAGTGGACTTTCTGACCTTTGGTATTGGTGTCCTCTTGGCAGGCACTTTCCTCTTCAGACCTGGCTTTGTGCTATATGCAGAGCCATATTCCTTCTTGAGCACTACTTTCTTGGAAGCAACCTCATCCTCTTCTGCTCTATAGTCTTCATCCTCTGAGTCTGAAGTTCTCTTTCTCCTTTGCCTAGTAGCAGCCTTAGTCAAATTGCTAGGAGTGCTTCTTCTTCCTTCATCTGAAGTGCTTGAGGGACTAGTGCCCTCACTCAAGTCCATCTGTCCTTCTGACCTGTTCTGGCTGTCACTCTGGTCTGACATGCTGCAAAAGACTGACTGCTGACCCTGTGAAGAGTTATAGATGAGATAGAGTGGATGAGCATCACAAAAAGCAGAGTTCTTTCAAAAGAATGATTCAAAAGTTCAGTTTTAGTTTTCCACAGAAAGCATTTCGGATCAACCGATTTTCAAACTCGGTGATACTGAAGCAGTTTTGGAACCTAAACTGATGAACTCGGTTGGACCGAGTCTCAGTTTGGTGGCACCGAGACAGCTAAGGTTTCACAGAATCCTCAAATCGGTCGCACCGATTAGTAATTCTCGGTCAGACCGAGAGTCACTAGTGCAATGGCATAAGCCAAATTGGTGAGACCGAGTTTTTCAACCCGATGGGTCCGAGATGGTTTCGGCGGAAACCTAACCCTAAAAAATTGAATCTCATCTAATCTACGGACTACTCTGGCTGGACAGGAGTATCTCAATCGTGGCAAGATTCTATAAGTATACAATGTGCTAGGAATCAGACGTGGATAGCACAAAGATCGAGTCCATACCCTAGCTTGGCGGTGGACTCGCTACAGCGACAACGGTGGGGACGAAATCCGTTGACGGCGAGGAGACCAGCGACAGGAGGCAGCTGGCGATGAGGAGAGGATCCGGAGACCTCCGATGGCAGAGTGAGCTATTGCGCGAGCGAAGGGTTTCGGAGAAATTTCCAAAATTTTGCCCGTGACTATATATAGACCGACCCTGGTGTGACCGAGTGGAACAACTCGGTGGCACCGAGATGCATAACTGTGTTCAGTTACAGCAACTCGGTGTGACCGAAAAGTTCAAATCGGTTGCACCGAGATTGAAAACTTAGATCAACTTAATGATCTCGGTAGGACCGAAATGATGGAATCGGTCAGACCGAGAATCACAAAGAGGTTTTGGAATTTTAAGTCTATGACGAATCGGGGACTCCGAGTGCTCCTCACACAGAGTGGTTCGAATCTGACTTGATCAAATTTTGTGATGTAGCATGAATAGAGTTTGAGACGAGAAAAGCATAGATAGCTAAAGAAGGTTCTTAGGCATTCTTGTCCATCCACTTGGCAAAAAGAAAAGAAACCAAACAATCAAAGCAACAAGTGCATGTCCTTGAATGAGTAAAATACGCACCAACATGCTCACACAATAAGATGGCAAATGAAATATGTGGCAAAGCATGCACAACCAATTCTAGCATCTATCAAACAATTGGCGATGACTAGGTCATCTATATATGAGTATATTGACTTAGGAGTCAAATGAGAACATTTGGTCATAGGTCATACTCATCGTTTAAGCTCAAGTGGGGTTACCACTTTTACATAATGCATTGATGTGTTCACACCATTAGAGTTGCTTTGACTCAATTCTTAGAGTTAAGCTCCCCCTAGATGTGAGATCCCCCCTTAGAGGGATGAACTAACCTTGGGTTTTGTCGATGATGACTTCATGTAGGTGTTGAAGATATGGATGCTCAATGTTGATGTAGATCATTTGGAGCAATCCTTTGGAGTGAGTTGCACTTTCAACTTACCTACATGGGTTAGTCCCACAAGGAACAAACAAGAATATCCATAGACATAGAGTGATGCACACATAAGATGATGTCCATGAAAACATTAGGTTACCTTGTCCCTTGCCTTACCAACATGAGGGTTTGTGACTCCTTGAACTAGTGCAAGATGTGGAAGTTGACTGCACTTGTTCTTGCCATAATGATATGAGTGAAGAATGTTGGCGGAGTCACCCTCAAGAGCTCTCTAGTTCTTATTCTTCGGGATCCACATCATCTTGACGGGAATCCTTGGAGTTGTAGTTGTACTTGATGAAGTAGAACTTGACGTAGTCTTGGGAATCCACTTGACCGAGACCTTAAGTGCTTCTTCAAATGCATCAATCTCTTCTTGAAGCTTGTCCTTGCCTTTGTTCTTGTGGTCTTGTGGAGGAAGATCATCTTGAGCTTGTGTTCCCTTGAAGGAAGTAGGATCATACTTCTCTTGTTGAGGAACAAACTTCGTCTTGGGGTATTGATCTTCTTCCCACTCAACTCCATTGGCATTGAACTTTCATTCAAAACCAACACCTTGATTCTTCCGGTGCCTTCCTTGCTTGCGTACAATTTCCTCGAATTACTTACTACCGGCAAGGCTCTTGTAAACACCTTTCTCTATAATTCCCTTAAATAAACTATTTTCTTGCTCAAGTGTAACTTGGCTAAGAGAATCATTAGTGGAATCAAGAGAACTACTAGAAGCAACAATATTGGATTTGACATTATTATTGTTACTACTAGAGGAAGTATCTTTCTTGTTCTTATTAATAGACTTGACTTGAGGCATGTAAGTAGATAAGAGTAAACGCTTGGCAATGTAAGAAGAACTTTTCTTGCGGAGATCATCATTGATTGCCTTTAAGAAATCATGCTCTTGCTCAAGATTGAGCTTTTCAAAGCGCAACTTCTCATGAGCCCTTAAAAGTTCTCGATGATCTTCGAAGATAGTTTCATGAGCCAACTTAAGAGTGTTTAGTTCTTTAGTTAGAAGCTCAATTTTCTCCTTATCATTGTCATTCATTTGATTAGCATGATTAATTGACGTTTCATCATAGTATCCATCACTAGAGTTGTCAACAAGTAAATCATCATCCACAAGCAAGTCATCTTCATCACTATTGAAATCAACATACTCAGGATGTTTTACCTTTGGACCTTTGGCCATGAAGCATCTTCCAACACCTTCATTTGGTGAATCAAATATGTCGTAGGAGTTGGTTGACACAAGTGCTAGACCGGCAACACCTTCATCTTGAGTATATTCGAAGTCGGAGTGATAGCTTCTCTCGGAGTAATTGTCGGAGTCGGATCCGGATACCCATTCACCAACATGAGCTTGATGTCTTCGTTGTGTGTAGATCCTTGATGACTTGTCCTTCGTTTCCGAATCTTTGCTTCTCCGTGAGGGTCTTCGTTCATAACGATCATTTCTACTCCTCCTCTCTCTTGGTGCTGATTCTTCTCTTTTGCTTCTTCTTTTTGGAGAATCTTCTCTTCTTTTGTAGGGTGTCGTACACTCATTGGAGTAGTGTCCAGGCCTCCCACAATTGTAGCAATTGCGCTCTCGACTAGAAGATCTTTTGTCATGATAAGACCTTGACTTGGAGCTTCTCTCTTTGGTTCTACTCTTGTAGAATTTGTTGAAGTTCATCACCATTAAGCTCAATTCTTCATTGAAGGTTTGTTTCTCACTTGATGATGTGGGGGCTTCACTTGAGGCTTTGTAAGCACCACTTGACTTGTTGTGAAGTTCCTCCTTATCCTTGAGTGACATCACATGAGCAACAATTCTTCCAATGACTTCCGTTGGCTTGAGATCTTTGTAGTTTGGCATCATTTGGATCAATGTGCACACGGTATCATACTTTCCATCCAATGCTCTTAGGATCTTCTTGATGATGAATTTGTCGGTCATCTCTTCACTTCCTAAGCCGGGAATCTCATTTGTGATAAGTGCAAGCCTAGAGTACATTTCAGCGACACCTTCACCATCCTTCATCTTGAACTTGTCAAGCTGACTTGGAAGCACATCCAACTTGAATTCCTTGACGGAGTCGGTTCCTTCATGCATATCAATCAAAATATCCCAAATTTCCTTTCCATTCTCAAGACGGCTGATTTTGTTGAATTCTTCGGGGCACAATCCGTTGAAGATGATATCACAAGCTTGAGCGTTGTATTTCAGCATCTTCAATTCTTCCGCATTAGCTTCACGGTTTGGTTCTCTCCCATCAAAGAATTCATCTTGCAAGCCAATACAAATAATTGCCCAAACGGCGGGGTTATGTCCGAGAATATGCATTTTCATCTTATGCTTCCAACTAGCAAAATTAGTACCATCAAAGTAAGGACATCTACGGTGATAATTTCCCTCACTAGACGCCATACTCTCCTAGGTTGTGAAACCAAGGCTATGACCACCAAAAGCTATGGAAATCAAAGCAAATGGAGACCAAAGTTCTGATACCACTTGTAGGACCTTGAAGTATGTCTAGAGGGGGGGGGGGGGGTGATTAGACTACTTGACCAATAAAAACTTAACCTTTTCCCAATTTTAGAGTTTGGCAGATTTTAGCTACTTTAGGACAAGTCAAGCAATCATCACACTATTCAAGCAAGCATGCAAAAGTATATAGGCAGCGGAAATTAAAGCATGCAACTTGCAAGAAAGTAAAGGGAAGGGTTTGGAGGATTCAAACGCAATTGGAGACACGGATGTTTTTGGCGTGGTTCCGATAGGTGGTGCTATCGTACATCCACGTTGATGGAGACTTCAACCCACGAAGGGTAACGGCTGCGCGAGTCCACGGAGGGCTCCACCCACGAAGGGTCCACGAAGAAGCAACCTTGTCTATCCCACCATGGCCGTCGCCCACGAAGGACTTGCCTCACTAGCGGTAGATCTTCACGAAGTAGGCGATCTCCTTGCCCTTACAAACTCCTTGGTTCAACTCCACAATCTTGTCGGAGGCTCCCAAGTGACACCTAGCCAATCTATGAGACACCACTCTCCTAGAAGTAACAAATGGTGCGTTGATGATGAACTCCTTGCTCTTGTGCTTCAAATGATAGTCTCCCCAACACTCAACTCTCTCTTGTAGGATTTGGATCTGGTGGAAAGAAGATTTGAGTGGAAAGCAACTTGGGAAGGCTAGAGATCAAGATTCATATGGTAGGAATGGAATATCTTGGCCTCAACACATGAGTAGGTGGTTCTCTCTCAGAAATGGTAAGTTGGAAGTGTAGGTTCGTTCTAATGGCTTTCTCCACGAATGAAGAGGAGATGGAGGGGTATATATAGCCTCCACACAAAATCTAACCATTACACACAATTTACCAAACTCGGTGGGACCGATTAAACAGACTCGGTCGGACCGATTTAGTAAACCTAGTGCCCGTTAGTGATTTTCGGTGGGACTGACATGCATCTCGGTGAGACCGATTCGGTTAGGGTTAGGGCATAACGTAATCTCGGTAAGACCAATTACACAAACTCGGTGAAACCGATTTTGGTAATAAGCTTTCCAGAGAGTTGGTCAGGTAAACTCGGTGGGACCGGTTTGCTCTTTTCGGTGAGACTGAAATGTTACAAAAAGGAAACAGAAAGTTTACATTGCAATCTCGGTGGGACCGATCGCTCACTTCAGTTAGACCGAAACGTTACGAAGGGAAACAGAGAGATTACAATCCCATATCGGTGAGACCGAGATCCCTATCGGTAAGACCGATTTGCTTAGGGTTTGTGGCAATGGCTATGACTTAGGAATCAGTGGCGCCGGATCGGAAGAATCGGTGTGACCGATTTTGGCTTTGGGTTTAGGTCATTTGTGGATGTGGGAAAGTAGTTGAGGGTTTTGGAGCATATCACAAAGCACATGAAGCAAAAGGCTCATTAAGCAACACCCCATCCCTCCTTGATAGTATTGGCTTTTCCTATAGACTCAATGTGATCTTGGATCACTAAAATATAAAATTAAGAGTCTTGAGCTTTTGAGCTTGAGCCAATCCTTTGTCCTTAGTATTTTGAGGGATCCACTTTCATCATCCATGCCATGCCATTCATTGAGCTTTCCTGAAATAATAGTCTTGGAATAGCATTAGCTCAATGAGCTATATGTTGTTATGAATTACCAAAACCACCTAGGGATAGTTGCACTTTCAATGATGCTCCTGTTATGTTTCAATTCTTATCTTTTATGTGAGCATCATTGTCATCATCATGCCTAGCTAGAAAGGCATTAAAGAAAAGCGCTTGTTGGAAGACAACCCAATATTTACCCTTACTGTTTTTGTGTGTCCACATGATTATGCTACTGTAATAATCATATCTTATAGCTTTTGTTTCAATAAAGTGCCACGTAAGACCTTTAGGATAGCTTACGGTGATAGTTGTGTTGATCCTGCTGAGAATCAGAAACTTTTGCACCTAGTAAATTAGTTTTGTTAATTCACAGAAATGTTCTGCTGATCTGATTATTTTTTCTATGGATTGGTACACAAATTTCTTAGGACTTCCTAATTTGGTAGGATTTTTGGAGTTCCAGAAGTATACGTTTGATACAGATTACTACAGACTGTTCTGTTTTTGACGGATTCTGTTTTCTATGTGTTGTTTGCTTATTTTGATGAATCTATGGCTAGTATTAAGTGGTATGAACCATAGATAAGTTGGAATACAGTAGATATTACACCAATATGAATTTAGAATGAGTTTATTACAGTACCTAAGTGGTGGTTTTATTTTCTTATACTAACGGAGCTTACGTGTTTTCTGTTGAGTTTTGTGTTGTGAAGTTTTCAAGTTTTGAGTAAAGATTCGATGGACTATGGAATAAGGAGTGGCAAGAGCCTAAGCTTGGGGATGCCCAAGGCACCCCGAGGTAATATTCAAGGATGGCTAACATCCTAAGCTTGGGGATGCCCCAGACGGCATCCCCTCTTTCGTCTTCGTTCATCGGTAACTTTACTTGGAGCTATATTTTTATTCACCACATGAGATGTGTTTTCCTTGGAGCGTCATTTTCTTTTATTAGTATTTGCTTGCTGTTATTTAGAATAATGTTTTTACCTATATTTCCAATAAGAATGTCAAGGATAGCCTTTACCATGCTTATTTTGCAAATATACTTGTTACTGTTTGAAAACAGAAAGTTTATTGATTTTGCAAATATTCCCTAGAAAAGTCAGAGAATGGTATAATGTTGAAACTTTTTCCATAATTAGCTCTGATAAATCTTCTACAGCGTAGTATTTTTGTCATAATTTTTGGAGTTAGGGAAGTATTGATACTCTTGCATTCTTTATAGACTGTATTGTTTTGGCAGATTGCTGTTATGTTTGCATTATTTGCATATGTTTGCTTGTTTAATGATTCTATTTGAGGATAGGAGTATTAAATATGCAGAGGCATTTAGTATGCAATGTTGAATAATAATTTTAGTGATTTGTTACTGTAGAAAATGATAAGGTTTTGCATTGGTTTATACTAACCTATCTCACGAGTTCTTGTTGAGTTTGGTGTGGATGAAGCTTTTGATAAAAAGAAGAAACCATGATATGAGTGGAATTAAGGAGAAACAAAAGTTCAAGCTTGGGGATGCCCAAGGCACCCCAAGATAATATTTCACGAAGTCTCAAACATCTAAGCTTGGGGATGCCCCAGTAGGCATCCCACCTTTCTTCTTCAACAACTATCGGTTAGTATCGGTTGAGCCTAAGTTTTTGCTTCTTCACTTGAGTTGTGCTATCCTTGCAATGTAATTTTATTTTGTTTTGCTTGCTGTTTGAAAACAATACCAAGATCTGAACTTCTTAAATGAGAGAGAGTATTCATATAGCTACATAATTATTTAGCTACTCATTGATCTTCACTTATATCTTTTTAGAGTAGTTTTTCATTTACTCGTGTGCTTCACTTATATCCTATGAGTAAATTGTTGAATGAGTTAATTGTCATAAATCTGAAATTATATATGTCTCATTTGCTTATCCCATGGGGAGTAATGACTTCACGTCTAAAAAGTAGAGGTTGTAAATCTATTGAAGGTTAGCAAGCATTGTATTAGTCATTTGAACAATTCATGAAAGAATATTGAAGGAAGAGAGATTTCATATATAAATAAACTATCCTAGACATCTTTTATAATTGGGAGCACTCATTAAGTATGACATGCTAAAGAGTTGATGTTGGACAAGGAACACAATGTAATGGGTTATGTTTTCTCACATCTCAGTTAAAGTATATTGTCATGGATCATTCAAACATGTTGAGCTTGCCTTTCCCCCTCATGCTAGCCAAATTCCTTGCACCAAGTAGAGATACTACTTGTGCTTCCAAATATCCTTAAACCCAGTTTTGCCATGAGAGTCCACCATACCTACCTATGGATTGAGTAAGATCCTTCAAGTAAGTTGTCATCGGTGCAAGCAATAAAAATTGCTCTCTAAATATGTATGATCTTTTGGTGTGAAGAAAATAGCTTTATACAATCTTGTTATGGAAGCAATAAAAGCGACGGACTGCATAATAAAGGTCCATATACAAGTGGCAATATAACGTGACGTTCATTCACATTAAGATTTTGTGCATCCAACCCTAAAAGCGCATGGCAACCTCTGCTTCCCTCTGTGAAGGGCCTCTCTTTTACTTTATGTCTTTTACTTTATGCAAGAGTCAAGGTGATCTCCACCTTTCCCTTTTTCATTTTATCCTTTGGCAAGCACCTCATGTTGGAAAGATCCTGATATATATATCCAATTGGATGTAAGTTAGCATGAACTATTATTGTTGACATCATCCAAAGGTGAATACGTTGCGAGGCAACACTATAAGCCCCTATCTTTCTTAGTGTCCGATTGAAACTCCATAACCATTAGTATTGCGTGAGTGTTAGCAATTGTAGAAGATTATATGATAGTTGAGTATGTGGAGTTTGCTATTCCTGAAAATAAGATGAATTGTAATTGTTTGATGGCTGAGTATGAAGTTCGCTAGTTTTCGAGAAAGTTTATGGTCTATGCTTTAACATATGAATTGCTTGTTACTTTATCGTGAGAAGTTTTATGAGATGAACTACTGTTATGACATATTATCATGCTAGAAAAGGTGACTGAAATTATCATTGATCAAACTTGTGCACCTTATAGCATTCACACTTCGTAAATTCTTTCTTTATCATTTACCTACTCGAGGACGAGAAGGAATTAAGCTTGGGGATGTGTCACGCCCAATATGCGACCCTATCCAAAAGGAACTCGAAGGTCCCACCATGGATAGACCCGCATATTGAAACGCTTTTGCAAGGTGGATATCATTACATCAACATTACATAATAGATGGGGATACATACATAAGGCATACAGTGCCACACGAATACAACAATACATCATACATAAGAGCATCATCCGACTATGGATGAAACACAAACAGAAGCTCAAACAACATCCACCCTGCTAGCCCAGGCTGCCGACCTGGGACCTATCCCCTGGTCGAAGAAGAAGCAGAAGAAGAACTCCAAAACAAGCAATCATCGCTCTCGTGTCAAGATCATCGCAACCTGTACCTGCAATTGTTGTTTTAGTAATCTGTGAGCCACGAGGACTCAGCAATCCCATTACCATGGGTATCAAGACTAGCAAAGCTTAATGAGAAAGGAAGGGGTAAAGTGGTGAGGTTGCAGCAGCGACTAAGCATATACGGTGGCTAACATACGCAAATGAGAGCGAGAAGAGAAGCAAACGAACGGTCGTGAAGCTAGCAATGATCAAGAGGTGATCCTGAACTCCTACTTACGTCAAACATAACCCAGTAACCGTGTTCACTTCCCGGACTCCGCCGAAAAGAGACCATCACGGCTACACACACGGTTGATGCGTTTTAATTCGGATCTGGTTTCAAGTTATCTACAACCGGACATCAACAAATTCCCATCTGCCACATAACTGCGGGCATGGCTTTCGAAAGTTTATACCCTGCAGGGGTATCCCAACTTAGCCCATGATAAGCTCTCGCGATCTACGAAGGATATACCTTCTCCCAAGAAGACCCGATCAGTCTCGGAATCCCGGTTTACAAGACATTTCGACAATGGTAAAACAAGACCAGCAAGACCGCCAGATGCACCGACAATCCCGATAGGAGCTGCACATATCTCGTTCTCAGGGCAACACCGGATGAACACTACGTACAACTAAAACCAACCCTCAAGTTTCCCCGAGGTGGCGCTGCAAGTGGCTCTGGTTCGGACCAACACTTAGACAAGCACTCGCCCGGGGGGGGGGGGGGCTATAATAAAGATGACCCTCGGGTTAATTACTCCCAAGGGAAATGTAGGTGGTGGTGAGGCAAATGGTAAAACCAAGGTTGGGCCTTGCTGGAGGAGTTTTATTCAAAGCGAACTGTCAAGGGGGTCCCATAAATCACCCAATCGTGTAAGGAACGCAAAATCCGGGAACATAACACCGGTATGACGGAAACTAGGTCGGCAAGAGTGGAACAAAACACCAGGAATAAGGCCGAGCCTTCCACCCTTTACCAAATATATAGATGCATTAATTAAGTAAGAGATATTGTGATATCCCAACAAAATCCTGTCCACCATGGAGCAATCTTCAACTTCACCTGCAACTAACAATGCTATAAGAGGGGCTGAGCAAAGCGATAACATAGCCAAACAATGGTTTGCTAGGAAGGGTGTCAACGGTTAGAGGTTCATGGCAATTTGGGAGGCTTGAAGAGCAAAAGATAGGTAGCGCAGCAAAGCGATAGAACGAAGCAACTAGCATAGCAATGATAGTAGTGAGATCCGGGGTAGCGGCCATCTTGCCTGAAATCCCGCTAGGAAGAAGAACGATTCCATGAATAAGATGAAGCCACGAAGTCGAACCAAGCGTAGACGAACAAATCCTCACGATCACAACGAAACGGGAACTATCGAGAAGAAGCACACAACATGGTAAACACACCACACATAGGCAAGACAAGATGCACAACCAAGCATGATGCATGACAAGGCTATATGAAGCTACTCATGGCAAGAGATGATGCATTCAAGAACAACACATCAAGGCAAGTTTAAATGAGGCCGGGAACAACATATAGCAATTCCGGTAAGTCCTCATATGCAAACTTCGAAGTTGGTCCAGATATGAATAAACCTTATGTTCAAGTTGTTAAACAGCAAGTTAAAGAGCACCAAGAGAATCTACATGAAATTCTAGTCAAGTTACATATGAAGTTCATTTAGTTCGGAGCTACGGCCTAGAAGATATGAGCAAAACAAGTTAAACATGGCATTGATGCAAAATACATACAAACATCAAGCGAACACTCTCAAAACATGGATGCAACATGATAATATGAAACTACATGCAATTCTAAGCAAGTTTCATATAGAGCACACTCAAAACGGAGCAACGCTGCAACACATACGCACTATACAAGTTATAGCAACAACCTGTCCAAAACAGTAACTAGGCATATTGCAAGCATCAAAACAACATGCTACAGCACCTCAACATGATAAAAAAGGGCATGGACATGATGTACAGGTCAAGCATAACAAAACATGAACACTGTGCTATCTCCAGAAATCACTAGAACATGCTCAAAAGGACATGTCAAGATTGCAAATAGTAACAGTTTCACACTTTACAGAAATAACATCAGGTTGCAATGTTTAGAGCTATCAAACAACATGTTACAGGAACTTATCATGGCAAACAAAGGCATGACATCAATCTACTAAATACATAGAACAAAAGTCCCTTACTGACCATGAGCCAAAAGGGCACAGAAAAATGATGGCATCCATGTAAACATGGCAAGTTATATGGCAGATTCATACATGGCAGGAACAACGATAAGTAGGCATGTTGAAGATATTGAACCACTCACCACAGAGCAAAACATGGCATGGCAAGGCAACCAACAGTAAGAAGACATGTTTATGAAGCTATCCATGGCAAGAAAAAGTTCATAGCATGCAAGGATCAACTACAACAACCTTGGCAAAATTGAATAACATGTAAACAATCTGCCAGGAAACATTTTGTAGCAAAAGTAGAGCACAAAAATGACATGCTAGGCTACTCCATAATTGCAAACAGGGGCATGGATGGATAGCTCATAACCATATGTACAAAACATCCTTACTGAAGTATCTCAAAATATGCATGGATATCTCTGTAGCATCAAGTTAACATGGCATAAAAATAACAGCAGAACAGGGACTGAAATCAGCAACATCACGAGGCCTAGTTTACATGCTTGTGCTAGTCACCAAATTGATCACAAAAATACATGGCATACACCTATGTAAAGATGGCATGGCATGGTTCAAAACATCTATAGGGCTCACGTTCATAAGATGCACACATCAATCATGGCAAAAATGACAAAAGTACATGTCCTGATAAGAATCTGAAACTAACATCACATAGCCCTCTTCCAACAGCATTTCGGGCATCAAGATGAGCTCAAATTAAAATGATGCAATGGAATAAAATGAAGTACTCGTTGAGGCAAACAATTTGACATATTCCACGCACGAAACGGAGCAGTATGAAGCAAGTTATGATGCGATAAACATGGCATGATTATGCAAAATATTCGGGGACTTAGTCATTTTCTGGAAAAAAATGGAGAGCGCAAAATAACTAAACTGCGACCGGGGCGACATCTAGTGGGCGCTCACCTAGCGGGCTTCGGCCCAGGAAGGAGGAGGAGGCAGGCCGTCTGGGCCGGGCGCTGCTGGGCCGGGGCACCGGGGGAGGGGGGCACGTGCAGAGGCACGGCTGCGCGTGTGCCCGCACGCGCGCACGATCGTGGAAGGCCGCACCGGCGGTGACTTTCGGCGATGTAGGGGCGGCGGCGAGGCAGGGGTGGTCCGGCGAGGCCGCCGAGGTCGGGGAAGACCGGGGATCCATGGGCAGCGGCGGAGCTACTGGCGGGGCGGCCATCCATGGCGGCGGCGGTGGCGGTTCCCTGCAGGGGCGGGCAGAGAGGGAGGTGAGACAGTGAGGAAGGAGGAGGAAGGAGACAAAGCGCTACCCTGGGGGTCGCCGGCAGAGGCTCCGGTGGCCGGCGATGTAGGCAGCGACACAGAGGAGCTCGGGATCGGGCGCTTCCCGATCTAGTCAAGAGAGGAAGGGAGCTCGGGGCTGCGGGCTCACGCGCGGGGAGCGGCGGCGCGAGATCCGGGCCTGCGTGGGCCGGATCTGGGCTTCGGCGGGCCCGCGGCGACTGGAGGCGTGGGGGAGGCCACGTGGCGCACGGGGAGAGGCTGAGGGAGGCTGCATCAGCGGCGCGGGGTGGCGGCTGACCGCTAGCGTGGCGCCAAGTGGCGGAGCTGGGCTGGCCGATGATAGAACTGAGGAGGGAGGCGGCGGCTGGAAGGTGGAGGTGGTGGCTGCGGGTTGGGGGCGCGGAAAAAGAGGAGGAGGAGGGTAGGATTCCAAATTAGGAAGGACTAGCCTTCCTTATATAGGCAGGGTTAGGGTTTGAGGGGTCAGGAGGAGTTTTCGGGCATCGGATCTCGATCCGACGGCCTGGGGCGGAGGGAGTCTAGGTGAGGGGTTGGTGGGCTGTGAAGAGAGGCCTCGGGCTGAGAGGAGAGAAGAGAAGTGAGGCCCGATGACTGTTCCAGAGACCGAAACGTCCGACAAAAATACCGGCAACGGTGCCGCTATATATTTAACGGTTGGGCTATCAAACGAGCTCTGAATGCGACGAAACATGATAGGCGGCCTGTCTACACTATAATAAGACTGCACGCCAACTTTCATCCCATTCCGAGAACATTTTTATGCCGCTTATAAAAATAATATTCGGAGGTGCCGCGAGCGCGTGCGAGTGTGGTCTGGCCTCCGAACGGACAACAGAGAGAACCAGGAGGACCCAAACGGATGCAAGTTTTGAAAAACATGCAGATGAAATGTAGATGATGACATGGCAAAATGCAACACGCAAGCAAATGACATGGCAAAGACGGCGAATTACTGGCAGACACCTGGCGCATCGAATCCGGGGCGTTACAGGATGCTGATACGTCTACAACGTATCTATAATTTATGAAGCATTCATGCTATTTTATTATCCGTTTTGAATGATTACGGGCTTTATTATTCACTTCTATATTACTTTTGGGACTAACCTATTAACCGGAGGCCTAACCCATATTGCTGTTTTATTGCATGTTTCAGTATTTCGAAGAAAAGGAATATCAAACGGAGTCCAAACAGAATGAAACCTTCGGCAGCGTGATTTTTGGAACGAACGTGACCCAGGAAACTTGGAGTGCAAGCCAGGGGAGCATCGAGGAAGCCACGAGATAGGGGGCGCGCCCACCCCCTGGGCGCGCCCTACCCTCTCGTGGGCCCCTCGAGGCTCCCCTGACCAACTTCTTTCGCCTATATAATCCTACGTACCCTAAAAACATCGAGACAAAAGATAGATCGGGAGTTCCGCTGCCGCAAGCCTCTGTAGCCACCAAAAACCTCTCGGGAGCCCGTTCCGGCACCCTATCGGAGGGGGAACCCATCACCGGTGGCCGTCTTCATCATCCCGGCGATATCCATGACGAGGAGGGAGTAGTTCACCCTCGGGGCTGAGGGTATGTACCAATAGCTATGTGTTTGATCTCTCTCTCTCTCTCTCTCTCTCTCGTGTTCTCTCTATGGCACGATCTTGATGTATCGCGAGCTTTGCTATTATAGTTGGATCTTATGATGTTTCTCCCCCTCTACTCTCTTGTGATGAATTGAGTTTTCCTCTTGAAGTTATATTATCGGATTGAGTCTTTAATGATTTGAGAACACTTGATGTATGTCTTGCCGTGCTTATCTGTGGTGACAATGGGATTTCACATGCCACTTGATGTATGTTTTGGTGATCAACTTGCGGGTCCGCCCATGAACCTATGCATAGGGGTTGGCACACGTTTTTGTCTTAACTCTCCGGTAAAAACTTTGGGGCACTCTTTGAAGTACTTTGTGTTGGTTGAATAGATGAATCTGATATTGTGTGATGCATATCATATAATCATGCCCACGAATACTTGAGGTGACAATGGAGTATCTAGTTGACATTAGGGTTTTGGTTGATTTGTGTCTTAAGGTGTTATTCTAGTATGAACTCTTGAATAGATTGATCCGAAAGAATAACTTTGAGGTGGTTTCGTACCCTACCATAATCTCTTCATTTGTTCTCCGCTATTAGTGGATTTGGAGTGATGACACGTGTGCCATAAAGAATAAACATAACCATGAAACTTGTCATCATGATTTTAATTTTCAGCTGGACTATGCTTCACATGATAGTTATTTTGTTGAGTTTGCTCCCACTACTATTGATGAGAATAAATTTGCTTATGTGGAGAGTAGTAAAATTTCTATGCAAGTAGATCATGAAAAGGATGCTCTATGTGCTGGTTATATGGTTGAATTCATTCATGATGCTACTAAAAATTATTATGAGCGAGGAACATGTGCTTTTACATATTGCAATAATATCAAGTTTCCTCTCTATGTGTTGAATTTTTTTGAAGTTATGCTTGTTTTGCTTTCCTATGCTAGTTGATTTTTGTTATCATAAGTTGTTTGCTCACAAAATCCCTATGCATAGGAAGTGGGTTATAATTAAATGTTAGTAATATGCTTCATGATGCTCTTTTTATGTTTCAATTCTTATCTTTTATGCGAGCATCATTGAAATCATCATGCCTAGCTAAAAGGCATTAAAGAAAAGTGCTTGTTGGGAGACAACCCAATATTTACCTTTATTGTTTTTGTTTGTCCACATGATTATGCTACTGTAGTACTCATGTTTTATAGCTTTTGTTTCAATAAAGTGGCAAGTAAGACCTTTAGGATAGCTTACGGTGATAGTTGTGTTGATCCTGCTGAAAATCAGAAACTTTTGCACCCAGTAAATTAGTTTGGATAATTCACACAAAAGTGATTTTGATATGATTCTTTCTGATCTGGATTGGTACACAAATTTATAAGGTTTTCCTAATTTGGTAGGATTTTTGGAGTTCCATAAGTATACGTTTGATACAGATTACTATAGACTGTTCTGTTTTTTGACAGATTCTGTTTTCTATGTGTTGTTTGCTTATTTTGATGAATCTATGAGTAGTATCGGAGGGTATGAACCATAGAGAAGTTGTAATACAGTAGATATTACACCAATATGAATTTAAAATGAGTTCATAACAGTACCTAAGTGGTGATTTATTTTCTTATACTAACAGAGCTTACGAGTCTTCTGTTAAGTTTTGTGTTGTGAAGTTTTCAAGTTTTGGGTAAAGATTCGATGCACTATGGAATAAGGAGTGGCAAGAGACTAAGCTTGGGGATTCCCAAGGCACCCCAAGGTAATATTCAAGGACAACCAAGAGCCTAAGCTTGGGGATGCCCCGGATGGCATCCCCTCTTTCGTCTTCGTCCATCGGTAACTTTACTTGGAGCTATATTTTTATTCACCACATGAGATGTGTTTTGCTTGGAGCGTCATTTTCTTTTATTAGTATTTGCTTGCTGTTATTTAGAATAATATTTTTCACCTATATTTTCAATAAGAATGTCAAGGATAGCCTTTACCATGCTTATTTTGCAAATATACTTGTTACTGTTTGAAAACAGAAACTTTATCGATGTTGCAAATATTCCCTAGAAAAGTCAGCGTATGATAAATTGTTGAAACTTTTTGCAAAATAAGCTCTGATAAATTTTCTATAGTTTAGTATTTTTCTCATAATTTTAGGAGTTAGGTAAGTATAATGAATCTTGCGTTCTTTACAGACTGTACTGTTTTGGCAGATTGCTGTTATGTTTGCTTGTTTAATGATTCTATTTGAGGATTGGAGTATTAAATATGCAGAGGAATTTAGTATGCAATGTTGAATAATAATTTTAGTGATTTGTTACGGTAGAGAATGATAACGTTATTGTGTTGATTTATACTAACTTGTCTCACGAGTTCTTGTTGAGTTTTGTGTGGATGAAGTTTTTAAGGTCTAGGGAAGCCGTGATATAAAAGGAATTAAGGGGAAACAAAAGCAAGAAGTCTCAAGCATCCAAGCTTGGGGATGCCCCGGTAGGCATCCCACCTTTCTTCTTCAACAATTATCGGTTAGTATCGGTTGAACCTAAGTTTTTGCTTCTTCACATGATGTGTGCTATCCTTGAAATGTCATTTTGTTTTGTTTTGCTTACTGTTTGAATAAAATACCAAGATCTGAAATTCTTAAATGTTAGAGAGTCTTCACATATTTGCATAATTATTCGACTACTCATTGATCTTCACTTATATCTTTCGGAGTAGTTTGCCATTTGCTCTATTGCTTCACTCATATCTTTTTATTTTGAAGAAATTATTGATCTCTCATGCTTCACTTCTATTATTTTGAGAGTCTTTTAGAACAGCATGGTATTTGCTATGGTTATGAAATTAGTCCTAATATGATGGGCATCCAAGTTGGGTATAATAAAAACTATCATATAGAGTGCATTGAATACTATGATCAATTTGATGCTTGATGATTGTTTTGAGATATGAATTCGAAGATGGTGATATTAGAGTCATGCTAGTAGAGTAGTTGTGAATTTGAGGAATACTTGTGTTGAAGTTTGTGATTCCCGTAGCATGCACGTATGGTGAACCGTTATGTGATGAAGTTGGAGCATGATTTATTTATTGATTGTCTTCCTTATGAGTGGTGATCGGGGACGAGCGATGGTCTCACAAGCAAAACATGATCACACCTTACTACTCTTTGGGTGTTAATCACATAGCGATGTGAACTAGATTACTGACTCTAGTAAACCCTTTGGGTGTTGGTCACATATCGATGTAAACTATGGGTGTTAACCACATAAAGATGTGAACTATTGATGTTAAATCACATGGCGATGTGATCTAGATTATTGACTCTAGTGCAAGTGGGAGACTGGAGGAAATATGCCCTAGAGGCAATAATAAAGTTATTATTTATTTCCTTATATCATGATAAATGTTTATTATTCATGCTAGAATTGTATTAACCGGAAACATGATACATGTGTGAATACATAGACAAACAAAGTGTCACTAGTATGCCTCTACTTGACTAGCACCTTGATCAAAGATGGTTATGTTTCCTAGCCATAGACATGAGTTGTCATTTGATTAACGGGATCACATCATTAGGAGAATGATGTGATTGACTTGACCCATTCCGTTAGCTTAGCACTTGATCGTTTAGTATGTTGCTATTGCTTTCTTCATGACTTATACATGTTCCTATGACTACGAGATTATGCAACTCCCGTTTACCGGAGGAAAACTTTGTGTGCTACTGATACGTCTCCAACGTATCTATAATTTTTTATTGCTCCATGCTAATTTATCTACTGTTTTGGATTATATTGGGCTTTATTTTCCACTTTTATATTACTTTTGGGACTAACCTATTAACCGGAGGCCTAGCCCAGAATTGCTATTTTTTGCCTTTTTCAGTATTTTGAAGAAACAGAATATCAAACGGAGTCCAAACGGAATGAAACCTTCGGGATCGTGATTTTCCAACCGAACGTGACCCAGGAGACTTGGACCCTACTCCAAGCAGTGCCCGAGGAGGTCACGAGGGTGGAGGGCACGCCCCCCTGGGCGCGCCCCCTACCTCGTGGGCCCCTCGGAGCTCTACCGACGTACTCCTTCCTCCTATATATACCTACGTATCCCCGAACGATCAGAATAGGAGCCAAAATCCTAATTCCACCGCCGTAACCTTCTCTATCCACGAGATCCCATCTTGGGGCCTGTTCTGGAGCTCCGCCGGAGGGGCCATCCACCATGGAGGGCTTCTACATCATCACCATAGCCCCTCCGATGAAGTGTGAGTAGTTTACTTCAGACCTTTGGGTCCATAGCTAGTAGCTAGATGGCTTCTTCTCTCTTTTTGGATCTCAATACAATGTTCTCCCCCTCTCTCGTGGAGATCTATTCGATGTAATCTTCTTTTTGCAGTGTGTTTGTTGAGACCGATGAATTGTGGGTTTATGATCTAGTATTATCTATGGAAAATATTTGATTCTTCTCTGAATTCTTTTATGTATGATTGAGTTATCTTTGCAAGTCTCTTCGAATTATCTTTTTGGTTTGGCCAACTAGATTGGTAGTTCTTGCCATGGGAGAAGTGCTTAGCTCTGGGTTCAATCTTGCGGTGTCCTTACTCAGTGACAGAAAGAGTTGCAAGGCACGTATTGTATTGTTGCCATCGAGGATAACAAGATGGTTTTTTTATCATATTGCATGAATTTATCCCTCTACATCATGTCATCTTGCTTACGGCGTTACTCTGTTTTTACTTAATACTCTAGATGCATGCTGGATAGCGGTCGATGAGTGGAGTAATAGTTGTAGATGCAGAATCGTTTCGATCTACGTGTTTTGGAATGGATGCCTATATACATGATCATTGCCTAGATATACTCATAACTATGCTCAATTCTGTCAATTGCTCAACAGTAATTTGTTCACCCACCATAGAATACTTATGCTCTTGAGAGAAGCCACTAGTGAAACCTATGGCCCCGGGTCTATTCTCATCATATCAATCTATATCACTTTATTTAATTGCTTTGTTTTTACTTTGCCTTTACTTTTTACTTTGCATCTATCTATCAAAAATACCAAAAATATTATCTCTATCAGATCTCACTCTCGTAAGTGACCGTGAACGAATTGACAACCCCTAAGCGTTTGTTGCGAGTTGCTATCGTTTTGTGTAGGTATGAGGGACTTGTGCGTGGTCTCCAACTGGATTGATACCTTGGTTCTCAAAAACTGAGGGAAATACTTATGCTACTTTACTGCATCATCCTCTCCTCTTCAGGGAATCCAATGCAGTGCTCAAGAGGTAGCAAGAAGAATTTCTGGCACCGTTGCCAGGGAGGCTCACGCAAGCAAGTCAACCATACCAAGTACCCATCGCAATCCCTATCTCTCGCATTACATTATTTGCCATTTGCCTCTCGTTTTCCTCTCCCCCACTTCACCCTTGCCGTTTTATTTGCCCTCTCTTTCCCAATCTCCTCCTCCTTTCCCTTTTGTTTCCTTTCTTCCGCCTTACTTTTCCTGCCGCTATGTTTGAAATTGGGGAGATTATCATCGATATGGACAACAATGATAATACAGAAAATCCCGAGGCTCCGGCTGATGAACCTCCTATCTTGCATGCCAAAAAGTTTCGAATCGGTAGTGGTAACATCATTGGCAAAGGCGTTATTTAAGATTTCTTTACTTGTGTCGGTGCTTTACATTCCATGGGCTATTCTATTCTACATAGAACTAGTAGCCTTGCGGAAGCTATAGCTATGCTTGTGGTTGAACTCGAAAGACAATTTATGCATATGCACCCTTGCAAACAGAGAATTTTCTTAGAATTCTCTAATATTGAGCACTCTTCTATTAAGCGCGCTATTACTATCTTTTTGGCTCATGAATTTAGATTTATCATAAGAGAAGCCAAAGAAATCTTTGCGCACTATAGGGTGGACGCCGGTCGTCCACCCATAGAAGCAATCCTCTATGATCAAGAGGAAATTAGACGTTTTCAATCTTCGGACTATGTCGCTTTCAATGAAAACCTTAGAAAAAAGGTCCCTATCAATGTCTTAGTTGATTGCATTAACGAGCTTAATAATGATTTTGCCCTTAGAAATAATGAGCTAGGATACTCTCTCGAGTATAAGCTCACAAGATTTTGCCAAAAGAATGCTTTCAGTGATGAAATAGTTGTACACTATGAAGGGCCAAGGGAGGAACCTGTTCCTCCCGTGATTGATCTTGGGGATTTTTGTCCCGCTAAATTTAGCCCTTTTTATTATTTTTGCTTGCCTCAAAGGAAACTTCTGCCGAACATAGGTAATACGAGATAAGCTTTCAAGATCTATCTTATTATTACGGCACGACCTAGATCTATCCTTGTTTTTATGCCTAGCTAAGGGCGTTAAACGATATCGCTTGTTGGGAGGCAACCCAATTTTATTTTGTGTTTTTTGTTTTTGCTTCTGTTTAGGAATAAATAATCCATCTATCTTCTGTTTGGATGTGGTTTTATGTTTTAATTAGTGTTTGTGCCAAGTAGGACCTATAGGATAACCTACGATGATAGTTGATTTGATTCTGCTGAAAAACAGAAACTTTGCGCGCATGAATTTAGTTATGATAAATCACAGGAACGAGCTTTTGTGTTGATTCTTTTTGCTGCTGATCAATAAAAAAATTGTCCAGGACTTCCTATTTTGGTAGAAGTTTTAGAGTTCCAGAAGTTTGCGTTAGTTACAGATTTCTACAGACTGTTCTGTTTTCGACAGATTCTGTTTTTCGTGTGTTGTTTGCTTATTTTGATGAATCTATGGCTAGTAAATTAGTTTATAAACCATAGAGAAGTTGGAATACAGTAGGTTTAACACCAATATAAATAAAGAATGAGTTCATTACAGTACCTTGAAGTAGTCTTTTGTTTTCTTTCTCTAACAGAGCTCACGAGATTTCTGTTGAGTTTTGTGTTGTGAAGTTTTCAAGTTTTGGGTGAATTCTTTTGATGGATTATGGAACAAGGAGTAGCAAGAGCCTAAGCTTGGGGATGCCCATGGCACCCCCAAGATAATCCAATGACACCAAAAAGTCAAAGCTTGGGGATGCCCCGGAAGGCATCCCCTCTTTCGTCCACTTCCATCGGTAATTTACTTGGAGCTATATTTTTATTCACCAACATGATATGTGTTTTACTTGGAGCGACTTGTATTATTTGTGTCTTTGCTTGTTAGTATACCACAATCATCATTGCTGTACACATCTTTTGAGAGAGCCATATATGCTTTAGAATTTGTTAGAATACTCTATGTGCTTCACTTATATCTTTTGAGCTTGATAGGTTTGCTCATAGTGCTTCACTTATATCTTTTGAGCGTGATAATTTTTGCTCTAGTACTTCACTTAGATCTTTTAGAGCATGGTGGTGGATTTGTTTTAAAGAAACTATTTGATCTCTCATGCTTCACTTAGATTATTGAGAGTCTTTAATAGCATGTTAATTTGCTTAATGTTAATATACTTGGTGTTCAAGATATGTGAAACTTTCTTTTGAGTGAATTGAATACTAAGATAAGTTTGATGCTTGATAATTGTTTTGAGATATGGAGGTGATAATATCAAAGTCGTGCTAGTTGGGTGATTATGAATTTGAGAAATACTTGTGTTGAAGTTTGCAAGTCCCTTAGCATGCACGTATGGTTAAAGTTGTGTAACAAATTTGAAACATGAAGTGTACCTGGCTTGTGCATCCTTATGAGTGGCGGTCGGGGACGAGCGATGGTATTTTCCTACCAATCTATCCCCCTAGGAGCATGCGCGTAATACTTGAATTTTTGATGACTTCTAAATTTTTGCAATAAGTATATGAGTTCTTTTGACTAATGTTGAGTTCATGGATTATACGCACTCTCACCTTTCCACCTTTGCTAGTCTCTTCGGTACCGTGAATTGCCCTTTCTCACCTTGAGAGTTGGCGCAAACTTCGCCGGTGCATCCAAACCCCGTGATACGATACGCTCTATCACACATAAACCTCCTTATATCTTCCTCAAAACAGCCACCATACGTACCTATCATGGCATTTCCATAGCCATTCCGAGATATATTGACATGCAACTTCCACCATCATCATCATGACATACATTACTTTTGTCATATTGCCATTCCATGATCTTGTAGTTGACATCGTATTTGTGGCAAAGCCACCATGCATTATTTTCCATACATGTCACTCTTGATTCATTGCACCATCCCGGTACACCGCCGGAGGCATTCATGTAGAGTCATATCTTGTTCTAAGTTTCGAGTTGTAATCCTTGTGTTGTAATCAATAGAAGTGTGATGATCATCATTATTAGAGCATTGCCCAAAAAAAAGGAAAGGCCAAAAAAAGGCCCAAAAAAAGGGGCAATGCTACTATCTCTTATTCCACACTTGTGCTTCAAAGTAGCACCTTGTTCTTCATGTAGTGAGTCTCATATATTGTGCTTCAAAGTAGCACCTTGTTCCTCATGTAGTGAGTCTCATAAGTTGTCTTTTTATACTAGTGGGAATTTTTCATTATAGAACTTGGCTTGTATATTCCTATGATGGGCTTCCTCAAATGCCCTAGGTCTTCGTGAGAAAGCAAGTTGGATGCACACCCACTAGTTTTCTTTTGTTGAGCATTCATAGCTCTAGTGCATCCGTTGCATGGCAATCCCTACTCCTCATGTTGACATCAATTGATGGGCATCTCCATAGCCCATTGATTAGCCTCATCAATATGAGACTTTCTCCTTTTTGTCTTCTCCACAAAATCCCCATCATCATATTCTATTCCACCCATAGTGCTATATCCATGGCTCACGCTCATGTATTGCGTGAAGGTTGAAAAAGTTTGTGATTATTTAAGTATGAAACAATTGCTTGGCTTGTCATCGGGGGTATAGAAGTTGGGAACATCTTTGTGTGATGAAAATGAAGCATAGCCTAACTATATGATTTTGTAGGGATGAACTTTCTTTTGCCATGTTATTTTGAGAAGACGTGATTGCTTTGATTAGTATGCTTGAAGTATTATTATTTTTGTGTCAATATGAACTTTTGTCTTGAATCTTTCGGATCTGAATATTCATATCACAATTAAGAAGATTTACATTGAAATTATGCCAAAGTATCACTCCACATCAAAAATTCTTTTTTATCATTTACCTACTCGAGGACGAGCAGGAATTAAGCTTGGGGATGCCTGATACGTCTCCAACGTATCTATAATTTTTTATTGCTCCATGCTACTTTATCTACTATTTTGGATTATATTGGGCTTCATTTTCCACTTTTATACTACTTTTGGGACTAACCTATTAACTGGAGGCCCAGCCCAGAATTGCTGTTTTTTGCCTTTTTCAGTATTTCGAAGAAACAGAATATCAAACGGAGTCCAAACGGAATGAAACCTTCGGGATCGTGATTTTCCAACCGAACGTGACCCATGAGACTTGGACCCTACTCCAAGCAGTGCCCGAGGAGGTCACGAGGGTGGAGGGCGCCCCCCTAGGCGTGCCCCCCTACCTCGTGGGCCCCTCGGAGCTCCACCGACGTACTCCTTCCTCCTATATATACCTACGTATCCCCGAATGATCAGAACAGGAACCAAAAACCCAATTCCACCGCCGCAACCTTCTGTATCCACGAGATCCCATCTTGGGGCCTGTTCCGGAGCTCCGCCGGAGGGGGCATCCACCACGGAGGGCTTCTACATCATCACCATAGCCCCTCCGATGAAGTGTGAGTAGTTTACTTCAGACCTTCGGGTCCATAGCTAGTAGCTAGATGGCTTCTTCTCTCTTTTTGGATCTCAATACAATGTTCTCCCCCTCTCTCGTGGAGATCTATTCGATGTAATCTTCTTTTTGCGGTGTGTTTGTTGAGATCGATGAATTGTGGGTTTATGATCCAATATTATCTATGGAAAATATTTGATTCTTCTCTGAATTCTTTTATGTATGATTGAGTTATCTTTGCAAGTCTCTTCGAATTATCTTTTTGGTTTGGCCAACTAGATTGGTAGTTCTTGCCATGGGAGAAGTGCTTAGCTTTGGGTTCAATCTTGCGGTGTCCTTACTCAGTGACAGAAAGAGTTGCAAGGCACGTATTGTATTGTTGCCATCGAGGATAACAAGATGTTTTTTTATCATATTGCATGAATTTATCCCTCTACATCATGTCATCTTGCTTATGGCGTTACTCTGTTTTTACTTAATACTCTCGATGCATGCTGGATAGCGGTCGATGAGTGGAGTAATAGTAGTAGATGCAGAATCATTTCGATCTACTTGTTTTGGACGTGATGCCTATATACATGATCATTGCCTAGATATACTCATAACTATGCTCAATTCTGTCAATTGCTCAACAGTAATTTGTTCTCCCACTGTAGAATACTTATGCTCTTGAAAGAAGCCACTAGTGAAACCTATGGCCCCCGGGTCTATTCTCATCATATCAATCTATATAACTTTATTTACTTGCTTTGTTTTTACTTTGCCTTTACTTTTTACTTTGCATCTATCTATCAAAAATACCAAAAATATTATCTCTATCAGATCTCACTCTCGTAAGTGATCATGGAGGGATTGACAACCCCTAAGCGTTGGTTGCGAGTTGCTATCGTTTTGTGTAGGTACGAGGGACTTGTGCATGATCTCCTACTGGATTGATACCTTGGTTCTCAAAAACTGAGGGAAATACTTACGCTACTTTACTGCATCATCCTCTCCTCTTCGGGGAAATCCAACACAGCGCTCAAGAGGTAGCAGCTACCAAACGTCACAACGTAACTGGGTGATTATAAAGGTACTCTACAGGTGTCTCTGAAGGTACTTGTTGGGTTGGCGTATTTCGAGATTAGGATTTGTCACTCCGATTGTCGGGGAGGTATCTCTGGGCCCTCTCGGTAATGCACATCACTTAAGCCTTGCAAGCATTGCAACTAATGAGTGAGTAGCAGGATGATGTATTACGAAACAAGTAAAGAGACTTGCCGGTAACGAGATTGAACTAGGTATTGAGATACCGCGATCGAATCTCGGGCAAGTAACATACCAACGACAAAGGGAACAACATATGTTGTTATGCGGTTTGACCGATAAAGATCTTCGTAGAATATGTGGGAGCCAATATGAGCATCCAGGTTTCGCTATTGGTTATTGATCGGAGATGTGTCTCGGTCATGTCCACATAGTTCTCGAACCTGTAGGGTCCGCACGCTTAAAGTTTGATGACGGTTATATTATGAGTTATGTGTTTTGATGTACTGAAGGTAGTTCGGAGTCCCGGATGAGATCGGGGTCATGACGAGGAGTCTCGAAATGATTGAGACGTAAAGGTCGATATATTGGACGACTATATTCGGACATCGGAAAGGTTCCGAGTGATTCAGGTATTTTTTTCGGAGTACCGAAGAGTTGCGGGAATTCGCCGGGGAGTAGATGGGCCTTATTGGTCTTTAGGGGAAAGAGAGAGGGGAGGCTGCGCGCCCCCCCAAGGCCTAGTCCGAATTGGACTAGGGGAAGGGGCTGCGCCCCCTTCTTCCTTCTCTTCTCTTTTCCCTTTCCTTCCCTCCTACTCCTACTACTTGGAAGGGCTCCTAGTTCTACTAGGAAAGGGGGAATCCTACTCCCGGTGGGAGTAGGACTCCCCTAGGGCGCGCCATAGAGAGGGCCGGCCCTCCCCCTCCTCCACTCCTTTATATACGGGGAGAGGGGCACCCCTTGGAGACACAACAATTGATCATTGATTTCTTTGATGGGGAACGTAGCAGAAATTCAAAATTTTCCTATGTGTCACCAAGATCTATCTATGGAGAAACCAGCAACAAGGGGAAGGAGAGTGCATCTACATACCCTTGTAGATCGCTAAGCGGAAGCGTTCAAGAGAACGAGGTTGAAGGAGTCGTACTCGTCGTGATCCAAATCACCGGAGATCCTAGTGCCGAACGGACGGCACCTCCGCGTTCAACACACGTACAGCCCGGTGACGTCTCCCACGCCTTGATCCAGCAAGGAGAGAGGGAGAGGTTGAGGAAGACTCCATCTAGCAGCAGCACAATGGCGTGGTGGTGATGGAGGAGCGTGGTGATCCAGCAGGGCTTCGCCAAGCACCACGGGAGAGGAGAAGGGAGAGAGGTAGGGCTGCGCCAAGAGGAGAGGTTCTCGTGTGTTGGGAAGCCCCCAGACCTCAAGTATTTATAGGGGGAGGGGAGGGGGCTGCGCCCCCTCTAGGGTTTCCTCCCCAGGGGTGGCGGCAGCCCCAGATCCCATCTGGGTGGCGGCCAGAAGGGGAGAGGGGGGAGGCGCACCTAGGGTGGGCCTTAGGGCCCATCTGCCCTAGGGTTTGCCCCCCTTCCCACTTCCCTGCGCCTTGGGCCCTGTGGGGGGGGGGGGGGGCGCACCAGCCCACCTGGGGCTGGTCCCTTCCCACACTTGGCCCATGCAGCCCTCCGGGGTTGGTGGCCCCACTTGGTGGACCCCCGGAACCCTCCCAGTGGTCCCGGTACGTTACCGAAAAAACCCGAAACTTTTCCGGTGACCAAAACAGGACTTCCCATATATAAATCTTTACCTCCGGACCATTCCGGAACTCCTCGTGACATCCGGGATCTCATCCGGGACTCCGAACAATATTCGGTAACCACATACAAACTTCCTTTATAACCCTAGTGTCATCGAACCTTAAGTGTGTAGACCCTACGGGTTCGGGAGACATGTAGACATGACCGGGACGTTCACCGGTCAATAACCAACAGCGGGATCTGGATACCCATGTTGGCTCCCACATGTTCCACGATGATCTCATCGGGTGAACCACGATGTCAAGGACTCAATCAATCCCGTATACAATTCCCTTTGTCTAGCGGTATTGTACTTGCCTGAGATTCGATCGTCAGTATCCCGATACCTTGTTCAATCTCGTTACCAACAAGTCTCTTTACTCGTTCTATAACACATCATCCCGCAATCAACTCTTTGATCACATTGTGCACATTATGATGATGTCCTACCTAGTGGGCCCAGAGATACCTCTCCGTTTACACGGAGTGACAAATCCCAGTCTCGATTCGTGCTAACCCAACAGACACTTTCGGAGATACCAGTAGTGCACCTTTATAGTCACCCAGTTACGTTGTGACGTTTGGCACACCCAAAGCATTCCTACGGTATCCGGGAGTTGCACAATCTCATGGTCTAAGGAAATGATACTTGACATTAGAAAAGCTTTAGCATACAAACTACGATCTTTGTGCCAAGCTTAGGATTGGGTCTTGTCCATCACATCATTCTCCTAATGATGTGATCTCGTTATCAACGACATCCAATGTCCATGGTTAGGAAACCATAACCATCTATTGATCAATGAGCTAGTCAACTAGAGGCTTACTAGGGACATGGTGTTGTCTATGTATCCACACATGTATCTGAGTTTCCTATCAATACAATTATAGCATGGATAATAAACGATTATCATGAACAAGGAAATATAATAATAACTAATTTATTATTGCCTCTAGGGCATATTTCCAACAGTCTTCCACTTGCACTAGAGTCAATAATCTAGTTCACATCGCCATGTGATTAACACTCACAAGTCACATCGCCATGTGACCAACATCCAAAGAGTTTACTAGTGTCATTAAACTAGTTCACATCATCATGTGATTTAGACTCAATGAGTTCTGGGGTTTGATCATGTTTTGCTTGAGAGAGGTTTTAGTCAATGGGTCTGCAACATTCAGATCCGTATGTACTTCGCAAATCTCTAGGTCGTATTGTAAATGTTGCTTCCACGCTCTACTTGGAGCTATTCCAAATGGTTGTTCCACTATACGTATCCGGTTTGCTACTCAGAGTCATTCGGATAGGTGTTAAAGCTTGCATCGACGTAACCCTTTACGACGAACTCTTTATCACCTCTATAATCGAGAAACATGTCCTTATTTACTCCAAGGACAATTTTGACCGCTGTCCAATGATCCATTCCTAGATCATTCTTGTACCCCTTGACTGACTCATGGCAAGGCACACTTCCGGTGCGGTATACAGTATAGCATGCTATAGAGCCTACGTCTGAAGCGTAGGGGACGACCTTTGTCCTTTTTCTCTATTCTGCCGTGGTCGAGCTTTAAGTCTTAACTTCGTACCTTACATCTCAGGCAAGAACTCCTTCTTTGACTGATCCATCTTGAACACCTTCAAGATCATGTCAAGGTATATGCTCATTTGAAAGTACCATTAAGCGTTTTGATCTATCCTTATAGATCTTGATGCTCAATGTTCAAGCAGCTTAATCCAGGTTTTCTATTGAAAAACACTTTTCAAATAACCCTATATGCTTTCCAGAAATTTTACATCATTTCTGATCAACAATATGTCAACAACATATACTTATCAGAAATTCTATAGTGCTCCCACTCACTTCTTTGGAAATACAAGTTTCTCATAAACTTTGTATAAACCTAAAATCTTTGATCATCTTATCAAAGTGTATATTCCAACTCCGACATGCTTACTCCAGTCCATGGAAGGATCACTGGAGCTAGCATACCTTTCAGCATCCTTAGGATCGACAAAACCTTTCTGATTGTATCACATACAACCTTTCCTTACAAAAACTGGTAAGGAAACTTGTTTTGACATCCATCTGCCAGATTTCATAAATGCAGCTAATGCTAACATGATTCTGACGGACTTAAGCATCGCTACGGATGAGAAAATCTCATCGTAGTCAACTCCTTGAACTTGTGAAAAAACTCTTCGCCACAAGTCGAGCTTCATAGACGGTGACATTACTGTCCATGTCCGTCTTCTTCTTTAAAGATCCATTTATCTCAATGGCTTGCCGATCATCGGGCAAGTCCACCAAAGTCCATGCTTTGTTTATGATACATGGATCCTAACTCGGATTTCATGGCTTCTAACCATTTGTCGGAATATGGGCCCACCATCGCTTCTCCATAGCTCGTAGTTTCATTGTTGTCTAGCAACATGACCTTCAAGACAGGATCACCGTACCACTCCGAAGCTGTACGCGTCCTTGTCATCCTACTAGGTACGGTAGTGACTTGATTCGAAGCTTCATGATCACTATCATAAGCTTCCACTTCAATTGGTGTAGGTGCCATAGGAACAACTTCCTGTGCCCTGCTACACACTAGTTGAAGTGACGGTTCAATAACCTCATCAAGTCTCCACCATCCTCCCACTCAACTTTCCGAGACAAACTTTTTCTCGAGAAAGGACCCGATTCAAGAAACAATCCCTATTGCTTTTGGATCTGAATTAGGAGGTATACCCAACTGTTTTGGGTGTCCTATGAAGATGCATTTTATCCGCTTTGGGTTCGAGCTTATCAACCTGAACCTTTTTCACATAAGCGTCGCAGCCCCAAACTTTTAAGAAACGACAACTTAGGTTTCTCCAAACGGTGTCATCTCAACGGAATTACGTGGTACCCTATTAAAGTGAGGGAGGTTGTCTCTAATGCCTAACCCATGAATAATAGTGGTAATTTGATAAGAGAAATCATGGTATGCATCATATCCAATAGGGTGCAACTATGATGTTCGGACACACCATCACACTATGGTGTTCCAGGCGGTATTACTTGTGAAACAATTTCCACAATGTCTTAATTGTGTGCCAAAGCTTGTAACTCAGATACTCATCTCTATGATCATATCATAGACATTTTATCCTCTTGTCACGATGATCTTTCAACTTCACTCTGAAATTACTTGAATCATTCAATAATTCAGACTTGTGTTTCATCAAGTAAATATACTCAACATCTACTCGAATCATCTGTGAAGTAAGAACATAACGATATTCACTGCATGCCTCAGCACTCATTGGACTGCACACATCAAAATGTGTTGCTTCCAACAAGTTGCTATCTTGTTCCATTTTACTGAAAACGAGGCTTTCAGTCATCTTGCCCATGTGGTATAATTTGCATATCTCAAGTGATCCAAAATCAAGTGAGTCCAAACAATCCATCTGCATGGAGTTTCTTCATGCGTATACCCCAATAGACATGGTTCACATGTCTCAAACTTTTCGAAAACGAGTGAGTCCAAAGATCCATCAACATGGAGCTTCTTCATGCGTTTTATACCAATATGACTTACATGGCAGTGCCACAATTAAGTGGTACTATCATTACTATCTTATATCTTTTGGATTGAAAATGTGTATCACTACGATCGAGATTCAATAAACCATTCCTTTAGGTGCAAGACCATTGAAGGTATTATTCAAATAAATAGAGTAACCATTATTCTCCTTAAATGAATAACCGTATTGTGATAGACATAATCCAATCATGCCTACGCAAACACCAATCTCGGTGGTAGAGGGAGCGTGCGATGCTTGATCACATCAACCTTGGAAACACTTCCAACACATATCGTCAGCTCACCTTTAGCTAGTCTCCTTTTATTTCATAGCTCTTTTATTTCGAGTTACTAACACTTAGCAACCGAACCGGTATCTTATACCCTGGTGCTACTACGAGTACTAGTAAAGTACACATTAACATAATGTATATCCAATATACTTCTATCGACCTTGCCAGCCTTCTTATCTACCAAGTATCTAGGGTAATTCCGCTCCAATGGTTGTTTCCCTTATTACAGAAGCACTTAGTCTCGGGTTTGGGTTCAACCTTGGGTTTCTTCACTGGAGCAGCAACTGATTTGCCGTTTCATGAAGTGTCCCTTCTTGCCCTTGCCCTTCTTTGAAACTAGTGGTTTCACCAACCATCAACAATTGATGCTCCTTCTTGATTTCTACTTTCGCGGTGTCAAACATCGTGAATACCTCAAGGATCATCATATCTATCCCTGATATGTTATAGTTCATCACGAAGCTCTAGCAGCTTGGTGGCAATGACTTTGGAGAAACATCACTATCTCATCTGGAAGATCAACTCCCACTCGATTCAAGTGATTTTTGCTCTCAGACAATCTGAGCACTAGCCCAATGATTGAGCTTTTCTCCCTTAGTTTGCAGGTTAAGAAAATCGTCGGAGGTCTTATACCTCTTGACGTGGGCACGAGCCTGAAATCCCAATTTCAGCCCTCGAAACATCTCATATGTTCCGCGACGTTTCAAAAAGGTCTTTGGTGCCTCAACTCTAAACCGTTTAACTGAACTATCACGTAGTTATCAAAACGTGTATGTCCGATGTTCGCAACATCCACAGACGACGTTTGGGGTTCAGCACACTGAGCGGTGCATTAAGGACATAAGCTTTCTATTGTCCGCATAATTGCTACTATCAACTTTCAACTATATTTTCTCTAGGAACATATCTAAACAGTGGAACTAAAGCGCGAGCTTACGACATAATTTGCAAAGATATTTTGACTATGTTCAGGATAATTAAGTTCATCTTATGAACTCCCACTCAGATAGACATCCCTCTAGTCATCTAAGTGATTACATGATCCGAGTCAACTAGGCCGTGTCCGATCATCACGTGAGACGGACTAGTCATCATCGGTGAACATCTTCATGTTGATCGTATCTACTATACGACTCATGCTCGACCTTTCGGTCTCTTGTGTTCCGAGGCCATGTCTGTACATGCTAGGCTCGTCAAGTTAACCTAAGTGTTCCGCGTGTGTAAATCTGGCTTACACCCGTTGTATGTGAACGTAAGAATCCATCACACCCGATCATCACGTGGTGCTTAGAAACGACGAACTTTCGCAACGGTGCATAGTTAGGGGGAACACTTTCTTGAAATTTTAATGAGGGATCATCTTATTTACTACCGTCGTTCTAAGCAAATAAGATGCATAAACATAATAAACATCACATGCAATCAAATAGTGACATTATATGGCCAATATCATTTTGCTCCTTTTGATCTCCATCTTCGGGGCTCCATGATCATCATCATCACCGGCATGACACCATGATCTCCATCATCGTGTCTTCATGAAGTTGTCTCGCCAACTTATTACTTCTACTACTATGGCTACCGGTTAGCAATAAAGTAAAGTAATTACATGGCGTTGTTCAATGACACGCAGGTCATACAATAAATAAAGACAACTCCTATGGCTCCTGCCGGTTGTCATACTCATCGACATGCAAGTCGTGATTCCTATTACAAGAACATGATCAATCTCATACATCACATATCATTCATCACATTCTTCTTGGCCATATCACATCACATAGCATACCCTGCAAAAACAAGTTAGACGTCCTCTAATTGTTGTTTGGATGTTTTACATGGCTGCTATGGGTTTCTAGCAAGAACGTTTCTTACCTACACAAAAACCACAACGTGATATGCCAATTGCTATTTACCCTTCATAAGGACCCTTTTCATCGAATCCGTTCCGACTAAAGTGGGAGAGACTGGCACCCGCTAGCCACCTTATGCACCAAGTGCATGTCAGTCGGTGGAACCTGTCTCACATAAGTGTACGTGTAAGGTCGGTCTGGGCCGCTTCATCCCACAATACCATCGAAACAAGATTGGACTAGTAACGGTAAGCATATTGAACAAAATCAACGCCCACAACTACTTTGTGTTCTACTCGTGCAAAGAATCTACGCAATAGACCTAGCTCTGATACCACTGATGGGGAACGTAGCAGAAATTCAAAATTTTCCTACGTGTCACCAAGATCTATCTATGGAGAAACCAGCAACGAGAGCAAGGAGAGTGCATCTACATACCCTTGTAGATCGCTAAGCAGAAGCGTTCAAGAGAACGAGGTTGAAGGAGTCGTACTCGTCGTGATCCAAATCACCGGAGATCCTAGTGCCGAACGGACGGCACCTCCGCGTTCAACACACGTACAGCCCGGTGACGTCTCCCACGCCTTGATCCAGCAAGGAGAGAGGGAGAGGTTGAGGAAGACTCCATCCAGCAGCAGCACAACGGCATGGTGGTGATGGAGGAGCGTGGTGATCCAGCAGGGCTTCGCCAAGCACCGCGGGAGAGGAGAAGGGAGAGAGGTAGGGCTGCGCCAAGAGGAGAGGTTCTCGTGTGTTGGGCAGCCCCCAGACCTCAAGTATTTATAGGGGGAGGGGAGGGGGCTGCGTCCCCTATAGGGTTCCCTCCTCAGGGGTGGCGGCAGTCCCAGATCCCATCTGGGTGGCGGCCAGAAGGGGAGAGGGGGGAGGCGCACCTAGGGTGGGCCTTAGGGCCCATCTGCCCTAGGGTTTGCCCCCCTTCCCACTTCCCTGCGCCTTGGGCCCTGTGGGGGGGGGCGCACCAGCCCACCTGGGGCTGGTCCCTTCCCACACTTGGCCCATGCAGCCCTCCGGGGTTGGTGGCCCCACTTGGTGGACCCCCGGAACCCTCCCAGTGGTCCCGGTACGTTACCGAAAAAACCCAAAACTTTTCCGGTGACCAAAACAGGACTTCCCATATATAAATCTTTACCTCCGGACCATTCCGGAACTCCTCATGACGTCCGGGATATCATCCGGGACTCCGAACAATATTCGGTAACCACATACAAACTTCCTTTATAACCCTAGCGTCATCGAACCTTAAGTGTGTAGACCCTACGGGTTCAGGAGACATGTAGACATGACCGAGACGTTCACCGGTCAATAACCAACAGCGGGATCTGGATACCCATGTTGGCTCCCACATGTTCCACGATGATCTCATCGGATGAACCACGATGTCAAGGACTCAATCAATCCCGTATACAATTCCCTTTGTCTAGCGGTATTGTACTTGCCCGAGATTCGATCGTCGGTATCCTGATACCTTGTTCAATCTCGTTACCGGCAAGTCTCTTTACTCGTTCCGTAACACATCATCCCGTGATCAACTCTTTGATCACATTGTGCACATTATGATGATGTCCTACCGAGTGGGCCCAGAGATACCTCTCCGTTTACACAGAGTGACAAATCCTAGTCTCGATTCGTGCTAACCCAACAGACACTTTCGGAGATACCTGTAGTGCACCTTTATAGTCACCCAGTTACGTTGTGACGTTTGGTACACCCAAAGCATTCCTACGGTATCCGGGAGTTGCACAATCTCATGGTCTAAGGAAATGATACTTGACATTAGAAAAGCTTTAGCATACGAACTACGATCTTTGTGCCAGGCTTAGGATTGGGTCTTGTCCATCACAGCATTCTCCTAATGATGTGATCCCGTTATCAACGACATCCAATGTCCATGGTTAGGAAACCGTAACCATCTATTGATCAACGAGCTAGTCAACTAGAGGCTTACTAGGGACATGGTGTTGTCTATGTATCCACACATGTATCTGAGTTTCCTATCAATACAATTATAGCATGGATAATAAACGATTATCATGAACAAGGAAATATAATAATAACTAATTTATTATTGCCTCTAGGGCATATTTCCAACACTCTTAGCCCTGTGCGGTGCCCCCCTCCACCATAGTCCTCCTCGATAATATCGTAGTGGTGCTTAGGCGAAGCCCTGCGTCGGTAGAACATCATCATCATCACCACGCCGTCGTGCTGACGGAACTCTCCCCCGACACTCGGCTGGATCGAAGTTCGAGGGACGTCATCGAGTTGAACGTGTGCAAGAACTCGGAGGTGCCGTGCTTTCGGTGCTTGATCGGTCGGGCCATGAAGACGTACGACTACATCAACCGTGTTGTGCTAACGCTTCCGCTTTCAGTCTACGAGGGTACGTGGACAACACTCTCCCCTCTCGTTGCTATGCATCACCATGATCTCGCGTGTGCGTAGGAATTTTTTTGAAATTACTACGTTCCCCAACAGTGGCATCCGAGCCTGGTTTTATGCGTAGATGTTATATGCACGAGTAGAACACAAGTAAGTTGTGGGTGATACAAGTCATACTGCTTTCCAGCATGTCACACTTTGGTTCGGTGGTATTGTTGGATGAAGCGGCCTGGACAGACATTACGCGTACGCTTACGCGAGACTGGTTCTACCGACGTGCTTTGCACACAGGTGGCTGGCGGGTGTCAGTTTCTCCAACTTTAGTTGAACCGAGTGTCGCTACGCCTGGTCCTTAAGAAGGTTAAAACAGCACTAACTTGACGAACTATAAGTGTGGTTTTGATGCGTTGGTAAGAACGGTTCTTGCTCATCCCGTAGCAGCCACGTAAAACTTGCAACAACAAAGTAGAGGACGTCTAACTTGTTTTTGCAGGGCATGCTGTGATGTGATATGGTCAAGACGTGATGCTATATTTTATTGTATGAGATGATCATGTTTTGTAACCGAGTTATCGACAACTGGCAAGAGCCATATGGTTGTCGCTTTATTGTATGCAATGCAATCGCCCTGTTATTGCTTTACTTTATCACTAAGAGGTAGTGATAGTCGTAGAAGCAATAGTTGGCGAGACGACAACGATGCTACGATGGAGATCAAGGTGTAGCGCCGGTGACGATGGTGATCATGACGGTGCTTCGGAGATGGAGATCACAAGCACAAGATGATGATGGCCATATGATATCACTTATATTGATTGCATGTGATGTTTATCTTTTATGCATCTTATCTTGCTTTGATTGATGGTAGCATTATAAGATGATCTCTCACTAAATTTCAATATAAAAGTGTTCTCCCAGAGTATGCACCGTTGCCAAAGTTTGTCGTGCCCAGACACCACGTAATGATCGGGTGTGATAAGCCCTACGTCCATCTACAACGGGTGCAAGCCAGTTTTGCACACACAGAATACTCAGGTTAAACTTGACGAGCCTAGCATATGAAGATATGGCCCCGGAACACTGAGACCGAAAGGTTGAGCGTGAATCATATAGTAGATATGATCAACATAGTGATGTTCACCATTGAAAACTACTCCATTTCACGTGATGATCGGTTATGGTTTAGTTGATTTGGATCACGTGATCACTTAGATGATTACAGGGATATCTATCTAAGTGGGAGTTCTTAAGTAATATGATTAATTAAACTTAAATTTATCATGAACTTAGTCCTGGTAGTATTTTGCAAATTATGTTGTAGATCAATAGCTCGCGTTGTTGCTTTCATATGTTTATTTTGATATGTTCCTAGAGAAAACCGTGTTGAAAGATGTTAGTAGCAATGATGCGGATTGGATCCGTGATCTGAGGATTGTCCTCATTGTTGCACAGAAGAATTATGTCCTTGATGCACCACTAGGTGACGGACCTATTGCAGGAGCAGATGCAGACGTTATGAACGTTTGGCTAGCTCAATATGATGACTACTTGATAGTTTAGTGCACCATGCTTAACGGCTTAGAATAGGAACTTCAAAGATGTTTTGAACGCCATGGACCATATGAGATCTTCCAGGAGGTTAAGTTAATATTTCAAGCAAATACCCGAGTTGAGAGATATGAAGTCTCCAACAAGTTCTATAGCTAAAAGATGGAGGAGAATTGCTCAACTAGTGAGCATGTGCTCAGATTGTCTGGGTACTACAATCGCTTGAATCAAGTGGGAGTTAATCTTCCAGATAATATAGTGATTGACAGAGTTCTCTAGTCACCATCACCAAGTTACTAGAACTTCAAGATGAACTATAGTATGCAAGGGCTGCCAAAAACGATTCCCGAGCTCTTCGTGATGTTGAAATCGACAAAGGTAGAAATCAAGAAAGAGCATCAAGTGTTGATGATTGACAAGACCACTAGTTTCAAGAGAAGGGCAAAGGGAAAGAAAGGGAAACTTCAAGTAGAATGGCAAGCAAGTTGTCACTCTCGTGAAGAAGCCCAAAGCTGAACCAAAGCTTGAAACTGAGTGTTTCTACTGCAAAGGAAATGGTCACTGGAATCGGAAATGCCCTAAATATTTGGTGGATAAGAAGGATGGCAAAGTGAACAAGGGTATATTTGATATACAGGTTATTGATGTGTGCCTTACTAGTGTTTATAGTAGCCCCTGAGTATTTGATACTTGTTCGATTGCTAAGATTAGTAACTCGAAACAGGAGTTACAGAATAAACAGAGACTAGTTGAAGGGGAAGTGATGATGAGTGTTGGAAGTAGTTCCAAGATTGATATGATCATCATCACACACTCCCTATACTTTCGGGATTAGTGTTAAACCTAAATAAATGTTATTTGGCATTTGCGTTGAGCATAAATATGATTTGATCATGTATATTGCAATAAGGTTGTTCATTTAAAGTCAAAGAATAATTGTTGTTCTGTTTACATGAATAAAACCTTCAATGGCCATACACCCAATGAAAATAGTTTGTTGGATCTCGATCATAGTGATACATATATTCATAATATTGATGCTAAAAGATGCAAAGTTAATAATGGTAGTGCAACTTATTTGTGGCACTGCCGTTTGGGTCATATCAGTGTAAAGCGCATGAAGAAACTCCATAAAGATGGATTTTCGGAATCACTTGGTTATGAATCATTCGATGCTTGCGAACCGTGCTTTTTGGGCAGGATGACTAAAACTCCGTTCTTCGGAACAATGGAACGAGCTACTGACTTGTTGGAAATAATACATACCGATGTATGCGGTCCAATGAGTGTTGATGCTCGTGGCGGGTATCGTTATTTTCTGACCTTCACAGATGATTTGAGCAGATATGAGTATATCTACTTGATGAAACATAAGTCTGAAATATTTGAAAAGTTCAAAGAATTTCAGAGTGAAGTGGAAAATCATCGTAACAAGAAAATAAAGTTTCTGCGATCTGATCGCGGAAACGAATATTTGAGTTACGAGTTTGGTCTTCAATTAAAACAATATGGAATAGTTTCACAAACTCATGCCACCTGGAACACCACATCGTAATGGTGTGACCGACCATCGTAACCACACTTTATTAGATATGGTGCGATCTGTGATGTCTCTTAGCGATTTACCATTATCATTTTGGGGTTATGCATTAAAGACAACTGCATTCACTTTAAATATGACACCATCAAAATCCATTGAGACGACGCCTTATGAACTGTGATTTGGCAAGAAACCAAAGTTGTCATTTCTTAAAGTTTGGGGCTGTGATGCTTATGTGAAAAAGCTTTAACCCGATAAGCTCGAACCCAAATTGGAGAAATGTGTCTTCATAGGATACCCAAAGGAAACTGTTGGGTACACCTTCTATCACAGATCCGAAGGCAAGACAGTTGTTGCCAAGAATGGATCCTTTTTAGAGAAGGAGTTTCTCTCGAAAGAAGTGAGTGGGAGGAAAGTAGAACTTGATGAGGTAATTGTACCCGCTCCTTTATTGGAAAATAGGTCATCACAGAAACCGGTTCCTGTGACGACTACACCAATAAGTGAGGAAGCTAATGATGTTGATCATGAAACTTCAGATCAAGTTACTACAGAACCTCGTAGGTCTTCCAAAGTACGATCCGCACCAGTGTGGTATGGTAATCCTATTCTGGAAATCATGTTACTAGACCATGATAAACCTACGAACTATAAGGAAGCGATGATGATCCCAGATTCCGCAAAATGGCTTGAAGGCCATGAAATCTGAGATGGGATCCATGTATGACTACAAAGTGTGGACTTTGGTTGACTTACCCGATGATCGGCAAGCCATAGAAAATAAATGGATATTCAAGAGGAAGACGGACTCTGATAGTAGTGTTACTATCTACAAAGCTAGACTTGTCGAAAAAGGTTTTTGATAAAGTTCAAGGTGTTGACTACGATGAGATTTTCTCACTCGTAGCGATGCTTCAGTCTGTTCGAATCATGTTAGCAAATTGCCACATTTTATGAAATCTTGCAAATGGATGTCAAAACTACATTCCTTAATGGATTTCTTAAAGAAGAGTTGTATATGATGCAACCAGAAGGTTTTGTCGATCCTAAAGGTGCTAACAAAATGTGCAAGCTCCAGTGATCCATCTATGGACTAGTGCAAGCATCTCGGAGTTGAAATATACACTTTGATAGGTTGATCAAAGCATATAGTTTTATATAGATTTGCGGTGAAGCATGTATTTAAAAGAAACTGAGTGGGAGCACTACAAAATTTCTGATAAGTATATGTGAATGACATATTGTTGATCAGAAATAATGTAGAATTTTTCTGGAAAGCATTAAGGAGTGTTTGAAAGGAGTTTTTCAAATAAAGACCTCGGTGAAGCTGCTTACATATTGAGCATCAAGATCTATAGAGATCGATCAAGACCCTTGATAAGTTTTTTTCAATGAATACATACCTTGACAAGATTTTGAAGTAGTTCAAAATGGAATAGTCAAAGAAATAGTTCTTGCCTATGTTACAAGGTGTGAAATTGAGTAAGACTCGAAGCCCGACCACGGCAGAAAATAGAAAGAGAATGAAAGTCATTCCCTATGCCTCAGCCATAGGTTCTACAAAGTATGCCATGTTGTGTACCAGATCTATAGTATACCCTACCACTGAGTTTGGAAAGGGAGTACAATAGTGATCTAGGAGTAGATCACTGGACAGCGGTCAAAATTATCCTTTGTGGAATAAGGATATGTTTCTCGATTATGGAGGTGACAAAAGGTTCGTCGTAAAGGGTTACGTCGATGCAAGTTTTTGACACTGATCCAGATGACTCTAAGTCTCAATCTGGATACATATTTAAAGTGGGAGCTATTAGCTAGTAGCTCCGTGCAGAGCATTGCAGACATAGAATTTGCAAAATACTTGCGGATCTGAATGTGACAAGCCCATTGACTAAAATTATCTCACAAGCAAAACATGATCACACCTTAGTACTCTTTGGGTGTTAATCACATAGCGATGTGAACTAGATTACTGACTCTAGTAAACCCTTTGGGTGTTGGTCACATATCGATGTGAACTATGGGTGTTAACCACATAAAGATGTGAACTATTGATGTTAAATTACATGGCGATGTGATCTAGATTATTGACTCTAGTGCAAGTGGGAGACTGAAGGAAATATGCCCTAGAGGCAATAATAAAGTTATTATTTATTTCCTTATATCATGATAAATGTTTATTATTCATGCTAGAATTGTATTAACCGGAAACATGATACATGTGTGAATACATAGACAAACAGAGTGTCACTAGTATGTCTCTACTTGACTAGCTCGTTGATCAAAGATGGTTATGTTTCCTAGCCATAGACATGAGTTGTCATTTGATTAAAGGGATCACATCATTAGGGGAATGATGTGATTGACTTGACCCATTCCGTTAGCTTAGCACTTGATCATTTAGTATGTTGCTATTGCTTTCTTCATGACTTATACATGTTCCTATGACTATGAGATTATGCAACTCCCGTTTACCGGAGGAAAACTTTGTGTGCTACCAAACGTCACAACGTAACTGGGTGATTATAAAGGTACTCTACAGGTGTATCCGAAGGTACTTGTTGGGTTGGCGTATTTCGAGATTAGGATTTGTCACTCCGATTGTCGGAGAGGTATCTCTGGGACCTCTCGGTAATGCACATCACTTAATCCTTGCAAGCATTGCAACTAATGAGTTAGTTGCAGGATGATGTATTACGAAATGAGCAAAGAGACTTTCCGGTAACGAGATTGAACTAGGTATTGAGATACCAACGATCGAATCTCGGGCAAGTAACATACCGATGACAAAGGGAACAACGTATGTTGTTATGCGGTTTGACCGATAAAGATCTTCGTAGAATATGTGGGAACCAATATGATCATCCAGGTTCCGGTATTGGTTATTGACCGAAGACGTGTCTCGGTCATGTCTACATATTTATCGAAACCGTAGGGTCCGCACGCTTAAAGTTTGATGATGGTTATATTTTGAGTTATGTGTTTTGATGTACCGAAGGTAGTTCGGAGTCCCGAATGAGATCGGGAACATGATGAGGAGTCTCGAAATGATCGAGACGTTAAGATCGATATATTCGACGACTATATTCGGACATCGGAAAGGTTTCGAGTGATTCGGGTATTTTTTTCGGAGTACCGGAGAGTTACGGGAATTCGCCGGGGAGTAGATGGGCCTTATTGGGCTTTAGGGGAAATAGAGAGGGGAGGCTGCGCGCCCCCCCAAGGCCTAGTCCGAATTGGACTAGGGGGAGGGGCTGCGCCCTCTCCTTCCTTCTCTTCTCTTTTCCCTTTCCTTCTCTCCTACTCCTACTACTTGGAAGGGATCCTAGTTCTACTAGGAAAGGGGGAATCCTACTCCCGGTGGGAGTAGGACTCCCCTAGGGCGCACCATAGAGAGGGCCGGCCCTCCCCCTCCTCCACTCCTTTATATACGGGGAGAGGGGCACCCCTTGGAGACACAACAATTGATCATTGATCTCTTAGCCCTGTGCAGTGCCCCCCTCCACCATAGTCCTCCTCGATAATCTCGTAGCGGTGCTTAGGCGAAGCCCTGCGTCGGTAGAACATCATCATCTTCACCATGCCGTCGTGCTGACGGAACTCTCCCTCGACACTCCGCTGGATCGGGGTTCGAGGGATGTCATCGAGCTGAACGTGTGCAAGAACTCGGAGGTGCCGTGCTTTCGGTGCTTGATCGGTCGGGTCGTGAAGACGTACGACTACATCAACTGTGTTGTGCTAACGCTTACGCTTTCGGCCTACGAGGGTACGTGGACAACACTCTCCCCTCTCGTTGCTATGCATCACCATGATCTTGCGTGTGCGTAGGAATTTTTTTGAAATTACTGCGTTCTCCAACACACACCCACTTAGTTTCTTTTGTTGAGCTTTCATACACTTACAGATCTGGTGCATTCGTTGCATGGCAATCCCTACTCACTCACATTGATATCTATTAATGGGCATCTCCATAGCCCATTAATACGCCTATTTGATGTGACTCTATCTTCTCCTTTTTTATCTTCTCCACAACCACCATTTTATTCCACATATAGTGCTATGTCCATAGCTCACGCTCATGTATTGCGTGAAAGTTGAAAAAGTTTGAGAACATAAAAGTATGAAACAATTGCTTGGCTTGTCATTGGGGTTGTGCATGATTAAATACTTTGTGTGATAAAGATAGAGCATAGCCAGACTATATGATTTTGTAGGGATAACTTTCTTTGGCCATGTTATTTTAAGAAGACATGATTACTTTGTTAGTATTCTTGAAGTATTATTACTCTTATGTCAATATTAAACTTTTATCTTGAATCATTTGGATCTGAACATTCATGCCAAAATAAAGAAAAATTACATTGAGAAACATGCTAGGTAGCATTCCATATCAAAAATTCAGTTTTTATCATTTACCTACTCGAGGACGAGCAGGAATTAAGCTTGGGGATGCTTGATACGTCTCCAACGTATTTATAATTTTTGATTGTTCCATGCTATTATATTACCCGTTTTGGATGTTTATGGGCTTTACTATACACTTTTATATCATTTTTGGGACTAACCTATTAACCGGAGGCATGCATGCTACAACACTCATGTTTTAAGCTCAGCTAGAGAATATGGTAACCATGTTCAAACATGTGCTGGAATATATCCCTAACAACCAAATTATAGATGGATTGGTTCCCTTCCATCAATTTGTATAATTGCGTGCTGGAATATATAACCCTGACCAAAATAGAAGGATTGGTTCCCTTCAATCAATTTGTATAATCCTGTGCTGGAATATATAACCCTGACCAAAATAGAAGGATTCGTTCCCTTCCCTTCTCTTTGGTAGAATTCAAAAGAAGTGGCAGAATTCATAGCTAACAACCAAATTATAGATGGTCCCCTAAAAAAACAAATTACAGATGGAAGACTGGATGAACAAATATGGGCAATGGCTAGGGGGAAGGGAATGTCTAGTCACTTTCCACTATCCATGAGCATTGAGGACAGGTCCACGTTCATGTCCCTCCCCCATTGAATCGAACAGCCCAACTGTATCACGTTTAAGCGCAAGAAGATTGACATGCCAATTTGATGGAATGCACAGGAAAGAAAAAACACATGGGTGACACGGTCCAACCAAAACGCATGAAACTCCATGGGTACACACAGATAAAAAAACAGTTTTGCTAAGTCTCGATGGAGTGAGAGTTTGTTATCTCTCAGTTGACTGAGACTTCATTATGTCTGAGTCGATGCTATATTCTTTTGATCCTGCATGGATATTCCTACGAAAAATTTCTTCTTAGCTTTCTCTTTATTCTTCTTATATACTACTCCCGCCGTCTTAAAATAAGTGACTCAACTTTGTACTAACTTTATACTAAATCTAGTACAAAGTTGAGTCACTTATTTTGAGACGGAAGGAGTACTACTTTAGATCACTTGATTGAGGCTTGCTTCAGTCGATCGAGACTTAAGACACACCAAAAAGTTGTAAATAAAAAGACTGCGCTTGATTGTCCCGCTGCAGGTCGATCAAGGTCAGAATTAAACACTAGTGGTTGGTAAGCCCAACTCCACCGCGTGACCCCGTCCTGTCCGGCCCCGTCAGTTTGGGGTAAAATGGACAAACCGGGCGGCCCAGCACGCGGGAGCAAACGGACTTTTGTCCGTTTTGTGTCGGTTTTGGGATGAAACGGACAGCGCGCGGACGGGCAAGACGCGCGCGCTTGTCCGCCCCTGGCCCGCCTGTGGGTGACACAAAGCAACCCCCCTCCCCCCCCCCCCCCCGTCCCCCGCGGTCCCTTTGGCGCCATCCCCCCCCCCCCCCCCCCCAAACCCTCCCCCGTCCCGCCATCCCACTCCCTCCCCCGTCCATGGACGACGCCCAGCCGAACTCCGGCGGGCTGGCTGTCGACCCGCCCGGAATGGCCAAGAAGAAGAAGACGTCCAAGTTCGCCGGAGGTGGAGATGGCGAGGCGTTGAAGAGGCCGAGGGGCAAGACCAACTCCAAGGTGGACGACATACGTGATGCCTCATCCATGGCCTTGCATGAGACGTTGCATGGCATGATGTCTCAAATGGATGTGAGGGATGAGAAGAAGCGGCAAAGCAAGGAGGAGCAAATGAAGCAATACCTAGAGCTTCAAAGGCAGAAGTTTGAGATGGAGGAGGCGGCCAAGAGATGGAAGATCGACATGGAGGAGGAGGCGCGGCAAAGGCAGCTCGACATCGAGGCCAAGAATGTCAAGGCCAGGCCGAGGCAGCTCGACATCGAGGCCACCAATGCCGCAACCAAAGCGAAGGAGGTTGCCCTTGCGATCATGAGCGTGGACTTGACCAAGATGAGCGACAAGCCGAGGAGCTGGTTCGAGGCCAGACAGAAGGAGATGTTCGACGCCGACGGCCTGAACTAGGTTGTCTGATCGGCCGTGGCCGTTCTTTTTTGGAGGCTGGCATGGGTGCCGCCCGCTGGGCCGCTGGCTGTGTGCCGGCGAGAACCTGATTCATTTTGAAGGTTGGCTGTCTTGCCGGCCGCTGGCTGTATTGCCGGTGAACAAAACTATTCATTTTGGAGGCCGGCTGTGTTGCCGACGAGGACGTGTAGGCTGCTGGCTTTGTTGCCAGGCATGAACTAGGGCCGATGGCGTTAACTAGGCCGGCAGCTAGTATTTGAAACGTTGTTGTTTGAAAATGGAGGCGGACCGGATAGGGTAAAAGGATGCGGCCGCGCGCTGGACGCACGGCCACCGTATCCCAGGACAGGCCCGGACACTACCTCATCGTCCTATCCAAACGGACAGAATCCGGATAAAACGGACGTCCGTTTGGGGTCGTGCGGTGGAGTTTGCCTAAAATAACCATTGGGCCCTTCAACAATAAATGGATCTCATCCATGGAGCTAGTGTGCATCCTTCTCACGTACTACATACAGTAGTCGGCAAGTGCAGAGGCCCGTCCCGGGTCCCTCGGCGAACACGTACTCCCTCCGTTTCTTTTTACTTCGCATATAAGATTTGGTTAAAGTCAAACTACACAAAGTTTAATTAAATTTATATAAAAATATATAAACATCTACAATATTAAACTATATAGTATGAAAATACGTTTCATGATGCATCTCATAATATTGATTTCATATTATAAATGTTTATATTTTTAATATAAAGTTAGTCAAACTCAACAAAGCTTGACTTTGACCAAACCTTATATGCGGACTAAAAAAACGAAGGGAGTATGTCCTCTCATTAGTGTGCACACACAGAGCAGAGATAAGCCAGTAGGGTAGTCCCTCCGGCGAATGTGAACGGGGTTGGGGAACGAATCTTAATGCATGAGTCATGCAGCTTTTTGCCATTGCCGTCACGTCGACCCTCCTCTTGTACTACAGATGTGTGCGAGTGCGTGTAATCATGCCTTGGCCCAGGGTCATGCATTGTGTGTACGCTCGCTGTGCGTGTTTGAAGGCGGTACCATCATTGGTAGCTAGTGCATGTCGTTGTTCTTGGCTGCAAAAATGATGCTAGCTAGTACGCTAGGTGCACGTGTACACGGTAGGATTGTAAAATAAATGGGGTTCAAAGATTCTGGAAGAAGTTGGGTAGGCATCGGATTCTGGCTGGCAAAAGAACTGGGCCTAAGTTTGTTCGAGCCAGCTGAAGTTTGTTGCTTGTTCATCGTCGTGCACCGCAGTCGACCAACAACGTACGTTCGGTCGTCCACCCACGGTAATAACCATGCATGCATGATTGATTGATCCATACGTGGATGAAGCTAGCAGCCGTATGTCCAGGACACGAGGTTGGCTAAGATGCCACGTAGGCCATAATCACGCCGTAATTTCGGCTGTCTGCGTGTCAACAATCAGTCGGCATCATGATCGATCGAGCAGAGTAACCATCCGTACCGTTGATAACAAAACAAACAAGGAATTAAACACGCGGTGACAAGTACATTCTTATATATGAAAATACATATAAGACGTTTATTTACATACCGAGGGAGTATGAGATATGACCACGTACAAACACGTGAATTACATATGAGTTATATATATACATAGAGTAAACGAACAAAAAAAAAACACCAAGGCCTTAAGACTACACGTATGAATGATAGTTACACGGTACCAGCTTACTTAGCATGCATACGTTGGCATGTCAAGCTCGACCATCGCCTTTAATCGGTTAGCCTGGCCCAGCCTCAATCGATTATGGCCCTGTTTGGATACTCTAACTCGGCTAGAGGTTAGAGTTAGATTCTAACCCTGAACTACCCTAAACTAATTTTAGCCAAAGAGGTGTTTGGATGGCAGGGTTGGATGGAGCGCGGATACGGAGAGGCGCCTTCACGGGCGGTGCGAGAGGAAGTGGGGAGAGATTTGCTACGGGAAGAGCGAGAGAAAAAGATGCTTTTTTAGTGGTCCTGGTCGACCCAAATAAGCACCTCTTCGGTGGGTTAGATTTTCTGGATGGGTTAGATGCATCTAACCCAAACTACAGTTTGTTTAAATCACATCTAGATATTTTTTAAGGATGTCACATCTAAGGTTTCACAAATATATAATGCATCAATAAAAAAAAATTAAGGAAAAAATAGACCACAAACAGAGTGAATATCATCTTAACTATGTCACATCTAGATATATACTAGACAGACCCCCAAACTAACTCTCTTGTTTGAATATTTTTAGGTTAGTTGAGTCCAAACTCGACCAAACTAACTCTAGCCCATGGATCCAAAAAGGGCCCATGGCCAGTGATGCTGACCTTGACCTTGCCCACAACGATACATGTCGTGGCTGCTTGTATGGCAGTTGCATGTGATGTATGCAACTTTATTCCGACGACCGCGTGGCCGGGCGGGCCCACATGGCTGGGGATCTCATGTGCTACCATGCATGATGCGACAGTGACAGTGCGTGATGTTGGCACTGCTAAGCATCTGGCAGCTAAAAGGTTTAGTTTATAGTGAGATAAAAGAAGTGCTCCTGCTGGATTCCCTGTACTTTGTGAGTGCGTTCAACGGATTCGGTGGGCTTGGAACATCTAGCTAGGTAGGCAGCAGGTAGTTATATTCATCTGGCCTGCCCTGGGTTTGGGATGTTTTGCTTCTGCTGAATAGTTAATTGTAGAGCAGTCTGATTGATGTGATCCTACAAGGGGTAAAGATTCTTTGGTAGGGCTGATTAGAGCCTAAAGTTCACCTTCTGTTTACGGTAGGATAGCAAGAGTAGTACTAGTAGTAGTTTTACTGTTCTATATACATTTTCAGTTATGAGTAAGATACACGGAGGGTGAAGAACTGGAATATTTATGTGTATTATTTGGAGTTTATTTATGAAGGCAAAAGTGGTGCCCATGTCAACCAAACAAAAAAGAGAGAGCAGTGTTCGTGTGAGGTTTTGACTCGTTTAGAGCAACTCCAACAGGCGATCCATTTCGTCTGTTGGGCGTTCGTTTGGGTTGGCGCGGACTCAAATATCGGCCCAACGCGCCGACCCAAACGGATACGCGTCCGCTATTCGTCCGCGGGCGACCCATTTTCAGCCCATTTTTTAGCCGGACTTGCATCGGCGCGGACACGAGACGGACGCGCGCGCGCTCGCCTTCTCCTCCCCCGGGCCCGCTAGTCGGTGGCACATTGGCCTCCCCCATCCAACAGCAACCCATGTCCACCTTCTTCGTCGCCGACGCCGCCGCCCATTTTTTTCTGGTGACTCTGCCAGCTGTCGGCGCCGCAACATCCGCTCAACAACGCCGCCACCTCCCCATGCCGCCCGCCACCGCCGTCTGGGAACCGATTGCTTACTACACTCCTGCTCCCCCCCCCCCCCCCCCCCGACACAGCCACGACCCCGACAAAGAAGCTGCCTCGCCGCCCCGGTCAGATCCTCACTGGCCCGTTCGTCGGACGCCGGCAGGGCAGCTAGCTGGTCCGTGTGCGCCGCGACTCTCTTCGCCGGTCGTCTCCTTCGTCGATGCCCGCAAGCTGTTCGAAAATTTGCCAAGGTACAAAATGGACTCCGCCGGTGAGTTCTTTTTTCACAATTTCCTTTGCAACTCCGACGATTCGTCGTCCGATGATGAGGAGGAGATATTGTCTGCCGTGTTGGTCCATCACCACCTCAATAACCAGCAGCCGTTGTTCCGTGGCTCCATCCCGAGCCACCTTCCGGCGTTGAATCGCAACCGAGAGAGCGAGCATCTCCTTCTTTGGAAGGACTACTTTGATACAACAAATCCGTTGTTCAAACATCAGAAATTCTGTCGTCGTTTCCGTATGAGTAGGCATCTTTTCAACCGTATTAGAGAGGGGGTGGTCGGCTACGATGACTATTTCGAGTACAAAGAGGATACCGTTGGAAATATTGGTTTCTCCTCTTATCAGAAGTGCACTGCCGCCATCCGAATGCTTGCATACGGAGTGCCCGATGATCTCATTGACGAGTACATCTGCATGAGCGAGTCTACATGCCTAGAGTCCCTGTATAAGTTCTGCAAGGCTGTTATTGCTGTGTTTGGCCCTGAGTACTTGAGAGAGCCGACTCCTGAAGATACAGCCCGTTTGTTGGCGATGAAATGCTGACAGGGGCTTCCCATGGATGCTTGGCAGCATAGACAATATGCATTGGGAGTGGAAGATTTGCCCTTCTGCTTGGCAAGGGTAGTATAAGAGCCATGTCAGGACTTGCATTGTCATACTAGAGGCTGTGGCGTCTCAAGATCTCTGGATCTGGCACTCTTTCTTTGGCATGGCCGGATCACACAATGATATCAATGTGTTTCAGCGCTCGCCGTTGTTTGCTAGGCTTGCCGAAGGCAACAACCCACCGGTGAACTTTACTATCAACGACCACAACTACGACAAAGGATATTACCAGGGTGACGGTATCTATCCTCAGTGGACCATATTGTCAAGACAATCCCCAACCGTGTCGGAGAGAAGAGGAAAAGATTTGCCCAAGAGCAAGTGAGTGCTAGGAAAGGTGTCAGGCGTGCCTTTGGTGTTTTGCAATCTCGATGGGGCATCGTTTGGTATCCTGCTAATACCTAGAGCACGCAGAAACTGTGGGAGGTGATGACTGCTTGTGTGATCATCCACAATACGATCGTAGAAGATGCGCCCGGAACGTATGTACAATCAAAGGTTTCAGTTTTAGGGTGAGAATGTAGTGCCTGAGCATGGAGGAGCAGCAATGTTTGAACAGTTCATCCAATTTCATCATGACATGCGTGATTGGGAAACTCACGTGCAACTGCAAAATGATTTGGTTGAGCATATGTGGGCTCATGTTGGCAACCAATAGATATATCTTCTTTATTCGGCTTGCAAAACTATGTGAGACATTTTTACTTTTATTTGGCTTTTATTTGGCTTGTAAAAGTATGCTATTTTATTCAGTTGAACTATGTTATTTGACTATATGTTTGAATGCAAAATCAATGAAAAATGAGCTATTTGTTGAAATAAGGCGACCAGTCGGCCACGGCGGTACATATGGGTCGGTGCGTTGGGCGCGCTACCGACCCATATCTCAAACAGGGCGGACGTCGGGCGGGTGACCGATCCAAAACGGACAAAAAGCGGGCAAAATCGCCGTCCGTTTGGATTGGCCCGTTGGAGTTGCTCTTAATACAGTATATGGCTTCACAAAAATATCAAGTATACCAAAATGCTCTTACGTCATAGTACGTACAAAATGCTTATAGTTAACTAATCCACCGTCATTCATTCATGTTCACTCAGCGATCTGAGCAGAACACCATTTTAAATTTAAATAAACACCCAGATCGATGGGCTGCACTGCGGAGACATGCATACGTACGTACGTGCTACATGCCCCGCTGGAAGAAGACAAGCATTAGATCTAACCAAGAGTATGACGCAGGATTACGTCGGTGGTTAATCTTCACAAATCACGTGCATGCACGCAGGAGTTGCTCGACCGATCTGCTATCCGTACACGCACAAAAGCCCAGGTTAATTTTACCTTTGGCTCCATGCGTACAGGGTCGGTCGACTCACATGCATGCCACCCATCTTATCTCGTCCCCATAGGCCATAGCACTTATTTACCGTGTAATCAAGCCATGGGAATGGACAAACAAATTAAGACGCCATGCATGCATGCAATTACTTATCCCGTTGCGTTTCCGACCACTCACAGACTCACATTACCGGTCGACACATCTTACGCGAGGATAGTGCGTACGTACGTACGGCCATCACTTGTCACCAGTAAATGAATTTGTTGTGTTCTACACATATTCATCTGATGGTTGATCATGTGAAAAAACCCAACCGATCATGTGAAACTCTTATGGATCTAGCTGCGCCTTTTACTACTGCCCTGCTCTTCTGGATTTCACCGTCATCCCTCCCTTGGCGCAGGCTACGGATGGTGGCCACGCATCTCCCTCACCGTGTTGGACCATGTCCATGCGCGTGGCCCTCCTGGTTTGGGTTCGACAAGGAGGATTTGTGGGCGCGTGGACTCCATCGTGTACTCATCTGCCATGCCAATTTTTTTTTCGAAACGGAGGCAAAGATTGCCTCATCTATTAATTAAGCAGAAGAGAATTGCCCAGTTAATTACGAAAAACCGGGCAAAAACCGGAACAACAAGGGCCAAGCCCACTCCCATAAACTGAAACACAAAGGGCAAAGCCCACCCTCATCGACGACATGTCGACCAGCGGACAGACAACGCAGCTCCGATTCTGACGAAAAACTCAGAAGAACGAAACCAGGCACGGTTGGCGCCACGGAAGATCGCCGAAAGGCCACATGCAGCCAGTCATCGTACACCACAGGGCCTCGCCACCGCAGCTTCGACTCCATAGCAACAAACAAACCGAGGCAATACCGTGGACACACCGGAGAAGAGCCGACTATCGCAACCATTAGCGCGTCGCCGACATCGCTCCCACCATCATCATTGCCACAGAAGTCTGGACACCACCGTGATTCTCTCGGGGCCGCCGCCCCGACATCCACCGCTCCGTCGCGCCCAGCGCAATCAACCGACACCACCTTCCGGGGCCGCCGCCCCGACATACCACCGCTCCGCTCGAGCAGCAACGCCGCACAACCCAGCTGCCGCAGCCCACGCTGCCCAGGGCAACCGCTCGCAGACCACGAACGTCGCACCACATCCGGGGCCGCCGCCCCGACGCAAAGTCAGACCGCCCCCTCTGGAACGCGTCGACCGGACCGACAAGCCTGCCACCCAAGTGGCCCAAGATTGCCACCCAAGCAAGGCCGAGCCGTCGCCCCGCCCCATGGAGCCGCCCCGCGCATCACTTTCCGAGGCCGCCGCCTCGGCGCACATCAGCCGTCCGGGGCCGCTGCCCCGGCATCCACCAAACCCGACGTAGGAGAAAACCAAACGCACCAAGCACAAGCTAACTCTCCCAAGCAACGCCCCCAAGAGGGAAACGACGAAGACGCCGCCGTCGCCCGCTCCAGAAATCTGGAGCTTAGGTTTTCACCTGGAGAGCCCGAGCCCCACATAGAAGAAGATGAGTTCCACAACGACGCCTCCAAGGAGGGAACGACGCCCGAAAGCGCCGCCGTCGACGGCACCGGCAAAGTCGGGTCAAGGCTTTCGCCCGGAACACACACATCCCTATGGAGGCCTGCAGATCTGATCCACCCAAAAGCGTGGAGATCATTGGAGCCGTTCCTGTTGCGCCTTGCACTCTCCAACGCCGACCACCAAGCTTCACCACGCAGCAGCACCTCAAGCTGCCAATGAGAAGCGAGCGCACAGGACACCACGGCCAAAATGCCATGGCTCCCAGCCCCGGGGCCGCCGCCCCAGCTTTCTCCTCGCGTCACGCCCGCCCTGCCCGGTGCCTCCCGAGCCGAACCACCTCCCGCCCGCGCGCCCGACTCGCGCCGCACACAACGCCCGCGCGCATCCGCGCCTCCACTTGACGGCGCCCCTGCTAGAGCGCCAGATCCCGCGCCCCCTCGGACCGCCCGCGCCGGAGCGAGCCCGCCGCCGCGCCGTTACACCCCTCGGACCGCCGGAGCCGCACCAGCCCGAGCCAGAGCCGCGCCGCGAGCCCGCCCAAGCCCGCCGCGCCCGCGCGCCAAATGCGCTCCCGCGCCTCGCAAAGAGAGGCCCCGCCGCCACCCTCCCTGGAGCCAGACCGGGCTTCGCCGGCGGACTCCTCAGGCGGCGGCGAGGTGGGGGGGTGGAGGGAGGAGGGAAGGTGACGGCGCCGGAGCGGTTCCCCCCGTGTCGCCAGGGAGAGGCGACGCGGGGGTGGAGGAGATGCGTTTTTTGTTGAGAGGACGTTCGCCCTGCCATGCCAATTCACATGCACCATGAATTTATATGGCGCGGTAGGTGGAGTAGTGGCCTCCAGCTCCCCTGCAGCGCAACGGGTGTCAGTCCTTCTGGGCGCCATCCGGTAGGACTCCGGTCTGAACACATTTAAGTTTCGTGTACCGCGGCAGATAAATCATAAATGTGCCCATGCACGTACGTTTGTGCGCAGTAGGCATCCGTGGACTCACACTAAATCCATGTTAGTAGACCTGATCGGGGGGTCACACGTAAAATTTCATAAGTGTTTTTTTTTTCAACAACTGCGGTGGCCCTCTCATGGCGGCTACTGCGGTGGCTAGATGCGTCAATTTTAGCAACGGTGGCGAACGAATCAAAGTGGGGTGGCAGGTAGGCGGGGTGCCGTCGGGCGAGCATGGTGGCCGCCAAGGGGAACGAGGAAGGCGCTGGCGTGGAGGCGGCCAACCGAGGGCGAAGGAATCTTTTGTTGAGAACTCGTTTCGACTGCTCAAATTTGAGAGGAGGCGATGCCTCTCCACAAAAGTTTGAATGACTAACACTTTTGAGAGTTCGGCTAGGTGTGCTTTTATAAACCCTTAAAGAGAATCTTTCGATGCTCCTCGTTGCCACTCATCATGTCTCGCCGTTTTCGGCCTCGGTGGAATTGATTGACATGCGCAAAAATTTCAAGCACACATGATATTTAGCGAACGCCTACAAAATGATATAACAAAATGACTACGAGGAGGGTTCAAGTCTTGGTGCTTGCATTTATTTCTGAATTTATTTCAGAATTTCCGGTGATGCGCGTTCAGTGGGAAAAGATGTTTCCGTCGACTACGAGACGCCTTTGGTGATTTCGTCAATCTTAAAATGATATGTTGGCTTAGTCTCTGAGAGGTGCTCATAGCGGTAAAGCGCGTATGTGTTTATAGGGATAACTGTATGCGCGTTTATATGAGCGTCCGCGTCTATATTGTGTAAAAAAATGGCTTTACTTGAACAGTCCCCCTACTGCCCGAAAGTTTGTTACCGGAAGTAAAATATGAATAGGGCCCCCAGGAATAAATGGATCATCATCCAGTACATGCAATTAATGGCAGTTCTTTCTTCTCACGTCAATGATAGAGCTCGACTCGGCAAGTGCAGAGGCCCCGTCCGGCCCCTCGCCGTTCAGAAGAGGAGGGACACGTTGGTCACATTACTGTGCAAACACACAGCAGGGCTAGTAGGGCATGTGTGAAAGAGGATTAGAGAAAGTACTTGCTGGCTAGAGAACGAATCCTGATGCATGCATTATCCACCCGACTTTGCCACTGCTGTCCATTTGGATGAGCAGTGAAGTGAAGTGAACACCCGTCCTTTGTACAGACGTGTGTGTACGTTTAATCATGCACTGGCCCAGGGTGTAACATGGTGTGTACGCTTGATACTGGGCGGGTACTTGTGTATGTTTTGAGCCAGTCGTGTGGCAACTAGAGGGACACAGTGCGTGTTATTTTCAGCTAGCTAGCTAGGATACAGGGCATATGATTAAGTTTGGTTAAGCCACCTCAAGTTTGTTGCTTATCCAACGTCATGGAGTGGAGAGTGGACCGACAACGTACGTTAGGTCGTCCGTCCATAACCAGCGTCAGCGTGCATGATTGATCCATGCAGTACCAGCGTACGTCGACCACGTATGCCAGGGGTAAGATGCTAATCATAGGTCACAATCATGTCGTATTAATTTGGATGTTTGCTTGTCAACAATTAGTCAAGATCGTTATCAAGCTTAGTATCCTACTGCTGTGTAGTGAGACATGTAGCTATTTGTTTTCAGAACAGCCAAACAACTTGTTAAATACGTGTGTGTAGTATTTGGTGTCTATAGTGTCTACTAGATATACTATACATGTGGCCATTTTGCCAAGTCGTTTCTTTTCTTGCAAGAGTTGTCATGCAAGCTGGAGTGGAATACGTATATGCGAGGTTCCCCGCCAAAAAAGGTATATATAGTATGAACTGCAGCCCTTCTTTTCTCAAAATAAACTGATGCAACGTTCTATTTAGTGCGAAAAATGTTTGAAATAAAATACATCCAGAAAGTTGCTACGAGAAAAACACTATGGGCATCTCCAACGCTGACCCGCAAATTTGCTCCGGCATCTATCCGCAAATAGAGTGGGGTCTAGTTCATGGGCATAGATGTAGGAGTCGGTCATCCAATGCTACTCACATACATTTCAGGCCGGGTTTCAATTAATTGGTTGAAATTCATCAAAACACGACGGGTTTTACCAGATAAAATTCATTACATTTCAGACATTTTTCATTTAAAAAAAACGGCCCGACCCTAAATCTATCCTGCAGCGGCGGCCGTCGTCCACGTTATTTGTATTCCGCATCGGGCGTTGGAGATTAGGGTGGTTTGAAAGTCAGTGTTAGAGATGCACTAACTAACTAAAGCTAGGACATCACAGCGTATGCATAATTAAGCTAGGGTGCAGTTTACCGTTCGCAAGGCGGAGACGTACGTTGGCATGTCAAGCTCGATCGATCTACCATCCACCCCTTAATCGGTTGGCCTCCATCGACGATCGGTCGATCGATCATGCATGCCCGGTTCAGGCTGAGTCGCTGACCCAACTTACATTGCATGTGATGTATGCAACTTTATTGCGACGACCGCGTGGCTCCGAAGGCCCACATGAATGGAGATCTCATGTCATGACGCAGTATGCGATGGTGACATTGGGTAACGTTAGCACTGTTAAGCAGATTATCATATATCAAGTACTAGCACTGTGCTTTGTGAGTCTATCAAACGGATTAGGTAGATTTGGAACATCGAGCTAGGTGTAGGCGGCGCTTTAGAGGATCTTATATCCGGAGTTGACAAATTCGATCCCTCAAATGTCCGCGGACGATGACTGGGGCATGTAATTATTGATGTTGGAGATGCAGTTCCTACAATGCCACTAAGGGCCTGTTCGGAACTCCTCCCACTCCGAGCTTCTCCAACTCCAAATGCAGAGCCGGGCTGAACGTCTGAGCTTCGTGGAGTGCGCTTTGCGAAGCATTCTTATTCTCTAGTGCAAAATCCCGAAGCTGCTAAAACCCAGCTTCATGAAATTGGAGAAGCAAGGAGTTCTGCATAATTACACGGGGATGCCACTGCCAAGTCGAAAAACGATTCGCAGGGCTCGTCCCCGGCGCATCTCTCTCTCTCTCTCTCTCTCTCTCTCGAACAGTTCATCTGTTCCTCTTCCCAATGCTAACCCTAGCCGCCGGCACGACCACCACCCCAGTCCATCGCCCGCCGCAACTCCTATCCGGTGGCAGCTCAAGCCGTTCCAGGCCCATCCTCACCAGATCCCGTCCATTCGGGCTAGTTCTCTCGCCGCCAGCCAAGAGCAGTGAGCACATCGGAAGGAGAAGCCCAACCCTACGTGGCGACACCATTGACACCCGAGCCACCTCGCAAGAGCCAGGAGCAGTATCCTGAACAGGGCTGGTTCTAGCGGACCGAAAGTGGCGCTGAAAATGCAAAATATCTCCACAGTTGGGCTGCAGGCCGAAGGTGGCGAGGGGGAGAAGTTGCGCTCGGTGCCGAACGGATGGGATTCGCCAGGTGAATTGGGAAGCTACGGCGAGAAGCTGAATTTGAGGAGTTTTGAGATGGTGGAGGGGATCCGAACAGGCCTAAAAGCATGGTTAATACTATAGCCAACTGCTGACTATAAGCCATTGCCATATCATCTATAGCCCATCTTATAGCCAATATGTACAATAGTTGATTCGAAGAGTGTACTACTTTTTTATTATACGACCCACCTTTCACTCTCACAAATTGTCTAGAAACACGTGCTACAGCTGGCTCTTCACCAAGAGCTCGCTTACCTTCTCTTTTTTTCCTCCAACTAAACAAGAATATACTAGTTTATTTCTTATAGCCAGCTGACTCGGCTCTATTGTACTTGCTCTAAGTTGGCAGTACGAACGCTTACGCGCACACTAATAGCTACATCTCGAACAATTTTATCATTTCCTTTTGCTTTTTACAAAACTGAAAAGGCGATCCACGCGTGCGCGGGGGGAGGGGGGGGGGGGGGGGGTAGAGTTTGAAAATGGGCCCTTTAGTCCCGGTTTGAGACACGAACCGGGACTAAAGGGCATCGCACCCTTTAGTCCCGGTTTGTGTCTCAAACCGAGACTAAAAGGCTAACCTTTAGTCAAGGGTTGAGACACAAACCGGGACTAAAGGGCACACCACCCTGCCCTTTAGTCCCGGTTCGTGTCTCAAACCGGGACTAAAGGGCTCATTTGAACCGGGACTAATGCCTCTAGTCCCAGTTTGAGACACGAAGCGGGACTAATGGACTTATCTGGCCCGAACGTATGCCATGTTTTCTACTAGTGACAAATCTATATGTGCAGACCATCTTGGTTTTACCTTTGCCTCCGCGCGTACATGGTTGGTCGACTCACGGACGCTTTGGCACTCGCTCATTCACATGAGTGCCACGCGATTAAAAAGCAAAGCCAAGCCGCTCGACGAAAATCAAAGCGAAGTCACCGTGCATGCATGGATATATGCAGTAGTAGAAAGGGAAACACACATGCACGTAAGAATTTAGCCGTTTCTTTCTTCCTGGAGGAGGTACGTGCGTACCACCGTGAATCGCGGTTGGAATTGGGTCATGTGAAGGAGCAACCTAACCGGTCATGTGAACCTCCGTGGATTTAAGCTGCGCCGCTACTGCTGGCCGGACGTACGTGCGCTCCCGATGGAAGGAGCTAGTCACGGTCCACATGTCAGTGACCGAATTGCACACTATTAGTACGTCAGACGATTCCTGTCCACCATGGCCGGGGCGGGCCGGGTGACTTTTAACTTGCCTCCTCGCGTGCATGGACCGTCCATATGCGCGCAGCCGTTTTGATTTGGCAGGAGGATTTGTCCGTGTGTGGACTCCCGTACCGTATACTAGTGGGACTAAATAGAAACAAGTGGTACTCCCTCAACTTTATTCATTTCTAGAATAAGTATTTCTGGACGAAGGGGAGTACGTGCAGTAGCATGGATCCAGGAGTAGTAGGTGTAGTGGACTCCAGCTCGCAACGGCTATTGTGTAACTGCACGTACAGGCCAGTTTATGGCACGTACTACGTCCCACTGGCCCTGCCCTGCATGCCCGTCCTTTTGGGCGCCATCCGGTACTCCGGTCTCAACATCTGGTGGAGTCAGAGTAGCGGTAATATAGGTTTTACCATTCCTGGCCAGCTGTATGTTTGGTTCCTCTCTTGAACGCCCCTGCTGACAGGCATCTTTTGCACCAAGCCCACCTGACGAGACCAGAAAAAGTTTACCCCCAAAGAACACAATTACCACTAATAACTATCTTCGGATAATGCGGAATAACATGCGGTACCGGGCATCGCATCTGATAGCCCAGCCATGCAAACAGCACCTTTTATCCCTTGACGATGATCCAAATGCAAGTGAACAAAACCCCACAAAGCAAAGCAAAGCTGAGCCACTGACTTTTGCTCCAACCCTCACCCCTTCCCTTCGCCTTTTACGCATGGTTGGTCTCATGGTCCATGCATGCATGCTTAAGGTCAACTGACGGTACTATCGATTACTTTCTTCGTTCCTAAATATAAGTCTTTATAGAGATTCCACTATAGACTACATACGAAGCAAAATAGGTGAATCTATACTCTAAATGCATCTGTATACATCCGTATGTGGTCTATAGTGAAATTTATATAAAGACTTATATTTAGGAACGGAGGGAGTAGTATCAAATTATTATGCCTTGTGCCCTTCAAAATAAATAAATTATTATGCCTTGTGCCAAGTGGATAGGTAGTCTCCAACTTGCACAAATCTGGACCACTAACTACAGTGTCAAGGGAGGTAGTTTGGTTTAATTTACTTTACACTACACATGACATGATAATGAGCTGATGGTGGTGGTGAGCTTCCTTCTTTCCTAGGACTAGTTGGCTGCCGATCTACATTTATTCGAGCACATGCCGTTCAGTCTTGTTTATTGCCACCCAGTTGTTGTTGTTTTGGAGCAAGATATTCCCGGTCCTGCACAGATCTGCTCCGGGAATAGGAAATGTTTTGCTGTGCATAAATAGATTGCAAAAGATATACAGATGTGTCCGTGGCTTAGGAATGTTTATTGCATTACACTAGATTCAGAACAGTTGGGAAATGAATCACTTAGGGTGGCTGCACTAGATCCGAGTGGTGTGGTTTTTGCTGGAAATATTAGCACTTTTTCGATTAATCTAATCCACAAGCAGATAATAAACATGGCAATCACAGTATGCAACTCATACCGATACCTAAACATGGGAGAACGTACAATACATAGAACCAAAACATCTACGGACACAATATTTACGGCTAGCACATGAACGAGTAAATAGGGGTTGAACAAGTCATACCCTCTGGTTGGGCAGGCCAATGCGGTGGCGGCGGCGGCAGGCTTGGTATCGTCCGTGGCCTTCTTGTTGGTGACGGCGTTGTCGGTCATGGAGTTGATGCAGGGGAAGTAGTCGAAGCAGAGGAGAGCGGAGACGGGATTGGACCAGGAGCAGTCGCGCCGAGACACTCCCAAAAACCTTATCGCCGTTCTGCCGGGCATGATCTCGAATGACAGGGTTACGGAGGCACCTGCTCTTCCGACCAACCATGCACACGGTCGTCGAGATGGGATCATCGGAGGTAGCACAGTGAGAGGAACGATAGATGACGGCTAGGGTTATGCAGGAGGGAGAGAGTGAGTTAGGGTTCACTCCACAGGCTAGCGCCTCCTTATATAGGCCGTTTGGTAGATGGGCCTAGGCTTAGGCCCACGACCCAGTACGCGAGCAGCCCACGGTCCAACGCCTCGGACAATGGCATTTCCATTAGCGACTCGTTAATTAATCCACAACTAATTAACTATTCCTCACCGGCAAAAAAAAGGCTTGGTCGGCTCATTTCTGCAACCCGCGGCGCGCTCGCACGTCGTGACGAGGTGAGGCGGGCAGACAAGGAGGAGGAGCACGCGTGTACAACTCCTCTTCCCAAGCTGCATGTGGTAGAACATCTCTTATAAAGGGTTCTCACTCTTTCAACACTAGCAATATGGTACTGAACTTCCCACCACTTGACATGCATCTAAATGGGCCTTAGAGATTAACCAGTTGTTGTCATACATGGGCCAAAGCCCATCTATAATCCAACAGTTTCTTGCTTGGCGACGATGGCGGCATCAAGTGAAGTCGGGTTGCGGCTGGTTTTTGTAGTCAGTATTATCCGGCGTGTTTGATGGGCCGTCGTACCTCACCATGAAGTCTGAGTTGCGAGGAGGGTCCTTAGAGCATTACTAGTAGAACCCTCAAACCCTCAAATCCTTAAAGCAGTTTTAAGGGTTGAGAAGTGCCACTTTTTGACATTTTTAAGGGTTGAAAAACAGGGGCAAATACTAGAACCCTCAAACCCAACCCTTAAACTGCTTTAAGGATTGGATTTGAGGGTTCTAGTCTTTGCCTCGACCCCAACCTTTAAATCTATCATTTGACATCTCACAATTTATGACAACAAGAACACAATCAACTTCCAAATGAACTACCAAATGACAATCATTGATGCATGGTTTAATAGTTTACATCACAAAATCATCATCTTCCTCCTCTCATCGACACCATCACCAAAAAGTGGCACATCGGCGCCATCTCCTAGACCACAAGCGGGCTCCATCAAGCATCTCCATGGGCACCGGTGGAGTCGTACACACCGCCATCACCACAACTACTCATCGGAGTGTCACCTCGAAAAGTAGAGGACGCAACACGGAACATCCTCTTCCTCTCCGCGATGTCCTCCTTGTAGTCCTTCCACCATTGCAATTGGTCTTGATCCATGTCCTTCTTGGACATCATCATGTGCTCTTTCTCTTCCACCATGAGTTCTTTCCATACCTTTGCCTCTTTGAGCTTGATCATCCTCTCCTCCAACTCGGCCTTGCACTTTGCTTCTTCACGCTTTGCTTCAACTTGTGCAAGCTTGACCTCTTTCTTCTTCTCGGTGATAAGAAGCTTCGTCTCCAATGTCTTCGTTGTCAATTCCTCTCTTGCCTTCATCATGTGGTCCATCTTCTCCCTTAGGCTTGACGCCTCTTCTTCCATCTTCACCCTTAGCTTGCCCTTCTTGTTTCCCTCGGGCTTGCCCAAGTTCCTCTCCTCCTCATCTTCACTATCATCCATCCTTAGCATTGCCGACTTCTTGGGTGCGGTCTCTTGATCCCTCAACTTCCACTTGTCAAAGGTTTGAAGAATTGACCAAACATGCTTAAATGGGACTGACTTGCCCTTGGAAGCGGCCATCTCCATGTACCTCATGCCGGCAATTGTCTCATATCAACCACACATAAATCACATAAGAACCCACCAATAGCATAGTGCACACACATAATCAAAATAGTGAAGAAATATGTACTCACATAGTCACTCTCCACGGTTCCACTAGGTGGTGCATCCCTCACTTGGTCCATGGCCGCACTCCAACGAGCACAAGCGGGCTTGATCAACTCCCACCAGCCTTGAAGCGACCGGAAAGTGCGAGAGATGAACCCACTATTCTTCGGCTTGATCCTACAATAGATGTCCTCGATCCTTTGCCAATACAGTTTACCGGTTTGATCGGTGCTGGTGGTTGCATCCATTCCCACAGCTGCCCAAGCATGAACCAAGAGGATATCTTCCGCCTCGGTGTAGTTTGTCGACCGCGTCTGTGGGCGGGAAGCGGCGGTGAATGCCTTCTCCCCTATCTCGGCCACCTCCTCCTCGTCATCCCCTTCATCCTCCTCATCTTCCTCCTTTTCCTCCAAGTCGTCACCAACCCTAAAGGGGTCTAGAGGCGGAGCTCCGAGTCCACCTCCGCGTTTTGGAGGAGGTCCATGAACGAGGATGGGGTTGCCATTTCCTCGAACACCTCGTGCGTGACGGGAGGAGGTTCGGTGACGGCGGCGAGCGGGGCCGCGGGCTTCTTCCGTGCCGCGGGCTTCTTCCGCGGCGTCTTCACGGTCGGGGACGAGCCGGCGACCTTGGAGGCCGCCCCTCGCGGCCCATGAGAGGCCGCCTTCGGCTGGCTCTTCTTGGTGGCCGGGGCGGTAGCCAGGGAGGCGGCGAGGGCGGGCGCCGGGTGTTGGGGAACGTAGTAATTTCAAAAAATTTCCTACGCACACGCAAGATCATGTTGATGGCATAGCAACGAGAGGGGAGAGTGTTCGTCCACATACCCTCGTAGACCGTAAGCGGAAGCGTTATGACAACGCGGTTGCTGTAGTCGTACGTCTTCACGATCCGACCGATCCAAGTACCAAACATACGGCACCTCCGAGTTCAGCACACGTTCAGCTCGATGACGATCCCCGGGCTCCGATCCAGCAAAGCTTCGGGGATGAGTTCCGTCAGCACGACGGCGTGGTGACGATGATGATGTTCTACCGGTGCAGGGCTTCGCCTAAACTCCGCGATGATATGACCGAGGTGGAATATGGTGGAGGGGGGCACCGCACACGGCTAAGGAACGATCCATAGATCAACTTGTGTGTCTATGGGGTGCCCCCCGCCCCCGTATATAAAGAAGGGAGGGGAAAGGTGCGGCCGGCCCCCTAGGGGTGCGCCTGGAGGAGTCCTACTCCCACCGGGAGTAGGACTCCCCCCTCTTGCCTTGGTGGAGAAGGAAAGGGGGGAGGGGAAAGAGGAAAGGGGGGCTCTGCCCCCCTTCCTTGTCCTATTCGGACTAGGGGGGGAGGGGGCGCGTGGCCTGCCCTGGCCGGCCCTCCTCTTCTCCCTCATGGCCCACTAAGGCCCATTAACCCCCGGGAGGGTTCCGGTAACCCCCCGGTGTTCCGGTAAAATCCCGATTTCATCCGAAACCTTTCCGATGTCCAAACATAGGCTTCCAATATATCAATCTTTATGTCTCGACCATTTCGAGACTCCTCATCATGTCCGTGATCACATCCGGAACTCCGAACAAACTTCGGTACATCAAAACTTATAAACTCGTAATAAAATTGTCATCGTAACGTTAAGCGTGCGGACCCTACGGGTTCGAGAACAATGTAGACATGACCTAGAACTATTCTCTGTCAATAACCAATAGCGAAACCTGGATGCCCATATTGGTTCCTACATATTCTACGAAGATCTTTATCGGTCAAACCGCATAACAACATACGTTGTTCCCTTTGTCATCGGTATGTTACTTGCCCGAGATTTGATCGTCGGTATCCAATACCTAGTTCAATCTCGTTACCGGCAAGTCTCTTTACTCGTTCCGTAATGCATCATCCCGTAACCAACTCATTTGGTCACATTGCTTGCAAGGCTTATAATGATGTGCATTACCGAGAGGGCCCAGAGATACTTCTCCGACAATCGGAGTGATAAAACCTAATCTCGAAATACGCCAACTCAACATGTACCTTCGGAGACACCTGTAGTACTCCTTTATAATCACCCAGTTACGTTGTGACGTTTGGTAGTACCCAAAGTGTTCCTCCGGTAAACGGGGGTTGCATAATTCTCATAGTTACAGGAACATGTATAAGTCATGAAGAAAGCAATAGCAATATACTAAACGATCAAGTGCTAGGCTAACGGAATGGGTCATGTCAATCACATCATTCTCCTAATGATGTGATCCCATTAATCAAATGACAACACATGTCTATGGTTAGGAAACATAACCATCTTTGACTAATGAGCTAGTCAAGTAGAGGCATACTAGTGACTATATGTTTGTCTATGTATTCACACATGTATCATGTTTCCGGTTAATACAATTCTAGCATGAATAATAAACATTTATCATGATATGAGGAAATAAATAATAACTTTATTATTGCCTCTAGGGCATATTTCCTTCAGTCTCCCACTTGCACTAGAGTCAATAATCTAGATTACATAATAATGATTCTAACACCCATGGAGTCTTGGTGCTGATCATGTTTTGCTCGTAAGAGTGGCTTAGTCAATGGGTCTGCAACATTCAGATCCGTATGTATCTTGCAAATCTCTATGTCTCCCACTTGGACTTGGTCCCGAATGGAATTGAAGCGTCTCTTGATGTGCTTGGTCCTCTTGTGAAATCTGGATTCCTTTGCCAAGGCAATTGCACCAGTATTGTCATAGAAGATTTTCATTGGTCCCGATGCACTAGGTATGACACCTAGATCGGAAATAAACTCCTTCATCCAGACTCCTTCATTTGCTGCTTCCGAAGCAGCTATGTACTCTGCTTCACATGTAGATCCCGCCACGACGCTTTGTTTAGAACTGCACCAACTTACAGCTCCACCGTTTAATAAAAGCATGTATCCGGTTTGCGATTTAGAATCGTCCGGATCAGTGTCAAAGCTTGCATCGACGTAACCATTTACGACTAGCTCTTTGTCACCTCCATATACGAGAAACATATCCTTAGTCCTTTTCAGGTATTTCAGGATGTTCTTGACTGTTGTCCAGTGATCCACTCCTGGATTACTTTGGTACCTTCCTGCCAAGCTTATTTCTAAGCATACGTCAGGTCTGGTACACAGCATTGCATACATGATAGAGCCTATGGCTAAAGCATAGTGAACATCTTTCATTTTCTCTCTATCTTCTGCTGTGGTCGGGCATTGAGTTTGACTCAACTTCACACCTTGTAGCACGGGCAAGAACCCTTTCTTTGCCTGATCCATTTTGAACCTTTTCAAAATTTTGTCAAGGTATGTGCTTTGTGAAAGTCCTATTAAGCGTCTTGATCTATCTCTATAGATCTTGATGCTCAATATGTAAGTAGCTTCACCGAGGTCTTTCATTGAAAAACTTTTATTCAAGTATCCCTTTATACTATCCAGAAATTCTATATCATTTCCAATTAATAATATGTCATCTACATATAATATCAGAAATGCTATAGAGCTCCCACTCACTTTCTTGTAAATACAGGATTCTCCAAAAGTCTGTATAAAACCATATGCTTTGATTACACTATCAAAACGTTTATTCCAACTTCGAGATGCTTGCACCAGTCCATAAATGGATCGCTGGAGCTTGCATACTTTGTTAGCACCTTTTGGATCAACAAAACCTTCTGGCTGCATCATATACAACTCTTCTTCCAGAAATCCAAATTTCATAATCATGAAATGCAGCAATAGCTAACATGATTCGGACAGACTTAAGCATCGCTACGGGTGAGAAAGTCTCATCGTAGTCAACCCCTTGAACTTGCTGAAAACCTTTCGCAACAAGTCGAGCTTTATAGACAGTTACATTACCATCAGCGTCAGTCTTCTTCTTAAAGATCCATTTATTCTCAATGGCTTGCCGATCATCGGGCAAGTCAACCAAAGTTCATACTTTGTTTTCATACATGGATCCCATCTCAGATTTCATAGCCTCTAGCCATTTTGCGGAATCTGGGCTCATCATCGCTTCCTCATAGTTCGTAGGTTCATCATGATCAAGTAACATGACTTCCAGAATAGGATTACCGTACCACTCTGGTGCGGACCTTACTCTGGTAGACCTACGAGGTTCAGTAGAAACTTGATCTGAAGTTTCATGATCAATATCATTAGCTTCCTCACTAATTGTTGTAGTCGTCACAGGAACCGGTTCTTGTGATGAACTACTTTCCAATAAGGGAGTAGATACAGTTATCTCATCAAGTTCTACTTTCCTCCCACTCACTTCTTTCGAGAGAAACTCCTTCTCTAGAAAGGATCTGATCTTAGCAACGAAAATCTTGCCCTCAGATCTGTGATAGAAGGTGTACCCAATAGTCTCTTTTGGGTATCCTATGAAGACACATTTCTCCGATTTGGGTTCGAGCTTATCTGGTTGAAGTTTCTTCACATAAGCATCGCAGCCCCAAACTTTAAGAAACGACAACTTAGGTTTCTTGCCAAACCACAGTTCATAAGGCGTCGTCTTAACGGATTTTGATGGTGCCCTATTTAACGTGAATGCGGCCGTCTCTAAAGCATAACCCCAAAACGATAGTGGTAAATCAGTAAGAGACATCATAGATCGCACCATATCTAGTAAAGTACGATTACGACGTTCGGACACACCATTTCGTTGTGGTGTTCCGGGTGGCGTGAGTTGCGAAACTATTCCGCATTGTTTCAAGTGTAAGCCAAACTTGTAACTTAAATATTCTCCTCCACGATCAGATCGTAGAAATTTTATTTTCTTGTTACGATGATTTTCCACTTCACTCTGAAATTCTTTGAACTTTTCAAATGTTTCAGACTTGTGTTTCATCAAGTAGATATACCCATATCTGCTCAAATCATCTGTGAAGGTGAGAAAATAATGATACCCTCCGCGAGCCTCAACATTCATTGGACCACAAACATCAGTATGTATGATTTCCAACAAATCAGTTGCTCGCTCCATAGTTCCGGAGAACGGCATTTTAGTCATCTTGCCCATGAGGCACGGTTCGCAAGTACCAAGTGATTCATAATCAAGTGATTCCAAAAGCCCATCAGTATGGAGTTTCTTCATGCGCTTTACACCGATATGACCTAAACGGCAGTGCCACAAATAAGTTGCACTATCGTTTATCAACTCTGCATCTTTTGGTTTCAACACTATGAATATGTGTATCACTACTATCGAGATTCAATAAAAATAGACCACTCTTCAAGGGTGCATGACCATAAAAGATATTACTCATATAAATAGAACAACCATTATTCTCTGATTTAAATGAATAACCGTCTCGCATCAAACAAGATCCAGATATAATGTTCATGCTCAATGCTGGCACCAAATAACAATTATTTAGGTCTAAAACTAATCCCGATGGTAGATGTAGAGGTAGCGTGCCGACCGCGATCACATCGACTTTGGAACCATTTCCCACGCGCATCGTCACCTCGTCCTTAGCCAATCTTCGCTTAATCCGTAGTCCCTGTTTCGAGTTGCAAATATTAGCAACAGAACCAGTATCAAATACCCAGGTGCTACTGTGAGCATTAGTAAGGTACACATCAATAACATGTATATCACATATACCTTTGTTCACTTTGCCATCCTTCTTATCCGCCAAATACTTGGGGCAGTTCCGCTTCCAGTGTCCAGTCTGCTTGCAGTAGAAGCACTCAGTTTCAGGCTTAGGTCCAGACTTGGGTTTCTTCTCTTGAGTAGCAAGTTTCTTGCTGTTCTTTTTGAAGTTCCCCTTCTTCTTCCCTTTGCCCTTTTTCTTGAAACTGGTGGTCTTGTTAACCATCAACACTTGATGCTCCTTCTTGATTTCTACCTCTGCTGCTTTTAGCATTGCGAAGAGCTCGGGAATAGTCTTGTTCATCCCTTGCATATTATAGTTCATCACAAAGCTCTTGTAGCTTGGTGGCAGTGATTGAAGAATTATGTCAATGACACTATCATCAGGAAGATTAACTCCCAGTTGAATCAAGTGATTATTATACCCAGACATTTTGAGTATGTGTTCACTGACAGAACTATTCTCCTCCATCTTGCAGCTGTAGAACTTATTGGAGACTTCATATCTCTCAATCCAGGCATTTGCTTGAAATATTAAATTCAACTCCTGGAACATCTCATATGCTCCATGACGTTCAAAACGTCGTTGAAGACCCGGTTCTAAGCCGTAAAGCATGGCACACTGAACTATCGAGTAGTCATCAGCTTTGCTCTGCCAGACGTTCTTAACATCGTCAGTTGCATCAGCAGCAGGCCTGGCACCCAGCGGTGCTTCCAGGACGTAAATTTTCTGTGCAGCAATGAGGATAATCCTCAGGTTACGGACCCAGTCCGTGTAATTGCTACCATCATCTTTCAACTTTGCTTTCTCAAGGAACGCATTAAAATTCAACGGAACAACAGCACGAGCCATCTATCTACAAACAAACATAGACAAGCAAAATACTATCAGGTACTAAGTTTCATGATAAATTTAAGTTCAATTAATCATATTACTTAAGAACTCCCACTTAGACAGACATCTCTCTAGTCATCTAAGTGATCACGTGATGCAAATCAACTAAACCATGTCCGATCATCACGTGAGATGGAGTAGTTTCAATGGTGAACATCACTATGTTGATCATATCTACTATATGATTCACGCTCGACCTTTCGGTCTCCGTGTTCCGAGGCCATATCTGTATATGCTAGGCTCGTCAAGTATGACCTGAGTATTCCGCGTGTGCAACTGTTTTGCACCCGTTGTATTTGAACGTAGAGCCTATCACACCCGATCATCACGTGGTGTCTCAGCACGAAGAACTTTCGCAACGGTGCATACTCAGGGAGAACACTTCTTGATTATTAGTGAGAGATCATCTTAAAATGCTACCGTCAATCAAAGCAAGATAAGATGCATAAAGGATAAACATCACATGCAATCAATATAAGTGATATGATATGGCCATCATCATCTTGTGCTTGTGATCTCCATCTTCGAAGCACCGTCATGATCACCATCGTCACCGGCGCGACACCTTGATCTCCATCGTAGCATCGTTGTCGTTACACCATCTATTGCTTCTACGACTATCGCTACCGCTTAGTGATAAAGTAAAGCAATTACAGGGCGTTTGCATTTCATACAATAAAGCGACAACCATATGGCTCCTGCCAGTTGCCGATAACTTCGGTTACAAAACATGATCATCTCATACAATAAAATATAGCATCACGTCTTGACCATATCACATCACAACATGCCCTGCAAAAACAGGTTAGACGTCCTCTACTTTGTTGTTGCAAATTTTACGTGGCTGCTATGGGCTGAGCAAGAACCGTTCTTACCTACGCATCAAAACCACAACGATAGTTCGTCAAGTTGGTGCTGTTTTAACCTTCGCAAGGACCGGGCGTAGCCACACTCGATTCAGCTAAAGTGAGAGAGACAGTCACCCGCCAGCCACCTTTAAGCACGAGTGCTCGTAACGGTGAAACCAGTCTCGCGTAAGCGTACGCGTAATATCGGTCCGGGCCGCTTCATCTCACAATACCGCCGAACCAAAGTATGACATGCTGGTAAGCAGTATGACTTGTATCGCCCACAACTCACTTGTGTTCTACTCGTGCATATAACATCAACGCATAAGACCTAGGCTCGGATGCCACTGTTGGGGAACGTAGTAATTTCAAAATTTTCCTACGCACATGCAAGATCATGTTGATGGCATAGCAACGAGAGGGGAGAGTGTTCGTCCACGTACCCTCGTAGACCGTAAGCGGAAGCGTTATGACAACGCGGTTGATGTAGTCGTACGTCTTCACGATCCGACCGATCCAAGTACCGAACGTACGGCACCTCCGAGTTCAGCACACGTTCAGCTCGATGATGATCCCCGGGCTCCGATCCAGCAAAGCTTCGGGGATGAGTTCCGTCAGCACGACGGCGTGGTGACGATGATGATGTTCTACCGGCGCAGGGCTTCGCCTAAACTCCGCGACGATATGACCGAGCTGGAATATGGTGGAGGGGGCACCGCACACGGCTAAGAAACAATCCGTAGATCAACTTGTGTGTCTATGGGGTGCCCCCCGCCCCCGTATATAAAGGAGGGAGGGGGGAGGTGCGGCCGGCTGCGCCTGGAGGAGTCCTACTCCCACCGGGAGTAGGACTCCCCCCTCTTGCCTTGGTGGAGAAGGAAAGGGGGGAGGGGAAAGAGGAAAGGGGGGCGCCCCCGCCCCCCTTCCTTGTCCTATTCGGACTAGGGGGGAGGGGGCGCGCGGCCTGCCCTGGCCGGCCCTCCTCTTCTCCCTCATGGCCCACTAAGGCCCATTAACCCCCGGGAGGGTTCCGGTAACCCCCCGGTGTTCCGGTAAAATCCCGATTTCATCTGGAACCTTTCCGATGTCCAAACATAGGCTTCCAATATATCAATCTTTATGTCTCGACCATTTCGAGACTCCTCGTCATGTCCGTGATCACATCCGGAACTCCGAACAAACTTCGGTACATCAAAACTTATAAACTCGTAATAAAACTGTCATCATAACGTTATGCGGACCCTACGGGTTCGAGAACTATGTAGACATGACCTAGAACTATTCTCGGTCAATAACCAATAGCGAAACCTGGATGCCCATATTGGTTCCTACATATTCTACGAAGATCTTTATCGGTCAAACCGCATAACAACATACGTTGTTCCCTTTGTCATCGGTATGTTACTTGCCCGAGATTTGATCGTCGGTATCCAATACCTAGTTCAATCTCGTTACCGGCAAGTCTCTTTACTCGTTCCGTAATGCATCATCCCGTAACCAACTCATTTGGTCACATTGCTTGCAAGGCTTATAATAATGTGCATTACCGAGAGGGCCCAGAGATACCTCTCCGACAATCGGAGTGACAAAACCTAATTTCGAAATACGCCAACTCAACATGTACCTTCGGAGACACCTGTAGTACTCCTTTATAATCACCCAGTTACGTTGTGACATTTGGTAGTACCCAAAGTGTTCCTCCGGTAAACGGGAGTTGCATAATTCTCATAGTTACAGGAACATGTATAAGTCATGAAGAAAGCAATAGCAATATACTAAACGATCAAGTGCTAGGCTAACGGAATGGGTCATGTCAATCACATCATTCTCCTAATGATGTGATCCCATTAATCAAATGACAACACATGTCTATGGTTAGGAAACATAACCATCTTTGACTAATGAGCTAGTCAAGTAGAGGCATACTAGTGACTATATGTTTGTCTATGTATTCACACATGTATCATGTTTCCGGTTAATACAATTCTAGCATGAATAATAAACATTTATCATGATATGAGAAAATAAATAATAACTTTATTATTACCTCTAGGGCATATTTCCTTCACCGGGGCGGTGACGGTGGCCGGGGCGGGAGCCGGGGAGGCGGCAGGAGGAGGTGCGTGGCCCGTCCGCCGCCGCTTGGCCCCGACGTGGGTCGCCACCACCACGTCGGCCACGGTCGGGTGGGCGGGGGCTGGGGCGGGGGCGGGCGAGGCGGGCGGGGCCCTCCATGGCCGGCGCGGCGGGAGGCGGCGGGGGGCGGCGGGAGGAGGAGGCCGGGAGAAGGAGGAAGTTTCCTCCCACGCGAGAGAGGAAGAGGAGTGCGGGTTGGGGGGAGATTTTCCTCTCAACCCCTATTTCTTCAGGTTGCAAACTGGTTTGAGGGTTGGACCTCTAATTTTTTTTTACGGGTTTGAGGGTTTAGAGGTTCTAGTCTACGGCGTTTTTTCAGCGAAGACTGTAAAAAAGCAGTTATTTTTAGGGGTTTGAGAGTTTGAGGGCTTTACTAGACTTGCTCTTAGCGGTGACGAGAACACGAGATGGGTTGCTCGGTTTTGGTGCTTGCTTGATGCCAGCTAATGCTTTTCTCCTTCGATGCTCGTCGACAAAGGTAGAGTTGATTGGTCGGCGACACCAGTGCTTGATTATTTGGCATAGGCCGGCATGGCTCTTGACTCCTGTTTAAGACAAGGTCTTCGTTTGTGGTCATCGATGGTGGACTCGAAGCGTCTGTGATCACGGAGGAGTGATGATGATGATGCCACCAAATGACAGCCTCGACAATGCTTTTCTTCTCGACGGTGTGTGTGCGCGCGCGCGCGTGCGTCTGTGTGCATATAGCCAGGTCGGTAGGGGTGCTCTATCTATTTTGGAATGTAGGGTGCCTTATCTTGTGAGCGTGTTCTAATGATCTTCGCCCGATTCACTAATTAATACGAAAACTTTCTTCTTCCTTTCATAATAAATCAACATCCCCTAGAACTATACTTTAAAAAAAGGAATTAGTGGAATGGTTTTCATCTCAAAAATGGGTGCATCTTTTGCGAGGAAGCTTTAGGGATGCAAATAAACTGTGCGTACAACAAAAGTGTTCCTCTGCTCCCAAGCTCAAGTGCACCTGCCATCAGTAGTAAAATAAATAATATAGTAAAACATATATAATATTTTGATTTCTTCGGCAACAAACATTTTGTAAATGTTCTACCTACATGCAAAATTTCATGAATAGAACACATCCATAATACGATGTGCGAGAAAAACAAAACCATGGTCCAAAATGGTTTTAAAAAATAGCTTTTTCAGAGAATCAATTTTCTTTTTCATTTGCTACAAGGTAAACGAACCAAGTGCATGGCGGACCTGGCCTGATTCAGACATCCAGACTAGACAGATTTTGCCATAATTTCGTAGACAGATTCAGACATGCAGACTAGACAGATTTTGTCATATGCAACAACTCAGCAGCACGGAAACTCTAGCCAGGTTTGATTAGTCAGCACCCTACCATCTAGAGAGCAGCTCCGTTATCATGAACAAGGGGAAAAGCAATCCAGAAATATGTGTGAATTAGACAGGCATAGCATCAACCTCATCATTAATCAATCTTCGATGCAATAATGTAACACAAGGCCCGAATGATGGCACTAAGGTTACCAACTAGTAGTGGCCAAGGTTAGATTAGGCCTACTGTCTTCTTCTTTGCACTAGTTCATCTACAGAGAGGACAATGTTGTGGAGTAATAATGTCAAAGCTGGCTTGACACTTTGGCCACTACCCATGGCATTGCTCTCTTGTTCTATGCAGCTGCACATGCAGAGTATGCTCAATATCCACTGTAGTATGTGTTAGCAGAGCACGCGTGCAACTGCAATCACGGATCATCAGATTCAGAAAGCGGCAGTGGCCTGTCGGAAAAGAAGTGAGCAGAGCACCGCCGAGAAAAGGCCGGCCTTCGTGATCATTGACAGCCCCAGTTAGTAGCAGTACTGAATTCACATACACTCGTACTTGAAAATCTGAACTGTTTGGAAGCTCCTTTTTTCTTTCCCTGTAGGTTTGTGCACAACTGGCCTCTCTGCTACTTGTCTCCCGCTATGGATAACAGAGATCCATGACTGCAACCAAGTCAGTGTAAGTTCCAGCCGGCCACTGAGTGAGCGAGTGAGTGGAGCAAGTAGTATCAAACACAGACAAGAACTGGTGCAGAGGAAATGAAGTCTACTCCCTCCGTTCCTAAATATAAGTCTTTTGAGATATTTCACTATAAACTACATACGAATGTATATAGACACATTTTAGAGTGTAGATTCACTCATTTTGATCCGTATGTTGTCCATAGTGTAATCTCTAGAAAAACTTATATTTAGGAACGGAGGTACTATTTTCTATGTGAAAGAAATGTAGTCTAACGGGAGGGAATCAGGTGATGCAATGGTCACATCATGGGAAGAAAAGGAAGCATCTTGCACTTATGAGTCATAGAGCAACATACTATAGAGCATGTTACTTACTTTGCTGCCTGTAAACTTCCTGGCAAATCAAGCACTAGTAGACACATGATGACATGATGTAATATCCAAATCCAGTCTCACTATGCTTTGGATCACCGACACATATAGACAAGTGAAATGTTTTCTCTTTTCTGGGAGGGGCACTAGAGGACATGAAACTTGGCACCACAAAAAGTGAAGAGCAAAGTGAATTAATGTGTAGTAATTATCATCATCAAGCTTGGAAGCTTCTCCCTTAATATAATGATTAATGAAAGCAGCGCTGCTGTTCTTTGTGACTTTTGTCGGAAAAAAAGACGATTGGAAGTTTAACACCGCCATCAGCATTACCTTTTTAGTGCAAAGCTCAGACTCTTCCCAGGCACTAACGAACATATTTATGTTGTTTAACTGAACGAAGATGGGGATGATTAAGTAGTGATCTTCTCGTACGAAGAAAAAAGGTCTTTCATTACCCTTGTAATAATAAGAACTACTCCCTCAGTAAAGAAACATAAGAGCGTTCAGATCACTAGCTAAAAAAACTCCTAATATCATTAACCATCTGACTTTTTTGCGCGTGCTAACTTCATAGTTAATTCAAATCAAAAGGATTCACTAGCACAGTAGTACAACAGTACCTAAGCACCGGCAGTTTTGTTATTCAACGTCATGGAGTGGAGAGTGGACCGACGACGTACGTTAGGTCGTCAGTAAATAGCCAGCGTGCATGATTGTTCCAGAAAGTACCTACGCACGTCGACGACGTACGTATGCAAGGAGTAAGATGCTACATGGGTCATAATCACGCCGTAATTTGGCTGTGTAGCCGTGTAGGAGTCGTCTACAGTAGATCAACATCATGGTCAAGCATAGTATCCTACTGTACTAGATGTTCAAAGGCATCAAGTATACACACAACCAAAAGAACAAAATAAAAAGAATAGAAGAAAAAGACCCCACCAAGGTGATTAATCACTAGCATCAGCAGCACTCTAACCATCACAGAAGACAACACCCGAAATACAAAAGAGGTTCTTCAAAAGCAACGCCTCCAAGAAGAAAACAATGCACAAGCGTTGTCGTTGCCCGATCAAAAATCTTGGGTTTTCACCCCGAAGAAAGTTCGAGTTCACCCAAAAACAATGCTTTCAGCAAGGCCATTGCCAGGTACACTCTATAAAGGCCAGACCTTGAGTTTTCAGCCTGGGAATAGTTACTCGGTGCTCGAGAAGTACCACCAAAAATGCAGTCCACCAGTGCCGCCGCCCCCACTTCCCGAGGCCGTAGTTGCAAGTCACCAAAGACCTTGCACAAAGTCTGCAGTGGCGGAGCTAGCAGAGAATGGTGTGTGGGGGGGGGGGGGGGGGGAGCATATATAAAATATGATTGTTTGGGGGGGGGGGGGGGGCTAGTGACTACTTTTTTCTTCAATCTTAGCCCCTACAAAAAAAATCCTTCACAGTTTTCTCTAATCACCCCCCCCCCCCCCCCGACCGAAGTGTACATAGCTCCGCCATTGACAGTCTGCATCACATCCAATACACCCTTCCGCCAAAGCTTCAAGACATCAAATCGTAGCCGCTATGACTTTCTCCGCCTCTATTAATGCCTTGGACATCTTGACTTGGATATGTTTCATGGCACCGATAAGAGGAGCGAAGCTTCGCGTCGTGCCCTTTTGAAACCGTGACGACTGAGATTATGAGCGCGCGCGACCAGAGCCTTTCCGATATAGATATCCATGGGTGACATACTCCAATCCGTATAGATCTCCGCCGGGGAAGACCGGAACTCGCCAGCGGCCAGATCCAAGAGGTCGACATTTAGCAGAAAGACGACTTGACGGAAGAAGAGCGCTAGGGACAAACCACCATTATTAGGCCGAAGCCAGCAACCCCCATGCCGCCCTCCTCTCGATCCATACCTGCAAACAAAGTTCAGCGACGCCACATCGCGCCAGCCACAACAGCGAAGGCTCGAACTTGGCGAGGCGCCAATCATGGCAGAAGACGGGGACCAGCCACTCGTGACCGGATCCGGCGACTCCCAGCCCCACCACTCCCGCTACGGCGGCACCGCATGTACCCTACAAGCCCAGATACGATGCCGCCCAAGCCTCCATCGGCTCGAAAAGGAGTTGCCGCCCTAGAGCCCTATCTCCACCTCCACATGGGACGACCGGAGGTCCCCCACCCCCTTTGAGACCGGAGGTGCCGCCATTGTGGCAGATGCCGGCGGCAGCGGCGGGAAAGGCCTTGCTGGTGGCACTAGGGTTTGGCAGTTCATGTGATGTTTGCAAATTAGCTACCGAACGCTAATGAATTACTCCCTTCACAAACGTTTTATATTGTGAAACAGAGGAAGTAGTTACCAACGGGACGCATCATTGACCCAGAAGGTAACACGTACGTACGCACGTACGTACATACACGAGTTCAACTTCTGGCCAGGGCTGGCCGACACATTCCACTGCAGGGGATCGTTTTCCCTGACCTAGCCGCCAGGAGCGGCGACCAGGCAGGAGACCAGCCTACCACCGATCTTCACCGGAGAGATCGTTCGTCCCCTCTCCCTCCGTCCGCTGCTCCGGCGGCGGGAGGGAGGGGGACCCCGTTCCTCCGCTCTGTAGTTAGGTTTTGGTTTTGTATGTCGTGGTGCGTCGTTGGGGTGGTGGGTGCGGCGTCCGGACGAATAAATCTGCCTCAGCTCCACTCCCACACCGGCGGTGTCCTTCATGGCAGCGTCTCGGAGTTGATGGCATCGTGTGTTTGCCGATCCTTCAGATCGGCGAAGTTAGGGTTCATGGATGGTGTCGACGAGGCGGTGGTGGCGACTCCATCAGGTGTGTCTCTCCTTCTGCTCTGTCCCTGTTGCTGTGGTGTTGTCTGCGACGTCATGGTGGAGCAGGGAGATTTTGTCGTCCGGGAGTACACGCAGACGGCGGCCTGCGCAGTTGACAGCTGGAAGAAGGTGCATCATGTGCTGGGTGTGTGGTTGGAGGCTGACAGCTCTAGTTTTCTCCTTCGACGTTGTAGTCGTGCGGGGATGTCAGGTCTGGAGTTCGATGGCGTGTCCGGGGACACGTTGCCCCGGTCTGATTCTTTCAACGGCAATGGTTTTGCTTTTGGCAAACTACTTTGGAGGTCCGTAAAGCTGCAGATCAGCGATGGAGCCGCGTCGAGCTCGGGTGAAGAGGTGATTTGTCTTCTCTCTCTTGGTGGTCGCTTCGGTGATGCCGAAGGAGAGGAACAGGCGCTGGTTTTTTGTGTAGGATTATCCTATCCTTTCAGTATTGTAATGTCGGTGATTACGTGTCTTGTAACTGGATCTTTATTTTATGAATGAGAAACGTATTACCTTGCAAAAAAAAAACATTCCACTGCAGGGTAGTATGGATATTCATTTGGCGGCCTACAACGGTACCGCGAGAATTTTGTTGTCTCCGGAGTAGGCACCTGTTGGAATTCGATCATGTGAAGAATCAACGAGGTGAGCATGCATATGTGTGCATACATGCATTTGTATGGACGTAGGAGCGTGCGCTACACTTGCAAAGGAGCTGGTCTGGTTACGACCGACCGGAAATCGTCGATCGCTGTAGAACGATGGATCCATCGACCACGGCCAGTATCGCTGTACAAACCACCATTTATGCATGTGCCCAAGCAGCCGAGGCGGCCGGCTTCTGGATTTCACCGGTACCGCAGACGTGCATGCAGGAGTAGTACGTTTGGCAAGGAGGATTTGTCGGTGCATGCAGGAGCAGTGGCTACATGGGCCACGACTAAGTTTTTTTTACCGGAGCCGGGAGCTACCGGTGACCACTAGCCAATAGCAGTGCTCCAGCTCTCACGTATCTCAATCCTTCTCTATCGTATTTGATTCCTTTTCTAATTTTTTAATCTGTATTTTCTTTACCTGGGACTCATGCATGAAAGAGACAGTACCGACACATGCATACCTTTTTCTGCACATAGTACAATACACATTGTCTGTTTTTTCTTATACAACTCATCGCTTTTAATTTCCTGTTGATAATTTAGATGGCTCATATTTTTAAAACCAAACTTTATTTTTTGAAACTTTTTATGTATTTGAACTCTAGATTTCAAGATCTTTAGAATAAGCTTAGGTTTGGATACTTTTTGAACAAGTTTGAATCCATTTTTTTTTGAACAAGTGAATCCATTTATTTCACTCAATATGTTTCAATTATTTCAGAAGAACTATTTATTTCAGTTATTTCGAACCACTAATTTCGCACATTTGAATCCATTGATTTTCTGAAATACAATTTCAATTATTTCGATCATTGTTAAAAAAACAGATTTTGCTCATTTCAAAAGATGGATTTATCCCCATTCAAAAAACTATTTCACTCATTTCACTCAGTTTAATAGAATGCAATAAATTAAAAAAAACATATTTCACTCAGTTTGATAGAATGATTTTATCATTTCAAAAAATGATTTCACTCATTTCAAAAAGTGATTTCAATCATTTCAAAAAATGATTTCACTCATTTCAAAAAGTGATTTCAATCATTTCAAAAAAATATTTAAAACATTTCAAAACCGTTGATTTCACTAAATTGAAATAATTTATTCCACTCAGCTTAATAGAATGATTTCTATATTTTCAAAAAAAAGATTTCACTCATTTCGAACAGTGATTTCAGTTATTTTAACAAACATATTACACTCATTCCAAAAAATATATTTATATCATTTCAATACGGTTAATTTCACTAAATTGAAAAAATGTATTTCACTCAGCTTAAAATAATGATTTTACTCGTTTCAAAAAGTGATTTCAATCATTTCAAAAAAATATTTAAAACATTTCAAAACCGTTGATTTCACTAAATTGAAATAATATATTCCACTCAGCTTAATAGAACTATTTCTATCATTTCAAAAAAGATTTCAGTCATTTCGAACGGTCATTTTAGTCATTTCAACAAGAAAAAAGTCCATTTTACTACCCTGAATAAAGTGGGTGGTTCACTTTACCCCCTGATCTATTTTTCGGCTTCTTTTGCCCCCCAAACAAACCCAAACCGGACAAAACACCCCTCGGGCTGAGTTTTCTCCACCAGCTACTGATGTGGCACTAGTCAACGACGGTTTTGACCTGGGTGGGGCCCCCTTGTCAGGTTTCTCTCTCTCTCTCGCACACACACCCGAGGCCTTCGTCGCCGCATCGCCGCCATGGCCGACCTCGTCCTCGTGCCCACCGCGCTCCCCGGCGCCTAGACTGCGTCCATCTTCTCTGTCGTCGTCCACTAATTCGCCTGCGTCACTGGATCGAACCCAAGGAGTGCCAACGCCGTCGCCCATGTCGTCTTCTTCCTCGGACCACCGTAGGCAATCCTTGGCGATTTTCGGTCGGCCTGCTGCTTCTAAGCTTTCACCGGGCCTACGTGTGCCTCCTCGGTGAGCTCACGTGCGAAACCTCTCTTCTCCCCGCTCGAATATTTGCTCCATCGTTCGCTGTCATCGGAGCCGAAGCTCGTCACCGTCGTTCGCTTCGCCGGCGCGCTCACGTCTGAGCACACCTCTGTGCTCAGCACCTCCGCAGCCGCCTATACAAGCCCTCAGCCCGTTCAACCGTGCCTCTGGTTTCGAATTCACCGTTTAGCCGCCATCCCCGTGCTTCGGCCGCCATGGCCGAACCACCGGAGCTCCGCTCCCGAGCGTGCTTGCCCGCTCCTACCGCAGCCGTAACTGCCCCGCGGGCGCGCTCGCTCCTGTCCAGACTGCCCATCGCCCGCACTTCCGCCTCTCCGCTACTCCACACGCCTGCTCGTGTAGCCCTGCCCGCTGCCGCAGCTGCTGCTCGCCTGCCGCTGTTGCGCTGCTGCTGCATCCTAGCTCTACTCACTGTTGTCGCTGCGCCCGGCCATGCCCAACCACGTTGGCCTGCTCCCGCCGCTGGCTGCCGCACCCCCCACACCGCCTCTAGCTCTAGTCGAGCCCGCCGACGCCCTCTCTGTGCAGGCGTGCACAGCCAGAGAGGCCAGCTGGTTCTCTGCCAGTGGGGCCCGGCCCCAACTTAACTTGGGGGCCTAATCCCCCTTTAGTACTAACCCACCCACCACTAGTCTAGTCTACAACAGTGGGCCCCCACCAATTTTTAGACTGAGTTAAATAATTTATTAACTAGAGAGAGAGAGAGAGAGAGAGAGAGAGACCTGACAAGGGGACCCCACCCAGGTCAAAACCGTCGTTGACTAGTGCCACATAAGCAGCTAGTGGAGAAAAACCAGCCCGAGGGGTGTTTTGTCCGTTTTGGGTTTGTTTGGGGGGTAAAAGAAGCCGAAAAATAGATCAGGGGGTAAAGTGAACCACCCACTTTATTCAGGGTAGTAAAATGGACTTTTTTCTTTTAACAAACATATTTCACTCATTCAAAAAAATATATTTATATCATTTCAATACGGTTAATTTCACTAAATTGAAAAAATGTATTTCACTCAGCTTAAAAGAATGATTTCTATCATTTCAAAAAGTGATTTCATTCATTCTAACGAACATGTTTCACTCACTCAAAACACTGAGTTCACTCATTCCAAAAAGTATGTTTCATTGTGTTCAAAAAACAGATTCCGCTCATTCGGAAAACTTAGTTCACTCGTTTCAAAAGTTGGATATAACTTATTTCGACAAAATGATTTCACTCAATTTAACACATAGCTGATTTCAAGTCTTTTACGAAACATATTTCAATTGTATTTTTGCTATTTCACGAATTTCAGAGATCACAAAAATATCAATTTCACATATTTACACATCATGTTTCAAATATTATTTCAATACTTCATTAGAATTTTAGCATATTTCAGATATTTTTTGACCTATTTCAGTAGTTTTGAACGTGTGAAATCAATTTTAGCTGATTGATAACCCATTACACATATTTGAAATAAAAATCACTACAATTCTCTTCATATATTTGAAAATATATCAGGTTCATATATTTGAAATATTCTATTTCACATAGTGAAACGAATATAAAATATATTCAAAATTGGTCTTGTTCTAAAGTTCTTGCCATCAGAATTACAAATACATATAAAAATTAGAAAACGAAGTTGTAGTTTAAAAGATATGATTGATTGAAATTGTCAAAGAGAAAATAAAAGGCATGAAGTTGTTGAGATAGAGAGGAGAAATAATGAATGCACCTGCATGAGACCTAGCGTAGCTTTTTATGACAAAAACTAACAGAAGTACACATGTGGGCCTGTTGCTTGTACAAGTCAGAGATGTATTGCATAGTATTCAAATAAAAAATGAATTTTACTATTATACGGAGCAGGGCGGCATGAATCTCAGTACGCAAACGAGCGGTGGATTGTTTGCCGGTACATACCACCATCAGTAAAAAGAGCTTTGCGGCATGGGCCATGCATGCGCGTGCGTGGCCTTGTGGTTTTGGCAAGGAGGACTTGTCGGTGCCATGCCCATTCCAATGCCCATGGTGGACTCGTATACTGCTACTAGCATCGATCCATCCCGCAGGTACTTACTACTACTAGTAGTAGTAGACTCCAGCTCGCGTATGGAGTCCTTGGCCTGCATCTGAGTGTCACTCCTTTTTGCCATCATCCCGCCAGTACTCTGGTGTGGTCTCAACATTGGTATTGGTGTAGTAGCACCATACAACACTAGATAGGAAGTGCGGCTTGCCGCATCGGGCAGCATAGTTGCCGGGTCTAGTCATGTTCAATCTGTTTATACAACCGCTGAAGTATTTCAAGTATAAAAAAATTGCAAACACAAAAAAGTTAATATAGAGATGGTACTCCTTCAGGGAAGAGTTGTCATGATATATTGGCAATAGACATAGCAAAAACTGATCACTCAAAAGCAAGAGCCTATGCACCAGTTCAGAACACATAAAAATGGCAATAGATAATCTAACATCAAGAAAAAACATGCAACAACCCAGCATCCAATTATCTCATTTCAAAGTTTGAATAAAAATTGCATGAATAGTCCATAGTTGTACAGATCCAACATGAATAAATCCTTGTCTAATCCAACATTCGCTGAATAAACAAAATAAAAAGGACATGCGAGTGATAGCACAGAGGGCATCATCGACATTTGAGACACAAACGGAGGGCAAAACTCCTTCAACAAGGTCACATATGCTCGCCTTTGAGCAATGGCATTCCCCATCTATGTATCCTGGATGTTGGGGATGATAAAGCAATTAGATGTGGACATTCAAATGCATATCCACAGGTGATATTAAAGTATACAACAGTAGATAAATAAAGTCCTCTTGAGCTCATTGTTCATATGTATCAAACAATACATAAGCAAACTAACACTAAGTTACCATGCTACATTTTGATGTTTTTTGTCCAGGCTTGGCCAATATGCTCTATATCTTGAAAGAAAACCTTTATTTGTTTTCCGTATCACATTGTGTTCAACATACCAGTAATGTGTTGATAAGGGTGATCAATACTGGAAAATAAAGAATAGATAATCATAGGATGTGTTGAGGAAATCGAGCACATCTATTCTTGAAATTTTGACCAGGATATAAACTTTCGGTAAAGTGAGCTATATATGTCGAGAGTGGTGATGACAAACAGGGCATGTACAATCTTTAAGGAGAATGCACATATCAATAACACAACACCGACATTTATACTCAGTAAACCACAAGAACAAACACAAAATAATTAAAGGATGACATTTGTATGCAAGGCGAGCAAGGCCCGAGCAGTGCATCTGAGGATACAACATAGGAAATGATTTTAGAAACTGTCTTACATGTGATCCTTTCATTTAGTCATTAAAGACTAAAGTCCTGCAGGTAGTAGGCTGAGACTTTGTTTTCTTGCTGAGAATGTGATATGCTTCACTGGGAAAGCAACAAACATGAGTAATGCATATAGTTGCACGAATCCGTCGAAGGCCACCAATCAACACAAGGAAATCATAACCAATTAACATATGAACCACCTATATTTGGATCCTCATGAACCAAGGATTAAATAGAGACCCAAAACCTCACCGAGGCTTAAACATAGACCCAAAACCTCTGTCCATCATCACAAGCAGCAAACAATAGGCCTGCCAAAATAACCCCAAGCCAAAGATAGGAGATGCCTCATAAATAAAAATTACAAAAAGGTAGGGGCTGCATCATCAAATATATGACGTACCTGTCAGTGCCATGGAACAGTACTACGAGTATCATGGTCCTGGACTCCTGGTCCTATCAAATCCTAGCAAATACAAAAACATCAAACCTCGGTCATGGCCATCAAACATGGAGAATATCTGCACCAAATGGGTGGATACAACATGGTTCTTACTTGCTTACTTTAATAAGAATGAATCATTAAACGTTGGTAGAACTGTTGCATATGAAGTACTGCAGAAATAAGCACATAATATTGGGGAAGCCCTTGTTTCTTTGCCACTACATAACAGGAAGGACATAAGATATTTTGAGAATGGCATATTAAAAACTTCTCTAAATTATGGAGGCACAATCAGGCAAGCTAGACCAGTCGTGAAAATAGGAGAGAGCCGAGCTATATGATAAAGGGAGTCAAGAGTTTCTTGGCATACTCTACTATCCAAAGAGCTTATTTATCATCATCACAACCAAAGTTATTTAATCTTTTGATCTAATAGCTTTAGAAATAGCTGGAAGTGTGTTTCTTCTAAGGCGGTAAGCAATTTGGACCCTCGCAAAAGAGCTAACATAGCAGAGATAAAAACTAAAGAATTGAAGATAACCTCAATTAGGACCTATGAACCTCTCAGAGAACAAAAATTGATGGACATCTTAGATGTATTAAAATTTTGCCTTCAGACCTACAGAGCCAAAAAGTCACAGAACTAAGAACAACAGTCCCAAATAACGATGGAATGTATATTCAGAATATTGGGCTCAAATTTGTGGAGATGGCATTGCCCAAAAGGTAGGCCAAAATTGAGGCAGCGAATATCATTAGCAGACAACCGTTTACTAATTCTAGTTCTGTTGAAACATTCATACATAATTGCCTACTGCTTCATTTGTGAAATAGGAGTGCACCAAAAATATTAAATAGGGCCAGGCCAATAGGTGGGCTCTTAATCTTAATTCCATAGGAATCGCAAAATCCCACAAAATCGATAGAATCATCATTTTATAAGCATTCATACTGTAATCAATGAAATCAGCATACTACTACATGCTAAGCAAGCAAACTCAAGAAGCTGGTTCTAATAATTACCTCCAAAGAAGTAATTTTGAATTCATGTGACATGTAGTGTTCTTTGAATAACTGAGAAAAACATAGGAAACAATAGAAGATGGTAAGCACAAACATCATATTGCAGAAACAACAAGCAAACATTTCACAATTCATAAAAACTTTTCTATGGTTAATTAGAGGAAGAACTACCTATGATCCAAGTGAGCTAAGCAAATCCAACTGGAAAACTAAGTAACAGGCGTGATTGATCTTACATTAGGGCCCAGAAAAGTAGGGGTTGTTGTTGAGGTTCAGGATCCTGTGTGCTTCGAGTGCTGCCGCCTGGCAGAGTAAATCATCTCTAGACCTGGAATTTGTAACCAGCAGAGAAAGGACTGTCTGCAATCAATCTCCATGCATGACGAAGAGCTAGCTTGATGGATTGATGAAGATTGCTCACCTTCTCCAGGAAGAACAGGCGGTCGATGAACTGCGTGGAAACCTCGTCCAGCTCCACAACATCGGTGACCTGCAGTGGTCAGAGAGAGGGATGGTGAGCAGAAACAGCGCGAGATTGACGGGGAGAGGAGTCCTGCGTCTTTAATCGAACGTGTCTCACCTTGAGGTCCTCGACGTCTCCGCAGCCCGTACTCTAAAGCAAGCTCGGCACAGGCACAATTTGCAAGATCCCGGGCATGAAATGAACGCCCAAAAGGGAGTGCAGCAACAACGAAAAGAAACGCTAAAAGGGAACATAGAGCAGAAACCAACCCAAAATGCAAGCAAGAATTTTTAAAAGGGAACATAGAGCAGCATGAGCATGAGGCATAGAAAAATGGGGTCACCTTAAGATCAAGAATCAATGGCTCTCTCTCCCAGTTCAAATCAGAAGGAAAGAACCACTATTATTGATACCACTATTATTGATTAGAGTTATTTGTAATTAGGCAAAGCACTACAACACTGGATCCTAAGCAACAGCTGAGGCATACAAAACTACAAGTGTTTGTTCTTTTCATAAATAAACAACCTTTAGTATCTCAACCAGAACCAAAGCAAACCAAAAATCATGGTTAAGTAACCAGCAAAGGAAGAATGAACCTTTTTTGAATTTTAAAGTAGCAAGACATGAAAAGTTCTTTATTGCCTTCAATACTACACACATTAGGGGAGGTAGCTGCAGTTCTATTGCATAGTGGGCTCAGATTCGCCTTTCCTCGATCATATAACCTACCCCCATCATCTCTTATCACCAGATCAATCTGTTTATACAGTAGAGCTGCCCTGGTTATCACTCAACAAGAATGACCATCCAAGAAGTATCACAGGATCAAAAAGGATTCTAGAGACAAGAGGGAGGATCCAACTTGATACCCACAGGTAACTCGATTGCTCAAAGGCACACTTATTTCAGCGACAGTTAATCATCATCGCCCTAGCAAGAATGGCTTCCGACCGATGGGGCACGTGATTCACACGCGATGACACAAGATATCTCACCGCGGGAGTAACTATTCATTGCTACAGGAGCTCGGGCTCGACCCAATGGCCGAGATCAATCCGGAGCGAGATCTGACGGCTAGAATCGCATCAGGAAATCGATCCGACGGCCAGAATCGCCTGAGCTCTGAGAGCGCCCGGGAGTGACTGCATCCCTTATTTCTCGATGGATGGATCACCAGATCAATATGTTCTCACGAGGGTGAAACTGCCCTGGTTATCACTCATCAAAAATGACCATCCAAGGACAGGAGCCACTAAAATAAGAACATGATCAAAATGACTCAAAGAAACGAGGGAGGATCCAAATTAATACCCACAAGTGCCTTGATTGCTCGAGAGCATGCCTATATCAGCGATAACTGATCATCATAGCCCTGCCCATGTCCCATATAGTAGCCGAAGTAGAGCAGGGGAAGATGGAGCTCACCGAGGGAGGTTGTAGCCGAGGCAGTACTCAGTGGGCACCGGGGTTGCGCCTGAACACCGTCCAACCGGCGAGGAACCACATCGGAGTTGCGCCTTGCACCGTCCTGCCGACGAGCACGAACGCCACTGGCTGCGAAGCGGCCAAGGAGACGAGGAGGTAATGTGTAGCACATCTAGGAGCACTATCAGGGGTGGAGATGACCAGGGCCTAGTCAGTTCTCTTTTAGCTGCAATCAAGGATAATATTTGTTAGAACATTCTTGTGGTCAAAACTTATCAATGGGCCTATTTATTAGCTGCTTGTAGTGCCGAAGGTAAAATCAAAAGGCTTTTACTGCCACCTTGCATGAAGAGTTTCTATTCACACATGTGTACTGCTATATGAACCTGCACCATGCTGACTAAGTAAACAACAAAAGCTACTGAGATGTGAACTGACTTTTCTCTAATCAGACTCTTTGGACACACCAAGAAGCACAGATAAATAATCCCTGCTGGACAGAACACATAGTCTAATACGGTATAACACTGACTAAGCCTAGGTTTGTGAACAGAAATAAATTATAAAACAATATGGTAGGCCAGAAGCAGAGACCATAAAGCTATATAGAGCACATGCCCAAAGAAACTAAAACCGAGCAGAGCATTGACTGAATGTGAAACTATGTTAAAAAAACTGCAGCCAACGAACAGATTGTCCATCATTTTCTTCCCCTTAATGTTTTTCTCTTGTTGAACATGTCTTATTCAATTGTTCCTTTGGTGCTTTCATCAACTTCCATCATCATTGAGAAAACAAATTTGTCACAATACCTATTACAAGCTTGCACCATTAACGAATATCTGCTATTTTAAACAAATTGATTCATCATACTTAAGGGAGAAATCGTAGTAATACTTAGCTTACGTTATAGATTCCGTGTGAAATTAATTGGCTGAAAATCAAATCAACAACTCTATCTTTGTGATGCCCTATGATGTCACCACCAAAGTAGATCTAAGTACACCCATATAACTGTTACACCTATATTTTCTGTGATTATTTGTAGTCTCAAGTTCAAACTATTCTTCTTAAATCACTACCCTCTCAAAAGAAAACCAAGAGTAATAAACCACCTATGATGACATTGTACGGATATCAATGTGAGGTATTGGTGTTGCTAAGCTAGCAATTACCTGCCAAGATCTGCAGCAAAAGTGTTCGTTGATGGAACAATTCATCCTGCTTCCTGAGACCAGAACTATAACGATTGGTGGTCCAGTTCTGCTAGAGGAACATGGAGCTGGCCTTGCCCCTTTCTTGTGTCAATCAGACTGAGCCACCTACAGTTCGTCCATGACATAATGTTCGCTGAGTCTACTTCTGCGCCCAAAATGACCGAGAAAAATGCAGGTGAATAAATTCGTCCTTTTGGCACGTTTTGCAGATGAAGGATGAAGGAAGGAGTCAAGAGCTAGAAACAGTCCTTCTGCAAACAGTAAAGGGAAACTCGACCTCTTAAAAATGTAGGATAGCAAATGGCTAGACATAAACTGGAATTTTTCATGTAACCATTGGCAATATGCATCATATTGTTTTGTATAAAGGAAGAACAATCGGCTCAAGTAAGTGCTTTTTGGTTTGTCCTCTAGTTTAGTATAACTTTCTCAACTTATTGTAAAGTGTTGCAGGCTATTGTTGTGTTGTTAAGTTTCTAATTGAACCGCATACATCACTGTTTCGAATTATCCAATTTATGGTTCTGTTGAAGTGTTTCATAATAATATTTTTATCATGACATAGTAACTAATCATGCAGTAACATGGCATTTTAAGAAGGTCGTACAGTCAAACTTCTTGAGTTGACTGCTATAAAGACTATTTAGATTGGTAAGGTCAAATGATATCATTAAATTAGTCCACAATGTTTTCTTAATACATTCTTTCTTATATTCATATAAAAAGAAACTACGGGCCAAAGTCGCAAGTTGGAGACTACGCCTATGTACAAAACGTCCCTTCTTAAACAGAGGGGGTATCGGTCATAGAGCATACTCCAAGTCATGTATATAATGCAAAAATTACTAAGAGAAAATCAACCTATGCAGAAATATTTCACGATACCTTCTTTTCTGGAGAAAAATTATTTAACTTCAAGAACATGGCTGCTGCAAATGATGACGTGAAGATCTCTTCCTACAAACAAGTTAACGGATCAATACAATACAGGAAACAATGATCACAGAAATATGGTTGTACTGAAAAGCGAAAACTACCTCAGTAACTTCAAGGCCAAGTGTTTTGAATTTCTTTGAATACTGCCTTCTCGACTTCCTAGAATTGTTTGTTACAAAAACTAATTTCTTGCCCTGCACCAAGTGAAACCAAATAAAAGCATCATTACAGAATCTTCACATAATGGTGCATTTATGAACCAACCAAAATACAGCGATGGACTTCGAAAACTGGAAATTATTCAAAAGAGCATATCAATGCCCTAATAGTGGAAGAGAAGGTTATCAGTACTTGTTTGGTCAAGATGGATGCTATGATATTCCTAGACCAGCAGTCTATCATGTTGGAAGAACAAACGAGAGAAACCAGAAACATGATAAAGCAAACACCATGTTGAATAATCATATATATATATGAGTAATTTATTTCTATTAGTTACAGACCTAGGATGTTACTGATATTCGAGACATAGCAGGGGCTCAGTCATTAGCTACTATAACAAATATTCCAGCCTTGTCAGATTAATGATTAAGTATGATTGCACGGTACAAACATAAAGATATTTTTACATCTTATGAAGAATCCAAATATTAGCCCTTTCATTCTCTAGCCATGACTTGGAAATTATCTTCAACATTCTCTAGCCATAACTTGGAAATTATCTTCAATCTGACTTGTGTACTGCTCAAAGAATATGTGATGCTGTGACGAGAGCAAATGCAAAGTTTACTTCCTGTCTTTAGACTTCCAATCTAGCTAAGTAAATGCTTTAACAAGATTTCAGTAAGCAGGGCTAGCTCCTGTGAAGTGCAAGAACACGGAGAAAAGGCCCCATCGCAGTTGACCATCCCTCTGGTAATTTCAGAATACCCCTCTGGAATCAGTCGAGCAGCAGGAGCAAACGTGGATTCCTCTCCCGGCGCGAGCAACTCTTGACGGATCTCTTGACGCAGGGGCGTGTCCTCCTCACCTTCTTCTCGTAGGGGAACGGCTGCTCGTCGGGGAGCTCCTGGTCGGGCTGCGCGGCGGCCACCGCGGCCCCCTCCTGCCGACGGCGAAGGCGGCGCGCCACCGTAGGGGAGGAGGAGGCCGACCCCCTGGGCCACGCCGCCCGCGCCACGTCCCATACGCCGCCGCCTTTGCCTCGCCTCGTCATTCCTCCTTCCCTCCCGTGGGAGCCGGGGACGGGCGGGGCGCTAGGGTTGGGTGGCGCCAGATCGGTGGGGTGGAAGTAGGAGAGGAAGGCACGGGTGGGGAGGAGGCCGGGCGGCGGCGAGGAAGGAGGAGAGGGAGGCGCGGGCGGGAGGAGGCCGGGCAACAGCGGGTGGAAGGAGGAGGTCAGGCGGCGGCGGGGAAGGAGGAGAGGAGGTGCACGGGAGGGCAGCCGGCTAGGGTTGTCTTCACTGGAGGCAGCCATTTTATACCCCCCCTTGAGTGAAATGACGAAAATGCCCTCTCCGGGGCACGGGAATAACGGCGGTGGCACGAGATCTTTACAGTGGGGGTGAAACTGTTCATTGCTACAAGGTTACCTCTTCGATCCGACGGCCGAGGTCGTCCCAGGTTTCGATCTGATGGCCCAGATTGCATCAAGCAAAATGATCCAACGGCCAGAAATCGCTAAGCTCTGAGAGAGCTCGGTAAGCCTCCGGTCCCTTATTTCTCGATGCGAGCATGCAGCACGCACAGTACAACATGCCCGTCAGGCGTCAGCCCAAACTAAATGCTTTTTTTTTTTTTGCGGGGGAGCCCAAACTAAATGCTGCCCAGTGCTCACAAGTGAATATATTAGTAGCAGCAGTATTAAAAGTTTTACCATTTCACGCCAGATGTATGCCTGCTTGTCTCTCTGCTGACCGGCATCTTTGCACCAAGCCGACCTGACGAGAAAAGGTTAACTTTGTCGGAAAAAAAAAGACAAGAAAAAGGTTAACCCCCAAAGGACCGTACTAGCTATCTGCGGATAATGCAGACTAACATGTGCTGCTACGTGCGCACATACCTTTTCTTCACGCGGCATCTCATGCAAGCAGCGCCTTTTTATCCCTTGACGAGGATCCAAACGAATGAGAACAAAACCCCAGCAAAGCAAAGCAAAGCTGATCAGCCACTGACTTTTGCTCCAACCCTCACCTTTACGCATGCATGGTCTCATGTCATGTGTGTGTGCTGGGAAACTGCAAAGCCAAAGCTTAAGGTCAACCGACAGTACTGTCAATTAGTATCAAATTATTGTGTCTTCCTCCTGCCAAGTGGATGGTTACGCATGATGAGTTGGTGGTGGTGAGCTTCCATCTTCCCTCTTTCCCTTAAATTATGGCAAGATCTGTCTACAAAATTATGGCAAAATTATTGTGTCTTCCTCCTACCAAGTGGATGGTTACGCATGATTAGATTAGATAAATCATGGCAAGATCTGTCTACAAAATTATGGCAAAATTATTGTGTCTTCCTCCTACCAAGTGGATGGTTACGCATGATTAGATTAGATAAATCATGGCAAGATCTGTCTACAAAATTATGGCAAAATTATTGTGTCTTCCTCCTACCAAGTGGATGGTTACGCATGATTAGATTAGATAAATCATGGCAAGATCTGTCTACAAAATTATGGCAAAATTATTGTGTCTTCCTCCTACCAAGTGGATGGTTACGCATGATTAGATTAGATAAATCATGGCAAGATCTGTCTACAAAATTATGGCAAAATTATTGTGTCTTCCTCCTACCAAGTGGATGGTTACGCATGATTAGATTAGATAAATCATGGCAAGATCTGTCTACAAAATTATGGCAAAATTATGACCTGGCGAGATTCAGACACGCAGATTAGATAGATTTTGCCATAATTTTGTAGACGGATTCAGACACCCAGACTAAACAGATTTTGTCATATGTACTAATTCAGCACCACCAAAGATCTATCCAGATTTGTTTTGCTATCACCCTACAAGCCAGCAGCTCTGCCATCATGAACAAGAAGGCAAATAACAATTTATAAATATGTGTGATCTAGGAAGGCATAGCATCAACCTCATCATTAATCAAGCTTCTCTGCAATAATTTAGCACACGGCCCCATCATGGCACCAAGATCACTAACTAAGCTGTGCTCACAGTTAGGTTAGGCCTAATGTTGTTTTCTGCACCAGTTCTTCTATAGATAGCACAACATATGTTGTGCAGTGCTAATGCCAAACTTGGCTTGACATTTTGACCACCCTGCATGACATTGCTCTCTTGTTCTATGCAGCTGTGCTTGCAAAGTCTTCGCATCCTCATTTTTGAGACAGAGCACGCGTGCAATCACATATCAGGTTCAGACAGCATCTGCAGGAAAAGAACTGAGAGCACCACTGAGAAAAAGCTAGCCAATATGATGATTGACAGACCAGTTAGCACTCCGAGAGTACTGCCTAGCTTCACAAACATTGATACTCCCTTCGGTCATTTTTAGTCTGCATATAAGTTTTATCTGGAGTCAATGCATCTCTACTTCGACCAAACTTGTACAAAGAAGTATCAACATTCACAATACCAAATCAATACTGTTAAATTCTTTATGAAATGTAGTTTCATGGTATATATATTTGAAATTATAGGTGTTGATATTTTCTGATATAAATTTGGTCAAACTTTACAAAGTTTGACTTCACATAAATCTAATATGCAGAGTAAAAGGACTGGAGGGAGTACTAAAAGATCTAAGCTGTTTGGAGCCCTCCGAGATGGGAAGTGCATGGATGAACCGGGTACATTACATATGAACCCACTTTAAAACACATTTCTAAATGTAAAAAAAAAAATCTGAAAAAGGTTGCACCGGTACGTCTTCATGTTCTATGTGCGTGCTTAAAGTTTCACAGTAAAATAATTTTTTATGGCCTGTGCAAACAAGACAAACAAATTGTGTCGTAAAACACTATTTAGAAACACTGAAATTTGTCTTTTTTTTGTGGATACAAAGCAAAATAACATTTTTTCACAAAACTTTATGCCGTACACACACATTTGCGAACATATACGCGTGCAATTTTCTTTTAAATTTTTAGATATTTTAGAACATACTTAAATACATTTTTTAAAAACTGGGTGCATATGCCCATGCGTGTAGGAGGTGCCCTCTCCCTCCGAGATCTGCTACTTTGTGCCTCGCACTATGGACAGCTGAGAGATGCTATCGAGCTTCCATGACTGCACCAAGTTAGTGTAAGTTCCAGCAGGTCACAGAGTGAGTGAGTGAGTGAATGAGTGCTATCAAACACAGACAAGAACTGGTGCAGAGGAAATGCAGTCTAGTTTTTTCGGTTTTCTTTTTTCTCATTTTGTGAGTGGAAGAAATGTAGTCTAGTGGGAGGTAATCAGGTGATGCAATGTCACATCATGGGAAAGAAAAGCAAGCATCTTGTGATTATGAGTCATAGAGCAACATACATACGGAGCATGTTACTTTCTTGCTGTAAACTTCGTGGCAAATCAACCAGCGGTAGTACATGGAGTACCATCCAGTGTCACTATGCTTTGGATCACCGACACATGCAGACAAGTGTGGTGGTTTCTAAGAGGAGCACTGGAGGACATGAAAGTTGGCATCACAAAAAGTGAAGAGCAAAGTACCACATTCATGTGGAATCACTATCATTATCATCAAGGTTGGAAGTTTAACACCGCATCAGCATAACCTAGTTTCCGGTGTAAAGCTCAGGGTTCTCCCATTCCCAAGCACTAACAAATATGACATTTCTGTTCTTATACTGAACTGAATGAAGATTGCAATGTTCTTTTTTTTTGCGGGTAGAAGATGGCAATGGTTAACTGTTCATCTTCACCCCAAGTATTGTCTTACTTGTCTGGTCAGGAGTCAGGAGACCACACACAAACTCTAGTTCGAAGCACAAAACCGCAGAGCAGCCCATCCCGTCGGTGTTACAGCAGAGCCTATTTGGCGCTTCAGGCGTCCGATCGATCTAGTTGTTTAGGCAATCGCCCCTCCACCCACCCACCCTCGTGTCGTTGGGCTCGTCCCCCCCCCCCCCCACTTATGTTAAAACTCAAAAAATGGGCATGGCGCCGGGTTTCTAACTCAAAACTCTTCGTTCGTAGCGGAACGTACTAACCAACTTGGGGATCGCAGGACTTGTGTTAGGTTACTTATTTTTATCTTTTTCTTCTTTTCCGTTAGTGCGCGGAAACCCCGGTTTGGTTTTTTCACCCTGTTTTCTGGGTTGGGTTCTGGGTTTTTTTACCTGGTTTTCTTCCCCTTTTTCCTCCGGTTTTGTTTATTTTTTTTCAGCTTGCCTTTTTATTGTTTCTCCATGTTTCTTTTTATTTTTCATATTCAATGGAACTTTTTTTCCAATTCAATGGACTTTTTTCTAAATTTGGTGAACTTTTTTTCAAATTTGATGATTTTTTTTTTCAAATTTTATAAACTTATTTTTCAAATCAATGAACTTTTGTTTTTGCAAATTTTGTGAACCTTTTTTAAACTCGATGATTTAAAAAAAACAATTCTGAACGTTTTGTAAACTAGACGAACATTTTTGAATTCACGTTTTTTTACGACTTTTCTGTATTTTACTTATCATGATTTTTCTTGACAATATCAATGTTCAAATGGCGAACCGTTGACTAGACAACGGTAAAAGGAGCGAACATCGAACGAGCGCAGGAAAGAGGCGGGCAAGCAAAGCCAGGGAGCAAGTGAGCGCCCAACTTGTTTAATTGGGCCGGCCCAAGAGGAGCTGCTGCCTCGATCTGGCGCCTGAAGCGCCATATAGGAGCCCCCCGACGCCAATACTCCCCTCCCCAAACCTAGCTGACGCTTGGCGGCGGCGATGCCACGCTAGAGCGGAGCCCTCAGGCCTCAGCCCTCTCCCTCCGCGGCTCCGCTAGTTCGCCACTCCGCCGCCGGCCTCCCACCATGGTGACTCCGTCAGTCCTTCCGGCGTTTGTTCAGCTCGCCCCCGACGGCTAGGCGCTAGAAGCCATCCATCCATCCAGGCATCTATACAAGAGTCAAGAGAGCAAGCCACCTTCCAGCAAGTCAAGGTAATTTCCCTTTCGCTGCGTTTGGATGTCTCCATTGAATTGAAGCCAAAGAAAAGAATTTTGTAATCATTTGGCGTCAATACGGACGGACGTTTGACTGGACACTGAATTCGTATTGGAAAGAAAAAGAAAGACCAATTCGGGCCCGTTTCCGGAGGGGTAGAGCTCCAAATTGGCCCGCAAAACACACTCACTGGTTTGAGCCCGCGAGCAGAAAAAGAAGGGAGGCAGACCTAGCTCGTGGCGGCGGCGACCTAGCAAGCAGGTGGCGGCGGCGACCGGCGGCCACCAGGTCCGCCTCTCCCCTCCCTTCTCCCGTTGCTCCCTCGCCATGTTCCCCCTGTGGCGCCGTCGTCCCCGCACGCCGTGCTACGCAAGCCTTACCCACGCGCCGTCGTCCTCCCTGCCCACCGTGGCTCGCCTCCCCTCTTCTCCACGATATCCATAGCAGCAGCTGCTCCTTTTCTGCTGGAACTGCTGCTTCCTTTCTGCTCCACCACGGGTCCATGGCTGTAGCAGCTGCTGCTCGTTTTGTGCAGCCAGAGCTGCTCCACCATGGGTGGGTTTCATGGCCATATCCTACATCTTCTTCTCAAACCCATCCATAATCCTAAAAGGACCACTCTCTTTTGCATTGTTTCTAATTTTTTTCAGTTTTATCTGTTGTGCAGATTAGCTAAGTTTAGTCCATCTGCTGGCCGATTGAAGGTATATGTCAAAAATCCCCTCAATTTTGTATGTGATGTCTTGTTGCCATGTTTTACATCTAGATAATTGAATTGTACAGCTCAATGTCAGATTAATTGGAGTTGGTTGAGTGGGTAAACTAAGAAAATAAAAAGACGCAAAACGAAAATAATTGTTTTGTTGAAGAAAAATAGTATACGTAGTCTTGATTTTCACTAGCTGAAGAAACCTATTCCAAGGAATATACATATGCTTGAAGAAAAGAATGCTGTTTATGCCATCAGTAATTTTTCTTAACTGTTAGAGATATTGCCACAACGATATTTTGCAACTATTATCAATAAATGGCCATTGATGTTGCTATCTTACTGCACATTTATTGTCCTATTATATTGTTTTATCAATTTTTTTTACAGGAACCTGGCTCTGCCACTGTCACGTATACGAAGCTCTTACGCCAGATAATCGACACCACCGGACCCGTCCATCCCGCCAAGCTCGGCCTCGGTCTCCAGCTCGCGGCCGACTAGCTCCTGGACAAGCTTAAGCACAAAGAGAGGCCTCGGGCGGGCTCCCTTTTTGCTCTATCTTAGGTCTGGCCCCGATGGCTTGTGCCGCATACAGTATCAGGGGCTATCTCAAGCTTGCCACGGGGCATGGCCCGGTCAATAGTCACCTGTGCGGCGTCTGGAAGCCTTCAGTATCTTGCCCTGTTTCTCGGGCATGGAGTAGCAATGTCTCCAGTAATGCAGTGCAACACGTCGCCTGGCATTCTCATCTGACTGTCCGGAATTCAGAAAGATGGCGCTCAATCCCGAAAGCTTCGCCGGAGGACGGGACCGTTGTTGCTGGTAGGTAAATTACATTTTTTATCAGTTGGGTGTGATTTCTTCAACAACTCCATGGTGTTAGAAGAATGATGTTTTTCTATGCTATAAAACCTCAATTTTTAATGTGCTGTGAGACGAAATGCATTGCCCAAAACCTTTCTTCTAGTTAATACCAGCAGCCAGTTTGATATAAATTGCAACACCAGTGTTCTAATTTTTGTTTTGTTCTGTTCTTCAGAAGGGAGGATAACTGTACTCGTCATTGGTGGTGGAGGAAGGGAGCATGCGCTTTGTTATGCTTTGACCCGTTCGCCTTCTTGCGAGACAGTTTTATGCGCCCCTGGTAATGCTGGCATTGCTCAATCCAGGGATGCGATCTGTATATCGGACTTAGACATTTCCAGTAGTGATGCTGTTATATCGTTCTGCCGCAAGAGGGGAGTGGGAATGGTGGTAGTGGGTCCTGAAGGTCCTCTCGTTGCGGGTCTTGCGAATGACCTTGTCGAAGCTGGGATACCGACCTTTGGTCCTTCATCAGAGGCTGCAGCATTAGAGGGATCAAAGGACTTTATGAAGAGACTGTGTGATAAGTGTAATATCCCGACTGCTCAGGTAATTCAGTTTACATTTGTGTTAAGTACTACATCTTCCAGGCTCCACAGGGGTTTGTTTTCACGAGATGCCTAAAAAGGGCAACCTGGTGCATGTAGCTCCCGCTTGCGCAGGGTCCAGGGAAGGGTCCGACCACTTTGGGTCTATAGTACGCAGCCTTTCCCTACATTTCTGTAAGAGGCTGTTTCCAGGACTTGAACCCATGACCTCATGGTCACAAGGCAGCAGCTTTACCACTGCGCCAAGGCTCCCCTTCTTTCACGAGATGCCTGCATAAGAGAAATGTTACATTGTTTTAGGCATTAATATTTCCTTCATCCTGAGGCAATGCTGTTAACCATGTTTATTTTGTGCCGATTTGCTACTACTAAGTATACAGAAGCTATGCAATGAACTCTCACTTTCTGCTGGACAAACATTGTGTGACTGCATTATTTCCAACCATCGTTCATAACTCATTGTTGATAATTTGATATCCCTCTAAAGGCAGATTGCTTTTTGAAATGAAGTCATCTTATTACTGCAGAAAAGGACTGTGAAATCACTTTAGCAGAAAACAGTGAAATTGATACTCCACTTTGTTGATACTTATTGTAGATTTAGATGTTAAGGCATACAATGGAAGCTAATACCAGTACTCTTCTCTCTATCATGTAGTACCGCACATTCACGGATCCTGCAAAAGCTAAAGAGTACATCAAGGATCAAGGGGCCCCTATTGTTGTCAAAGCTGATGGATTGGCAGCTGGAAAGGGCGTCGTTGTTGCTATGACTTTGGATGAGGCCTTGGAAGCAATAAACTCTATGATGGTTGACGAGTCATTTGGTTCTGCTGGTTCACGGGTCGTCATTGAGGAGTATCTGGAGGGCGAAGAAGCCTCTTTCTTTGCATTAGTAGATGGTGAAAATGCGTTGCCACTTGAATCAGCACAGGATCACAAAAGGGTTGGTGATGGTGATACTGGGCCAAACACGGGTGGTATGGGTGCATACTCCCCTGCGCCAATAGTGACCGAAGAGCTTAAGAGCGTGATCATGGAAACTATAATTATTCCAACTGTTAAAGGTATGGCTGCTGAAGGATGCAAGTTTGTTGGTATATTATATGCCGGGCTTATGATAGAGAAGAAATCTGGGCTGCCTAAGCTTATTGAATATAACGTGCGGTTTGGGGATCCTGAATGCCAGGTTAGTGATTATCTGTCAGCTGCCTCTTAAGATATTTATATTTTCCCTATTCAAGCATTGCAAGTTTGTGTCTTGTTCTCATGTACATTTATTTACTTGCGATACATAAGCAACACTGCTTAAGCTTTCTTCTTTTGGAACTAGCTCGCTATTTATTTCTTCAATCATTTGTGCCACCTATCCATGCTGTTCTATTGTTCCATGTAATTCCAGAAGCACAGTTAATTTTGTTGACATTTGTGGGATCTTCAATTTTAGCTGTCTGCTCAAAGGCAGGCATATATGAACTTTTAAATTAATGATGCAACTTTATACTCAAGTTGAGTCCAATATGCCCTTGTTAAGTTTGGTAGGCATTTATAAAATATTTGATAGCCGATGTGTTGTTTTTCTTATCACATAACATAGGCTATCATGCTTTTGAAGTACACAACACAGTATCTTACCACATTTCTAATATGTTTCTTAATTTCCTTGTTGATCTGTTACATTTTGTTTTCCATGAGATTCTGACTCTGCATTCCTTTATTAATTCCTTCCTTTCCTTTGTCTCAGGTTCTGATGATGAGATTAGAGTCTGATCTTGCACAGGTCCTGCTGTCCGCATGCAGAGGAGAACTGGGCAAGGTTTCGCTAACCTGGTCACCTGAAATCGCAATGGTGGTTGTGATGGCGAGCGAAGGATACCCTGGCTCCTATAAGAAGGGGACCGTAATAAAAGACATCGACAAGGCCGAGCAGGTTTCTCCGGCTGTCAAGATATTCCATGCTGGAACAGCTCTGGATGGAGACGGCAACCTTGTAGCTGTCGGAGGCCGAGTTCTTGGCGTCACTGCAAAGGGCAAGGACATCGAAGAAGCGAGGTCGAGAGCGTACGATGCGGTAGACGTTGTCGACTGGCCCGAAGGATTCTTCAGGCGGGATATCGGCTGGAGGGCACTGAAGAAACAGGAGCAGACGGCTAACTACTGACTAGTTAGGTTTTCCTAAATCCGGGGCGTCAAGTGAAATGAAGACAGTAGAGTCACCATTGTTGTGGTTGCGGAATTGGCAGGAGTCCCGTCCAACATGAGCGTCTTTTGGCCATGGTTTGGCTCCCAACCATTTGTAGCACCAGTCTTGTGTTTTCCTCAAGGCAGGCAACGTGTCAAGTGCAATTATCTCTTGAGGTGCAATAATACCACCAACTAATTATTTTCTAGTGAAGATAACCATGCAAACTCTTCATAAGCATTTGCTTATACCACAATCCTTCATAAGTAGTAGTAGTAGAAATTATGTGGTGAGCTAATGACACATTAGAGGAGGGACAACACCGAGATTCAGTAGACGAGCTCTATTGGGGAACTGCTGAAGCTCCGTATGTTGCCATCACTATTGACTACCTAGAGCATCTCCAACCGCGCCCCCAAGGGCTTTTCTTTGGCGCCGGCGCCTAAAAAGTGGCCCTCGGGCGCTCATTTTTCGCCGGTTTGGCCCGAAACTGGCGCCGGCGGACCCAGGCCGAACCCGACGCGCTGAGCCCGCCGAGTCAGCGACCCACGCCTCGTCGTCCTCACAACGCCTCGTTTCCCGTGGGGAATCAATGCCAAGACTGCCGCCGGTCAGCCTTCCATTGATTCTTCAAGGGCGGCGCGGTGCGGCGACGCGCCTCCTCCCACCACGCGTACGCACAACGCCGCCCCCCGGCTGCTATATAAAGCAGCACCTCCCTCGCCGGAGACGCACCCACCCGCAGCCCCCCTCTCTCCCCGTGCACAGCCGCCGCCGCCGAACTCTTTCCGCCGTCGCAGACGATGGGCGAGAGGTTCCCCGGCGACGGGGCGGAGGTCAATGGCTTCGGCCGCCGCTCGTTGCACAAGTGGGAAGCCCACCTCCTCCACGAGGCGAACATCTCGGTGCCTCAGGACATGCGCGCGCCGGGGGCATCCCTGTGCCCCCGCTGCCCGACGTCACGCGCCCCGACTACTTCAACGCCAAGGTCGAGCGTGCGCGGGCGTCGCTGATGGAGGAGCAGCGAGCCCACCTGGAGTACGCCGCCGGCAACCACCAGGCGCGGGTGGCCTACTTCGAACGCCGGCAGGCGGAGCAGCTGGCCTCCACCAACAACGCACCAGTGGTGGTGGTGGTGGTGGTAGGGGGGGGGACCAAGAACAGCGATGACCGCCGCATGTGGTGGGGCGCCCCCGGCCGCACACTCCACGCCGTCCTCGAGCACCTCGAGGGCGGCAACGAGCCGCCGTTCACGTACCCCGGCCGGGGCGGCGGCCAATGGATGCCGAGAAGGACCGGCTCCTCTTCCTCCTCTCACTCCTCCTTCCACTCATCCGGCTCGCCGGCGCTCTACAACGTAAAGGCCGAGCCCGCGGAGACTCCGCTCGGCCGGCGCATCCGCAGCGCTGGCATCGTCATCAACGAGGGCGGGCGCGCCTCCTCCTCGGCTCCTCCCTGCCTCGTCAGGCCGAAGATGGAGCCGGGGCTCGCCGCCGTCAAGACTCTTCGTGTCTCCCGTTAGCAGGCTAGTTAGCAGTACTAGTGTATTCACACACTCTCATGCTTAAAGATCTGAACTGTTTGGAAGATGCTTTTTTTTTCTTTCCCTGTAGGTTTGTGCACAACTGGCCTCTGAAGTGAAATCTGCTACTTTGTGTCTCCCGTTATGGATAGCAGAGATCCATGACTGCAACCAAGTTAGTGCAAGTTCCAGCAGGTCACTGAGTGAGTTAGTGAGTGAGTGAAGCAAGTACTATCAAACACAGACAGGAATTGGTGCAGAGGAAATGAAGTCTTGTTTCTTTTTCTGTTTTTTTTCTTCCAATTTTCTCAGTGGAAGAAATGTAGTCCAGTGGGAGGCAATCAGGTGATGCAATGGTCACATCATGGGCAAGAAAAGGAAGCATCTTGTGCTTAGTATGAGTCATAGAGCAGCATACGTTCAGAGCATGTTACTTTGCTGCCTGTAAACTTCCTAGCAAATCACACACTAGTAGACGCATGGAGTAATATCCAAAACCAGTGTCACTATGGTTTGGATCACCGGCACATCCAGACAAGTGAAATGTTTTCTCTTTTCTGGGAGGAGCACTAGAGGGCATGATGAAAGTTGGCATCACAAAAAGTGAAGAGCGAAGTACATCAATGTGTAATTTTCATCATCAATCTTGGAAGCTTCTCCCTTAATATAGTGATTAATGAAAGCAGCGCTGCTGTTCTTTGTGCGCTTGGAAGTTTAACACCGCCATCAGCATTACCTTTTTAGTGCAAAGCTCAGGCTCTTCCCAGGCACTGAACATATTTATGTTGTTTAACTGAATTTGGACGGCGACGTTTAACTACTGATCTTCTCATCCCCAAAAACGACTTTCCTTGCCCTTGTAATAATAAGAACTACTCCCTCGTAAAGAAATATAAGAGCGTTTAGATCACTAGTTAACCATCCGACTTTTTTGCGCATGCTAACTTCATACTTAATTCAAATCAAAAGAATTCACTAGCACAGGGAATATTGAGCATACTCTAACCTAGAAGTAAATATCCACAACGGAGCCGGATCCTCTAACTTAAAGAAGGAAAATCATTGTGCTAAAGTGCTAGTCTAGTGTAAAATGAAGAAGGAAAGTTAGGGACTGTTAGCAGATTGTTCATTGTTGGTATTTAGTGTAGATATAAATAATTTTTTTTACCATCAATTTGTTTGTACATAATTACTATAAATGTACCAAGTAGATCTGTAATTTGCAAATTAATTTTTAGTCATTTTAGCCTTAATCAACGGCAGTTGTGTTATTCAACGTCATCGAGTGAAGAGTGGATCGATGACTACGTTAGGTCGTCAGTAAATAGCCCGCGTGCATGATTCCTCCAGAAAGTATCTACGCACGTCGACGAGGTACATATGCAAGGAGTAAGAATCTTGTTGCAAGATGCTACACAGGTCATAATCATGCCGTAATTTGGCTGTCCAGGAGGCGTCAATAGTTGATCAACATCGTGGTCAAGCATCAATAATAGTACACCTACGAAAGCAATGTACGAAGAGTTACGTAACCTGCCTAACAAATCTATCGCCCCCCACCCCCTGATTTTCACCCGTGTGGGCCCCTGTCACACCCTTCCGTCCAATCCCAATCCTACACGTTGCCTGTTATGTAAAATCTGTATGTAACTTTACCTGGGTGTAGCATTGCTCGTCAAGCATAGTATCCTACTGTACTTGTGGGACATGTAACCATAAGGTTTTTCGCACAAGCAAGCAACTAATTCAGCACTACTTAATTAACATCCTCCGGATCAAGCTCAGGGATTAATCTAGCACGCAGCAGTTTGGAGATGGCAAATTAAGTGTCAACTATCATCGTCCAGGTCGGCGGTAGGCGTACGTCCGTTGGCATGTCAAGGCTCGATCCACCATCGCCGCCTTTAACCGGGTGGCCCTCGATGGATGGATGGATCGATCATGGATGACACGGCAGGTACTACATTTGGCAGTTCATGTGATCTATGCAACTTAGTTACCCAACGCGAATGAATTACTAACGTCTTATATTTGTCGGACGGAGGTAGTACTTACCAAACGCGACCCTGTCATCAGTCCTTGTTTTTGAGATAGCTCATCAATCATGCATGCCAAATGGAGACGTGTCATGGATCCAGAAGGTAATCCAGCAGATAAAACCCAAGGTAACACGCACGCACGCACGCACGTATACACGAGTTCAACTTCGATCATGTACGTGTTGTTTCCGGAGAAGGTACGTGTTGGAACTCGATCATGTGAAGAAGCAACAAGGCGGTCGATGGACGGATCACGTGAGCATGCTGCATATGTGTGCATATATATATGCATGATGTATGTACGTATGTGCGTGCGCTGCACTTGCAAAGGAGCAGGTCACGGCCGGCCGGAAATCGTCGGTCGTTGTAGAAAAACACAGCTTGGTGTGTGCGTGCATGTGCATCCATGCATGCATGAAAGATGGATTCATGTGTCACGCTGTACAAACCGTATGTGCATGTCCCCACGCAGCTTCTGGACTTCACCGGTGCTGCGGACGTACGTGCAGTGGTCCACAGCAGCAGCTGCATGGGCCATGCATGCGCGTGCGTGGCCTTGTGGTTTGTTTGGCAAGGAGGATTTGTCGGTGCCATGCCCATACTATGCTATGCCATGGTGGACTTGTAGCATCGATCCATCCAGGAGTGGGGTAGGTAGTGGACTCCAGCTCGTTCGCAACGGTGTGTAGCTGCACGTACGTACACGCGAGTTTATGGAGTCGTTGGCCTGCATCTGCGTGTCACTCCTTTTGGGCTTGGGCACCATCCCGCCGGTACTCTGCTGAGTGTGGTCTCAACATTGGCGCAGTACTACCGTACAACATGCGAGCATAAATGCGAGCGCACTGCACGCACAGTACAACATGCCCGTGAGCCTAACCTAATAGCATCTCCAGCTGCACCACTAACAGGCCCCAGGGCAACTTTTTCCGCGACGGCGCCGAAAAAAACCCCAGTCGCACTCCCAAGACGCCGAAATCCGCCGGCTCAGCCAGATTTTAGGCCCGTCGACCCAGGCCGAACCCAGCGCACTGGGGGGCGCTCGGAGGCTCCGGCGGAAGGAAAAACACGCCTGTGCCACATTGTCAGGCGAAAAGTTAAGGCAATCGTGCAGATTCGCCCCCCACCCCCACGGGATCGACCACCACCCCGCCGATCCATGCGCCGCCCACCGCCCAACACCGCTAGATAGGCTATTCCCCGCCGGAAAAGAGAGAAGGTTTCGCCATGGCAATCTCTCCACCACCTTTCGGGCGAGTTTTTCGGCGCTCCGGCCGCGCAGGGCGGCATACCGGCGGCTCTGCGCCCATCGTGCCCGCCAAGTGTTCGGCGATTTGTCTGCTCGGCAATGGACTCGAACGAAGAGGAGGTGCTCGCGGTGTTGCTGGAGGAGGAAGACGAAGCCGACATCCAGGATGAGGAGCATCTCATGGTCCTCGCCGGCCTGCTCGCGAGCAATGAAAAGCCGCGGCGAGGTGGCTCGGCGCCGGGGCAGCTGAAAGCAAAGAACCGGCATCGTCTGGAAGGCTATTGCATGCTCTACTCCGACTACTTCGCTGACGCTTCATTGCACGGCGACAAAGTATTTCGACGCCGTTATCGGATGAGCCGAAATCTTTTCCTCAGAATTGTGAATTCCATCCGGAATTTCGGCAGCTACTTCAAGTGCAAGAAGGATTGCACCGGTAAACTTGGATTCACCTCAATCCAGAAGTGCACGACAGCTATGAGGATGCTTGCATACAGAGCTCCCTGTGATTTACTCGACGACTATGGGCGCATGGCCGAGTCCACGATCATTGAGTGTTTTTACAATTTCTACAGGGCAGTGGTGGCAGTGTTTGAACGCAATACTTGCGATCACCCAATGCTGAAGACACTGCTCGGATCCTAGCACAGAATACAGCAAGAGGATTTCCTGGGATGCTTGGAAGCATCGACTACATGCATTGAAAATGGAAGAACTGTTCATTTACTTGGCAGGGGATGTACAAAGACACCAAAGGCGGTTGCAGTGTGGTATTTGAGGCAGTGGCCACACAGGCAGTGGCGGAGCTTGAAAGAAATCTCAAGTTCTCCAACGACTGTTCTCCAAGTTCTCCAACCATGATGGAAAGTCCTTGAACCAGTCGAACTAAGTGTCGTTTGCGACCTTCTGGACTAGAAGCTTTGTAAATTTTCAAATCGGGCTGCACAGCACCAAGCTTCAAATATGCTCGCCTAATAGCTGCAAGAATTCAATCCCTCGGAATAATAGCTGCAAGAACCAGTCCAAAGTGGGGAGAGATCCAGCAAGGGCAGTCTGCTGACCGGCTAGCTGCAGCACCGCGCACGGCACCGGCGTTGCCTGATGCTGTCCACGGCGGCGACGAGATAGCTCAGGAGGCAGGAGCGGAGGATCCAACGTGAATGAGACCAATCCCCCAGCTTTCCGCCCACCATCGGCCACCCCCACACCCCCATGCTCAGGTAGTCATTCGTCGGCAGTTGCAAGTCAAAGGCTAAACGGAGTTTAGGTTGCGGCGCTTCGTTCTTCCCTAGGCATCAGGAAGTGAGGCCGTGAGAGCACGTAGATGATATATGGGCGGCCGTCTTGGCTGTAATACATAGGGGTAGTTAACAAATATCATTTTTGTTGGGGGGGGGGGGGGGGGGGGGGGGCGCTCAGGTTCGCCCCTACAAAGCTCCGCCGTTGCACACAGGACCTCTGGATTTGGCACTCCTTTTTTGGTATGCCAGAAACTCACAATGACATCAATGTGCTGCAGTGCTCCCCTGTCTTTGCCAAGTTTGTTGAAGGTCATTCTTCTCCGGTGAACTTCGGGGTTAATGGCTGGCACTACAACAAGGGGTACTACCTAGCTGATGGCATCTATCCGAGATGGTCTACGTTTGTGAAGACTATCTCAAACGCCGTGCCAGGAGGCAAGAACTCCCATTTTGTGAATGTTCAGGAGGCTTGCAGGAAGGATGTCGAGCGGGCATTTGGTGTGCTCCAATCTCGATTTGCTGTTGTCCGGTACGCCGCTCAGACCTGGTCGGAAGATCAAATGTGGGAGATCATGACTTGCTGTGTCATTTTGGACAACATGATCATTGAGAACGAGCAGGAAGAGCTAGTGTTTGACACTGAACCATATTATAGGCAGGGTCCTCTTGCGCAAGTTGATCACCAGCTAACGGCAACCTGGACTGCCTTCCTCAATATGCGTCAGGAGATCCGAGACCCACAGGTGCATCAACAACTGCAACAGGATCTGGTGGAGCACCAATGGAGGCTCAAGGGCAACGCCTAGCTCGACTTGATGAAATATGAGTTTTTATTTGTTGAACTATATAATTTGTATTGAACTATTTGTTGTTAAACTATTTGATTTCTATTGATTTTCTGTGATGAACTATGTGATAGAAAAATTACTTTAGTTGAATTTGCGTCGAAACACAGCGAATATGGGCCGATTTGTGCCGATATCGGGCCAATTTTTCGCCGAAACTGGGCCGAAAAGCGGTCACATTTATGCCAAAAATGGGCCGATATCAGCACCTGGGGACGGCGACTGGGAACCCAATCACCTCCAGCGCCGATTTTAGCGTCGGCTCGCCCCCAGGCGGCGATTTTTAGGGGGGGGGGGGGGGGGGGGGGCAACGGCTGAAGATGTTCTAATGCTCATCGATGGGTGCTCACAAGCGAATATATTGCAGTAATATAAGTTTTACCATTCCAGGCGAGATGTATGCCTTGTCTCTCTCAAGTCTCTGCTGACCGGCACCTTTCAATCAAGCCGACCTGATTCTCAAAAAAAATAAAATCAAGCCGACCTGACAAGAAAAGGTCGCAAAAAAAAAAAAGCAAAAGGTTAACTAACCCCAAGAACCCAATTAGTACCGACTAGCTATCTGCGGATAATGCAGAATAGCATGTGCTGCTACGTGCGCATGTCCCTTTTCTTCACGCGGCATCTCATGCAAGCACCACCTTTTTATCCCTTGACGAGGTTCCAAACGAATCACAACAAAACCCCAGCAAAGCAAAGCAAAGCTGAGGCACTGACTTTTGCTCCAACCCTCACCTTTACGCGTGCACGTGGTCTCGGGTGTGTGTGTGTGTGCCAGGAACCTGCAAAGCAAAAGCTTAAGGTCAACTGATAGTGCTGTCAATTAGTTTCAAATTATTGTGTCCTCCTGGCTCCTGTGCCAAGTGGACGGTTACACATGATGAACTGATGAGTTGATGGTGTGATCTTCCTTCTTTCCGGGGAAATGTTTCTGGTATTACTACATGGCACCGCAAAGCAGTAAGAAATGAATCAACTAATTATTGGAGTTCTTTTCATCTGAAAAGACAGTTGAGTGTTTGCCAGGAGATTCGGGGGTGCAAATAAGCTCGTGTAGCAAGACAAATTGTACTGCAATTTTGCTCTCTATTTGCAGGGGAGGCAGTGCTGCTAGCTCCGGTTTAGCATGGTATCTGCAGTCTCAAGAAAGATGAATATCAAGCAGGGGAACCAGTGACTACTAGCTAGTTCAACTGTTACTCCACTGTCCAAACCCAGAAAAAACTGTTGACATATTATTAGCATACCGATCCATTTCATTAGGCACCGAGTGCATGGCCGACCTGGCGAGATTCAGACACGCGGATTAGACATATCTTGCCATAATTTTGTAGGCAGATTCATTCAGACATCCAGACTAGACAGATTTTGTCATATGTACTAACTCAGCACCACCAAAGATCTAGCCAGATTTGATTTGCTATCACCCTACAAGCTAGCTAGGGGCTCTGTTATCATGAACAAGGCAAATAACAATGAATAAATATATGTGATCTAGGCAGGCGCGCATAGCGTCCATCAACCTCATCATTAATCTATCTTCTCTGCAATAATTAAGCAGACGACCCTAATAATGAAGTAGCAGCTCTGTACCAAGGAACCTGTGCCCACAGTTGGGTTAGGCTAATGCTGTTTTGTGCAACAGTTCGTCTACAGATGGGACAACATATGCTGTGAAGTGCTAATGTCAAACTTGGCTTGACATTTTGGCCTCCCTGCATGGCATTGCTTTCTTGTTCTATGCAGCTCTGTATGTAGAGTCTTCACATCTTCATTTCTGTGAGACCGTGTGAGCAGAGCACGCGTGCAATCACAAAAAGCAGCGGTAGCAAAAGGGGTGAGAAAAAGCTTTGCCTGTGTGATGATTGTCAGGCCAGTTGCTAGTAGACTGATAGCAGGGAGATACCGAGGTTCCATGACTGCAACCAAGTTGGTGTAAGTTTCAGCAGGTCACGCACTGACTCAGTGAGTGAGTGGTATCAAACACAAACAAGAACTTGTGTGAGGAAATGCAGTCTAGTTTTTTCTGTTTTTTCTTTTTTTCTAATTTTCTGAGTGGAAGAAACGAAACTGTTGGAAATTCTCCCACAGGATCAATCACATCCAATCACGATGAACACACGCGCACAAAAACTTTGGCCAAGGGCCCTTGTCGTGCCCCTTGTTCTCTTTATTTCTTTTCTCTTTTCTCCCTGATGTTACTATCTCGTGCTTAAAAACATGTAAGGCGATGTGCATTTATATTGCACAAGCCACCGACCTTTGACCTCTCCTAATCCGACACGACATAGCATATACTAAACCAGACTCTACTTAGACTGTATACTACTTGCACTTGATGACCTATACGAACCTGACTAGTACTGGTACTTGCGTGCAACCAGCCACACGCTACTAACCACCGGCTATCTTGATCACTATTAGTCTAAATCTAGTATAAACTCCTACTACATGAGTCAACCAATACTATGACTAGGAAAAAATTACTAATTGTTCCTCCTCTTCGCCGCATCATCCAGCGACTTCATGGCCTGCCCCGAGGCGCTAGTCGGGTCGCAACCCTGAGGCAAGCGCTCGACTCCTAGATCTTGCCCTAGATACTAATTGTTGGAAATTCTCCCACAGAATCGATCACATTCAATCATGATGAACACACGCGCACAATTTTTTTGGCCAAAGGCCTTTGTCGCCCGCTTGTTCTCTTTATTTATTTTCTCTTTTTCTCCCCAATGTTACTATCTCGTGCTCAAAAACATGTAAGGCACTGTGCATTATATTGCACAAGCCACCGACCTCTGACCTCTCCTAATCCGACACGACGTAGCATATACTAAACCGTATTCTACTTAGACTGTATACTACTTGGACTTGATGACCTATACGAACCGGACTATTAGTAATACTTGCGTGCAACCAGCCACACGTACTAACCATCGGCTACCTTGATCACCATTAGTCTAAAACTAGTATAAACTCCTACTACATGACTCAACCAATATTATGATGAGGACAAGATTACCTAACAATCTCCCCTTAATCTTGACTTGTCATCTTCTCGTACTCGTTCTGATCTTGGCTCGTTGAAGATCTGTATCTTGTTGCACTACAAGAGATAGGGCCTACTATGACGAGCTAAAAAATGTCATCGAATAGCTAATAACGTCACAAATTACCCCCTAGTGACATTTTACAGGCATCACAAGCATCGTCACGGAATCCCCGTCACAGATTACTCCTAGTGACGGCGCACGCGCAAAAACGTCATCAAAATTGAGACCTACGGTGACGTTATATAGAACGTCATCGACTTCCTATTTCCATGACGGTCAATTAATGTCACATGTTAGGAGAAAATATGCCATATTGTACCATATTCGATGACAAGGCAACGTCACTAACATTATGCCAGATCATCACCGAGCGGCTATTCCACTACTAGTGCCCTACTTTTATTATGGATGTAGATGACATCATCAAAATATATTTACTTTCTTTCGAATCTAAATTGCGATGAAAATAAGTATTTACTTCACATCACATCACATCATATTATATAAAAAAGTTGTAGAGAAAAATCACATCATAAATTGATATGTAAGACAAATCATATTATATATGAAATCGTCTCAGCCAAATCATTCTGTAAACAAAAATAACGGTAAAAACTGACTCAAGTTTGACACAGACAATAGACAAGATGAAAACTAATATTAACTAAAGACCACATATGTTGTCCTGATGATTGCAATGTAAGGATGGCTTTCATGAACCATCTGGTTTGGACTGGGACTACAAAGGTGCTTGCTAAGTTGCTTGAGCCCTCAAGAGAAAATCAAGCAGATTATCCATCTCCTTTTGCTTCTTTGCCTAGGCTTTATTCTTCCCTTGTTGGATCTTCTTTAGAGCTTCCAATTCTTCTTGCTGCTTCTTTTGTATCTCTTCAAATGCTCTCTCTTGTGCTTCAAGTCTTGCGGCTAACTCCCTCCTCCCGATGCCTATAAATGACAAACACAACAACGTTGCATCATAATGAGATGAAAACTGACAAGATAACATGCATAACCTAGAGCTAGAGGTATAATGGTTAATGTACATGTAATCAATGCACCCCTTAGCTTAGCATACACATCACCCATGCGTTTATGTTCCGCGAGGAATGCCCTCCTTTCCCTCTCACTCTCCCGAACTAGTGGCATGATTGTAGTACCTGAACCTGCAAGATGAAAAAGAGTGGAACTAAATGAATTGCAAAATACTTACTAGCATGTGTCATAAAACTAACTAAATGAATTCCACTTCAACTAGTTTGGAATTGGACCTTAGACAATGCAACAATTTTTCATGCGCATATGTACTTTCCTAAAACAAACATGAATGTAATAAAGTAGCAAAATTAGCACGCAAATACATGTTTGTCTTTGCATTGATGGTAAAAATTAACAAAACAAATTCTGTAACGTAGTACTTTAAATAAGCAGCACTATTAATAAGCATTTCATGTAATACTGTATTAACAAAAAAAATGAAGATTTCATCGCTTTGGGGTCTAACGAGTGTACCAAGTAGCATAGAAGACGCAGCCAGCAAGCCTATGAAAACAAGATGAGAAAATTTAGAAGAGAAAAATGGCAAAACTTAAGATTACTATAGATGATACACAAGTGCTTGACTAGAAAGATTACTTGCAAGAACTTGCCAATAATGGTAGCAAAGATTTACTAGTACATTATGAAGCTATTTACTCAATCAAGCAATTTAATTTGATGGCAATATGATAAAATACAATATAAGAAACAAGGACTCCTTAAATATTAGAGCATCTTCGATTGCAATACTGGGACCAAATCCCGTCCACGCCCTCCTCCACCTTCAGCCTGCTCAAAAAGATTTCAGCTAATCAGGCTATCACTGTTCAGATATATGTTCTGTGTTAGCAAATTGTTTGCCTATCATATCCACAATAGTCTGTCCTGCTCATGCTTGCTGCACTCGTGTAATTGAAAATAAAAGCGTAACACTCCTAGCGATTGCATATTTTCAGTTGAAAAACATCAATTCCTTTCTAAGTGTTGATAAGCTGCAGGTGCCAACGTTAGTCATTATCTCCAGAGTATACACATACTAATAGAAGCATGGGTAAACACGTAAAAAATACAACAAGAAACATTTTGCTCACCTTGGGTTCAGTCTTCTCGTCGACGATGTCAGCTTTGAACTTGAGAAATCCCACATGCGCTGAACATGTCCACTCCTGCACAGCTAGAAAGCGCCATTGATTTCTCGCTCAAACATTTAAATGGAGAGAATGACAGGAGGAGCGCCACAACAAAGCATCTGGATGGGTGCAGTGCCGCAAAATGCCTGCGACAGTGGCCTCATCAGAGAAACAAATAAGGGCGGCATGGTCTCGAGGAGGATGCAGCGGGCGTGGTAGAGGAGCGCCACGGTGGCTGGCTCCGGCCAGAAGCCCAGAATCCGCCCAGCTGTAAGCCAAGTGGAAGAACTAGAGCAAGAGGTCAGCGTGGTTGGAGGCAGCGGCACCGGAGATCACGCCATGGACGAGCAGCGCCGAGAGTGTCCAGAAGAGCAGCCGCATGACACAGAGTTCTTCAGGTGGGTCGACGGATTGCGTCACCAGATCATGTGGAGAATTGTCCCATGCAGAGGCTGCTCCTACCGAGCGCGGCTGCCTGCAGCGTCGGCGGCGCCTCTTCCACCACCGGTGCTGCAACGGCTTCCTCCGCGGTCTCGATGGCGGCGGTGGCGGTGGTTGTTGCATCGATGGTGGGGGCGGCGGAGGTGGACGGGGCGGGAGTGAGAGCGTGGGGGCTGCTGGAGAGGAGCGGCGGAAGGGGGATGCTAGCAGATTGGATCGAGACGGTGACAGGAAGGAGACGGCGCAAGATTGAATCGGGGCGACGCCAGATGAGATAATGGGGATTAGGGTGGAACTGTGGGCAGTTGAATGGGCTTCGTTGAGAAAGTTTTGCCATCGAGTCTAATTAACTTAAAATTCTAATTCTTGGCGCGCAGGGGCGAATAAATTATATGCTTAAACCAGAAAAAATTGTGGGTTTGACACGCTCACGTGGGTTTGTTTTTGGGTAAAAAATGAGGGTTTGACACGTACCATGAATGTCTATAATTTTGCGAATCAACCTGTGGTTGAGTTGGTTAGGTGGACAGTGGTATCCCCAACCCACCAGGGTTCAAATCCTGGTGCTCGCATTATTTCTGGATTTATTTCAGGATTTCCGGCGATGCGCTTTCAGTGGGAGGAGACGTTTCCGTCGATGACGAGGCGCCTACGGTGACTTCGTAAATCTCAAGATGATATGCCAGCTCAGTTTCTCGGGGGTGCTCATAGGGGTAGGATGTGCGTGTGTGCGTTCATAGGGATGAGTGTATGCGCGTGTATATGAGCGCTTGTGTCTGTACTGATGCTAAAAAAAAAGTCTATAATTTGATCAGAAAAATTAGAAAGGCACGTACCATGTTTGCGTATAATCTGCTAATAAAAAAAAGTAAAAAGGCACCAGGGGATAGGTCGTGTAGTACAATGACATGATAAAGATATATTCGCATAGTTTCACGTGAACTCTATCCTGTTGGAAATCCCTACAGGAAAGACCATGTGGGAGGGAGTACTTTTTTTTGTTAGGACGAAACAACTGTTGCACTATACTGCCATATCCATAAGCTCACCAGCGCAACCAATGAGCATTTTTTTGGCCACTACTTATTTATATTAGACTCAGAAAATATTTATATTGCTCAATACGCCGTAAAGAAATTCTCATGGGTCCTACGTGTGGACCCCATAGAGAAACACTGAAGCATAGGTCCCGTAGAAAAATCCTCCTACTAAATCTTTCCCAGCCAATCTCGTATTTACCTTTTTGAGATGGAGCGAAACAACTGCAACGTCATATTCATCTGCTCACGACCCCACTAACGAACTTTTTTCTGGCCACCACATATTTATATTAGATTGAACAAAATAATGGCATCACACAATAACCTATGAAGAAATTATGGTGCGTTCAACTACCAAAATTGACACATGGGTCCCATAAAAAAACACGACGTGTTAGTCCTACCACTCAATAACCAGTGAAGCAGATTCTACCCGAATGTGAGCCTAGCACCATGTTGTAACAGGTCCATGGCCAAGGCGCATGTTTCTGCAGACCATTCGGATCAGTTGGCCGAGAAAATTTCGAGCTGTAAGTGTGAAATAGTTTGTTTTTTCAATCTTGCGATCCGTTTTTGAGGGCACGAACCGCCTTTTTTGGGCTAGATATTTTCAGTGCGCGTGCACGTGTGTATGTGGATGTGAAAATTCTTCCAGATCGAAAAGTTAGAAGTCCTACTATCTCAATTCTCTGATACCTTTCCAACACCTATGAAAATTACTCAAACGGAGCTTTTTCTGACTCACGTTTATAGTCTCGGTCAATACCATCAATAGGGTGAGTTTTGTCTTTTCTCTATTCACCGATTCTTCCCTAATGTGAGCCTAGCACCATGTTGTAACAGGTCCATGACCAAGGCGCATGTTTCTGCAGACCATTCGGATTTGTTGGCCGAGAAAATTTCGAAAGTCGGTGTTGTAGCAAGTTCGTCATGAAAATTAGCAAAACGTCATAGAAATTGGTAGCTAGGTGGTGCTCAGTGTTCGAGTCGATTCAATGACATTAATCGTCACTGATTTACAAAAATCAGTGACACGACCTCTAGACCGTCACACATTAGATACATATGTGACGTTGTCAACCACCGTCATGAGGATTTTCGTCACAGTATCTCAATTTTCTTGTAGTGTTGACTCATCGACTCAATCGACATGAGCTCCAGCGCTGCACCTCAGCACCATCTCCCCATCAACGATCTTCTTCCATCGCCTTCCCGATGATAACCTGACATCTCCCTCCTTATCTCTCCGGGGCAAGTGCTCGACTCCTGAACCTTGCTCTAGATACCAATTGTTGGAAATTCTCCCACAAGATCGATCACATCCAATCACGATGAACACACGCGCAGAAAAACTTTGGCCAAGGGCCTTTGTCGTGCCCCTTGTTCTCTTTATTTCTTTTCTCTTTTTCTCCCTGATGTTACTATCTCGTGCTCAAAAACATGTAAGGCGTTGTTCATTTCTATTGCTCAAGCCACCGACCTTTGACCTCTCCTAATCCGACACGACATAGCATATACTAAACCAGACTCTACTTAGACTTTATACTACTTGGACTTGATGACCTATACGAACAGGATGCGTGCAACCAGCCACACATACTAACCACCGGCTAACTTGATCACCATTAGTCTAAATCTAGTATAAACTCCTACTAGATGACTCAACCAATACTATGACTAGGACAAGATTACCTAATAATCTCCCCTTAATCTTGACTTGTCATCTTCTCGTACTTGTTTTGATCTTTGGCTCGTTGAAAATCTGCATCTTGTCGATTCGTCGACTCAACCGTCATATCCGTACATTGAGTATGTCAAATTCACAAAAATATGAAGACTGTTGCATGCCGCTTATTTCTAACAATAGTTTGTACTGATTTATATTAAAGTTTTTTACTTCATACAAATCTTCTTGTCGTGATAAGATTTTAACTAGTATAATATGTATTATACTTAGTCGATGTAGGCGATACTAGGGTACTACGTAACAATTTTGCAGCTATTGTTGCAAATACAATTTTCCTAAATTAAAGTCACATGTTTTCCCCACATTTTATGTTTTCATAATATTTAGTTACAAACATTGTTAATAAAAGCTTTCAATTGTATTCCCTTTGTTAGAAAAACAATGAAGATAGAATGCACAACTTTTTGCAGATTAATACTGGTGTTAGATCTATTGTAGTGTATTTATATGTGTTATCGCATACAACATGATATGTTTTTATATGTTCTATTGTCCATATTAGTATCTTTGAATATCTGGACAAAATATTCTATTGTATACGACATCTCAAAAAATCCTTGATAAAGATTCCATGGAGTATATAAATATGTGTAATAATTTGCAAGTAATAGTGCATTAGATGCCTACAAGTGTCCTCTTGTAGTTGGAATTGCTCATTTCTTTATTCTTGCATCGACAAATTTGTATTTCCTATTTTGGGGGATCAGTAGTTGGTTGACATTGCAGATTTGGTTTGAACTTTGTGTAGAAATTCAATCATTTGCGACATATATGCCAACTATTTTGAAACACAATATAGTTTGATGTGCATAAATTTGGTAACATAACCTAAAAATAACTTGGTAAGGTTGAAGTTGAGAACATTTTAATAATGCAATGTGGTGTTTGCTCTTCCTGCCTTCTAGGGGGTTCAAAATGAACCATTCTCCATCAGAGCTTTTTTCTCGAGATTTACCGCTAAGGTGCACCAACGAAACACTCTCAAACCCTTTTGAAATGAATGTAAGGCAATACTTAGTTTTTCAGCTAGCCATCCCAGTTAAATAGTCATTTTACACTTGTTTGTCGAGATGCTATGGATACCTGCATCAAGGAATAATGCCAATCTACTGCATGTTGTGCATTTTTTGAATTTCCCTTGTGATTACACTCAAAGGGATCTAAATGGCCAACGATACGAGCATCACAAATTTTAAGCTTAAATATGTTCTTCTCACATTTAGTTTGTTTGGTTATTTAAAAAATGGATGCAAAGATTTGACTCATTGATTAATCAAGAGAATTCCCCAATTAATTAACAAAAAGTCAGGAGAAAATATATACAAACAAACCAGATGTGGACTATTCATAAAGTATGAAAACCCACGACTGGCCAAACAAGTGCCTTTTCAAAGCGCAACAACCGCAAACTCGGGCACCTCTACAAAAGACATCCTACGCCACCAAATCCACGATGAGAACCCAAACCATGAGGACAGGCCAACAGACTAAAGATCGTCCATCAAGCAGCCATATACGCCTTCCCGATTGCGCCACTCTTCTTACCTTTTCTCCTGGGCAACTTCTCCTTCAGGATATCGGTCCAAGGGCTATCACCCAACTTCTTGCCTTTGCCCCTAATTGCCTTGCTCATCAAGAGGCAACCGATTGTCTTGCCATATATATCTAAGGCTAGCACCTACAAGCTGCCAAGTTGGTCACAAAGCTCTTTCGCGAGGAGAGCATCGACCATAGGTGCCAACGCGCTTTCTGCAGCAGCCTCATCAGCCACGGACACCACCCACCCGATGGTCGGGTGAGGGACCTCAACATCTAAATTAACCTGCATGCCCTACAAAGGCGAGTGTATGACTGCCTTCAACAATGGCGTTGTGGGCATTGTGGTCACCAACCGAAGGCCCAAGCAATCCGCACTACTAGGAAAAGGCCTGCTAGTGGCGCACCTGTTTTGACCATTAATGACGCACTACAGATGCGTCACTAGCATCACACCATTAGAATTTTTTACTAATGGCACACCACAGGTGCACCATTAGTATGCCTAGAGATGCGCCATTACTATCTGACTTAGTAATGGCGCACCACATAGAAGTGCGTCATTACTAACAAAATTTTTTCAATTTTTTTTCAACAAAATTTCAGATTTTTTTTCTTTTTTTCTTAATCTCGGGTCACTATGGCTTAATCTCGGGTCAATATGCTTAATCTCAAGTCAAATCGCACTCTGTGGTCAAACTTCCCAAAAGGTCACCCATCCTCACACTACTCCAACCCAAGCACGCTTAACTTTAGCACATGTTGATATATCTAACATATCAATCCTATTAAACCTTGTTGATGTTTAGGACTTTGTTCATGTTCATGAGTGTGATGAAATTTTGGAAAAATATTTCAAACTTCTGTTCATATTACGTATCATATTTTGAAAAAAATTCCCCCCAAAAAATTCGAAACTAATTTTTTTTTCTGTTACTAGTGGCGCACCTAGGAAACGGTGCGCCACTAGTAAGTTTGATTTTTTTTCCATTTTCCCCTCTAGATCTTAAAAGCCCCGTAACTTTTTTCTGTTAGGTTTTTGAGAATTTTGAAAATGTTTAACGGGGTTTCCCCGGTTAAATTCGGATGTAACTTTTCGAGTAGATGATTTTTCATATAAAAAGCTTTTTAATCCGAGTTCGTATGCAAAAGTTATGCCTATTTTACAAATTCCAGAGAGATTTTACAAATAAAGTCGAAATTCATATTTGTAAATTTCCCAACAACTAGACCACATATCACATGGGAAACTTATTTTCTTTTATTTTTTGACATTTCCATCATTTTCTTTTCTTTTTTTTTAAAACTGAAAAGGCGGTCCAGAGGGGTGCATTCGGGGGAATTTTTTGTCAAAGTTAGTAATGGCGCACCGTGGGTGTGGTGCGCCATTACTAACTTTGAAAATAAAATAAAAAACAATTGTTACTAGTGGCGCACCGAGGGTGTGGTGTGCCATTACTAGTTTTAACTAGTAATGGCGCACTATCCACTGGTGCGTCATTACTAGTTACGAAAAAAAAATTGTTAGTAGTGTCGCACTGAGGGTGTGGTGCGCGATTACTAGTTTAACTAGTAATGGCGCTGGCGCACTATCCCCTGGTGCGCCATTACTAGTTTTGAAAAAAAATATTAGTAATGACGCACCGTGTATGTGGTGTGCCGCGCACCTATATGTGGTGCGCCATTAATGTCCATTTCATCTATAGCCATGTTTCTAGTAGTGCCGGCCTCTAGAAGCATTAGTAATAGACGCAAATTGGGCTCCCCAAATAGCTCCTCCAGCTTTGGGCAGGCAGCGTCTAGCATGAGAGGATAAACAAGGGCCCACGGGACCAACCTAAAGCTCGGGAAGCAGAGGCACAAGCCAGAGTTTGTCAAGAGCGGCCTTCTCTCCTGCCAAAACACACTCTCAACACGCGTGAGGCACTGTTCATCAAAAAAAAAAAAAACACGCGTGAGGCAGTCATGAATATCGTTGCGTGGTAGATTGGCCTGCTCCACGAGGATGAGCTGCAAATGGCATGTATGTCGGGGTTGCATCATCGGCGGGTTGCAGGCTGAAGGGGAGGCATATATAGACATTAAAAGACTTCCTAAAAAAATAGTATATTTTACAAGACAAGATCTGGCCAACTTCCAAGCATATAGATGGACCAAGATTACGTCTGACAGATAAAGTTCACATGAGTCGATGTCAGTACACACGGAAGCCTAATGAGTTTGGGCGTTTGGCTCTGGCTGCACGCGAGTACATAGGTGTACACAGGTTGGCCAGTCGACACGCTCCGGCTCACACGCATGCCATCCTCCCTGCAAAAATAAAAATAAAAAATTGCATGCCATCCAATTACTCCCTCCGTCTCACGTTTTTGCAAGTTAAAGCGCCAAGTACTTACGTTACGATCAAGCAGAACTCGATGGTCAAGTGGCTCGATAAAAGGAGCGACGCCATGCATGCATGCATATACACGCACGTGATGCAGCTAGACCACCGTTGCACCATTCCGATACCCTCTGCCATACGTATAGCTTTCATCCGGGCCACCGCTTCCGCCTGGAGCGCTTTGGAGATGCCTGATAGTTTGACCGAAGCTGCAAATTAGGACCTCGCCAGCCCAATCCCATACAATGCAACCCCATCCCCCCATCCTGGTTTCAGTGATGAAAGTTGCATTAGTGTTGATCATCACCCAGTCCGTTGGGGGGCCTTTCCATAGCTGTTTTGTAGCTACACTGGACCTAGGCTTTGGTCCATTGGTCACCAACTCAACATCCATTCAGAAATTAATGTTGAGGCTTGACTGACAAAGATTTCCGGTGCCAGGTGCCACTCACCATGCCTAACCCGTGGACGCGGACAGCGTCGGCCGGGTTCTCGTTTGTCCTTCCAGACAACCACACTCCCTATATGCCGATCATCGTATCCATGCACGTCCATCATATTGCACAAATCCATCATCAGTTCAACAATTCGAAGATAAAAAATAAACAACAATTCAATAATTCGTTACATGCCAAAGCAGAAATCAACAACCAATACAGAGATAGGCGATACATGAATGAATCACACACCTCCATTGTAGCGGTTGCTGATCATCTTCTTCATGCGGATCACCCACTTCTTGCCTTCATCAACTCCTTTGTCTCTCACGCAAGCCTCAACTTCTCTCTCAAGCTCAATTCCTTGCAATGTCGCTGTATTTTCAAGATCTCATTGTACAATCTTTTATTGCCTGTCCAATTCTATTTTGTTCTTCTCCATGTTCAGCCTCTCCTGGTCAAACTTCATCTTCTCCTTTTGCACATCTATGAAGGCCTTGTACCCCACCTCCCTCTTCACCTCCTTGGCGGGAGAAATGCCTGTCCAAGTGGCGGACATTTTGCTTGCCGTGCCCTCACATGCGATCTTGTCCTTTCTCCCACTTGTTTCCCATCATCTGACAGCTTCCCTTTGACACAGTGACTTGTATGTCCGCTCCTCCATTTTCTTGTACTTCATCATCCAATCCAATTGATTGTTAGAGCTAGACCCATCATTTTTCTTCAACTTGCCACTTTGGATGTCCTCAAGGATGGTTTGCCACTTTTGGTTTCCCATTCAATTTCAACCAACAATGTGACATAGTGAATGGTTTCTTCTCGTTTTTTTGGAACAAACTCGCTGCCAACATTGCATGGCTTTTCTTCACGCGGCATCTCATTTGAACCATGCAAACAACACCTTATTTTGCTTACGAGGATCCGATCCAAACGCAACTAAACATAACCTCAGGAAAGCAGCTACTGCCGTTTGCTCCAGCTCCCTTTATGCATGGTCTCATGCGTGTGCTCTAGTAACCTGCTAAGCTGAATGCATGCTCAAGGTCAACTGACAGGGCTGTCAATTAGTGTCAAATTATTATGTCTTCCTCCTGCCAAGTGGACGTACGGTGATACTTTGGTTTTTTTTAGAAAAGGAGGATGACCCCCGGCCTCTGCATCTGGGCGATGCATACAGTGATACTTTGGTTGATAGACAGATACATTACATTGGTACCCCCAACTATAGATCGGGGCCACTTGACTGCAGTGTCAAGGGAGTCAGGCAGTCTGGTTTACGTTACTCTTTTTTTGTTTTTGATAAAATTTGGTTTAGTTTACTTTACACAACACATGACGATAATGATGAGCTGATGGTAGTGGTGTCGGGGGTTGGGTGCGACATATGCCAAAGGATGGCTTATCATGGTGGGAGCGAGTAGAACATCACCGGTGCCTGGAAGCGGGATGAGGCATAGACACGAACGTCGGCGCACTTTACCCAGGTTCGGGGCTCTCCATGGAGATAACACCCTTAGTCCTGCTCTGCGGGGTCTCCGCATGATCACTAAGGCACTAGTGAGTACAATGGTGCTCCTCGAGCTGTGTGGTAGAGGTAGAAGGAGGCAGGGCTAGCTCTCTTCTTCCTCTAGGTATGAATCTAGTTCTAACAGGTTGGGAACCCTTTGCATGGGTGCCCTTCGGGGGGGTGGGGGGGGGGGGTTATATAAGCCTACCCCCCAGGGGTACAATGGTAACTTGGCCGGGTGTAGGACCCGGCTGTCAGCGTCTCTGATCGCCAACTTCTCCGCTGGTAGCTGGGGCCCCGCCGCCTGGTCTGGTACGGAGCCGACAGGCCGCCTCCGCCGCTGGCGGGTCTGGTTGGTGGCTGATCACTGTAGCTGTGATGCTAATGACGCATGTTTGGTTGGGAAAGGCATGGCTACAGCCCCGCCGCTTGGTGGGAGATCACTGTAGCCTTGCTGTGTCTGGTTAATGGCGCATGGGCCTTAAGGAAGGACCCGGCTGCCTGCCAGGAGCCGGATCCCCTTGGATCCGACTGGCCAGGCTAGGTCGCCCTCCGGGCCCTTGCTGCCTGGTAGGGCCCGCCGCCTGCGAGCCGTACTGGCAGGCCGTCGTGGGAGCAGGCTCGGCCTGAAAGGGGTGACGTCAAGGGTGGAGTGGAAACAGTGCCGCGTCGTGCGGAGATCTCCGCCTGTACAGGGCACTGTGGCCATGCCAAGCCCGAGATTCGGGGGTGAGGGGCTACACTGTAGCCCACCCTGTCTTGTCCTCTTGTTGAGGGGCGCAGACTCTGAGGGCGCCGGGGGCCGCCTGCTAGAAGCCGGCCTCTACGGGGGCCGCCTGCTAGGAGTCGGCCCGTCTTGGTGCCGTCTGCTGGTGCTCGGCCGTCTTCCGGCAGCCGGCCGTTGAGCCAGCTGACTACCGGAAGGCGGCACTTCATTCTTGGAGTCTCGTGGGGCGCAGTGGTACGTCTCCAACGTATCTATAATTTATGAAGCATTCATGCTATATTATTATCTGTTTTGAATGATTACGGGCTTTATTCACTTTTATATTACTTTTGGGACTAACCTATTAACTGGAGGCCCAACCCATATTGTTGTTTTATTGCCTGTTTCAGTATTTCGAAGAAAAGGAATATTAAACGGAGTCCAAAAGGAATGAAACCTTCGGCAACGTGATTTTTTGGAAGAATATCATCCTGGAGACTTGGAGTTCACGTCAGGAGATAGGGGGCGCCCCCCTACTGGGCGTGCCCCCTGTCTCGTGGACCCTTCGAGCACCCCCCCGACCGACTTCTTTCGCCTATATAAGCCTACGTACCCTAAAACCATCGAATATCAAGATAGATCGGGAGTTCCACCGCCGCAAGCCTCTATAGCCACCAAAAACCTCTCGGGAGCCCGTTCCGGCACCCTGCCGGAGGGGGAACCCATCACCGGTGGCCATCTTCATCATCCCGGCGCTATCCATGACGAGGAGGGAGTAGTTCACCCTCGAGGCTGAGGGTATGTACCAGTAGCAATGTGTTTGATCTCTCTCTCTCTCTCTCTCTCTCTCTCTCTCGTGTTCTCTCTATGGCACGATCTTGATGTATCGCGAGTGAGGGAGTCCTGGATTAGGGGGTGTCCGGATAGCCGAACTATCACCATTGGCCGGACTCCTAGACTATGAAGATACAAGATTGAAGACTTCGTCCCGTGTCCGGATGGAACTTTCCTTGGCGTGGAAGACAAGCTTGGCGATACGGATATGTAGATCTCCTACCATTGTAACCGACTCTGTGTAACCCTAACCCTCTCCGGTGTCTATATAAACCGAAGGGTTTTAGTCCGTAGGACGAATAACAATCATACCATAGGCTAGCTTCTAGGGTTTAGCCTCTCTGATCTCGTGGTAGATCTACTCTTGTACTACCCATATCATCAATATTAATCAAGCAGGAGTAGGGTTTTACCTCCACCGAGAGGGCCCGAACCTGGGTAAAAACATCGTGTCCCTTGTCTCCTATTACCATCCGCCTAGACGCACAGTTCGGGAACCCCTACCCGAGATCCGCCGGTTTTGACACCGACATTGGTGCTTTCATTGAGAGTTCCTCTGTGTCGTCACCTTTAGGCCCGATGGCTCCTTCGATCATCAACAACGACGCAGTCCAGGGTGAGACTTTTCTCCCCGGACAGATCTTCGTATTCGGCGGTTTCGCACTGCGGGTCAATTCACTTGGCCATCTGGAGCAGATCGAAAGCTACACCCTTGGCCATCAGGTCAGATTTGGAAGTTTGAACTACACGGCTGACATCCGCAGAGACTTGATCTTCGACGGATTCGAGCCACAGCCAAGCGTGCCGCACTGTCTTGATGGGTATGATCTAGCTCTGCCGCCGAACAGTACCCTGGAGGCCGCACCAGCGTCCACTCCGACCATTAGCTCGGAGCCGACTTCGCCGATCGAGGACGAGTGGCTGGACACCGCCTCGGGGGCTACGATCTCTACGGCGATTGAGACAAACATCATCCCTGTCCTTTGCAAAGCCCGTGACTCCGAGGTGCCAGACTCCTCTCCGGACTCTGAACCTCCCGCACCCCTGCCAATAAAATCCGATTGGGCGCCGGTTATGGAGTTCACTGCCGCGGACATCTTTCAGCACCCGCCCTTTGGCGACATCCTGAATTCACTAAAATCTCTCTCTTTATCAGGAGAGCCCTGGCCGTACTATGGTCAGAAAGGTTGGGATGTGGACGACGAAGAAATTCAACACCCACCCACCACCCACTTCATAGCCACTGCCGAAAGTTTAAACGACGTGCTTAATTTCGACTCCGAAGACATCGACGGTATGGACGACGGTGTAGGAGATAACCACGAACCAGCGCCTACAGGGTACTGGACAACCACCCCATCTCACGTTGTATACATGGTGGATACACCTAAAGGAAGCGACAACGAGGAACAAAGGGACGCTACGAAGGATAAATCCCTCGAAAAGCAATCAAGACGGCGACCAAAGCGCCACACTAAATCCCGCCTCGACAAAGACGGCGACCAGATAGACCCAGCCATAGAGCAGGTCGAAATGGTGGACGACGAACATGCAATTGAACAACCGTCCGAACAGGAAAACTTGGATAAGCAACCCGTCCCCGACGAAGATAACAGTCCGGACGATCTCACACCGGACAAATTGTTGGAGCAGAAGAACCTCCACAAAAGGCTCGTCGCCACAGCGCGTAGCCTGAAAAAGCAGAAGCGAAAGCTCAAAACAGCGGAAGAGGCACTCAGAATCAGATGGAGCAAAGTACTCAACACCGCGGACAAATACGGCAACAGTCGCCAAACAAAGAGCTACCCGAAGTGCAAACTACTGCCCGAATTCGATGAGGAGGCCTTAGAGCCCCCACAATCAAAGAATAAAGAGGCCGCCCGGTTGGTTAGACGACCACATGACAAGCATAGAGCATCAAGCGGCGCTGCACATAAACCGGCACACGATCCGCATAAGAACTCGCATCAAAAGGATGGCCCAGTTAGATCCATCTACGGGCCAAGAAAGCAATTTCTTCTAAGCAATGCAACACGCCAAATATCCGGACATCACGAGACACCCAAATACAGGGGAGCCGCACACCCCCTATGTTTCACCGATGAGGTGCTGGATCATGAATTCCCAGCGGGATTTAAACCCGTAAACATAGAGGCATACGACGGAACAACAGACCCAGGAGTCTGGATAGAGGATTACATCCTCCACATACACATGGCTAGAGGAGATGATCTCCACGCCATCAAATACTTACCCCTCAAGCTCAAAGGGCCAGCTCAGCACTGGCTTAGAAGCCTCCCTGAAAACACCATTGGAAGTTGGGAAGAGCTCGAGGATGCTTTTCGGGCAAATTTTCAAGGGACTTATGTCCGCCCTCCGGACGCAGACAATTTAAGTCACATAACCCAACAACCCGGAGAGTCAGCCCGCAAATTCTGGAACAGGTTCCTCACCAAAAAGAACCAAATAGTCGACTGTCCGAACGCCGAAGCCTTAGCAGCTTTCAAACACAACGTCCGAGATGAATGGCTCACCAGGCACCTTGGCCAGCAAGAACAATGGCCGCACTAACAAGCCTTATGACCCGCTTTTGGGCGGGAGAGGATAGTTGGCTGGCAAGATGTAGTACCAGCGACCCAAGTACATCCGAAGTCAGAGATGGAAACGGGAAATCACGACGCAGCAAGGACCCGCGCTGGACAAGGGGAAACAGTCCGAAGAGCACGGCAGTCAACGCTAGATTCAAAAGCTCTCGGCAGAATCATAAAAAATCGCCCCTCAAGGATAATAGCCACGAGCTATCCAACTTAAACAAAATCTTGGACAAAATATGCCAAATCCACAGTACCCCCGGGAAGCCTGCAAATCATACCCACAGAGATTGTTGGGTCTTCAAGCAGTCCGGCAAACTCAATGTCGGACACAAGGGGCTCGACACACCAAGAGAATACGATGACGAATACCACAAGCAGAGCACCGGAAAACAAAAGAATTTCCCACAAGAAGTCAAAACAGTAAACTCACTTCAAGTGACAAGAGGGAAAATCAGAACGGCGCCCATAGAAATATGCGCCGCACGGACTATCCCAGCGGAGTCCCGACATTGGTTGTCAAAACCAATCACCTTTGACCATCAGGATTACTCCGGACGTATCCAGAATGGAGGATGGACTGCCCAAATATTAGATCCTATAATCGACGGACTCCAATTCAAAGAAGTCCTAATGGACGGCGGCAGTGATCTAAACCTGCTATATCAGGACACAATCAGCAAAATGGAGATAGATCCAACCAAAATTCGCCACAGCAACACCTCCTTCAAGGGTGTAATGCCAGGCCTATATGCCCATTGCACGGGCTCCCTACTGCTAGAAGTTGTGTTCGGCTCATCAGACAACTTCCGACGCGAAAAGTTAACCTTCCTTATTGTCCCATTCAAAAGTAGTTATCGAGCACTATTGGGACGTGAAGCTTTCGCCCGCTTTAAGGCAATACCGCATTATGCATCTCTTACACTTAAAATGCCTGGTCCACGTGGCATCATCTCATTAAAGGGAAATATCAAGTGTCACTCGAGCACGGAAGAACGTGAGACTGCTTGGACAGTCACACGCTAATCCGGCTCCGCTCAACCAAGCACCTAAACAGGTCCATCGGACCCCGGACACGGCTAGACGAGTCCGGCATAATCATACGAAGGCCTACTAACCGCACACCCCCGTACAAGGGGCTGCATGCACGTACAAAAAAGAGACAATAAAGCTCAATTTTATTCGCTTTTCGAATCGTACTCCTTTTATTTAAATAAAAAGTACATTTTTTGCACGAATCTTCCTTCAGCTAAGTTCTTCTCCTTTACAGATGAACACCGTGCTACACCCGCCCAGGATACGGCACAACGGAGACACAGGCGCAGACGTGCAGTAGGGACCCGTTGCAAGGATTCTTTTCAGATTAAGACCCTGCGTAAACCTTTTTTACTGTCTCTTGTTGATACACATCCCCCGGTTTCTTGCTATAACCGAGGAGGAGGCTGGCGTTTTGGCATTGGCCGCGTCAGTAATTTTTGCACGTACCTGGACACCAGGGGCTTAGGGCATTGTTCTGCCCCTTTTCATAAAGACCGAATACCTTAGGGAGTGTTCGGCGTCTCGAGTTAGGCCCTATATGCATCAGCTCTGAATCATGTCTTTGGTCAAATGTTGGGTTTGTCCGGCTCCTGTGTTTTGCTGCCTTACATTCCGTTTTATCGGCTAACACGGCACCAGGAGAACTACTGCGATTGTGCCCCGGTTCGGCCTGGCGAGCACCTCAGTAGAGAAAGCCAAAAACTGACTGTCATGATATAGCGTGAGGCTGGTCAACCACTCGATGACCCACAGGAATGTTTAGAATTCCTCTGCATTAATGAAGGACCGTTTCCCGGTCAGGCACATATGCGCCCCGAATTTGGGAGAGCGCGGTGCCCCTAGGGGCTATATAGTAGCCCCACCATCGAACTCCTATGGCTAAGTGAAAGTGATAAAGCATTATAGTCCGGTTGCCTAGTTTGCTACGCTATCACCTCCTTTACAGGACCAAGACGTTGGATAAAGTGTGAAAATGCGCTTTTTTGCAAACACCCCCGCACTATGTGCGTGGGGGCTGAAGCCAAGGACTACCATCTTTCAGGTTATATAAACATATACATTAACGGCCGCACAGGAGGTACTTTACTACTTGGACGCACAAGTATAAAAAGCCCTTATATTATATTGAAACATTGTTTCACAAATCATACATGTCATCTGAACATAATATCCTTCAAGCACTGCGTCTCTATTAAACGAGTGCCCTGTAGGACTTCCTCAAAGTAGTGCTCGGCAGGTACTCGACTTCTGTCCGAATCCTGGGATGCAACATCGGTGGCCTTCATCTCTGCCCAGTATGTCTTGACACAGGTGAGAGCCATCCGCACACCCTCTATGCATGCTGACCGCTTCATTGCACTAATATGCGGCACCGCACCAAGGAACTGCTGCACCAAGCCAAAATAACTCTTCGGCTTGGGCCTCTTTGGCCACAAATGAGTCACGACAGACTTTATAGCAAGTCCGGACAACCTATTCAGCTCAGCCCATTCAGCCAAATGATCGCTCAATGGAAGCGGATGCTCTGGACTGTGGAACTGCGACCAAGACAGCTCTTCCATTCCGTGATCCTTTTGGCCTCGGAAGTGTTCGGCCGCATCTGCGGCACTCGCCGCCAAATCCAGATAAGCATCCTCCGCACCCCACAGCTGGCCCAACTGAGCATACTTGGGATCCGTGAATTTCCTCCGCAGCAGAAAAGGCTTTCCAGCCGCAATATCTTCGGCCTGATGTAGCTCCTCTTTCATAGCTCTCATTGCAGAGCGAGAATCCTTGCCCTCAGTAGCGGCCTTTTTCTGGTCCTCTTGTTCCGCTCAACCTTCTTTTTCAAGAAGCTCGCAACGGTCGGCAGCATTCTTCAACTTTACGGCCATCTCGGCCATTTCTTTCTTGCTTCGGCAGTGAGCAGCCTGTTCGGCTTTCAGCTCTTCGGCCGCTTTTAAGGCAGCCGCATCACTTTTTCGGGCTTGCTCCTTGGTTCGGGCGAGTTCCGCCCGAAGGTTCTCCATAGCAGCGGCACCATCTGTGTCAAGCATACAAGTTGCAAGGAACATACATTAAGCTACCTTACCGGGTGTCCGTAGAGAAGCTGGATACCTTGTGACTCGTCAAGCCGCTTATTGACAAGCGCGATGTCAGAATCCGCCACGTCAAGTTGCCGCTTTAGTTCGGCAAATTCATCAGTCCGGCAAGCCACCAGACGCCTCGCCACCTATATAGGAAGAGCGCATATTATACCTGGGATTACGATCCTCAGCGTGCTGTCATTTTTGACAGCGCACCGAGTCTCAGGGGCTACCATCTATATAGGGCGCATTCTACATGCCAAAGTATTAGAAGGTACATCATTTTGCGTACCTCAAAACCCGTCAGTAAACTTATGACGGCTTCATGCAACCCGCTTTTAGCGGATGAAATCCTTTTAATCACCGTACCCATTAGCGCACGGTGATCTTCCGAGATAGACGCTCGCCCGAGCAGATCTTTCAGCTCCTCCGACCGTACACCAGTCGGTGCCGGACTTGTCCGATGGCCTTTTTCGAAGGCCGAAAGCGGAGGGCTTTGAGGGGACATACGACTGCCTTCGGGCCCCGCCGGATTCGGAGAAACCCTCCGCGACGACACCTCAGGGTCATCTGCCTCGCATGACGGCACGGCAGGCGGAGGCGTTTCGCTCTCCATCATCTCCGGATCAAGATCCCCTGAAGATGAGCTCTGCTGAGAAGGGCTGAGATCCGAACTACAAAGAAAAACTTCGGTTATCTTCAGAAATAAAACAGGGATGCCTCTCATTTTAAGAAGATGACCCTCTTCACTTACGGCTCGCTGGAGGGCTGGTCTCCTTGGGGAGATAGTGCGGCCGGGGCAGCTCCCAGCGCAGGACCCTCTGGCAAGGATTTCTTCCCCCGCTTCGAGGCCTTGGTCTCCGGATTTTCAGAAGCGGTCCTCTTCTCCCCTGGGAGGGAGGGATTCTCGGTCCCTCCCTTCTTGATAAACTCCTTCGCAGAGGCAGTAGCTCCCTTGCTCCCCCCTTCGCCTTCTTCAAAAGGCGCAGCCTCTAGCATCCTGGTTAACACAGGATTCGGCATGGTCTCAGGGAGGGGGGCCGGACACCGGATCAGTTTTGCTTTCGCTATCCACTCCTGTTCAAAGGACAGCTCTCTTAAAGGCAAGTTTATGATAGATATACAGATAGCATGTCCAGGTACAGGGCTACTTACTTGAGTATCCAGGCGATTGCAGCTTAGACCTGCGTCCTCGGTCAATTCCGGACACGTTGCTCGTGATCCGAAGAACAGTTGGTACATCTCCACGGGCGTTACGCCCATAAAATGTTGGAGAGCTCGTGGTCCCTCCGGATTGAATTCCCACAGGTGGAGGGGGCGACGTTTGCAGGGAAGGGTGCGACGAATCAGCATGACCTGCGCTACTACGACCAGATTGATCTCCCTCTCTAGGAGGTCTCGAATGCGGCCCTGCAACAAGGGCACGTCCTTGGACGGCCCCCAGTTGAACCCTTTGTTGACCCATGACGCCAGCCGCAGTGGAGGACCCGAGCGAAAGGCAGGAGGCGCCACCCATCTGGTGCCCCTGGGAGCAGTGATATAAAACCACTCTTGTTGCCATAGTCCGAGCTCCTCTTGAAAAGAGCCCTCGGGCCATGGAGCGTCAACATTCTTGCTTATAACAGCCCCTCCGCACTCTGCCAACTGCCCCTGATCATCTTCGGTTCCACTTTGAAGGTTTTGAGCCACAACCCAAAGTGAGGGGTAATGCGGAGGAAGGCTTCGCATACGACAATAAACGATGAGATGTGGAGGATGGACTCCGGATCCAAGTCATGAAATTCCAGCCCATAATAAAACATGAGCCCCCTCACGAAGGGGTCTATCGGGAAGCCTAAACCCTGAAGGAAGTGAGACACGAACACCATGCTCTCACCAGGCTTGGAAGTGGGAATGACCTGCCCTTGGGCAGGCAGCCTGTGCAGAATTTCGCCGGTTAGATAGCGGGCGTCTCTCAGCTTTATCACGTCTTCTTCCGTGACGGAGGAAGGCATCCACCGGCCTTGCAGGTCGGAGCCGGACATCCTCGGAGGTCCAAAGCGCCTAAATCTAGAGCTTTGGGTGTTGGAACTCGAGGCGAGGGGCGGATTCAATTGAGATTGAAAGAAAGGAGCGGGCCTTGGTCTCGTTATAAAGAGGTTGAATACCAAGAGCCCTCCCCGTGACCGTTCGGGACTCGCCCTCGATAGAGGAGGCGTGCTAACAGGCACGACTGGGTTACCCACGCCCGTATTAATTAGAATCCCGGAATAAGGGGACACGATCTCTGCTTTGACAAGACGTGCCAAAGAAACCGCCTCGCTAAACACGCGGAGGTGGGACAGTAAAAGTAATTCCAATAAAGGCTTGGCCATGATGTGACGTCACGCCACAAAATACGTCAGCAGATTGAATTTGTGTACGGATTATTCTCTCTACGGTGGTATGTGGAACTTATTTCACAGAGCCGGACACTATCCTTGTGTTCTAAATCTTCTATGAAGTATTCGGAGAAGGAACCCGCCTTGCAATGCCGAAGACAATATGCGCGCCGGACTCGTCGTCATTGAAGCCTGGTTCAGGGGCTACTGAGGGAGTCCTGGATTAGGGGGTGTCCAGATAGCCGAACTATCACCATTGGCCGGACTCCTAGACTATGAAGATACAAGATTGAAGACTTCGTCCCGTGTCCGGATGGGACTTTCCTTGGCGTGGAAGACAAGCTTGGCGATACGGATATGTAGATCTCCTACCATTGTAACCGACTCTGTGTAACCCTAACCCTCTCCGGTGTCTATATAAACCGGAGGGTTTTAGTCCGTAGGACGAATAACAATCATACCATAGGCTAGCTTCTAGGGTTTAGCCTCTCTGATCTCGTGGTAGATCTACTCTTGTACTACCCATATCATCAATATTAATCAAGCAGGAGTAGGGTTTTACCTCCACCGAGAGGGCCCGAACCTGGGTAAAAACATCGTGTCCCTTGTCTCCTATTACCATACGCCTAGACGCACAGTTCGGGAACCCCTACCCGAGATCCGCCGGTTTTGACACCGACAGCGAGCTTTGCTATTATAGTTGGATCTTATGATGTTTCTCCCCCTATACGCTCTTGTGATGAATTGAGTTTCCCTCTTGAAGTTATCTTATTGGATTGAGTCTTTATTTGAGAACACTTGATGTATGTCTTGCCGTGCTTATCTGTGGTGACAATGGGATATCACGTGCCACTTGATGTATGTTTTGGTGACCAACTTGCGGGTTCCGCCCATGAACCTATGCATAGGGGTTGGCACACGTTTTCTTGACTCTCCGGTAGAAACTTTGGGGCACTCTTCGAAGTACTTTGTGTTGGTTGGATGAATCTGAGATTGTGTGATGCATATCGTATAATCATGCCCACGGACACTTGAGGTGACAATGGAGTATCTAGGTGACATTAGGGTTTTGGTTGATTTGTATCTTAAGGTGTTATTCTAGTACGAACTCTTTAATAGATCAATCTGAAAGAATAACTTTGAGGTGGTTTCGTACCCTACCATAATCTCTACGTTTGTTCTCTGCTATTAGTGGCTTTGGAGTGACTCTTTGTTGCATGTTGAGGGCTTGTTATATGATCTATCTATGTTATTATTGTTGAGAGAACTTGCACTAGTGAAAGTATGAACCCTAGGCCTTGTTTCCTATCATTGCAATACCGTTTACGCTCACTTTTATCATAGTTACCTTGCTGTTTTTATTATTTCAGATTACAAAAACCTATATCTACCATCCATATTGCACTTGTATTACCATCTCTTCGCCGAACTAGTGCACCCATACAACTTACAATTGTATTGGGTGTGTTGGGGACACGAGAGACTCTTTGTTATTTGGTTGCAGGGTTGCTTGAGAGAAACCATCTTCATCCTACGCCTCCCACGGATTGATAAACCTTAGGTCATCCACTTGAGGGAAATTTGCTACTCTCCTACAAACCTGTGCACTTGCAGGCCCAACAACGTCTACAAGAAGAAGGTTGTGTAGTAGACATCACGCAGCCGGCCCAAAGTCTTGAAAGCCTCAAGGACTCGGGTTAGGCTACCCGTGGCCCATTACTCCGACAGTAGTCCCCGAAGCTGGTGAGGCGTCGCGGCTAACAGGCCGTGAAGCCTCAGCAGTTTCCTTCCTTGCCGTGTTCTGATCGAACGCTCGGTCCACCTTCTGATGTGCCGGCACCAGGGACCGTTTTGACAAGGAAGGTTCGCTCGTTAATTTCGAACGCCAAGGCAGGAAACAGATGGCATGCCTGCTAAGCTTCCCTAGGCCTGTCACCTGCCACGAGCATGCCACGCGGCGCACGTCAGCCCGGCCAGCCAGCCATCCCACGCTCTTGATGGGACGTGAAAGCAGGCCAGGCCCGCCACCACTGGGCCTCGGCAAGCGGACGGATCCATGGCGGCCGAGGCGGGCAGTTGCGATTCCCATGGGAGTTACTGTGCAGTAACTCTGCGTAGTAATCGGGGGGTCGTGGGGTCGTGGGCGCAGTTAATCCCACGATACCACATCCACCCCTCGGCTTCGCAGCCCGAGGGCTATAAGTAGGAGGAGGAAGTGGAGCGGCGGAGCACGCGCGCCCTCCTCCCCACTCTTTCTTCCTCCTCTCACTGCTGCTGTGCTCCGCGCCCGCCGTAGCGCCGCTGCAGCTCGCCGCCGTCAAACTTCTTCTCCCCGGGCAGCCCCGCTTGGACGCCATGGAGCGCAAGAAGGGAGGAGACTGGGATGGCTCGGTGGTGATCGAGGATCACATCATCTTTCTCCAGGCCACACGCCGGATGCCCAACGCAACCTTCGTCAAGCTGCGGGTGCCGCCGCGGGAGGAGATCTCACCGGGGCCGCAGGGGGACGAGCGGGTCGTCTTCCGCTCACATTTCCTCCGCGGCTTCGGCCACCCGGTGAGCGGGTTCTTCCGCTCATTCATGGAGTTTTACCACCTCCAGCCTCACCAGTTGACGCCCAACACTGTGACGCTGCTGTCCGCCTTCGTCACGGCGTGTGAGGGCTACCTTGGCATCCTCCCCACCATCGAGCTGTGGTAAACTTTCTTCTACACCAAACTGGGCACCTCCACCAAGGAGACAGCGGCCCAGTGCGGTGCCTTCGTTGCCGTGTGCCGGCCGTCAAAGAAGAATGCTTTCCCGTTCATCAAGCTGTCACAGTCGATGAAACTGTGGCAGCAATCGTACTTTTACATGGAGAACATCGACCCGACGGTCGACTTCATCAACCTACCACCTTACGAGGCTGGCCCCCTGTTGAGCCTCGGGCCAACTGGAGCTACAAGCCGAAGCCCGTATCGGCCGACATGGCAGCCGCCATCAGCCGGCTCCGGGTGCTGACGGAGGCGGAGGGTCTCGTGGCGTCTGACTTGCTGATCGCCTTCGTTGAGCGTCGGGTTCTCCCGCTCCAAGGCCATCCTCATCTAATCTGTCAGACGAGCGGGCACCGCAATCCGAGCCGTATGTGCACGAAGGACATGCCGACTGCCGAGGTGGCCCGAATGGTGAACGAGATCACCGACCTCAAGGTGTCCTGGTGGTTCGGCAAGCGGCCATACTCCCGCGACAACCCGCCGCCTGCCGTAAGTCACTTAGCTTTCCCTTTTTAGTTCTTGTCTTGGTCCTGGTCTTGGTATGAAGTGGTCCTTCTTTGGAACACAGATCTACATGTCTCCGGTGACGGCCGCCATCGTGGGGCCAGGTGGTAACTACCAGCCGGACGGGAGGTGAGCGATGTGGACGACCCCGACTTGGGGGCAGCTGCCTTAGAGGACGATGTTGTAAGCGGCGACGACGGAGCAGGCGGCTCCGAAGAGGGGGGCGGCGTGGAGACCTGGCCTGACGATGACGACGAGGAAGACGAGGCGCGCCCTGCGTGGGGCGTCGTCAATACAGGCACGTGCCCCTCCGCCGGGCCGTCTGGTCGAGGCGGCAAGTGCAAGCGGAAACAGGGCGCCGCCCTGTTCGGCAGCGTGCCGAAGAAGCCCAAGAACCCTGCCGCCGTGACCAGGCGGAAAGAGGCGGCGACGAAGGTGGCCAAGTTCCAGAAGCTGCCGAAGGCGCCGCCCATGGTGTCGGCGTAAGTACCTCCCTTGCGCTTTTCCTTGGGCTCTTCTTTGCTGATCCGGCCTAAAATTTCTTTGCTTTACTTTTTTGTCTCAGGGCCCCGCTCTCCCTCAACAAGTCAACCACCGCCTCTATGATCAGGTCGGTGGAGACCTCCACCACCACCCGGCGAGTCGATCCGACCGCCAACTTCCGGGAGGCACAGGAGCGAAACACACGGGAGGTGCACGAGGAGAAGGAAGCCGCCCGCCTGGAGAAGGCGGAGGCTGACAAGGTGGAGGCATCCGCGCTGAATAGCTGGCGGAGGCGGAAGATGATGCCGCGGCGAAGGAGCGGCTCGCGGAGGCCGCACGCCGCCAGGAGCCGCAGCTCGTTGCTCTCTTGAATTCTGCGCCACCTCTACTAGAGTTCATGGCATCGACTGGGGGAGCCGGTGATGAGCAGCCGGCCATGGAGAAGGAGGGCGGCGATGTCGCCATGCCGGATGTTGTCGTGCTCCGCCACCGCTGACTGGCGGAGCGCAAGACAGGCAGCCGACCGCCTCGCCGGCGCGACCAACCGGGAACGAGGTAGTGATGGGCCCAACTTCTCAGGCACGCACACCCGTGTGTCATTGTCTCGTGAAGGCAGTCTCGGCACCGCGACCGCTGGAGGCTAGCGCCGCAAGCTTGTCAGTCCCGAACACCGAGGCGACCAGCGCCGCGCCCTCCGGCTGGGTGCGCGGAGGCGGGATAGGAGCCTTGAACCAGGTGGCCCTTGACGTCCAAGCCAAGCTCCGGGCTGAAGCCGACGCCCTCAAGCGGTGCAACGAGGCGTTCCTGAACTCGCGAGCGGCCATACGGGTATGCTTCTCAGTCCTTTATTTTTGATCCTTTTATTTCTTGGTGGGGGCGTGCCAGCGCACCCACTGGGTGTAGTCCCCAAGTTTTCGGCCGGCTGCTGAGCAGGCGCTCCGGAACTTTAACTTGCGAGCATCAAGTTCTAACTCCGTCCGACATCCTTATTGCAGGATTACCACAACCTTCGCGCGACCACCTTCAACTCCGGAGTCCGGGAGCTGGAGAGGCAGACCGCCAACTTGTCAGAGAGCCGGAGTAAGTCTTGGCTTTCTTTCTCTGCGGGGGCACGCTGGCACACCCGCGGGCTGTAGTCCCCGAGATTTGGGCCGACGGCCGAGCAGTCGGGCCGGATCTTCCCAGCAACTGTATTTCTTTGGTTGATCATTTATAACTTATTTCTCTGCGGGGGCGCCATAGCGCACCCGCGGGCTGTAGTCCCCGAGATTCAGGCCGACTGCTGAGCAGTCGGGCCGGATCTCCCCGGCAACTGCATCCCTAACTTGTTGAATGTTGACGTCCTTTCCTTCTTCTCTCTTTGCAGAGGCCAACGCCGCCTTGCAGCAGCAGCTGGGCGAAGCCAACACCGCGCTGCATGATACGTCTCCAACTTATCTATAATTTTTTATTGTTCCATGCTATTATATTACCCATTTTGGATGTTTATGGGCTTTATTTTACACATTTATATCATTTTTGGGACTAACCTACTAACTGGAGGCCCAGCCCGTATTGCTGTTTTTTTGCCTATTTTAGTATTTCGAAGAAAAGGAATATCAAATGGAGTCCACACGAAATGAAACCTTCGGGAGCGTGATTTTTGGAACGAACGTGATCCAGAGGACTTGGAATGCAAGTCAAGAAGCAGCCGAGGCTCCCACGAGATAGGAGGGCGCCCCCCCTGTAGGGCGCGCCCCCTGTCTTGTGGGCCCCTCGGGCGTCCACCGACGTACTTCTTCCTCCTATATATACCTACGTACCCCAAAAACATCCAGGGAGCAGACGAAACACAATTTCCACCACCGTAACCTTCTGTATCCGCGAGATCCCATCTTGGAGCCTTCGCCGGTGTTCTGCCGGAGGGGGAATCGACCACGAAGGGTCTCTACATCAACATCCTTGCCCCTTCGATGAGTTGTGAGTAGTTTACCATGGACCTACGGGTTCATAGTTATTACCTAGATGGCTTCTTCTCTCTTTTTGGATCTCAATACAATGTTCTCCCCCTCTCTTGTGGACATCTATTCAATGTAAACTCTTTTTGCGGTGTGTTTGTCGAGATCTGATGAATTGTGGGTTTATGATCAAGTTTATCTATGAATAATATTTGAATCTTCTCTGAATTCTTTTATGTATGATTGACTTATCTTTGCAAGTCTCTTTGAATTATCAGTTTGGTTTGGCCTACTAGATTGATCTTTCTTGCCATGGGAGAAGTGCTTAGCTTTGGGTTCAATCTTGCGGTGTCCTTACCCAGTGACAGAAAGGGTTGCAAGGCACGTATTGTATTGTTGCCATCGAGGATAAAAAGATGGGGTTTATATCATATTGCATGAGTTTATCCCTCTACATCATGTCATCTTGCTTAAGGCGTTACTCTGTTCTTATAAACTTCATACTCTAGATGCAGGCAGGAGTCGGTCGATGTGTGGAGTAATAGTAGTAGATGCAGGCAGGAGTCAGTCTACTTGTTACGGACGTGATGCCTATATACATGATCATGCCTAGATAATCCCATAATTATTCGCTTTTCTATTAATTGCTCGACAGTAATTTGTTCACCCACCGTAATACTTATGCTATCTTGAGAGAAGCCTCTAGTGAAACCTATGGCCCCGGGGTCTATCTCTTATCATATTTGTTTCCAATCTACTTTTATTTGCATCTTTACTTTTTGCATCTATATTATAAAATACCAAAAATATATTTATCTTATCTTACTATCTTTATTAGATCTCACTTTCGCAAGTGGCCGTGAAGGGATTGACAACCCCTTTATCGCATTGGTTGCGAGTTCTTAGTTTGTTTGTGTAGGTGCGTGGGACTTTTGAGGAGCCTCCTACTGGATTGATACCTTGGTTCTCAAAAACTGAGGGAAATACTTATGCTACTATTGCTGCATCACCCTCTCCACTTCGAGGAAAACCAACGCAAGCTCAAGATGTAGCAAGAAGGATTTCTGGCGCCGTTGCCGGGGAGGTCTTCGCTCAAGTCAAGACATACCAAGTACCCATCACTAACCCATCTCCCTTGTATTTACATTATTTGCCATTTGCCTCTTGTTTTCCTCTCCCCCACTTCACCCTTGCCATTTTATTCGCCCTCTATTTCCCAATCTCCTCCTCTCGTTTTGCTTGCCTTTTTCTGTTTGCTTGTGTGTTGGATTACTTGTTGCCATGGTGCAAGATAATACCAAATTGTGTGATTTCTCGAATACCAATAATAATGATTTCCTTAGTACTCCGATTGCTCCTCTTAATGATGGTGAGTCTTGTGAAATCTATACTGCTTTGCTGAATCTTGTTATGAAAGATCAATTCGCCGGCCTTCCTAGTGAAGATGCCGTTACTCATCTAAACAACTTTGTTGATTTGTGTGTATGCAAAAGAAGAAAGATACAGATAACAATATTGCCAAATTGAAGTTATTTCCGTTTTCTCTTAGAGATCGTGCTAAAGTTTGGTTTTCGTCTTTGCCTAAAAATAGTATTGATTCTTGGAACAAGTGCAAAGATGCTTTTATCTCTAAGTATTGAAGTTATTATTCTTAGGAACGATATTATGAATTTTAAACAACTTGATCATGAGCATGTTGCCCAATCTTGGGAAAGAATGAAATTGATGCTTCGTAATTGCCCTACTCATGGTTTGAATTTATGGATGATTATACAAAAAATTTATGCTGGTTTGAACTTTGCTTCTAGAAATCTCTTAGATTCAGCCGCGGGAGGCACGTTTATGGAAATCACGTTAGGAGATGCTAAGAAACTTCTTGATAATATTGTGGCTAATTATTCTCAATGGCACACCGAAAGATCTTCTAGTAAGAAAGTGCATGCTATAGAAGAAATCAATGTTTTGAGTGGAAAGATGGATGAACTTATGAAATTGTTTGCAACTAAAAATACTGATCCCAATGATATGCCTTTGTCTTCTTTCATTGAGAATGATAATGAATCTATGGATGTGAATTTTATTGGTAGAAATAGTTTTGGAAACAATGCTTATAGAGGAAACTTTAATGCTAGACCGTTCCCTAGTAATTCCTCTAATAATTATGGAAATTCCTACAATCATTCTTATGGTAATTTTAATATGATGCCTTCTAATTTTGAGAATAGTGTGAAAGAATTTATGATCTCTCAAAAGAATTTTAATGCTTTGCTTGAAGAAAAATTGCTCAAAGTTGATGATTTGGCTAGGAACATTGATAGAATTTCGCTTGATGTTGATTCTCTTAAACTTAGATCTTCTCCTCCTAAGCATGATATCAATGAGTCTCTCAAAGTAATGAGAATTTCCATTGATGAGTGTAAGGAAAGAACCGCTAGATTGCGTGCTAAGAAAGATAGCTTTATAAAAGCGTGTTCTTCTAATTTCCATGAAAATAATGATGAAGATCTTAAAGTTATTGATGCGTCTCCTATTAGATCTATGTTTTGCAATATGAATTTTGATGATTATGGGACTTTTGATGAATCAACTTTGCCTAGAAGGCGTCCCAAGATTTCGGAGTCTTTAGATCTTGATGCTAAATTTGGTAAAAGTGAGATTGGAGAGGTCACAACTTCAAATAACATTGAACCTACTATCTCAGATTTTAAGGAATTTGATTATGATAATTGTTCTTTAAAAAGTTGTATTTCCTTGTTGCAATCCGTTGTTAATTCTCCTCATGCTTATAGTCAAAATAAAGCTTTTACCAAACATATTGTTGATGCCTTGATGCAATCTTTTGATGAAAAACTTAATTTGGAAGTTTCTATACCTAGAAAACTTAATGATGAGTGGGGACCTACTATAAAGATTATAATCAAAGATTATGAGTGTTTTGCTTTGTGTGATTTGGGTGCTAGTGTTTCCACAATTCCGAAAACTTTATGTGATATTCTAGGTTTCCATGATCTTGATGATTGCTCGTTAAATTTGCACCTTGCGGATTCCACCATTAAAAAGCCTATGGGAAGGATCAATGATGTTCTTATTGTTGCAAATTGAAATTTGGTGCCCGTAGATTTTACCGTTCTTGATATAGATTGCAATCTTTCTTGCCCTATTATTCTTGGTAGACCTTTCCTTAGAACGATTGGCGCGATTATTGATATGAAGGAAGGGAATATTAGATTCCAATTTCCATTAAAGAAAGGCATGGAGCACTTTCCAAGAAATAAAGTCAAATTACCTTATGAATCTATCATGCGGGCTACATATGAATTTAGTGCTAAACGATAGCGCTAGTTGGGAGGCAACCCAATTTTTCTGTTTGTTTTTGTTTTTGCTCCTGTTTAGTAATAAATCTTACATCTACTCTCTGTTTAGATGTGTTTTTATCTTTTAATTAGTGTTTGTGCCAAGTAGAACCTATAGGATAACCTATGATGATAGTTGATTTGATTCTGCTGGAAAAAAAAAACTTTGCCCGCACAAATATAATTTTGTTAAATTACAGGAACGTTATTTTGCGTTGATTCTTTTTGCTTCTGATCAATAGAAAAATTGTCCAGGACTTCCTATTTTTGTAGGATTTTTAGAGTTCCAGGAGTTTGCGTTAGTTATAGATTGCTACAGGCTATTCTGTTTTTGACAGATTCTGTTTTTCGTGCGTTGTTTGCTTATATTGATGCATCTATGGCTAGTAAAATAGTTTATAAACCATAGAGAAGTTGGAATACAGTATATTTAATACCAAATTAAATAAAGAATGAGTTCATTGCAGTACCTTATGTGGTGATTTTGTTTTCTTTCACTAACGGAGCTTATAAGATTTCCTGTTGAGTTTTGTATTGTGAAGTTTTCAAGTTTTAGGTAAAGCTTTTATGGACTATGGAATAAGGAGTGGAAAGAGCCTAAGCTTGTGGATGCCCAAGGCACCCCAAGATATTCAAGAATAGCCAAAATCCTAAGCTTGGGGATGCCCCGGGAAGGCATCCCCTCTTTCGTCTTCGTTCATTGGTAACTTTACTTGGAGCTATATTTTTATTCGCTACATGATATGTGTTTTGCTTCGAGCGTCGTGTATTATATTAGTCTTTTATTTTTAGTTTACCACAATCATCCTTGCTGTACACACCTTTTGGGAGAAGCCTACTTGATTAGAATTTGCTAGAATACTCTATGTGCTTCACTTATATCTTTTGAGCTTGATAGTTTTTGCTCTAGTGCTTCACTTATATTTTTAGAGCACGGTGGTGTCTTAATTTTGAAGAAATTTCTAGTCTCTCATGCTTCACTTATATCTTCTTGAGAGTATTTTAGAATAGCATGGTATTTGCTATGGTTGCAAAGTTGGTCTTAGAATGATAAGCATCCAAGTTGGGTATAATAAAAACTATCATAGAAAAAGAATTGGATGCTATGATCAACTTGATGCTTGATAATTGTTTTGAGATATAAAGGTAGTAATGTTAGGGTCATGCTAGTGGGTAATTATGAAACTGAGAAATACTTTTGTTGAAGTTGGCAAGTCCCGTAGTATGCACGTATGGTAAAAGTTGTGTGACAAATTTGTTGCATGAGGTGCTCTTTTGATTGTCTTCCTTATGAGTGGCAGTCGGGGATGAGTGATGGTCTTTTCCTACCAATATATCCCTCTTGGGGCATGCGTAGTAGTACTTTGCTTCGAGGGCTAAGTAGACTTTTGCAATAAGTATATGAGTTCTTTTTGACTAATGTGAGTCCATGGATATACGCACACTCATCCTTCTAGCCTTTATTATTATCGCGCAACTTCCGCCGGTATCATAAACCCTTTATCTACCTTCCTCAAAACAACCACCATACCTACCTATTATGGCATTTCCATAGCCATTCCGAGATATATTTCCATAGCCACAAGTCGGGATGAGACTTCGGACTTTACAAAAAAATGAGAAAAGAAAAAAAATGAGAACGGCCAAAAAGAAAAAAAAGGAAAGGACAAATAAAAAAAGGAGAAAAAAGGAAAGAAAAAAAAGAAAGGAAGAAAAAAATAAAATGAGAGAAAAAGAGAGAAGGGACAATGCTACTATCTCTTTTTCCACACTTGTGCTTCAAAGTAGCACCATGATCTTCATGATAGAGAGTCTCCTATGTTGTCACTTTCATACACTAAGTGAGAATTTTTGATTATAGAACTTGGCTTGTATAGTCCAATGATGGGCTTCCTTAAAATGCCCTAGGTCTTCGTGAGCAAGCAAGTTGGATGCACACCCACTTAGTTTCTTTTGTTGAGATTTCATATATTTATAGCTCTAGTGCATCCGTTGCATGGCAATCCCTACTCACTCACATTGATATCTATTAATGGGCATCTCTATATAGCCCGTTAATACACCTAGTTGATGTGAGACTATCTCCCTTTTTGTCCTCACACCACCACCATATACCACCATAGTGCTATGTCCATGGCTTGCGCTCATGTATTGCGTAAGAGTTGAAAAATCTGAAGCGCGTTAAAAAGTATGAAACAATTGCTCGGCTCGTCATCGGGGTTGTACATGATGGGAGTATTTTGTGTAATGAAAACGAAGCATGGCCTAACTATATGATTTTCTAGGGATAAGCTTTCTTTGGCTATGCTATTTTGATAGGACATGATTATTTGTTAGTATGCTTTTGAAGCATTATTATTTCTATGTTTTATAAGCTTTTATTTTGAATCATTTGGATCTGAACATTCATGGCACAATAAAGAAAATTACATTGAGAATTATGCTAGGTAGCATTCCACATCAAAAATTTCTTTTTATCATTTACCTACTCGAGGACGAGCAGGAATTAAGCTTGGGGATGCTTGATACGTCTCCAACGTATCTATAATTTTTGATTGTTCCATGCTATTATATTACCCCTTTTGGATGTTTATGGGCTTTATTTTACACATTTATATCATTTTTGGGACTAACCTACTAACCGGAGGCCCAGCCCATATTGTCGTTTTTTTTGCCTATTTCAGTATTTTGAAGAAAAGGAATATCAAACGGAGTCCAAACGGAATGAAACCTTTGGGAGCGTGATTTTTGGAACGAACGTGATCTAGAGGACTTGGAGTGCAAGTCAAGAAGCAGCCGAGGCTCCCACGAGATAGGAGGGCGCACCCCCCTGTAGGCCACGCCCCCTATCTTGTGCACCCCTCGGGCGTCCACCGACGTACTTCTTCCTCCTATATATACCTACGTACCCCGAAAACATCCAGGGAGCAGACGAAACACAATTTCCACCATCGTAACCTTCTGTATCCGCGAGATCCCATGGAGGGTCTCTACATAAACATCCTTGCCCCTCCGATGAGTTGTGAGTAGTTTACCACAGACCTACGGGTCCATAGTTATTATCTAGATGGCTTCTTCTCTCATTTTGGATCTCAATACAATGTTCTCCCCCTCTCTTGTGGAGATCTATTCGATGTAAACTCTTTTTGCGGTGTGTTTGTTGAGATCCGATGAATTTTGGGTTTATGATCAAGTTTATCTATGAATAATATTTGAATCTTCTCTGAATTCTTCTATGTATGATTGAGTTATCTTTGCAAGTCTCTTCGAACTATCAATTTGGTTTGGCCTACTAGATTGATCTTTCTTGCCATGGGAGAAGTGCTTAGCTTTGGGTTCAATCTTGCGGTGTCCTTACCCAGTGACAGAAAGGGTTGCAAGGCATGTATTGTATTGTTGCCATCGAGGATAAAAAGATGGGGTTTATATCATATTGCATGAGTTTATCCCTCTAAATCATGTCATCTTGCTTAAGGTGTTACTCTGTTCTTATGAACTTAATACTCTAGATGCAGGCATGAGTCGGTCGATGTGTGGAGTAATAGTAGTAGATGCAGGCAGGAGTCGGTCTACTTGTTATGGACGTGATGCCTATATACATGATCATGCCTAGATAATCTCATAATTATTCGCTTTTCTATCAATTGCTCGACAGTAATTTGTTCACCCACCATAATACTTATGCTATCTCGAGAGAAGCCTCTAGTGAAACCTATGGCCCCCGGGTCTATCTCTTATCATATGTGTTTCCAATCTACTTTTATTTCCATCTTTACTTTTTGCATCTATACACTAGTAGAAAAGGGGGCAATGGTCCAGGCCAGGTCAGCCCATTAGTCCCGGTTCAACCCAGAACCGGGACCAATGGGGGCATTGGACCCTGTTCGTTAGCCCCGGGGGCCGGCCGGGCCACGTGGGCCATTGGTCCCGGTTCGTCTGGACCTTTTGGTCCCGGTTGGTGGGATTAACCGGGACCAATGGGCCTCGCTCCTGGCCCACCACCATTGGTCCCGGTTGGTGGCCTGAACCGGGACCAAAGGCTGCCCTTTAGTCCCGGTTCATTCCACCAACCGGGACTAAAGTGTTGGTCCTCGCTGCGGCCAGAGTTTAGTCCCACCTCGCCAACCGAAGGGGGCTCACACCGGTTTATCAGCCCCTCCCTCTCTGCCTTGTTGAGCTACTCTCAAAGTGAAAATAGATGCCCTTATACAGGAAATTTGACCGAAATTCATATTGAATTTCTCTAAAGTTAGTAGAAATTTATTATGAATTTAGGTCTAATTTTCTCTATAAGCGCATCTATGCTCATTTCTGAGTAGTTTTTTATATAGTTTTTTCTTTTCTGCTATATTTTTTTTATTTCTGAGTTGTAATAAGTCATTAAAAATAAGCATCTATGCTCATTTTTAGTTAAGTTAATCACACCTATTTTTTCTTCTATTTATTTCTGAATTGTAATTAGTCATTAAAAATAAGCATCTATGCTCATTTTTTAGTTAAGTTAATCACAACTATTTTTTCTTTTTATTTCTGAGTTGTAATAAGTCATTAAAAATAAAAAAGAGGCGCAATGCTCTTTAATTTGCTTCAAGCCTTTCGGAATAGTGTCAACTGCACTGCACATAGCTCTGTGCAGTCTACCATATTCCTCAAGGCTTGAAGCTAACCAACGTGCAGGAGCATTGAGCCTCTTCGTCATCGTCTCTGCACTCAGGGCTTATAAACAGCTGCGACTGCCTCTCGCTTGGCGAGGCGGGACTAAAAAAACAGCTGCAGGAAGAATCAACAAAAAAATAGCTACAGAAAATAAAAAAGTAGTTACACGGGTCCATTGGTACCGGTTCATGGAACCAACCGGGACCAATGCCCCCCCCCTTTAGTCCCGGTTGGAGCTACCAACCGGGACCAAAGGTCTTCGTTTCCCGCCCTTTGCGCTGCTGAAATGAGGCCTTTGGCCCCGGTTGGTGGCACCAACCGGGACTAAAGGGGGCATTAGTCCCGGTTGGAGCCTCCAACTGGGACCAATGCTCTTGCTATATATATTGGACTTAGCAGTTTTCGCCAAATCCCATCTCTTTCTCGCCCCTGCCCCGAGCCTCTGCTCCTCGTCGCCGTCGCCGCCGAGCCCGCCCCATGCCGCCCCGAGCCCGCCGTCCCCGTCGCTGCCCAGAGCTCGCCGTCGTCGCCGCCCCCATCGCCGCCCGCGTCCCGCGCCGCCCCGTCATCGCCGCCCGCGTCCCACGCCGCCGCGCCCCGACGTCGTCGCCAGCCGTCGCCCCTGCCCCGAGCCCGCCATCCCCGTCGCCGCCCCCGAGCCCGCTGTCCTCGTCGCTCCTGGCCCGCGCCGCCCCGAGCCCGTCGTCGCCCCTGCACCGCGCCGCCTCGACGCCGACGTGAGCGTTTTTTTTATTTTTGTTAGATTTTTTAGATTCTTTTTGTAGTTCATAGATTTTTTTGTTAGGTTAGATGTGTAGTAATTTAGATATGTAGTTCATAGATTTTTTTGTTAGATTATATTTTTTTTCTTCATAGTATTTAGAAAAAGGAAAAAAATAAGAAGTAGTTTATATATAGTTGAACTAGCTAGTTGATTTAATAAACTAATTTATTTTACTATATAATGAAGTAGTTTGTTTTTAGTAAGTACTACTTATTTATTTATAGTAAGTGCTTAGTAGTTGAACTAGATAGTTGATTTAATTAGATTTTTTTGTTAGATTAGATTTTTTTTGTTAGATTACATGTGTAGTAATTAATTTGTTCATATTATGTTCGATATTTTTGTTAGATTAATTAGATTTTTTTTGTTAGATTAGATATGTGTAGTAATTAATTTCTTCATATTATGTTAATTTTTTTTTCTGTTAATAGATTTTTTTGGTGATATTATTATTGAATATGCATGTTTGGTGATATTATTGTTAATAGATTTTTTTGGTGATATTTAGATTGTGTAATTAATTTTGTTCATAGAATTTTAATGATTTTTTTGTTCATAGTATTTAGAAAAAGGAAAAAAAATAAGAAGTAGTTTATATATAGCTGAACTAGGTAGTTGATTTAATAAACTAATTTATTTTACTATATATAGAAGTAGTTTGTTTTTAGTAAGTACTACTTATTTATTTATAGTAAGTGCTTAGTAGTTGAACTACATAGTTGATTTAATTAATAAAACTACTTTTATTTAACTATATATAGAAGTAGTTCCCGCGTCGACGTCGGCGATGCCTATCCCGCATCCTCGTCGTCGTCGACTCGGCGGTGGAGGCCTGCTTGATCAGGGCCATGTTCGGGACTGGGCTCCGCCCGGTTGGTATTGGGAGGTGCTACCTTCGGGGGGACGTAGGTTGGTGAGGAGGCAGCCCGTTGTTGACCCGATCCTTGTTTGGTGGCGGTCGCGTGGGCCAGTGACGGTGGTGAGGCATCCGGACACCGCGGAGGTGGTACGTCACTGTGTCAGCGAGGAGGACGAGCATGTCCGTCACTACATGGTTGCATTGGAGGGGAGGTTCGACAATACCTGGCAGGTTCTTCAGGGATCTCACAGGAGCTATGATCCTGTGATGGTTCCTTATCTTTGGGTGTCCACCGCCCGCCTCGATACCCGTCGGGAGCTACGGTTCTAGTTGTATTAGTGATAATATTCGACGATGTACGGACACCAAGAGATGATGTACTTGTGCTTATAATTATTGAATGCATGCTAATTTGAATACTACACTTTATTTTATGATTTGGTTTTGCTTATTGAATGCTCATATTGGATAATTTCTCCTTCATTCCCGTGTGCTAGACAATTTGATATAATTAATAATGCATTCGGGAATGAAAGGAGGAGCTACGTACATCGATCATCGATAGTCAACCCGTGATTAATAATAATGATCTAGTTTAATATTTGAATTATGAACGTATAGGCCGGAAATGTCGTACTCATCAGACGACGAAAACCGCCCGGGGGAGTGCGACTGGTGCCACGACGACCGAGGTATCTGCGACAGGTTCATTGTGCTGGACGAAGATTGGCGCTTCAGCATTAAGCTCGAGGAGACCTTCGATGTTCATACGGTACGCAACCGACGATAAAAGTTTTTTCGTAATTACTCATGACTTCAACTATTTTAATCATGACAATATTTTTCATCTTTTCCAATTCGACTAGCTTATCCCATGCTTTGCAAGACACTATGTCTTGGAGAGGATGGGTTTTGAAGACCATGAAAGTTTCGAAACCAAAAAAATTATCCTAAGTACCCATCATGGTGTGGATTTTCAAGTAAAGCTGTACAATGCTTAGAGTGTAACCCATTTTGGTTGCAAAAATTGGGAAGCACTTTGCAAGATGTATGGTTTTGATGAGGGTATGCTTGTTACCATGGATCTTGGTGATCCTACAATCGAGCAAGAGAGACCTACGATTTTCGTCCTTGTGGATACACCTCCAATTCTTCCCCCATGTGAGCTTAACATAGTTATTAAGTAATTTATATTGTTTATTTGAAAATAGTTGACAACTTATTCTCCATTGACAGCTTATTTTCATTCTTCAAAGAATGTGCGGAAGATGGTAGACAGAACCTACTACACCGAAGGCTCCGAACTAACTTATCAGGAGAAAAATCATCTGGTTGGATTTTGTACTGCTCTTGAGAATTACAATGTCTACAATCGAACTCCTCAACATTATGGTCAATACGTGCCACTAGTGCACGTGTTGAACTATGGTAACTACCATGGAGATACCCTGGTACGATTATTTACTATTACAACATTCGTGCATCTTTTTGCACACTTCTAAAACTAGTACATCATATCATTGCTAACTACGAAGTTATTACTATGTTTTTCAAGAGATAATCCCAAATGATTGTGTGCCTCATCTGATGTATACACGGGGTAGCCTTCATGTTTTGAACATACAACCAGGTCATCCTACGAATCTCAACTGTCCATACCGGGTTTCTAAAAGAAGTGGAGACATGATAATCAAAGAATGGAAAAAATGTATGGACAGTCGTAAGGAGCTTCTTGGAAGCAACGTTCAGCGAAGGGCAAAAATTGGAGACAGGATGATCGCCATTCTTCATAATGGAGAGTCAGGGTCTATATTGTTTTATGCTATTTTACCTTAAGGGTGTTTAGGTCCTACCTCATACTGATGATCATGTGCTAAGAACAATAATGTAGGGTTGGGTTCGATGACTATGAGGATGATGATCGTATGACTTATTATTAATAACGAGTAGAAGTTGTATATGATGATGCATGATTAGTAGGACTTGTTATTATATATATATGATGATGTATGATGCAAGCATGCATGAGCATTTTATATCTGCGGGTGCAATGAACATAGCAGCAGCGTTGATAAACCAAGGACGAAGATATAAGAGAGGACACTTCTCTCTATTAGCTAGCTATAATAACAACCTAAAAATAACCCCTAAAGCAGCCACTTTTGAAAAAAAAATTGACTTTTGGTCCCGGTTGGAGCCACCAACCGGGACCAAAGCCCCCCTGACTGGGGTGGGCGCACAGGGCCACGTGGAGGCACATTGGTCCCGGTTCTGGTTTGAACCGGGACTAATGGGTGGAGGTATTAGTAACGACCCATTAGTCCCGGTTCATGAACCGGGACTAAAGGCCCTTACGAACCGGGACTAATGGGTGGTTTTCTACTAGTGATATTATAAAATACCAAAAATATATTTATCTTATCTTATTATCTTTATTAGATCTCACTTTCGCAAGTGGCCGTGAAGGGATTGACAACCCCTTTATCGCGTTGGTTGCGAGTTCTCAGTTTGTTTGTGTAGGTGCGTGGGACTTTTGAGGAGCCTCCTACTGGATTGATACCTTGGTCCTCAAAAACTGAGGGAAATACTTACGCTACTATTGCTGCATCACCCTCTCCACTTCGAGGAAAATCTACGCAAGCTCAAGACGTAGCACTGCGCGCCAAGGAGGCGGAGTGCAGCAAACTGGCCGAGGAGCATGACCGACTGGTCACGCAGCTGGCGGAGCAGATGGAACGTCTCCAGACGGCTCAGAAGGAGGCGGAGGCGAAAGAGACTGACCTCCTTGCTGAGTTTGAGACCGAGCGCTCTGCTTGGGCCGACAAGGAGGCGCAGCTGACTGCCGGCTTCGGTAACATTGAGGACATGGTCGACGGCAAGCTTCCTCTTTTTTCTTTCTTTCATCTGCCGGCCTCTGCTCAGACCGACTGTTCGCTTCTAACTTCTGTCTTTCTTGCTTTCCACCCAAGCAGATTTCTTCCCAGGCCACTCCATCGCCGCGAACCGGACCATTAAGGTTTATCGCCAGGAGCGGAGGGCAGAAGGCGTGCAGATTGCCGCCGACGCTCCCTGGACCCTTAGCGAGTAGCTTCTCAGCATCCAGGCCTGCCTTCGGCCGGCTCACCGGATGTTGCACCGTCTTCAACGCGTCGGGGCCCAGGCGATATCCGCCCTCTGGCTAGGCATGTCGGCTCCGCGCACTCCCAGTCGGACTGCCGACTGGCTGGAGGTGGCGGCCAGTCGCCTAGAAGCTTAGAAGGGCTCCTCGGCCCGGGCTGGAGCGCGCCGGGCTCTGGAATACGTCAAGTCATGGTACCGTGGTCTAGATCTAGCCCAGCTGACCATGTTTCGGCTGGAGGCGCAGGAGGAGCTGGTGGCGGTGGAGGACGACCTTGTCAAGCGGGCGACGGTGATCGCCGACTACACCGACACCAACGTCTTCATCCCGGAGCTGGTTGATGATGGCGCTGAGGCGCCACTTGAGTGGTTAGACCTGAATCCGAAGGACAGCGAGGACTCGGCCGAGGTGATTGATTCCAGCGATGAAGGAGAGGATGTAGAGGGCGAGGAAAGCGAAGAAGACGCGCCGGAGATCGGAGCGGACAGCCAGCCTCAGCCTGACCGCGCCGCGAGCAACGATCCGCGCTCAAGTGCGCCGACTGCTGCTGGAGGCGACCAGGCGGAGACCGACCAGCCGTCCGCTGCACCAACCGGCGCCGCCGACTCTACCGTCCAGCCGTCTGCTACATCAACCGGCGCTACTGATTCTGCCGTTGCAACCTCTTGAGCACTGGGTTGGGTTTCCCCGAAGAGGAGAGGATGATGCAACAAAGTAGCGTAAGTATTTCCCTCAGTTTTTGAGAATGAAGGTATCAATCCAGTAGGAGGCCACGCAGAAGTCCCTCGTACCTACACAAAACGATAGCTACTCGCAACCAACGCGATTAGGGGTTGTCAATCCCTTGACGGTCACTTACGAGGGTGAGATCTGATAGAGATGATAAATAATATTTTTGGTATTTTTGATATAGAGATGCAAAGTGAAAAGTAAAAGGCAAAGTAAAAACAAAGCAAGTATTAAAGTAATGGAGATTGATATGATGAGAATAGACCCGGGGGCCATAGGTTTCACTAGTGGCTTCTCTCAAGAGCATAAGTATTCTACGGTGGGTGAACAAATTACTGTTGGGCAATTTATAGAATTGAGCATAATTATGAGTATATCTAGGTATGATCATGTATATAGGCATCACGTCGGAGACAAGTAAACCGAAATGATTCTGCATCTACTACTATTACTCCACTCATCGACCGTGATGACCCACAAGTATAGGGAATCTATCGTAGTCCTTTCGATAAGTAAGAGTGTCGAACCCAATGAGGAGCAGAAGGAAATGATAAGCGGGTTTCAGCAAGGTATTCTCTACAAGTACTGAAATAAGTGGCAATAGATAGTTTTGTGATAAGATAAATTTTAACGAGCAACAAGTAACAAAAGTAAATAAAGTGCAGCAAGGTGGCCCAATCCCTTTTGTAGCAAAGGACAAGCCTGGACAAACTCTTATAAAAGGAAAAGCGCTCCCGAGGACACATGGGAATATCGTCAAGCTAGTTTTCATCACGCTCATATGATTCACGTTCGATACTTTGATAATTTGATATGTGGGTGGACCGGTGCTTGGGTGTTGTTCTTACTTGAACAAGCATCCCACTAATGATTAACCTCTATTGCAAGCATCCGCAACTACAACAATAGTATTAAGGTAAACCTAACCATAGCATGAAACACATGGATCCAAATCAACCCCTTACGAAGCAACGCATAAACTAGGGTTTAAGCTTCTGTCACTCTAGCAATCCATCATCTACTTATTACTTCCCAATGCCTTCCTCTAGGCCCAAGTAATGGTGAAGTGTTATGTAGTCGACGTTCACATAACACCACTAGAGGCTAGACAACATACATCTTATCAAAATATCGAACGAATACCAAATTCAAATGATTACTAATAGCAAGACTTCTCCCTTGTCCTCAGGAACAAACGTAACTACTCACAAAGCATATTCATGTTCATAATCAGAGGGGTAGTAATATGCATAAAGGATCTGAACGTATGATCTTCCACCAAATAAACCAACTAGCATCAACTTCAAGGAGTAATCAACACTACTAGCAACCTACTAGCACCAATCCCGGACTTGGAGACAAGAATTGGATACAAGAGATGAACTAGGGTTTGGAGATGAGATGGTGCTGGTGAAGATGTTGGTGGAGATTGCCCACTCCCGATGAGAGGAGCATTGGTGATGACGATGGTGAAGATTTCCCCATCCCGGAGGGAAGTGTCCCCGGCAGAACAGCTCTGCCAGAGCCCTAGATTGGTTCCGCCAAGGTTCCTCCTCGTGGCGGCGGAGTCTCGTCCCGAAAGGTTGCCTTGTATTTTTTTCTCATCAAAAGACTTCATATAGGAGAAGATGGGTGTCGGAGAGCCACCAGGGGGCCCACGAAGTAGGGGGGCGCGCCCCGGGGGGGGGGGCACCCTCGTGAGTAGGGTGTGGGGCCCCTGGCCTTCATCTTTGGCAATGATTTTTCTTTATTTATTTTAAGATATTCCGTGGAGTTTCAGGACTTTTGGAGTTGAGCAGAATAGGTCTCCAATATTTGCTCCTTTTCCAACCCAGAATTCCAGCTGCCGGCATTCTCCCTCTTCATGTAAACCTTGTAAAATAAGAGAGAATAGCCATAAGTATTGTGACATAACATGAAATAATGGCCCATAATGCAATAAATATTGATATAAAAGCATGATGCAAAATGGACGTATCAACTCCCCCAAGCTTAGACCTCGCTTGTCCTCAAGCGAATAGCCGATAACGATAAATATGTCCTCATGTTTAGAGGTAGAGGCGTCGATAAAAAATAGAATACGGACATGAAGGCATCATGATTATTTCCATAACAGCAACATATATAGATTTTGTCATATGATTACTTATGTTCTAGTGATGATCTGTTCACAAAGCAAAAGTATGAATCAGAAACCTTATTGAGCACCAACAAATTATAACCTCAGTTGAAGCAATTGCAATTTATCATAACATCAGAAAGAGTCTATGTCAGAGCTTAAAAGCAAGTCCACATACTCAACTATCACTTAGTCCTTCATAATTGCTAACACTCACGCAATACTTGTGGTTACGGAGTTTTAATCGGACACAGAGAAAGATAGGGGCTTATAGTTTTGCCCCACAACCTTTTACCTCAAGGTTAATGTCAACAATAATAATTCAAGCTCCCCTACATCCAATTATATATATATATATATATATATATATATATATATATATATATATATATATCATGTTCTTTCCAACATGCTGAGCTTGCCAAAGGATAAAATGAAAAAGGAAAGGTGAAGATCACCGTGACTCTTGCATAAGGTAGAGGATAATAGTAAAAGATAGGCCCTTCGCAGAGGGAAGAAGAGGTTGTCATGCGCGTTCAGGGTTGATGCAGAAAATCTTAATGCAAAAGAACGTCACTTTATATTGCCCCTTGTATGTGGACCTTTATTATGCAGTCCGTCGCTTTTATTACATCCACAACAAGTTCGTACAAAGCTTATTTTCTCCGCACTAATAAGTCATGCATATTTAGAGAGCAATTTTTATTGCTTGCACCGATGACAACGTACTTGAAGGATCTTACTCAATCCATAGGTAGATATGGTGGACTCTCATGGCAAAACTGGTTTAAGGGTATTTGGAAGCACAAGTAGTAGTTCTATTTGGTGCTAAGAATTTGGCTAGCATGAGGGGGAAAGGCAAACTCAACATGTTAGAGGATCCATGACAACATACCTCATCTCAGATATAGGAAAACATAACTCCTTATGTTGTCTTCCTTGTCCAACCTCAACTCTTTAGCATGTCATATTTTAGTGAGTGCTCCCAATCATAAAAGATGTCAATGATAATATATCTATATGTGAAACCTCTCTTTCCTTATTACTTCCTATTAATTGCAACGATGACCAGAGCTATATTTGCCAACTCTCAACAACTTTTAGTCATGATACTCTTTCTATGTGAAGTCAATACTTTCAATAAGATCAATATGAACTCTTTGATTCTTTTTGTTCTTTTTCTTCTTTCTATTTACCCAAGATCATGGCAAAGTAATCAAGCCCTTGACTCAACACTAATCTTTATTATATAGCTCACGGACTCGATTACAAAGAAGGATCATAAAGCAAAACTCAAAACTAGATCATGCCATGACTTTATTATGCTAAATCAAGATACTACTAAATAGATCAAACTAAGAAAAACGGTAAAGATAGGAGTTGTGATGGTGATACGATACTAGGGCACCTCCCCCGAGCTTGGCAGTTGCCAAGGGGAGTGCCCATACCCATGTGATTATATCTCCTTCTTTGTTGTTGGCGGTGGAGGTGTTGTTGATGATGCAGGCTTGTCGTCCACCTTCCATGGCATAGGCTTACCATCATAGAAGGATGATCGAGTCTCCGGAATCCTCAAATCTGCAGCCAAACTCATCCTTTTGAATCTATATTCATACTCACAGTTTTGGTTTTGCAGATCATAGATTCGGGCTTGGAGGTGCTCGATCTTCGCATGTAGCTTGAAGATGGCCTCCTCGGTGTTCTTGGCATCTGGCTCGTAGTTGTTGGTGAACTCCGTGAGCATCTTGTGGCTAGCATTGATCACTCTCCACCATCCCCTGGCACTTGAAAACTTGTTGCTCCATTGCTTCGAGCCTTAACTCCACTCTTCCGGTTCCCTTTGGTCCCTCAACATCGCGGATGTGCAGCAACCCATCACGCATCTCAATGGTTTGAGGGTGTCGCAGCACCTCCACGAGGTAAGGGTTGATCACCTTCTCGAAGAACTTGTCCTTGGAAGTGCTTGGGGTCGTCATGATGATCTAGACCTGTCAGAAAAACAGCTCGAAACAAGAACAGGGGATATTTGCGTGATACGAGAGTCAAAACCTTCGGGAGTATATATAATGAATTTTTACCGACCAAAATACGTATCGTGCAAGAAGACAGAGTCCAGAGGGCACACAAGGTGCTCACGAGGTAGGGGGGCGCGCCCCCCACCCTCGTGAAGGCCTCGTGTCCTTCCCGGACTGCCACTTATTTTTCTATTTTCCTAAATATTCCAAAACGGAGAAATATTGCCTTAAAAATTGTTTTGGAGTCGGTTTACTTACCGTACCACATACCTATTCCTTTTTGGAGTCTGGAACGGTCTGGAAGGTGTCCCTTATGTATTCCTCTGGGGTTACGGTTTCAATAATATTGGTTTCAACATTTATAGGATTACCTGAGATATAGTGTTTGATCCTTTAACCGTTTACCACCTTAGGATTTATGCCTTCGAAGTTGTTGATTTTTATGGCACCGGAACGATAGACTTCCTCGATAACATAGGGACCTTCCCATTTAGAGAGATGTTTTCCTGCAAAAAATCTTAAACGAGAGTTGTATAGCAATACATAATCACCTACATTAAACTCACGCTTTTGTATCCTTTTTTCATGCCATCTTTTAACTTTTTCTTTAAACAACTTGGCATTTTCATAAGCTTGGGTTCTCCATTCATCAAGTGAGCTAATATCAAATAACCTTTTCTCACCGGCAAGTTTGAAATCATAGTTGAGCTCTTTAATAGCCCAATATGACTTATGTTCTAGTTCGAGAGGTAAATGACATGCTTTTCCATAAACCATTTTATACGGAGACATACCCATAGGATTCTTATATGCCGTTCTATAGGCCCATAATGCATCATCAAGTTTCTTGGACCAATTCTTTCTAGACCTTTTAACAGTCTTTTGCAAAACTAATTTGAGCTCTCTATTGCTCAATTCTACTTGACCACTAGACTGCGGATGATATGGAGATGCAATCCTATGATTAAAGTCATATTTTGCAAGCATTTTAAGGAAAGCACCATGAATAAAATGTGAACCACCATCAGTCATTAAATATCTAGGGACTCCAAACCTTGGAAAAATAACTTCCTTAAGCATTTTAATAGTGGTGTTATGATCAGGACTACTAGTTGGAATAGCTTCTACCCACTTAGTAACGTAATCAACAGCAACTAAAATATGTGTATATCCATTAGAGGCAGGAAAAGGTCCCATATAATCAAAGCCCCAAACATCAAATGGTTCAATAACAAGTGAATAATTCATAGGCATTTCTTGACGTCTACTAATATAACCAATTCTTTGACATTCATCGCAAGACAAAACAAACTTACGGGCATCCTTGAAGAGAGTAGGCCAATAAAAACCAGATTGCAATACCTTATGTGCAGTTCTATCTCCAGCGTGGTGTCCTCCATAAGCTTCGGAGTGACACTTGTGTAGGATCTGTTCCTGTTCATTCTTAGGTACACAACGTCTAATAACACCATCTACACCTTCTTTATAAAGATGTGGGTCATCCCAAAAGTAATGTCGCAAATCATAGAAAAACTTTTTCTTTTTTTGGTATGTGAAGCTAGGTGGTATAAATTTAGCAACAATATAATTAGCATAATCAGCATCCCAAGGAGTGCTACGAGATGTGCTTATGACATTTAATTGTTCATCAGGAAAGCTATCATCAATAGGTAGTGGGTCATCAAGAACATTCTCTAACCTAGATAAGTTGTCTGCAACGGGGTCCTCAGCTCCTTTTCTATCAACAATATGCAAATCAAATTATTGTAGCAGGAGAACCCATCTAATGAGTCTAGGTTTTGCATCTTTCTTTTCCATAAGATATTTAATAGCAGCATGATCAGTGTCAATGGTTACTTTAGAATCAACAATATAGGGTCTGAATTTATCACAAGCAAATACAACTGCTAAAAGTTCCTTTTGGGTAGTAGCATAATTTCTTTGAGCATTGTCTAGAGTCTTACTAGCATAATGGATAACAATTAATTTCTTATCAACTATTTGCCCTAGAACAGCACCTACAGCATAATCACTAGCATCACACGTAATTTCAAAGGGTAAATTCCAATCAGGTGGCTGAACAACAGGTGCAGAGACTAATGCTTTCTTAAGTATTTCAAATGCTTCTACACAATCATCATCAAAGACAAATGGTACATCTTTTTGTAGTAAATTAGTCAGAGGCCATAAAATTTTGGAGAAGTCCTTAATGAACCTCCTATAAAATCCAGTGTGACCAAGGAAACTTCTTATACCTTTGATGTCCTTGGGACATGGCATCTTTTCAATAACATCAACCTTGGCTTTATCAACTTCAATACCTCTTTCCGAAACTTTGTGCCCCAAGACAATACCTTCATTAACCATAAAGTGGCACTTTTCCCAATTCAAGACAAGATTAGTTTCTTCACATCTCTACAAAACTCGAGCAAGATTGCTCAAACAATCATCAAAAGAGGAACCATAGACGGAAAAATTGTCCATGAAGACCTCACAATTCTTTTCACAAAAGTCAGAGAATATAGCCATCATGCATCTTTGAAAGGTAGCAGGTGCATTACATAAACCAAAAGGCATACGTCTATAAGCAAAAGCACCAAAAGGGCATGTAAAAGTAGTCTTTGATTGATCTTTAGCCGACACAGGTATTTGAGAGAAACCAGAATAACCATCTAGAAAGCAATAATGTGTATGTTTGCATAATCTTTCTAGCATTTGATCAATAAAAGGTAAGGGGTAATGATCTTTCTTAGTAGCCTTATTTAATTTGCAGAAATCAATTACCATCCTATAACCTGTGATAATTCTTTGCGGAATCTATTCATCTTTATCATTAGGGACAATAGTAATACCTCCCTTCTTATGGACACAATGGACAAGACTTACCCACTGACTATCAACAACGGGATAAATTATACCTGCCTCCAGAAGCTTGAGTATTTCTTTTCTTACCACTTCTTTTATTTTAGGATTCAAACATCGTTGAGGATCACGAACTGGTTTGGCATCCGCTTCCAAATTTATTTTATGTTGACATAGAGTGGGACTAATTCCCTTAAGATCATCAAGAGTATATCCAATAGCAGCACGGTGCTTCTTCAGAGTTTTCAATAATCTTTATTCTTCATGCTCTGAAAGGTTAGCACTAATAATGACAGGATATATTTTCTTTTCATCAAGATAAGCATATTTAGTATTATCAGGCAACGGTTTAAGCTCAAACACGGGATCACCCTTGGGTGGAGGAGGATCGCCTAGGATTTCAACAGGCAAATTGTGTTGTAGAATAGGTTCCTGTTTAAAGAATACTTCATCTATTTCCCTTCTTTCATTCATGAACATATCATTTTCGTGGTCTAGCAAATAGTGTTCTAAAGGATCACTAGGAGGTACGGCAATAGAAGCAAGACCAATAATTTCATCCTTACTAGGCAATTCTTCCTCGCGATGTTGTTTACTAAATTTAGAGAAATTGAACTCATGAACCATATCATCCAAGCCAACAGTAACAACATTCTTTTCACAGTCTATCTTAGCATTAACAGTATTCAAGAAGGGTCTACCAAATATAATGGGACAAAAACTATCTTGTGGAGAACCAAGAACAAGAAAATCAGCATGATATTTGGTTTTTCCACACAAGACTTCAACATCTCTAACAATTCCCATTGCAGATATAGTATCTCTATTGGCAAGTTTAATTGTAACATCAATATCTTCTAACTCAGCAGGTGCAATATCATGCATAATTTATTCATACAAGGTAATAGGTATAACACTAGCACTAGCACCCATATCACATAAGCCATGATAACAATGATCTCCTATTTTAATAGAAATAACAGGCATGCCTACCACAGGTCTATGTTTATCTCTAGCACAAGGTTTAGCAATTCTAGCAGTTTCACCATGGAATTGAATAACATGCCCATCAATATTATCAGACAAGAGATCTTTAACAATAGTAATATTGGGTTCTACTTTGACTTGCTCAGGAGGTGTATAAGTTCTAATATTGCTTTTACGAACAACAGTTGAAGCTTTAGCATGATCCTTCATTCTAACAGGGAAAGGTGGTTTCTCAACATAAGAAGTGGGAACAATAGGATCATTATAAGTGACAGTCTTTTCTTCAACTTTAATAGGTGCAACTACTTTTACTTCTATGGGAGGATGATATTTAAACCACTTCTCCTTGGGGAGATCAACATAAGTAGCAAAAGATTCACAGAAAGAAGCTACTATCTCAGAGTCAAGTCCATATTTAGTGCTAAACTTACGGAAAATATCGGTGTCCATAAAATATTTAACACAATCAAACTTAGGTGTCATACCTGACTCCTTACCTTCGTCGAGGTCCCAATCTTCAGAGTTGCGTTTAATTATATCCAATAATTTCCATTTAAATTCAATAGTCTTCATCATAAAAGAGCCAGCACAAGAAGTATCGAGCATGGTGCGATTGTTATCAGAATGTCGGGCATGAAAACTTTGCATAATTACTTCTCTTGGGAGCTCATGATTGGGGCATGAATATAACATTGATTTAAGCCTCCCCCAAGCTTGAGCGATGCTTTCTCCTTCGCGAGGCCAAAAATTATATATATAATTGCGATCACAATGAACAAGATGCATAGGGTAAGACTTTTGATGATATTCCAGTTTCAATCTTTTATAGTTCTATGATCTCATATCATCACATAACCGGTACCATGTCAATGCGTCTCCCTTCAAAGATAAAGGGAAGGCCTTCTTCTTAAGAACATCATCGGGTATACCTGCAAGCTTAAATAGTCCACAAACTTCATCCACATAGCGTAGATGTCATCAGGATGCTTTGTTCCATCTCCTGTAAAAGTGTTAGCTAGCAGTTTTCCATCATACCCGAAGGAATCTCAAAAGGAGTTTCATTTTCAATAGGTTCAGTAGGTTAAGTAGGTTGAGGAGCTACTATTTGCTCTACTGGACGGGGTGAAGATACCCTGAACAAGCCCCTCAGAGAATTACTTTCCATAGTAACAAGTGACAGAAAATTTCAGCACACTAAATAAAATTTTCCTTACCAAATTCCACCTACCAAAGGCGCTTCACTCCCCGGCAACGGCGCCAGAAAAGAGTCTTGATGACCCACAAGTACATGGGATCTATCATAGTCCTTTCGATAAGTAAGAGTGTCGAACCCAACGAGGAGCAGAAGGAAATGAGAAGAGGTTTTCAGCAAGGTATTCTCTGCAAGTACTGAAATAAGTGGCAACAGATAGTTTTGTGATAAGATAAATTGTAATGAGCAACAAGTAACAAAAGTAAATAAAGTGCAGCAAGGTGGCCCAATTTCTTTTGTAGCAAAGGACAAGCCTGGACAAACTCCTATAAAAGGAAAAGCACTCCCAAGGACACATGGGAATATCGTCAAGCTAGTTTTCATCACGCTCATATGATTCGCGTTCGATACTTTGATAATTTGATATGTGGGTGGACCGGTGCTTGGGTGCTGTTCTTACTTGAACAAGCATCCCACTTATGATTAATCTCTATTGCAAGCATCCGCAACTACAACAAAAGTATTAAGGTAAACCTAACCATAGCATGAAACATATGGATCCAAATCAGCCCCTTACGAAGCAATGCATAAACTAGGGTTTAAGCTTTTGTCACTCTAGCAACCCATCATCTACTTATTACTTCCCAATGCCTCCCTCTAGGCCCAAGTAATGGTGAAGTGTTATGTAGTCGACGTTCACATAACAGCACTAGAGGCTAGACAATATACATCTTATCAAAATATCGAACGAATACCAAATTCACATGACTACTAATAGCAAGACTTCTCCCTTGTCCTCAGGAACAAACGTAACTACTCACAAAGCATATTCATGTTCATAATCAGAGGGGTAATAATATGCATAAAGGATCTGAACATATGATCTTCCACCAAATAAACCAACTAGCATCAACTACAAGGAGTAATCAACACTACTAGCAACCTACTAGCACCAATCCCGGACTTGGAGACAAGAATTGGATACAAGAGATGAACTAGGGTTTGGAGATGATATGGTGTCGGTGAAGATGTTGATGGAGATTGCCCTCTCCCGATGAGAGGAGCGTTGGTGATGATTTCCCCCTCCCAGAGGGAAGTGTCCCCGGCAGAACAGCTCTACCGGAGCCCTATATTGGTTCCGCCAAGGTTCCGCCTCGTGGCGGCGGAGTCTCATCCCGAAAGGTTGCCTTCTATTTTTTTTCTCATTGAAAGACTTCATATAGGAGAAGATGGGCGTCGGAGAGCCACCAGGGGGCCCACGAGGTAGGGGGGCACGCCCGGGGGGGGGGGGCACCCTCGTGAGCAGGGTGTGGGCCCCCTGGCCTTCATCTTTGGCGACGATATTTATTTATTTGTTTTAAGATATTCCGTGGAGTTTCAGGACTTTTGGAGTTGCGCAGAATAGGTCTCCAATATTTGCTCCTTTTCCAGCCCAGAATTCCAGCTGCCGGCATTCTCCCTCTTCATGTAAACCTTGTAAAATAAGAGAGAATAGACATAAGTATTGTGACATAACGTGAAATAACATCCCATAATGCAATAAATATTGATATAAAAGCATGATGCAAAATGGACGTATCAGACCGCTATCCAGCATGCATCTAGAGTATTAAGTTAAAAACAGAGTAACGCCTTAAGCAAGATGACATGATGTAGAGGGATAACTTCATGCAATATGATAAAAACCCCATCTTGTTATCCTCGATGGCAACAATACAATACGTGCCTTGCAACCCTTTCTGTCACTGGGTAAGGACACCGCAAGATCGAACCCAAAGCTAAGCACTTCTCCCATTGCAAGAACTACCAATCTAGTTGGCCAAACCAAACGGATAATTCGAAGAGACTTGCAAAGATAACTCAATCATACATAAAAGAATTCAGAGAAGATTCAAATATTATTCATAGATAAGCTGGATCATAAACCCACAATTCATCGGTCTCAACAAACACACCGCAAAAAGAAGATTACATCGAATAGATCTCCACAAGAGAGGGGGAGAACATTGTATTGAGATCCAGAAAGAGAGAAGAAGCCATCTAGCTACTAGCTATGGACCCGAAGGTCTGAAGTAAACTACTCACACTTCATCGGAGGGGCTATGGTGTTGATGTAGAAGCCCTCCGTGGTGGATGCCCCCTCCGGTGGAGCTCCGGAACAGGCCCCAAGATGGGATCTCGTGGATACAGAAAGTTGCAGCGGTGGAATTAGATTTTTGCCTCTGTCTTTGATCTGTCGGGGGTACGTAGGTATATATAGGAGGAAGGAGTACGTCGGTGGAGCAACAGAGGGCCCACGAGGTAGAGGGCGCGCCTAGGGGGGCGCCCCCCCACCCTTGTGACCGCCTCTGTTACTTCTTGGAGCAGGGTCCAAGTCTCCTGGATCACGTTCAGTGAGAAAATCACGTTCCTGAAGGTTTCATTCCGTTTGGACTCCGTTTGATATTCTGTTTCTTCGGAACACTGAAATAGGCAAAAAACAGCAATTCTGGGCTGGGCCTCCGGTTAATAGGTTAGTCCCAAAAATAATATAAAAGTGGAAAATAAAGCCCAATATAGTCCAAAACAGTAGATAAAGTAGCATGGAGCAATCAAAAATTATAGATATGTTGGAGACGTATCAGGCATCCCAAGCTTAATTCCTGCTCGTCCTCGAGTAGGTAAATGATAAAAAATAATTTTTGATGCGGAGTGATACTTTGGCATAATTTCAATGTAAATATTCTTAATTGTGGTATGAATATTCAGATCCGAAAGATTCAAGACAAAAGTTCATATTGACATAAAAATAATAGTACTTCAAGCATACTAATCAAAGCAATCATGTCTTCTCAAAATAGCATGGCTAAAGAAAGTTATCCCTACAAAATCATATAGTCTGGCTGTTGCTCTATCTTCATCACACAAAGTATTTAATCATGCACAACCCCGATGACAAGCCAAGCAATTGTTTCATACTTTAGTAATCACAAACTCTTTCAACTTTCACGCAATACATGAGCGTGAGCCATGGATATAGCACTATATATGGAATGGAATGGTGGTTGTGGAGAAGACAAAAAGGAGAAGATAGTCTCACATCAACTAGGCGTATCAACGGGCTATGGAGATGCCCATTAATAGATATCAATGTGAGTGAGTAGGGATTGCCATGCAACGGATGCACTAGAGCTATAAATATATGAAAGCTCAACAAAAGAAACTAAGTGGGTGTGCATCCAACTTGCTTGCTCACGAAGACCTAGGGCACTTTTGAGGAAGCCCATCATTGGAATATACAAGCCAAGTTCTATAATGAAAAATTCCCACTAGTATATGAAAGTGACAACATATGAGACTCTCTATCATGAAGATCACGGTGCTACTTTGAAGCACAAGTGTGGTAAAAGGATAGTAGCATTGTCCCTTCTCTCTTTTTTCTCTCATTTTTTCTTTTTTTTCTTTGGGCCTTTTCTCTTTTTTTATGGCCTTTTTTTTCGTTCGGAGTCTCATCCCGACTTATGGGGGAATCATAGTCTCCATCATCCTTTCCTCATCGGTACAATGCTCTAATAATGATGATCATCACACTTTTATTTTTCTTACAACTCAACAATTACAACTCGATACTTAGAACAAAATATGACTCTATATGAATGCCTCCGGCGGTGTACCGGGATATGCAATGAATCAAGAGCGACATGTATGAAAATTATGAAGGTGGCCTTGCCACAAATACAATGTCAACTACATGTTCATGCAAAAAGCAATATGACAAAATAATGTGTGTCATATGAACAAAACGGTGGAAAGTTGCATGGCAATATATCTCGGAATGGCTATGGAAATGCCATAATAGGTAGGTATGGTGGCTGTTTTGAGGAAGGTATATGGTGGGTGTATGGTACCGGCGAAAATTGCGCGGCACAAGAGAGGCTAGCAATAATTGAAGGGTGAAAGGGTGCGTATAATCCATGGACTCAACATTAATCAAAAGAACTCATGCACTTGTTGCAAAAATTTAGAAGTCATCAAAAACCAAAGCACTACATGCATGCTCCTAGGGGGATAGATTGGTAGGAAAAGACCATCGCTCGTCCCCGACCGCCACTCATAAGGAAGACAATCAATAAATAAAATTGTGCTCCAACTTCATCACAAAGCGGTTCACCATACGTGCATGCTACGGGAATCACAAACTTCAACACAAGCATTAGCATCACTTTGATATTATTACCTCCATATCTCAAAACAATTATCAAGCATCAAAGTTATCTTAGTATTCAACGCACTTAAAAGAAAATTTCACATATCTTGAATACCAAGTATATTAACATTAAGCAAATTACCATGCTATTAACGACTCTCAAAATAATGTAAGTGAAGCATGAGAGATCAATAGTTTCTTTAAAACAAATCCACCACCGTGCTCTAAAAGATCTAAGTGAAGTACTAGAGCAAAAATTATCACGCTCAAAAGATATAAATGAAGCACTATGAGCAAAACTATCAAGCTCAAAAGATATAAGTGAAGGACATAGAGTATTCTAGCAAATTCCAATTTGTGTATGGCTCTCTCAAAAGGTGTGTACAGCAAGGATGATTGTGGTAAACTAACAAGCAAAGACGCAAATAATACAAGACGCTCCAAGAAAACACATATCATGTGGTGAATAAAAATGTAGCTCCATGTAAATTACCGATGGAAGTAGACGAAAGAGGGGATGCCTTCCGGAGCATCCCCAAGCTTTGACTTTTTGGTGTCCTTGGATTATCTTGGGAGTGCCATGGGAATCCCCAAGCTTAGGCTCTTGCCACTCCTTGTTCCATAATCCATCAAAAGAATTCACCCAAAACTTGAAAACTTCACAACACAAAACTCAATAGAAATCTCGTGAGCTCCGTTAGAGAAAGAAAACAAAAGACTACTTTAAGGTACTGTAATGAACTCATTATTTATTTATATTGGTGTTAAACCTACTATATTCCAACTTCTCTATGGATCATAAACTATTTTACTAGCCATAGATTCATCAAAATAAGCAAACAACACACGCAAAACAGAATCTGTCACAAACAGAACAGTCTGTAGTAATCTGTAACTAACGCAAACTTCTGGAACTCTAAAAATTCTACCAAAATAGGACGTCCTGGAAAATTTGTCTATGAAACAGCAGAAAAAATAATCAAAGCAAAAGCACGTTACTGTAATTTAACAAAATTATATTCGTGCGTGCAAAGTTTCTGTTTTTCAGCAGAATCAAATCAACTATCATCGTAGGTTATCCTATAGGTTCTACTTGGCACAAACACTAATTAAAACATAAAACCACATCTAACCAGAGGCTAGATTGATTATTTATTCCTAAACAGAAGCAAAAACAAAAAACAAAAATAAAATTGGGTTGCCTCCCAACAAGCGCTATCGTTTAACGCCCCTAGCTAGGCATAAAAGCAAGGATAGATCTAGGTATTGCCATCTTTGGTAGGCTATCCATAAGTGGCTCTCATGATAGATTCATATGGTAATTTTATTTTCTTTCTAGGGAAGTGTTCCATGCCCTTCTTTAAGGGAAATTGTAATCTAATATTCCCTTCCTTCATATCAATAATCGCACCAATCGTTCTAAGGAAAGGTCTACCAAGAATAATAGGACATGAAGGATTGCAATCTATATCAAGAACGATAAAATCTACGGGCATATAATTACTATTTGCAATAATAAGAACATCATTAATTATTCCCATAGGCTTTTTAATAGTGGAATCCGCAAGATGCAAGTTTAGAGAGCAATCATCATAGTCACGGAAATCTAGTAAATCACACAAAGTTTTGGGAATAGTGGAGACACTAGCACCCAAATCACACAAGGCATGAAACTCATAATTTTTAATTTTAATTTTAATAGTAGGTTCCCACTCATCATAGAGTTTTCTAGGGATAGAAACTTTCAACTCAAGTTTTTATTCATAAGATTGCATCAAGGCATCAACAATGTGTTCGGTAAAGGCCTTATTTTGACTATAAGCATGAGGAAAATTTAGCACGGATTGCAACAAGGAAATACAATCAAAGCAATTTTCATAATTAAATTCCTTGAGATCCAAAATAGTGGGTTTAGCAACATCTAGGTTTTTATTTCTTTCAATCCCACTTTCATCAATTTCATCATCAAGGTCTAAAAACTCCGAATTCTTAGAATGCCTTCTAGGTAAAGGAAGATCATATTCAGTTTCATCAAGATTCATATTGCAAAACAAAGATTTAATGGGGGACACATCAATAACTTTTAGATCTTCATCTTGATTTTCATAGGAATTGGAAGAACACGCTTTAATACAGGCATCTTTAGAAGCACGCATCCTAGCGGTTCTTTCTTTGCACTCATCAATGGAAATTCTCATAGCTTTGAGAGACTCATTGATATCATCTTTTGGAGGAATAGATCTAAGCTTTAAAGAATCAATTTCAAGATAAATTCTATCAACGTTCCTAGCCAAATCATCAACTTTAAGCAATTTCTCTTCAAGCAAAGCATTAAAATTCTTTTGTGAATTCATAAATTCTTTAACACTACTCTCAAATTTAGAGGGCATCTTATTAAAATTTCCATAAGAGTTGTTGTAGGAATTTCCATAATTATTAGAAGGATTACTAGGATAAGGCCTAGGATTAAAATTCCCTCTATACGCGTTGTTACCAAAATTATTCCTACCAACAAAATTCACATCCATAGATTCATTATTATTCTCAATCAAAGTAGACAAGGGCATATCATTAGGATCAGAAGAAACACTCTTAGTAGCAAATAATTTCATAAGTTCATCCATCTTTCCACTCAAAACATTAATTTCTTCTATCGCATGCACTTTTTTATTAGTAGATCTTTCAGTATGCCATTGAGAATAATTTACCATAATTTTATCTAGAAGTTTAGTAGCATCTCCTAGAGTGATTTCCATAAAAGTGCCTCCTGCGGCCGGATCAAAAAGATTTCTAGAAGCAAAATTCAATCCGACATAAATTTTTTGTATAATCATCCACAAGTTCAAACCATGAGTAGGAAAATTACTTATCATTAATTTCATTCTATCACAAGCTTGCGCAACATGTTCATGATCAAGTTGCATAAAATTCATAATATCGTTCCTAAGAGAGATAATCTTAGCGGGAGGAAAATACTTAGAGATAAAAGCATCTTTGCATTTGTTCCAAGAATCAATACTATTTTTAGGCAAAGATGAAAACCACGCTTTTGCACGATCTCTAAGAGAAAAAGGAAATAGCTTCAATTTAACGACATCATTATCGACATCTTTTTTCTTTTGCATATCACATAAATCAACGAAGCTATTCAGATGAGTAGCGGCATCTTCACTAGGAAGGCCGGCGAATTGATATTTCATAACAAGATTCAAGAAAGCAGTATTGATTTCACAAGATTCAGTATTGGCAAGAGGAGCAATCAGAGTGCTAAGGAAATCATTATTATTGGTATTGGTGAAGTCACACAATTTGGTAGCATCTTGAGCCATCGCGACAATCAAGCAATCCAACACACGAGCAAACAAAAGGCAAACGAGAAAAAGGCGAAAGGGAAAGAGAGGAGGAGATTGGGAAAGAGAGGGCAAATAAAACGGCGAGAGAGGAAAACAAGAGACAAATAATGTAATGCGAGAGATAGGGATTGTGATGGGTACTTGGTATGGTTGACTTTTGCGCAAACTCCCCGGCAACGGCGCCAGAAATTCTTCTTGCTACCTCTTGAGCACTGCGTTGGATTTCCCCAAAGAGGAGAGGAAGTAGCGTAAGTATTTCCCTCAGTTTTTGAGAACCAAGGTATCAATCCAGTAGGAGGCCACACACAAGTCCCTCGTACCTACACAAAACGATAGCTACTCGCAACCAACACGCACTAGTATAGAACCGACCTTTAGTGCCGGTTCGTGACGGCCTTTAGTGCCGGTTCGCCAACCGGCACTAAAGAGTGGGGACTAAAGGTCCCCCCTTTAGTACCGGTTCGTCACGAACCGGCGCTAAAGTGCCACCACGTGGCACGAGCCAGGCCCGTTTGCGTGTAGGGCATTAGTACCGGTTGGTAACACCAACCGGTACCAAATGTTTGGGTGTTTTTTTTATTTTCTTTAATTTTGTGTTTTCAATTTAATTTAGTGATTTTTTTACATTATAATGAGTTGTTAAATCACTAGGTGAAAGTGCCGCGGATTAGTTTCGACTGGATGCATTGGATATCTAGCTACTAGCTAGCTAGCTAAGTGATCAAGTATATGCCATATCCATATTAATTATACTTGATTAGGTTAACTATAATATATACAGATATGGCATATAATTGATCACTTAGGTAGGATCCATCCCGCCGAAACTAATCTGTGGTTTCTTTCATTAAATGATATAATAACTCATCATCATCATCATTTAATCATCATAGTCATGCATTACCTCTAGCTATCTAATCACCACCAGCACTACTAGCTTAAAGAAGAAACATTCACTTGTACTAGAAGCAAAAATATCATCGAGTTCAACATGATTGTCATGATATTATAAGCGTTCATATATAACACCACAAAAGCAAATCGATCACTTAAGTTCATAACGAAGAACACGGACATGAAAGGACAAGTACTAAGAGCAGCATGAACTAGCTAAATCACTCCTGCTAGCTACTCTCTCTCTGGTAAAATAGCATAGAACATGTATAGCTCTCCTGATTGATCATACTGGAGCATGCAGATGAACCTGTCTCCTAATCATGGGCTGTGCTTCTCATTGCTGCCCCCTAGTACTTCTCTGCGATCGTTAACAATTTTCCTCCAATCTTTCACTATTAAGCATTCATCGCTTCTAGAAATCCTGAATGCATTCATGTGCAATGCAGGATATCTTGGCCGTAAGCTAACAATTGACATGCGACCTTTAGTCTCGATCCCCTGAGGCACAACTGTCATCGGGAGTCCCTGTTGAAGAACATCGTATAGTACTTAATTAATATACTTAGCAATGAAAGTTTAGCAAAAAAATTATGTATGCAAAATATGCACTGAGGACAAATAGTAAATATCTTACCATCATTCCTAAATAGATGTTACCGTAGTTCAATACCATCACTATTGGTCGCACATTTTGAGTACTAACATTTCTAAGTGCAGGAAGAAAATTTGTCTTAACAGTATGAAGATCCTCAAGCCATGAAACATAATGACTTATCTTCTCGCAGTTTAGTTCAGCTCCGAGACAGTAGTAGGTCCTGTCTACCAAGCGCCGGACATGTTTGGTTGAATGGAGATAAGCTGTTAATAGAATTAGTTGTCAATTATTTTTGAATAAGCAATATCAAAGACAAAAAATATAGTTGAGAAGAAAACTCACATAATGGTAGAACTGGAGGCGTCTGCACATCGACCCATATGTCTCTATTACCTTCAATATCATCTTCCGGACGAATATCAAAGATGATAACCATACCAGGCTCAAATGCATAAGCCTTGCATAGTGCTTGCCAAGTTTTGCATTCAAAATAGGTGTACGTGTGTGCATTGTATACTTTGACGTTGAAAGTATAACCATCATGCTCAGTTTTCAGGTAAACTCTCTTTACCTCCATAGTTTCCATATCTTTGAAACCTATCTTATCGAAGACAAAAATTCTTGCATGGCAGGGGATGCGCTAGTAGAATAGTGAAAATTAAAAATTATAAGTCAGGCAAATGAAGCATATATAAGTCATGCTTAATTACGAAAACAGACTTGTCGTTGTGACTTACTGTATCGAATTCGAAGGTCTCATCCAGCTTGATGCTGAATCGCCTACCATCAACAAGGAAATTTCTGTCACACTGGCCGCGCTGGTCTTCACAGTATTCACACATAATGAATTTTTTTCCGTCGTCAGACGACATTTCCTATGTTCATATTAGGCGAAACATTAAACACTTACTAATTCAATTAATTCAACTACTTCTATTAATTCAACTAAGCATTCACTAAAAATAAACTAGTTATATTAATTCAATTAGTTCAACTAAGCATTTACTAAAAATAAACAAGTTCTATATATTAATTCAACTAGTTCAACTAAACATTTACTAAAAATAAACTAGTTATATTAATTCAATTAGTTCAACTAAACATTTACTAAAAATAATACTAGTTCTATATATTAATTCAACTAGTTCAACTAAAAATTTACTAAAATAAACTAGTTATATTAATTCAACTAGTTCAACTAAGCATTCACTAGAAATAAACTAGTTATATTAATTCAATTAGTTCAACTAAGCATTTACTAAAAATAAACTAGTTCTATATATTAATTCAACTAGTTCAACTAAACATTTACTAAAAATAAACTAGTTATATTAATTTACTTAGTTCAACTAAACATTTACTAAAAATAAAACTAGTTCTATATATTAATTCAACTAGTTCAACTAAACATTTACTAAAAATAAACTAGTTATATTAATTCAACTAGTTCAACTAAGCATTCACTAAAAATAAACTAGTTATATTAATTCAATTAGTTCAACTAAGCATTTACTAAAAATAAACTAGTTCTATATATTAATTCAGCTAGTTCAAATAAACATTTACTAAAATAAACTAGTTATATTAATTCAATTAGTTCAACTAAACATTTACTAAAAATAAAAACTAGTTCTATATATTAATTCAACTAGTTCAACTAAACATTTACTAAAAATAAACTAGTTATATTAATTCAACTAGTTTAACTAAGCATTTACTAAAAATAAACTAGTTATATTAATTCAATTAGTTCAATTAAACATTTACTAAAAATAAAACTAGTTCTATATATTAATACAACTAGTTCAACTAAACATTTACTAAAAATAAACTAGTTATATTAATTCAACTAGTTCAACTAAGCATTCACTAAAAATAAACTAGTTATATTAATTCAGTTAGTTCAACTAAGCATTTACTAAAAATAAACTAGTTCTATATATTAATTCAACTAGTTCAACTAAACATTTACTAAAAATAAACTAGTTATATTAATTCAATTAGTTCAACTAAACATTTACTAAAAATAAAACTAGTTTTATATATTAATTCAACTAGTTCAACTAAACATTTACTAAAAATAAACTAGTTATATTAATTCAACTAGTTCAACTAAGCATTTACTAAAAATAAACTAGTTATATTAATTCAATTGGTTCAACTAAGCATTTATTATAAATAAACTAGTTCGATCTATATATAAATTCAACTAGTTCAACTAAACATTAACATTTCTAATTCTTCTAAACATTAGAAAACAGAAAATAAGTAAAAAAAATATGTGTGTGTGTGTGTAGTGTGTATATATGTGTGTGTACGTACATGTGTAGTTACGTGTAGTGTGTGTGTGTGTGTGTGTGTGTGTGTGTGTGTTTGTGTGTGTCTGTGTGTATGTGTGTGTGTGTAGTGTGTGTGTGTGTGTATGTGTGTGTGTGTGTCTGTGTGTATGTGTCTGTGTGTGTAGTGTGTATGTGTGTATGCGTGTGTGTGTGCATGGAGCGGGCTGGGCGCGTACGTACGTGCGGCGGGGGCCGGGGACGGCAAAGAGACGGACGGCGGCGGCCGGGGACGGCGACGAGACGGGCGCGCGGCGGGGGCGGCGACAACGACGGGCGGCGGGCCGGGGCGCCCGGCGACGACGACGACGGGCGGCGGGGGCGGCGAGGGCGCCGGGGACGGCGACGACGTGCGGCGGGGGCAACGGCACGGCGGCTCGGCGGCGTCGGAGATTGAGAGACTCGCGCGAGAAGTGAACGAAAGTGGCGACGATAACTGAATTTTTCGTAAGTGCCATATATATAGGAGGGGACTTTAGTACCGGTTGGAGCCACCAACCGGTACTAAAGGCCAATTTTGGCCAGCCCAAGCAGCGGGAAATGAGGGCCTTTAGTACCGGTTCGTGGCTCCAACCGGTACTAAGTGGCAACACATTAGTACCGGTTGTAGCCACCAACCGGTACTAATGGCCGTGCGCTGCCACCCGCGATGCACTATGTTTAGTCCCACCTCGACGAGCGATGGGTAGTCGCACTGGTTTATAAACCCAGCCGCGGCTGCCTTTTCGAACTCCTCTATATAGCAGGCTTCTGGGCCTAACTAGGCCGCGCTGCCCTGTGAGCCTGCTGGCCCTTCTCGCCTGCATTTGCACACCCTAGGTCTGGCAGGCCCACCGAACAGCGCCCAACATTTTTTTATAATTTTTTTCTTTTCTGCATTATTTATTTTCTTCTATTTATTTTTGACTAATTTTTTATATAGTTATTTCTTTTCTGCTTTATTTTTTTCTTCTATTTTTTTCTGAGTAGTTTTTTTGCTGTATTTAGTTTCTTTGTGAATAGTTTTGCTTTATATAATTTTTTTCTTTTCTGCATTATTTATTTTCTTCTATTTATTTTTGAGTAATTTTTTTTATATAGTTATTTCTTTTCTGCTTTATTTTTTTCTTCTATTTATTTCTGAGTAGTTTTTTTGCTGTATTTAGTTTCTTTGTGAATATTTTTGCTTTATATAATTTTTTTCTTTTCTGCATTATTTATTTTCTTCTATTTATTTTTCAGTAATTTTTTTATATAGTTATTTCTTTTCTGCTTTAATTTTTTCTTCTATTTATTTCTGAGTAGTTTTTTTTGCTGTATTTAGTTTCTTTGTGAATATTTTTGCTTCTTCTTCTTCTTCTTCTTCTTCTTCCTCCTCCTCCTCTTCTTCTTCCTCCTTCTTCTTCTTCCTCTTCTTCTTCTTCTTCTTCTTCTTCTTCTTCCTCCTTCTTCCTCTTCTTATTCTTCTTCTTCCTCCTCTTCTTCCTCCTCCTCCTTCTTCTTCCTCCTTCTTCCTCTTCCTCCTCTTCTTCTTCTTCCTCTTATTCTTCTTCTTCCTCTTCTTCTTCTCCTCCTCCTTCTTCTTCTTCTTCTTCCTCCTCCTCCTCCTCTTCTTCTTCCTCTTCTTCCTCTTCCTCTTCTTCTTCTTCCTCTTCTTCTTCTTCCTCCTCTTCTTCCTCCTCTTCTTCCTAGGCTTCTTCCTCTTCTTCCTCTTCCTCTTCTTCCTCTTCCTCTTCTTCTTCTTCCTCTTCTTCTTCTTCTTCCTCCTCTTCTTCCTCCTCTTCTTCCTGAGCTTCTTCCTCTTCTTCCTCTTCCTCTTCCTCTTCTTCTTCTTCTTCCTCTTCTTCTTCTTCCTCCTCTTCTTCCTCTTCTTATTCTTCTTCTTCCTCCTCCTCCTCCTCCTCCTCCTCCTCCTCTTCTTCTTCTTCTTCTTCTTCTTCTTCTTCTTCTTCTTCTTCCTCTTCTTCTTCTTCTTCTTCTTCTTCCTCCTCCTCTTCTTCTTCTTCTTCTTCTTCTTCCTCCTCCTCCTCCCCTTCTTCTTCTTCTTCTTCTTCTTCTTCTTCTTCTTCTTCTTCTTCTTCTTCTTCTTCTTCTTCTTCTTCTTCTTCCTCCTCCTCCTCCTCCTCTTCTTCTTCCTCTTCTTCCTCTTCCTCCTTGTCGGTGTCAAAACCGGTGGATCTCAGGTAGGGGGTCCCGAACTGTGCGTCTAGGCGGATGGTAACAGGAGACAAGGGACACGATGTTTTTACCCAGGTTCGGGCCCTCTCGGTGGAGGTAAAACCCTACTCCTGCTTGATTAATATTGATGGTATGGGTATTACAAGAGTTGATCTACCACGAGATCAGAGAGGCTAAACCCTAGAAGCTGGCCTATGGTATGATTGTTGTTCCTCCTACGGACTAAAACTCTCCGGTTTATATAGACACCGGAGAGGGCTAGGTTACACAGAGTCGGTTACAATGGGAGGAGATCTTCATATCGTATCGCCAAGCTTGCCTTCCACGCCAAGGAAAGTCCCTATCCGGACACGGGACGGAGTCTTCAATCTTGTATCTTCATAGTCCGGGAGTCCGGCCAAAGGTCATAGTCCGGCCATCCGAACACCCCCTAATCCAGGACTCCCTCAGTAGCCCCTGAACCAGGCTTCAATGACGACGAGTCTGGCGCGCAAGTTGTCTTCGGCATCGCAAGGCGGGTTCCTCCTCCGAATACTTCATAGAAGATGTTGAACACCAGGATAGTGTCCGGCTCTGCAAAATAATTTCCACATGCCACCATAGAGAGAATAACATTTGCACCAATCTAATCTGCTGACGTATTCCGTAGCGTGACCTCACGCCACGGCCAGGCTTTTATTCATTTTACTATTCCACCTCAACGCGTTTAGCGAGGCGGTTTCCTTGGCACGTCTTGTCAAAGCAGAGATCATGTCCCCTTATTCCGGGATTCTCATCAATACGGGCGTGGGTAACCCAACCATGCGATTAACCGCGGCGCTTGGGAGATAAGCGAGTTTTATCAGGCCGGTGGGGGCTCGTAGTTTCGGCCGCCCATATAAGGGGATAAGGATCTACCCTTTCCATTTACGCCTTCTTCCTCCTTTGCTTATCCCTCCCTGCGTACTCGAGCTCCAGCGCCCAAGCCTGCACATCTCGCCTCGACCTACTCCAACCATGTCCGGAGCGGGAGGCAAGTGGATGGCCTCCTCCGTCACGGAGGGGCACATCAAAAGGTTGTGGAAAGCCGGATACCTGCACAACGACATTGCGCACCGGCTTCCAGACGAGGGGCAGCTCATCCCCACCCCTAGGCCCCATGAGAGGGTTGTTTTCCTTCCCCATTTCCTCCGCGGACTAGGTTTTCCTCTTCACCCGTTTGTCCGGTGGCTCATGTTCTATTACGGCCTGGACTTCCATGATTTGGCCCCAAACTTTATCCTCAACATCTCGGCGTTCATCGTCGTGTGCGAGGCCTTCCTCCGCATCCAGCCTCACTTTGGCCTATGGCTAAAGATCTTCAGCGTCAAGCCGAAGGTCGTGGGCGCACGCTAAGCGGAGTGTGGGGGCGCCATGGTGGGCAAGATGCCCAACGTTACATGGCTCGAGGGCGCCTTCGTAGAGACCATCAAAGGGTGGCAATTGGAGTGGTTCTACATCACCGAGCCGCGTGACCCTGAATGGGCAGCGGCCCCCAAACTCCAATCTGGCATTCCCACACGGCTCACGTCTTGGAAAGAGACTGGCCTGTCGTTGGGTAATTCGGCAGAAGTGACCACACTTCAAACCTGCATCAAAGACCTGATTAGCAGGAAGGTTAAACTTGTCACCGTAGTCCAGGTCATGCTCTTCCGCCGGATTCTCCCATGTCAACGACGGGCTTTCAACTTGTGGGAGTTCGACCCGGCCCAGCACCAGACTCTGTCCCGGCTCTTCGACACAAAGCATGAGGATGCATGGAAGGTGCTATTCAAGAGCTCCGAGGTCTCGCCTCCCATCACCGAGGATCGCCGATTCTGCGCCAAGCGCCAAGCCAGCGCGGTGAGCTAATTTTCCCATTACGGGGTATCTGTTTTCCATAGATTTGATTTTATGCAGGATCTAAATCCCCATCCCTTTGACAGGACTGGCAGAAGAGGGCCGGACAGATTAACTGTCCAGCTCCTTTGCCCGAAGACCCAGCGGACGCTCGTTTAACGAAGCTGCTGGTTTCGGCACCTCACGTGGTGCCGGAGAAGAAGGCCAAGAAGAAGGCCACGGGGACTCGAAAGAGCTCCCGGCGCCTGGTGGTGTCAGATTCATCGCTCGACGACCCCGACGCACCCTCCGCCTCGGAAGACGAGGAGGAGGAAGAAGAAGAATAAGAAGCCTCTCCTCCTGCAACGGGGGGAGGAAAGAAAAGGAAGGCTGCCCCAACTTGGGAGGCCGAGGGGGCCAAGAAGGGGAAGACCCTTCTGCCGGACTATGCCTTCGATGCCGAAGACGGCGGGGAGGAATGGCCATCCAGGGTCAAGCCCCTGGCAAAATCGTAAGTGTCCGGCTACCCGAATGACTCGTGGCGCCCCTCTATTATTCGATAGCTTCTGATGCCAAATTTTAATTATGTAGTCCTCTGAGAGTTCAGCTCGGCGATTCGTCGAGCGGCTCCCTGAATTCGTCGGATGTGAATAGCGCTTCACTTCCGACGGCTTCCTCCCCGCTCCCTGCGGACGACGCCGAGGCAGAGTCCCAAAAGGGACCGAACCAGGAGGAGATGGTCCTGGAGACGCCCCAAGGCGACCTCCCGGACTCCAGGCCCAAAGGGGGCAAAGGCCCGGAGGGATCTAAGTCCGGCCCTGGGCCGGACACTGCTCCGGAACCACCCACGGTTTCAGAGTCCGACAGGCGGCGCCTTCATAAGAAGGGCGAGCCTACACCACCGGTGACCTCCGTCCATCTAGAGGCGCCGGACAATTTGCTGGAGGCGCTTAACAGCGCCTCCATCAATGAGGAACACCGCGCAGTTATGAGTGCGGTGATTCAAAAGGTTCAGTTCACCAAAAACGGGCTGACAGGAGCCTGTACAAGTCTGTTAATAGGCTTTGAGGTATGTGTTCAAAACATATAAAAATGTTACCGCATAGACAGTAGCCCCTGATGCTCGGTTCGGCGTTCGGAAAAGAAAAGCCGAGCTGAGGATCTAATAAGATATACGCAGGAGTCTAATAAAAATATGTCGATATGGGAATGCAGGCTGCGCTGCTGACCTCTGCCGCACTGACTGCGGAGGTCAATGCATTGAAGGGAAGCCTCGAGCGGTCCGAGAGCGAGCTCGGCCGTGCCAAGAAGCAGCTCGAGGACAAGGAGGGTATGTAATACCATATGTAAATGTATATAGAGATACTTGGTTGCAAATAATGACAGGACCAACTTAAATGTTGCAGGGGCCACGGCCGAGGTGGCGACCCTGAAGGAGGCGGTCTCCAAGGCCGAAAACAGTGCGGCCCTGGAGCGCGCCGAGCGAGAGAAGCAGGAGGCGCGGGTGGCGGAGGTGCGGCAAGAGCTCCAGGCTCTCGTGGAAAAACACGAGAGTTTGGAGCGTGATTCGAAGACTCGAGAGTCCGAGCTCGCATTGGCGCTTGAGGGTGCCAAAAACGATAAGGCCGAAGCCCAGAAGGCCCCGAATCTGGAGCTCTCCAGGAGCGTTCGCCGATCTGCCCCGTAGTGTGTCTGATGCTGCTGCATACTACCAAGCCGAAGAGGGGAGCTCGACGGAAAAAGTGTTCTGGTCTCAATATGCTGAGGCCGAACATCCGGTGCCCCTGAGCGACCAGCTGAAGCAGCTCGTCGAGCTCCACAAGGTGGCCAAACAGGCCATGAAGGGCCTCATAGCTCGGCTGTGGCCTGGAGAAGCCATGCCTGGGAGCTACTTTGGTCTGGTGTAGCGGCTGGTGGATGCGTGTCCATGGATTGACGTCGTCAAGCGCTCCGTCTGTATCGAAGGTGCCCGTCGGGCCCTTGCCCGTGCTAAAGTGCACTGGGGCAAGCTGGACGTTGAGAAGCTTTTGACGGACGCGCCCCCGCCGGGCAAGGAGTATCGCACGCCCGAGATGTATTATAAGGGCGTGCTGAAGGGTGCTCGCCGTATAGCGGATGAATGCACTAAAGATGTAATTTTTGAGTAGGCTCGCATCTGTTATCCTGTACGCTGAAAACTTTGTTCATATTCTCTAAGCAACGCTTGTTAATTTAAAATATTACCTTCTGTGCGGCCGTTTATCAAATCTGAGAGATGCAAGTCGTCGGCTTCGACCCCCATGCCACGAGTGCTAGGGTGTTCGGGATAAACCTGAGCGCTCTTGTTCCCATTCTTGGGTCCATCTAGGGAGGTGCTCAACACAACGAACCAGGCCGTCGGACTTATAATGCTTTATCACTCTCACTTAGCCATAGAATTCTATAATTTTAAATTTCGACGAAGCCCCTAGTATTCGGAAGACCGAGTTCGGGGCGCTATCCACGCCTAGGCCGGATAAGTCCGGTTCCTCGCTCTAAGCGGCATAAGTCTTTAAGGACTCGAAAAACCTCGCGAACAGCGACCGGTCTCTCGCGCTATCATGACGGTCAGTTTTAGCTTTCTCTACTGAGGTGTTAACCCAGCTCAGCTGGGGCACAATCGCAGTAGTTCTCCCAGCTCTACCTTAGCCAACATTGCAGAATGTAAGGTACCAAAACATGGGAGCCTGGCAAACCCAACTATTGACCAAGGACATGATTCGGAGCCGATGCATATAGTGCTATAAGTTCGGGGTGCCGCACTCATAAGAGTGTTCGGTCTTCTCACACCATGTTATGGGGTGCTTTAGCCCCCGATGTATTGTCCGTACCAAAGTGTACGGTTGCATAATGTCATGACTGCACATATATATAAAAAGGAATACAATAATAGATAGAAGCTATGTATTGTTTATTATTAAAAAATTGCTGCTATGAAAGCAGAACGATACAAACAGTGCGATAGGCAAGGGATGGGATTATTTAACATGTCCCCCTCCAGGGGCAAGCTGCGTAAATTTAAGCAAAACGGGTATTTAGCTCGTTATAGAGACCACCTGGACATATGACGCAGCTTGTTCGCGCCCTGGCTGTTGCATCGTGTGTTCAGTGAGTTTATTGCCGGACAGGCCTTCCGAATAGTTGGGTCCTGAAAGTATACAGAAAAAACGGCGGAAAAGGGAGCCCCTAAGTGCGGTTGAGCCGCATTCTGGGCGTGCCGTAGTTGTGCCCCTCCCCTTATGCCCATGGTATTTTCAAAGCGTAATTATGTACGCGTGGTACCGATATCACCGTCTGGCAAGGGCTGGGGTTGGGGCCGCACTGCTATGCTTGCTCGGAACGTGCCAGCCGGCTTTGTTGGAGGTTGCTTCAGGTGCGCTTGACATTGTCCGGACGTTTAACACCCGGATTGGGGAGATGCCTTGAGAGGCTGCTCTATACTTCCACCGCCAGGGCCGCTGTGTGCTCCTCCGTTCGGAGAGAGCGTTTAGTGTTTCCATTTACCGTAATGACTCCGCAAGGACCTGACATCTTGAGCTTGAGATATGCGTAGTGCGGCACCGCATTGAATTTTGCAAATGCGGTTCGTCCGAGCAGGGCGTGATAGCCACTGCGGAATGGGACTATGTCGAAGATTAACTCTTCGCTTCGGAAATTATCCGGGGATCCGAAGACCACTTTGAGTGTAACCAAGCCTGTACAGCTGGCTTCTACACCTGGTGTGACGCCTTTAAAGGTTGTCTTTGTGGGTTTAATCCGTGAGGGATCTATACCCATTTTTCGCACTGTATCCTGATAAAGCAGGTTCAGGCTGCTGCCGCCGTCCATGAGGACTCTAGTGAGGTGAAATCCGTCAATGATTGGGTCTAGGACCAATGCGGCGAATCCGCCGTGACGGATGCTAGTGGGGTGGTCCCGTCGATCAAAGGTGATCGGGCAGGAGGACCATGGGTTGAACTTTCGGGCGACTGGCTCCAACGCATAGACGTCCTTGAGGGCACGCTTCCGCTCCCTTTTGGGGATGTGGGTTGCGTATATCATGTTCACCGTCTGCACTTGCGGGGGGAAGCCCTTCTTTCCATCTATTGTTCGGCGGCCAGGGCTCCTCCTCGTCATCGCTACGCAGCCCCTTGTCTCTGGTTTCGGCAGTTAACTTGCCTGCCTGCTTGAACACCCAACAGTCCCTATTGGTGTGGTTGGCTGGTTGTTCGGGGGTGCCATGTATCTGGCACAAGCGATCGAGTATCCGGTCTAAGTTGGATGGGCACGGAGGGTTTCTTTTAAATGGCTTCTTCCACTGACCGGGTTTAGAGCCTCTGAATCCGGCATTGACTGTCGTATCCTCAGTATTGTCGCCGTTAATGCGGCGCTTGTGCTTGTTGCGACGTGACCTGCCATTGTTGTCCTTGGTATCCGAATTACCAGGGCTCTTGGTTATGTTATTGCTACGAGCTAGCCAGCTGTCTTCGCCCACACAGAAGCGGGTCATGAGTGTCGTGAGGGCTGCCATAGATTTCGGCTTTTCCTGTCCTAGGTACCGGGCAAGCCATTCATCTCGGATGTTGTGCCTGAAGGCAGCAAGGGCCTCGGCGTCCGGACAGTCCACTATTTGATTTTTCTTGGTTAGGAACCGTGTCCAGAATTGCCTGGCTGATTCCTCTGGCTGCTAGATTATGTGGCTTAGGTCATCGGCGTCTAGTGGTCGCACGTAAGTGCCCTGGAAGTTGTCAAGGAATGCGGATTCCAGGTCCTCCCAGCAACTAATTGACTCTGTTGGCAGGCTGTTAAGCCAATGTCGAGCTGGTCCTTTAAGCTTAAGCGGGAGGTATTTGATGGCGTCTGTGAAGCATAGTGGGTGTGCGGCACCCCTGTACTGGGCTATATCATGGCGCAGCTCGGATGAGCTTGGTCTGTTGTATTCGGCCTGGCCGTATTTATCATATTCAGTGTGAT